>OX244263.1:19989925-21394851 GCA_945867215.1 Epinotia demarniana
CGGTGAATGTGGGGCAGTGCGGGGCAGCCGCGGGGCGCGGGACTCGGGCTGCAGGAGGGAGACACGAGGGCCAAGATGGCGGCGGCGCAGCGATCGA
This sequence comes from Epinotia demarniana, assembly GCA_945867215.1. NCBI lineage: Eukaryota > Metazoa > Arthropoda > Insecta > Lepidoptera > Tortricidae > Epinotia > Epinotia demarniana. The sequence goes on from OX244263.1 coordinate 19,990,023, forward strand.
TGTTCGCTGCAGACGGCGCGCGAGGTAACTCTATTTATACGCGATGCACATTACATTTCTCATCGTGACAAGGAACTTCTAGATATAGTCTGAAATGACACTAACATTACCTGCTTATGGATACAATTTATGAACTCTTGAATGTTCAATCCAACGCGCAATCGCGTGACTACGATGAATGATGAATAGGCGGTTCGATAGACATTACAGTAATATGATTTCAATCATATTCTACACATTGACTAGGATATCTTAGATGTTAAAGAAGGATAATGTATTCTTGATATTCATTTAAGGTCAATGCATAAATAAGGAGATCAAAGTCAAATCATTAATGTTCTATATTTCAAGGAAGAATACCTTGCATATTATATGTATATTGAATGGTTAATTAACTGGCAGGCAGGAAGGTGCCTGGCACAACTAGTTTTACATAAAGCGATGCACCTGTTGATTAAGCGATACACTTTTACTTTCTGTCAATCTACTCTTATTAAAGCAAACACAAAGGCCTCAAGAAAGTAATTTGATGTTAATTGCCAGTGTAGGTTCAATTAACTTTTTTAAGGCCGTAGGAAACGATCGAATTGGAATAGTCTTTATCCACTGACTTAATAACAAATTGGGCTTCTTCGAGATGTGAAGATGTTTTGGTCTGGAGATGCTGACTTTGGGCTGTGTCTGTCTGCGTGACACGGTTTTTAGTTAGCCATTTGGTTGAATTTAACCGAGCCAAAACAGTTAGGTTTTATTCAGTACACTCAGTCGACGACTTCGCTGTCGATCTTAAGTTTAGTGACCCTGTTCCGCAGAAAGTTTGTACAGCAATCGTTTGAGAATCTTCGTCATGCTTTGGTGCCACTCAAACACATGTATGAATATTAATATTGAGTTACGTCGTGTATGTTTATGTGCGCTGCCCGACGCTGCTTCACGCGAGGGGTAGATGAATAATGAATCGAATTAAAAGTAGTGTGCCGATATCGGTAGACTTGATTTCGTTGTGGGCCGCGTGTGGGGGCGATGACCGCAATATTGAGCGAACGCGAATGTCTCACGTAGTGTTAATGACCTTTTTTTTTGAATGTGCCATTGTAGTTTAGGCAAGAGATTTACTCGCAATAGAGATCTTAAATTTTATTCAACTGTATTTACATGAATATCTCAAGATGCGGTTAGATATGTACGATATTTATAACATTTGTACATACATACATACATACATACATTCACGCCTTTATTCCCAAAAGGGAACAACATTAACATTTGTGTGGGATGTAATTGAAGATATTTTACGAGCGTATTTGTATAGTAGGCTTTATTCGTATTATTGTTTGTGTTTCTTAATAAGTGGTATGGATAGATAGGTAAATTAACAATAATCAAATCACTAAGACGTAGGTATGCTTAATTTACGCTCTACGTTACTACCTATATGTTACATTTAGGAGGGCTTTTTCTCTCTTTTTGTACTAGGCATTTTACGTCGTAGGTTGATAGTCGGTTTTCCTCAAATGCTATCTAAGTACTTACCTACACTGTAAAATATGTAGGTTATACATATAGCTCTATAGCAGTATCGACCTGCTTATGTCACAAAACTCCCCACCGCGCTGCTAAAATAGCCAAAATGCAGCAATAAATATATCCTTTATCCCCCGCTTACAGCTAGCATAGCATAACGTCAGATACAACCGAAAATACAAGCAAGATCTATCGGCTATAAATAAACATATTTGAGTCACGCGTGTTTAAAATATATACATTGCCTGCCACATTTTCTGCCCGTTATACCTATTTTACTGCATTCGGTGTCTATAAAAAATAACCTCACGATGTGCACGCAGTGATGATTTGATGTGAGAGCCGCTTTCTAATTTTCATCGGTTAGTAGTGACGCAATTGTTAGCGCCAACCATACAGAAAGGGCTATTTGGGCACCGGCCCTCCGAGTACCTACGCAGGTATAAACGGGCTGGTTGCGTCACCAACTAGCGCCGCCGTACCGTCAAACTATTCTTGTATTAAACAAACTGCTAGTAGAACTTGCATAACACGGCTTGGAACACACTTCCCACTTGGCCGACACGACGCTGTAGTAACGCACGCACACATCCGCACCCACGCTGTCAAATATGGTGCGAGTACCGTACCGTTAATGAGACAACAATTAACAACATTTACAGAGAGAGTTGCGTTATCTACTTTGTGATTTACACTGTACCGTTATTTTGTGAACTTGTGAAGCTTCACTTTCTAGTATAATACCGCAAATATTTGACAATGACACACGACTCCCCTAACCTAGTTTCGTAACCTTCCTACTACGCACAATTTGATATTTGGTGGTGGGTTCGAAAGGGGTTACTCTCGTGACACCTAAATTTATTATATTTTTTGACACCTACATCATATCAACTGGGGTTTGTTGTCATGGCCTATACTTTAATTTAAAAAAACGCGAAAGTCAATTTAAGTTTAATTTGGAACCTTTTTTGTAGTTTCGCAAGTTCAGAGGCACGTAAGTACTAAATAACCAAATATCAAATCACCACTGACTATAAAATAAGTCCAAAATGTCGAGATAAAATGATAATAACGTGGAATTCTCTCCGTGGTTTTTCGTGGTCTCTTCCAAATTAGTGTTCCGTACTAAAATTGCCAAAACGGAACTCATGGAACGGCTTCGGTATCTGTTTGTTCGTTCGTACGTTATAGGTATTTTTATATGCCGCCGATGAGATGCATGATAACAGAACGGGAGGAACAGAAAACAGGTACCTTAATCAGAAGAATTTTCGAAAGTAGATTCGTTTCAATTAGACGATCTTAATACCTATAATAAGGTAACTAGATTTAGTCTCAAATTGCAATTTCGGCTCGTTCCATATAAATGTGGGTTTATACAATATAGGTAAGCATGCTGCAGTGAATGAAATGGGCGCGGAACGTAAACAAACAAAGAATATCACAAGGCCGCGCCGCCTGTGGGAGGAAGGAACCACGGCTACACGCCCGCAGCTTATGGAGGCCGTTATTGATTTTCTTCAGCCCTGGCTAAATATAACCACTCCTATATCTATTATGTGACATTACACCTAATTACATAACAGTGTTGTTAATGGAAGCTTTCTTTATGGTAACTTTGTGTCTCTTACATATTTGGTAATCGGCCAGGATGCCATCATTACATGTTTCGATGAGATAACTAATGCTTGAAGAGAAAAGATGTTATTTCAAAAGTATAAATGTCAGAGTTTTAGCTGTCGTGTTTGTCGTATAGGTACCTACTAATAGTTGTCCCGTGGATCTCGATCGTTTTCCATAAACCGCAGACTAAAGCGCGGGATATTATATATAGCCTTCCTACCGAAATGGATTGGTAGTTTCGGAGATTATCCCCAGCTACTCATAAGCTAGTCATAATTTACAAACGACCGCTTTATAATATTAGGTAAAGGCCGAAACGCACAGACAACGGTGGCGGAGCGGTGCGGAGGCAGTACCGGTTGTAATGTTCGAACTAATGCGAAAGGGTCGGCACAGAATACCGCACCGTGCCGCTCCGCTCTGTGCGGATCCTTTCATATTAGCTCGAACATTACAACCGGTACCGCCTCCGCGCCGTGCCGCGCCGCTCCGCCACCGCTGTCAGTGCGTTTCGGCCTTAAACATGTTAGAATTTCTACCGCGCGAATAAATCAAGTGTCCTACTGGCCCCGCCTGAACTCGGGTCACGATCGCTTGTAGGTGTTGATACGAACCTTTGCGTGCGTCAATCATTCAGATATTATACGATACTATATAAGCTTATATTTATATATACCGCCATTTCATAGAGATTAAAATCATTTGATTGCAATTATATACCTCCAAAAGCTCCAAAAGTATCTAAGTATTGATCGGGCGTAAAAACGCGACCCGTCTGACATTTTCGGCGCAGCGTGACTATGAGTGTTAATGACCTGTGTTTTTTTATACTAAACCTGTACGTAAATGTTTGTAATGATCTAATGATTGATAATATTCTGCGAATAACCTTGAATATTCAAGGCAAGCTTCATTGCTCTCGAAACGATTATATTTATCGAGACAGGTTTATTTAGGTACGACGTCACAAATCCAATGTCAAGGCATTAAAACATTTTTTCCATACAAACTGCCAATAAAAGTATTATAGCTTTGTAGGTGCTAAGATCGTACAAGTTACGAGTATAAACATTGTATAAAGGATAGTGTAGCTTTAATATATAATTGTATTTTTTTACTCAATTGTGTACTTGTATATTCCAGGAGAAGGGGACATCACTGCCAGTTCAGCGTCTGAACAAGTATCCGTCTCGAGGCCTGCTAAAACACATACTTCAACAAACGTATAACCAAGCCGTAGCAGACCCGGACAAGCTCAATCAATACGAACCCTTCTCACCTGAGGTCAGTCATCTTAGCACAACACGTGCCTATGCATCTATTTCTATATAATAAATCTCTCGCTTTATTTGACACTGAATTTGTTTTTATCGATATGCTTACGTAAGAAACAAGCTCATATATACATAGCGGTATTTTTATGAAGTTATTTGAATATTGCGCAGGTGTACGGCGAGACGTCATACGAGCTGATAGCTCAGATGATTGATCAGATCGACATCACCTCGGAGGATGTGTTCGTGGACCTGGGCTCGGGCGTGGGGCAGGTGGTCCTCCAGATGGCGGCCGCGACCCCCTGCCGGATCTGCTTCGGTGTCGAGAAAGCAGAGGTCCCCAGTAAATACGCCGAGGTGAGCGTCCTAAACATTTTGTTGGGTTATTGCAAACAATCACTTTACCATCAGGTAAGGGCCGTAAGCTTGTTTGCCACTGACGTGGTATAAAACAAAATATGTTTGTTGAGTTGTTACAACTACGTGAAGATAATTACCGTCTTTTTGTATTCCAGTGTATGGATTCAAACTTCAAAATGTGGATGGGGTGGTATGGGAAAAAGTTCGGAGAATATAAATTAATAAAGGGCGACTTTTTGATGGACGAGCACAGGGAAAAAATAAACGCGGCGACCATAGTGTTCGTGAATAACTTTGCGTTCGGGCCCAACGTGGACCATCAGCTGAAGGAGCGGTTCGCCGACCTCAAGGACGGGGCCAAGATCGTGTCGTCGAAGAGCTTCTGCCCGCTCAACTTCCGGATCACGGACCGGAACCTGAGCGACATCGGCACCATCATGCACGTCAGCGTCATGTCGCCGCTGAAAGGCTCCGTCTCCTGGACTGGGAAGCCAGTCTCTTACTATTTACACGTTATAGATAGGACCAAATTGGAGAGATATTTTCAAAGACTGAAAAATCCGAAACTCAAGGTCAGCAAAAGGGTCTGTTTTCAATCACATAATATTTTTACATAATGTATTATATTTTTATAATTTCATATATCTAAATGCACATCATGCATGTTTTATGCACACTATATTATTTTATTGCATACAATTTACATTGTTATTCTGTTGATTTTAATTTAAACGAACACTGCTGCATTTATTTGTTTACACTTTTTATTTCTTACGTCGCCGAGTCATTTATTAATTTGAGATATATTAAGCCATGGGACATGTATGGAATTGTCCAATGACTTGATATATCTATATTTTTCGAATTATTCATATTCTCTATTTTATTATAGGGTCATTCCATTGTGACGGGTGGGACATTTATACTCGTTTTTGCATACACTTTGCAACGATTTACGTATTGAATATGATGTTATCACATACTTGGATAGTCATTGCATTCTGTACCATCGAAAAAAGTATGAAAATGTCATTATTATTATGAGAAATTGATGGTATAAGAAGTGTGACGGGTGGGACTTCAAAGTGCCTCTCCTCTCCGAGTTGACTTACACCATTCGCGATTCGTAAGAAACTATGAAACTTTTGTTAAACAACCTATTTTTATATAGTTCCTGATATTGTACAGATTAGGTATTAGTATAATTTACGCAAATAACTCGTAAAACAAAAATAATTTTGCTTCTCAATGCTTGTGACGGGTGGGACAGTACTTTGTGACGGGTGGGACGAGTAACATTTGGGCATACAAATCTATGCAAAATATAAACATAGTTCTATTGTATTTACTTTAAATCAGCTCTTGAATGAATTATTTAATGTTACAAGTAATCATTTCAGTAGTTTTCTTAAAGCAATATGCCAAAAAATTTTTTTTCTCTTCAAAGTTTACAGGGTCAGAAAATTTATAATACAGTCTATTACCGCATATTTTTATCAGCGGTTGAGGTATAATGTCTAAAATTTGACAAATTTTAATGAAAGAGACATCTTCCTCATTCATTCGAAATGTTGTACTGGTTTTATCAACACATTTTAAAAATGCGCTTTAATTAATTGTCACGGTCACCGGCAGTTTGCGAAACTGCGAGGTATTTATACTCTTTCGACTTATTCCTCGCAGTAATCTAAAATTGCTAAAAACTCTTGCCATTTTGTTGGGTTTCCTTTTAGTTTTTGCCGCGACTTGCGTTTCCTTTCCGTAGTATTCATTGTGTTCTAAAAAAGAATACCACCACCGAATTAAGCAATATAACACATACAATTTGCTTTAGATTCGTTTAAATAAAGTTAAAACAACGATTTTATACTCACTAAGTCAGTTTTATCAGATAACCCATTTTGCTCACCAGTCACTGTGACGGGTGGGACATACTTTGAAAAGCGTTAAAAGCGATTTTTATTTACAAATGCAACGTGTTTTTTAGCTAAAATAATCGCCCTTAACTTAATTGTTAGTTCCACAAAGCATTACAACAAGAGGATAGATATTTTTAGGTTAAACAAGAAAAAACATTGTTTTACTGTGACGGGTGGGACATGAGTTAACCATTATGTAGAAGCCCAATAAATCCTAACCATGGAACTTTATTTATAATTACTTACCACTAGTTTAAACTGCGTTAAATATATTTTCTTTTATACGTATAACTTTTTCCGTAATGTTCAGAAAAGACGCGAAATAGTCCTGCCAACTTAGAGTAAAAATAAGCTACCCTAGATAACTGGCGCTAGGGTTGAATTCAGAAACGAATAAAATGCAACAAAATTATATAAAAAGGAAAAAACTCATTGATTAATAAAACAAGGTATAATGTTCTATTCTGTAGACATAGATTTAAGTATGAATTAAGTTATTTATTTTTTATGGCTATGGTGTCAGTTTCGCTGGAATGACCCTATATATAATCACATCAAAACACCCAATTCATTGTATAAATATGCTTCAAAAGATACATGCAGCTTATGGAAATGAAGGGTAGTATTAAAATAAGGAATCAATTTTCCAATGAAAATAAAGACCACTCGGGCATTTGTCGTCAACCACCTACTTCGACTAGTGTACGTTTGCTTGTCCGGTATTGTGAGTGTCTGTTCCGCAGGGCGAGGAGGACGGCAAGCGGCACCTGAGCGCGCCGCCGACGCGGCAGTCCACGCCGGACCTGCTTAACGGGAACAGCAACCTTAGCTCTGCCTCGCTGCCCGAGCGACGACGGAAGGTCACACGGCCTAGGCCTGTCAGGTGAGGCCACATATTATTATCTTACCCCTTCTATTAATTAGGGTGGGTTGCACCAACTTACGCTGTAATCGAAACCGTGATTTGTACACATTCAGACATTAACGAATACCGCTTTATACGATTACAGACGGTTTAGTGCAACCCACCCTTTGTCTATGGATTCATGGTTTCATGGATGTCATGATTAAGCATGGTTAGGATATTTGCACGTAGACGAGTTTTAAGGCATCATTGTGACATCTCTCACCTGTCATATTGGTTAAAGCGAGATATGTCGTGTCAGTCCTTAAACTGCGCGTATATTTTGTAGAAGATGAGAAGCCATCGATGCTTTGGCTAGAGCGAGATATGTCGTGTCAATCCTTAAAGCCCGTCACAGACGTAGCTATAATATATATTAATGTACCGTAAGATACCGAAACATATATTATATCTGCGTGTGTGGACTCTGTCAACTAGTACGGAAAATATATCGTTAGATGCCGAGCTATAATATTATATTTCGGTATTAATAATATGTATTATAGCGACGTCTGTGACGGGCTTAAGACTGCTCGTATATTTTGTAGAAGATGAGAAGCCATCGATGCTTTGGCTAGAGCGAGATATGTCGTGTCAATCCTTAAGACTCCTCATATATTTTGTAGAAGATGAGAAGCCATTGATGCTTTGGCTAGAGCGAGATATGTCGTGTCAATCCTTAAGACTGCTCGTATATTTTGTAGAAGATGAGAAGCCATCGATGCTTTGGCTAGAGCGAGATATGTCGTGTCAATCCTTAAGACTCCTCATATATTTTGTAGAAGATGAGAAGCCATTGATGCTTTGGCTAGAGCGAGATATGTCGTGTCAATCCTTAAGACTGCTCGTATATTTTATAGAAGATGAGAAGCCATCGATGCTTTGGCTAGAGCGAGATATGTCGTGTCAATCCTTAAGACTGCTTGTATAGATTGTAGAAGATGATTAGCCAGGAATTCTTATAATGTTTAGTTGCAATATGAGGGGCAATATGAACAGCATGAATACTAATTTTACGTCACACCTGACCATAATGCGAGTTTTACTGCACGCTGCGCGTACAGGAAAACTCGCATTGTGGCCAGATGAAGACGTAAAATTTTGTACTCAACACGGGCGGTAATTTGTAAAGCCCCAGAGCGCAGATTTATGGCCCTCACCTTCGGTTCGGGCCACAAACACCTGCGGTCTAGGGCATTTACGAATTCACCGCCCTAGTTAAGTAATGTACTAATATGATGCGTTTTGCTCCTAGTCCTGATATAATACTTATGACTATTGAAAATTTACATATATATTTTGAGCATTTTTTGTAAATAGAATCCAAGAACTTATACCTTCAGTGTAAGTAAGGTTGTTATATTCGTATACGTGAGTTGAGTATCTGGTAACAAGTGTTGGTTGTGGTGGCCGCAGAGACGGGTCGGGGCGCACGCGCGCGCGTGCCGCGGCGGCCAAGCGGCGCGTGGCGGCGCGGCGCTCCAGCGACGACAGCGACGAGGAGTCCAGCGGCACCGACGACGCGCCGCCCGGGCCCGCGCCCGCGCCGCGCGAGTGGGGCGCGCCCTGGGCCTCCAGCTCCGACTCCAGTCAGTACCAGCACCAGTACCAGTACCAGTACCAGTACCAGTACCCCTTCCAGCCCCGGCGCCCCGCCACCCCGCTCCCCGCCCTCACCGTCCCTTTACGATCACTAGCCCCGACCGACAAATACGTTGCCCTCCTAGGGAACTTTGTTATCTATCATTAACAAAAGCGTCGAGACAAAACGGTGCCAATTGTGCAATATTTGAGATCAGAAAGATGCCAAATATTTAACAAAGGAATAGGTGTAGTATAGACATTTCTTTGACGTCCACTGTATAGAAAATCAAAAACGCCCCCTTAGGCCGATCCTGTTAAAGTTTCATAGTGAAGATGTAGGCATTCAACAAATCAAATAATCCCTCAAAACATCCTACTGTTCGCATTTATTTAGTCACAACCAATCTTGTGGCTATTTTGATAATCTGCATAGTTTTTCTTGAAGTTACCAAAAACCTTTGACACCATTGTAATCTTTTTTTTATATCGTATGATGTAGCGTTAAAAAAATAATAAATGTGATTTTACACTTATACAAATTTCACCTGTAGTTTTAATCAATTAAAATTCTAAACTATCCTTCTACTCAATATTTACTCTTATTGTAGATATAAATAATATAGTGCTCTCTTACTACTTACACAAATAAAACGGACGAAGAGCGAGCGTAACGGACCACACACAATGAAGAGCATGTCTAGATGACGCGAATAACGCGCGTTCCTACGCGGGAGGGACGACTTAGCCAGTTATTTAGTTCCGTATCAAAGTCCATTTTAAACCAAACACATCCACTAGCCACGGACTAGGGGACGCGTTTGGTTAACTACACTACGACGCAGCAATGGCGCTCGAGTATCTCAACACGCGCGTAAAACGAGCAAGTCGAGAGTAGCGCTCGTTAGACGCGTTGTACGCACGAGTAAAGAAACGCGCGGCAGCATCTGGACGGAATGACGTGTCGCAAAAGACAACATCAAGCCGAAAACTGGTCATAGGCCAAGTCAGAACAGTTATCCAAACAAAAATAGCAAATCATGCATTAAAACAATTACAGGCATTAAAAAAATTTACACCCTGTAAAAATGTTATAAGTACTACGGCTACAAGCTACGCTATGCTACGGCTTTACTTTTCTTCAATATTTTTATTGATATGTAACCGTGAATAACCCTTCTGCAAATTAAATACTAAAATTAAAATCCAGATGTCTCTCTATTTAGAATAAAATTACACTTTTACCAAATCTGCACTTAAAATTGTTAGACAAACTTACTTTAATTGGCCCTAATGAAAAAAAAAGTACTACGCTTATTTGGCAAACAGGTTTAAAAGCTGGCCAGCTGGCATTTAGTGAGAATTACAAAATGGTATAACACTTGCTTGAATATTGAAGAAAAACTTGTGTTTTTTATGGCACAAAGACTTCCATCAAGTATGGAAAACAAAATTAACACATGACTTGGTTTTTTTTTATAACTGCTATGACTTTGGGGTATCACCGGTTGCGACTTGACGTTGAATTTTGGGAAACCCTTTATGCAGTACCTCGGGGCGCGTAAATCGTGTCATCTGGACAGCCTCGAAGGGTTCTGTAACAAAGATCTAAGAAATTATTTTTGTTTAGGAAGGCAGCTTTTCAGCGATAACTCAAAAAGCTTTTAGAGCCTGTCCAGGTAACGCGATTTACGTCTAGATACTAGCGTGACCTTATTTTAGACACTCGCGCGTTCCCGAGTTACTAAAGCTACATATATGCTGCCGCGCGTTTCCTTACTCGCGCATAAAATGCGTGCAACGAGCGCGTCTCTCGACTCGCTCATCTTACACGCGAGCGCCGCGCGAGTTGAGGTACGTACTCGGGCGCACTTGCTGCGTTAAGCAGTACACGTCCGTGAGGAGAGTATTTGGTTCAAAATGGAGTGTGATAACTTCGATACCTACTCACTTGGTTGCCAAGTTTGCGTACCCCAAACTGATTGTGGCAACTGTGGTTGCCAGGCGAAGTAAGGGCAAGCTTAGATTAAAAAAAAGGATTTTAGGCTAGCTTTTTAATATCCGAAATCAAGTGAGCGCCCTCCCGCGAGGAACGTGCGTAATACGCGGTGTCATGAGCGCGCGACTGGACTCGCGCGTAAATCGCATCCTATGGATGGGCTCTTAGACTTACCTTGTTCACAACAATAACAGTAAAAATCACGGTTACTTTTTCATATTTTTAAATTTCACGGTGTCACAAGAATTACTTGATCACCGGGTTGGTGAAATACGCGAGCGATGTTAAAAATCAAGAGTTTTGTAAAAGCCCCCGATAGTACGACAGCAACAATAAAATTAAGTCGTTTCTAGACGATATCTGATGTAGCTTAAAAACATGCTTCGTCTTCCGTGTTACGATTGTTTGAGACACCGGTAATATATATGTGTTCCTTCATCTCAATCTTTTTTGATGACAAAGCCGACTTTGGCAGACTTATTCTATTTATATATTTATGATAATTTATTAAAAAGCTGTATTATTTGGTAACGATAGCAGAACAGAGTTTCAGTACACACGAATAAAATTAAAATTTCGCATATCTTCTAAAAGCAGCTAAATTTGATTCAACCTCAATTTTAGTGACAGTCGAGGGTATAGGGTTTGCTTTAGTTTGTTTTTGAATTAAAAGCCATTTTCTGTACACATATACATTACGTTATTTACACGTATTTCAAACCTTCTATCACTAGCATTCGGAACAGTGTTACCAGCTTTTTATATTCACGATGACAATTAATTACTGTTGAGCAAGCTTTACACCTCTTTTATTTATTTACTAGGAACGTAATTGTACTTTGTTTGCACATGAATTTTGAAAGCCATTTTTTTTTTTTTGAGTCATGGTGTTAAGTAGTTGGTGAACGTGTGATAAGGTTTTATGTAGGAATGGTATATAATAAAGTGTGGTGTGGTATACAGACCGCAGCCGACGCGGCACGACGAAGCGCAGCGCGTCGGCGGGCGGCGCGCGGCGGCGCTCGGCGCGCAGCAGCAAGCGGCGCCGCGCCGCGCCGCAGGCCATCGCTGGTCTCGACCTGCTGCACTCTACCACGCTTGCCTCTGCACAGCGGAACGGCGCGGTAACTAACCTTACATACTCTACTTGGCACGACGAAGCGCAGCGCGTCGGCGGGCGGCGCGCGGCGGCGCTCGGCGCGCAGCAGCAAGCGGCGCCGCGCCGCGCCGCAGGCCATCGCTGGTCTCGACCTGCTGCACTCTACCACGCTTGCCTCTGCACAGCGGAACGGCGCGGTAACTAACCTTACATACTCTACTTGGCACGACGAAGCGCAGCGCGTCGGCGGGCGGCGCGCGGCGGCGCTCGGCGCGCAGCAGCAAGCGGCGCCGCGCCGCGCCGCAGGCCATCGCTGGTCTCGACCTGCTGCACTCTACCACGCTTGCCTCTGCACAGCGGAACGGCGCGGTAACTAACCTTACATACTCTACTTGGCACGACGAAGCGCAGCGCGTCGGCGGGCGGCGCGCGGCGGCGCTCGGCGCGCAGCAGCAAGCGGCGCCGCGCCGCGCCGCAGGCCATCGCTGGTCTCGACCTGCTGCACTCTACCACGCTTGCCTCTGCACAGCGGAACGGCGCGGTAACTAACCTTACATACTCTACTTGGCACGACGAAGCGCAGCGCGTCGGTGGGCGGCGCGCGGCGGCGCTCGGCGCGCAGCAGCAAGCGGCGCCGCGCCGCGCCGCAGGCCATCGCTGGTCTCGACCTGCTGCACTCTACCACGCTTGCCTCTGCACAGCGGAACGGCGCGGTAACTAACCTTACATACTCTACTTGGCACGACGAAGCGCAGCGCGTCGGCGGGCGGCGCGCGGCGGCGCTCGGCGCGCAGCAGCAAGCGGCGCCGCGCCGCGCCGCAGGCCATCGCTGGTCTCGACCTGCTGCACTCTACCACGCTTGCCTCTGCACAGCGGAACGGCGCGGTAACTAACCTTACATACTCTACTTGGCACGACGAAGCGCAGCGCGTCGGCGGGCGGCGCGCGGCGGCGCTCGGCGCGCAGCAGCAAGCGGCGCCGCGCCGCGCCGCAGGCCATCGCTGGTCTCGACCTGCTGCACTCTACCACGCTTGCCTCTGCACAGCGGAACGGCGCGGTAACTAACCTTACATACTCTACTTGGCACGACGAAGCGCAGCGCGTCGGTGGGCGGCGCGCGGCGGCGCTCGGCGCGCAGCAGCAAGCGGCGCCGCGCCGCGCCGCAGGCCATCGCTGGTCTCGACCTGCTGCACTCTACCACGCTTGCCTCTGCACAGCGGAACGGCGCGGTAACTAACCTTACATACTCTACTTGGCACGACGAAGCGCAGCGCGTCGGCGGGCGGCGCGCGGCGGCGCTCGGCGCGCAGCAGCAAGCGGCGCCGCGCCGCGCCGCAGGCCATCGCTGGTCTCGACCTGCTGCACTCTACCACGCTTGCCTCTGCACAGCGGAACGGCGCGGTAACTAACCTTACATACTCTACTTGGCACGACGAAGCGCAGCGCGTCGGTGGGCGGCGCGCGGCGGCGCTCGGCGCGCAGCAGCAAGCGGCGCCGCGCCGCGCCGCAGGCCATCGCTGGTCTCGACCTGCTGCACTCTACCACGCTTGCCTCTGCACAGCGGAACGGCGCGGTAACTAACCTTACATACTCTACTTGGCACGACGAAGCGCAGCGCGTCGGCGGGCGGCGCGCGGCGGCGCTCGGCGCGCAGCAGCAAGCGGCGCCGCGCCGCGCCGCAGGCCATCGCTGGTCTCGACCTGCTGCACTCTACCACGCTTGCCTCTGCACAGCGGAACGGCGCGGTAACTAACCTTACATACTCTACTTGGCACGACGAAGCGCAGCGCGTCGGTGGGCGGCGCGCGGCGGCGCTCGGCGCGCAGCAGCAAGCGGCGCCGCGCCGCGCCGCAGGCCATCGCTGGTCTCGACCTGCTGCACTCTACCACGCTTGCCTCTGCACAGCGGAACGGCGCGGTAACTAACCTTACATACTCTACTTGGCACGACGAAGCGCAGCATGCATGATGCTGTACACTTGACTGTACAGCATCATGCACGGCCTTCAGCCATGAAAATAAAAGTTTGATTTCTTGGAGTCTATATGTAGTCGGCCGGCAACGCCCTACTTCCCGCCCCCTGTAGTAATGTACTATTTTCTACAAGTTCATTTCTACTCTTTTTTTGTATTATATCGCGCACTTTCGGTGAATATGTATTATATATGTGACGACCGCTGTAGCCTAGTTGGTAGTGACCCTGCCTACGAAGCTAGAGGTCCTGGGTTCGAATCCCGGTAAGGGCATTTATTTGTGTGATGAGCACGAATATTTGTTCCTGAGTCATGGATGTTTTCTATGTATTAAAGTATGTAGTTATCTATATAAGTATGTTTATCGTCGTCTAGCACCCATAGTACAAGCTTTGCTTAGTTTGGGGCTAGGTCGATTTGTGTAAGATTGTCCGCAAATATTTATTTATTATTTATTTATTTATATACGGCTTATATAAGAGCACCTTCAGGCTTTCTCGTAACAGTGTGTTCTCGCAGGAGACGGCGCCTCCCCCAGGCTGCGTGGGCCAGCGCCTGTCGGCGCTGGGCGGGCTGCAGTCGGCCGAGCGCATGCACTCGGAGCTGGACATCCCGCACTCGCCGCACACGCCGTACAGCCTGCAGCTGCTGCTCGACATGTTCCGCGACCAGTACCTCGCCTTCATCAAGCGCATGGACGAGCCGGACTTCGCGCATGAGATCCGACGCCAAATCGATAAGGAAAAGGTAATGTTCTGCTCTACCACGTAGCTACTGCAAGTGTTGTTTATACACGCATTTTCATTAATTTATAATTTATTTATTTATTATGAACTAAAATTAGCCATGAATATAAGATACATTGCTCCACAAAACTACATCAATAGTTTGACTGTGGAGTCAAAAAATACAGTCTCATTTCAATATAGCAGTGTCTTAAATATCTACAATGTAAAGGTACTCCACATTATTTTACTATTACCTAGTAAGGAGATTTCTAGAGGGCATCAATAAGGTATTTTTTTAATCGATTCTTAAATCTAGCTTTTTTAGGTTCATAAACAATGTCCGCGGGCAGAGTGTTTAGTATATAAGATATACGTTTCTTTGGTGTCCTATCACCATGGTAATTGGACACTCTAGGTACTTCATACTTGCTCGCGGTCATTGTCCTTGTGTTATGTTTGTGTCTCACTAGGTGTAAGTATTTCAGGTTGACATCGTCATTTACTACTAACAAGTATTTCAGTTTAGAGCTTACCGGTAAGATTTTGCATATTTTAAACAGTTTTTGATAATGGTTTTTACAGTTATCTTTTGTCTTCTTGTTCAGTAATTTTTGAAAACGGATTTGTAACATTTCTAATTTGTCAATATTAGTTTTGAAAGTTAGACCATAGCTATCAAGGGCATAGTGGAGGATGGATTATGCTATTGATTTATATAAACATTTTAAGGTACTGGTAGGCATTCATTCTGTAACTTAAATGATAAAATTTGCCTGAGTGTATTCTTAATTTGCAACAAATAAAATCAATGTGTGGTGACCAACAGAAGTTTTCATCGATTTTTAAGTCAAGATACGCAACAGACTTTTTCTATTGGCTTGCATACGTATAGTTGACTAGGCTATTATTGTTGTGGAGGTAGGTGAAGCCTGTGAGTAAATATGGATGGGCATTTATCCTTAGGAATCAAATATGGAGAGTGAATAATCATTGATTTGGTCTTATCAACATTCAACACGATAATGTTACCGTGCGTCAGGTAGCAGAGGGGCCGCAGCCCTCGGGCTCGCCCTGCGGCCCGCCGCGCCGGCCGAGCTGCTCGTCGCTGAGCCCGCGCGGCGCGCACCTTCCCGCGGAGAGGTAGTCGCGGATCCATTGGTTCAGCGGCCGCCCCACCCCGCTCTCCTCCATAGCTCTCATAGTCGCGGAACCATTGGTTCAGCGGCCGCCCCACCCCGCTCTCCTCCATAGCTCTCATAGTCGCGGAACCATTGGTTCAGCGGCCGCCCCACCCCGCTCTCCTCCATAGCTCTCATAGTCGCGGAACCATTGGTTCAGCGGCCGCCCCACCCCGCTCTCCTCCATAGCTCTCATAGTCGCGGAACCATTGGTTCAGCGGCCGCCCCACCCCGCTCTCCTCCATAGCTCTCATAGTCGCGGAACCATTGGTTCAGCGGCCGCCCCACCCCGCTCTCCTCCATAGCTCTCATAGTCGCGGAACCATTGGTTCAGCGGCCGCCCCACCCCGCTCTCCTCCATAGCTCTCATAGTCGCGGAACCATTGGTTCAGCGGCCGCCCCACCCCGCTCTCCTCCATAGCTCTCATAGTCGCGGAACCATTGGTTCAGCGGCCGCCCCACCCCGCTCTCCTCCATAGCTCTCATAGTCGCGGAACCATTGGTTCAGCGGCCGCCCCACCCCGCTCTCCTCCATAGCTCTCATAGTCGCGGAACCATTGGTTCAGCGGCCGCCCCACCCCGCTCTCCTCCATAGCTCTCAGAAGCGTACCAGTCCCGAGCGTGTCCTTTCTCGGCTGTCGGATAGTCCCATAGTGGCGCCTATCCACTAGCCAGCTATGACTAGACGATACAGCCTTCGGGCTTCGGCAAGAACCAGGTCAAAAAAAAAAAACCCGAGCGTGTCGAAGGTTTTCTTAAAATCAAAGAATACGGCTGCTATAAATTGTTTTTCAGATGTTCATCTCATCGGTAAATACAGACAATAGTGTGTGTGTGTACTTTTCTGTTTCTGGAAACCATGTCGACATTTATTTAAGATATTATTCTTTTGAAGATAACTTCCTACTTGGTCGATTATACATTTTAGTAAGGATATCGGTCTATAATTTGAATATAATTTTCTGCTACTTTTCTTATGAATTGGGGGCACAATTGCCTGTTAAGTTCGTTAGCAAATTTTGAGTGGCTCATTTAATTTGGCGATAACTGGACTTACATTATTTACAACAGTTCAAAAGTCGGACATGCGTATGAGGTCGCTCCCTGGTAAGTTATTGCTGTGCATCTTGTTGATTACACGATTGACATAATCAGCTGATACAGGTTACGAATACACACTTCGACTCTTGTACGTAATTATCTCTGTCTAACCATTTGTCATTCATTCATTCATATAATTTAATCAGGCAATCTAGTGACATGAGTTTATTGAAATTGTTTGATATTAGTTTTTCTCTCACTTGCCTATTATCTAGGGGAGGCGGGCGCGGCGTGTCGAGGAATTCGGTTTCGAATTCGCCGAATCGACAGAGCGCCGGGCTCGGCAGCGTTGTGCATGTTTCCATTCCACCGCAACCGAAACGTAATAGTGGTCCGATAATTTGTGTTGAATGACAGCAGCTGTGATCGAGACCATCGGTGCTCTAATATAAATATGATCTAAACTTTAAACTGATCGTTTCGCTTAGTAACAAAACTCACAGGCAATGTCAATTGCCAAGTTACTTGAATATCATTCTAGCCTTTAACCTTAACGCGGTGGACGCCTTGCTTCTTAAGCGGAGCTTCTGACGCTGATTGCATTATTGACGACTGACCAAACTACCGAATAACGTCGCTTTTTTTATGCAAACTTGACATAGGCGAAATCATCTTAACTTCGATGGAAGCCATTTTTTAAAAGAAGATAAGATAACCTTTTAATAAGCCTTTTTATTTGAAATTAAAGAGATTCCTAGTTTTGTATTCACTCAACTGTATTTCAGTAACTATGTTAGATATTAGGTAACTGAATACATTTTGCGTACATACATTGCGAATCGGAATGATGTCAATCCCAGGAAACATAAGGCTTACAGATAATCGACCTCTCATATTGTGACATGCGACTGTATCAGATACAAAATCTGAGGGAACGCCGTCACAGAGTACAATTATTTTTAATAAAAACCTCCAGATATATGTAGACTAAATATTTGCGTTTTGAACAATATTTTTTAAATTTCTGTACACAGGAGCGAAATCAAAAGCTGAAATCGCGCGCGTCTCAGTTAGACAAGCAGATAAACGTGTTGATCAGCGACAGCGTGGCGTTGCTGAAGGCGCGCATGACGGAGCTCGGCATTCACGCCAACAACACCGTGGACCTGCTCGCCAAGGCCAAGGAGATCGTCGGCCGGCACAAGGAGTTGCAGAGCAAGGCCAGCAAGCTGCAAGCACAGGTTCGCTCTCTTTTACTGTGCATACTTTAATTAGGGTAGTTTGTAAGTCAAAGCAATGCTAATGTGGCGAGTCTTGTTTCTGCAATGAGCAAGGTGTTATAAGGGGGGGCAACTGGCGTGCGCCGTGTATTAATTCGTTCTTGCTCACTGCAGACGCATGCGATGCGTTAACGTGGCATTAGCTAAATACATCTTTGTTAGGCATATACATATTTTTGCCCGCGCTTATATTAATATTCCTTTTTACAGGTTAATAATATAGAGGCGGAACAAGCTATGCTCGTGAAACAACGGACGTTTGAAATAACAGAAAAGTACCGCCACCTCGGACACATACCTCTGGACGCCGAAATCACTCAAAACATAGCGCACGACTGCATACTCAAGGAGATAACGGCGACGCTGGCGCACCGGAAGAGGCTGCAAGCTCAGGTCGGTCACCTACAGGGCGAGATAATACAAATGGAGAGGGCGAGTGACCACCAAAAAGTGAACTCGACGGTCCCTGTCGCGACGGTAAAACCGCACACGGTCAACTCGAAACCGCGCAAGTCGCGCGAACATCGCTCGCGCTCTCTGGAGTGGCCCGAGGTGCCCGAGATGGGCAAGATCGAGGAGCAGAACCCCGAGCTGCTCGCGCAGAAGATCCTGGAGACGGGGCGGCAGATAGAGGCCGGCAAGAACAAGCCGGTGATCGTGAACGGGTACCGCGACGAGCGGCGCGCCGCGCCCGTGCACCGCGCGCCGCCGCAGCCGCCGCGCGCGCTGCCCGCGCTGCCCCCGCATCCCGCACTCCCCGCGCTGCCCCCGCTGCCCCCGCTGCCCCCGCCCGCCGCGCGCAAGCCGCTCAACGTCGTCGGCAAGGTGCAGGAGTCGCCCAAGGTCATCAACTTCGAGGACCGCCTCAAGAGCATCATCACCTCCGTGCTCAACGAGGATCAGGTACCTCTTTTACTAAACATAATGATCCGTAATGGTCTCTAGTAACGATACGCGATCTGATCGCTCCGTTGATCGGTTTCAGGAGCAACGCAAAGCGTCCCGGCAGACGCCGACGCCGAATCACGCGTACAGCAACGGCTACGTGCGGCAGCCGGGGCAACCGCATCCGCAGCAGCCGCACGGGCATCAATCGCAGCATTCGCAGCACTCGCAGCACTCGCAGCATTCGCAGCATTCGCAGCACTCGCAGCATTCGCAGCACTCGCAGCACTCGCAGCACTCCCCGCACTCACCGCACGGCTACGGGCGCGCGGCCGCGCACGCGGCGCCCGGGTACCCGCGCTCGCGCGACTACCGCCGCGACCGCTACTCGCACGCGCAGTACGAGCGGCGCGGCCACCTCGACCGCGCAGACCTCCGCCACGCGCAACCCGACTACACGCAGGTAACACGCACATCTCTCATGCTCCCTATCTAACATCTCCATGCTACACGCTAACCTATCAAACTGTCACATGATATTATTAACGATCGCGCCCCTCGACTAGTCGCTAACGCGGTCGCCCCCTCGTTAAGGCTCGATTAAAGAACCCCAAAGCCCGTACGCGCACAGGTATCGCCAGCGAAGCTAGCATTGCGGCGTCATCTGTCGCAGGAGCGCCTGGCCGCGCCGGCGCCGGCGCGCACCATCGGCGACCTGGTGAACGGCGAGATCGAGCGCACGCTCGAGATCTCCAACCAGAGCATCATCAACGCCGCCGTGCACATGAGCGCGCGCTACCAGGAGCCGCCGCACGCGCAGCACGCGCCGCACCAGCCGCTCGAAGGTAGCAGTAGTCACTGCTGTTAGCCATCTGCCGCTCTCGTCCGGCCGTTCGCAGAACTCTACTTTCTTGTAAGGCCAAAAGTGAGAGCCATCTTGACAGCTCTATTGCGCGGATGCTCTTTGCCAACGTCTGGACGATGGTCAATTTTATATTTAGGCAAATAGATGCTAAGAGCATGCAAATAAGGTGGAAATGTATAAGTGGATGGATTATTTATCTGTTTTTTTTAGTTACTCTAACAATTTCTTCTTCTTCTAACCTTAGTCCGTCTACTGTTTGGAATAAAGGGTGGTTTTATTGTTACTTGTTTTTGCTCAAGCATGTGCAACATTCATATTTCACTTAATCAACTGCTTTACTTTAACGAATGCTAGACCTGGAAGAGATTTTTAAAATATCTCTTTCGGCTCGGTTGGCGTTGGGTATTTAATATTTGTCTAGATTAGTAGAAATTTAATATTTGTCTAGTGCATCAACTGAAATTAAGCGTCACTCTAGCCATAAGCTCTTATTTATACATATTTCTTTATAAAATATTAAATATTTTATTAAAATAGGTTTGACTGAAATGTGTGAATAAGAGCAATTCACTTCATTGTCGCTTTCATTGGCATCGCTAACTACCCATTATTGAAACATGAATTTTGTTTGTTGAAAGATTTTCGCTC
Source organism: Epinotia demarniana (assembly GCA_945867215.1). Classification (NCBI taxonomy): domain Eukaryota; kingdom Metazoa; phylum Arthropoda; class Insecta; order Lepidoptera; family Tortricidae; genus Epinotia; species Epinotia demarniana. Next base: position 20,010,906 of record OX244263.1, read on the forward strand.
AAATTATGAAGAAGGCGGAGAAATGTAATTTAACACATATCAAGATTGCGAAGTAACGTTGACCGCTGATAGTTGCGGCCATCTTAGCCCCAAATTTAGAAAAAAGTAAAAAAATATATATCCCGAAGTCTTGTACTTAATTTGTGCGGAAGTTTCGCGACATGATAGATAGACGGGAATTAAAATGAAATATGCCTCCAGGCCTAGCGGCGTGCCTGCAAGCGCGCGTGCTGGCGTCGGAGTACTGGCGCGGGCGCAACGGCGGGCCCGGCGCCGCCGACGAGCGCCGCCGCTCGCCGCCGCCCGACCCGCACTCCAACACCTCCACGCCGCTCGTCGACGAGCTGCCCGACGCGCCCCGCCCCAACGGTATGTACCCGTACCCGCCCCAACCCCCGTCGGAGTACTGGCGCGGGCGCAACGGCGGGCCCGGCGCCGCCGACGAGCGCCGCCGCTCGCCGCCGCCCGACCCGCACTCCAACACCTCCACGCCGCTCGTCGACGAGCTGCCCGACGCGCCCCGCCCCAACGGTATGTACCCGTACCCGCCCCAACCCCCGTCGGAGTACTGGCGCGGGCGCAACGGCGGGCCCGGCGCCGCCGACGAGCGCCGCCGCTCGCCGCCGCCCGACCCGCACTCCAACACCTCCACGCCGCTCGTCGACGAGCTGCCCGACGCGCCCCGCCCCAACGGTATGTACCCGTACCCGCCCCAACCCCCGTCGGAGTACTGGCGCGGGCGCAACGGCGGGCCCGGCGCCGCCGACGAGCGCCGCCGCTCGCCGCCGCCCGACCCGCACTCCAACACCTCCACGCCGCTCGTCGACGAGCTGCCCGACGCGCCCCGCCCCAACGGTATGTACCCGTACCCGCCCCAACCCCCGTCGGAGTACTGGCGCGGGCGCAACGGCGGGCCCGGCGCCGCCGACGAGCGCCGCCGCTCGCCGCCGCCCGACCCGCACTCCAACACCTCCACGCCGCTCGTCGACGAGCTGCCCGACGCGCCCCGCCCCAACGGTATGTACCCGTACCCGCCCCAACCCCCGTCGGAGTACTGGCGCGGGCGCAACGGCGGGCCCGGCGCCGCCGACGAGCGCCGCCGCTCGCCGCCGCCCGACCCGCACTCCAACACCTCCACGCCGCTCGTCGACGAGCTGCCCGACGCGCCCCGCCCCAACGGTATGTACCCGTACCCGCCCCAACCCCCGTCGGAGTACTGGCGCGGGCGCAACGGCGGGCCCGGCGCCGCCGACGAGCGCCGCCGCTCGCCGCCGCCCGACCCGCACTCCAACACCTCCACGCCGCTCGTCGACGAGCTGCCCGACGCGCCCCGCCCCAACGGTATGTACCCGTACCCGCCCCAACCCCCGTCGGAGTACTGGCGCGGGCGCAACGGCGGGCCCGGCGCCGCCGACGAGCGCCGCCGCTCGCCGCCGCCCGACCCGCACTCCAACACCTCCACGCCGCTCGTCGACGAGCTGCCCGACGCGCCCCGCCCCAACGGTATGTACCCGTACCCGCCCCAACCCCCGTCGGAGTACTGGCGCGGGCGCAACGGCGGGCCCGGCGCCGCCGACGAGCGCCGCCGCTCGCCGCCGCCCGACCCGCACTCCAACACCTCCACGCCGCTCGTCGACGAGCTGCCCGACGCGCCCCGCCCCAACGGTATGTACCCGTACCCGCCCCAACCCCCGTCGGAGTACTGGCGCGGGCGCAACGGCGGGCCCGGCGCCGCCGACGAGCGCCGCCGCTCGCCGCCGCCCGACCCGCACTCCAACACCTCCACGCCGCTCGTCGACGAGCTGCCCGACGCGCCCCGCCCCAACGGTATGTACCCGTACCCGCCCCAACCCCCGTCGGAGTACTGGCGCGGGCGCAACGGCAGGCCCGGCGCCGCCGACGAGCGCCGCCGCTCGCCGCCGCCCGACCCGCACTCCAACACCTCCACGCCGCTCGTCGACGAGCTGCCCGACGCGCCCCGCCCCAACGGTATTACCCGTACCCGCCCCAACCCCCGTCGGAGTACTGGCGCGGGCGCAACGGCGGGCCCGGCGCCGCCGACGAGCGCCGCCGCTCGCCGCCGCCCGACCCGCACTCCAACACCTCCACGCCGCTCGTCGACGAGCTGCCCGACGCGCCCCGCCCCAACGGTACTGTACCCGTACCCGCCCCAACCCCCGTCGGAGTACTGGCGCGGGCGCAACGGCGGGCCCGGCGCCGCCGACGAGCGCCGCCGCTCGCCGCCGCCCGACCCGCACTCCAACACCTCCACGCCGCTCGTCGACGAGCTGCCCGACGCGCCCCGCCCCAACGGTATGTACCCGTACCCGCCCCAACCCCCGTCGGAGTACTGGCGCGGGCGCAACGGCGGGCCCGGCGCCGCCGACGAGCGCCGCCGCTCGCCGCCGCCCGACCCGCACTCCAACACCTCCACGCCGCTCGTCGACGAGCTGCCCGACGCGCCCCGCCCCAACGGTATGTACCCGTACCCGCCCCAACCCCCGTCGGAGTACTGGCGCGGGCGCAACGGCGGGCCCGGCGCCGCCGACGAGCGCCGCCGCTCGCCGCCGCCCGACCCGCACTCCAACACCTCCACGCCGCTCGTCGACGAGCTGCCCGACGCGCCCCGCCCCAACGGTATGTACCCGTACCCGCCCCAACCCCCGTCGGAGTACTGGCGCGGGCGCAACGGCGGGCCCGGCGCCGCCGACGAGCGCCGCCGCTCGCCGCCGCCCGACCCGCACTCCAACACCTCCACGCCGCTCGTCGACGAGCTGCCCGACGCGCCCCGCCCCAACGGTATGTACCCGTACCCGCCCCAACCCCCGTCGGAGTACTGGTGCGGGCGCAACGGCGGGCCCGGCGCCGCCGACGAGCGCCGCCGCTCGCCGCCGCCCGACCCGCACTCCAACACCTCCACGCCGCTCGTCGACGAGCTGCCCGACGCGCCCCGCCCCAACGGTATGTACCCGTACCCGCCCCAACCCCCGTCGGAGTACTGGCGCGGGCGCAACGGCGGGCCCGGCGCCGCCGACGAGCGCCGCCGCTCGCCGCCGCCCGACCCGCACTCCAACACCTCCACGCCGCTCGTCGACGAGCTGCCCGACGCGCCCCGCCCCAACGGTATGTACCCGTACCCGCCCCAACCCCCGTCGGAGTACTGGCGCGGGCGCAACGGCGGGCCCGGCGCCGCCGACGAGCGCCGCCGCTCGCCGCCGCCCGACCCGCACTCCAACACCTCCACGCCGCTCGTCGACGAGCTGCCCGACGCGCCCCGCCCCAACGGTATGTACCCGTACCCGCCCCAACCCCCGTCGGAGTACTGGCGCGGGCGCAACGGCGGGCCCGGCGCCGCCGACGAGCGCCGCCGCTCGCCGCCGCCCGACCCGCACTCCAACACCTCCACGCCGCTCGTCGACGAGCTGCCCGACGCGCCCCGCCCCAACGGTATGTACCCGTACCCGCCCCAACCCCCGTCGGAGTACTGGCGCGGGCGCAACGGCGGGCCCGGCGCCGCCGACGAGCGCCGCCGCTCGCCGCCGCCCGACCCGCACTCCAACACCTCCACGCCGCTCGTCGACGAGCTGCCCGACGCGCCCCGCCCCAACGGTATGTACCCGTACCCGCCCCAACCCCCGTCGGAGTACTGGCGCGGGCGCAACGGCGGGCCCGGCGCCGCCGACGAGCGCCGCCGCTCGCCGCCGCCCGACCCGCACTCCAACACCTCCACGCCGCTCGTCGACGAGCTGCCCGACGCGCCCCGCCCCAACGGTATGTACCCGTACCCGCCCCAACCCCCGTCGGAGTACTGGCGCGGGCGCAACGGCGGGCCCGGCGCCGCCGACGAGCGCCGCCGCTCGCCGCCGCCCGACCCGCACTCCAACACCTCCACGCCGCTCGTCGACGAGCTGCCCGACGCGCCCCGCCCCAACGGTATGTACCCGTACCCGCCCCAACCCCCGTCGGAGTACTGGCGCGGGCGCAACGGCGGGCCCGGCGCCGCCGACGAGCGCCGCCGCTCGCCGCCGCCCGACCCGCACTCCAACACCTCCACGCCGCTCGTCGACGAGCTGCCCGACGCGCCCCGCCCCAACGGTATGTACCCGTACCCGCCCCAACCCCCGTCGGAGTACTGGCGCGGGCGCAACGGCGGGCCCGGCGCCGCCGACGAGCGCCGCCGCTCGCCGCCGCCCGACCCGCACTCCAACACCTCCACGCCGCTCGTCGACGAGCTGCCCGACGCGCCCCGCCCCAACGGTATGTACCCGTACCCGCCCCAACCCCCGTCGGAGTACTGGCGCGGGCGCAACGGCGGGCGCGGCGCCGCCGACGAGCGTGATCGAGATGGGCCTAACATCGTTTCAAAATCGGCAGCCGGTTTCGAGACATTCAACTTTGAAATGAAAATGTCGTGGGTTTTTCTATATTTCTAAGTTGTTAATCTTTTCAGAAGGCGAAGGCGGCGAGGAGGTCGAGGAGAGCAAGTGGCAGGACCGGATAGCCTTTCGGTTCGAGCAGATAATATCTTTCGCGTCGACTGCGATCGACGACAAGCGGCGGCGGTCGGACGAGGCGTACAACACGTCGCCCGACTCGGGCATCGGGCACGGCGAGACGGCGCGCGCCGGGCCGGCGCCGGCGGCCGGCAGCGCGCCGGGCACGGCGGCCGGCGCGGGCCCGGCGGCGGACGGGCGCGCCGCGTCGCCCGCGCCGGCGCCGGGCGCGGCGCAGGCGCACCACTTCAAGAAGCGCTTCTTCCGACGCGAACGCTGGGACGCGTGGTCGGGCACGCCGCCGCCGGCCGCCGTGGACTGGGAGCGGCCGGCGATGTGACGCCCGCGCACCTAGCGCTGCGACTTGTGCCGCTTCGTGCACCGGTGCTCCGCCGGCCCGGGCCTAGAATAATTTCTCTCGGGGGCCACCGACTCGGAACGGTGCGGGTTCTCCGCTGCCGCAGTGGCTCCGGAGTGTTCCGCGGTCGTTCCCGCGTTTGGCGCGGCGCCCGGGGTCGGCCGCTTTTATGCCGACCGTGTCGGTTTTATTTGTTATTTTTTCGAATATATTATAATGTAATTATGTATATTATTGAGTTTATCTTATGTTTAAGAGTTGTAATTATAGTAATTATAAGTTTACGCCGCCGTTCCGTTCGGGCGCTCCGTGGGTCGACGGCGCCGTGCCGGATCGTATTTCATGTGTTCATTTAGGTCCTAGATTCTGAAATACGTGGTTCGCCGGTATTGCGACGGTTCGTTCCTTCGCCGGTCGTTCGATGAATGTTTGTTGTTTTATGAGTTTAATTTTTTGACTTTACGGATGGCTCAGTCTGAATAATGTTGATCATTTCTTTGGGAAATCTTAAGATATAGTTTGTATTGATAGCGAGTTGTACATATTATGGATGTAGATAAGTGACGTACGTGAAGGATCATTGTATAGTCTTGTGTGATGCTTTTAATACGCAACCGACTGGCGCCAAATACTGACTGAAATATTAGTTGTTGCCTTAGCCGCATTCGTAATGTTATTTATTACACTGCGACGACGTTCATCACTTGAATGTTCATTTTTCATCTTCAAAGAGAGATGCAATAAATTACCGGAATTAGGTTTGTGTATACGTCGGTACGGGTCGACTAGAGTTTTATTAATACGTCAGCGCAAAAACAATAGAAACCAGCTCGTATGAACTCTTAAGTCAGATAATGAGGTCTCTCACCCAAACGTTTCCAAGTACCAGTAGTCCGAGGTGGCCTCACATAATAACTGTTTTTTTTATAAAACATGAAAGCAAACAGATCTGTTTCCTTTATTTATGCATATAGATTGTTTTTACAGTGCATATAGATGCAATTTCAGCATTATATTTTAGAGGTGCTGATGTTTTATGTTATTATTCTTTTTTTATTAGTATTACATACTCTAAATTGTATAGTGCCAAATGATCATGTCGTCTTTTATAAAAGTGTTTAATTTTTTGTATGATAAAATATACATTTTAATTTGACTCGTTAATTTTGCATGGATACGCACAATTTTATTAGGTTTGATTTTTTTAATTGCGGCTCTACAAATCGTGACTATGAGGCAAACATTCATAGGGATCCTTAATATGATGACTGTTAAAAGTTTTTGTTAGCCAGGACCAAGGGCTAGAGCGAGCAGGGGCTATTTTATGTGGAACTGCCATTTTTAAATCTTCGATTAGAAATAGTACTCGCGACATGGATTTGTAAGCCGTGAAATTATCGTTCGGCCCTTTAATAATACCTATGAATACTATATCAATTACTCGAGTTTGTCGAGAACTTTATTGTTCAATAGGTAAGGGTATCCCAGAAGTAAGAGAAAAATTGAGTGTACGTACACGACTATCATACTTTTTGTAGTTTAATGAACGCGTCGGATTTAAGTATCATTTTTTTTTACTTAGTAATGCGGAAGGTTCACTTTGCTGATACCTTATGCGATGTTAACTTCACGGTGAGTGCTGATACAATTTGTATGTTTTTTAAACTCCAATGTATATAAAAGAAAGCTGTTCACTGCCATAGTCAGTTATTAGGAAAATATTTTATTATTTAAGTAAATGATTGTTTTTCGCCTTGTACTTATTGGGACAGCCCGAAAAAAAATAGATTGGCTAGCAGATTTACTTAAGTGTAGCTGTACAATATATACAACTATTTTCATAAATAAATAGGAGGTATGAACGATTTGTAGTTGCAGGTTGTTATAAAAATATATAAAATCGTAGTCGACGTGCAATATTGCACCTTAGACTTGTAAGTTAGGCCTGTACATAAACAATTTACAATTCTTTCAGTAATCATGTTTTGAATCACCTTGCTCGTATTAAAACTACGACTTTTTTTTCTAGTTTTAATATTTACAACACTGATAAACTAGTAAATGATGATATTGCGTTTCGCTTGCGCTTGTAGAATGTTTATGAACAGGTCACGTCACGTCCACACTGCTTGTCCGGCTCGGAGTCGGATCGGAGTCGTGCACCGAGCACGTTTACACGGCGCTCTGCGGCGCGGCACTCCACGTTCGGTGGACGATCCCTTTATTCAGCGCTCATCCTTGGATCAAACTAAATGGACAGATGCTAATAAGTAATTTCGCCCACTTGGACTAATCCGCCTTCTAGAATTAAGAGTTCCATACTGAAAGATATGATGTCTATCAAGCGAGATATTTTAAGAATATAATATTTTAATAAATTTGTGAAACGTTGGGGTTTTTGTTACAATAACAGTCTTTCCGAAAATGACCTTTTTTGATATTACACCATCGTGTGACAGATTTATTTCGACATTTAGAAGTTAATTTGATTATGTACTTGACTTGAAAGTGGATTGTGCACTCTTATCGTATTGTTACGGATAAGAATTGCCACAAATTTGTTGTGTAGGGTTATGAGTAATTATTAACATAATTATGTACATTGGTAATAATCAGAGACCATGACCGATATTGGGCTTAGTGAATGAGATTTTCTAGATTTAATGTTTGGTATACAGAAACGACTCGAGATGTTTACTGAAAGGCGTCGTTTTTTGTATTTTGAGCATTGGACTGCACTGGCTTGATTGTGCCTGAAAAAACTCATGAATGCCGCTCCTAACCTCAAAATTATGTATTTGATGAATATTTTGTAAGCTTAAAATTGATTCGGAAGTGTGTTGTAAGGTAGTGTTATGTCAACATGTGTTGACTGTTTACTCTCAGAGAGTGATAACATTATTCAGGATTGACTAAGTTTATTTTTTGATGGGGAAATGAGCTATTGTGTGAGGTCATAGTGTCTAAAATAGTACAAATGAGAAGACTTATTGTGGTAAGGCTCGGACTATTCAACATTGCAAATGCTAGGTTTGAGATGTATCCCTGTGTACTAGTTTTATTTTGTACTAAAAGTTAAAATAAATACATAATTATAACTATCGTGTTTTTCTGTGCATCTAATGTCTAATTTATTATAATTCGTAAACACCATAAAAGGGTTGTGTAAGACCTACGGCAACTAACTAGAGTTAACTAGAGCAGTGTAACATACTCGATATTTTTTCTCTCGCTTTTTTCGCTCTCGAAATATCTGCGACATTACTATCCATTGCCCGAAAAGGCCATAATAGAATTGGGTAATATAAGCAAAATAAAACCGTTACTACTTACCAATCTTACCATGATCCCTGGCTGCAGAATATGTATTGCTTATGATTTGTCAGTAGAAAATTATTATGTTCGATTCTGATGAGTACAGTGTTGATATTCGTATAAATTTATAAAAAATACTTTAGACTTGTCATCTTGGCAATTTTTAAGGGTTTTTTGCATAACGCATCGTACTTGTATTTTCAATTAAAACATAGTTTTTGTACGGATTATGTAAGGCGCGGGCGCCGTCTCGTCTCAGTAAAAAAGAAAGCCTGGAAAGAAATTGGCGTGAAGGAAATGGCTCATCTGTCTATGCTGTCCGAATGGAAGAATTAAAAAAAAAAAAAAATCATCTGTCTATGACATGACTTCATGAAAACAATGACAGTCAATGACTGGTCGGACTGGTCCTGTGAGTATGATGGTTAAGCAAAATGAAATAACGCCCCAGTTACTTCAGCTTGAACCAAATCTGTGGCTTGAATGCACTTTTTATATTTTGCAAATGGCAACTCTAGTCTCTAAATGTCACTGTCAAATCAACTTCATATGAGGATAATCATTATATTTTAATTAACTTTTTAACTATTGAGAAATATGTAAAACTTAGTCTAAATGTGTAATTTTAATTATAATTATTTACATATCTGTAATAATATGAATGAGGTTACTATGCAGTAATTTGTCAGCTGAGTGAGGTGTTTGCTCGTCCTCATGAAATGCAACGTCCGTGAGCTCGCTCACTTGAGCGACCAGCCCTGTGTTATTGAAGGGCGGTTGAACTATAAAAAGGTCTCCAATGGCGGTTATCGCAATCAAGCAGGTAAATGTGACATGCCTAGAAAAATATATTATTTAGAGGTAATAGACACATAAAAGTATTACTTTATAGGACATAATTTCTGGAGTGTGGTTGGTCTATTATGTTTAACGTCCACTATTTTAACTTACGAAGGTATGTCCTTCATCTAAAAAATATTAATCACACATGTAATTGATACATAATTAATCTGTTAGAACACAGTTTATCATATCAGTTTACCTTGAGTTAGACTAGTGACAACATAATATGCTCATTGTTCATTGTATGTAATGAATTATGTTCATTTCAGTATTCAAGGAGAGATGGTTTCGGCTGGTCAACAATTACCTGTTTTATTTCAAAATAAGTGAGATGGGCAAGTTTGACACAAAGAACCCAGCTGGTGTGTTTGTCTTGGAGAACTCATCGATTCAGATGGAGCATGGACCAAATATATCATTTTCATTCTCAATCTCTTTCATGTAAGTAAATGGGTGAACCCTATCACAATCGGTAAAAAGTGTCTCCAATTGGTTGGTGTAAAATATAACACATGGCTGCTGCATCACCAGTTCCTTTTGGCTTTGAACTTGGCTGGACAAGTTGCCGCACATCTAGATAAATTACTTCCCAAGCGGAACCCCATATTTTATTGCTCATTGTATGGAATTTACTAAAGATGCAACGGATATCCGGTTGCTATCCGGTATCCGGCCTATCCGGCCATTATTTTACTATCCGGCTGAATACCGGATAGTTGCGCACTATCCGGCCGGATACCGAATAGTGATTCTGTTTGGTATTTTACTTTGAAAAATGGCTAGTAATACTAAAAACTTATCTATTCAGCAAAATAGGCGGGCGCACGTGTACTGCATACGAAATAGTTCCGTACACTGACCTAATAAAACTCGTTTCTTGCCTAGAACACGGTTCGCGCGAACCTACAATACGTAACAGGTTAAAACCTGCATGACGCGCCCGCCGCCAAACTAAAATGTAGGTATCGTTATCCGGTATCCGGCCAAACAACTATCCGTTGCATCTCTAGAATTTACGTTCTAGTTGAATGCTAATAAATCCATGTGTTTTAATAAATACGGTAAAATTACAATGATGGTTTGACAAAGATGTAGAATACATCGTCATGACATATGCTACTGCATACAGTACCGGTCAAAAGTTTAAGTTCACTCTGCAAAATAAGGTTATCATATTAAATTATGTTCAAATATAATAAAATAAATAATAAAAAATAAAAAACGTTTTATTGCCACATCTAAAAAATTACAACAATCTTAATTACAATTAAAAACTTAAAATGCTATACATGAAAATAAAAAAATGCAAAATAACAAAAAATTTAACCAAAAGAAAAAAAAAACAGTAAAAAAGAAAGACAGACAATGTTTATACAGTTTATGTTAGGCTATGGCAATGGGCACTAGTCTCAGCCTGTGCTTGGTAAATCTATTTGATAACCTAGCGCTGATTTTCAGACTAGTCCCTTTAGCAGAGGTCGGCTTTGTTCGCGAGGACTGATATACCTACTTGGAAATAAAATGTATAAATGTTGAACGCGACTGTGTATCTATGTTGTGTGTGTATTTGTGTTTGCATGCTTGTGTGTTATAGGTCCAGTGTGTACGTCTATAGATAATATATATATATATATATATGTATATATATATATGTGTATAGTATAGTTTTTTATTTATTTATCGGTAGGTGGTGTGAAAATTATAATACATATTTAATATCAAATAAGCTTACTTAAGGTATGCTGTGGTTTCCCTTTTGCAAATCAAGATAGTATGCTTTTACTAGTTTTTTATGTCATCGGACTTCTCAACGGTGGCGGTAAGTCGTTCCAGATTTTCGTTGCTGTGTGGTTGCTGCATATTTAAAACCTCCCCTGAAAAACTTGGTGTTATGTTTAGGGACAATTAAGCTGTTTTGGCTTCTCACTGTTCTTTTATGTGCATCCCACACCCACTTCAATTTTACAGAGATATGGAGGTGTTTCAAAATCTATGATTTTACGTAGTGTATACGCCATGTGCAGATTTCTTCTACTGTTCATGTTCAAAATGTTTTTTTTATTTAAGTGAGGTGTTATGTGCGCTCGCTTCGGTACATCGTAGCAAAATCTGGTACAAGCGTTCTGTACCCGTTGTATCGCCTTTTTTGTCTTCGCCAGCAACCTTGGACCGTACACAATGTCTGTATAATTAAATGGGGACAAAACCAGAGCCTCTACAAGGATTACCCTAACTTCCTCCGACAAGTACTTCCTAAAACTGTACATTGTTTTAAGGCGGTAGAAAGCATTACGTATCTTAGTGTTAATGTCAAATCTTAGTTCGCCATCCATGATAAGACCAAGGTTTTTAGCGTACGGTACTTGAGGCACGGGCTCCAATCCTACATAAACTTGTGGTTTTTGGTTAATAATCATCTGCCTTTGAGATTTACTTCCCATTACAATAAATTGCGATTTAGATGGGTTAAGTAGAAGATTGTTTTTAGCTGACCACTCCGCTATTGTATTTAGATCCTCAATAATCTTGTTCAAGGCCAAATTCATCTCTTGTGGTTTGAATGAGTGATAAATTTGTGTATCATCTGCGTAGAGGTGCACTTGACAATGCTTAATTTCAGATACTAAATCAGCAGTATACATAATAAATAACAATGGGCTTAACACTGATCCTTGGGGCGTTCCCCGATTAATTCGCTGAATTTTCGATATAGCCAGTTCTCCTTTTTCCTGTTGTAGTTCCACGTACTGCTGTCTGCCTGTTAGGAATGATTGGAACCAATTGCGCGCTGATTCCGCTATTCCGTAATACATTATTTTTGATAGGAGTAATGTTGTATTAATACAGTCAAATGCGCGTGAAAAATCTAACAACACTGTAATCGAACCTTTCCTTTCATCCGCAGCTGTTATTATATCGTCCATTACCTTTGCAAGTGCTGTTGCTGTGCCATGTTTACTGCGGAACCCTGATTGTGTTTGCGGCAGAAGTTCATTTTCCTTTAGGTACTTCTTTAGCTGTTGACATACCACCTTTTCAATTATTTTTGAGAGAACCGGGAGAATGCTGACGGGCCTCGAATCCTTATATTCATCAATGTTGTTTGATTTTGGTTTAGGACGATTCTTAGCTATTTTCTAGTCTTCCGGAAAAATATAGAATATGTTTTGAATTTCAAACGTTTAATTGTTTCCACGACTACCAAATAACAATAAAAATACCTCTTGGAGGAATCGTTTTATATTATTCGGAAAATTTGATACATTTAATATTTTTGTTCCGTATTTCCTATCAGATTTCGTGAAGTTAGAAATCATTTAAAATGGGTCGCAAAGCCGATTTGAGTGTCGAAACTCGTGCTGTTATTGTAGCTCTGTCAAATGAGGGCTACACGACGCGGAAAATCGCTGAAAAAATGAAGGTTTCTCAAACCGTTGTCGTGAGTACTTTGAAACGAAAACAAGAAACCGGTCTTAATTGCAGTCGATCTCGATCAGGTAGGCCAAAAGTCACGTCTAAAAGCGAAGACCAATTTATTTGCGTGCAGAGCTAACGCCAACGTACTCTAACTGGTCCAGAAATATGCGAAGAACTCAACGCCACCCGAGAACAGCGAGTATCGGTTTCGACAGTGCAACGGCGTCTGCGAAACAATGGTCTAAAAGGTCGTATTGCTGCCAAAAAACCCTTGTTACGTAGTCAGAATAAAGTTAAGAGGTTAAAATGGGCCCAGAAACACAAAAACTGGACGTCTGAACAGTGGTCTAAAGTTTTATTTTCTGACGAATCGAAGTTTGAAATTTTTGGACGGAGACCTCGTCAATATGTTCGACGACAAGTAGGCGAACGAATGATAAAGCAATGCGTGGTGCCAACAGTGAAGCACGGTGGAGGATCAGTTATGGTCTGGGGATGCTTTGCGGGTGATAAAGTTGGTGATCTCGTGAGAGTCAATGGCATAATGGATAAGAAAATGTATCATAACATTTTGCAACGTCACGCTTTTCCATCTGGAAAACGGATTGTAGGCAGAGGTTTTGTTTTTCAACAAGACAACGATCCTATGCTTCGAAGTTGTGCAAAAACTACATTTCATCCAAAGAAAAACAATAGTTATTTGTTATTCAAGGCTGCAAAGTTGTTGTTTGGCGCAAGTGCTTGTATTGAAAGCCGAGGTAGCGAAGGATTGTAAGATTCGCTTCGCTCATGGTTCAAAAGTATAATCCTGAGCATAGCGAGACTTTCAAGGCACGAGACGCCAAACAATTTTGCTGCCGAGCGAAACACACAATTTTTCACCTCACCACCGCGAGGAAATGTAATGGAAGTAATCTGGACCTTATAGGTACTCATTTTCAATAAAGGTTTGTTTACATCTCAACAAGATCTAGCATTTTATAAGTATTTAATGTAACATAAATATTTTTGCATCTTTAAATATCCCCACGCTATACCTACACTAAAAAAGTCGAAGTATTGATGGGTACTCACGGGTAAACTAAGGCTCAAATACGCTTATTTCACTTTTTCCGCTAACTTAGCAGGCATTCAAATTCATATACTAAAATCTATAAATAACAAACATTATTTTACTGTCTGTGGCTTTAAAACAAAACAAAATTGAATGTAGGTAATATGAGTATTTTTCTTAAATTAACTTTTCAAACGGTGCGTTCCAAATTTGGAACAAGCGAATTTTTTTGAAAAACGGAACTACATTTTAAAATGATTTATTCCTATTTTATCCTTATAAGTCACTAAATATTAATATTTCGTATGTACCTACTTATTTAAGAAATAATAAGTATTATTAATTTTATTATATCAAAATAATAACAATTAATTAATGGCATAACACCATCAGTTTCTGAACGCACCTCTCATTCTGTATATAGAAAAAAGTTGGATCTCGTGATTGACCGTCTCGTTCCAAATTCAAAAACTCTTTCCACGCTAGCGGATATAATCTACTTTTGGGCGCAGATTTTGAGCGATAAAGCAAGCCTTTTCGAGCCGGTGAGGTGAAAAAAGAATTTAAATATATGGATTGACCTCCTCAATCGCCCGACCTCAATCCGATTGAGTTGTTATGGGATGAATTGGACAGGAGTGTGAGAAAAATGCGGCCAACTAATAAAGAACAGCTTTGGGAATACCTACACATTTGTTGGAATAAAATTTCGACATTAACACTGCAAAAACTAATTACGCGAATGCCAAAAGTGTGTGCGGCAGCATTGAAAGCAAAAGGCGGATATTTTGAAGAGTCTAAAGTTGGCAAAATAAAAAAATATAATTTTTATATTTTTTTATTTAATTGTGGTTTTAAATTAGAGAATTACCTTTGTTTTTGTATGTAATAGAAGATTATTAAATACTTTTATTAGTACATTGTGTTATAGCTTCATTTAACCGAAATTACAGAGTGAACTTAAACTTTTGACCGGTACTGTAAGAAAAGTTGAACACAGCTGCAGCGGACTTAAACGATAAGCAGTAAATAATACTCTGTCACATTTTGAAGTAACTAATATAGGGGTACCTCAGGGTAGCGTCCTAGGACCCCCATTATTTTTAGTTTATATTAATGAACTCCCTAAGATTGTTGGTACATTGTGCGTGATGTTTGCGGATGACGCCACTATACTTTATTCAGGAGACAAATCCAATACATAGGTATTTAATGGAGCAAAACATTCTCTCTCTCAATACTCTTAAGAAAGTAAATTGGCTTGAAACCATAAATCTCAGAGTAAATTCATATAAAACCAACTTCATCCAGTTCAGGAACCACACGAGTAATCCTATTAAGTTAAATGTAGTGGAGGCAGGAACTACAATTCAAGAAGTCAATAATATTCGCTTTCTAGGTGTTACTATTGACACTTTCTTGAATTGGAAGGAACATATTGCTCAAATCAACAAAACACTATCAAGTCAGTGCTTATGCTCTATCCATTCTATCGGTTACCTGCTTGGAAAGCGTTGTTAGAAATTCGTACTTTGGGAACGTTTTTTCTCTATTAAACTACGGAATCATTTTTTGGGGGAACTCTGTTGATGTGCAAAGTAAAAGTACATTTATTCTTCAAAAGAGGTGTTTGCGAATAGTATACCATATGATTGCTGAACAATCACTTCGCAATGTATTTAAAGAAAAACGATTACTTACTTTTACTGGAATATATATTCTCAAATAGTGCGTTTTTGTTAAAAATGATATGGACTACTTAAGAAGTCTTCACTAAAAGAGAATCTGCGTGAGAAATATAAGTACAATCTGTCGCGACCTAAGGCCAGTAATTCCCTTTACTTTAAAAGCGCGTTCATTACTGCGATACGTGTATTTAACGTCCTACCTAATAGTATTAAGATGCTAGAGGGTAATAAATTCAAATCTAATTTGAAATCTTTTCTCATGGATGTATTTTATAGTTTCAACGAATTTCTTGAGTACCAGCAGCGCATGAATTAGACCAGCTATATATTCAGTCAGTGTACAGTATCACTACTAACTCTTAATTTTAAGATTGAACATTGTACGCTCGAAATGGCAGCTGTTGTTACTTTCTATATATTTTTAACACATCACATTTTAACACAGTATTTTTAACACATATGTACACAGTTTACGATGAATAAATACTTTACTTTAATTGAGAGTGAGTCCCCTGAATGTGGGACTGAGCAAAGATATTCACGCTCACACCAAGGTTCTACCAACCTTCACGACACTGATGTGGCACCATCAGATCACCTGCCATTGTCTCTTGCCAAACTTGCGGGTTCCAGTATAGTAGGCATAGAAGCAGTGGCAAGCGAACAACGAACCTGTATGAGACTTTTATGGCACATTTATAGTAAGCAATGAACACTTGTTCTGACACAATCTGCTATGTTTTCTTAGTGAAAAGAACAGTTGTGACAGCTCCTCTCCCATAATTTTTAGCCCGGGAGAGGAAGGAACTAAAGTAGCCTTGTACAGTCAGCATTATAATCATGTATGCAACTTGCAGCGACGAGCCCGAGAAACGGCACCTGTTCGCGGCGCGCGCCGAAGAGAACGTGGTGCAGTGGGTGATCAAGCTGCGAGAGTGCACCTACGAGTACCTGCGCGAGAGGCTGCACACGCTGCAGTCCAAAATATACTCTATCACGGGCAAGGTTAGAGTTCAAATGATTGTATATCAAAAAAAATATAGGTATAGAATTTGCTTAAAATTAAAGGAAATGAAACAAATGCATGATTGCTTCAATTTAGATCATAAATTCCATTGAACCAAGGGTGCCTTTCGAGATGAGGATGATAAGGCTTAACATGTTATTGTGTTATTTAAGTTTTGTTTATTGATTATATTTGTTAGTCTGTAAGGTATTTGTAAAAATAGGCCTCTCTTGGCGATGCAGATAAATAAAAGGCCTTTGATCGGCTAGATCAGGGTTTTTTTTAGAGGTCCGTGACATGTGCTAGCGGTCCACGGCCACTTCGTTCACTCTTAACACAGGTAGGTTATAGAGACATGAAACAAGATCTTTTTTCAATATTTTTTTCAACAGGGGTTCGCGGCATTTAAGTAATTCTGAAAGTGGTCCATGCCTAACCAAAGTTTAAGAACCACTAGGCTAGAGACGAGAGTATATAAAGTATCATGAAACATTTCAGGACCCCCTACTTTTGGTCCCGCGCAACGAGGGCGCCTGCCTGTGGGCGCCCGGCGTGCCGTTCCCCGCGGCGCCCGCCTGCACGCTCAACACCAGCTCCTTCAGCTGCCACCTGCACGCCGCGCCCTTCACGCTCGAGCGCAGCCACTCCGACGCCAACGCGCACCGCCACCTGCGCGCGCACACTGCGACCTTCTACACCGACGAGACAACGGACGAGCAAAAGAGTGAGACGGGTGTAATTTTCTCGCTAGAGAGGAGCAAGACGTCTGCAATGTTTAAGAGTCATATCGAGTCGCTGGAGGGCTCGATATTTGATAGCGGTCGAGCGAACGGGCTTGGGGCGCCGAGCGCGCCGATGCGTAGCAGGATGTCGCCGCGCGCGCACCGGGAGCCCGCGCCGGACCCGCGGCTGCCCGGCGCGCGCGCGGGCATGCTAGGGGGCCCTCGGCTCGCGGGCATCCTCGGCGACCCGCGGGCCGCGGGCATCCTCGGCGACCCGCGGGCCGCGGGCATCCTCGGCGACCCGCGGGCCGCGGGCATGCTCGGCGACCCGCGGGCCGCGGGCATCCTCGGCGACCCGCGGGCCGCGGGCATCCTCGGCGACCCGCGGGCCGCGGGCATGCTCGGCGACCCGCGGGCCGCGGGCATGCTCGGCGACCCGCGGGCCGCGGGCATCCTCGGCGACCCGCGGGCCGCGGGCATCCTCGGCGACCCGCGGGCCGCGGGCATGCTCGGCGACCCGCCGGGCCCCGCCGGCCTGCTCCCGGTGCCGCCGCGCCGCAAGACCTCGCCGCGGCCCGTGGAACAGGTTAACGGCGAGGGTAGTAGGGTGTCCCAGGAATCCGAAGATCTTATAAAGTTTTAGTTTCCCCGCAGTGCTTTTTACATGTAGCCCACCTAGTTAAATTGTAGCACGCCGGCTTCGTTGCGTCTTATGCAGGCTTAGGTAATTTTAACGTGTTATGAGATTGTATTTTGCCAGACTTGTGATATTTGTATAATAGATGATGTATCATAGTTAGAATAGGAATTTGTGCATATAAAAAAATGTATGAACTGATATTTTTATATCAAAGTCGTATTGCTATATTAGATGTCAAAAAGCATTAGTATTAAGTGGCGGCCTATAATATATCACACGTTTAATCGAGGTACTTCTCCCTTTGACTGAAAAAGGATAGAGAACTATGAAGGATTCTAGTCAAAATAACCAGAACACATGATACTAACAGTAGAAAGTATTTGGAGCATTTATTGACACTTGTTAATCATACAAGATTTACGTCGAGTTTATCATTTCATAAGTAAGTGCTCTTCGCTGGACTAGTATATGACATGGGCACTCTATCTCAAAGTGACATGGCCCAAATTAGAATGAAGAAAAATCCTCTTAGCTCGAATTTTACCCACATTGCATTGATATAGAGTGCCCATGCCATTTACTAGTACAGCGTCCGAGAAGTTTACCTTAATTAAGTTTTATTTTGTTTCTACCTCCTCTTTAACACTGTCGTTATCTTATTATAATTTCAATTTGTTTGCGGATACGCTCGCTGATGAAAATACACTACCATCACAATTATGTATAAGTACTATTTATTGATAACTCATCATCCCGTTTTTTGTGAATGTTCTAACAATGTTTTTGTGTATGCTTATCTAGTTGAGTCAATAACGCACTATTATAATAAATCGTTTGATGGCAAAAGTGAAAAAGAAATATCATTATGTACAAATTGTACCTACATACGAATTCAAACTGTAATTCAAATTATAGGCCTGCCTTTTTACTGAGACGGCGACTGTGACAGACCAGGGACGTGAGGGGAGAGTTTAAAGGGCACCGACGTCCCGTCTTAGTTAAGCGGTCGACCTATAATATAATTTAAGAGGGAAACATAGCTCGATTTAATTGCTTTAATTGATAAATAAAATTTGATTTAATTGCAAATTTTGAAAAAATTAATCTGATAAACCTAGTCTTTCAGACGTCGGACTCGTAGTCACACTATTTTGTCACACTGGTGTGACCACGAGGAATTTATTTTACTCGAAAGTCACATTGTTTGGTCCTGGCGCTTCGCCGGCTGCTGCCGCGGCACGCTCGCTTCGCTCGCTCGGCTCGCGCGCTTAGGCTCACCGTACAACTAACACTCCTCGCTTCGCTCGTTGTCGTACCTACACGGGCCTGTTAAATTGTTATCAAGTGGTGTGACCACGAGTAAAAGTAATGTCTCAGCAACTCGTCGTCACACTGGTGTGACCCCGAGTCCGTCGCTGTCTTTCATTGTGTTAATAACGTACTAAAAATCATCGAGATTTGAAAAAAATTAGAAGTGGATAAACGTTTTCTCGTTTTGTAGGGACGATATGAGGTATTCGAAAGGTATACTTCCCTCTTAACTTAATGCCCTTTTCCATAAACGTTCATCAAACATAATTAAGTTAAAATGCCGCTACAATTTGATTGTCTTAATCTGACACTTTGGCATGTGTATTTGTGAGAAAGGGACAAAAAATATTTTATTTCAGTTAATAAAGGTGTGTTACATTTTATGAATTATGGTGTAACACTTTGGATTTTTAGCAACTGTTTATCCGACTTCGAAAAAGGAGAAGGTTCTATGTTCCACTGAAATTATTTATTTTTGCTCGCCGATATTTTTCTGTCAATTGCGGATTGATTCACCCTTTTTTTAATTCGAGGGTGTATGCTCCTGAGGTGGTCGCATTGTCACCAAGTCAGGATCTGATGATGGACTCCCAGGGAAATTGAGGGCAACCCTCAAATTTTATAGGCACTCGTGTTTTGAGTATTTTCTATTATAACTCGTGTAAATACACTGCGAGGTAAATACCTTCGGAAATCGCAATTTTGGTGAAGTGGAACTGATGATGAAGACCACAGATGACTTATGGAACTCAAATATTACGAGCCCACTTATAGCGACGTGGGCCTTTTTCTGTAATAATCAACGCATTTGCTCTACGAAAGCAGTTCATGTGGTAAATAGGAAAGGACATTTTCATCTCGTATGTGGCATGGCGAATTACTGAATTTAAGTTGACTCTGTTGTTAAGGTTCTTACGCGGTCGGATTGTACCGGTAGAGGAAAAAGTTATTATTGGAAATTGTAAGTAGGTATAGCCATTGTTTTGTTTTTTAATATGTGGTATATGAGTCATGCCCGATTTCATTTCATATGGTATGTTGTTTTCCATTTCAAAATTTGTGTGATGAGCATGAATATTTGTTTCTGAGTCATGGATATTTTCTATGTATTTAAGTATTTACGTCTATTATGTATATCGTCGTCTAGTACCCATAACACAAGCCTTACTGAGCTTACTATGGGACTAGGTCGATTTGTGTAAGATTGTCCCCTTATATTATACTTACTTACTTATTACTTACTTACTTATTTCAACCCATTCTCATAAATCATTATTATACATGTAGGTACCTATGTTACTGGATCAAATATTTAGCTTTATTTTATGGTATTGAAATGAGTGTAGTAACTTATTGTAAACAAAGTACCAATACGTGGTAACGTGTGGTAACTCGTGCGCTAACTTATTGTACAAAATTAAGATCTCGATGTCTCAAGGTTATAAGGCTATTTGGCTAGAAACCGATTTAAAGCTAATTAACAATGTTGATATTGTTAATTAATACAACGAAAAAACGTAACTGAACTTCCCGATGTATTGTATGTCGTTATTATTATGAAGTGCGGCCAAAAACCGACTAAAATGGAATTGTAGAATTTTATATGACTTTTGTACCGAGAAAAATGTATTTTATGCGAGTGTTTTTATCTTTGTAACTAAATAAGAATATATATTATATTTATGAAATCTAATTCTCGTTTTTAGAAGTGTGTCATTTTTATTAACGTTTAACCCTTGTAACGGCAAGATCGTCTAAAGGTGTCGTGTGTTGCCACGGCACCATGGCCTCCCAACTCGAACAACGTATAATATTGTTACTGTAATAAAGTTTTGCCAATACCGAAAAAAGGGTGTAAATCGGACCCAACAAATTACAGGCCTATTTCTCTCCTGCCAACTCTGTCCAAACTCTTGGAACGGCTGATGAAGGACAGACTAGTTAAGCATCTCAATCTGCACCATATATTATGCGATAGGCAGTATGGTTATCAGAAAAGCAGAAGCACAGGTGATGCAGTGACTACCTTGATCCAGATATAATACTCCAACTAAACAGCAAAAACAGAGTGGCAGGTTTATTCCTGGACCTAAGCTCTGCGTTTGATACCGTTGACCACGACGTTCTTATCGCCAAATTGGAACATTATGGTGTTAGACGGACATTGTTAAAACTATTCCAGTCTTACCTTGCGAATAGGAGACAGTTCGTCGAAGTAAAGTGGGTTCAAGACAGCATAGAAAGTGTACACAGATCTAGGGTAGCCAGATTGGAAAGAGGTGTCCCACAAGGATCCATACTAGGTCCAATCTTCTTTCTAATTTTTGTCAATGATTTAGTTGCATTCATGAGGACCTCGGCGCCAAACGCTAAACTTGTGATTTTTGCTGATGACACCAACGCCATCATATCAGCAGAGAATATGATGCAGCTGAACGATATAGTAAATCATGCTCTGAAAGCCCTTAATACCTGGTTCAGCACTAATAATTTGAAACTGAACTGTTCCAAGACCAATGCTCTACTCTTTAAAACCACCTCGAGACACAGAGACATTCTGCAAATTTCATCTAATGGTGTGAACATCAACCAAGCGGATTCAGTTAAATTCTTTGGTGTCTGGATAGACTCGAGTCTGAACTGGAAGGACGAACTGTCCTCGCTAGTAAAGTCCATTAGCTCGTCCTGCTATGCACTAAGATGTCTAAGAGAAGAGGTCACCATTTCTCAGCTCAAAACGGTTTATTACGCTTTGGTCGAATCCAAAATAAGGTACAGCATCAAGTTCTAGGGTAATAGTTATCGTTACAACATCCAGTCTGCATTTGTGGCCCAGAAAAGAGCAGTCCGAACTATGGCCAGAATATCCCAGATAACTTCTTGCAGACCTTATTTTTTGGAGTATGGAATCCTAACTGTTCCTGGTTTATATGTCCTTATAGTTCTCAGCAATTTGATAAAAAACCTGAATAATATTGAAACATTAGAAGAGAGACATAAACGCCTATCAATCAGAACCTACCACAAAAAATAAACAGCAATCTAAATATTGTCAAGCACTCCTCGGGCTATCAGGGAATTGCTCTCTTTAATAAGTTGCCTGTTGAGTTAAAGTCCATTACGAGTTTAAATATGTTTAAAAGGAATCTCAAGGGTTTTTTGCTGAGGAAGTGTCTCTATTCGGTAGACGAACTTACTTTATGAAAATGATGTTCAGTAGTCGAGTAGGTAACACATTTGATGCAGGTAGTTGTTTGGTATGGTAAGTTTCATTAATTTGTCACGAACCCTGGCACTAATGAGTTTGATGACACTTTCCATATTAAGTACTGTAATTTTATGTAAAATTATATTTGACATCTGAGAATTTAATTATTGCTTGAATTTAGTGAATTTGACATGAATTTAGTTTACATATTCTACTTGTAATTTAAATTTTTATTTTATGGTTAGGTATTATTATATTTTCTCATTTTGTCCTAGTTTCGTATTGTAATCATATTTGACATACTTGAAATAAATAATATAAAGAATTAATGTAATATTGTAATGTAATCATACCATGTATTAATTTTTGAAATTTGACAACTATTAAATTTTAATCAAATGTACTATGCATAGAATCACTATATAATTGTAACTGTGTCTCGCGCTAATAATCATTCAAACATTGTTCAATGTATAAATGACTTATGACTTATGACTAAAAAGAACTCTTAGATGGCGGCACAGGTACCGAGCGAAAAATTTGAACCAGTAATCGTGAAGATATAATGATTTTTACATTTACACCTTAAAGGCCGATTTGAGCATCGGTGTTTTGTTTTGAAAATTTTATGGGCAGGTAAAATAAGACTTCCAATTACGTGTAGGTAATATATTTTGTAAATAATTACAAGCACGTTTCTGAGTAGCAAGTCTAACGTAAACTCGCTGGCGACACAGTTAACATAACTGAGACACGACTATCGAGGCACGGTCTTCTAGCGTACAACTAATAGCTACACATATTACAATTAATTAATATATATCACTCATAACATTGTAAAACTATACCTAGCACAGACGTATAAATATGGTTAATAGCATACGGGACTATGGACTAGTAGGCATATATAATAATAAGTACCTACGTCAAATTTGTATACAAAAATAACGTATTTTTTTTCTAAATGGTACAACCGTACAATGTACAATATCTACATTTATAGCCAAATAACGTAATGAGACTCAGTTACAGTCATCCGACATTGCAAATGTGATAAGCTCGTGTATATACCTATAGGTTTTTAAAGTATTGTAAATACATGATAACATTCAATACCTACCAATTTGCGAATATACATATAAAATATATAGGTTAATTGCGCTAACCAAGCGTTTTCCTTCTAAGGAAGGTAAATTAAAAACAAATCTTACATAAAATGAGAATTCTAAAACGTCTTACAATTATCTTGTTAAGATTACAACTGATAGCCTAAGGCACTTGAATGTTCACAATATGATTTCCACTTATCATTTTAACCTTCGACCCGTTCGTATAATCCGTCGTCACATTACGGACAAAACACCCTGTAAGTACCTGAGGCGACTATAATAATACAACGGTATAAAATACTTGTGTGCAACTGGGAGCGTGTGCCGTGTGTGTGGCGTGCGCGCAGTGCGGCCCGCTTGGCACGCGCTCGCACAGTGCGCACGCGCACGCGCACGCGCACGGGTGACGGGACGCACGCGCCGGCCGGAGCAGCGGCAGCGCTAGCTGTCGGCGCGGCGGCTCTGCGGTCGCCGCTGCTAGTTGCCGCCGTAGTCGCGCAGCTCGCGGTTGCCCAGCGGCAGCGTGGGCCTGAAGTTGTGGAGCAACTCCATGGACTCCTCTCCGGACGACGCCTCGCCGCAGCGTAACTTGCGCATCAGCGCCAACTGAAAACAAACGTTACACTTTTGAATAAATACACTTAAGATACTAACATAGAAACCAGTCGTGTCACAGCGACACGTCGTCTGCTGCTCCTGTTTGCGGTTGGGTTCCAACTTGTATTTACCTTTATGCGACAGGTATAAAAAGTATCCTTTCATTATTATTTTTTCAACACACCTGCTCGTAAAGTAGGTCTTATTACAGCGTATTTACACAGATAATGCAGAATATTACCCATGCCGTGCTTTTTACATTACATTATCGCACTAGTGCCTTTTCATTACATATCTTTTTAAATATTAGCAAGAAGTATTAATGTTTCGAAAACAGCTAAGTAGTTATTTGCGTAAATATAAAATTCAATTCAAAATGTGATAAATAATTAAAGAATTTCATGAAACTGCTTGTTAGCTTGTTGGTATTTATATTTTGACGGTGTATTTTTACCTATAAATACCCAATTTCAAAATTTATAAATATGTGGCTGATTAGCTACTTTGCCGGTGCCCTTATCTCAGACTTGCGCGCGCATGCAGCGCTGAGCGCGCGAAAAAATAAAATTACGGCCGCCATCTTTTAAATGGGT
Organism: Epinotia demarniana; assembly: GCA_945867215.1. NCBI lineage: Eukaryota > Metazoa > Arthropoda > Insecta > Lepidoptera > Tortricidae > Epinotia > Epinotia demarniana. The sequence continues at coordinate 20,035,260 of OX244263.1, forward strand.
TTCTGTTTGTTAAGTTTATTCACAGTATTGCATTTCGTTAGTGTTGTTTTGTAAAATGTCGAATTTAGATAACGAAGAATTACTTATCGAGTGTACGCCGCCAGATATCATAGTTGAAGCGCAAAATGCGAGTGATAGTCTTTTGCCCTCAAAATCAAAAGATAAATACATGCAAGCCTACGGAAATTTCATTCAATGGAAAAATAGCAAAAATGCAAGCTCTTTCTCAGAGAACGTGTTCATGGCTTACTTTAGTGAACTGGCGAAGAGGTATAAACCTAGTTCGCTTTGGTATATATTCTATGTTGAAGAGTACCGTGCAGAATAAAAATGCAACACACATGCATGACATCAAAGCGTACACCAATCTAACTGCATTCTTGAAAAGACGTTCAGACGGCTTTTACAGTCGAAAATCCAAGGTTTTAACACCTAATGAAGTGGAGAAGTTCATTAAAGAAGCACCGGATAATCAATATCTAGCGACAAAGGTCAGTTCCACTATTTAGTTTTGTATTCATTATTATAATATTTGTAGGTGGTATTGTGAGTGTTGATATAATAGGAACTAAGTACGATTATTATAACTTAATTATGATTTTATTTATTTTCAGGTCGCATTAATATTCGGAATTACTGGTGCCTGTAGGCGTCAGGAATTAAACAACATTACGACAAAAGATATAGAGAATCACGGAGAGATGCTACTTGTCAAAATTCCGAACACTAAAAATAAAATTCCTCGGTCATTTACTATTCACGGACCATTTTATGAAATAGTGAAAAAATATGAAACTTTACGTTCAACAAAAGGAAAATCTGACCGGTTCTTCCAAAATTTTCAAAACGGCAAATGCACGAGTCAGCCTATCGGAGTGAACAAATTTGGATCGATGCCTAGAGAAATTGCCAAGTTTTTAGGCTTACCACAGGCTGACGCTTACACCGGACACAGTTTTAGGCGGACTTCAGCTACATTGCTGGCTAATTCAGGAGCCGATATATTGACTTTAAAACGCCATGGGGGATGGCGATCTAATAATGTCGCCGAGTCATATATTGAGGACTCCATCCAAAATAAAGCCGACATAAGTGCCAAAATAACACAAGCAATCCATTTGGAGCCACAATCCAAGAAGTTCTGCCCTGAACCGCGTCCTTCCACCTCATATGCCAATGATGATTTGGGATTTCATACGTTTGCTAATGATGAAACGCAATGATTTCTACCTCCTTTCAGAATGTTGCATTATCACCGACATTTACAGTTACCCAAGAACAAAGCAATGAAATAATTAATAATACAATTAAACATACAGTACAAATGCCTCATAACATAAGGCGGTAGCATATCATTTCAATAATTGTACTTTTAATAACTGTTTCAATAATTAAAGTTTTTAAATAAATGTGAACTTTTATTTACTTTTCCTCGCAAGTGTGTGTTGAAAAACGTCGTATGAAACACGTGAGCATTGGTCATTACACTTCTCGTCTCCATTAAGCCTTCGCCTTCGGCTCAGGCTTAAAAACCGATTCGAGTGTAATGACCAACATACCACACTTGTATCATAATGTACTATTGTGATATTAAAATACTTAAATGCTATTCAAATGTTATGGCTGAGTTGTGCGTAGGTAATAACAGTAGTGACGTCTCAAGGACCCCTTTGAAGAATTTTATTTAGACATTACATTTACGTCGCGCTTATCTTAACGAGGTTTTCGAAAGTAAAGAATGTAAGCCGTGCACATCGGTAGGTACACAGGTAAATAAATAGCCCGGGGACCGGTAGGCGCCGGTGGCGAGTGGCTCGACTTGCCGAGTGGATTTACCACGGAAACTGGTTTGGCAAAACTGTTTAATGAAGCACTTGACTTGTGTTTTCGATACATTCGTTTACTGTGTGTTTTCTACCTACTTACCTACGTTAAAACTTAAATAATTTCACTTGACTAGCTACTATCTAATGTCCAATTAACTTACATAGGAAACACATAACGACAGATATACCTATAAAACACGGATAGGTATTGGTATAAATGGCATAATTCCAGCCGCAATTATTTTAATGACTGTACGTGATTTTCGATGGTTGAATACTATTTAGGTGTTACTGCCGTACGATTTAAAAAAGTTAGGTAAATTGCACCAATGTCTTGTCACAAGTTTTTTTTTATATATTTGGTCTGATCCGCTTTTCTTGACTGTGTAAAAGCTAAACTTTACACCCTGCAGGGGCTTAGCAACGGGAGGTAAGTTCCCCCTCGGGATCCCGATTTTACAGGGTATGTTCGCCTCAAGGCTGTATCTAAATCTGTGGCGTAACATTTACATATAGAAAAGCGGCCAAAACAAGCATTTCGTAGCGTGTTTCGGCCGGATGAGTTCCACAACGGACTTTTTTTAAAGCTTACCTGTTCGGCGGAGACTTCGATGGGCTGCTTAAAGAGGATCCAGGTGACGCACTCGGTGCAGGGCGGCGTGGTGAGCGAGCCCGGGTAGGTCCAGTAGGCGGCGCGCGGCGGCAGCAGCCGCGCCGGGTCCAGCGGGTCCGACATCGTCACCTTGTCGCCCTTGTGCCGGATGAAGGGCAGGAGGCGCACCACCTTGTCGAGTTCTGGGTGGTTTCTGCCGACCTGGAAACGATTACGGTTTACGTTAGCGAAGAGGTTAATACGATTAATTTCACCTAACAGGACATGTATGTCGAATAGGTACGACGGTTCTCATGTTGAATTGACAATATTTCAAAATATGTAATGACGCCTAAATCGAAAAGCATTTCGGTAATTATGTTATCTGAACGTAATAAAGTAGTTTTCTGTGTTTTTTTCCTGCTCGCTTTTAAGAAAATCGCGAAAACGTATAAAAGTGGTTTTCACCGTGTGTGACGTCAGTATTATGGCTGCCATATGAAAGGTGTCCAAACTGCCATACAGAGTCGTAGTATTGACGCCATAATTTACTTACAACCTTCTGGAATTCGCTACTTTTCAATTTGATAGTTTTGAATGAAAATTACAATTAAGGGAGAAATAAAAAAACACGTGTCGCTTAAAAAACATTTTCTAGCGAACTAAATCATAAAATGGCCTACAGAAAATACGAAATGTTGTCAATTGGTGATCATATTGCAAAAGCATCGTTGTGTAGTCCCACATTAGGGAAAAATATTGACTAAACATTGTTATGAAAGGATAATAGTGAAAAATGCAACCTCACGAGCAAAATTCGAACTTGCGATCGCTTTAGTGAATCGAATCGCTGTAGCCAACTGAATCTACCTACCTACCTACCCACCAAAATATTATTCGACTCTACAGATTTTTCAATCACTGCTCTCTTATAACGCCTTGAGAAGGCTTGTGGTGATTTAGACTTAAATTTTCTTTAGCAGACGGTTCTGTTTAACACAACATTAATCAATTTAAAAACGTTGAGTGGGAGCTATATAGTAGACTAGCTTTTGCCCGCGGCTTCGCTCGCGTTAAATTCGGGGTAACACGGTTCCCCTTTTCTGATTTAGAACACAGAAGAGAACTCTGAACAGAATATTATTTTAATACGCTACTGTATAGACGATATTATATGTCTTTCCATTTGGGGATCGAATGTAAAGATTCTAGGCATTGGACACACGCGAACATGCTACATACAATTGTCCATGGGAGAAGCACGGCTTTTCTAAGTTCACCACGCCACCTTTGATGTCTGTCCTTGCCTTTGTTAATGGTCATAGCGAAACTAAGCTTAACGGGAAATTGTAGCCTTTAAAATGGAACGGGAGATCTGTGGGAATTATTGGGATTCGTGGGATCATTACATTTTCACCCTTTCCTACGCCGGTAAAGATAGTGGCGCTAATGATATTGCGGCCAAGTTGTGTGACACGAAGTCTCATCCCATTACATAATCTCGGGGCATCCAAATTTCGCATAAGCATGAGTGGGACGCCTAGTTTTAATTGAAGCTTGTGTGAGGGTACACCTGACAGCTCAAGCGAATTCAGAAACTCTACGGGATATGATGTGCTCTGTTCTGTATCCATAACTGTGTCTACTGATAAATACTCTGTTCTATCTCCTGGTACTTTACTCAATATGTCTGAATTTATTTTTGCTTTTGCGAATTTAAATTGCTCTTTCACATAAATATTGATTTTCGTGTATATTGTTTTGTAAATCTGGGTAAACGCTTGCACCTAATTCTGGATTACTGTTTACTAATTGACAAAAATCTCCCGTCAGTGTCACACAGCCCTCGGCATCAGTTTCTAACCGACCATCTCCTATTTTCAATAGTGTTTCGGCATAGTTGCCAGCATTTGTGTCATCATATAGTTGCTCTTTCATATTTGTAGTCAAACTGAACTTTCTTACGGTGGCCCATAGAGTAAACGACTTGAGACATGCTTTAATTTCGTCTGCAGGTGTCCCCTTCTGAATGACTGGTAACGTTTGGCGGAAATCACCAGCCAATAAAACCACCATCCCTCCCATAACATCGGTACTGTTGCGCAAATCCTGGAGTGTTGATTTAGTGCTTCTACCGCTTTTTTGTGCGCCATAGTACTTTCAGCCCGCACTAAGAGTTTGCACTGACGTAGCATAGCACCCCGTGCGCTATTTTTAATAAAATTACAGATTGTTTTAATTAAATTACCTTATTATTCGTTTGTATCATAGAACCTTTACTAATTTTGCGGAGAATCTCACACAAATTTCCATCCCCTATTTTTGAAGATTTCCAAGATAAAATAAAGCAGGTGCCTATTTTTCGTTGGTTAACAGAGAGACTGTGTACCATTTCTTAGCTTCCTACCTTGAAAACTGCGAAAATTCCCCTTATTAAATTTCACCCCCTCTTTTGACGAGTCGGGGGCAGATTACAAAAAAAAAAATATGCACGATTTTTTTGTAAGTCACGAATAGTCCGCATACCAATTTTCAGCTTTCTGACTTGAAAATTGCGGAAAGCTCCATATAAACTTCCACCCCCCATTTTAGGGAAGTGGGGGGTTAGAAAGAGATAAAAAGTACCTTATGTCACTCTCCATCCCTTTAACTGTCTCCACTTAAAAAATACTTCAATATATCGCTCCGTTTTGCCGTAAAAGACGGACAAACAAACAAACAAACACATACATACACTTTCACATTTATACAATACAATACAATACAAATATTCTTTATTGCTCACCAGACATAGTAAAAAAAAAAAGAGGTAAGTTAAACATAAACAATGGTAGACAACAGGCGGTCTTATCGCTAAAAAGCGATCTCTTCCAGACAACCTTTAACCATTTATAATATTAGTATGGATATGGATGGTTCTTTTTGATTACATTCAAAATTTTAGCATATCACGTGTGAGAAACAAATCAATTTGATTTCACCTCAATTGTAGCTACCGACTATTAGTTATTAGATGTTGATTTTTAAACTGTATTCTTTTTTTATGTCTCTGAGATTAAAAAAACACATAGGCGAGAAACAATTAACAAAACAAACATCATGAATCTGAATCTTAAAGCCTAGAATGGCATGCCTGCATTTGTCTCACTCAGGTTTTTGGACCATAATTTTAACCCCGATTTCATCCCTTTGAGGGATGATTTCGAGGTAAAAACTATCCTATATTTTAAACCAGGCTATAAACTATATTCGTGCAAAATTTCATTCAAATCGGTTCAGCCGTTTAAGCGTGATTGAGTAACAAACATCCAAACATCCAAATATCCATACATCTAAACTTTCGCATTTATAATATTAGTAGGATTGTACAACAAAACAAGTGCATAAAACGCTCCATTTTACGCGAGAGGCGAGACGTAATATAAAATCGAGAGTAGGTAAAATGGGTTTTACGTTACACCTGGCCATAATGCGAGTTTTAATACACGCTGCGCGTACGGGAAAACTCGCATAGTGGCATTAGTGGCCAGGTGAAGACGTAAAATTTTGTACTCAACACGTGCGGTAATTCGTAAAGCCCCAGAGCGCATATTTATGGCCCTCACTTTCGGTTCGGGCCACAAACACCTGCGATCTGGGGCATTCACGAATTCACCGACCTAGTTACGTAATGTACTATTATGGACGAATTGTACACTCTACTTTTCACTTCGATTGCGAGGAAGTGAAAATAAGTTTATTTCATGAAGTTTTACTTATTGTGTATTTTGGCTGTTGGTATCCTTAATTGCCTTGGTCTGAGAATACTAACGAAAAAAAGAGTTTATTCTATGAAGTTTAAGTTGCTCGTATGGCTGTCGGACCGATTGCCTTGGTCTTCGACGAAGATTTTACTTTAGGATCTAGAGCATAAAAAGCGACTTTATGTCGCCTACACACAGCATAAAGAGGCACTTTTAGATCCATCATAGCGAGTAGGTATATAGGTATCAAAGTACACGTAGTTGATCAAAGAAGTAAAAAAACAGGTATTTCGATGGCCATGTGTACGCTACCTACACGTTTCACATCGATATGAGTTATCCGTTTTTACGTAAATTTTATGTATGTGATCATCTCTCCATACTTATTTATGAGTATGAGTGGGTACTTATTCACATATACGGTACGTATTGTGATGCAAATCTTATTCAGATAGGTATGTAATTCTATTGTATTCAGATTTCGACCCAGAGCCCGTGCAGAATTTTGTTATTCATTTATTGGGTTTGACGTAAAGGAGAGTATTGACACCATCGTAGATATGCCATGATATTGCTATTTGCTATGACTATTCTACATTGCAGGTACTGTGTTTAGTATAGTCGACCCAGAAAGTGGTCTACCAATTTTAAACCTTAAAATAAGTACGAATAATAGAGTCGAAAAGTGGTAGAGCGGTAGGTGCCTTTACACAAAAATAAAATATGTAGACTCTTCGTCCCTAACATAATTGGAACCTATCCTTCTATCCACCTTTTTGTAGCCATGGTGAAAACTTGCCTACTGAAAATCGAGTTACAATATAGGTACCGTTTTAAAAATCAAGCCCCTAAAGTAGTTCCTGAAGGCACAACCATGCTATCTAATTGCATCTTGGTACTTCGCAATCATGTGACTCCAGTCTGAGCTCGACCTGCTGGCCCGTCATTAATAACGACTCATTATGCATTTCAAGTTGGTACTTAAATAGACATGCCAATTATAAAAGGCCATCGAACCCAATTGAGTGCGTTATTCTCTCTCAGGCAAGTAAATATAGTAAATAGGTAATGAAGTTGCGTGTTCCTCCTATAAAAGGATTGAGCGGTGCATACTAGGCTTCAGTGCCGTATCTAATCTATTTACGTTTGTCTGTTCATTTGCACAACGCTGAAGGCTTAGTTCTCGGTAGATGGAAGCCTCTTGTATAACAAGATCAATGTAACATAATAATAAGTATGCGATACATATAATAGGTATAAGTAGGGTATTTTTGCAATAGAAGAAACGGTCAGACGTCGCGCGCCGGTGAAAGTTTTGAACGGACGCGGCGCGCCATTCTCCGAGTGGTTGGTTGCTCTCTGCTCTTTCTAAACTGTGATTAGCTATACTCATTACCTAACTTTTGCCAAACGTAGGTATTTAAGATGCGTAAGGTTAATTTCGAACATTGATGAATTTATAATATACAATAGGCCAACGCATGATACGTATTAGATACTCCTCTGTAAAAATAGATATACACCGTGTAGTTGCTACTTAGAAAACCATCATACCTCGTACCTATCCACTTCACCATCGAAGTTGGATATTTATCATATTTAGTCAAGTGCACCAAATGCACCAATCATAGTCGTTTAGTTTATAAAATCTAAGAAATGTATTCTAATTTACTAAGTGTTATGAAGTCGATAGAACTAAACGCTAAACTAACATTTTTACACCAGAATCACCAGATACATGGGTACATGTAGACATCACGGAAATTTCAATCAACGCAGCGTTCGGTTAGCGTAATGCGTCAATCAACGACCTATGTACCTACTAGGTGTAGGTGGGAAAAAATACATATTACTCTACTGTACCCGTATCTAACAAACATACGCGTACTTATCATATTTTTGTAATAGATATTCAGCTCTCCAAATAGCAAAAACTGGTAATTCGATATTCACGCAAGATCGCTATAATCAAATTGCTGGACAAATAAAAACGCTGTCGGAAATTATCATCCATTTCGTTGTGAATTCGTGCTTACCGCGGCCTCGGGCGATAATTAATAAGTTTAAATAAAATTATAGAGCATTTTACTGGATTAACGTAATCATTAGAAATATTATGTGTTCATCAATCTTCACAGCTCTACGAGTAGGTACTTAGGTACTTTGTCCACAGATGCGCTGATTCGCGGCTACCTTTTGTATGTAAGAACATCGCGACTATCGCGAGCCACTTCTAAGTAAGTAATGAGATAGGAGGTCTTAGATAATTGTTTAATTTGAGGCTGAAGTGTTAATGACCACTTCTAATGATTTTAACCTAGTTCGCTACCTGAAGTCTACGACATAAGGACAAAATAGCCTGCAAATAACTCCGAGAAATAGCTTTTAACTAGAATGAAACCTTAAAACCGACTAATATTTAGATAGGTAGCAGCCCTCCGTGAATAAGAAATTTTGAAGAATTTAACTCAGGCCCGTGTCCGTTGCTTCGGAATTACAGGACGCATAAATTTCATCATCATCCTACTAGAGTTTTCCCGGATAGGTAGGTACCCTAAAGGAGCCCGCGGTCCGCTTTGGCACCTTATCCCAAGATTTGGCGTAGGCACTAGTTTTACGAAGGCGACTGCCATCTGGCCAGGTAAAAATTCTAGACGCACCCAAGACAAAAATTAGGAGCATGGATTGGTTCGCAAGCTTCTAAAGACATGTTAATATTCACCATTAAGAGCACGCCCAGCACGGCGAGCCCGTCGTACTGCCCGGCGGCCTCGGTGAAGCTGTTGTACTTGCTGGTGTTCCAGTGCACGAGGTGGAGCTCGCCGGAGAACGAGCGGCCGTCCACGGTGTGCTCGGAGCCCACGCCGTCCTTGGCGCCCCAGTGGCAGTGCCACTGCTGTAGTTTGTACACGTCCGCGCCCAGCGGTCCGCCGGACAGTTCTGGAAGATGATAATTATAGCGTTAAAATAACTCTAGCCCGACACCCGTGTGGTGTCGAGTTAGAATTTCACCACCGCCTTTCTTCCCGTGGGTGTCGTAAAAGTCGACTAAGGGACCAGGGATGAAGTGTGTTGTGGGCGATGGGCTAGCAACCTATCACTGCAATATCACATTTAGTCGATCTTTTATACCCACATTTATGCTAAAAGTGGCGCTGGAACATACGTTTCATGTGCTCTGCCTACCCCTTTTGGGAATAAAGGCGTGAATGTATGTATGTATGTATGTATGTAATAACATAAATAATATGGCATATGCGCGCACTGACATATAAACCCATACGTCGCATTTTTGCGACGCGATTATCGCACGACAAAGAATCGTAGTGCGCGCTTGGCTAGATCTCTGATCTCTATTTAGGTATCTCAACTCAACAAGTTGGGATACCTAAATAGCAAGGGCACGCTGGCTGTCGAATTGCGGATAATACTCAGGAAAAACTAAAATAACTAGGTTTGTGTTTGATTTGAAAGTTCTCGCATTATATGGGTACGGGTCTTTATTTTTTCCCGTGGCAAGAAAAGAATCCTCGTCCTATACTGGCCGATTTCGACCCCGAGTATAAAAAAACTGATGAGATCCTTAATTGAATTTTAACCAATTATTGCGGTATTGTTTTTTCTACGATCCCATGAACCACGTTAGCCCTATTCGGCTCTATAACTTATTAAAACAATCGCTACAATCTATTAACATCTAAATATTTATCTGTTTTAAGAAACTTCAGGGCATGGGACCCTTCTGCTTCTGATTCTATATTTTTGAAGTGAGAAGTTCTTTAGCGGCGCTGTGCACTTTGGTGATGGGGAAAAAATGTTAAACTCGCAACAGGTCACGTGACTGTAAGATGTCCCGTGACCGTAAGATTCGACAGACTGAAAAATCGTATAACGGACCTGATCGAAAACCTGTTACAATGTCATTGAGTTTTCACTTCTGCCGGCACTCCCGGAGTGCAACCCGTCCTTTTTTTGTTCCATTATTGTTTGCATTGTGCTGCTCACGCACTTAGGATTTGGTATATCTGATGATAATCGCGGCGCGATGATCGCACGACAAATAATCGTAGTGTGCGCTTGGCCTAAGTGTGTTAGATAATACTGCGACAACTCGATTTATTTGCATGCAAAACTTATTTGGTCCGAGCGACCCACCGGCGGCGGCAAGTGAGTCATGACTCATGAGTTCTGCGACTTTGGGACACTGCAAATGAAAATTGCCTGCGTTTAATGCACCTGACTTATTTCAATGTGCATCAGAATGATATCGTAATATAATATTGCGTTTAAATTTGAGTGTACAAACATAACAAATTAAAGCTATTATTCCGTAGTAATCTGCCTAATATTTACGGATATTTATAAATACCACGTTTGATGGTGGTAAGAGTATATTAGAATACCCATGCGTGTTAGTAGGCATGAGATCTGCATCGTGAATAAATATTGATGTTGTAAAAAATAAAATTCTTAGAATTGCAGCAAGCAAACGAAGCTTGAGAATGTGCTAATGTCGACTAAGTGAGGATAAACATTCGAAGCTTGATACTCAACTATCCTGTTGAGATAACTACGTACGTATCACTGGTTCCTGGCAAGTGCCAACATGTCTAGAGATTGTGGTATATTTTTTATTCATTATAGGTAGGTACCTATACAATAATATTTGGAAACCCAGAAAAGCGTAGCTCAGGACATTTCGACCCCTGTCCAAGTTGGCTCAGTTAAGGTTGCACAGCGGCGCTACCACGAACTTAGAAGGTCGAAGTTCGTAATATATGCATCCCTGTCTCTCGAGTGAGGGAGTGCGATAGAGATGGAAATACCCGAACTTCGAGGTAGCGCCGCAGGGCGGTTGCAAAACGCTTCGGTAGCTCAAATACCACGAGCCATCCGGTTGCCTCTCGGGTACTGAGCTACGCGTCATTGCTCTAAACATTTACGATGCCCATGATTTTGCAAATAATACGGTAGTAGACTCGAAATAGTTATTTGTGCAACAAGAGAGCAAAGTTTGTTTTTGCTGCGAGTGCTAATTTTGAGTCCTGAGGAAGCGAAAGATTCTAAAATTGAATAACGAGCGTAGCGAGTGATTCAAAGTTTGAATCTTGAGCGCAGCGAAGGACTCAAAAGCACGAGATGCAAATACTTTGCTCTCGAGTACCACATACCTACAACTTTTCACCTCAGCAGTGAGAACATATTCACATCAAAAAATATCATAGTATCACGTACCTATTCGTCTCAAGATTATTCAGGAAGAAAACTTAATTAGGCGTTAGTTACTGCTTGTTTTAACTCAGCGCCGGCCGCGCCGTTATTCAATACTAGAAAGGCGAGATAAAGGCGCGAGAAATCAAAGGATATTTCAGTATTTAAGTATACGAGTGTCGCGTGACACTAACACATCACTAAAAACGAACGATAACGATATTGTTAAAATTCACAGATTTTAGATTTTACTAATATCTTCGAGATATTTTTGAAATATTTATCATTATCACAAAGGGCACACATTAGCATATTACGCGTATCTCGCGTGCACACCAAAAACTAGCCGTACCTACGGTTGTTAAAATACAGCCTCCGTCACGTCACTGACTTTACTATATTTCCTAGTTAGATAGAGAATTGATTTATCCTAGTAGTTTTTATATTTAAAACCAATGACGATTTATATACTTAATAAAATCTCAAACAAATTACCAGCGCGCAACTTTTTAAAAGGGGCGGGGCCCCGCGCTTGCTTTCGGAAACTGCATCTGAGGTATACGTTCATAGAATTTAAATTGTTTAAAGTAGAATTTTTAATAAGCTAGCATAATAAAATTCATGTTTACCTATTTGTTATAAAAAACGGAGTTTATTCTGAGATCTTTTATTTACATATTCTACCATTTAAAATTCCTTTGTATAATTATTTTGGTAATTTAAATTTGTTAATTAGATAGTTTTCGAACGTGTTAGATGTTATCCGCTTTTTTGGGGGTCTACTTTGAAATTCGATGGTCGAACTATGGATCGACCTATATCTGCCATTTTCTTTTTTGTAATTGAATGAAAGGGACAGTGCTAATAAAGTTCAAATATTCTGAACTTGTAATAGACCCCATATGACGAAATGTCAGTGCTCCGCACCAAAATTAAAAAGTTACTTTGTCTCACGGAGTGAGCAAAATCGCATTTTGCACACTGTTTACACGCAGCAAAATATGCTTGTTCGAGCTGCTGAGGTGAAAATATTATACTCCAAAGAGATAGTGACGTCACAATCTGCGAGCGTCATTGTAAATGACAATCGTTTCATATGAAGGGGGTGGAAAAGAGACAGAACATATCCCCTCTTAAAACCCCTTTTAACCCGCTTTACACACCCCACACACTTTATACATCATACATAACGCACCCCACACATCACACATCAGTCACATCAGACACACAGACACACACCTACAAAATCTACCCTTCTTAAATCCACATACACGCTTATAAACACATACACACATACATCCACACATACACACATCACATGGCCCTTTGTTGTTAACTTTGTTTATGATTTGTTTTTTGGTATAAGTTTAATTATTTTAATTCAACAACATAATATTACACATTTTATTTTTTTAATGCACAACTACTTTCTTTGTATCACTGTTTGTCTACGTGCGCGCTGCGATCGTCCTTTCTACAGGGACCACTCTGAAAACCAGCGCTGGGCATCCAAACCCAGCAGATGCTGAGAGTGGGACCCATTGCACCAGCTGAACATTAATATTTAAGTTTAAGTTTAATTTTAAATAGAACTAAATTATTTTCAAGTCTTTCATCTAGTAGTACTTAAGTTTATATGCGGTGTACCTAAAATACTTGTATTATTCTACTGTTATTATGTTTAGTTGTGGCAATAAATATCTTCACTTTCACTTTCACTTTCAAAACCTTGGACACTTGTAATTTTCTGATTATAAACCTCTCGCGTTGCTTTTTTATCTTTACTACATTTATATCCTTTTTCGAGAAAACACGAGATCATTATTTTATTTAGTGTCCACCCCTATTGCACCCTAATGCATTCTGAAAGGAGCACAATTTTCATATAGGTACAACTACATAGAGGCAGCTCTCCTTTGTAGGTACTTTGTTGATGGTTAAGTATCCACGAGAGACCTCGCAACGCAACCTCGCACAGCTCTGGTGGATCACCCGCCTTAGCTTACCAATTTACCTGAATCATATCCGTTCTCATCCACCCTCCAGCAGTAGCCAGGGTTGACGACGGAGCGCGTGTGGTTGACGGAGTACCGCCAGGCGAGGGGCGGGCCCGCGGAGCCCCCGGTGGTCGCGAGCGACGTGTCGATGTCCACGGGGCTCTGCCGCGCACCCTGCGCCTCCGGGAACTTCTCCGTCCACGTCGAGGGACCTGGGGACAGGACGCGCTACTTAGACCAATTAGAGAGGCGTGAGACACGGGATGGGTGTTTAGTTTATCATATTATCCTGGCTGTTGTCAGGGGAGGTGTGTAGAGTAATTAAGTCACATATCTAGGATCACTGAAGATATAATATAATATTTATTCTGTAAAGTAACGATGATAGTTAACATTAACTTAATTAAATTACAACTAAGCTAAATCTTTAAAAAAAACCCTCGAGGCATTGTACAGAGAATGCTGCCAGTATTTTCCCAGTTACCAGTTATATCTAGATATTATATATCTGAGAATAATAGCTTTTATGCGCAACTTTATCCACGTAGAACTCCATAATCGCATTTATTTACAGTCCAGTTTTTATACTCCCATTTCACCCTCTTAGCCTGAATATTCCTGACATATGCTAAGCTGTCATTTGATACAAGTAACACCTACTTAGTTATACTTTGCATTTATCATATTTATACGGATTAAAAACGGTTTAACAGCGTTGAATATTTGTAAAAAACTGAACACTTCGATTTTTTTCATTTTCATGTTTTTGTTTATAATAGCGCGTATTTGTGCTAACATATTACGTTGCGAGTGATAAAACACCTACAGAATAGGTGAAGGGTACCTAAATAACGTTGTTAATAAACACGCATAATTTAAATGCGACCAAGTACTTATTACTTATTAGCCGTTTAACACTCTCATTGATTAGTACATTAAAATACTAATGATGAGTAACAGATTTCTTAATCATTAACTATAACTGTAATGGTGGTGAGTAATACTCATACAAATACAGATGGTCCGTGAAATTTGCCCGATAAACAGCATTCTTTTATACTAAGTATTGTAGAGTGGAATTTCCAAAGGTTATTGTGATGTTTCTGAAATGCTTTGTATATTTCGGATTAAGTACGAGCGTAGGATCAGGAGTATGATATAGTAGGCCTTTACCGTGGTAGAATGTATTAGTTTCCACCAAATCATGTTTATTCCTCGATATGCACTTTAAACTCTCGCGCTTTATACACATATTTGTATTATTATTATTTTAGACAGGTCTTACGCGATATTTATTTACCTGTATTTCTGACGTTTCTGTACGCCATACAATTATGACTTTTAATATCAGATCAGACTTAATTCCAGTTCGGTCAAATCTAGCCTTTGTTTTTAGGATGGTTATTCCAAAATTTTGTAAGTAGTCTCTGTAAAGTCCGAACTTATTCATATGATTCATCCTATACTTAAGAGCTTACCATCATTAAGATATCACTGAAAAACATCAAGACTTATCTTGCATCTACAAGATGTTTGCTCTTATTATACATCTTTGATAAAATGAGAGAAATGTTGTGTGAGATGAGTTTGGCGAGTCGGAATCGGAAGCCGGATGGCAAGTCGCGTGTGACGGCCTTTGTCGCCAACTGTGACCGTTTTCACTTGAGTGAGTGGCTGACACTGACAGCGTGACACCGGCATGCGCGCGCGCTTATCTTATCAACGCTCGCGCGTCGAGATGAGACATGAGACAGCGAGGAGAAACAATTTATATAACGATAAGTTCTATTTTACTACTTCCTGATTATAAATAATTTGGAGCGTTACTTTTCACTAGGTGCGCCTCAAAAAACTCTAAGTGCGAAAAAATAAAACCATTAATATAATATTAACTGATGGGAATTTTATGTATACTCTTAAAAATAAAGAATCGTAAAATAAAGCAACTCGCTTTATTTTTATTGGTCTGGACTACTCGCCAGATGGTTGCCAGTCGGTAGTCGAAGATGAATGCGCAGCTCGGCACTGCGGAGGTGCAAACGACGCTTTTACTAAGAGAGAGCTTTAGATGCTCTAAAAAAATGTTATGAATTCTTAAACTTAATTAAACAATAAGGTCTAATGTTCAGATATATGATTCTTGACTATACGATTGTTTATCATATTTAATCGATACATGATTGCCCAAAATTTCCTGGATAGAAAAAAGTCCAAAGTTGGGACTTTGTTTTCCTTTTTTTCTCTGCCTACTCAAACAATACATTATTTTACTACACAATCAAGTTAATACGAATTGCCAAAAAATCCATTCCCGAAGAGTGTTGCATCTCTTTTTCTCGTGTGCGGAAGGCATAAGCGTGTCTCTGCCCCTTGGCGCCCCCTTGGGCGTGGTCAACTCGAATCAAGGCATCATGATATATAATTTACTATAAAAACAAAGTTCGTATAATTTACTATAAGAACATTTCCTATTTTTTTTTACAATTTACCACATGAACTGATTTCCGATAGCGTTTGCGTCGATTACTATAGAAAAAAAGCGGCCAAGTGCGTGTCGGATAACGCACAACCAGGGTTCCGTCCCTATTAAAAAGGTCATGTCAGATCCACCATACCCCCTAGCCATACCCCTGGGGGTAGGGTGGACTGAACCATACCACCGTTAGTAGTGCTGGGATTTGATGGAAAAATAGAAAAAGAAATAGGTACAAAATTTTTAATTTCATTAAACTGAAAAAAACGAAAGCCGTTCTGGCCA
The DNA here is from genome assembly GCA_945867215.1 of Epinotia demarniana. Taxonomy (NCBI): domain Eukaryota; kingdom Metazoa; phylum Arthropoda; class Insecta; order Lepidoptera; family Tortricidae; genus Epinotia; species Epinotia demarniana. The sequence continues at coordinate 20,051,387 of OX244263.1, forward strand.
TTTTTTACCTTAGGCAATACTGCTTGGCACTGCCAGTAGTGTCATGGGTAAAAAAGAATTTCCTGTGACACTACAGTGGCCTTAGTAGTTTTTCCCTTGGCACGCGGGGTATTATCTTATCTTCATACCTGTATTGTAACTGCCATACGTCCACGTTCATAACCAACCTATACTATAAAGCAGGCCGGTATAGATACGACGACGAGTGAAGCGAGGAGGAGTGTCAGGTGTACTGCGACTCTGCGACCCTACAGCGCGCGAGCCGAGCGAGCGAATCGAGCGTGCCGCGGCTGCGGCCGGCGAAGCTCCAGACCTAACTTTATTCGAAAAAAATATCCGTAGTCGGTTCTGGCGCTTCGCCGGCCTCTGCCGCGGCACGCTCGCTTCGCTCGCTCGGCTCGCGCGCTGTAGGGTCGTAGTACACCTAACACCCGCCAATCGCATCGGCCGGTTCTTTTGCGTTTAGTCAGGCGCGGGACACTCCGCGATTTACGTTCATCGCTACAAGTACATGCGGTCAGAGAGCCATAAATCTTAATGTTTTGGCTGAGAAAAAAGCGCCTTTCGTAAAGATCAAAGGAGTGTCCTTTCTGTACATGTACTATTATCTATTTTGTGGTTTAGTCTGGTTTCAACCGTGAGACTTGTTGGTTGTCAGTTATGTCGAAATGTTCAGTCAATAACTGCGTAAATACCAACAAAAAAACTTGAAAAAAGATGGGATTTATTTCTTTAAATAATTTATTTTCATAACATAACGAAATTTGTGTAAACTCATTGTAATTTAATAGTTTTGAACATGTTTTAAATAATTATTTTTGTTAGTTCAAATGACAAAGTCGCGGAACATAAATCTAAGGAGTCGGTATACTTAGATACTTTTTTTATGATGTCGTTACCTACATAATTATGGTTTTCATTTTAAGATTTCCAAAAAATCCTCAGCGACGTGCAAAATGGGCTGCAGTCATAGCACGCGACAGCCGAGGTGTTTTTTTTTAAACCAAACGACTCGCGTGTCGTTTTTTCGGCTCATTTTAATAATTCGGATATATTATAGGTTATACGACAAAAAATGGAAGAACAGGTTTACTAAAACTGCCACACCTCTCATGAACGTACCTAAGCCCATTTCTTTCCATAACATATTTTAATTTCAATTACTTCCAATATATTTAGCTTTATCTTCTGCCTTCTGGCAAAAGGTAATTAATAGCATTAATGAACTATAATACAATTCTATAATACAATCCCAACACATCATTCACATAATACAATTTTCATCATCATTCATTTTTGACCTTATATCTCGTAATACTCGTTTTATAGATGTCGGATGATCATGAGAGTGACGTTCAAAACCCATAGGATCGTTTTAATAAAATCGACAGCTGATCTCTACTTGACTGTACGCTTACATTACATCGCAAAAAAGAAAGTATTAAAAGTAAAGGCAGGTCGAAAATACAATTATTTAACAAACTGAATCTATTTCAAGGAAACTAAAATGACTTCTTTTTATGGACTCTGTCAGCTGTACTATATGTACTTACGGAAATCTCATCAATTGTTTTGTATATAATATTTGTACAAATATTTGAAACTGTTTATTCCCCACTTGCAAAATAAAGAAACCAGATTTATTTGTGCTTTCTGTTGAAATAAATAAAATTTATAACGCGACTCCATTCATTCGCTAAACGCTAACTAAAGTTTTGACGTGAGCAGTCAATTCACATTGTATGTCTCAATAAACTAAAAAGTATTTAATCTTTTGATGTTGGTTTGCTAATATGGTGCTTAAGGTCTAAAACTCTGAGTTCTTTTTTTATGAAATACCTTGATGCAGGTTATAAATTAACGCTATTAGCAACTACTGAAATGTACTAGAGCTGTTGGTTGAACTTATGGCACTTACGTCCTTTTCTTTTAGGAAGGCAGTTTTTTATAAATATCTCGAAAACCTTTGAACCGATCTTGTTCAAAACAAATATCGCTGAAAGAATTTTATAAGCCCTATTAGCATGATTTTTTTCATAATTTTAAAGTACACGGTTCAAAAATTAGAGGGGGGACACAATTTTAGTGACTTTCGGGGCGATTATCTCCGACTCTATTCACTTAATCCAAAAAATTGCTTAGAAACCTTATATTTATTTTGAAAGGCCTGTCGATTGATGTACCACACGTGGGCTTGCTATGAAAAAATAATTTTTGACTTTCGGTTTTATGTATGGAGTGCACCCCTAAAAAAAATCTTTTTTAGTAATTTCATTGCAAAACTATGTAGCGGTTAACAAAATACACCCTATCCTTAATTTTTTATTCAAATACACCTTATGGTTTTCGAGTAAAATGCCTGTGACATACTGACGGACAGACAGACAGACATGACGAATCTATAAGGGTTCCGATTTTTGCCATTTGGCTACGGAACCCTAAAAACCGAATCGCTGTATGAGGGCCGATAATATTTGAGGACTTCCATCGATTACCCCAAGATCATCACCAATGGCACTTCATCAGTTCTTATTTCAACGGAATCTTATTAGAACCTGTGACGTACTTTTGCACTTTTAAGTACCTACATAATTGAGGAATTCGATAAGTCATCTGTGGTCTTCATCATCAGGGTCAATTTTCAAACGAGCTGTTTTTGCTGTCCCACGGCCATAATTTCAAGTCAGATTAACATGGAGTATTGATTCATATATATATGTATTCCGTGTGTTATAAAGTATTTAAAATATATATTACAATACCTTAAATATTCATTGATTCTGAAAAAAAATGTATTTGGAATCGTAAAACAGCGAAATCTACTGCTTTTTTGCGTGTCCCACTTGCGGTTTTGCTCAAACAAAAATTCATAACTATGGACTACGGCAACGTATATATAAACAACGTGTACTGTTATAAAGAAGATTTATTAGCGTATTCATTAATATATCTTGCAAATTTAATGCGTGAATAATTAAAACCTGTGAAGTATTTTTGTAGTTGTCCCACGCGCGGCCCTTTTATTAGGACTCAAGCTCAAAACCCTTAAAATCTGTTTTTTTATTATCCCACCGTTACATTTACTTTACGATACGATAGACAGGTTAGTTGGGCTTAAACCAGCAACGGGAGTGGACGCAGAGCCGGTATTTTCGAAGGAGGAAACAGGTTTTCTTGATACGATGTATTTTGGTACGGCTATCACGACATTTGTATGGGCGTTAATTTATTAATATACGATTGAAATAAAAATGTGTCTTTCATAACAAAGGTTAGCAATATGGGGTAAGAGTTTCGTTTTTATACTACATTTTTATATTTGCAACTGTAAGTTTTTCTTGTTTAGTTTTAATCATACTCTTCAACATAATAGGATCCACTTCAAACCAAGTAAATATGGCTCCTCCCCTGTCTCTGCCTCTGGATAGCTCCGTGCAATGCCCCTATTGCCCCCAGATTCGTTATTTTAAAAAGAGGGGACTGAACATCCATATAAGTCGTGTTCATGCTAACCATACGCAGCCACCTGCTCCAACACCTTTAAACACCACACAAACAACCCAAATATGGCAAGATCATATTCCTCTAGCTCGAGCAGCGCTCCTTGGGACTTCGGACATTTCTTCCCAAACGCAACATGCGAACGTTAGTCTAAACGACTTACCAACTTTAAAGTCTAGCATTCGAGTTTTGACCCATATTCCCAAAGGTGCCAGATGTTTAGCTGCCGGTAAGCTATGCACGGTTATTGAGGATTGTTTGCTTTCGAACAGTGTTGAAAATTGGTTTACTTTACTCTCTTTCTCTTTTTCAGCCTTGAGGGTACCAGATAAGACTGAAAAGAAATCGTTGACGACTAAAGTTAAAAATAATATCAATGACTCTAATTTGTACTTCGCTATTTTACAGTCCCCAATAAAACAAACTTCGATATATCGTTCCATCGAAGCCAAAGTACACGACGGAGACTTAAGAGGAGCGGTTCGTTTGCTCCTTTCCGACGCTACTCTCGCTCCTGTGAATGAAACTACACTACATGCTTTGAAAGACAAACACCCCAGCCCATCGAGGTCAATAATCTTACCACCTGAACCGAGTTTAACAAGCCCTTTCCTTTCTGTTACAACTTCGGACGTAGCCAACGCAATTGCGTCTTTCTACAATGGGTCTGCATCCGGTCTAGATGGTCTGCGACCGCAGCATCTCAAAGAGTTGACTTCACCCTCCGCAGGAAATAATGGTCCCCGATTGTTAGAATAACTCACAAAATTATGCAATTTTTTACTGAGAGGTATGCTAAACTTGGAGGTGAGACCGTTCCTATATGGTGCTTCGTTATGTGCCTTATCTAAAAAAGATGGTGATATTAGACCAATTGCGGTGGGCAGCTTTTTTCGTCGTCTTACGGCTAAGCTCTGTTGCCAATCTGTTAGAGAAGCTATGTCTGACTATCTGCAACCAATTCAAATGGGCTTCGGTACCAGACTTGGTTGTGAGGCGGCAATACATGCCACCCGGTCTTTTGCTTTACATCGCAGATCATCCAATACCATAATCGTTAAAATCGATATCAAAAACGCTTTCAATAGCCTAGAAAGGGACACTATTCTCAACGAAACCTTAGAGCAAACTCCTTCTCTTTACCCTTTCATTTACCAATGTTACGCCTCCTCAAGTAATCTTTTCTTCTCAGGAAGTTTAATACAGTCGCAAGTTGGTGCCCAGGAGGGCGACCCATTAGGGCCCTTGATGTTTTGTCTCGGCATCCAAAAGATTATTTCTGGATTAAAGGCGCCCCTTAACGTGTGGTATCTGGATGATGGCACTATAGGAGGAAGTCCAGAAGTGGTCTTAAACGACTTGAAAACATTGATACCTGCCTTGAAGAAAATTGGTCTTGAAATAAACCCGTCTAAGTGCGAGTTTTATACTTGCAGTTTTTTAGACACCAACTCTCTCGCAGAAATAGAGTCACTTTTACCTGGCATTAGACAAATACACGAACATTCTTTCAATTTACTGGGTGCTCCAATTTTCACCGAGGGTGTTAGTTCGGCCCTTCAAGCCAAAAGACAAGCACTTTCGGCGGCACAGGAACATTTGACACAATTGTCGGGACATGTTTCCCTTATCTTGCTGCGAAACTGCTTTGCTCTGCCTCGCATGGTGTATATGTTACGGACGTCTCCAACTTGGCTTTATGACACGGATTTGAAATCGTTCGATGACACTATTAAATCTTGTTTAGAGTCAATACTCAATGTGAGTTTAGACGACAAACAATGGTGTCAGGCGGCTCTGCCAGTTCGTTACGGTGGCTTGGGCGTGCGTCGGGTCCAGGACATAGGTCTGGTAGCCTTTTTAGCGTCGGCACATGGTTCGTCGGATCTTGTTGCTCGAATATTATCATTTGATGGCAGCAGCATTCGAGTTCCATTCGTAACCGAGGCCCTGGCTAAGTGGGCGACACTATGTCCGTCCAATGATCATCCGGATAGCTTAACGGTCCAAAGAGGATGGGACGATATTCTATGTCAGCAAACGTTTTCTCATTTGTTGAGTGATGCCTCGGGGACTGACCTAGCACGTCTCAAGGCTCTCACAAAGCCCGAATCCGGTGCGTGGCTGCATGCCTTGCCTTCCCCTCAACTCGGCACTTTGCTCGACAACGACTCCCTGAGGATAGCAGTTGCTTTAAGGCTGGGGAGCAAGGTATGCGAAGCGCACCGATGCGTTTGTGGGACAATGGTGGAGGAGAATGGCCACCACGGGCTAAGCTGCAAAAGATGTGCGGGTCGGTTCCCTAGACACCATTCTATCAATGAGATCGTGCGTCGGGCTATGGTGTCCGCCAACGTGACGTGCATCCTGGAGCCCCCGGGTCTGTCTCGGACTGACGGAAAAAGACCAGACGGGTTGACGTTGGTTCCCTGGCAGAGAGGGCGGTGCCTCCTATGGGATGCAACTGTTGGAAGCTGTGATGCTACCTCATGGTTAAATACTTTTTAGAATGTTTTATCTTTATTGACTGACGGTGTCACTCAACTCGTTTTCGCCTATTGAATTAAAACGTAATGGTTTTATATAATTTTATGTTTAATTGCTAGTGCCACAGTTTTCCCCATCAGTGGTAGCAGAGCGTGGTTGTGGCATATAGAAAAAGCATATTTAAAAACATAAAAGGTGAGAAAGTCAAAGAAAATGAGCTCAAATTTCCGAAGCATAGAACCGCTGACAAAATCGAATTACGATACCTGGTGCTTACACGCACAGGCGATTCTCATTAAAAGCGACTTATGGGAATACGCTAGTGGTGAAAAAACTTTAGCGGCGACTGCGACTGCCGAACAAAAAAGGGCGTTCCTAAAGGAAGACTCAAAGGCGAGGTCAGAGCTACTTTTACTCATATCTCCACCAGAACTAAAGCTAATTAAAGGCTGCAATACTTCAAAGGAGGTATGGGATAAACTAAAGTCAATTTATCAAAGTTCTGGGCCAGCACGAAAGGCCACACTTCTAAAACAACTAGTTTTAAAGAAAATGAACCCTCAAGAAGATGTAAAAGATCATCTCAATCATTTTATGGATGTAGTGGGTAAGCTGGAAGATATGGATGTCAAAATTCATCCAGAATTATTGAGCATAATGATGTTATACAGTCTACCTACAACTTTCGATAGCTTCCGCACAGCAATCGAATCGAGAGATGTCCTACCAAGTCCTGACAACCTAAAAATTAAAATTGTAGAAGAATATGAAGCGAGAAGGCAAACCGAACCTCAAACTTCAGAAACCTTTTACGTTAAATCGAAGAAAAAGGGATTGTTTTGCAAGAAGTGCAATAAGAAAGGGCATTCTACTGAGGATTGTTGGTCGAAGAAGAGGCCTGGTAATAATAAAGCAAAAGGTGAAGAAAAGACTTACAATATTTGTCTGACAACTGGAACCTCGAAAACCAAGGACGGTCTATGGTGTTTAGATAGTGGATGTACATCCCATATGACAGGAGAGAAGCACCTGTTCACCAACCTGACCCCTGAGGCCGATACCTTAAGATTAGCTTCAGAAAAGCACACTACTGAAGTTCAAGGAAGAGGAAAAGTTGAACTCTTCACGGAAAATTGCAAGCACAACTTAACTGACACACTATACGTGCCTGAATTATCAACTAATTTGCTGTCAGTAAGTAAAATGACAGATAACGGCTTCAAAGTTTTATTTGAAAAGGAACAAGCCACTGTCATAGAAGATGGAAACATTGTTTTAAAAGCTAAAAGAAGGAATAGCCTATATTATCTTGAATTTGAAGAGCCGGAAGAGACAGCAAACTTCACGCCTGGTGCTGAAACAGACATGATGAAATGGCATAAGAAATTAGGTCATGTCAACGAAAGAGACCTAAAAGCAATGGCGAAAAATGGAATGATGCGAGGACTCGACTTTAAAGAAAAATCTTTGGGTACGTGTGAAACCTGTATCAAGGGAAAATTTACTTCTCTACCATTCCAAAGCCATGAAGAAATAATCTCTACCGAGCCACTACAGATAGTATACAGCGACGTTTGCGGCCCCTTCGAGAATGAATCGATGGCCGGATCTAAGTATTTTGTCACCTTCATTGACGATTATACTCGATACTGCTGTGTCTACTTCCTAAAAGAAAAGAGCGAAGTAATAGAAAAATTCAAGGAATATAAGAACAATGTTGAACTCTTCCATAAGAAAAAAATTCAAAATTTGCATTCTGATAATGGAGGCGAATACAGATCTAAAGCATTTGATAACCTTCTTAAAGATAGTGGTATAACACGTAGACTAACCGCTCCCTACACACCACAGCAAAATGGCTGCAGTGAGAGAAAGAACCGATCACTCCTGGATAAAGCAAGATGTTTAATGCTAGATTCCAACGTCCCTTCGTACCTGTGGGCAGAGGCAGTGAACACTGCAAACTATCTGATAAATAGAAGCCCTGCGAGAGCTCTAAATGGAAACTCCCCTTATGAAAAGTGGGTGGGAAGAACACCATCAGGAAATCACCTACACGTGTTCGGTAACAGAGCATTCGTCATGAACAAAACTCGAAGAGGAAAATTTTCAGCCAAAGCTATGGAGGGTGTATTTTTGGGATATGCGAAAAATGCAAAAGGCTTTAGAATATACATGCCGGAAAAGAATGATGTCATTATCAGCAGAGATGTGAGAGTAATAGAAAAAAAGCACTATACGAATACTCCTGCTGTTGAAGGAAAAAATCCGGAACCAGAAACAGGAAAAATAGAAATAGAATTGACAGGAAAAAATACTAATAATAACTTACGTTTTCAGGAACCTAATCTCCCTTCTTCCAGCTCCAATCAATATCCGCCAGCTGATGTACCCTCTACCAGTGGACGACCACCAAGAGCAGAATCCAATGTCACTTCTGATGATGAATCGTATGAAGAATCTCGGGAAGAGCCAATTGAACGACCTGCAAGTGAAAGACCACAACGAGTAGTGAGGCCACCACAATGGACAAAAGATTACGAGCTCAGTCGATGCGTAACTATGTTGATGTCTGAAAATAATAATGACTATGACTGCTCTTTACTGACGTATAAAGAAGCTGTGTCAGGCACCGGCAAGGAAAATTGGGAGAAGGCAATACAATCTGAAATGGATTCACTACAACAAAATAACACGTGGGTATTAGTCGACAAATCAGAAGCCAGAGGACATAAAATCTTGTCCAACAAATGGGTATTCCAGATAAAAGATGACGGAAGGTACAAGGCTAGATTAGTCGTACGCGGCTGTGAACAGAAGGGAAACTTAGATTTCGAAGAAATATATAGCCCAGTCGTAAGTCAATCTGCCCTGAAGACTTTACTTGCCGTTGCCGCATCTAAATCTTACCACTTCATGACATTTGACGTCAAGACTGCATTTTGTATGGCGAACTGAAAGATGAAGTTTATATGAAAATACCTGTTGGCTACAATACTGGCTACAAAAACACAGATGTTGTGTGTCGACTGAAAAAATCTTTATACGGTTTAAGACAAGCTCCATTCACATGGAACAAGACTTTTACCCAAGCGATGTTTGAGTTGGGTTTCAAGACAATTAAAACCGACAGATGCGTGTTTATAAATGAAGATAAGTCGATAATAATTGGATTATTTGTCGATGACGGGCTAGTCATAGGAAAAGATAAGAAAAAGATTCAAAGTGTCATGGCAAAACTTGAAACCAAATTTGAAATGAAGAAGAATGAAAACCCAAGTACTTACCTGGGTATGGAGATTCATAACTCCAAAGAAGGAATAAAGCTGACTCAAAAATGTTATACAAACGAAATACTGGGAAAGTATAATATGAAAAATGCAAAGCCTTGTGAGACGCCTGGAAGCAATGATGTAAAGTCGATACAGCAAACTGCCCAGGAGAAGGATTACCCCTACAGAGAGGCAGTGGGAAGTTTACTATACCTGTCCACGCGAACCAGACCAGACATCGCACAAGCTGTTAACCTAGTCAGCAGAAAAGTTGAAAACCCCACTAAGGAAGATGTCACACGAGTGAAGAAAATATTCAAATACTTAGTTGGGACGAAAGATAAGGGCATACTATTCAAACGAAACAGCCCTATCGAGAACATCGATGCTTACAGTGACTCGGACTATGCTGGAGATCCGCTGACGAGAAGAAGCACATCTGGCTCCGTGCTAATGATAGCCGATGGACCAATATCATGGGCATCCAAGAGACAGCCTATAGTGGCCTTATCGTCAACTGAAGCCGAGTACATAGCCGCAGCCGACTGCTGTAAAGAGGGACTATACCTAAAATCTCTGTTGAAGGAAATAACCGACTCTGAAGTAAAAATAAATCTACACGTTGATAACCAAAGTTCGATTCAACTTATAAAGTCCGGTTCCTTTAACAAGCGATCGAAGCACATAGAAGTGCGATACCACTTCATCCACGAACACTTCGTGAGTGGACTGATCAATGTCAGCTACTGTCCAACAGAAATACAGCTAGCTGATATAATGACAAAGCCGCTGTCAAAAGTAAAGTTTGCAAGACACTGTGCAACACTAATGTGTGGATAGTGCCGTGTCTTAGCTACATGAGTGAACATCAGGAGAAGGTGTTGGAAGCTGTGATGCTACCTCATGGTTAAATACTTTTTAGAATGTTTTATCTTTATTGACTGACGGTGTCACTCAACTCGTTTTCGCCTATTGAATTAAAACGTAATGGTTTTATATAATTTTATGTTTAATTGCTAGTGCCACAGTTTTCCCCATCAGCAACTTGTGTTAGCACTTTTGCAGCGTCCCATCTAAAGCACACAATTAAGTCAGCTGGTTCGGCGGCCGAAAATGCCGCCAAGCTCAAACACGCAAAGTACTCTGCCTTGGAACCGACTTATGATTTCGTTCCGGTTGCTGTGGAGACAGCTGGGCCCTGGGGCAGTGAGGCTCTCGGGCTGTGCAAGGAGTTAGGCAGACGATTAAGGGACAGGGGCCTTGACCCCCGCTCTGGGTCATGGCTCGTCCAACAGGTCTCCATTGCTGTTCAGCGAGGCAATGCCGCTAGCATTTTGGGGACCTTTGGTTCGGGCTTGACGCAGAGCGGGATGTACTCGTAGTATTACTTTTATTTATTTTTACGTATTTTAATTTTATCATTCTTTACACCATTGTATTCCGACTTGATTTGTAATTCATATTATGATAATGTCCATATTGTTATTTTAAACTAATTAAAGATACTTTTATTTCATTCATATAGTAGATAAATAAATATGCAGTCAACAGCAGATAAAAAAAAAAAAATATTAGTGAATTCAATTAATAGTGTACGAGGGATCGCCAAAAAACATTCATGTTGACATTTGTATGGCGACATTTGTACGGCTTTTTTGGCCATACAAATGTCGAACGTGGCATACACATGTCGATTCAAAACAAAATCTAAGTGATTTTTAATATTTTGGAATATAATCACAGAATAAGTAATAGTACAATAAAACGACCATCATAAACCATAAACCGGAGATACTATATCGAAATAGTGAGTTTTTTTATTGTACAAATATTTTAAGCTGTTTCAACAATTGTATGGCAAGATCGACATTTTGATGGCACTCGTTGACATTTTTATGCCGCTATCGACATTTATATGGCAGAATCGACATTTGTATGGCATTATATCGACTTTTGTATAGCGCTGTCGACATTTGTATGGCGCTGACGACATTGGTATGGCACGGTGATTTTAAAGCATCAATATCTAGCTAACCATTAGAAGCACAGTGGTGCCTCATGCACCATATTTTTTCTTTTTAAAAACACTACCTCTCGCTGTCGGTACGAATCTAATATTCCAAAAAATAATAAAAACCATACAAATGTCGAAAAAACGTCTTGTTCAAAAATTGACCCATCAATTCCTCGCCACCAAATTTATGATTCCGGATGTTAGTACACGAGTTATAACAGAAAATACCAAAATCACTACACGCGTGCCTAACAAAATTGAGGAGTCCCCTCAATTCCTCATAGATCCCATCATCTAAATGAATTTTGAAAAAAATGGGACCCACCTGGAAGTATATACATACGAACAAAAAAAAAAATTTCGAATCGGCTCATCAATGACGGAGTTCTGAGGTAACAAACATTGAAAATAATAATAAAAAATATATAAAAATAATACAGCCGTATTGAGAATCTCCTCCTTTTTTATTTGAAGTCGGTTAAAAAATGTTCTTTGTCCATCAAACGTTCAAAAACAGAATAGTTAGCTTACATAATCTACGGAAATATCGTGGAAGGAGGTGGTTTAGGAGCCTACATTTTTAACAAACCATTTTCCGGATGGTCTAAGTAGGAGCTGCATATTTTATATATTTTTACTGTTTAAGACAAATTACCAGGTTTCAAAACAATCCTATTAAAGTGTTTTTTCATGTCAGATTCCACAAACAAGGTAGGTATTCAATTGCGGAAAACCATATATTGATGAGCAGCTTAAGAACTCGCATTGAATTTCAAATATTTCTGAAATTTTCGCATTTCGTTCTCAGTATAAAGTTACGTAACATTGAGCACATCAAATTAAGGTGAGTTAAGGAGTTAATGACTGAACGGGCTCCTACTTACTTACCAATGCATATTATGGAAAACGAAGTCACGCTCAAATACACAACTCAAAACCAACCAACTGCGGAAACTACTAAACATGCAATTCATTTTCCAAGACGCTACTAAGGCAGGACCGAATGAGTCAACACATTTTTTTTAAACCTACGCAATTGCTAGTGTACATATCATTATTTCAAAAGATTAGCTACTTTGAACTACTCTTAATAAAGCATTATTAATGTGGTGTATGAAAAAATTACGAGGACAATGGCAAATAAAATGTAGGTACCCTTTATTAAGTTTGGTGGCATTTACGTAAGTCCTATATACCCTATTCCATATAAGAAGAGAAAACTATTTTTAAACGCAAAAATATTTATATTGTCACCTTTGCAAAGCACTTGATGATGGAAATGAATGAAAGTAGTTCAATATTTCCCTTTAATAATAATAATAAGAATAATAACATCACATTAAACTTCTTCTCCAAAGGGCCTCTACGTGTTGGATCTGGGTCCATATTGGCTGCCATAAAATTCGTGATCCTATTTTTTTTTGTACTAACGTATTGTAGTCATAATCATCGCTAGTCCTAATTTTCTTCGTCCTAACTTTTTTGTTCCTAAATTTCTGTAACTATCGTTGGAAGTCATAATGATCAGTTCTCCTAAAATTTTTCTTCCTAATTTCATTACTAAGAACTTGCTTGAAGTCATAATTTTGTTAATCATAACTATTTTTTTCATAACGGACATGCATCATAATTTTGTTAGTCCTAATATAATAACTAAGAACATACTTCAACTCCTAATATTGTTTTTCCTAATGAATAAACGCTTTCACTAAGCAAATAAAAAAAATCGATTCTGGCGCTTCGCCGGCCGCTACCGCGGCACGCTCGCTTCGCTCGCTCGGCTCGCGCGCGTAGGGTCGCGGTACAACTAACACTCCTCCTCGCTTCGCTCGTCGTCGTACCTACACGGCCCTGCCTTAGGCTACGTCCGCACAGACAGGCGGCTTGCTTAGCGTCTAGCTAGAGTCTCGTCTTGTACCTTGCGATAAAAAACCACACGTTTATTTACTTCGGTAACGCCAAGTAACATTTATGATGAGAAATATTATGAAAAACAAATTTAGGATTAAAAAATGTATGACTAGTGTCATTATCAATTTAAATAAAACGGTCAAGTGAGTGTTATGATGAAAAAAATTATGAAAATCAATATTAGGATTTGAGAAATTTATGATTATTGTCATTATGACTTCGAGTGGTTATGACTTACGATCGTTAGGAATAAGAAATATTAGGACTAACGATTATTATGGCGTAAAATTTTATGAAGAACATTTTCGGACTTCCGATAATAGGACTTAAAAAATTAGGTGAACAAAAGCGCCCCCGTTGGATCTATATCCCCACGCACGCCTTCGAAATGACCGGGGTTCGCTCCGTGAATTTCAGTCGGAGATACATAATAATAATAGATACGAGTATAGTCTTTATTGCACCACGCACGACAAGAGAGAAACATTATATAAAAAAATTGCTTTATAAGTAATGGTAACAGCTAGGCGATCTTATTAATTTAAAAGATTTGTCCGTAAAAAATCGAATATGGGGTACATCTTGGTATGTTTCTCAATAGGTTTGGCTTAGGGGATACAAATAATGCCGCCACTGTTTACCCAGCTTTCAGCAGTTCTCTGTCAAGGAAAATACAGAACTGTGAATTATTGGTTTGAAGTTGAACTCCGCTCCGTCAATGAATTAGTTGATGGACAAAATTAACATCAACATAAATCACCAACGAGCAGCAAGTCCTTAGTAGAGAAAATCGATTTTGGTAAAGCACTTCAATGAATCGTGGGTGTTGATGAAAATATATGCGGCAATTTATCAATTGAGGCCACTTCGGTACCGGATGTTCGCAATACAAATAGCAGAAGAAGCTTAAAACAGTATTGGTCCAATATCACCATGCCTGGTAGATAATTCAGTCAATTTGAGATTCAGTTTACCTACTGTAACTAGTAACGTTGACTAGTAACGTGCTCCGAGCAGGGCCGACTAACTATTAGGTATAGGTACTGCAGTCTACTTCATTCAAATCATACTCAAACTAGTTTATTATCCATTGACTACAAATTGATGTAGGTCATTTAACCCGTATTTTACCTACCTACCGATGTATTCTGTACACGTGTTCAATTTGATCGTGATCATTGTCCCATGTATACCCATACACAACATCCTTCCCGTTCATTTTTGCAAGGTGAGCTGCGTTTATTTTCGGTTATGTTAATAGCGCTGTACATACAGTATCGATGCAGATGCCTATACATGGCTAATTAAGTGTCACAATACAGTGGCGCGTTTGTATCTCTGCTAAAATACAATTCAGAGCGGTGTAAGCATTCTTTTTTTTTCTTTTTGACGGATCGATTGCTCGGTTTGCATTGTTTTGTTTCCATAAAGGGGTAGGTAGTCACTGCAGTTTATCCGCGCGCGGAAGTCAGTGCCCTTTATTGTTGACTGTCAATTTAATTATTATTACGGGAGAATAAGTATAACCGCAATATTGTAGGGTGACAAAAGCAAAACAGATAATTAAAGACAATAAAAACACATTAGTATTTGTCACGAAATGGACCCGATTAATTATATTCTATTGACACTTAAGTAATATATTTCCGCAGGCAGCGTGTAGCGGACGTCAGCCGCGCGGTTGCATTGCTCTGCGACCTCGGCCTTGCTTATCTCACTCAGATTTTATTTATCCAGTCTACTCAAGCGTTCTCAGACACAGTTTCAATGCGATTTTGCCCTTTTTCTGAAACCTGTTTTTGACTTAATATCAATTTTTAAAATGCTGCCCTATCTTGCTTGTGTCTTTAATAATGTGGAATAAATTTTACTTTAATACCTACTCAAAACTCAAAAATAAATACCCCTGTACCCCATTACAAGTTTCTGCATTGATCGCCGGTGCATGCGCCGACTACTCGACTACACACGCGGCACCGACGCGGCGAGGCCGGCTCCTCGATGCGATGATTGCGATGATGTGTGTGACCCGTGCGAAGGCGTTACCACTTTCATATTCACTATTATCGCATATCTATTTACTTACATAATCAAACCATTAAAATAATGATTTCCATTTCAAACCAAGAAAATCAAACGCTAAAAGACCTTCCTACATTTATTTAAACCGGAAACATTTAAAACGTTAATTGACTTCCTATTCGACATAGAGATATTTAGTATAACTGTGATTTTCTCACTATTGTTATGAACTATGTCGTTATACATAGCGGGCATGTTATTTTAAACTTAATAGTTGGTTGTACAGTGACTAGCGTAGCGAGTAAGGTCGTCCCGTCCCGTGTAATTCGCACCGTCAGGACGCGTAGAGACCGGGTGCAAGGCGGAGACGCCCGTCACATTAGAGATGTCATTACTGTGGCCAATAGACTACTCGGCTTAATAACCCTTTATTATCTGCACGCAAACAATACGTAGGTAGGTAACCCTATTGACATCAAATACACACGACAATCTCGGCCTGCTTAATATGCAAGATTACAGATGTTTTCTAGACGTCACTTAAGTAGTTTAACTAGCGGTGGAAAACCTGAACGACCGCTCTAACCACCCTAATTAAATGTACGTAAGACCAAATGACTTCATTACAATAATATAAACAACGTGAGAAGGGAAACCATGTCAAAAGTTTGTATTGCTCCGTTATGGCAGGAATAAATCCTTCTTAATGTGTTAGCCGCCGGAAGTTGAAAGGAAACGCACTGACCCTGAATCTGATGGGCTGTTACCAATTTCCCGACAGTCTAAATTAAATTGAAACGGTTCTAATCATCAATATACAAAAACCAGGATTAGGCGCAGTGTGAGTAAATTCAGTTTCCTCGAGATGATGGAAATATTATTTATGTTATTCCATTGAACGGTAAGGTGAAGGCACTTAGGTAATGGCGTCTCACGCAGACAATAGATTGGATGTTTTATTAATATGAAGGTATGATTAGATAAGATGGATTAGTAAAGGCATTCGCTCTCTAAGCTAGCAAAGCAAATATACGAGTAGTCACGAGTTTGGCAGCGACTATTTGTTGAGTGACTGTAAAGTGAAATAAGTCATTGTAACGATTACAATTTGTCACGACATTATTGTATATTAACGTGAACCATCAGAATCATTAAAGAAAACTTTTTAAGGATAAAATATAATAAAGTCAGGACCAGTCGATATGACGTGAGTCGTCGTCATGAGTCGAATGAGTACACATTTAATTGACTGCACAGAAAACTCAAGCGTTGTTTCAACGAAAGGCAAATATATTTCAAGGTGTGTAAGTTAATCGAAGCATTTTTGTAGGTTTCGTTAAAGTTTGTCATGTTTATCTCTATTAAATTCAGGGAGTATTTATTAATGAAAAGCGTTTATACCCTTTTCATGAAATGAAAACTAGTTTTAAAGTGATCTTCCTATTTGCTATCCTGAAGAAATGGTCCTCGTTTTTACACATGTGCATTTCTATTCGCAGTTCTCCACGTACGGGCTATTAGAGCGAGTGCTTCACGTCATTGAGCTATTATATATTACTATACGTAGTACATTATACTTCAATGCTTCACGTATCAAAAATGAAAGGTATATTGGTGACGAAAAACAGTTAACATTGAGACTTCTGTAGAACTATTATATAATACGAGTATATGTGCTTCTGTTTCTGTGCCCAACATCGAGTATGTTTCTTAGGCAGCGATGGCCACATCAACTGATGTTTCGAATGTTGGCTGATAAAACCATGAGGAGAGAATTGACGTCGTACTTTGCCCGCTGGTAAAACATGGACGCAAACCTTCATTTTATTATGTATTATGTTATGTAACATACGTTAACAACTTTGTCGTTCGCTGGTAACAACTTCGGAATCAATTTTATATTTATTCCGCGTTGTGGCAACTTTAAATCTTATTTTAATCCACTACGTTTACCCACGTATAGCTTCGCTTCGTGTAATATGTTTTACCAGCGGGCAATAGTACGACGTCAATTCTCTTTTGTCATAGGCCTATAGTTTATTGGCCTAGTGGTTCAGGCATGCGGCTGTCAATCAGCGGTCGTGGGTTCGAATCCCGGTTCGCACTAATGAGTTTTTCGGAACTTATGTAGCTACGGAATAAGTATTTACCGTTGGCTTACGGTGAGGGAAAAGCTTAGTATTTAAGGACGGGTCTAATCCCAATAAGGTCTAGTTTTCTCTTTGGGTTGGAAGGTCAGATGGCAATCGGTTTCGTAAAACTAGTGCCCATGCCAAATCTTGGGATTAGGTGTCAAGGCAAACTCCGGGCTTCTTTACACACGGGAATAACGCTTAAGAGGTTGACGGAGGATGATGACATTTACCCAGATAGATCCCTAATCTCCCCAGGAAGTTAGCACAACTTGCTGCCGTGTCGCGTCAAGCGCGACTAAGCGATTCCTGTTTCACCTGCTCCTCCTGTCTTACACTGTGCAAATTAGAACGAGTATATATAGGGAAGATTTTCATTTGTCTTTTCGCGTGAGGTATGAGCCCCGATGTAAAATCTTGGGTTAAGAAGCTGTCAACACCAAAATGCCCTTGAGGATTCGGGATACGGCGCACACTGTCTACAAGTTCTACATATTTGTAAGTATCGGAGTAAACGAGAGCGAGTGTTACTGGGCGCCCAGGTCTTAGAAGATAATAACAAATAAATATTGAAATAACTAAAAGTGTGGATTATTTGTGAAATATGACTCATTAGGGGTTTAGGTATGATGATGATTAGGTATACGTTGACTTCATGATTTTAATTGCAGATCCATACGTCAAAAAATAAAGATATAGAACCGTTTAATGATGATTTTAAAACCAATCTGTGCAATTATTTTCTATCAAGTCGATTTCGTCCAATTATGTATCGAGTCCGTCCACGGTCTTTGAAATATGATGAATATTAACATATTTTATTTCATGTGTTAGATCAAATAGTTTTTCTTAAAGTAGTTAGTTCTGCTTTAATAACATAAATTTCAACGAAATTAGGTCTTTTCAGCCTCTTAAATCCCATTTGCTATGCTTGCTTGTTTTTTTAATAAATATCGTCCGGCACTTGGATTTTACAAGATCTATGTTCCAGTGAAGTACATGCTGTACTTAGGTATGTACTCGTATTATCACAATAGGAATATAATTGCTAAGACGACGGAAATACACGTTTTAGAATTCTGAAACAATTATGTACACCTTCAGTTATTTCTATCGCTCCCGGGCCACTTAACTAAGATACATCCACCACTGAAAAGGGTTTTTTGTATTTACTGTCTATTAATTAACTCAATTATACAATTAACCTTATTATGCTAAGCTTCCTACATAAGTATAGGTTTTATTAACTAGTAAGTGGCTTGGTTGTAATTATCTAATGCTTATTAAACTAAGAAATTGTCGTAGTCTAAGAAACACTGCACGTATGTATGTCAGATGTCTATTCGTATAAATTACATATGTGAAGCTAGTATTTAGTGGTTTTCTACAGTATGACTATCACCATGATACATTTTTAGGCCAAAATACGAATATGTTTTCAATGAACTCAGACAAAGACTAAAATCTCACTTTTCGTTAAACTATAAGCGAGATGGATAAAGTTACCTACTAAACAAACACAAAACGCAGTTACCTATGTGCCTAAATAGAGATATTGCCTATTTCAGACTATACGAGAATTCTATAATGCAATTCCTGCCGACAGTGTAATTGCAATAAACGACGAGTTATCGGCATTGCAATAATTCCTCATTGACTCTATTGGCCAGATGAGACCATTGTTAGGGCACCGCCATCATCATTTCGTCATATAAAGTATATCGACCCTATTAAGTACCCGATCAACACGGTAATGAAATTTCTCGAGAAGAAGACACCATCTATGTACCTACCTATTATTAAGGCATATCAATGTCGCAGTGGAATACTTAGTGTAATCCGCCGTTTTACAAAAATCCGCCTGATCGTCAACCCGCCGTATTACAAAAAACCGGTCAAGTGCGAGTCAGACTCGCGCACCGAGGGTTCCGTACAAACTATCAATTAACTCAAGGTAAAGTACCTAAATGTCCCAATATTTGTTAAATTACTTATTTTAATCCAACACAAAAGAATTCAATTTCAAACAACGAATAACTTTTACACCAAGACCATCTAACTACCAAGACAATTGAATCGCAATCTTTTTTTTGACCTGCTATTGAAATATACCAGTCCCAACCCCATTAAAATTCTAGGAAAATCATAACAGCGCGCAGTAGGAATGAAGTCAGCGCCATCTATCGGCCCCATTTGGTAGTAACCTGTAAGGGCAATCAGCTTAGTATGTATGTTGGTGTTTTAGCGATTATTGTTATCACGTGAACCGATCTCGATTATACTTTTTTATTTGAAAGAGAGTACTTCTATTATAGTCTTATAGGAATTTGAAAACAAAAAAATACTTATAAAGTAGATTGAATTGCAAACTTAACTACCTAGGAAATGATTTTTGAAAATAAAACAAAAAATAGGAAGATACAGAAAAAGTTATACTTTTCCTGTAATATTTACGTTTATCTTAATCACAAGTAATAATTTCAAATTTTTCGCTTAGTATTATTTTTACATTTTCCTTCATAGATCGAAATTTTACCAATGTAGAAAAAAAAGAAAAATTTGTTTCAAAAAGTGCAACTTAAGCCCTTTCAAATGATACCCCACTTGACCTAATAGTTATTTTTTTTGGCCCCCTTTAATTCGTAATTTTTCATAGAAAATTAAAATCTATATTTAAATTTCTCATTTCCATGCACGTGGATAACTCTCATTTCAAACCATTCCTAATTTCAAATTGATACCTTAAGTTGTTAGTCAGATATTTCACTTTGTGACAGTCAGACATAGACAGACAGACAGACGAACGGAGTCGCACCATAAGGGTTCCTTTTTTACCTTTTTTTGGTACGGAACCCTAAAAAGCGCTGTTTTGTGAAAAAGTTAGCTCTTCTGTTATGTAAAACGGTGGATTATACGAGAATATACAATATGCCTGCGACATTAATATAACAAGTGCTTATTTTTTTTTACTAATTTTAACTTTATAAAAAAGTTTCTTCCTCCTCCAAACTTCCACTTAGGATAGGTACTATTAACTTTTAATAAAAAAAGTCATACAATTTATGTTTTATATAAACGTTACCTCTAAAATGTACATTGTAAACATGACGAAAATTAATCCGTCTATTTCATTTTATTTTATTCACATATTTATTAAAAAATAACATTAGAATAATAATACCAAACATATGTGATATTATGTATAAATTAAGGTAATAAATATAAATAAATAAATAAATAAATATAAGGGGACAATCTTACACAAATCGACCTAGTCCCATAGTAAGCTCAGTAAGGCTTGTGTTATGGGTACTAGACGACGATATATATAATAGATATAAATACTTAAATACATAGAAAATATCCATGACTCAGAAACAGACATTCATGCTCATCACATAAATTTTTGCCCTTACCGGGATTCGAACTATTATATTTAAACTAAAAAAAACTTTATAAAAATATAGATATTTATAAATCGTAATTATCCCACTCAGGGTTAATGGGTACGCAAAATGACAAATCATAATGGTCATTATAAATACTTGAGCGAAACAGTCACCGAATTTCATTACAATGCAGGTGAGTATTCAGTTGGTAAATTTGAGTAGGTAATTACCATCGGCAACGGATATACTTATATGCTGAAAACAAGACTTCCATAATTAGCTACGATTTAAGTAGACTTGACGTCGTTATTATAGTCTATGGAAGAATAAAATTATCATAAATTTCAAGGTTGTCGGCAATGGTTATTTTTCAGACATCATTAGACATGGGTTGAATGGGATTTTTGATCGTTTTCTCAATAAGAATTTTCATAGTAGCGAATTCTCATATAGCAGTGTTCATGGTTGTAAATTTTCTTATTCACATTTGTTATGTTGCATACTTTGAAGTCGTATTTTTTCACGCCGATCCAAAGAGTTTTCTCTGGAAAATCCCAAGATTGGATTAAACGAATACCTACTTAATAGCCAGAATACAGCTGGGCTGGGCTGTTCACACCTCAGTACCGGGCGCATCACTACACTACGGGCTATAATTCGTATAAGTACTTCTATTCATTCGTATAGGTATCCTCTGATTCCGCCTTGTTGTTACGGATCTAAGCAATTATCCAATAAAACTGGCCAAGAGCGTATCGGGCCACGCTCAGTGTAGGGTCCGTAGTTTTCCGTCAGTGTCCCCACTTTAGCGTTAAACAAGCAATACTTAGCGAACAATACAAGCAATACTTAGCGAACAATTTTATTATTAGACAACGAACGACCAAAGACAACTAAGACAATTCGAGCCATATTCGAGCACCTGCTCCGACCCCATAAAATCAGGAAAAATCTTAAGACCACCATGTGAGATATGAGCGTTCCGCGTACAGCGACATCTATCGGCAAATTAAGTAAACTATTGCGCGCGAGGGATAATTTATTTATTTAAACTTTATTGCACAAATATAAAAATAAAGGTACAATTGGCGGACTTAATGCCTTAAGGCATTCTCTACCAGTCAACCATTGGGCTAAACAGAAACTTTAGTGGTGCAGGATCCTAAATACTGAGAATCGAAAGGAAACACAAATCAATTAATATACATACATATATAATGCAAATAGTATAAACTTACTTATACCTACATAAATACATACAAATTTATGTACCCGAACAAAGATATCATGAGGATCATCAATCTTTAATAGTTAATAAGAGATGCTTACGCAACTTGCGTTTAAAGGAGAATTTGCTCTGAGCTTGCCTGACGGTAAGAGGGAGATCATTCCAAAGACGAATAGCCTGAACAGCGAAGGAATTTGAGAGGAATCCAGTACGGTGAAATAGGACAGAGAGTTTAAGATTCCGGGATGTACGTAGCTCGCAACCAGGACGGGGTGTAACAAATTGAAATTTAGATTTAAGATATTCCGGTGCAGCTGGGTCAAATAAGATGGTATAAAGTGTGCACAGAATCCTGAAAGACCTGCGCTCGCGAATGGGAAGCCAGTTCAGTTGACGGCGGAAGGCGGAGATATGATCATATTTACGGAGGCCGAAAACAAAACGAATGCAGTTATTTAGAAGCCGGTCAAGTCTACTTAAGAGCTCCTGGTTAATGTTGGAATAACACACATCAGCATAATCAATAACAGGTAATACTAACGCTTGAATTAGCAGAGTTTTCGTGCTAACTGGAAGGAAGTGCTTAAACCTATAAAACGATCTCAGCATATTGGTGACCTTACGACTAACGTCAGACACCTGTGGTGCCCAGGTGAAACCACTATCCATAGTCAGGCCTAGGTTTCTCACCTCCGCTGCGAAAGGAACTGCGATATCTTCGTACATTACTGAAGGTAAGTGTTGTGTGTCAACTAGTGTCAATAGGGCTTCCAATTATAATGGCCTGACACTTGGTAGGATTGACCTTAATGCCGAAGCTACGAGACCAGTTGGAGATACAGTCCAGATCATTATTAATTTTACCTATTGCTAAATTAAGACTATCGGGACTAGCTTGTGTGTTAATTTGAAGATCGTCAGCATATAGATGGTGAGAGCATGTAATTCTAGGAGTAATGAGATTAATAAAAACAGAAAAAAGAAGAGGGGAGAGAATGCCGCCCTGTGGAACGCCAGAGGTGAGTTCACACCAATCGGAGATAGCATTATTGGCACGGACCGCCTGCTGGCGATCCTGAAGATATGAGGAGAACCACGCAGCCACTGTCGGTGAGATATTCAGGTGTTTTAGAATCGCAAGTAAAAGGTCATGGTTGACAGCGTTAAATGCATTGGAGAAGTCTATTAATACAAGCACTGTCAATTGAGAGGACTCCATGCCTTGTCTTACATCCTCAACGACTTTTAATAACGCAGTGGTAGTACTGTGTCCACAACGAAAACCGGATTGAAAAGGAAACAGGAGCTGATTGGTGGAAATGTGACGAGACAGTTGTTTGTGGACAACGCCGGCTTCAAGGATCTTTGAAAGGAAAGGGAGTATGGAAATTGGGCGAAAATCTTTGAGGACACTAGGATTTGCAACCTTGGGGAGAGGAATTACGAAGGCATTACGCCACAATGAAGGAAACACTCCTGAAGACATTGAACCGTTTACGATATGCATGATGACTGGGACCATACATTCCATAATCCGGACTATCATTAATAGGGTTTGCACCCGGGACGTCCCGGAACCGAAAATCCCGGGATTTCCCGGTTTATTTTACCTAGTTAAGAACCGGGACAATAAAATAAAAATCCCGGTGCTTTCGGGACTTTCGGGAAATACATTTTATGGTTTCTTTTAAAACGAATAACGTACGTAACGTAACGTTCTATATTTAAATTCACACTGCTCGTGTCGTCATTTATTAGATTTATTCTACTGAGAAATGTTGATTTTATAAGTACCAAAAACTAATTTAGACTGTCTGTTAAAATGTGAGAGATAGTATTTCTTATCATTTCCATTTGAATAGTTATGTCTATACATAACTATTCAACATCTATATGTTGAATCGTGGATTATATGCAAATAAAAATTAAATTTTGTATGATACTTAGTAATTTCCATTATGCTGATTTTTCTGACTTAATTATTAAAGGTTATTAATGGCTACTATATACGGTAACAGTAGAATATACCTATCTCATCTCATAGGCCAGATATTGTTTAACCTGCTTTATTTTTATTGTTTTAACTAGTGGTAGTAGTCATCTATAGCTGTGGAGTGTCGATGGAGAATGGTGATGGTTAAAAGTGTGAATAAAACTGTGTATTGATCGCAATATATATGCTCTTTATAGGGTTCCGTAGTTTCCCTATAGTTTCGCCATGTCAGTCTGGCCGTACGCCGTACGTCCAGCCGTCCGTCTGTCTGCCCGTCCGGCTTAGCTCAGTAACCATTACTGCTGGAAAACTGTGATTCGGCATGGGCATAGAAATCAATCACGCCGACAAAACAGAAGAATAAAATAACGAAAAAAATTTTTTTTGGGGTACTACACCTAAAGTAGGGATGTAATATCTTTTTCTTGTTAAATCCATAGGGTGGGGTATTGTTGGTGGTTGGTAGCTGGTTCGAGTCATGTGTCTGTCGTGGCCCGACACGCACTTGGCCGATTTTGATTAAAGTATAACTAACCCATCAGTTATATCTCGTAAAATCTATATGTGGCTTTATTGTTTTATTTTTTGAAGTATCGATGCGTATCGAAGGTTTATCCCGAAAGTCCCGAAAGATCCGGGAAATCCCGTTTCTGATTTCGGTCAGTCCCGAAAATCCCGGTTCTTTGAAACAGTACCGGTTCTGCATTCCCTAATCATTAACCTAGTCACCCTGTCGTGGCCCACTGCGTTCGATTTAATTGACAGTAAAACTTTGCGAATCTCATCAACAGTGACTGGGGTGAAAGAAAAAACAGTTTTAGTGGGATAGGGCAGGGCATTGACATATAATATGCTTTGAGTTTTAATGCCAGGGTCCAAACTACAAGAAGTTGCAAAATGGGAGTTAAGGTCATTTAATGAAAATGAGGAGAAAGAGTTTAATGAACTGACAGGTTTACTGACACCGAGAGTTTTCAAAAATTTCCAAATGTCAGCCGGGGATGACGAGGCAATATTATCATAAATATATTTCCGCTTAGCCGCTCTCACCATTTGATTGCACCTATTACGCGCAGTCTTAAACAATGCCCAGGTTTCCTCACACCGATCGCGTTTAAATTTGCGAAACGCCCGATCCCTTCTCGTCATAGCCATTCGAACAGCTCTAGTTAACCACGGCGCAGGCGGACGCTTCAGTTTGACAGCTCGCATGGGTGCGTGCGTGTCATATAACTTTAAAACCACCGCGTTCAACGCTGCAACCGCTTCGTCTACTGACGGCCTTCAGAATCGACGACCAGTTTTGAGCGCACGCGTCCTGTTGTAATGCTTCAATGTCTAGACGCGCAAAGTTACGTAGCTCTATTACTATATTGATAATTCTTTATTGCGTGAACCGATTTTCACCGTTTTTACTTTAAAATCAAATCATTTATTTCGGAATTGTATCCATAATTCGTTAGTATAAGGGTAAGGCCGCGAATTTTGACCAATTTGGACGTTTCAAATTTAACATGCTCATAAAAAAAAATTGGTAACACCGAGAGGTTTCATTTTTTTTTTATTAAATTAAGCGATAAAAACTGTCAAGAAATCAAGTGACATAATTGATTTAAATCCTTTCAAATAAATAATAAAAATATTTTTCCGTCCAAAACGTAACGAAAGTTGATATTTTTTTTCTACCCTGTGTACTTAAAGCCCTGTTATTTTCACGATTTTCAACTTTTCATGATCATGCTTTTGTTTAAACAAAATTTTATGATATGACGATAGTTCTACCGATTGCTAAACATTTTTATTTAAATAATTTATTTGTTTTATCTTGCATTCTTTTATGGTACCACAATTCCACGTTTTCGTTACGATTACTTACGTGACGCTTTATACAGCTAGATTTATAGCCGATTGTGGTAGAAATTCGTTTTTGTGCACTGGCAACTCATATTCTAGTAGGGCGACACCAGACAGAAAACCTAAACTCCACAGTTTGTTCATAAATCGCGGACGAAAGTGACGAGGACAAAGTTTTTTTAAATACCGCTAATAGTGCTTGTGTGATTTAAAGGGTAAGTAGCGATTATTTTTAAGCGGTAATTTTTCATACGATAGGTTAATGTTATTCATGCAGGTGGCATGTATTACTATATTCAAAATATCGTTATTTCACCATGATAATCAATATTTTTTCAAAAATACGTTACACTTTCGTTACGAATACGTTGCATTTTGTAAAAATGCAACGTATTCTTTGTGTAACGTGACGAAAACATGTGGTAAAGGGAAGTGCACACAGATAAATACGAACTAAAATGAGTTTTTATTTTATTTCCAAATACAGTAAGTATTAATTTGAAATTGTAGGTATGTACAGTAGGTACAGGGATCAGCTAGCACGAGAGAATTGACCAATCCATCTACTATCCATATCCATACTAATATCCATGCTAATATTATAAATGCGAAAGTGTGTCTCTCTGTCTGTCTGTTACCTCTTCACGCTCAAACCGCAGAACCGATTTAGGTGAAATTTGGTATAGAGATAGTTTGAGTCCCGGGGAAGGACATAGGATAGTTTTTATTAACGAAATCATCCCCTAAGGGAGTGAAATGGGGGGGGGGGTGAAAATTTGTATGGAGCTGCAATATAAACGAGTTCCACACGGACGGAGTCGTGGGCAGAAGCTAGTATTATTATACTCTTCACGCTTAAACCAGTGAATCGATTTAGATGAAATTTTAGAAGCACATTAAAATAGTTTTTATCCCAAAAATCATCCCCTAAGAAGGTGAAATATAGGGTGAAAATTTGTATGGAGCTACGATATAAACGAGTTCCACGCGGACGGAGTCGCAGGCAGAGCTTCTGCGTGGCTTCTGCCCTGGACTCCGTCCGCGTGGAAGTATTTAATCGAACGAGCGAGCGAAGCGAACAAAGTTCTATGCTTCAGGTTGTATCAAAAATCGTTATGTCCAGTATCTGTCCCGTGTCCATCATCCGTCTGTCCGTCTGTTTTCCTCTATCGCATTTCCCAATCGATTGTCGTGAAGTTTTGTGAGCAGAGGTTTTCATTATAGATTTTTTTGTCCAGTAACTTTTTTGAAAATGAAAACCTATTGATAAATATTTAGTTAATTTTTTTAAAGCATTTACTTAATTTAAAAAAATGCTGTCGTGAAAATACTTTATTTTTAAGTATTTTTTTTTTAACATTAACCAGTGTGATCTAAGCTTAACAACAACTTATGTTACGTTTTATAGTAACGTCACGTATTTTTTTTATGTTAGTTCTATGTCACATTGGTCAAAATTCGCGGCCTTACCCATAAAGGTCTTAAAAAACTATGTTAGTAGGTATTATATCACTACTCGCAAGTCGTCAGTTGGATGCCCTATGCAACCTATCCCAGTGAAATAGAAAGGGACCATCCAGGCGCGCCGCCACCGT
The DNA here is from genome assembly GCA_945867215.1 of Epinotia demarniana. NCBI lineage: Eukaryota > Metazoa > Arthropoda > Insecta > Lepidoptera > Tortricidae > Epinotia > Epinotia demarniana. The sequence goes on from OX244263.1 coordinate 20,078,785, forward strand.
CTGCAGGAGGCTGATGTTCGGGCTGCCGCGCAGGCGCCTCAGCAGGGATGCTGCGACACGCTTACGCATGATGACTTTATTTGAAAGCACGTCATTTCATTGTGATTTTGTAGAATTACAGGTACAATAAACACCTTCTTATATGGTTAAATTACAAACTTAGTTCATAAATTATATTGTAATTTTTTTCAAAAACTGTTCAACCTATCAAGTTTTTATAAAGTTCTACTTTTGAGATTTTTTTCATATTTTTAAAACTTATGGTTCAAAAGTTAAGAGGGGGGGGGGGGGACATTTTTTTTACTTCTGGAGCGATTGTCTCCGAAAATATTAACATTATCAAAAAATGATTTTACCAAACCCCTATTCATTTTTAAATACCTATCCAAAAATATATCACACGTTAGGGTTGAAAAGAAAAAAAAATCACTCCCCACTTTACGTATAGGGGAGGTACCCTAATAAAACATTTTTTTCCACTTTTTATTTTACCACTTTGTCGACGTGATTGATATACATATTAGTACCAAATTTCAGCTTTCTAGTGCTAACGGTTACTGAGATTATCCGTGGACGGACGGACAGACATGGCGAAACTATAAGTGTTCCTATTCGACTACGGATCCCTATTAAGAGTCCGCAGTAAGCGCGGCCGAATTTCACCTTCCCATACAAACGTAGTTACGCTCTCATTTTAAAACTACGTATTGGATTGTAACGAAACTTTGCATATACAATGACATGAGGTAACATATCTATGTCTGTAATTAGTTTACATGGTTGTAGTATATAAAACAAACGAAATACAGCAAAATCCAGTTTTGTATGAAAAACTAAATCTCACTGTATTTTTTTTACTATGGTATCTGAAGCTATACAAACTAATTTCAAACATAGATATACCTCATGTCATTGTATCTGCAAAGTTACGTTACAATCCAACACGTAGTTTTAAAATGAGAGCATAACTACGTTTGTATGGAGAATAGAGCTTACTGCGGCCTCTTAAAAAGAGGTAAGTAGATACATTGTCTATACGAACTTCCGTGTTTCAAATACATTTCCATTGACGACGCGAAACTAATATGAGGCACTTGTGACGACCTATCTATCACTTTTTTATAGATCATTATATCTAAGTACCAAATTATATAACATATATCACATATTTATATAATTTGAACCCTTACCTATTTTGTATATTAACCGCAAAATTTATTTTTGAATAAGTTGGCTCGTTTCTAAATAGTTATTTTGGGAGCAGATGGACACTTCCAAAACTACCTGAAATACCCGCTTTCCTGAATCTGATAAATAAGCAAGTTCAGTATAACTTGATAAGACAATGACAATCCTAGACAAATCGCCCCTCGTCCCAATCTAAGCAAAGCTTTACTATGGGTACTAGTACTACTAGTACTACCGATATAACTCTGAATTGTAAAAACAGGTTTTTAGTTAAATTGCTTTAACTTAAAAACAAAATGGGAATGAACTAAATAAGAATGTTTAATTATCCATCCCTTTGCGGAATAGTATTGGTACCGCCACCATTACTGACAGCAGTGGCAGCACCCTGTTCGCTGGCTCACTTTACCTGGTATGTCAGGTAAGTACGTTGAAGATACTAAGTATGTTTCATAACATTGAAGGTTTTTTTGCATGTTTGTTTGCATATCACTTCGATATTTCTGTTTCTCTTTCAAACATTTCAGTCTAAGAGCCGACGTGATTAGTGATTGGCAAACTGTGTTTTCGGGTGCGTAACGATGCCTATATTTTTTTAAATATAATTTTACTCGCAATAACGCTTAGTATATTTACATATGATATAATTATCATTTTATATAGGTTATGATAATTTTATGTAATAAAATTCAACATAACATACTTACTTGAAGTCATGCATATTTCCTACAATGAATATATGATACCTATAACGTAAATTTCTTCTAATGTACCTACAGTTAGCATAATATTTTTTGGTAGACTAGAGTAGTGCCTTAGAAGGCAGGTCGGCATAGGTACGACGACGAGCGAAGCGAGGAGGAGTGTTAGGTAGAACTGCGACCCTACAGCGCGCGAGCCGAGCAAGCGAAGTGAGCGTGCCGCGGCAGAGGCTGGCGAACCGCCAAAACCGAAAACTTTTTTACTACCTAATAGTGATACTAATTCATATAGTATCAGTATTAGGTAGTAAAAATCACTCAAACAACACGCAAACGTAATATTTGCTAACTTTCTTAACTTTATTGGCGTTACAAACCTGTTGTAACAGCAACAATACAAGTAGGTATCATACTAGGTATAGGTCGATTCACGAGAGTTGGCTCAGAAAATATATGAAACTGACATTAATTTCATAGACATTACGCGCCAACTCTTGTGGATCGACCTGTACCTGATAGATATGTAAAATGAGAATTATACCATTATATACCATTATTCGACGACCGGTTAGCCTAGTGGGTAGTGAAGCTTGAGGTCCTGGGTTCGAATCCCGGTAAGGGCAAATATTTGTGTGATGAGCATGAATATTTGTTTCTGAGTCATGGATGTTTTCTATGTATTTAAGTATTTATATCTATTATATATATCGTCGTCTAGTACCCATAACACAAGCCTTACTGAGGTTACTATGGGGCTAGGTCGATTTGTGTAAGATTGTCCCCTTATATTTATTTTTTATTTTTATTTATTTATTATGGTTATAATAATCAATCAATCAATCAGTCAATCAATAATTTATTCATCAGAATATATGGTACATAGGGTGTTATAGTATATACATCGATCCATTATATATTCGGCCGATAGGCATGTGAATATTCCTTGAAACTATAGTCAAATTCTTACAATTTCCATGCAAACAAGTTCAAATGTCAATCTCATATTAGCTTCATTCAGTTTTACAGTCTTAGCCGTCATTTTATTCAATGAAATATAAAAATACAAATTAATTTAAGTCTTTCGCGTCACATAATCCAATTAATAAAACAAATAGTTAATGATATATTTACAATAGTCATTCAAATCATAAAGTGCCAAACAATTTAATTGTTTTAGCTGTCACATAATTTAATACCATTCTATATTGCATGCAAATATCTATCTTAAATTAAAACTTATCTTTAAAAAAGTCATCGGTCGTATAATATACCCTATTGATGAGTTCCTCCTTCAATTTTTTTTTAAACTTTTCTACATGTAGTTGTTTGAGTGCATCAGGTAAAAAGTTGTATATTCTAGAGGACATACCTAGAATACTATTGCGAAGGAGGGCTGTTTTGCCAGGAACAGTGTTAATTCGATATGTATGACGGGAGTTCCTGGACTTCGTTGGAAACAAGTTTGGGTTTGACTTAACAAAAACAGCTACTTCATAAATATATAAACTGGCCAGTGTCAAGATCTTGAGCTCTTTGAAATACGGCTTACAGCTGTCAGTCTTTTTAATGTTACTGATTGCTCGTATGCATTTTTTTTGAGCTAAAAACACATTATTTTTATTTGTGGAGTTGCCCCAGAAGATAATTCCGTAGCGAAGTATTGATCCTATATATCTATGATAGGCTAGTAATGCAGTTTTACGATCTGATAATTTAGAGATCCTTCTAAGAGCAAAAACAAATTTATTTATCTTTTTATTCAATGTTTCGGCATGTATTTTCCAGTTTAATTGGTTATCAATGTCTAGGCCTAGAAATTTAGCTACATTTGTTTGTTCAATACATTCATCATTATATTTTATGTCAAGATTAATTGAATTTAATTTTGATTGATGAAATTGCATAATTTGTGTTTTTTCGATGTTAATTTTTAGTCTATTTATTTGCAACCAGTCAATAATAGTCTTGAGAGTATTATTTATTTCTTTATTATATGATAATAGACTTTCTGACTTAATGAGAACAGTACTATCATCTGCAAATAGAATCATTGGATGTTGAACGTTTGTTGGCAAGTCGTTTATGTAAATAAGGAAGAGCAGCGGACCCAAAATGCTGCCTTGTGGGACACCACGTATCAATGGTCTAAATTTTGAGTAATAAGCTACCTCCTCTTTTGTGTTTTTACAAAGTCTTTTAATTTCGGTACATTGCATTCTGTTGCATAGATATGATTTTAATAAATCTAGGGCATTTCCCCGAATGCCATACCGTTCAAGCTTTTCCAGTAAACGGGTATGATCTACGAAATCGAAAGCCTTTGATAAATCCATGTATAGCGCACAGATTGGTATTCGTTTATCTACATTTTCAGTAACAGTCTTGATTAGTTGGTAAATTGCTGTAGTCGTCGATTTGTTTTTTCTAAATCCATTTTGCTCTTTTGCCAATATGTGTTCTCGCTCGATAAAGTCGTAAATCTGGTTAAATATAATTCGCTCCGCAATTTTCGAAAACACTGGTAGTAGGGCTATGGGTCTATAACGTGTATAAATACGTGTATACCTACCAGACGATAGTTATACAAAATAAACATATATATTTTGAAATTATACCATACGTTTATTGTATACATGAGTGATTTATATACCTTGAGTAATATCAAATGTAACATCATACATTATTATTATATTTTAATTAATGAAATGATATCATAAATTTTTATACTCATCATTAATTCATTACACATCCGTATTTTCGGATAAATTCGTGGACTAACTAACAATTGAGTACCTATATGCGTGCATAAAATAATTTACACAAATTGAATTACATAAATAGCTTGAAATTTGAAAACTCAGCGCTTACCTCTGGATCAACTTGTTCGAGATCCATACATTTAAAACAAGTTTCCGGCAAAGATTTCATTTTTGGTAGGTAGGTACTCGTACAAGCTTTTATTGCCGACTTACTTACGACGTACTTTTCTGTATACCATCATAAACTCATTGAGACGATTCTAACGAGCCCAAACTCAACGGGGTCTACGTCGGTTAAATACTGAATTCCCATGACCACCTTCCGTCTCCATCATCAGATCAGCTCGATGGTACCATTATATAAAATTGTCATCCAAACTATACTTTTATACCCAAAATTTCAGCTCAATCGGTTACCGGGAGGTGGGTCACATTTAACTTGCAAGATTTGATTACAGACAGACAGACAGACAACGGGAGAGGTGAAACTAAATAAAAGCTTGTAATATCCGATTTGCGTTCCAGCCAAGTGCGATTCGGAATCGTGCCCCGACGGGTAGAGATACAGTACGCTTACCATGAGTTTGACAATGACGGCTTACGCTAACGTCGCACTGACAAAGTGCAATAGAGATGCACAGATAGAAAACTCGATACTCGTTAGCGTAAGCCGTCATTGTCAAACTCATGGTAAGCGTACAGTATTGCAAATAGTTTGGGAATTGAGTCTTGAAGATATTTCCATATTTTCCCCGACAATCAGCCTAAGTATTTGTCGGCAAATTCGGCAAAACCGAACTCATAAAAATAATTCAAAATCAGTTTTAGTTGTAATCTGCTAATCTGTGGTAAGCTAATTCTATGGCCTTATGCTACAGTCGCCTCACCTTTTATATTTTTGGGGATATACGTGTATAACAAAAAAAGAATGGTTTCAGACTTTCCCTGTATATATACTAGTGCTGTGAGACATTGCTTCTTGCCTAATGTCATTATTTTAGGTCTTTATGAAATACCATTAGGTACTCCGCTCCGCCGACTTAGGGTGGAATTCCACTATGTTGATCTTTGTCCAATGTGCATTGAGTCTCACTCACTCTTTAGGCAAAATGTGAGACGCAAATACACATTGGACAAAGAACTTGGACAAGTGGAATACCACCCTTACATAAGTAGAAGGAAGTATTAAGTATTTCTATTTCCTTGCGAGTGTCAAAATTGTGGGAATATGCTGCGTGAACAGCCTATTCTTTTGATTGCGTTAACTTAGAAGTTTTATTATTTTGCAGTCTTAGGGACTGGGACTGCAGACCTAGGTTTTTGATTGTTGAAAATACAACCAAAAACCTAGGCCTAGGTCTATTTGATACGCATTCTTAAGAAAAAGGGTCTTAACAGTCGGGCAGACAACAAAGTGATCTTATAAAGATTTCGTTTTTGTATGGACCTCCAAAAATTAATAAAATAGCCTAACACTGTTTGCACCTATAGGGAAGCATCCACCAGATATGGGCTAAGCTGAGCGATGTGCTTACCTTATCACATCTCACCCTTACAGCAGATATGTACCAAACACGTTATCATTTTATCTTTACATTGATAAGTAGTTCCCTGTACCTAATCATGGGTGATGCATTTTAGAACCCGATCAAATATAACTGAATTCTTCAAAGCTGATGCGCCTCAATGATTAAACTTTCCTTGTCTTAATTAGTTTTAGGTGACGAATGGCTTGAAGTGGGATCTTATCACCGCTTATCAGATCGATCAATTGTAAGAACGTCTTATCTATGAACATCTAAGCTAACATGTCAGGGTGTAATCAGATTTCTCTAAGAGTTTCCCCTCCTTGAAAATGCATTTGACGACAACAGTAGTATCACCAATTGATCAAATCTTTTTCCACTTCTTGGTCGTCTTCTTATACCTACCGATCCGTGGGGCAGGGCAGGCGACTAAAATCGAGTTGCCCAAAAACTATTCTACATAAAAGTTCCTTTTACATCGTTACTAAATCGATGTTCTCTAATGCCTTTTGCGTAAGCGTACTTATTAAAAATATGAATTACAGTTTCTGGTTCCAACAATCGAGGTCTGCCGGTTCGTGCCCGCTTGCAGGTGTGAAGAGTTAGCGGCAAAAAAGTGTTTGATGGAAGAAGTTTCATTTATAAGGCCGGCTTACCGGACTGATCTAGGCCAACGCTCGCGCACGCAATCTTCACCACTTAATTTGGCACTACTTTTGCTTTGTTCGCAATTTACTAATCACTCAATTATACATTGATACCGCAATTTACTCTGTATTAAGAAAATCTTTTAGTAGTCTTCTTGATTAAATTTTCTGCGTAGGTACCTACTTCAGACATTGTAGAAATGAGATTAGTGAAAAATAGGAAACTTTACATATACAACGTTTCGAGAACCTATCAGAACATCCAGAACTAAAATAATTCAGAAAATACTTTGACTGAGTCTATCGGGAATCGAACCCTGATGCTGTATGTAGTTGCTTTTTCAGTAGAGTCACTATTCCGAACTGGAACCAAATCTTCCGCTGATTATAAAAGTTACGTCCATCATTTGGAAGAGTGTACGTTTGCCAGTGTCGGTTTTTTTTTTCATTTTAATGGCAATTTTATAATGGTTTCAAGTATACATATAATGTAGCTAGTTAGTATGTAGTTTCTCTCTAAGATAGAACCCAAGAGCCCTTATCAAGAATGCAGGAACCCATTTCCGACGTTGTTATCATATTTACGTGAATTGTCGTACTGGCTTTCTATCGAGCATATGCCCTTAACCAAGTCTGTGCGTACGCGACGCAGCGTTACGTTACGGGATGAGATGGTATGAAATTAAAACTGATTGTTTTATGTATAGATAAATTATAAAGAAGTGTCTGTGAGGTTTTAGTTTTGTAAGTTTGTTTGTTTGTATATAACAGGTAGGTAGGTACCTAATCTCCGGGACCACTTATCCGATATCAAAAATTCTTGCACCTGTGTGTACAATGGACTGGACTGGATGGAGAAAAGTATTTATTTTTATATCCCGCGGATTTGTCTGCGTTCTCTGTAATACGCGGGAAGCTAGTAAAATATAGGTAATAAACCGTAGACGGCAAATGCACAAAGCTGCTTTTCGTTTTATCAAGTAAGTACTTAATACTTATTTATATTCATTACTCAGAGTTTTTTGCCGTTACAAAGTTGAAAGATTAACATGAATGTGTAAAAAATATATTTAACAGTGGTAATGAACAGTTGGCTGTCCGTGTATTTACACATTTGTAGTACTTCATTATTTCGCAAAGATAACTAAACAAAACCTTTACGTTGTCAGCCTTGTGTGTTATGTAAATAAGCAGGTGTATCATAAACGGAACGAAATTGGATAACTCATTCATGAACCGCTGAAATAACGTCATTTTATACAGCATTTTAATTTTAATAGTTTATGAAAATGTATGTATTGTGAATAGATATTTTGAGAGATGCGTAAAGCATTTAAGATGACAAAACAGGCTTTGTTTATAAGGGTCACGTGCCTCATGTAAACAAACCGGTTGCGAAAACCTGTCCATTAGTCAACAGTCAGACTCACCGTTTTCGCCGGTGTATCCCCATTCGTGTTCAGCCATTGTCACTGTGGTCACTATATAGGTAGTATATAAGGATAGTTATGCACGTGCGGAGGTCGAAGTGCACAGAGCGTGGTCGGGTCGTGACTGCGTGCGGGCGGCGCGGGCCTCCGCTTTATACGAGGGAGCCGGCTGCAATGAGGTGCGGCGCGAGTACTCCCGGCTGAAGCGGTACGGGCGCGGGCGCGGGCGCGGGTGCGCGTCACCGCCAGCGCCGCCGCCGCGCCGCTCGCCACTGCTCGCTGCGCTGGCGACGCCACACCGCACCTCCCCTCTACACCACCACTTTCTGATTACTGAAATATTTACAGTTTAAACATACCAACTGCCAATGTCATGAACATGTGTGTTTTCCTGAAAAGGTTTGTTTATGTAATGCCGTGATAAAGGTTGTATTATTCGTTCATGTTTTCAGATTATGATTTGTGTGATGGGGTATTGTACTAAATTAACTTTGAATGAAGCAGTAACGCTGCTAACGAAATTATAAATTTAAATTAAAGGAAAAAATAAAAATTTAGTCCTTCGAGCCGGATTCAAACCGGCGACCACACCTAACCTGCTAACCAACTGTGTAATCCCGTGGTCGCCGGTTCGAATCCGGCTCGGGGTATTGTACCTACTGTTGATGAGTTATTTTTTACTTATTACTTTAACATTGTTTTAACTTTTAACAAAGTATTTTGTATACCTGTCCAGAACGTCGAGGTAAATAAATTTTACGTGATTACCCCTTTAGTTAAAATAAGTGTAAAAAGGTTAAGTTATTTTTGGTCGTTTTTGTAGTTTTATTTTTGGTGTACCATATCTTATATACTTACTTATATTCTGTTTTACATAAAATTAGGTCAATCGATTTGAATAATAATAAAAGTAACTTAATTTATTCCATGAATTAATGAAATGCAGTGAACTCTCATATAATTTACTTTACGTCACATCTGGCCATAATGCGAGTTTTACTGCACGCTGCGCGTACGGGAAAACTCGCATTGTGGCCAGGTGAAGACGTAAAATTTTGTACGCAACACGGGCGGTAATTCGTAAAGCCCCAGAGCGCATATTTATGGCCCTCACCTTCGGTTCGGGCCACAAACACCTGCGATCTGGGGCATTCACGAATTCACCACCCTAGTTACGTAATGTACTATTAATTCTTAAGACTAATACTTAGGCAAATATTTCATAATTTCATTACCTCCATACTCTTCATAGTTTGGCCATTAACTGCTATCTTTAAAGCAACCGGAAAATAACATTGTTTTTAGTAGGCGTTAAATTATACCGTTCATTAAACAATAGCTCGATCGGTTAGATCAGTACTTTTTTGCGCTCACAAACAAATTAACTCTGACCTTCAATGTAGGTAATTTGTAAAAACAAATAATTTGCTTTATCACTTTCAGAGTAACTGAACCGATAGCGCAGAATATAATACATTATATGTATAAGTAGTACTCGGTAGCATACCTAACCAAACACATGCAATGTGATAAAGATAATCTTACAGTTAAGAAACATTGCAATGCAAAGTCGCAAAGGGTAATTTTAGATCATCTATTTACTGACTATAAATAAAACTGTCGGTACAAATAAAATACCCAACAGTAAACAAAAACAGTACCTAACGCAATTTGTCACTACGTTTTTATTAAACACGGTTTTTGCAGCTTCGTGTATGATTTTGTTAATACAAAAATACAAACTGAACAAAAAATTGAATATAAGTACATGTGTGTAAAATTACAGAGGTTTGATGTGTTTTCGGGCTGACTGGTCTGCAAGTGTTAGGTACTTAAGTATATTATTTTGAAATCCTGACTAAATGAGGTGCGTTGGGGTAAGTTGAAAAACGGTGTAAGATAAAAAACCGTCCGTAACTCCCTATCCTGTGCATATTTTTTTATCCTGGTAACTTTCACGAAGACGCCATTTTATTGTCCTCCGCCCCTCAGTCAGTGCCGTTTGCTCAGTGAGTGTGCACGTGTGTGGTTCGCACTTTTCGACAAGATGAGTTTTTCGATGTTAAAGCTACATTTTTAATCTTACCCCATGCTTTTAATAACCAATTAACGTGGAAATCTAATATCTTTCTTACTGTTCGAGATATTATTCCTTTCAATCCTGCACCGAATGATTTTACTGGGATAAGACGGTAATATTTTTGTTTTCATCTTACATCACTTTCAAAATTCATAGTAACAGAAAGTGGTTCTCAAAATGTAGAGGTATAACTACTTACTGTAATGCTATTAACTCACCAAACGAAAGTGAAATTAGGGGAAATAATTGTTATAATTGCTACAACTACGCCAAAATAGCTTAGGTTTTGGCGTAGTTGTAGCGAATGGTGCTTATTAAGATAATTTTTGGTATGGGTCACCGTTTACAAGTTATTTAAAAACAAACGAATAAACAGACTTTTATACCAACTTCGTTGGATTGTTGCAGCTCGTATCCTTGGGGGAAATTGATAGTAAAATTACTGTTTCAATGAATATTAATTTATCGTCAGAGTAAAATACAGTACCGGCCGGCCAGCAGTATATTCGTTTATATATGTATATATTATATCGAATATTGTAATATATTATATTTCATATATTACAATATTCGATTTTCGATTTATTTCGATTTCGAATATTGTAATATATTATATTTTATATACTACAATATTCGATTTTCTGTTGTTAAATGTTTATAATTTCATAAAATTTTAATGTTAGTATTAAAATTTTATGAAAAAAATAACAGAATGTGGCATTTTTCGTGAGCCTAAGTCTGATAAATACTTGTATTGATACTACGTGATAGCTTTTGTGTAATTATTTTTTTTATCGCTGTAATTGATTAATTCTCTCGTGAAATACATAAGAACAATTCTATCGTTTTATTTATTTATTACTGTGGGCGTTTAATGTAAACGGGACACATATAAAAAAGAGCGATATTCAATTTATCTTGAATTTGACCCGCAGCTACAGTCGTTTTTATAAAGAGAGTGAGAACCCTTGTCTACTAGGCCTCAAAGTGGGGTAAGATTGAAAGATTATTTTACAGCAGGTAACGTTTTTGGCGATAATAACGGTTTTATTTAAATGTGAAGTGAAGTTTTGAACTAATAGTATTGCTATACTGTTCAATATGTGTGTCAAATATACCTACGACACCTGTTCATAATTTTAAAAACTATATCGATCTTACCCCGTTACCCTTTCATCTTGCCCCATGTTTTTTTTTGTTATAATATATGTGTATTTTTATTACAACTTGTTCAATACTAATAGCAATTTTAACTGCATTATGTTTACTTAAGCATAAAATTACATATCTCTACTTTTCCAAAAGCATAGTTCCATGAACCCAATCCTGATATCATTCAAACATTGAACATTGCCTATCTCGCCTAAAACTCGATTGATCTTACCCCAACGCACCTTACGCCATCTTTTCAAGCTAAGTACTTGCTAAATTAACTTAGTACCGACTTTCTTTTTCAGAACAGTCATTAATAAGTGTATTTTTTAAGCGGTGGCACTTGTGTGTTATTTACAGAAGTTTAGTATTTAATTTACAGAAGGGTTATGCACGGTTACACAACAAAAGATAATTAAGAAAAGTCGAAATTTGTAGCTATACTCGGAAACGTAATTCAAGACCTAAAAAACTACGACAGATATGTCACTGTCATTAAGTGTCAAAGTCACTTATGTCATTGTAATCGAACATGTCAGATGTAGCCAACCTTTTTGCATTGATCGTCAAATCATAGTAAATATTCGTAGATATGGCCAACATTTACGATGGAAAAACTGATGTACAACACGTCTTATGGCCGCCAAGTCGAACTCATCTATTTTATTCAGAATTTTAGTTTTTGGGCCTGTTTTCTTGGGAGAAATGAAGTTCGTATGGCTTTTGTGTTCTCTCACGACTTTTCTCACTGTTGTGCCCGAAAGTCCCAATATTTCGGTAACTTTATTCGCACAGGCCACTAAAGACCAGCACTGGTCTACTGGCCAATATTTTTCACATATTCATAACAGTGTAACATGACCATTATTTTTCAGAAACTGTCATAGCTGTTTTAGGGCGTTTCTTCTTTGGTGAAAGATTATCTTTCGTACGTGATGGACCTGGCTGAGATTCCATCTTTCGTATGAGACGTACGCAAAGTGACCGTACACCACACAAACTTAACACTTCAACAACAGAATGTAACAACGAGAACTTATAGAAAAACAAAAAAATAATAAAAAACAAAAACTCAACAAGGCAGAAATTACCACGGAGTATACACATATTCGAGCACTCGGAACAGATGTCAGATGTCGAATGGAATGAAAATGACAGATTGACAATTACTAATCTATGGGTTTAAGGCTGGTGGGGTCTAAAGACTGTATCATTTCACCACAATTTGTCAGTACAACATGTCGAAATCATAATTGTGTGTGTCGTATAGATGTAACAATCCAACCACATGTGCATGCAATTTCTCAATACAACTGGATCAGTTGGATCAGCAGCGCAACATGCTGACCCCTTGAGAAAATGGCGGATGATTGTGATTATAAAGTGAGCTACACACTTTTGGCCTGTAATTTTGTCGAATAGCTAAACGCATGGCCAAAATATTCAAATAACATCTAACGTTGTTCACGACTATTGTTTATAAATCGTACCAAATGTTATGAACAAGTGCAATAACAGTTTTTCTACCAAAAATCTTCTATGGTTAAATATTTAACAGGGCATCTTGTCATCACCGCAAGCACTTGGTTAGGACGCCTCATGACTTGAGAGTGAAGTAGAACTAGAAGAAGAGAATATGAAGTACCTATTTCCAGGTTCAAGCAAGATAAATGTCGACATTATACTTTAATATCTAACAATTCTATCGGTAGGTATAACAGTTTGCTATTTTCTATTTTTGCACTGCGCGTTGAATTCTCTTATATGTTCTTTTCAAGACGTGATTTTATAGATATCAACGGGAAACACCTTGAAGACCGTTAGAATTAGGAAATTTGTGAGATGGTAAGTAGTGTATGGAAGGCATGGTTGCTTAGTATTACAGTAAATGCCGTGTGGCTTTAATCAAGCAACACTCCACTACTGTCCATCTGGTAAAATACTCCATCTGGTAAACTTGTTGCTTGATTGATACGTCAGTTCTGAAACTTAAAAATGCATCTAGTTAGATGCTGACGTATGCACGTAAATTATCAATAAGTGTGACTACTCTTAATAATTACAAATAGTCATTCATCCTACTTATATTATAAATATGAATGGATGTTTGTTACTCAATCACGCTTAAAAGGCTCATCCGATTAGGATGAAACTTTGCATATTTTGAAAAATATTTAGCTGGATTATAATATCGGATAGTTTTCATCCAGGGTCGACGCAGACGGAGTCACGGGCGGAAGCTAGTATGCTATAATTCGTTGACAATCATAATTTGACGTTTTGAACACTTCTTACTATAATTTTATAATGTATACATTGTCGCAATTGTAGTTGTATGTAGTAGTATCAAATAATAGGACATTGTACAAGTGATGTATGTTGATAATTACATCAGAGGCGGAATTGTTCACGCGAACCGCAGGTGAGCGTGATAAGAGAGCCGAGGATGTAATCCTCAGTAACCCTTACAACTAGAAAACTGCAATACGGCGTGGGTATATAAACCAATCACGCCGACCAAACAGCAGAATAAAATCCTGAAAAAAAATTATTTTAGGGTACCTCCCCTACATGTGGGACGTGAAAAAATTCGTGGCAGTAGTTACATATAATGAATTTCAAAGGAAAACTATCACAGTTAAGTAGACATAACTAGTTAACGAGTAGTAGACATAACTAGTTAACTGGTAAGAAATGCACTTAATTTCGGGTGCATATACATTGTCCTTGGAATTTGAACGTTTTACCGTGGACGGTAGAGTTGCTTTTTTATGGCACGTTATCTTCAATAGAAAAAACCTTGTCCTTCAGGTGGTCGCGTAACCGGCGAAACGACCCTATACATTGGTGTGTTATAAAAATAATCATATTTACGATTATTTACGAGGGTAAGCTATAATAAAAACCCCAAAAGCCCCTTTTAAGTCCGCATTCTGGCAGCAGCAGCAGCATCAGCAGGTAGACAGTGTGTACACAGATTTCCGCAAGGCTTTCGACAGTGTGGATCATCAATTGCTCTTGGAAAAGATAGCTTTTAATGGAATCCGGGGAAATTTATGGCGTTGGTTCAAATCCTACATTACTAACCGCACTCAAAAAGTTGCTATAAATGGATCTGAATCACACGCCATTACTATCAGCTCCGGTGTCCCCCAGGGGTCCATCCTGGATCCCTTATTGTTCACAATTTTCATTAACGATATTGACTCCTGTTTTCACTTTTGTAATACTTTACTCTATGCCGACGATTTAAAAATATATCACACTGTATGCAGCGTTAATGATTGTGAACAATTTCAACAGGACTTAGATCGCTTCTCTAAGTATTGTGATAGCAATAAACTTGATTTAAATATAAATAAATGTAAAATTATAAAATTTACAAAAAAGAGGATAACCTTAATTAACTCTTATTCTCTATGTAATACTGAACTAGCTACAGTCCAATCAATAAGGGACCTTGGAATATTACTTGACTCAAAGTTGCACCTGGATCAACACGTGAATTCCATTATCAGTAAAGCTTTTAAAATGTATGGTTTTGTAATGCGCTCAAGCACCGAATTCCGTCACCCTAAAACATACTTGCACTTATTCAAATCACTATTACGCTCTCAATTAGAACATGCCGTCTCAGTTTGGAACCCATATTACGATAAATATTCGAATGCACTAGAGTCTGTTAAAAAAATATATTTAAACACTATGCACTTTCGATGCAATCGCAGTAGATTAAGTTATACGCAACTGTTAAATAAGTATGACATGTTAGATCTAAGGTCTAGGCGCCTATTGCTCGTTTCAATGGTTTTGTATGGTCTCTGCAACCATAAATTTGATTGCATTGCTCTTAATAATAAGCTTAGTTACAAAGTCCCCATCCGCTGCAGACAGCGAGAAGCGCGCCCTCACCAGCTGTTCGTAACCGGCCGCTGCCGCACCCACGCTGGTGAGCGCGCCCCCTTGCGAAGACTCGTTGATAGTGTTGATACGTATAATTAGCGATTCTTGGCATTTTTAGCAGTAGTACATCTGTTTATAAAAAACTAATTGTAAATCTCTTGCCTTACAAAGAATAATAATTTTGTAATGCATGCTTATATATATATATATATATATATATTTATATATATTATATATATAGCGGAAATAAAGCAATAATCTTAATTAGTGGTGCGGTTTATGCTAAGGGTTAAGTAAAGTTTATATATATATATATTATATATAAGTATTCCTTTAACTAGTAAAGCTAGTAACTGTTAATAAGTAAATTAGCATATTTCTTCGTTAATAACCTATATTAGGCATAAGTATTAAATAACACAGCACTATATACCTTTCAGCGTATGCTAACAGCTTATTGAAATGGATTTAATATTTTCCTGCGCTGGTAACATACGTGTGCTTTAGATCGTATAAGTATACCTTCGCTTTCACTGTTGTTGTTAACGGGGACCGTCCGTTCTTAAAGTTGACGGTGCCCACTCTCTGAATGATAAATATTGTATTATTAACCAGTGGTAAACGGTGTGGGCCACACATTATTGTAAACATTTTCTTTAAAACTTATTTTAAGTAATCATTGTAGTGGCTGTTTGTTTACCCAAATAAACTAAAAAAAAAAAAAACTGTGATAGTCGGGCAACTACGGAACCCTACCCTGCGCGTCGCCCGACACGCACTTGGCCGCTTTTTTGTTTGTCTTTGGTGGGGTTTTTAATGAGGATACGGATAAAGTAAGAAATGTTTTCCCTGTCTGAAGTCGTTGTCTAGTCTGAAGTTGATATAGATATTGTGATATTGATAACCTTAAAGTTTAAATTTTACTTCGCCTGGGGAATAGGATTTTCGCCACAGGTACCTCTGTATTTGGTCTTCAAACTTCTTGGTATCGTGAAATCCATTGGAAAACTGGCCAGTAAATAAACAACTATGTTTACTTCCTTATGCCCTATAAATAGTGTAATAAACAGCGCATCGCACTGTCCTGGTCGCTATCTTTATTGGAGGTCAATAAGGAACTACTACAACACTGCACTGCACTTGTGAGTCTTCGACCTTTATCATTTTTTTGAACCTGCCCCTCCCCCGAACCCCTTAGGAGTACTTAGTGAGAGGGTAGCCAGGGGAAAATGTAGGGGATTAAACCTCCGATACGACCACGTACACCGTTTACTACTGCTGGAGTACGGAGTACCTATATCTACCTATCTATTCTAAGGGTTTTGCGTTCCACGAAGATTGGCGATGTCAACCAAATCTGGGGTGAGCATTGATCCTCTGTTCTGTATATTCTCATGTTGGTTAATTCTAATATAAAATGTATTCAAATGTCTTCTTTCGGTCACGGTCAAGACAGATATTATTTGTCGAAACTTCGGTTATGGGAACCTTAGGTATGTGTCTCGTATTACTTGTACCTAGCTAACTACACAGTCGCCAGTCGCCATAACCATATGTTGGAACAAGTCTACTGCAAAAATATCTAATAAGTATATGTATTGATACCGACTAACTCTACCTCAGTCCCCGGATGACCGTCTCTTCGTCTCGTCTTTAAAGAGTGGTGTCGTTTATTGGAACTGCTATATCGGAATGTTATTAAAATGTGTTTTTCTCACCATAACATGAACTTGATTTTTTTGTTGTTTCCCCTGCCGTTCGTGGAAAAACAGTTAATGTAGTGCAAGCATAAATCTATATTTTTGGATTATTTGTGCGAGAGTCACCTGCGAAAAACAATAAAATAATGAATCGGCTCTATTTATTTTCCAACTTGATATCCGTATTGTACGAGTAGTGTATGAAGACCTCTGTAGCCTAATAGTAATAAGTAGTTAAAAGTGACCCTGCCTATGAAGCCGGAGGTCCTGGGTTCGAATCCCGGTAACGGAATTCATTTGTGAGATTGGCACAAATATTTGTTCCTGAGTTATGGGTGTTTTCTATGTATTTAAATATTCGTTTATCTATGTATTTAATTAGTATTACAAAAAAAACAGGTTTAAATTTAGTTGCGCCACAAATTACAGGTGAACACAGCATGCATTAAGGAAAGCATCGACTTTAACAATAAAAGAGACATTACAGTTAGGGACACATAGGTAGTACTTAGTCAATAATAATATACTTAGGACTACATTAAGAATAAGAGGGTCTAAAACGGGTCTATAAGTATGTATATCGTAGTATCGTATGCAAATCCCCACGTCGCTGCCCGGCGGTGGTGTGCCCACCCAAGGCTGGCAGCATTGCCACGTTGGATGGTAAAATGCTGATCCTCTGCGCGAGGTAAAAGTCAGCCTTCTGGTCACGTGAAGCCTCTACCAAGCATTGCGTCCGCGCTTGGTCCCCACGGTCCCAAATATGAACGGCTCAAATATGATGCCACTGTCGATGGCTCTATAATTGTGCCGTTGGAGACCCTCGGCTGAGTCAGCAGTGAAACCAGCCCCACACAAATTTATTATTTATATGGTTATTACAGGAATTTGGAGAGTTGTAAAAGAAGCGTTTTAAATCGGTCTGCCCCGCGGCAGTTGAATACGTAAGCGAGTGCGTTTGGATTTGGGGTAAGTGCGTTTTCAGGTCAAAAGGGTAACGCCCGATCTGCTCATCCACAGCGGAGCGGAGTTGCCGGCGAGCTCGGCACAAAGCGAGTGATGACGTAGATGCGTTTAGTTCTCGTTCCGATATTTGGAGTAAAACTGAAAAAGTACATACATACACACATTCACGCCTTTATTCCCAAAGGGGTAGGCAGAGCACATGAAACGTATGTTCCAGCGCCACCTTTAGCATAAATGTGGGTATAAAAGATCGACTAAATGTGATATTGCAGTGATAGGTTGCTAGCCCATCGCCCACAACACACTTCAACCCTGGTCCCTTAGTCAACTTTTACGACACCCACGGGAAGAAAGGGGGTGGTGAAAAAGTGATTTTATATTTTTACTTTATAAGTACATACAGGGCATCCTACGGCAAATGAGATATTTCTAATATTGCTAAGGGTTTGTGAATCTTGAGGTAGGTGTTTGAAAACTAAATAATTATGAACTTAAATTAAATTAAAAAAATCTTAGGTAATCAAACCGAACAAAGGTAGAAAATCTAAGTTTTGATATTAACCTACACACTACTTACTACATAGTTACATACCTACTCGTGCCTTAGTTTTTATATTGATAATAACATATATTCGATGCCGATCTAAATAATAAATTCAAATACATGAAATCATCATCAACCATCACAAAAAAATAAAAAAAACGACGAGTCAGATTAAAAAAAACTCCTGTTCCTGGAAATATATTTTTTATTTTGCTAAATCAATTGACAACCGATGATGATTCAACAGCTTGAGCCCTTAACTAATCGCCACAGAAAAGCAAATTAGAAATTTTCTGTATAATATGTGTGTCTGTCCTTTTAATTCATAAGTAGTTTTCATATATGTTTTAACACATTGATTGCATTAAGTCTCTACCTCCATTTCTTTGTAGGCTTTGGTCAATCGGTTCTCATAATTATGGGTTGATAGGGAATTGGAATTTATCACGTCGGTCGAAAATTCTATTCAAGAAATTACGATTTGTAAATATTCGTAACCATCAGGTCGACTAAGGGACCAGGGTTGAAGTGTGTTGTGGGCGATAGGCTAGCAACCTATCACTGCAATATCACATTTTGTCGATATTTTATACCCACATTTATGCTAAAAGTGGCGCTGGAACATACGTTTCATGTGCTCTGCCTACCCCTTTTGGGAATAAAGGCGTGAATGTATGTATGTATGTATGTATCAGATTATAATGTCTAATTGTAAATATGAATGCGTAGGTATATACCCCCATATCTGCAAACCAACTGACAAAAATACAAAGGAATTGGTGCAGAATGAATGGCCATGATTCGTGAACTGGGTGGAAGCGGGGAGTTTTAGGTAGTTCTAAAAAAATATTTCGTATTAAGCAGTAACGTTGCTAACGAAATTATAAATTTAAATTAAAGGAAAAATTGAAAAATGTAATGCTCCGAGCCGGATTCGAACCGGCGATCACATAATAGGCATTCATTGCACTTTAGTGTGTACGAGACAGATTAGCTGATTAGTGATTTATCACTTGAATCAGTTCATTCTTACAACGCCTTAGGGAGGCGTTGAGATGGTTCCGATAGCTCAGTTAATTATAGTAGCGACAGGCCATGTATGCCTGTGACGGACGGTTCGAATCCGGCTCGGAACAAAAAACATAAAAATTGCCAGTCGCTACTAACCAAATGAGCTATCGGAACAATCTGTCTCGGCCACTAAATCTTTCAATCAGTTCCTTCTTACAACGTCTTGGTTCTAAAATGCATAAGTAATAGGGTTTGTAAATGTGTCACAATCGTTCAGATTTGTTATCCACTTATTTGAGCAACTTAATCGAATTAAAAAATAAATACATACAAGCTTTAATTTTCGGTATGTCCATTTCTGAACCGAATGAATCACGATCAATTAAGAGTCCGCAGTAAGCTCGACCGAATTTCACCTTCCCATACAATCGGAGTTTCGTACTCATTTTAAAACTACATTTTGGACGAAACTTTGCATATAGGTACACTGACATGAGGTATATACAGGTCGATTCACGAAAGCTGGCGCGAGATTTGACAGGATTTCTATGAAAATAGCTGTCACTCAGTAGAAATCTCGCGCCAGCTTTCGTGAATCGACCCTCGTATATCTGTAATTAGTTTACAAGGTTCCAGTTTATAAAACAAACGAAATACAATAAAACAAGTTTTGTATGATAAACTTAAATTCGCCGTTATTTTTAGGGTTCCGTCGTGAACTAGGAACCCTTATAGTTTCGCTTTGTCTGTCCGTCCGTCCGCGGATAATCTCAGTAACCGTTAGCACTAGAAAGCTGAAATTTTGTACTCGCATGTATATCAATCACGCCGACAAAGTGGTACAATAAAAAAAAATATTAGGGTACCTACCCTATACGTAACGTGGGGAGTGTTTTTTTTTTCATTTCAACCCTAACGTGTGATATATTGTTGGATAGGTATTTAAAAAGAATAGGGGTTTGGTAAAATCATTTTTTATGTTAATATTTTCGGAGAAAATCGCTCCTGAAGGGTAAAAAAAATGTGTCCCCCTAACTTTTGAACCATAAGTTTTAAAAATATGAAAAATATCTCAAAAGTAGAACTTTATAAAAACGTTCTAGGAAAATTATTTTGAACTTGATAGGTTGAATAGTTTTTGAAAAAAAATACAAAATAATTTCTGAACTAAGTTTGTATTTTAACCGTATAAGCAAGTGTTTATTGTACTTGTTATTTCTACAAAATCACAATGAAATGACGTGCTTTCAAATAAAGTAAAAACGGTGAAAATCGGTTCACGCAATAAATAATTATCCCATAAAAATCATCTTCCATGCTTTAAGCTCCGGCGCAATAGTTTACTTAATTTGCCGATAGATGTCGCTGTACGCGGAACGCTTATGTCGTACATGGCGGTGTTAAGATTTTTCCTGATGTAATGGGGTCGGAGGTCGGAGCAGGTGCGCCCATACATTAGGTCGAAGTCGTGCTCGAATTGTCTTAGTTGTCTTTGGTCGTTCGGTGTCTAATAATAAAATTGTTCGCTAATCGCTAAGTATTGCTTGTATTGTTCGCTAAGTATTGCTTGTTTAACGCTTAAGTGGGGACACTTACTGTGGCGGACGCAAAACTACGGAACCCTACACTGAGCGTGGCCCGACATGCTCTTGGCCGGTTTTTTTACTATGGTATCTGGAGTTACTCAAACTAATTACACCTCATGTACATGCAAAGTTTCGTTACAATCCAACACGTAGTTTTAAAATGAGAGCGTAACTATGTTTGTATGGAGAATCGAGCTTACTGCGGACTCTTAATTCATTTCCAAACATTGTAAGTACCTACAAATACTCAACGAATAAACAATTGCTCAAACGGCTCAAACCACATGTATGATGCAGATAACCAAAAGCCCTATTAAAGCTATATACGTAGCGTGCGGCAGGTTCGGGGAAGCCCCCGCGTTAGCTCCGACTTTCCATCGCTTCGTAATAAGTTAGCCGCTCGCTACTAGCCTACGAGGTTTTCGAACACTTTTATCCTTATACAACCGCTATTATATTGGTTAAAGGAAATTACGCAGCTGCAAAATATATATGTAGATATGTCCACGTGTATATCTAAGCATGGCATTTCTTAGTTTGTTCATATAGGACTGTATAGGACTTTCACGTCGCTTGGCATTTATTTACCAAGATTTAAAGTTCATTTGTCTTCATCTGTTATTTTGGTGTAAATACTCGTACCATAAGTAATGTATATAAGACGAGGTTATGTGTGTCTATAAGAAAAATAAAACATCGTGGACACAGTTTTAAGTTGAATGGCGATATTTTATGTATGAAGAACTATTGTCCAAGCCTAAGACGCAAACCATTAGGCACTGTACGAGTAGAACAATCGATGGACTATACTATGATGTTATTGGCGTCCGGCGAATCGCCGCTAAATTTGGCTCTACGAATGGTTGCTATTGTTAAATATTTAAGGAACGAAGCAGGGTAAAAATCAGTTGGTTATAGTAGTGACGGCCATGAATGCCTGTGGTCGCTGGTTCGAATCCAGCTCGGAGCGTTACATTTTTAAAAAAATCCTTTAATTTAAAAGTTATAATTTCGTTAGAGAGTTACTTAGGTACTGCTTAATACAAAAATAATTTGGGGTAAAACTCCTATTTATTGAGACCCAGTAAAATGGAATTTATTTATTTAAACATTATTGCACAAATGAAAAAAAAAATACAATAGACGGACTTTAGGCATTCTATAACAGTCACCAAACAGAAACTTTAGTGGTGCAGGATCATAGTGATGATATTGAGAATGGAAAAACAAATCAAAATAATTAACTATTATATGGTGTATTCTTTTTATAGTTGGGTTTAGTATTTAGTATGTATGTTACTTTCTTCCTTTGTTAGTTTATTTCAAAATTATGTATTTTTTTCATATTTCATGTAAAGTATTATGATCCTACTATAGATGTTAAAATACATATAATACATATTAGAAAATAATATGAATATACATTGGTGCATTTCTAAGCCTATGGGCCTCATTAGAAGGCTCAAAGTCACCCAAAGTGGAGAGGGCTATACTGGGAGTTTCTCTGCGATCGCATCAGAGATGAGGCTATCCGCAGCAAAACCAGGGTAACCGAATATCCTACTTCCTCTATTCCTCCGAATCGCTAAACTTAAGTGACATTGCACGTAGAATCGATGGGCGTTGGGGTGGAAAGGTTCTCGAGTGGCGACCACGTACCGGAAGGCGCAGCGTGGGTAGGCAAGGTGGCCCGATGACCTGGTAAAGATCGCGGGAGTCCGCTGGATGCGGGTTGCGCAGGACCGGTCATTGTGGCACTCTTAAGGGGAGGCCTATGCCCAGCAGTGGACGTCTTTCGGCTGATATGATGATGATATACAATGCTTACAATATAAACATACGTAGACATCTAGACATACTTAAATAAAATACTTCCTATAACTTCCTATTATATTATGTACCCGTACTGTACAGTCTAGGTATATAGGTTAGGAACTCTTGGGTAATGATGGAATAACACACATCAGCATACTTAATGCCTACTAAGGCTAGAATATGTTGAGCTTTTCCTCTATATACCCGTTTTTACATGTTATTCGACTTGATCACACATTTAAATCTCTTAGGATTTGATATTTTTTTCATCCTTTAAGTTTTTTTCCCGGTAGTGCCCTAAACCAGTCCGGGGTCCGCTTTGGCACCTATTCTTTTTGATAACTCAAATTTGGTGTTAATGGTGCTCATGATTCTGCATCATAAAATCCCCAAATTTGGTCAATTGTGTAAAAAAATACCTCAGTTTTTTTTTTTATTGAATTGAAAATTAGGAATGAAGATAAGGAGAGCTGTTTGATACTGGAAGGCTTGCAAAATGTATGTGTCAAGTATGTATTTGGTATTCGCCAGTGTGATCAGATCATTAATCACGTATGCGAATACCTTCCACAGCGACGGTGGCTGTCGATCCGCCGGCGCAGAGACGTGCATATCCTGGTCACTTTTCGGCATAGGTACTTTTCAATCTTACTTTACCGCTCATGTTACTGAGGTTTTAGTTATATGACCGACGGCAGTGGTCATCGTTTGCCGTCGAATGGAAACCTGATCTACTCTTGCTATATACGTCTAATAAGACGCAAAGTATACGAATGCTGGTTAAAATTGTTTGTCTTTATCTGTATTGGCATTTGTGTTTATGAGAAAGGAGCAAATATTATTTCTATCTTGGGCATCACCATGGACCAGATGCTTTCTTGGGCACTCCATATGGCTGAGGTGATCCAAAACATCTTTGTACTTTGGTGATATTGTAAGATGTGTAAGGCGCCTGAAGAATTTCCTCCCTCTTCATACTTTAACGCCGGAGACCTTAAACTGTTTCAACAAATATCAAAAATGCTCAACCGCTCTACTGGTGACCATAGGGCTATTAAACCAAGTTGGTATCTATTGAAAATCTAAGTACTGCTGAAGCGAAGCGCAGCCCACCGGCTCAGCGTTTCGTTGATGTCGTTTGTTCTATGACCAAGGCGACGTTCCATTGGTTAAATTAATTATAGCTCATTAAAGGCGCCACGTTATTTGTCAAATCGGGGTGTAGACACTAAATAAAATAATCAATAATGATGATTCTTGAAAAAGGATTAAACATTTTGTCAAATGGAGAAAAAATCACAAAGTTATAAGTGTCCAAAGTTTTAAGAGCAAACGCAAAACGCACCTTCATATGAAACGATTGTCATTTACTATGACGCTCGAGGATCGTGATGTCACGATCTTCTAGCGTTTTCTCTCTCTAAAACAAGCAACATTAAAACGGTTGTAGCGTCGTTTTTATTTTGAGATATTCGAATGGGAATTGGAATAATTTATTGTAAGAAGTTGAGTAGAAAGCTCCATATAAAAAGTAGGTGTGTGATTACAGTTTGGTGTACGAATTCTTAATTCAAACAACTAATTAAAGTCGACGAGTATAAAAACACATTTTTTTGTTGTCGCCGAGTTTACACGGGTGGCAAGACTGTCACTTTGCGGCGCTGGCAGCACTGACGGCACCATGAACCCAGCCTTACCGGTGACGTCACCCGGCCTAGTTTATAAATACCCTGACACCTCCCACGGAGCTCTCTCTTGCCAGGCAGCCGTGAAGGTGGAAGGACTTGTACAGAAAGATTCAGACTAAGTATTACTGTAAAATATTATTATAAGATATAGTATTAAACATTATTATGGTTCGCTTAACATGCTTTTGCGCACTAAGATTGCTAATATGTAGATATCGTTAACTATAGACCGTGTTTCTAAAGGGGATGAGCTTGCTATTGATTCTTGCGTCCTAACTATGTATATATTACTTTTGAGGTTTAAAGGATAAATAAAGTATGATTGTTGTATATTAATCTTGTTTCTCTTATCAGAAGTGTTCGAAAATACGCTCACAACATGCCACGTGCTCGCAAGCGCAAGAGGACGAGGCGACGAGCAAGGGAGCCATCTACGACTTCCAGTTCATCTTCGTCGTCACCATCGACGTCGGCATCCTCACGATCCACGAGCAGTGACAACAGCCGAGATCGAAGGCGAAAAAGGAGAAAGAAAAACAAACGTAAACAACCACAAACCGTGAGTCAGAATGTAATATTATCGTCAGTGATTCCTGAATTTGATCCCCTTGTCGACAATATCGATATGTGGCTAAACGTGGTTGACGCTAACTCTCGTGCTTTTGGGTGGGCCGACAACATGATAAAGTATCAGGCTTTGCAAAAATTGCGAAATACCGCCAAAACGTGGTTAGATTCCTTGCAAAAAAATGACACTAACTGGACCACGTGGGAGTGGAAGCAATGGCGTGATACTTTGTCGGATACATTCCAAATTAATCGAAATATGTATGCGTTAATGAAACAGTTAATTGAGGCAAAACCTGGGCAGAATCAATCTTTGTACGAATTTTTTTTCGAACAAAAGGGTAGAATAGATAAACTACAGTTGGGGTTTAGGAGTCGAGACATTATTTCTATTATTGTCGGAACAATCGGTGATTCGAACATAACTACCGCGGCAGATGCAGGAAACTTTAGGCATTGTGACGAGTTAGCATCTTTCTTGCATGGTAAAGTGAACACAGTACCGGACAGACAAACATTGCAAAGAAACAATGTAGTAAACAAACCATATTTTCGACAGGCGAACTCGGGTCACTTTAGTAATGATAGGCTTGAAAGTAGCACTAAAACCGATACGCCCGCAAATGCTAGTAATAACGCACACACTTCCAACGTGAGTTGTTTTCGTTGTGGTGAGAGCGGTCACAAGAGAAACCTTTGTCCAGTTAAGGACAATATTCGTTGCAATTCGTGTAGCAAAACAGGTCACCTGGAAGCCGCTTGTAAATCAAAACCTAAACCAAAAGCCGAGAAAGAAACAGAAGTAAAAATGATAACCGACTGTAATTCAAAACGAAAATTCAATAAGCCGGTTGTTTTAAACGATTTCACCAGCGAGGCTTTTTTTGACATGGGGAGTGATTGCTCGCTAATAACAAGTGAACTTGTCAAACAATATCAATTGTCAACTTTTAAGTTACATAATCCTATTAATTTGGTAGGATTTACAAGCGACTCCTCGGTACAAGTAACTGAAGCTGTAGCAACCACTCTGAAAGTCGATACCGTGGAACTATTCATAACGCTTTATGTTGTAGATACATTGTCCGGATGCAATATGCTCATAGGTAGGAACTTTACTGAAGATAGAAGTATAATGTATACTAGAGTAGGTGACGTGCTAACTTTTGAACACGTCAAAGCACTAAACATTAACAAAATAGATTCACGGGTGCTCAGTGAGGTATCTCAGGAACATCAACCGCTATTAAATAGCATTTTAGACAAATATCCTCAATGCTTTTCCCAGGATTTAACTACACTTGGCAAAACGTCTTGCGTTGAGTTGGAAATAGAACTAACCTCTAACAAACCGGTTTGTTTGCGGCCTTACAGAATGTCCGAGTCCGAAAGGGCTATCACACGCGAACTGACTGATGAACTATTGAAAAATGGTATTATACGCCACAGTCGTTCAGCGTATGCTAGCCCTGCTCTGCTAGTTGATAAAGCTTCAGGAACAAAGCGGTTGTGCGTAAACTATCGCCAGTTAAATAAAATCACTGTCAAAGAAAAGTATCCCATGCCAGTTATAGAGGACCTAATTGATCGATTACAAGGATGTAAATATTACACGTCACTTGATTTAAAAAGTGGATATCACCAAATTTGTGTCAGGGAAGAGGATATTCACAAAACGGCATTCATCACAAATGACGCGCATTACGAATATGTAAGAGTCCCGTTCGGATTATGTAATGGACCATCAGTTTTCCAACGTTTGATGAATACCGTTTTGGGAAATTTACGTTTCGGAAGAGTAGTATGCTATATGGACGATTTGCTTATCGCCACCGAAACTTTAGACGAAAATATGGCTTGTTTGGACATGGTACTTGACCTTTGGTCAAAAAATGGGTTAACGATTAATTTAGAAAAATGCGCATTTTTTAAAAAAGAAATTTTGTTTTTGGGTTACGAAATCTCAGAAAACGGCGTAAGTCCTAGTCCAAAAAAAACTCAAAGCAGTTGCAGAGTATCCGACTCCAAAAACAGTGCATCAAGTGAGACAATTCTTGGGGTTTATTAATTACTTCCGGAAGTTTATTCCAAATTGTGCATTATTATGCAAACCGTTAACCAATTTATTGAAAAAAGGTACCAGTTGGCATTGGAATCGGGAACTTGACCAAACAGTAATTAATTTGAAACAAGCTTTAATTGATAACGCTGTGCTCAAAATATTTAATCCGAAGCTGCCGATAAATCTTTACACAGACGCGAGTAGAGATGGATCATAGGATGCATTTTGACACAATTGACAGAAAAAGGCGAAAGACCTGTACATTTTTATAGCCGCCAAACTACAGATGATGAGAAAAAGTATCACTCTTTTGAACTAGAACTTTTGGCCATAGTGGCAGGATTAGAAAGGTTTAGGCATTATTTAATAGGAACATATTTCAAAATTACGACAGATTGCAACGCCGTCAGACATGCCTTAAGTAAGCAGGATATTTTACCTCGAATTAGCCGATGGGTGCTGTATGCGCAACCGTTCACATATGATGTAGTTCACAGAGCCGGTAGCCAAATGCAGCACGTTGATGCCTTGAGTAGAAATCCGATTTGTGACAATGTCAATGTTGAATCCGTGATGTCCATTACCGAGGGTGATTGGTTGCTATCGGTTCAGTTGCAAGATCCCAGTATATGTAGCGTTCGTGAAATATTATTGTCAGGCGATGCCGAAGCGAACAAACGTATATTTCAGGATTACGAATTGTTGGGTAATAAGGTATATCGACGGACGGAATATGGTAGGCGTTGGCTCGTACCCAAGACTTGTATTTGGAATGTGATACGTGCTAATCATGATGACGTAGGTCACTTCGCTGTAGACAAAACTATAGAAAGAATAAGGTCCAGGTATTGGTTTCCACACTTAAAGAAAACGGTGTCCAAATATATCAAGAACTGCTTAAATTGTATTTACTATAAAAATATTCACGGGAAAAAGCCAGGCAAACTGTATCCCATTCCAAAATATGCCAGACCTTTCCACACGCTACACGTGGACCATCTCGGACCTTTCATAAAAACGACACAAAAAAATAGCTATCTGTTGGTTCTTGTTGACTCGTTCACCAAATTTGTTTGTATAGCAGCAGTGAGAAATACTAAAAGTCAGGTAGTATAATCAGTGAACTCCTAAAGTTATTCAAACAATTTGGGAACCCAAAACGACTAATTTGCGACGCTGGTAGTGCATTCACATCGAAGCTTTTTACGCGATTCTGTAATGACCGGAATATAAGACGACATATTATAGCGACAGCCGTACCTAGATCGAATGGCCAGGTAGAGCGATATAATTTGACTATCCTAGAAGCGTTACGTAGTTTGGGGGCGGATACTGAAAACAACAAGTGGGACCAACATGTGACTAGTATTCAGCAGGGCATTAATAGTACGATAAATAAAACCACAGCCGCAGTACCGAGTGAAGTCTTCTTTGGGTATAGAATTCGCATGGATAATGACGTAATCACTGACGATGATAACACGGAACACTCGGTTGACGTTACCTCCTTGAGACAAATGGTAGATATCAATATAAAAAAAGACGCGTGTCGACAGAAAGCTTCATTTGACGCTAAACGCAAAGAGGCGCCTCAGTACCAGGTCGATGACTTAGTGGTACTTAAAATCCCAAGTCATTCCAATGACGGTAACAGCACGAAATTATTGCCGTTATACAAAGGGCCGTTTCAAATAACAGCTGTTCTAGGCCACGACCGATATAGAGTGACGGACCTGCGAGGCGCTGAAAGAAGCTCCCGACGATATGATGGCGTCGCCTGTGCTGAAAACACGAAACCTTGGATTCGTCTAGGAGAATAATATATGGTAGTACCCGGATGTTGTCAAGAGAAATCAAGGTAATTGTACACATTTTTTAATACGTGTTTATTTAATGAATTCTGGTTATTACATACCTACTATGTCCATTCTGTCTTGAGACAGAACTTCCTTGTTTATTGGCCTAATGCTTATGCTACGAACATGTACATTGTATATAAAGGGAATGATAAAATGTGGCAGAAATCCGAGGTGAACACTGCTACATAGGGCCAAGGCGATATGCAACAAAGTGATCGTGAAAATCACCAAGTTAAGCCTATACACGCCTAAATTAATTTATATACAAAAAACTGTTGTAGCACTTGATCATATCTGTTGATTGAATAACATAACATATAAACTGGTATTCAGATATTATTGTTGTCATGTTCGCAGCTCCACCATCAGCCCATGACGAGAGCCGAGGACGGCCCCGTTAGCAGGACGGCCGGATGTTGTCGCCGAGTTTACACGGGTGGCAAGACTGTCACTTTGCGGCGCTGGCAGCACTGACGGCACCATGAACCCAGCCTTACCGGTGACGTCACCCGGCCTAGTTTATAAATACCCTGACACCTCCCACGGAGCTCTCTCTTGCCAGGCAGCCGTGAAGGTGGAAGGACTTGTACAGAAAGATTCAGACTAAGTATTACTGTAAAATATTATTATAAGATATAGTATTAAACATTATTATGGTTCGCTTAACATGCTTTTGCGCACTAAGATTGCTAA
This sequence comes from Epinotia demarniana, assembly GCA_945867215.1. Taxonomy (NCBI): domain Eukaryota; kingdom Metazoa; phylum Arthropoda; class Insecta; order Lepidoptera; family Tortricidae; genus Epinotia; species Epinotia demarniana. The sequence continues at coordinate 20,108,662 of OX244263.1, forward strand.
TATGTAGATATCGTTAACTATAGACCGTGTTTCTAAAGGGGATGAGCTTGCTATTGATTCTTGCGTCCTAACTATGTATATATTACTTTTGAGGTTTAAAGGATAAATAAAGTATGATTGTTGTATATTAATCTTGTTTCTCTTATTTTATACTCGTCGACCTTAATGTTTGAATTAAGACTTTGTACATCAAACTTAAATCACAAACTTTTTACTATGGAGCTCCCAACTCAACATTTCATAACTGTTGAGACAACTAAAATGAAATTGACCAATCACGTGGCGCCTTTACTGAACTATAATGTGTTTGACCAATAGGACGCCGTCATGAGAAAGTCAAAAGGTAAATAGACATCAACGCACAAAAATGAAAAAGCGTTGGTTGCACTTCGTTTTCAATAGGTACCAAGTTTGTTTAATTTATTCAGTTGACTCGTAGAAAAAGTATTGTTCACAATCGTGTCATAATCAAGCTTTTTAATCTCGTACCTTACTTAGGCCACTCAGTAAGCTTCGTGGCCTAAACACGGTACTCGACTAAAAAGCTCTCTATTATAACACGATTGTGAAAAATACTATTAGTTAACAGAGGTTGGTTATGTTATGAACAAGGGGGTTAATCGATTACGATGCACGCTATAAAATTGTGAGACGAGTTGCTGTTTGTCGCTAAGACAATGCCAGTCTGTTGCGTATATAATAATTTAAAGAAGACGTGACGTGTCTTTCCAATGACTTGTGAATTCATTTAATACATAATTTATTAATTTATTGTATTTTATCTTAATTTATATGATGCATATAAAAATGTATAATATGGTATTTATATTATACATTTTATATTTATATGTTCTTATTGTTTTTTTACATACGTCATTGTACCTACATGGTGCAAGTTTGTCGTTCTACCTACGTTCCACTTAATTGTTCAAAGGTTAACTGGAAGAGATCGCCTTCTTACTTTAATCTTATTTAATGTGTTTTATCCTGTTAATGTACAATTTAGTGCTAACATAAAACACAACATCAGCAGAAGCCCTCCAAGAACTTGAATTGACTATGGATATTTCCACCTTCTATTTTTATAGCTTTGGTATTAGGTAAGCATATGTATATTGTAACAACTAATAGCTACTTAACTTAAGCCTCACGTACCCTGCTCATGCGCGGATTTCGAGACTTATCGTTTAGAATCAATTTATTCTGGCTGGCCGAAAATGGTAATCAGATATGGCCACTTGTTCTCTAATGAAGTTCGCTAGATCACACACGGAATGCTAAGTGTCCTTTACAGATACCCAGAGAGATTTATGATCTCTTTGTCACTGCCATGGACGTCTCGTAAGACGAATTATTGCTCAATGGTTTCGTTTCCTGCCTAGACTACATAATGCAGAACATAATCCTATCATAACATTAACGATGTTTTTAAAGATTTTTATGGTCTAGACATTCTGATATACCTAATCGATTTAACCACCTTAGAATGCCCTAAGGTAGGCAATTATAATTGGCACTCCATGAACTACTTATTAGATTAAAAATAATCCTCAGACACTTTATCTCTCAGATACTTTTATGGCATGGGTATATAAATCAATCACGCCGCCAAACCAGCAGCAAAAAACTTAACCTGGGTCCCGTTGTTACCCTTTGGGTACGGAACACTAAAAAGATGGGAAAGAATTATGCACTACATCTGTAATCCCTACCAATTTCATACTAAAAGAATCTGATTGTGGACTAGTCTCATAGTTAGTTCGATTTTAGTTATCAAATATGTACCGAACGATTGACGTGTAACATATATGTGAATATAATTCTCATGTTCATCAATGGAGTGCTAACTATATAGTCATCCAGTTTGCACTTACAATTTTCGGCATGCTAAATGACTTTATATATAATAGATAGCACACGTATCTATTAAATATCTACAATGTCCAGGGAAAATTCACACCTGGCTTCAGAAGTAGATCCGTCAGGAGTAGTAGTCCGTTTATTACGAGTATTACGACTTCCCCAATAACGATGTGACATTTTAATGACGTAAAACCGGCCAAGCGCGTGGCGGGCCACGCGCAGTGTAGGGTTCCGTAGTTGACCGTCTGTCTCAGATAAGTACATCGACTTGGGGTGCGGTTGCGTCGGCCGACTTTGTAGAAAAATTGGCAGAGAGAGGCCTTGAAAAGCTATATACCTAAGCTTGGAAAGCCAAGTACACCTTAAGTTGGTCGACTAATACTCTGCAACTATTTATCCGTGATAGTTTTCCTTTTCAATTCATTATATGTACTACTGCCACGAATTTTTTCACATCCCCATCAGTAGTAGCTTTTAGATTAGGGCTTTAATGCCCACAATACCTCTCAAACGTATCACTGAGTTGAGAAATGGTTTTTAGAAACCCATAATATTTTTGAACAATCTATTCAACGACCACACCATGGGTTTAAAGAGAAAAAAATACATCCCCACTTAGGTGTATAGAGGAAGTAACAAAAAAAAATTTTCAAGTTTTTTGCTGCTGGTTTGGCGGCGTGATTGATTTATATACCCATGCCGAATTACAATTTTCTAGTTGTCGGACGGACGGACATGGCGAAGCTATAAGGGTTCCTTGTTGACTACGAAACCCTAAAAATGATCTCGCACTATCTTGCCTTATAAAGTACAAGAAAAGGGCATCATTCTTTAATTATTGTGCGTTGTTTTTTTAGTGCGAAGTAATATCACCGGTCCCTTGGCTCTTGCTATACAGGGCGATCAATCCAACTGGGTCAGAATTGGAGAAGTCAGAAACTACAAGAGATAACGAAATCTGTTCTTAGGAACCATGGCGTCGATTTTAGATTTAATAATGACGTTCAAACTTTTTTTAAACTCTCATACATAACCGGGAATTGAACCTGGTCAATATTCTTTATGTAATCGCGTGTAGTATTTGTTTGTATAATTGATCCTGAAAGTAAAAGGTCCAAATTTTGCTATGGAATCTTGTGTAAACATTAGACTGAAATGCCCACAATTTAAATAATTTGTAAAATGTCGTCATTAATATGAATCGGTCATCACTATGAATCATTTATGTGATAAGACCATTTACGAGTATACATATCTTATCTGTATCGATATTATGCATTACAAATTGCGTTCCTATTGTGACTTATGATTCGCACCACCAACAATAACAATGAAAGAACTTGCAGAATTTATATCTAACATTGTTTACAGAGACTTCGACTAGGTTTGATTGCCAGTTATGTATTAAAAAAAATGAGATTAAAAAAAGAATGCTTTTATTATTAAATCTAAAATCGAAGCCATGGTTCCTAAGAACAGATGTCGATATCTCTCATAGTTTCTGACTTCTCCCTACTGACCCATTGGATTGATCACCCTGTATAGTATATGGATTCTGCTGTAGGTAGATATGAATATAATAAATAAAGTTATGTAATATTTATTTGAAGGCGTCGTGTTCATCTAATATTCCTCCAAACGGTCTTACTTAGACTTAAAAAAAATATAGATACAACATTTACCTATATGAATTCTTTGCTTCAACACATTTGCGTGTAATGTCTAACGTGCCTCTTATAACGTCGCGCGGTGATTTATATTGTTTATCCCGATTAAGTTACGTTTGTCCCTCGCAGCGAGGCGTATTGCACGAACATTCATATATAGCATCTTTAACTCGTACACTAGCTGCTACGCTACGCTCCTAGCGCTACGCCGTAGCCCGTAGCGGCTTAACGTCCATATTTACAGAGAAAAAAATACACACATGATGCGAGGTAAGTATTTCGTATTTCGTGAACCAAGAATTTAATTAGGAAGATGGTAAATGGTTTCGAATGATACAAAATTATGCAAGCCAAGAGTTTTTCCTGTTGGTTAGAACTAGACTAGACCTGTTGGTTAGTTAGAAAAATGTGTCAGGGCCGTCTGCAATGCTCGGATTGATGATAGCTGTATACCCTTATTTAAAAATTTAAATATACTGCCACTACCCTGTTTATATATTAGAGATGTGTGTGTGTTTGTCTGTAACAACCAGTCACACTTCAAAACACGTGGTGAAATAAGAGACAGGCAAACCAGACAGAAAGTCATGAACCAGTTGTATAAACCTCCGGCTCGCAAGGCGATATACAGCAAAAATGTGTTCAACATGTGTATAGAACTGTTTAACAACTTACCAGATGAAATAAAGCTACTACGGGGTAATAGTTTTAAACACAGGCTGTCCACCTGGCTCCTGGACTAGTGCTTTTATAGCGTAAAAAGCTACTTAAACCCGCCTTCCGTAAGTTAGTCTTTTGTTATAAGTTTGACATGCCTGTTATTTTATTATTTTATTAATTTATTTTATTGTTAATTTAATTTAATTTTTTATTTTATTTTTGATTTGTCTGTTTGTTTTGTACTTATTTATACTATTTGACATGGTGCTATGTTACTGAATTTAATATTTTTTAAGAATAATGGAAATTTAATTTGAGTTTAGAATTTATTTTTAATTTATTTGTTTGTAACGTGCGTGCACTTTAAAATGTTTGCATGCCTGCGCGCAGGCTGAATACATGGATCAATTTAGAATATAAGACCTCACTTGTACCTACCTGTATTCTAGCAAATAAACGATTTGATTGATTGATTGATTGATAGAGAGAATCATCTTAATTCAAGAGGATATCTGTTTAATTACTGATATTAACGGGCTTCATAATTATAATCATAATTTCTTGATTCTAGTAATAATTTTTCAGTGTGTAGCGAAAATCGCACGTAGCGCTCCGACGCATACGTGATTGGCGCTCATGGGAAACGGATTCTACTTGGCTAGAAATATTCATCATTATTTTTGTTAGGCAAGTGAAGTTCTTGATTTTTTTCCGGCGGTTAACGTTGTTTGCGCCTTTCCCATTCACCCACATGCGCTGCAGAAAAATAATCTGGTCACCACTTTCGATAAATATTCATACATATTTACGTTATTTCAGTGTTAACCTCATGTAGAGAAGAAGAGCAATGAAAAGTACCTAGTCACTCAGACAGCAGAAAATAAATAGCGAGGCAACACTTTATCTTTAAGTAACAGTCTGTTACCACCGAAATCTATTTAATAAGTCAGCCTGTACATATACGACCCACTGCTGCCCAGCAGTGGGTCTGCTGCACAAGCCTCCTCTCATGGATGAGAGGGAACGGGCAGTTGTCCCCACGCTGACCCAGTGTTGGGGATACTTCACATACACCTTTGAAATTTCTTCACAGATGTACGCAGTTTTCCTCACGATGTCTTCCTTCACCGAAAAAGTAACGGTAACTAGGGATCAAATAATAATGAAATCTATTTAGCAGCCTATGTCATACCTATGAAACAAAAGAGTGCCTTGATCATTAGGCACACCCTTGTATCACAATGTACTAAGTACTTACATCACTTAGTAGTTAGTACTTAATAGTTTGTTTTTTCCTTTGTATCGCAGCCTAGTGTGGTTTATTAATTATTTATAAGATTATTTTATAATTAGCACATTTACCTACCATCTTTATCTGTTTGAAAAGGAGGTAGTAACAAATGTCTTATTTATTAAGTAGTTTACATGTTGTGTAAATCAAAACACTAGCAACATGATAATTAAGTACAAGTCAAAGATCAATTGCAATTCAAAGTTAGTTAATCAAGACAACAAAACAAAAGCTCTACCTACTTATAGTATTTATTGATAGGCAATTATTCGTGGGTACCTACCTAATACGTGACTACGTGAAGGTAGGGTCATTGCGCCGGTAAAAGATCACTTAATATATTGTACCGGTTTGCGACCACATATATACTTACATGAGTGGTGAACTGAAAGGATAGGTATTATTTCGTTTTTTTAGTAGGTTTATACTGCTGACTGTTTCAATAGGGTCTGTAGAATTGATATAATTTTTATTGAGAATTCTTGTCCTTCATGTAATTCTGGATGTCGCTAACTGATCGTGTATCTGGCATATTATGACCCTACAATAGAATTGTAGATAATTATTTAGGTACTTTTTGAAAATCTTTACTTCACATGGCGCGTGATGAAGCTGGTATCACGAATTCTGTTTTTTATGTAAGTACCTAAGGTACGTAAGTAGGTAGGTTACAGGCAAGCTTTGAGAGTTACACATTAGTCATACATTCACACCCGTGTTCCCAGGAGGGGTAGGCAAAGCTCGTAAAATTAAATTTTCAGTGCCACTTCTAGCAACTGCGAGGTACTTGTGTAATACAGAGTTTGTTTGCTAAATAGGTTCCTAAGTAGGGTAAATCGCCAATAACTGGCCACGTTATATTGTCAGCTTATTTCATAGGTAAAATTGTTGCCATATAATATACTGAAGTAAAGAATTTGCAAAATTTACAGGGACACGACTAGCTTGACAGACTATGTGCCCACTCTTTCGGTGCTATTCGACGCTGACTGTATAGAACCAGAGCTCTCAGCGCTCATCATCATGTCCAACTAATCCTGTATCACGTACCTACGCACAACGCGACATCGCCAATAAACTACCTGTACACTAAAGGCCTCCACCCACCGGACGCGTGTGCTGCGCGTGTGCTGCGCTGCAGCCACCTGCAGCTGCGCGTGTGCCGCGTTCGATGTGTGTTTGAAGTGTAGTTTCAATGCTTTACAACTTGGGCGTGTGCTGCGCTGCAGCTGCGCGTGTGCCGCGCGGGTGCTGCGCGGGTGCTGCGCTGCAGCTGCGCGGGTGCTGCGCGTGTGCCGCGTTCGATGTGTGTTTGAAGTGTAGTTTCAATGCTTTACAACTTGCGCGTGTGCCGCGCAGCACACGCGCCGCGCAGCACACGCGTCCGGTGGGTGGAGGCCTTAAGCTTCGCTCGTCACTATGCTAAAGTCATACCATCAGACTTATTTTCTTTCAACTCATCATTATTCACAGCAAGTACGAACAAAGGTACATAATGATGTTTAATTTATAAAGACAACTAAGTACGTATACCTACCTACTTCGTTGGGGAACAAAAAATGAAACAAATGACTTCGCTTAGGTATGTCTGGTAACGATTTATTTAAACGAACCATAATGGATACAATAGGGTAACAATTTTGTTTTATGGGCAGTTATGCCAACGTAGCTCTTAGGTAACTATTTAGAGGTGTTTTTGAGAAAACTTGACCTTTACATGTGTCTCACCCGTCAGAAAAATCAAAGATGAAGTGTAGATATATTTTAAACTTTCTAAACAAACAAAGGGTAGTAGATACGATCCGTCACATTAGAAGTACTTAAATTACGTATTAGTAATTACAATTATTAAGTACAGGTAAAATAGGTAGTGAAGGGACTAGAATTCGAGTAAAAAAGAATTAACATCTAAACGTATTAAATATACTAACCATACTTTACCTACTAATACTGCCAGAAGTATAACTAATAAATGCAACCTCACATTTCATCGCTAACAACTACAGGTTAACATTAAATTATCATAAAATACTTATATTATCTAAATGAGGTACTTAACCCTACGCAATCGAAAACTAACTTATTCTTGGGGCAAGATATCGGGGCTTATCAATGCAAAATAACAGGCCAATTAGATGTAATCGGAATCCGTTGAACCGTGGCGGAGTCATGACTCCGTTGTGTTTGTCGGCAGGTCCACGTAGTCGTCGACTTCCCAGAGCTGCTCGGGCTCGTCCGGGAGCTGCGGCGGGAAGGCGGAGCGCGTGAGGGGCACGCCGTCCCGGCCCAGCGAGAGGTAGCTGTCGAGCGCGGGGTCCGCGGGCGAGCTGCGCGCGCGCGCGTTGAACGCGCCGCCCACGTCTTCGCTGGGGAGCTCCCAGATGTGAAACTGGGCAGTCATCTTGAAATTCTGTATGTATAGAGAAATAGGTGTTCATTTGTTTTTGAAGTGAAAACTTCTTTAGCGGCGCTATGCACTATTTTGGGATGGGAAAAATTGTTAAACTCGCGACAGATATAGGAGCGTAGGATTTAGTGTTGCCAATTGCCGGAATCCAAAAAGCGGGAGTTCGCTTTAAAACGCGGATTTTTAAATGAAAATGCGGATTTGCGGAATACGTTTATAGGTTTTTTTGATGTACCTAAGACGGACGGGGCTTGGGGGCGGAGGCAGGGGTGTGGAGGGAGGATGGTGAGGGGGGGGGGGGGTGCAAAATTAAGACTGGTAGCAATTAAGGGATAATAGTGCCGTGCGCTAATCATAGGTATAGTTACAATTTAAAAAAAATAGCACTATCTACGATTGTGAATTAGGGTATGCTGATCATACATTGTAGACCGCGTCCTCAATTTGAAACAAATAACTATACCTAATATATGTAAGTAATTGAAGAAAATTGTTTGTGTCCTAAGATTTATTTACGATTCCAGTCGAACCAGTTTTAAGGAAGGTTTTAATTTAGGAGAGGAACATATGTTAGTGTGGGAGAAACTACAATTAAAGAACATGAATACCCAAACAGTTAAAGACGGACCTCGCTGGCGGCAGCCGAAACGCTTCATACTAATTGACGTAAATTGCAATTTGTACTAAGTAATCGTTGAATGGAAAATCAATTAAATTGCTGGTCGCGAAATACTGCGTTTAGGTCCATAGTGTCATGCAAATTTGTTTCTTATAAAAGAGTAAGGATTCTCCTAGTAGCTTAAAATGTACTCTTGTAAAGTAAAAAGAATGCATATTTTTCAAATTTTCCAGGTTCATATCTTTTTATGATATTAAGTAATTATATTTTGTAATTTTTAAATTTACTTTATTACAAGATTTGATGGTTAACTATCAATTCAGCAACACTACGATATCAATTTTAATATGACGCAACTATTACCCTATTGACTCAAGACGATTGTTAGAGCATTTCTGTCTAATAACGTTCGCACATAATAATTTATTTAAAAGCGTCAGTAACTCGTACATTCATCATACTAATATTATAAATGGGAAAGTGTATGTGTGTGTTTGTTTGTTTGTCCGTCTTTCACGGCAAAACGGAGCGATGGATTGACGTGATTTTTTAAATAGAGATAGTTGAAGGAATGGAGAGTAACATAGGATAGCTTTATCCCCGAAATCATCCCCTGAGGAGGTGAAATGGGGGGGGGGGGGTAAATTCAATTCAATTCAATTGTTTATTAATAAAATATTAAATTTTACATGTCAATTGCTTATACTATAATAGGTAGGTATGTGTACATATTAGCTGTCGAAAAAGGCATCGACTGAGCAGTAGGCATTCGATAACAATTTCGTTTTAAGTTTTTTGTTGAATAATCCATCACTAGTAGCACTAATAAAAGTTTGTATGGAGCTGCGATATAAACGAGTTCCACGCGGACGGAGTCGCGGGCAGAAGCTAGTAAATTATATATGTATCGTAAATATATATATATAGCAAAACCCTAATTTTCAAAAATATTAGGTATTTTCTAAAAATTTGATTACTTACACAGTAAGAAAATTAAGTAAGTACATCCATTACTGCACTGCGCATAATCTACTTTTAGTATTGACATCCTAATTCGAACTACAAACTTTTTTAATAAGTGCCTTTAGATAAATAAAATAAATATTTGCGGACAATCTTACACAAATCGACCTAGCCCCAAACTAAGCAAAGCTTGTACTATGGGTGCTAGACGACGATAAACATACTTCATCATCAGCCTATATACGTCCCACTGCTGGGCACAGGCCTCCTCTCATGTATGAGAGGGAACGGGCAGTAGTCCCCACGCTGGCCCAGTGCGGATTGGGGACTTCACATACACCTTTGAATTTCTTCGCAGATGTATGCAGGTTTCCTCACGATGTTTTTCCTTCACCGAAAAGCTAACGGTAAATATGAATCATATTCCGTACCTACATAAGTTCCGAAAAACTCATTGGTACGAGCCGGGATTCGAACCCACGACCGCCGTTTGACAGCCGCATGCCTGAACCACTGGGCTACCGTAGCTATAAACATACTTATATAGATAAATACATGCTTAAATACATAGAAAACATCCATGACTCAGGAACAAATATTCGTGCTCATCACACAATAAGTCAATAAGTAATTGTATTTATCCTAGGACCTAGCCATATCGGAATTGTAAGAAACGGTTATATATAGTAATATGTACTCAGAACAAATTACATTCGCTATAACAAACTTGTCGTATCAACTTCCACATTTTAAAGCAATTATCCTCACGCCCGCCGCCCGCGGTTCTAATCTGCGGCGAGCCTTGATGAAACCACAATAAACTTGATCCTCAGATGCCCTTGCATACTTCCGCTTCTAACCGTAAGTATATAAATCATACTTTATAATACAAACCTTTTTACCACACATGCATACATAAATCACGCAACGGTTTTATGTCGAAGTAAGTAGGTACCTGCGGCATGAAGCATGATCATGATCTCACTATAGAATAGAGCGTAGGACGCCGCACCGCAGGCACCGCAAGTACGACAACACCTCTTATGATAATATTGTGATTGTTCAATCGGACATTGTTTGTGTTTACTAATCACGCTATGATGGTGACGTCACACGTCAGGATAAAGCGCGACCTGACAAAATTACGGCATATTTTGTAAACGCTTAGATAAGTCATGATAAATTGGTGGACAATTTAGCAAGCACACGGCAAATATCATAAAGGATGACGCACGGCTGCCGCGACAGACAAACAACGCTGACTGATCGTGCTCGATGTTTTTAAGGTTCCGTAGTCAACAAGGAACCCTTATAGTTTCGCCATGTCTGCCTGTCTGTCTGTCTGTCTGTCCGTCTGTCCTTCTTCGGCTTAGCTCAGTAACCCTTACAACTAGAAAACTGCAATTCGGCGTGGGTATATAAACCAATCACGCCAACAAACAAGTAGATTAATTCCTGAAAAAAAATTTTTTTAGGGTACACCTCCCCTACATGTAAATTGGTGGTGTATTTTTTTATAGTGTGGGCTATCGTTGGATAGCTTGTTCAAAAATATTATTATGACTAACTATTATTATACTTATAACTATTTTTCAACTCAGTTATGCGTTTTTCTATTGCTAACCGAAGGTGGTCGCGTAACCGGCGAAACGACCCTATACATTGGTGTGTTATAAAAATAATCATATTTACAATTATTTACGACTCGGAGCTATTTATGATTATGCCTATTATGTAAATAATGTATATTAATTCAATTTGACATTGTATAGTTATTTTAATGCTCGTTGGACTTTTTGATAATTTAATTGACATTTACATATTTTGCACGCTTGCATGCAAGCTAGATACACATGACCATAATATATTTAAACATCCCTGCACTGTGTCTATGCAAATAAATATTTTTCATTTTCATTTTTCATTTTCATTTTCATGAAAACCCCAAAAGCCCCTTTTAAGTCTGCATTCTGTGACAGACGGGCAACTACGGAACCCTACCCTGCGCGTGGCCCGACACGCACTTAGCCGCATTTTTGAGTTTCTTACTGATAAGCCGCTAACGCCACTTCCTCAGCTCAATATTTGGACATTTTTAGGGTTCCGTAGTCAACGACCCTTATAGTTTCACCATGTCCGTCTGTCTGTCCGTCCGTATTCGGATTAGCTCAGTAACCCTTACAATTAGAAAACTGTAATTCGGCATGTATATATAAATCAATCACGCCAACAAAACAGTACCTAAAACAAAATCTTGTTTTTTTTTTTCTGGGGTACCTCCCCTCCCACCTAAAGTGGGAATGTAGGACTCAGTGATTCGTTTGCGAACTATTGGGCTTTCTCGCCTAATTTTTGTTCGAGTCATGAGATTTAAACCTAATTTCTATCCGATTAATCTGTGATTAACTACTCAATAATACTCATGCAGGCCATGTAATGTTTTATTTTATAATATGTTTTAGTTTAAGATCTGTGACGCTTTGGTGGTTAGCTGTACGTTTCGATGTACTTTTTAGGGTTCCGTAGTCGACTAGGAACCCTTATAGTTTCGCCATGTCTGTCCGTCCGTCCGCGGATAATCTCAGTAACCGTTAGCACTAGAAAGCCGAAATTTGGTACTAATTTGTATATCAATCACGCCGACAAAGTGGTAAAATAAAAAGGGTTTGTTTAAATTAGGTTACCTCCCTAGGCTAGATACGTAAAGTTGGGAGGGATATTTTTTTTCATTTAAACCCTAACGTGTGATATATTGTTGGATAGGTATTTATGAATGAACAGGGGTTTAGGAAAATCATTTTTTGATAATGTTAATAGTTTCGGAGATAATCACTCCAGAAGTTAAAAAAAATGTGCCCCCCCCCCACAAGTTTTAAAAATATGAAAAAAATCTCAAAAGTAGAACGGTGCCGGTTAATGTATAGCCATGATAATGCACGGCCAAATAATGTACAGCCCAATAATCCGCGTCCATACTGTACGTGGATTATCAGGCTGTACATTATTGGGCCGTGCATTATCACCCTGAGCAAACTTGGTCCGGGGCAATAAGTGGAAGCCAATTTTGTCCGGGCTGATAATGCACGACCCAATAATCCGAGTCCACAAAAAGTGGACGCGGATTATCAGGCTGTACATTATTGGGCTGTGCATTATCACCCTGAGCAAACTTGGTCCGGGGCAATAATTGGAAGCCAATTTTGTACGAGGTGATAATGCACGGCCCAATAATAATTTGTAATTTAACCGTATAAGCAGGTGTTTATTGTACTTGTTATTTCTACAAAATCACAATGAAATGACGTGCTTTCAAATAAAGTAAAAACGGTGAAAATCGGTTCATGCAATAAAGAATTATCCCATAAAAATCATCTTCCATACTTTAAGCTCGCGCGCAATAGTTTACTTAATTTGCCGATAGATGTCGCTGTACGCGGAACGCTCATATCGTATATGGCGGTGTTAAGATTTTTTCTGATTTAATGGGGTCGGGGTAGGCTGCTGCGTCTCTTGACCGTGTGCCTGGAGCAGGGTTGCTTTCCTAAAGAGTGGAAGTGCGGGAAGCTGGTATTGATCCGTAAGGAGGGGCGACCGGCAGACTCTGCGTCTGGCTACCGACCGATAGTCCTGCTCCTGCTCGATGAGGTGGGTAAGCTCTTTCAGCGAATAATTGCTGCTCGCCTCATCAGGCACATGGAGTGCGAGGGGCCTGACTTAGCCGACGGCCAGTTTGGCTTTCGCAGGGGCCGTTCAACGGTCGACGCAATACAGCGGATCTAACAAAAGACGAACGAAGCCATGTCCCGGGGTGAGGTCGTCTTGGCTGTGTCGTTAGACATTGCCAACGCATTTAACACCCTCCCTTGGGACACAATAAAGGAGGCAATTCGGTACCACCAAGTACCTACCCACCTGTTCCGCATCATACGGGCATACCTAAGTGAGAGGTTCATCATCTGGCCTGGGCAACAGGAGTGGGGGAGAAAGGAAATGTGTTGCGGAGTTCCACAGCTACGCACGCACAGCACGCTAGTACTCCCTAATATGCATACAGTCATGAGAAGTAAAAGTTGTTACGCAATGTGCTTTAATAGTAGATTGTATGACAAGGGTCTAAAGTAAGCCATATCACCACGAGATGAATATTTACCCGAACGAAGTGAGGGGAAATAGTTCGAGGGGTAATATGGGTTTTAGACCAGAGTTATACACTCTACTTTTCACTTCGACTGCGAGAAAAAAGTAAAAACAAAGATTACCCATCCACAATCAACAATTATACCAAGGCGAGAAGGTTGTTCAATGGTTCAATCTAGCGCCATTCTTTTTAATAAACTGCTTTGACACAGATACAAAATATTCACACCACGAATAAACACCTCTGACCGTCTAATAGCGGCGTGTACACGGCCGAGCGCGGCGGACAGCATGCGCGGGGCATATGATAAGGCGAGATAGACAGCAGTCTATCCCGCTCAATCTTCATAGCTTATGTCATGTATGCAGTCACCCACGCTTGAACGTTTGGACGGAGCTATAGTCGGTCAGAGGCGTTTATTTTTTTAATTATTGTGAATTAGGGAATAAAAAAACACTTAATGTTTGAATTGAATTATGTTTCCTGATTGGTCGATTTTAATGTCTAGCTGGATTCTGGTTAATAGATAGCAAATAATAATGTTTTTTTAAAGAGTTGTGATTGGTGGATGTAATTTGAACTGTTGTGATTGGTCAAATTATAATGTTTTATAAATCATAAATATGTACACATATTTTCCCTAGGGGCTAAATGTACTACTTTAGCCCCGCTTGCCAAGTCTAATAAGATGCACTTTTTGAGCATGAGTAGTGAAAAATATTTAACCGACTGCCTGATGAGCTTAAAAAACTACCAATCACGACAGTAAAAAAAAACTATTCTCTTTTCTTGTTGAAAAATGTTACTACACACTAAGTGAATTTTTATGTAATAATTGACTTTTTATAATTAAAACTACTTTTTATTTATTAATTACTGGTTTTTTTTTAAATAATAATGTTATTAATCTTAATTTTAATATAATTTAAATTTGCATGGCTTTTTAAAGTCTAAATGTGTACGGCTCTATAATGTATCATTGTAACACCATATGTATACCACATTTAATAGCAAATAAATATTTCTATTTCTATTTCACAGGGATCGGTCCTAGGGCCACTTCTGTGGATATAGGGTACAACTGGGTCCTGCGGGGGGAAAACTTGCGTGGGGTCAATGTCATCTGCTACGCTGACGACACGCTCGTGACGGCCCAGGGACCCAGCTACCGCGACGCAGCCGTGTTGGCGACGGCAGCAGCTGCCCATTGCGTGGTCAAAATTCGACGGCTTGGCCTGGAGGTGGCTCTGACGAAGTCCGAGGCCATATATTTCTATGGTCGATGGAAAGCGCCCCCAGCCGATGCAGAGATTGTGGTGGGAGGAGTTCCAATTGCTGTCAAGTCGACGTTGCTCTACCTTGGCGTTGTGCTTGACAGCAAGTGGAATTTTAAGCCTTTGGCACCCAAGTTGCTGCGCGCGGCGTCAGCCTTTGAGCCACAGAACACCTCCACTAGAAGCCTAATGTTTCTCAGTTTGTTCGCGACACGAGTCACCAAGCGTTGGTATTGTTGCGCTTATTTAATCCGCGGTCGCCCGCCTTTCCGTTCAGTTGCGTCCATGTTAACGACCTGTGCGGAGTGTGCATGACTCTCACAAAAAAAAACAAAATAATAAATGGGCTTTGTAGTGTGAGGTGGTGCGGAAAGTCGTCAAAGACTTCTAATTACAAAAAAGATGGAATTTCATTCCACAGTTGAGTCAAATTCAATATTGCATTGAAAATGTTTATAGCCAGCGGAGGCCATTTTATACTGGCCGGTGCGAATACCGAGGTACAGACACACTATGTCTGTCACTTTTCATCACTTTGAAAATGCAATATGCTATTCCTTTCTTACGAAAACACGTCACGACTAGTGATGTCCCGATGATGCTATGATGGTCAATCGACAAACCACGTGCTTTCGTTCGTACCGATTTGAAGAAATGTAACAAAAATACAGATTTCTCGTTTATTTTGGTTTGAGTAGTTATTCTGTAGATTAGAACTTAAATTTAGTTTTATTTATTGTTCGTTATTTAAAGTAAATAGTGTAATATATAATACGTATTAGTAGTACTAGTAGTAGTAGTTACTTTACTGTTTTAGTAACTTTTTAGAATGCTCTTGGTGAACAGTTGCGTCTAGGTTTCAGGATGGGCCTGATGATAAACTTTGGGAAAGTGCGAGGGTACTCGTAGTTGGTTTGAGATAGATATAGGTTGTGCGGGCTTTTTAGAATCCTCTCGGGGAGCAGTTGGGTCCAGTGCCAGAAGATGGGCCTGATGATGAACTTCGAGAAGGTGCGAGGGAACTCGGAGTTGATTTGAGACAGACATAGATTGTATGGGCTTTTTAGAATCCTCTCGCAGAGCAGTTTGGTTTAGTGCCACAAGATGGGCCTGATGATGAACTTCGAGAAAGTGTGAGGGAATTAGGAGTTGGTTTGAGATACATATAGGTTGTGCGGGCTTTTTAGAATCGTCTCGGTGAGCAGTTGGGTCCAGTGCATTAAGATGAGCCTGATGATGAACTTCGAGAAAGTGCGAGGGAACTCGGAGTTGGTGTGAGATAGATATACGTTGTGCGGGCTTCTTAAAATCCTCTCAGTGAGCAGTTGGGTCCAATGTCACAAGATGGGCCTGATGATGAACTTCGAGAAAGTGCGAGGGAACTCAGAGTTGGTGAGAGATAGATATACGTTGTGCGGGCTTCTTAGAATCGTCTCAGTGAGCAGTTGTGTCCAGTGTCACAAGATGGGCCTGATGATGAACTTCGAGAAAGTGCGAGGGAACTCGGAGTTGGTGTGAGATAGATATACGTTGTGCGGGCTTCTTAGAATCCTCTAAGTGAGCAGTTGTGTCCAGTGTCACAAGATGGGCCTGATGATCAACTTCGAGAAAGTGCGAGGGAACTCGGAGTTGGTGTGAGTTAGATATACGTTGTGCGGGCTTCTTAGAATCGTCTCAGTGAGCAGTTGTGTCCAGTGTCACAAGATGGACCTGATGATGAACTTCGAGAAAGTGCGAGGGAACTCGGAGTTGGTGTGAGATAAATATACGTTGTGCGGGCTTCTTAGAATCCTCGAAGTGAGCAGTTGTGTCCAGTGTCACAAGATGGGCCTGATGATGAACTTCGAGAAAGTACGAGGGAACTCGGAGTTGGTGTGAGTTAGATATACGTTGTGCGGGCTTCTTAGAATCGTCTCAGTGAGCAGTTGTGTCCAGTGCCACAAAATGGGCCTGATGATGAACTTCGAGAAAGTGCGAGGGAACTCGGAGTTGGTGTGAGATACGTCACCATCCTAAGTAGCCGAATGCCTTTTTCGTGTTTTGTTTGTTTTATTATAAAATGAGAACAATAAATACAACTTTTAAAAGAATAATGAGACTTTACTTATTATCAAACTGGTCCGAAACTTTTCATAAAAAGTACTGAAGTATTTGTAGTTTTATCTTTAGAACCAAAAATACTAAATGGTCAGTATTTTTTTAGCACACTTTTAAGTATAGATAGTTTAATTACCATTTTAATATGTACAGTAAGTACCTACCATAATTTATCAGCAAAAAATTACGGTACCAGTTAGGATTCCTAACTTAAATGTGTATTAAAATGGTAACAAAACTATCTATACTTTACCTTAACTTAAAGATAAAAGTGTAGTAAGTAGTTACTTACTTTACTTTAAAATGTACCTAAAAAATTAGGATGCTTGTACGTGAACATGTCCCATCACTACGCATTCCGCGCGCGAGCGCATCGACCAATCGGAACGCTGTTAGCACCCGCCCTTCCCCTCACCTCTTCCTCATGCTTTGGTGACTCGCGTCGGGAACAAAATTACAAACATTAGGCTTCTAGTGGAGGTGTTCTGTGCTTTGGGCGCATACTGCCAAATATCGGTGGGCCCAAGACTTCATGTCGCCGCCTGTACACGGGTGTAGTACGGTCGATGGCGCTTTATGGTGCCCCAGTATGGGTGGATGCCCTCAGCAGCCAAAATATTGCTCTGCTGCGCCGGCCGCAGAGAGCGATGGCTGTGAAGGCAATTAGAGGGTACCGTACCGTAAGCGCGGAAGCCGCGTGCGTGTTGGCCGGGACTATGCCCTGGGACCTGGACGCGAGGGCCCTTGCGGACTTGTATCAGTGGCGCGGGGAGGTGCGAGACCGTGGGGATCTGCTAGCTCCACAGGAAGTTAAAAAGCGGCGATCGGAGCTGCTGCAAAAGGCGGAGGAAGTATGGAGGCTGCGACTGGAAAGTCCGACGGCAGGCTCCCGCACCATAGAGGCGGTTCACCCAGTCCTCCATGACTGGGTGGAAAGGCGTTTCGGGGTTATTACCTTTCGGCTGACGCAGGTGCTGTCAGGGCACAGTTGTTTCGGCAGCTACCTGCACCAAATTGCACAGAGGGAGCCGAACCCGGAATGCCACCAGTGCGGAGCAGGCATAGACTCGGCCCAGCACACTTTGGCTGAGTGCCCGGCATGGGAACCAGAACGACAGGAGTTGGTACCCCAATTAGGGCAAGATCTGTCACTGCCAGCCGTAGTGCGTATCCGGCCAAATGGCGTGGAAAGCGATGCTGGACTTCTGTGAAGAAGTCATGGCCAAGAAGGAGGCGGCTGAGCGCGAGCGGGAAGTCTGTGCTGAAGCTCACCCAATGCGCCGCCGCAGAACCGGACGAAGGCGTGCAACGCTTAACAGGCGCCTACCGCCATAATAAAGACCTCCGGGTGACAGACACGGGGGCGTCTGCTACCCATAAGAAACGGTAACCTATCGCAATCACTAAAATTTATTGACCGAATATCGTTTATCCGAAAACTTTTCGTATTAATATGAGTTCTCCGAATATACAATTCATTACTTTTTTCCTTTACCATTTGATGTTATCCAAATGTTTCAGTTGTCCGAAAAACTTTTACCGCTACAGTCATTTGGGCTTTGGCTTGTTACAACTTTTGTTACACAGCCAATTTTTTACTTATCCGCATTTCATATTACGTTTAGCCAAATGTTCATTTTGAGGGAAATTCAAAAGTAGTTTTACTGAGACTCTAAGGCAGGTCGGTGTAGGTACGACGCTCTATACCAGGCACGTCGAAAAGTAGTTTCTTTCTTGGCCACTGGTGGCGCTGCGTATGCGATGGCGGCCGTGTTTGTTGGGAGTTGGGAGCCAATAATCAGAGGGCGGACAAAATGGCTTGTCATAAGCGAACTCTGTCTTAGGTCGGTTAGGTTAGGGTTCACTTGTGCTCCTCAGACCAGAAATAGACACCCCGCGCAGCGGGGTGGCGTCGACTCGCTGGAGATTACCAGTCCGCACTCCTTATTTTTTTCATTTACGTATGCGATGTGCTTCGGAATTTCGTGATCTGGCGAATTTTACAATCACCCGCCGACATATACATTATTTACCATAAATACAGCTTTAGGAGGATAACCTTAGTTTAATTTTAAACTTTTTGCTAATGTTTTTATTACTGAAAATGCATAAGGTAACAACCATTTTCATAAACAAACATATAACTTAGTAACATATGTGTGCTCCGTATAATCAATAATATTATGTCAAATATAATAAAGCCGATTTGATAAAATACGAACAGATTGTCAACCGAATCGTTACGTCGGTATAACGATATTGCGGGTATACCAATAATTGGGAATCATGGATTTGTCAAACAATTACAAAAGCTAAACCATAAAATGACCAGCCGTAAACGAAAAAAAGGCAAACGGAGTTTGTCGAATAGTAAATGCCGAAATGAAACTAGGACAAAAAAATGTAGTGATTCAGATAGGTAACCATAAGAAACAGGTCCTCGAGGTGGAGAGCATGCTGGGTGTTCGGGCACGCTCCTTACGGTGTTTTTCTGGGGGCGGGTACTTACCCCTCCCCCCTTGACAGGCCCCACATAGGGACAGCTGCTGGCGGAGCACGGAAGTGTGTGCAAGCGTTCCCGTGGCTTCGCCAAAGGGCAGCGCGTAGAACACCGTGGGATTTTAGACGGTAGTCCGGGCGGTTCCCGGGAGTCCGTCATACCCGTCCTGGTTCCCCAGCCAGGCGGGATGCGTAAAAGCATTTCCCCACGAAAAAAAAAATGTCAGCAGGTGCGCCCATACATTAGGTCGAAAATTTGTCGTGCTCGAATTGTCTTAGTTGTCTTTGGTCGTTCGTTGTCTAAAAATAAAATTGTTCGCTAAGTATTGCTTGTATTGTTCGCTAAGTATTGTTTGTTTAACGCTTAAGTGGGGACGCTTACTGTGACGGACGGAAAACTACGGAACCCTACACTGAGCGTGGCCCGATACGCTCTTGGCCGGTTTTTAATACTTATAAACAATAAACAATCATACATTGCAAAATTCAACCCAAATTGCCCTTGTACGATAAATGCAGTCTATCGTCTGACACATTTATTTATTTTATATTTCGAACTTTATAGTGAACATTAACAGTCATAAGTTCATATAATGAAGTCGTAGCAGAATGCAGTGCTGATTTAAATATCACCTCGAACATTACAATAGCGGTTTTATCTCGGCCAGTAAATTATATTCTATGGCCCATCTTGATTGAAGAGAGCACGTGAGGTGACGTAGGCCGCAGGCTGCCGGTACAACATGCTTACTACGGCGATAGCCGACGTTCTTACTAAACACGGTTGTTATTAACAAACCACTCGGAGATAAATCATTTAGAAAAATGGTTATTATTGTGGTTAAAAGTGTTACTTTGCAATCGTATTTAAGGAGAACATTTTTGTGATTTGAAACAATTTTTTGCCAAAGGAACTTAAGTACAACCCGGTCGCGTCGTTGTGTAGCGACTTACCTCTGGGAGGCAGTGGTGCTGCAGGCAGTAGTAGTCCTGCGAGCCGTCGTGGTGGCACCACGTGCCGTCCGGGAAGTACGGGTCGAGGCCCGCGTCGTTTAGCTCGACGCGCGGCGCGTAGAACCCACCGCCCGCCGTGCGGCGGCAGAATACCGCGCAGCCCATCCACATGCGAGCTGGTCATAAACAAAAATAAATGAACGAGTCGGTCGAGGTATTAATACACTGCTGACGAAACTGATTATTATGTTTTCCTGGCATTTGGTAATCTACAGATTTCCCACCGACAGACTACATGACAACTGAAGGATCATCCCGCCACCGTGCGATTGCGACCCGCGTCAGGCCGCCTCAGTTCCGGACAAGGAGGACCACACCAGCGAAGCGCTTTCGAACGGCGGTTGAGAATGCCACAGAGTTTAACTTACTAGGGTCGTGCGGCGCCTGCAGGCCGCCGCCGCGCGGGTCGAGGCTGTGCAGCGCGGCCGCGTACTCCGAGCACTTGCGCGCCGCCAGCTCGCGAGCCGGGACCCGCGTCTTCTTGCCGCACACCTGCGCACCACACAACAGACAGAGTCAGCCCAGCGAGTCATGCCACAAGCGTTTTTATTTTAATCTAGGGGCACGGCAGTCCCCCGAAAGGCGACGAGTAATGGAGCAAAAGAGAAAAAAAGACACGGCCACCATTCAGGCCATTTTCGAGCCCACTGTAACTTAGTTGTAGAAAAAAATAGAAGCCTAAATTTTTCAGTAACCTGGAGGGCATTACATATTTCCAAATTATATTAAATTCGAACCAGTAGTTTAAGAATTATTGCAAGTCTATCTGGTGTTGCAGATGTCCATGGGCGGCGGTAATCGCTTACCATCAGGTGATCCGTCTGCTCGTTTGCCTGGTTGTCTATTGTTTGCCCGACATTCATATACTACCTATAATAATCATTTGCCCGAACATCGATTGCCCTAATTTCATTTGCCCGAATGTTTCGTTTACCATAATAGTTAATTGGCATACTCTTGTTTACCCGAATATTGGATGTCAGAATGATACGAATGCCATACGTATTGTTTTCCAGATTATTGTTTGCAATAATATTATTTAATATAATATTTAAACGCTTTTAAATATTATATTAAATAATATTATTGCTCTTTGTTAATTTGTTAGTTTTTCCGCTCTTTTATAAAAAAAATAACCTCGAAGACGAAAGCGGGAGCAAAGCTCCCGCTTACGTCTTCTAACCTATCCGCGATCCGAGTCGGTTTTGCAACTAAGCCCCTGTTCCCTACTGCCTACGATACACCACTATCTTGGCATTGGTTAATCTCAGAGAAAAGTTTATTTTTACTAAGTGGCAAAACCGACTCGGATCGCGGACAGGTTCGTAGGAAGTGCAATGCGTACCCACTATATTACATAATGAATATTATGGATGTTGAGATTGATGGCAAATGTCATTATGGCATGTGATAGTTATGGATTACAGTGATTATGGAAAATGAGATTATTGATATTGATATTATGGAAAACAAAGATTCTGGCATATAACTAATATGGTTAACAACGAGTATGGCATACAAAATTATTGATTTGCATTAGTATGCAGGTATTGATTGATTTGATTGTCACATTAACCTACCCAAATCTACCAAAACCTACAAAAACTATCAAATTAACAAGTTTAAATTACCAAAATAATCATAGGTACAAAGGAATTTTTGTTGGTAGGAGAAAATTTCAACTAAATAAATAAAGCAGATTAAATTCTGTTTTTGCATAATAAATAGTTACACTTGAATTTAATTAAGTACGCTAGCTTAATAATAATTCTAGTTTAAACAATCTTAAATTTTATGAACGTAGGTATACCACAGATGCAGATTCCGAACGCAAGGGCGGCGCCCCGCCCCTTTAAAAAAAACGCGCTGTTAATTTGTTTCAGATTTTATTAGATATATTATTCTTCATTCTTGCGTTATTGATATTGCATTGGTTTTAAATATTAAAACTACTAGGATAAATCAATTATCTATCTAACTAGGAATATAATGAAGTCAGTGACGTGAAGAAGGCAGTATTTGAACAACAACAGACCCCCTAGCACACTAAGTTTTATGTCGGACATAAAGCATTCGTCCCATTCTGGCAAATATGCGAGTGCAAGAGGGACAAATGCTTTATGTCCGACATAAAACTTAGTGTGCTAGGGGGTCAGTACGGCTAGTTTTTGGTGTGCACGCGAGATACACGTAATATAGTAATGTGTGCCCTTGTGATGTGCTTGTGATAATGGTAATTATTTCTAAAATATCTCGAAGATATAAGTAAAAACAGTGAATTTTAACAATGATACGGTTAGTTTTTAGTTATGTGTTAGTGTCATGCGACTGAAATATACTTTGGTTTCTCGCGCCTATTGTCTCGCCTTTCTAGCATTCACTAACGGAGCGGCCGGCGCTGAGGAGTTAAACCAAGCAGTAACGAACGCCTAATTAAGTTTTCTTCCTGAATAGGTAATCTTAAGACGAATAGGTACGTGATACTATAATATTTTTTTTATGTAA
The DNA here is from genome assembly GCA_945867215.1 of Epinotia demarniana. Taxonomy (NCBI): domain Eukaryota; kingdom Metazoa; phylum Arthropoda; class Insecta; order Lepidoptera; family Tortricidae; genus Epinotia; species Epinotia demarniana. The sequence continues at coordinate 20,131,659 of OX244263.1, forward strand.
ATATGTCCTCACTACTGAGGTGAAAAGTATAATGTGTTACTCGAGAGCAAAGTATTTGCATCTCGTACTTTTGAGTCCTCCGCTCGCTACGCTCGTGATTCAATTTTAGAATCTTTCGCTTCCTCGGGACTCAAAATCAGCACTCGCAGCAAAAACAAACTTTGCTCTCTTTTTGCACAATAAGTAGTTATTTGTTATGCAAGGCTGCAAAGTTGTTGTTTGGCGCAAGTGCTTTTGTATTGAAGCCGAGCTAGCGAAGGATTGTAAGATTGAACCATGAGCGAAGCGAATGGTTCAAAAGTACAATCTTGAGCATAGCGAGGCTTTCAAGGCACGAGACGCCAAACAATTTTGCTGCCGAGCGAAACACAATATTTCACCTCACCACCGCGAGGAAATGTAATGGAAGTAATTTGGACCTTATAGGTACTCCTTTTTAATAAAGGTTTGTTTACATCTCAACAAGATCTAGCATTTTATAATTATTAAATGTAACATTATTTACGTTACATTTAATAATTATTTTGCATCTTTAAATAACCACACGCTATACCTACACTAAAAAAGTCAAAGTATTGTTGGGTACTCACGGGTACACTAAGGCTCAAATACGCTTATTCCATTAACTTTTCCGCTAACTTAGCAGGCATTAAAATTCATATATATCTTAGGCACTATAATCTATAAATAACAACCATTATTTTGGTTTTACTGTCTGTGGCTCCAAAACAAAACAAAATTAAATGTAGGTAATACGAGTTTTACCTTAAATTAACTTTTCAAACGGTGCGTTCCAAATTTGGAAGAAGCCAAATTTTTTGAAAAAGAAAACTACATTTTAAAATGATTTATTCGTATTTTATCCTTATGTCACTCTAAATATTAATATTTCGTATGTACCTACTTATTTAAGAAAGAATAAGTAATATTAATTTTATGATAATAAATAATAACAATTAATTATTGGCATAACACCCATCAGTTTCTGAACGCACCTCATTCTGTATTGAAAAAAGTTGGATCTCACGATTGACCGTTACGTTCCAAATTCAAAAACTCTTTCCACGCTAACGGATGGGCGCAGATTTTGAGCGATAAATAAAGCAAGCCTTTTCGAGCCGGTGAGGTGAAAATAACTATTTCTCTCTACCTACTTAGTGAGGTGGCAAGTGGGTGACAATCTTGCTCAAACTTTATGCCATTGGCTGGTAGTATACCTTGCCCGTAGATTTTATTTGCCAAAGAATTTTAGAATACACCTTTGAAATATTTCATAATTTTCCTTATTATATGTTAAACATGCTTTGTGGTGTCGAACTAAATTCCACTGGGTAGATGGCTGATACTAGTATGAGTATGCTTCATATTGGGAGTTACGTTACGAGAGAAGTATGGTTGGTGTGCCGGACGACCACCATAGGGAATCGTAACTCGCTCCAATGACACCCAGTTGTAACGGACAAAGATTTATAATGATATTTGTAAATACCTATATTATAGCTAAATACCTAACTAGTTAAGTTTGTACGAAATAAACATTATAACATGGTGTACAATCATTACCCAAATAGGGCTAGACTTAGACACTTATTAACAGTCCAAGTCTAATAGGCAGGTCAGCCTCTAAGGCAAGCCATCTAGACTCAAGTCTAGAACATAACAATAGGTAGGTCAGCCCCTCAGGCAAAGGCTAGAACTAATCTAGACCTACACAAAACCTAAGTGCAACTTAGGTTAACAACATAAGCCCTAAACCAGCTATAGTTGTTATTTATTTAGGCCCTTAAGGCAAACACTCGTACACTGCCCATATGGCAAGTATAACAATGAGTCATAATTTAGGATACCTAGGAATATAAGTAATGACCTAGGATAGGCTAAAAAAGCCAACAATGTATCCATATTATAAGCTAGAAAAATGTAAAGTATGCGATCGTACCGACCGTTTCAGCCAATCAGAGCGCGAGCTCATTTATACCGCCATTAGATAGCGGGCTATCAAGCCAAATAAATACCCCCTTCTAGGGGCCCAAATTCAGTCTAACTCAACGCTCCGGTACGAACGCACTCTCCACTTACTAGCCACAAGCGGCTATGTTTAGTATTTAAGAAGAAGTTATTTTTATGTTTGTTTATTTCAAGAAGTATTATTTTATTTTTCATTTTAAAAAAAGTTAAAGTAAATTCAGTGAAACTATCTGCGTTCATCCTTTTTCCCACCAACCACTAGCTATCGAAGTGCCGAGCTCAAATACAGTCCACGGTTCGGCACATTGGACCTTCGAACCGTCTCTACGAAGGATTGGCCGTGCACACCAGGCAGTACGAGGGATTGGACCCTCCACTCCGCATCGGTCAACCGTCAGTACGAAGGATTGGACCTTCGTACCATCAGGTAGTACGGGGGATTGGACCCTCGACTCCACCATGAGCGGCCGAGGTAGGCCCACCCAGGGGAAAAAGCTCAGCAGCGCGCCGCAAGGCGCCGTCACGCGTTCACGGAGCGGGCAGTCGGAGAGTGCAAGCCAAGCAACGCACACCACCTCCACGCCAGCCAACATCACGAAGTCATCCATCGAGCGCTCCTCATCAGCGGAATCCGGACGAGATAGCAATAGGACTCTCGCCCGGCGCCAAAGGTATGACGAAAGCCGAACTAACCTAAACCTCAGTCAGGCTCCTCCTGGTGGCCCCACCAGGAGCAAGGTAGTGCACAACCCAGCGCACGCCCTCCAACTACAGTGCGCGCCGCACGCCCAGGCAGGGCGCACACCCCTGGAGTCAGCCGGCGCCCTCTCTCACGAGCATACACCGGCTGCGGCGGAGCCCTCATCGCCCGCCAACAACGTGCCAGTTGCACCTGAAGACGTCGCACTGCCGAATGGCCAGCCCCAGGGCACCCCAGCAGCGCCGTCAGCACCCCAGGGTCAGCAACCAGAAGCCAACGCGACCTCCACATCCTACAGAAGGCCCCGGTCGCGAGCAGGCTCCAGCACAGCATCACAGAAACGAGCCTACCGGCTCGCCAAGGCGCGCGAAGAGCTCGCCGCCGCCAAACTCGCCACCATCGAAGCCGAGGGGCCCTCCGACGATGAGGAGGACTCCATTTCTAGCAACAGCGAAGTCACTCAACGGGTCGAGAAATGGATTGATCGCAGCAAGCACCTGGCGGCCATCGATTTCCACGCGCACAATCCATCACCACCACAAGGTGATGTACCATTTATACCGGCGGGAGCACCGCAGCCTCCGCCTCGCCCGCAAGCAGCAGGGGACAACCACCCCCGGCACCCAGGCTTGCCTCCGCCGCTCCGCTCAACCACGCAGCGCCAGTCTTCACGCCACGCCCACCGGCGGGAGACGAATTCGCCATTCAGCCCTATACGCCAACAACAGATATAGCCCTCCTAACCGAGGCTATTCGAAACGCCATACTGGCCGGCAAGGACTCGCCTACACGCAGGCCGGCGGATCTCCCGAACTTCCAAGGCTCAAGGCGGCAATGGATATCGTTCAAAAAGGTATTCACGGACACGGCGCCCTTCTTCACAGCAGGAGAAAATACGGCGCGTCTTCAAGCAGCAACGCAGTCGTTAAGAAACACAGCCCTCGGTGAGTTCATATTAGCTGGGGCGGCGCCCGAGTTAATTATGGAAAAATTGGAGGAATCTTACGGCAACAAAGCTACGCTCGCAGCACTGGAGTACAGAAATCTTCGCGACCTTCCAAGACTGACGGACAACGCGCAAGATATATGTTCCTTTTCAATTAAACTAGGAACCATAATGTCAACACTACAATTAGTGGACCCCGACACCTCAAGGTACAACAGTGAAATATTACGGTCTTTAGATGACAAACTAACCATTAATTTACAGAGCAAGTGGTACTCATTCTCAGCGGACAAACCGCGCCGCGAGAACGATGTAATGTTAATGGTCAATTTTATGCAGGAAGAAGCAAGACTACGCGAGCCCTACACCATCATGAATGATAATTATTATAAACCTAATATGCAAACCTCTCGCCAGCATTATTCACAGCCGCCGAAACAGCAATACAACGCACCCAAGCCCGCTTACGCCCAGGCGCGAGCGGCCATCTACACGCCGGTCGCGCGCACCGTAGCAGGCCCCGCCCACCAGCCGAAATATCAGAAAACGAACACGGCAGTGGGAACCCGAGAAAAGTGCCCGGTATGTGAAAGTGATACACACGTAAGTGGCGGAGAATGTGCTAAATTTATAGACATGTGCATAGACAAGCGGCGAGAGGTAGCGAAGCATAACAATATGTGTTTTAAATGTCTTTCTTACAGGCCGAAGAAACACACGTGCAAACGTGTAGTGTGCTCAGCTGTTAACTGCGGTAAGAATCATAATGTATTAGTGCACATAGATAACAATATTTCAGATCACACAACCACTACCGAGAAGGTGACGTGTGCATGGGCTGCGACAGCGCAGTCCTACCTGAAAATATTGCCGGTGGAGGTGTCGGGACCACTAGGGCGCCGCCCAGCATGGGCATTGCTCGACGACGGCTCGACGGTTAGTCTCATATCACAGGAACTCGCCGACGCTGTGGGAGCTCCGGGACCGATCGAACCCCTCCACATTGAAGCACTTACCTCAGGGACACTGGATTCCAGCACATCACGACGAGTACGCATAGAACTCGTTGGGGCGGACTCCGCCCACAAGATTGAAGCGAGAACCGTGAGTAAATTATCGCTGTCACCACAGGAAGTCTCCGAAGCAGTCATAGACAAATGCGAGCACCTACGCGACATAAAGCAACATTTGATATATAAGTCCGCCCGCCCTAACATTCTAATAGGACAAGACAATTACCAGTTGCTGCTAGCCGAGTCCGTCAGAAGAGGACAATGCGACCAGCCTGTCGCTTCCCGCTCTCCACTCGGCTGGGTGCTGCATGGAGCACAAACTAGAAGCCTGGGACACAGGGTAAATTTCATATCTACAGTCGAAGAAAAACTCGAACATTTTTTCAACGTAGACTCTCTAGCCATCGTACCCGCCCGCCCTACAAGTGACCCTGAGGAAAGAGCCGCCCGCATCTTACAACAAACTACGCAACGTGTGTCAGAAAGGGAATACGAAGTCGGCCTACTATGGGCCCAAGACAAGGTACATTTACCCTACAACTACAATACAGTGTTGAAACGGCTGCACAGTGTAGAAAAACGACTCGACAAAGATCCAGAGCTGCGGGCTAAATACGAGGCGGAAATGAACGCCTTAGTAGAAAAGGGCTATGCAGAGATAGTCCAGTCAACGGGTCCTCCACACAAAACCTTTTTTCTCCCACATTTTCCAGTACTGAACCCGATGAAACCTGGAAAGCTCAGGATTGTCCATGACGCAGCGGCAAGAGCACAGGGCACTAGTCTGAATGACAAGCTGCTAGCGGGCCCTGGATTGCTGCAATCTCTTCCCGGAGTACTATGTAAGTTCAGACAACATACTATAGCTATCTCTGCGGACATAAAGGAGATGTTCATGCGAGTACAAGTCAGACCAAAGGATCGCGACGTGTTAAGGTATCTGTGGCGGGGCGGGCAACGAGGGGACGTTCCACCAACCGAATACAGAATGACAAGGCTCATATTCGGTGCGACAAATAGCCCTGCCTGCGCTATCTACGTCAAGAACGAGAACGCCAAGAGGTACGAGAACACGGAGCCTACAGCGGTAAATGCGATAATAAAAAAGCATTACGTAGACGACTACCTAGACTCATTCCCAGATCTAGCCCAGGCGATCGAGACTACAGTGAAGGTGCGGGACATACAGGCAGAAGGCAACTTCGAGCTGCGAGGGTGGAAATCAAATTCACCCGCCCTGATGACCGCCCTAGGAGAAAACGCCCCGCCCACAGATACTCCAGTCAATCTGGACGAGGGCCCCGGCGCGACTGAACGCGTCCTCGGCCTTATCTGGAGGCCATCCACGGACGAACTCACCTTCAACCTAGATCTCGCCCGCCTACCAGTCGACGTGCTACACAACAACCGCCCTACGAAAAGAGAAGCACTGGAAACGGGTGTCAACATCGCCGCAACGCAGCGAGGCATTAGCTGGCGCTTCATCCCACCGGGAAGCCCCTTCATGGGGGGCGCATGGGAGCGCATGGTGTCAAGTGTCAAGAAGGCGCTAACAGCAATCCTGAGCGAGCGACACCCGAGCGAAGAAACATTGTCCACCTTCTTAGCCGAAGCAGAGTTCTCAGTCAACTCGCGACCACTCACACACGTCGCGGTGGACCCCAACGAGCCAACGGCCATCACTCCAAACCACTTCACAATCGGGCCGGCAGCATGGAACCCAGCCCCGGGTACTTTCGACGAGCGAGACACAGTCGGCAGAGCAACGTGGCGGACAGCACAGCGACTCGCCGACATGTTCTGGGCAAGATGGCTGCGGGAGTACCTACCCCAGCTACAGTTCAGGCGGGACCCCACCCATAAGGGCCCCATGATCGCCATAAACGACGTCGTTCTAGTGATGGACAACACCCTGCCGCGCAACGTGTGGCCAATGGGAGTCGTCACAGCACTCTACCCCGGTGAAGACGGAGTAACAAGAGTCGTCGATATCAGAACAAAGGGCGGCACCCTACGCCGCCCCACAAAGAAGCTCGTCATCCTCCAGACAAAGCCAGACTCACATCGCGACGCACTCGCGCCGCCCGCCGGCGCCGCCACGCCAGGCCCTCACGCGCCTGGCCCTCCCGGCGCACCCGCGCCGCCCGCCGGCGCCTCCACGCCAGGCCCTCACACGCCTGGCCCTCCCGGCGCACCCGCGCCGCCCGCCGGCGCCGCCACGCCAGGCCCTCACGCGCCTGGCCCTCCCGGCGCATCCGCGCCGCCTGCCGGCGCCTCCACGCCAGGCCCTCACACGCCTGGCCCTCCCGGCGCACCCGCGCCGCCCGCCGGCGCCGCCACGCCAGGCCCTCACGCGCCTGACCCTCCCGGCGCATCCGCGCCGCCTGCCGGCGCCTCCACGCCAGGCCCTCACACGCCTGGCCCTCCCGGCGCACCCGCGCCGCCCGCCGGCGCCGCCACGCCAGGCCCTCACGCGCCTGACCCTCCCGGCGCATCCGCGCCGCCTGCCGGCGCCTCCACGCCAGGCCCTCACACGCCTGGCCCTCCCGGCGCACCCGCGCCGCCCGCCGGCGCCGCCACGCCAGGCCCTCACGCGCCTGACCCTCCCGGCGCATCCGCGCCGCCTGCCGGCGCCTCCACGCCAGGCCCTCACACGCCTGGCCCTCCCGGCGCACCCGCGCCGCCCGCCGGCGCCGCCACGCCAGGCCCTCACGCGCCTGACCCTCCCGGCGCATCCGCGCCGCCCGCCGGCGCCTCCACGCCAGGCCCTCACACGCCTGGCCCTCCCGGCGCACCCGCGCCGCCCGCCGGCGCCGCCACGCCAGGCCCTCACGCGCCTGACCCTCCCGGCGCATCCGCGCCGCCTGCCGGCGCCTCCACGCCAGGCCCTCACACGCCTGGCCCTCCCGGCGCACCCGCGCCGCCTGCCGGCGCCTCCACGCCAGGCCCTCACACGCCTGGCCCTCCCGGCGCACCCGCGCCGCCCGCCGGCGCCGCCACGCCAGGCCCTCACGCGCCTGACCCTCCCGGCGCATCCGCGCCGCCTGCCGGCGCCTCCACGCCAGGCCCTCACACGCCTGGCCCTCCCGGCGCACCCGCGCCGCCCGCCGGCGCCGCCACGCCAGGCCCTCACGCGCCTGACCCTCCCGGCGCATCCGCGCCGCCTGCCGGCGCCTCCACGCCAGGCCCTCACACGCCTGGCCCTCCCGGCGCACCCGCGCCGCCCGCCGGCGCCGCCACGCCAGGCCCTCACGCGCCTGACCCTCCCGGCGCATCCGCGCCGCCTGCCGGCGCCTCCACGCCAGGCCCTCACACGCCTGGCCCTCCCGGCGCACCCGCGCCGCCCGCCGGCGCCGCCACGCCAGGCCCTCACGCGCCTGACCCTCCCGGCGCATCCGCGCCGCCTGCCGGCGCCTCCACGCCAGGCCCTCACACGCCTGGCCCTCCCGGCGCACCCGCGCCGCCCGCCGGCGCCGCCACGCCAGGCCCTCACGCGCCTGACCCTCCCGGCGCATCCGCGCCGCCTGCCGGCGCCTCCACGCCAGGCCCTCACACGCCTGGCCCTCCCGGCGCACCCGCGCCGCCCGCCGGCGCCGCCACGCCAGGCCCTCACGCGCCTGACCCTCCCGGCGCATCCGCGCCGCCTGCCGGCGCCTCCACGCCAGGCCCTCACACGCCTGGCCCTCCCGGCGCACCCGCGCCGCCCGCCGGCGCCGCCACGCCAGGCCCTCACGCGCCTGACCCTCCCGGCGCATCCGCGCCGCCTGCCGGCGCCTCCACGCCAGGCCCTCACACGCCTGGCCCTCCCGGCGCACCCGCGCCGCCCGCCGGCGCCGCCACGCCAGGCCCTCACGCGCCTGACCCTCCCGGCGCATCCGCGCCGCCTGCCGGCGCCTCCACGCCAGGCCCTCACACGCCTGGCCCTCCCGGCGCACCCGCGCCGCCCGCCGGCGCCCCCAAGCCCGGCCTTCCCGCGCCCGGCCCTCTCAGCGCGTCCGCGCCCTCGGCCGGTGCCGCAGCCTCCAGACCACAGAGTGCACCCGCGCAGTCACAAAGCGCACACGCACTCACCACGCGCGCCCAAGCCGAGCCTGCAAACCAGCACTCAGCGCGCAACATCTCCGAGGCTGAGCCCGAGCATCGAACCTGCACAGCAAACCCGAGCATCGAGCACCACGTCCAGCACCCGAGTTCCAAGACTTGCGACTGATGGCGCAAGCGGCGGGAGAAATGTGCCGGACGACCACCATAGGGAATCGTAACTCGCTCCAATGACACCCAGTTGTAACGGACAAAGATTTATAATGATATTTGTAAATACCTATATTATAGCTAAATACCTAACTAGTTAAGTTTGTACGAAATAAACATTATAACATGGTGTACAATCATTACCCAAATAGGGCTAGACTTAGACACTTATTAACAGTCCAAGTCTAATAGGCAGGTCAGCCTCTAAGGCAAGCCATCTAGACTCAAGTCTAGAACATAACAATAGGTAGGTCAGCCCCTCAGGCAAAGGCTAGAACTAATCTAGACCTACACAAAACCTAAGTGCAACTTAGGTTAACAACATAAGCCCTAAACCAGCTATAGTTGTTATTTATTTAGGCCCTTAAGGCAAACACTCGTACACTGCCCATATGGCAAGTATAACAATGAGTCATAATTTAGGATACCTAGGAATATAAGTAATGACCTAGGATAGGCTAAAAAAGCCAACAATGTATCCATATTATAAGCTAGAAAAATGTAAAGTATGCGATCGTACCGACCGTTTCAGCCAATCAGAGCGCGAGCTCATTTATACCGCCATTAGATAGCGGGCTATCAAGCCAAATAAATACCCCCTTCTAGGGGCCCAAATTCAGTCTAACTCAACGCTCCGGTACGAACGCACTCTCCACTTACTAGCCACAAGCGGCTATGTTTAGTATTTAAGAAGAAGTTATTTTTATGTTTGTTTATTTCAAGAAGTATTATTTTATTTTTCATTTTAAAAAAAGTTAAAGTAAATTCAGTGAAACTATCTGCGTTCATCCTTTTTCCCACCAACCACTAGCTATCGAAGTGCCGAGCTCAAATACAGTCCACGGTTCGGCACAGTTGGTATAGGTAAAATACTTATGGGTAACCACAAATCGTAGCTCTTTGTATCACTCATTTAGAATACGCATATAATTTACCGCTGATGCGTATTACTAACCATGTTCGACTGGTGGTTTGTTGTTAACACGTCATGTCTGGTTCTGGCGATTATTATTTACTTAGGTAAGTATCTACATAAAACAGCTTAGAATACGGGTGTAATAGACTCAACATTTATTACTAATCCAAAAAGATATGCCTAGTGACACCTAATAGCTATAGTGAAAATCCCATTCAGATATCTCAAAGAATTACGAAGCTACAACCGTTTTAATATTGCTTGTTAGAGAAAAAACGCTCGCAGTTAGTTAACAATCTGCAAGCGTCATAGAAATGACAATAATTTCAAATAGTTACGAACGTTTTGCGGAAAAGGGACACAATATACCCCCCTCTTAAAACTTTGGACACTTATAACTTGTGATCTTACGCACATTCGTTATAACGCGCGTCACGCCTGGCGATCTGTCAGGCGACTATGACGATATAGGTATGCTGTGGTGGCGGAGGCGGGGAACGCCATACTAACCTGACGGCTAGGTGCTTCCATCGCGAATATTAATAAAGTTAAGAGAGTGTTCACATCTATCATCTACCGCCGTAGGGTCCGATAACGGAGGCAAGTAAATCACTGTAAACATTGACATACTTAATGTCACATAATTAAAAAAACAAAAAATATTGCTCGATCCGATACTGAAGCCTGCTCCGACTATAGCCCAGAGCTGCTTCCTCATCAACCTCCTAGCGTTATTCCCGGTTGTGCCCTAAAGCGGCCCGGGGTCCGCTTTGACACCTTAGCCAGCGCAGAGCTACTACCACGAAACGAAAACGAACCGTCGCTCCAATTAGTAAATGCGACAGAGAGCGAGACACGGTAGCAACGCGGGTAGAGGTCGATAGATATCGTCGTCGTTTGTTTGTGTAGGTACTTACCTTGGAGTCATCACAGATGACGACGTCGTACCCGACGCCCGCGCAGCCGCCGGCGGCGCAGGCGCGGCGCCGCTCGCGGAACCCGCGCGAGCGCTGCGAGCAGCCCGAGCGACACGCCCCCTCCCGCCACGCGCCCCACCCGCCCTCACCCCCTGAACCTGTGCCAGGGGGTCTGTTGCTGACGTTGCTTCCGTTGTACCTCGATGTGGTTGTGGTGGTGGGTGATTTTGTTGTAATTTCTGCGCCGCCCGATGATACGCATTGGCCGCCTTGACACCACTGAAATTAAACGGAATGGAGGATAGTAGTACCTAGTCGATATTGTTAATTCAGTAAATAATTAGGTAAGTAGTTTTAAAACTCAAGACAAAACCATTCATTCCTTTGGGGTCGTGTTATATTTCTATGTATATCCACGGGGCTAGCAATGCTACCTGCCCTTTTTTTATTTGCACAGTGCGAGTGAGACAGGAGTCTCCGAGTCGCGTGCGACAAGCCTTAACAGCAAGTTGTGCTAGACCTCCGATTGGGGATCGGATACAACAGAAACAAGAAAACATTTTTGGCCATTTCTGTGTCTAGAACTCGTTAACTTTCCTAGAAATACATAGTGCAGATCTCAAAATGTGGTTATAATGTGTCGTAAACGGGTTAGCTGAATCTGAGAACCTATATGCCGAGAGAGGTAGAAAACCCGTCGTCTTTTTGTGCGAGGAAACAAATCGTCGGATATCAATAGTACATTAATGTAAAGGCTAGAAAGTAGGCAATAGATGAACGAGTGGGTTCCAGGTCCGAGCCGAAGGTGAGGACCTCGAAGGAGATGAGTCCATGTATTGCACTTTTCACCGAGACATTACATAGTGCTTTTCACGCCTACTGCGAGGAAATTGCAAATAATTAAAATTATAACTCAAAATTAAGTACCTAATTAAAGATCATAATACGAAACACTTTAGCGCAACCGCTCGCGTGCCGGAGGGCAGCGCGCCGGGCCGCCCCGCGCGGCGCCCTCCGTCCACGAGCGGCGCGGGGGCGGGGCGGGGGGAGCTGTGATTGAGCGAATCGCTGCTCAACAATGTTATTGTTGGACAGTTTGAATTCATAGTTGGCCTATTCGTGCGATGTCCAACGAATCCCAGCTTTGAAGTCTGAATGCCGACCATCTTTTGCCACATTTCCGAGCAGTGGAGTGAAAAAATTATTTCACCCGTGTAGGTACCCATAGAACGGACCTTCAGGATTGGTAAGCTTTCTATCCGGCAGCTCCACCTGCTGGGTCTGGGTTCATGAATGAAGTGTGGTGTGAGTAAAGCGGCCGTCAATAGAATTTGCTATAGACTATGTAAACAAACCGCCATATTGAAATGGTCTTTCACTATGGCAGTTTGTTTTCATTATTAGCAAATTCTATTGACGGCGACTTTATATGTTGGTAGACCGTACCATACGCTGTCCACAGGCCGTCCCGGGCAGCGCGGGCCCGGCGTAGTAGAACCCGGCGCGGTGCGGCGAGCGGCACGCCAGCTGCGCGCACGGCGACGCCGCGCCCGCGCCCGCGCCCGCCGGCGCCGCGTCCGCGTCCGCGTCGCGGAGCAGTATCTGAGGACAACACACGAGGCCTTTGAGCCCAGGTTCATTCTAGACACGTAAGCGGGAATCACCATTTCTGACTCAATAATTTATCGCCATTTTGATGCAGTAGTATTTTTTCTTCTTATTATTCCAGAAAAAAGCCTTCATACTCAAGTCATAGTCACCCTATCACTTTTAATACATGAGAAATGACGTAACGTCGGGCGATGTAAGGTGACCAAATTGTGTGTAATCCATATACTTACTATGTAATATTATAAATGGAATATTATTCACGGCAAAACGGAGCGACGATTGACGTTTTTTAAGTGGAGATAGTTGAAGGGATGGAGAGTAACATAGGATAGTTTTTATCCTCTGGGGGGTGAAATGGGGGGGGGGGGGTAAAAGTTTGTATGGAGCTGCGATATAAACGAGTTCCACGCGGACGGAGTCGCGGGCAGAAGCTAGTAGGTAATGTTATATTTCTACTCCTGTACCATTATCTGTTATTTATATAGGCTGTAGCTCAAATACAAGGATACCAATAATAAGTCGTCGCAAAACTCAATGCTCTATGGCTAGTAAACGTACTGTTATCGTTAATAAAATTTCATAAAAGCACTGTTTACCACGAGCACGATGTAAAAATCATAACTTTTTTTCTAATCGGCTGGTATTTTTCAGTGGTAACAACTTCATAAACAAATATTTCGAAATAAAAGTTTTTATTTACGATTTAACATATGAATATTATAAAATATTTACTAAAAAATAATAAATCATCATTTATTATGTGTTACTTTACATGCTTTAAAAATTCTGAGTATTATTTATTAAAATAAACATTGCAAATTCGGTTTGGTTCGGATGACAAGTGCAAACAAACCATAAACAAGAGGTAGGTATCATATTTCTGATTTCCCACCAAAAAGGTCTAAACTATTCAGATTTTATTCGTGTTTGTGAAGGCAAAAACAGTATTGTTCCTTTTAAAATGGTCGAAGAAATTAATAACTGCACTTCTGAAGAAATTGCGTAAGAAAACCAATTTAAAAGAACGAATTGAAAAGTTGCTGCCTGAAAAGTAGACATTTTTCGTAAAAGTACCGTATGCAACGCCGTATATCAGGTCTAAAAACGCTCGTGGCGTCTTTTATTGCGATGCTCGCCAGGGCTAGCATCGCAACCCATGATACTCGCGTTCTGAGATTCTTCTTATACAACAGTTACATACAATACTATTACGCATTAAGGCCGAAACGCACTGACAGCGGTGGCGGAGCGGCGCGGTGCGGCGCGGAGGCGGTACCGGTTGTAATGTTCGAGCTAATATGAAATGATCCGCACAGAGTGGCGCGGCGCGGCGCGGTTTTCTGTGCGGACCCTTTCGTATTAGCTCGAACATTATAACCGGTACCGCGTCCGCACCGCACCGCGCCGCCCCGCCACCGCTTTCTGAGCGTTTGAAGCTTTAATTTATATATTTAGATAATATATTGATGTGTTTGGTCGACTTTATGCATAATTAGTTGCGCCGAGATTTAGGTGTCGTTGAAATACAAGATACAACAGTAGACCAATATCCCGCCATACCTCGCACTGTTTCTTCGCCCCCCACACCTGCCCGGGCGCGCCGCCGAACCGGTCGTGTCGCAGCTCGTCCTCCGCCGACACGTCCGACGCGTCCTCGCCGTCAAGCAAGCACGTCGCCCACCTGTGTCCGACAAACACTTTGTTCACATTCATTCCACTTAGGCCCCCATTACTAATTCCGTGTAATCCAGCAATCTACAAACCAGCAACTGCTAACTACATGGATTGCTGGATCAAGCGAACGCCAATTTAAAAATGGGAATCGTGAACGTCGTGACGAAATCGCGTCGAAACAAGAGCATAAGGGGTTGATTATGAAGAAGGATAAGAAAAACACATGATGTAGGCGTCGCGCGCGCAGTTGTTAGTAGTAATAGTGTGTCGTATCGTACTGCAGGTCGGCGGCGACGCGCGCGCTGCACGACGGCCAGGCGGCCTCGCCGTGCGTGCCGCGCGACGGCGGCATGATGTAGCCGTCACGCGCGCAGCTGTTAGTAGTAATAGTGTGTCGTATCGTACTGCAGGTCGTCGTCGATGCGCGCGCTGCACGACGGCCAGGCGGCCTCGCCGTGCGTGCCGCGCGACGGCGGCATGATGTAGCCGTCACGCGCGCAGCTGTTAGTAGTAATAGTGTGTCGTATCGTACTGCAGGTCGGCGGCGACGCGCGCGCTGCGCGACGGCCAGGCGGCCTCGCCGTGCGTGCCGCGCGACGGCGGCATGATGTAGCCGTCACGCGCGCAGCTGTTAGTAGTAATAGTGTGTCGTATCGTACTGCAGGTCGGCGGCGACGCGCGCGCTGCACGGCGACCAGGCGGCCTCGCCGTGCGTGCCGCGCGACGGCGACATGATGTAGCCATCACGCGCGCAGCTGTTAGTAGTAATAGTGTGTCGTATCGTACTGCAGGTCGGCGGTGACGCGCGCGCTGCACGGCGACCAGGCGGCCTCGCCGTGCGTGCCGCGCGACGGCGACATGATGTAGCCGTCACGCGCGCAGCTGTTAGTAGTAATAGTGTGTCGTATCGTACTGCAGGTCGGCGGCGACGCGCGCGCTGCACGGCGACCAGGCGGCCTCGCCGTGCGTGCCGCGCGACGGCGACATGATGTAGCCGTCACGCGCGCAGCTGTTAGTAGTAATAGTGTGTCGTATCGTACTGCAGGTCGGCGGCGACGCGCGCGCTGCACGGCGACCAGGCGGCCTCGCCGTGCGTGCCGCGCGACGGCGACATGATGTAGCCGTCACGCGCGCAGCTGTTAGTAGTAATAGTGTGTCGTATCGTACTGCAGGTCGGCGGCGACGCGCGCGCTGCACGGCGACCAGGCGGCCTCGCCGTGCGTGCCGCGCGACGGCGACATGATGTAGCCGTCACGCGCGCAGCTGTTAGTAGTAATAGTGTGTCGTATCGTACTGCAGGTCGGCGGCGACGCGCGCGCTGCACGGCGACCAGGCGGCCTCGCCGTGCGTGCCGCGCGACGGCGACATGATGTAGCCGTCACGCGCGCAGCTGTTAGTAGTAATAGTGTGTCGTATCGTACTGCAGGTCGGCGGCGACGCGCGCGCTGCACGGCGACCAGGCGGCCTCGCCGTGCGTGCCGCGCGACGGCGACATGATGTAGCCGTCACGCGCGCAGCTGTTAGTAGTAATAGTGTGTCGTATCGTACTGCAGGTCGGCGGCGACGCGCGCGCTGCACGGCGACCAGGCGGCCTCGCCGTGCGTGCCGCGCGACGGCGACATGATGTAGCCGTCACGCGCGCAGCTGTTAGTAGTAATAGTGTGTCGTATCGTACTGCAGGTCGGCGGCGACGCGCGCGCTGCACGGCGACCAGGCGGCCTCGCCGTGCGTGCCGCGCGACGGTGACATGATGTAGCCGTCACGCGCGCAGCTGTTAGTAGTAATAGCGTGTCGTATCGTACTGCAGGTCGGCGGCGACGCGCGCGCTGCACGGCGACCAGGCGGCCTCGCCGTGCGTGCCGCGCGACGGCGACATGATGTAGCCGTCACGCGCGCAGCTGTTAGTAGTAATAGTGTGTCGTATCGTACTGCAGGTCGGCGGCGACGCGCGCGCTGCACGGCGACCAGGCGGCCTCGCCGTGCGTGCCGCGCGACGGCGACATGATGTAGCCGTCACGCGCGCAGCTGTTAGTAGTAATAGTGTGTCGTATCGTACTGCAGGTCGGCGGCGACGCGCGCGCTGCACGGCGACCAGGCGGCCTCGCCGTGCGTGCCGCGCGACGGCGACATGATGTAGCCGTCACGCGCGCAGCTGTTAGTAGTAATAGTGTGTCGTATCGTACTGCAGGTCGGCGGCGACGCGCGCGCTGCACGGTGACCAGGCGGCCTCGCCGTGCGTGCCGCGCGACGGCGACATGATGTAGCCGTCACGCGCGCAGCTGTTAGTAGTAATAGTGTGTCGTATCGTACTGCAGGTCGGCGGCGACGCGCGCGCTGCACGGCGACCAGGCGGCCTCGCCGTGCGTGCCGCGCGACGGCGACATGATGTAGCCGTCACGCGCGCAGCTGTTAGTAGTAATAGTGTGTCGTATCGTACTGCAGGTCGGCGGCGACGCGCGCGCTGCACGGCGACCAGGCGGCCTCGCCGTGCGTGCCGCGCGACGGCGACATGATGTAGCCGTCACGCGCGCAGCTGTTAGTAGTAATAGTGTGTCGTATCGTACTGCAGGTCGGCGGTGACGCGCGCGCTGCACGGCGACCAGGCGGCCTCGCCGTGCGTGCCGCGCGACGGCGACATGATGTAGCCGTCACGCGCGCAGCTGTTAGTAGTAATAGTGTGTCGTATCGTACTGCAGGTCGGCGGCGACGCGCGCGCTGCACGGCGACCAGGCGGCCTCGCCGTGCGTGCCGCGCGACGGCGACATGATGTAGCCGTCACGCGCGCAGCTGTTAGTAGTAATAGTGTGTCGTATCGTACTGCAGGTCGGCGGCGACGCGCGCGCTGCACGGCGACCAGGCGGCCTCGCCGTGCGTGCCGCGCGACGGCGACATGATGTAGCCGTCACGCGCGCAGCTGTTAGTAGTAATAGTGTGTCGTATCGTACTGCAGGTCGGCGGCGACGCGCGCGCTGCACGGCGACCAGGCGGCCTCGCCGTGCGTGCCGCGCGACGGCGACATGATGTAGCCGTCACGCGCGCAGCTGTTAGTAGTAATAGTGTGTCGTATCGTACTGCAGGTCGGCGGCGACGCGCGCGCTGCACGGCGACCAGGCGGCCTCGCCGTGCGTGCCGCGCGACGGCGACATGATGTAGCCGTCGCGCGCGCAGCTGTTGCCCGCGCCGTCGTGGTGCATGCCCAGGCTGGAACAACCACACTACTCTTAATCATTCTACTCACAACGCCAAGCATAACCATTCAATTTCAAGAGTGTTACACGTTATACGTGACATTGCGCTGAGTAATAGTTTAGGCGTTTCCTAAAATGCGTATAGAACTGATTGTTAATGGAGTGCAGTGACTCTAATTCACTGACCCTTTGGATGCGCAAGTTTGCCACAGTCGTAGTAAAAAAAACAGTATCGAGAAAACAGCAATAGCAACAGACTTATGTCCAATCTCATGTGCCAGGATGTAAACGGAGGTGAACCCGGCGGACGGGTAGGGCCGGCCCAGCACGTCCGCGGCGCCGAACTCGGCCACGACGCACGCGTGCGCGGGCAGGCACACGCCGCCGACCGGCGCCAGGCCCATGGTCACGCCGTTGCGCCGCCCGCCTTCTTCCGAGTACAGGTCCATTCTGAAAGTGTTAAGGGTGTGTGTCAGGGAGGTTAGTTAAGAGCAAGTTATTGCGATTACTAGCATCACAATACGAACATCGAGCACTTTCCTCGGACCCAATCTGCAGAAGAAAAGCTTGTCCATTAGTTCTTAAATAGCACTTACCATCAGGTGACCTTTGTGCTGCTTCGTCTAAGTATTATCAACCATAAAAAAGTGAGGAAAACATGCTCTGAACAGCGTGAACTACAACAAAGGAGAAGTGGTTGTGTAGGTGCTCATCAGCGTGGTTGGCTATGTTTGGAGCAGAATATCACGGTGCTACATTATTACCATCATAGAAGAAAAAGCCACACCCCCATGTTCCCCGTCTTTGACGTCCGTCGACGGCACAGAAGGAGTCAAGAAGTCGGCCGCGTTCAGCGAGCGTCAGGGGCTACGCTCGGAGTTGTCAGCCACACCAGAGGTAATGCATTGTGTAAGTAATAAGTCGAGAGACTAGAAACTATTTACCCTGACAGAAGTAGTGCCATGTCCCAGTGGTCGGGGTCATTGTCGTCCTCCACGTTGAGCGACCGTTGATAGGCGCAGAAGGAGTCCAGAAGACGGCCGCGCTCAGCCTGCCTGGTGAGAGCCGGGGGCTGCGATCGGAGCAACGTGAGACGCACCAGAGACAACTGGATGTGCGTGCCGAGGGACCAGTGCTGGTAGAGCGCTTGCACCTGAAACGTGGAAGGATTGGGGCGTTGATTTCGAGCCAAGTGGAATTGATATCTTTAATAGGTAACTACTTAGCAACTGTACTTGCGGTTATACTTACCTAAGGGTGTGTTTTTTATTGAACTTGCACATATTTATTTAGTTTTCATCTAAACTGACCTGTACATACCTGATCTGCAATTGTGCAAAAAATAATGGACATGATTTTATGCATTAGTTACCCACCTACATATGTACATATAATTAAATTATGTACGCTGCTTAAACACGATAACATCCGAACCCGAAAACTTACTGCACTTTACATACGAGTATCATGGGGTAGACACCCCAAGCATTTTATTTGCATACCGATAAGTAATTAGGTACTAACATCATTATATTATTTCGGAGACGTTCAATCCTAAATACAGTTCGTAGGTGTGGGTAAGCGGATGGGTAGTTACAATTACATTGCCACCTAATAGACGTGTCTATTGGTCCGTGAATTATCTGTGTATTGAATAGAAACAATACCAGTTTCCAATTACATCTACGAATGCTTTGATTGATTGGGTAAGCTTGGGGGGTGTTCTGTGGAAACTCCAATTATCTTTGAACAAAACTGAATTACAGGATACCTACACTGTGTAGGTATCGGTGAAAAGGCGAAACTGAGAAACATACTTTAGCAATCGCACACCTAATCTACCTATTGTTAAATAGTTTACTTACACGTCAAGAAGGATGGTACTTACTTACACGGAACAGAATTTGAATTAAGTACAGTTTGTGTACATTTTTATAACAAATTAACCTTTTATTATAATTAAGTAGTTCTTCCATTTGGGACTATGGTACTAAACTTAATCAGGTATAAGTCAGAACTGCGGTAGAACCTGTTTAGGTAGGTACTCATGTTAGGTGAGGGTATATCGTCTGCGTCAAAACAAAGTAGGGCAGTTTCAGGTGCTAATGTGGACACGCTGGACAAAAGCTCCAAAGTTTTTTCAGGTACTTGTTAGGATAGCTTTAAGTTTTTGATAGGAACCAACTCCTCCGTCGTCCATCATTAATTTTATGGCAGCAATTTTGAATTATACGTATATCTCGAGTTCTAAATAACGTAGAATCAGAAACTTGTGTCTAAATTTACATATTTGGGGTTAAGGAATTTTTTAGAGAAAAAAATGCTGCTTTTGTCCAGCAGCGTGTCCAGATTTACAACAATTTGTTCGAGCACTCTGCCCCACTATAACCCATTATCGCGACGATGGTGGTCACTTTTTACAAGCTTTTATTTAGTTTCACCTGTCCCGTTGTCTGTCTGTAATCAAATCTTGCAAGTTAAATTTGATCCACTTGCCGGTGACCGATTGAGCTGAAATTTTGGGTATAAGTATAGTTTGGATGACAATTTAATATTATGGTACCATCGAGCTGATCTGATGATGGAGACAGAAGGTGGCCATGGGAATTCAGTACTTAACCGACGCTACCCCTTTCAGTTTGGGCTCGTTGGAATCGTCTCAATGAGTAGTTGATGATGGTACAATATAAGGCAATAAAAGCTTGTACCAAAAATGAAATTTTCGACAGAAACTTGTGTCATAGCTACTTACCTACATGTTGCACTTGTGCAAGAAACACATTTTTAAGTAAAAACCGTCCAAGTGCGTGGCGGGCCACGCGCAGTGTAGGGTTCCGTAGTAGCCTGTCTGTATTTGTTACATCGACACGCGCCAAAGTAGGTAAATGGTGCGGTTGCATAGGCCGAATTTGTATTCGACGAAAGTTGGCCTTTTAAGAAAAATTGATTCACTTAAACAACCCTTGTTTTACAACATTTTCTTCTGCAAAACTGCAGGACAGGTTGGTTTAAGTTGATCGACCATTACTCTTCTATTTTAAATTTATTATATACACGCCTAATAGGCAGAGATGGTTATTACCACGAACGAAGCGAGGGAAAATAGTTCGAGGGCCCATATAGCTTTTAGACCGGAGTTATAAACTCTACTTTTCAATAGACCGTTTTTTTTTTATTTGGTTATTTTGGAAAGATAAACGTCACTTACTCCATTAATATAAGCCAACAGCATATCCCTCAGTTCAGTCTCCTTGTAATTAAAGTACGGGTTGAAGATCTTGTAGGCTGCCTCGTCCAGGAACAGAGCGACCTCAATAGTGTAGCCTCCAGGCGGGGGTTGGCGGGGGTGCTGGGCGCGGGGCGTGCGCGGGCGCGGGCGGGGGCGCGGGCGCAGCGTGCGCGCGTCGTCGCGGGGCGCGCGCGGCGGCGGCGCGCGCCGGATCACGTGCGCCGCGCGCCCGCCGTGCGCCGCGCGCGCCCCACCCGCCCCACCCGCCCCACCCGCCGCGCCCGCCCCCAGCGGCCGGACCTCGTACGTGGAGTTGTCAATGACGATTAGACCGTGCTGAAACCGAGGAAAATAATCGGAAAAATGATGTTTCAGACTGACGTTAGGGCCGTTTCAGGCGGACTGCGCAGATGGTTTCCAGTTATATCAACTGTCGAAATGCAGTCCGTTGGTGTGGCAAATTGTCAAGTCTTTGTTTACCTTTACGTTAACAGTTTCACTTTGCTTTCAGTTGGTGAAGTTGTATTCATCGCTCATCCTTCAGTCAATGAACTGAGACTGAACCGAATAACGGAAAGTTTCCACTTAAAATGTAAATGTACCCAATATTCACAAAATATAGGTACAGTAAATTATTGAAATAGTATTACTAAAATACTTATAAGTGTAAAAAAAAATGCATGAATATAATGATTTAACATTAAACGTTTATGAAGCAGAAACGTCCGCTAACGAAATTCCAAATTTCGATCATAGTGGAAAATTTAAAAATTAAGAAGTTGTAATAACTACGCGGTAGATGTCGCTGCGAGCCTCCCTAAGGTGTAAATACAATAGTGGAAGTGATTGAAAGATTCGTCGCCATAAGCGGACCCACGGTAGCTCAATTGGGAGAGCGATGGACGGATTCCAGAGGTTACGGGTTCAAATCCCGCTCGTGGTGAATAATTTTTCAATTTTCCACGGTGATTGAAATTAATAATGATTAAATTATTTATCTCCATATATAGTGGACATATACGTCCTGAACCTACGACCATGACCACCGGGGGATGGGCACCAGCATCCCAGAAATGTCTGAACTAACTGCTAAAAACGAAAACGCATGAACCTCACGGGTGCTTGCACGGTTGGAAGTGGCATGAGGACCACCGTCAACGGCTCATCACGTCACTCCCAACGCTCCTATATCTGCGGCCGCAACATGGTTACCATTTTATCACTAATCGCAAGCTGAGGATAAGACATCCGTCACGTTCTGACAAGTACCTTAGCGAGTGCGACAGGAGTCTAAGCGTCGACGCCGGCGAGCTGGAATTGGCATGAGGCGTCCACGGCCGACAGTCGCGTCGCGCCCCCGCTCCGACCACACGCCGAAAGCACGCGCCACTAGACGCCTGTTAGTAACCAGCCGAAACTCTTTTGTTAACTCAAGTAAAAACGGAAGAGGCATACCAACGCATGATCCTTGCAGGCGGAGAACGCGGCAACAGCGTCGGCGCCGGCGTGCTGGAAGTGGCACGAGGCGTCCACCGCCGACAACGGCGCGTCCCGCCCCCGCTCCGACCACACGCCGAAAGCACGCGCCACCAAGCGACGGTTGGGGACCAGTCTCAGTGAGAAACTCCTGCAAGTCACCATCCAAACATTAAGTATTCGTTAAGTAAGTCTAAGATAATTGTTAGATACTTAAACTATAACATTGAAAATTATTTTTACGTCACACCTGGCCATAATGCGAGTTTTACTGCACGCTGCACGTACGGGAAAACTCGCATTGTGGCCAGATGAAGACGTAAAATTTTTTACGCAACACGGGCGGTAATTCGTAAAGCCCCAGAGCGCATATTTATGGCCCTCACCTTCGGTTCGGGCCACAAACACCTGCGTTCTGGGGCTATTACGAATTCACCGCCCTTGTTACGTAATGTACTAATAATTGACAATAACTTAAAATTAATATTCCACCCTCGCCTTCGAAACGCTACGCAATTCCTGCAGGACTCGAAAATCCACTGAAATGTCTTGAAATTTCTGGATGTCGCTTTGTTCTGAAAATTGGCAAGTAACGTAAAGAACAAATACAAGTACCTACCTGTAGCCATGAAATCTCATAACATATTTGCGGTCGCTAAATTTGTTTATTCGGATATTTCGTAATGCACCTGTAGTATCTTATAAAAATAGGTACGTAAGACGAATCGGATCAATCAAGCAGTACATCTCCACTTCCAACCCTGTTCATACTGTTCGCCAAACCGCCACAAAATAGGATCACCGCCATACTAATATATATCTAATATATAATTAATGGGTACCGTGTACGTAAGTACGTATCTTATTTACTCATCACGCAATAGATATTCATTAGTATGACATTTTTAGGCGATGTGTACTTAAATTAAAACTTTAAGATTACTTGAGTAAGAAGAGCTCTCCAAAAAAATGTATCTCTCGCATGAACAAAGACGTGACTCATTTGATCGATCGGCAACGGAGACTTTTTGCAGATATCATAAATCATAATTCTTGGATTCCAAACAGAATATTTCGATTTAGTCTACAACTTGACAATACCATTCACAATATGTAGATGGAGGATCTACATATTGTGAATGGTATTGTCAAATTGGTTTGAAGAATGAAGATAAAAACCTGGAATATGTGCTAGATATTACGTGCCTCACATAATACTGGGCAATGGGTCTACAACAAATGGATGGGTAATACTGACAATTTACGCATTAGACAATATATGTGCCATATTCATCGCCATTAGAAACCTAAGCATAAGCAAAATTACGTGGAACTTAGCTCATTACCATTAGTAACCCATTGATAAATTGGGAACGTAAACAAGTGACTCTCGTTTCGGCTTCGTAACTCTACGTCATCGTTAAGTTAACTTAAACCACAGATTATATAATAGTTCTACTTAAACTTTAAGTACCGCGGCCGCACGGTACTTAAGGCGCCGTAGGTTCATGGTCTTCACTCCCTCTCACTGAGCATAAGCGTGAGCGAGATGGAAGTGCGTGCTCGGAAGCGCGGATATCATGTTTTTTCATTTTAATTTTTTGGCTGTTTAGATAAATAAAAAAGTTGCCGATTTTTAGAAGCCATTTTAATATTTTTAGAGCTATGTTCGTGATTTATTTCTATCGAGCGAAAATTAATTGCTGAATCATGTTTTGAAACACTGATCTCCCTGCAGAAAAGCCTCAAGATTACTATTAGTATTTTTTTTAAACCATATTATTATAAACCGACGCATTATATTGTTTCAAAAACTCTGTTCGCTTGATTTCGGTGAATCAACGGCGCCTTAAGAATAAAAGAAAATAAGTAGGTACCTGCGTTGTTTTCGTAAGCACAACAAAACGTACGTAAATTATTTTTCACCTCACCGGCTCGAAAAGGCTTGCTTTATCGCCCAAAATCTGCGCCCAAAAGTCCATTTTATCCGCTAGCGTGGAAAGAGTTTTTGAATTTGGAACGTGACGGTCGATCGCGAGACCAAACTTTTTTCTATGCAGAATGAGAGGTGCGTTTAGAAACTGATGGTGTTATGCCAATAATAAATTGTTATTATTTTGATAAAATAAAATTAATAATACTTATTCTCTCTTAATTAGGTAGGTACATACGAAATATTAACATTTAGACTGACTTATAAGGATAAAATACGAATAAATAATTTTAAAATGTCGTTTTATTCTTCAAAAAATTTCGTTTTATCTAAATTTGGAACGCACCGTTTGAAAAGTTAATTTAAGAAAAAACTCAGATACAGAAACTCAGAATTTTGTTTTGTTCTAAAGCCACAGACCGTAAAACCAAAATAATGGTAGTTATTTATAGATTTAAGTGCAGAAGATATATATATATATATGAATTTTGATGCCTGCTAAGTTAGCGGAAAAAGTGAAATAAGCGTATTAGAGTCTTAGTTTAAACCGTGATTACCCAACAATACTTTGACTTTTGTGTAGGTATGCGTGAGGTTATTTAAAGATGCAAAAATATTTATGTAACATTTAATAATTATAAAATGCTAGATCTTGATGAGATGTAAACAAACCTTTATTGAAAATGAGTATAAGGTCCAAATTACTTCCATTACATTTACTTACCTACAATTTTCCTCGCGGTGGTGAGGTGAAAAATTGTGTGTTTCGCTCGGCAGCAAAATTGTTTGGCGTCTCGTGCCTTGAAAGCCTCGCTATGCTCAGGATTGTACTTTTGAACCATTCGCTTCGCTCAAGGTTCAATTTTACAATCCTTCGCTAGCTCGGCTTTCAATACTAAGCACTTGCGCCAAACAACAACTTTGCAGCCTTGCATAACAAATAACTATTTTTATAGTGCATTGCTTATTGTAACCGTCTTATAGCCTTAAAATTTTATTCACCTGAATGTAGGTAATAGGTAATATATTTTTTATCGGCGTTCAAACTACGTTAACGTAGAAAACAAGAAGTTTACTGCCACTTTTTTGTGATGATGTGATGCGATATAATAAAAGGTATCCAGCTAGAGTACCTACAGGTACTTACCTATAATGAAAAAACCCATTCCATACGCCAGGTGAAATTCAAAGGGGTTTGGGTAAATGTGTTGTCATATTTTTTAAATGAGCGGCCACTCGTTAAATTGGTATATTATGATAGATCTATTTGAAACAAACATATTTTGTTATGAAATGTAATACTCTAAAATGCATCGGAGCCGAGATATTTGTAATACATATTTCCGCAGGTCATATTGAAAAGTTATTAACCAAAGTAAAACATCTCAGCTCCGATATTATTTAACGCGTTTATTTTTTTATATATATGCGTATTAAGGGGTCCTCTAAAAGATTTTTATACAAACATCCGTGGCCGCTGCAAAAATAAAATGACAATTTTTCTCATACAAGGTTACCCAATGCCCTTTATCTCAACTTCATACAGACTTTGACAGGGAAATACTTTTCTCACTTCATCTCTAAATGAAATAAGGCACGTAGCTTTTGAAAGGTAGGCTTCATAGGGTATATTGTGTCGGCGTAGGATAGCGAAATCCGTATTTTGGCGAAAAACTAGGAGTTTCGCGAAGTTTCTGTTTTGGAGGTTCAGAAAGCTTTTTCTGCGATCCTACTGATTTCAGTCGCGTTTTCGCGAAAAAACTTATAGAATCCATGGATTTACGTATTTTACTCGACAAGAGGTGTGTCACTCTTTTTACGCAATCCTACTGAATCGACCCGCGTTTTCGAAAAACGGATTGAATCCAGGGTTAATTATGATTCCCAGCGCCTATTTCCTATTTCCGCGCTGAGGAACACAACAATTAAGCAAGACAACGATTATTCTATTATATTCTATTCTATTCAACGGCGGCTTAACCAAAATTGTAACGTTTATTATTGTGAAAACTCTGTTTTCAAAACGTAATTTTTCGTCTTCAATAAAATCTTAAAAATACTACTTGTAATGTGAAATACTTCATCTTGCAACAGATTTTGTAGCTATAAGTAATGACCTCATATATGTTAGTTTAAATTATATTAGTTAGTTATTATGTATCACTGATGACGAATTCACGCTCTGTATGATAACTTGATAAGGGCGATGGTTGAATAAGTACAACGTAGCCTAGCGGATCAGGCATGCGGCTTTCAAACGGCGATCGTGGCTCCTCCTCCGCCTCCTTTCATGGATGAGAGGGAAGGGGCAGTAGTCCCCACGCTGGCGCAGTGCGGGTTGGGGACATCACATACACCTTTGAATTTCTTCTTGGATGTATGCAGGTTTCCTCACGATGTTTTTCCTTCACCGAAAAGCTAACGGTTAATATCAAATGATATTCCGTACATTATAACGGTAAATATCAAATGATATTCCGAAAAACTTATTGGTACTAGGCTACCGTAGCTCCCCAACAACTTCTCTACTATCACATTTAGGATTAAGGCGCCGTAGGTTCATGGTCTTCTCTCCCTCTCACTGAGCATAAGCGTGAGCGAGATGGAAGTGCGTGCTCGGAAGCGCGGAAATCATGTTTTTTAATTTTGATTTTTTGGCTGTTTAAATAAATAAAAAAGTAAACACTGATTTCCCTCAAACATGATATTGCCGATTTTTAGAAGCTATTTTAATATTTTAAGTGTATTTTAGACCCTTTTAGACCTATGTTCGTGATTTTTTTCTATCGAGCGTAAAATGCTTAATCATGTTTCTAAACACTGATTTCCCTGCAGAAAAGCCTCAAGATTATTATTTTTATTTTTTTAAACCATATAATTATAAACAGACGCATTATATTGTTTCAAAAACACTGTTCGCTTAACTTCGCTGAACCTACGGCGCCTTAAACATTCATGTAAACTCGCCAACACGAAAGAAGTCGTGTATTGATTTAATAGTGTCAAATTTTGATCTAGCGAATGTGCTGTGCAACATACACAACCTAGCTCTTTCTGACCATGATACTGGTCAATCTTTATAGATTGACAAGTTATCTTATAAAGTTATCTTTTCAAGTCTCTGAGCACTCTAAACCCCGAAAGTGTGTTTAAAGTATACCGAACAAAGAAGAGATTATTGCCGGCAGAACATAGATAAATTTTGTAAACATATATCATGCTTATCATTTAGACAAGTTTTTGAGTCAGCCGATTGAAATACTGCGTTCAAAGAGTTTCATGACCTTATCCTTCTAATTTTCAACTTATGCTTTCCAATTATGAACATACAAGTAAGAAATAAACCTATAAAAAATAAATGGATTACAAAGGGCTTGAAGAAATCGTGTATTATGAAAAGAAATCTGTATTTAGAAGCCATAACGAAAACACAAACAAACAGTACAACAAGCACAAGTACTTAGCATATTCAAAGCTCTTAAAGAAATGTATTCTCAAGTCTCAGCAACTTAATAATACTTCGTATATACATAAATCAAAAAATAAGGGTAAAGCGGCATGGAACGTTATCAAGCAAATACAGAAATCAAAAGCATAAAGATAAATGATGAAGTATTTACTGAGCCTTCGAAGATATGTGAGATTTTTAACGACTTCTTCATCAACCACACGTAAAAAAAGGAAAAATTGTAAAAATGTATACACAAAAACTGTTAATAATAAGGTTGTCTGGAAGAGATCGCTCTAAAGCGATAAGACCGCCTGTTGTTACCTTTATTTAACATTATGTACTCTTGTAACATGTTTTTCTTATGTTGTGGTGCAATAAAGAATATATTATTATTATTATTATTTACCGTTGGGTTTTTAATTCTCAGCAAGAGCTGCTGGTAATGAATGTCCTCTACGGGCTAAAGCCAAGTAGATAACATTTGACTGCGTTGTGTATTTAATTTAATTTTCACCTCACCGGCTCGAAAAGGCTTGCTTTATCGCCCAAAATCTGCGCCCAAAAGTCCATTTTATCCGCTAGCGTGGAAAGAGTTTTTGAATTTGGAACGTGACGGTCGATCGCGAGACCAAACTTTTTTCTATGCAGAATGAGAGGTGCGTTTAGAAACTGATGGTGTTATGCCAATAATAAATTGTTATTATTTTGATAAAATAAAATTAATAATACTTATTCTCTCTTAATTAGGTAGGTACATACGAAATATTAACATTTAGACTGACTTATAAGGATAAAATACGAATAAATAATTTTAAAATGTCGTTTTATTCTTCAAAAAATTTCGTTTTATCTAAATTTGGAACGCACCGTTTGAAAAGTTAATTTAAGAAAAAACTCAGTTACAGAAACTCAGAATTTTGTTTTGTTCTAAAGCCACAGACCGTAAAACCAAAATAATGGTAGTTATTTATAGATTTAAGTGCAGAAGATATATATATAGATATATATATGAATTTTGATGCCTGCTAATTTAGCGGAAAAAGTGAAATAAGCGTATTAGTCTTAGTTTAAACCGTGATTACCCAACAATACTTTGACTTTTGTGTAGGTATGCGTGAGGTTATTTAAAGATGCAAAAATATTTATGTTACATTTAATAATTATAAAATGCTAGATCTTGATGAGATGTAAACAAACCTTTATTGAAAATGAGTATAAGGTCCAAATTACTTCCATTACATTTACTTACCTACAATTTTCCTCGCGGTGGTGAGGTGAAAAATTGTGTGTTTCGCTCGGCAGCAAAATTGTTTGGCGTCTCGTGCCTTGAAAGCCTCGCTATGCTCAGGATTGTACTTTTGAACCATTCGCTTCGCTCAAGGTTCAATTTTACAATCCTTCGCTAGCTCGGCTTTCAATACTAAGCACTTGCGCCAAACAACAACTTTGCAGCCTTGCATAACAAATAACTATTATCATTTATAGTCAGTTTTAGTCTAAGTCCGTTCGGTCATCGCCAACTTGCAGAAACTTTCGCACGATTCTGCATGTATTCAGTATTGCGGCTTTCTGCATATGCATGTAAGTATTTCGTTTCAGAGCATTGAGTTTCAGGCTGTGATGGAGGTTTTTAGGAATAACGCCTGTGGTTGACAGAACAATAGGAACGATGTATACTTATTCCTGGTTCCAGATCCTGGTGACTTCATCTTTAAGGTCGGTATATTTGTGTATTTTTTCTGCTATTGTTTTTTGTAGGTTATGGGTGTTGGGGACGGCGATTTCAATAAGGTACAGGTGGACACACGTAAAAAGAGCCCTGGCGGCCATATAAAATGTATGGCCGCCAGGGTTCTTTTTACATGTGTCGACCTGTAAGTTATTTTGTTTACTTTGTCTGTCAGGGTAATGTCTGGTCGGTTAAAATGAATAGTTCTATCAGTGAGAATGGCGCGGTCAAAATACAGTTTATGGGTGTTGTTTTCCAATACGGAACTAGGACTATATTTGTAGTATGGGACACTATTGTACGGTATAAAGCTATGTTTAACTTCTAGATTTTGATGAATGATATTTGCTACTTGATTGTGACGGTGCGTGTAGTCTGTTTGTGCAAGGTTAGGGCATGCTCCAGTGATATGCTGTATTGTTTCTGGGTGACTGCGGCATTTGCGGCATCTATCATTTACGAAGCAAGGGTCCTTAATAATGTGTTTCCTGTAGTTTTTGGTGTTAATCACTTGGTCTTGAATTGCAATGATGAAGCCTTCCGTTTCTGGAAACAGTGATCCTAGTTTCAGCCATTTGTTTGAAGCGATGGGGTCGACATGTGCCTGTGAGAGATCGTGCGGGTGTCTACCATGTAAAACCTTTTTCTTCCACTATTCTAATCTCACGGCTTCAGAGTCAGTTTCGGTGGTAAGTAGAATCTGGTCGGTTAAGTTTAACGGGGTGAAATTTACATAGTTACATACTATTGCTTTATGAATATATCGCTACTATTAGCTTTGTGGAAGAAAAATGTTTTCAGATTATTAACTTGTTTAATCCATAGCGGGTGTAAGGCTATTAGTCCTCGACCCCCATTCTCTCTTTTAATTGACACCCTCTCTATTGCAGACTTAGGGTGATGATTGTTATGCTTTGTAAATATGGTCCTTGTGGCAATTTCAATATGACGGATGTCAGTTTTAGTACATTTTATGACTCCAAATGAGTAAGTTAAAACCGGTATTACGTAACTATTGATTGCTTTTATCAAATGTATTGATGTAAGTTGACTTTTGCAAATTCTATTAACACGTTTCTTGTATTCTGCTGTCAATGTTTTTTTTATTTGTATGTGATCAATCCCTTTTGATTGTTGGTAGCCTAAATATTTATATAACTCATCGGATTCCATTGCTGTTATTGATTCTGTGTCATCTACTGCATAGTCACCGGGTCGAACCTTGCCGTTAACAATATGGATTGTTCTACATTTATCGAATCCAAATTGCATGTTTATATCCCGAGAAAATTCTACTGTTGCGTCTATTAATGTTTTCATTTCTTTCTCTGTTTTTGAGTATAGTTTTATGTCGTCCATATAAATTAGGTGTGATATGCATGTTTCTTCATTCTCATGTTTCAGGTGATATCCGGCTTGGTTTCTACGCAGCATGTGGGAGATCGGATTAAGAGCCAAGCAGAACCACAGGGGGCTCAAGGAGTCACCTTGATAAATACCTTTTTTAATACGTATCTCTCTGGTTTTTGTTTGGTTAAGATTATTATTATTATAGTATTAATCTTTCTCCACTAGATCAGTATGACGTGGTCATAATAATTAAATCTTTAAATCAAACTAACTCTACCGGTTATGACGAGATCCCGACAACATTGTTGAAACAATGCGCAGTTTTTATAGCACCACCACTCAGTTATCTTGTTAACTTGTCTTTTGAGCAAGGCTGCTTCCGTGACCGCCTTAAAATAGCAATTGTCAAGCCAGTTTTCAAAAAAGGAGACCCGAGTATGATAAACAATTATCGCGCAATTGCATTAATACCGGTGTTATCAAAGGTGTTTGAAAAAGCTGTATACAATAAAATAAGTAATTTCTTTGATAAAGCAGATGTTCTATATCCTAACCAGTTCGGCTTAAGAAGGGACAGCTCTACATCCCATGCTTGCTTTAATTTGGTTAGTCATTTTGCTCAATCTCTTAATGACAAGCAACATACATTAGCAATTCTACTAGACATGAGCAAAGCTTTTGACAGTGTCTCCCACGATATTCTACTCTCGAAGATGGATGGATAAGTACGGTATTCGGGGAAAAGCTAATGATTGGCTCAAAAGCTACCTATCTGTGAGAAAACAGTACACCGAAATGACGGAAATAGTTCAAAATAAGAAAGTGTCATACAAATCTGTGTCGAAAACGAATGATTGCGGTGGTGTTCCTCAAGGCAGCGTCCTCGGGCCTTTGTTATTTTTGACATATATTAATGACTTGCCAGACGTACTTAAACATACATGCATTCTATTTGCAGATGACGCCACCTTAATAATAAAATCTAGCAATATTCATGACTTAGAAAATGAAGCTGTTACTGAACTGCAAAACACTATTACATGGTTGGAAGACAATTGCCTTAAATTAAATTTTTACTAAGACCAAAATTATTAAGTTCAGAACACGCAATTTGCCGACAGTTAGCATAAAAGTTCAATGTAATAATTCATGTGTTAAACACGTTAATTCAGCAATCTTTCTTGGTATTACCGTGGACGAACATCTGAACTGGAAAGCACACGTTGAAGGGATATGCTCTAGGTTAAACAGATTCGTTTTTGCATTGCGACGGGTTAGATCTATAGTATCGAAAGAGGCTGCGCTGTCTGCGTATCATGGTTATGTTGCTTCAATTTTACGCTATGGCCTTATCGTTTGGGGCAACAGCACAGATATCCAAAGAGCATTTGTTACCCAAAAAGAGTGCAGGGCTATACATAGAAGTGAATATCTCGCCCATTGTAAACCAATATTTAAGGAACTTAAAATCTTGCCACTTCCCTGTCAGTACATATTGGAACAGGTAAAATTTGTAAAAAAAAAACCACAGCTCTTTGCACTTCATGATAAAGTAGTTAGTAAACAAAGACCTAGCAGGAATCCACTACAGCTTTTTCAACCTATACAAAGGCTCGAAGTTGCCAACTCGAACGCACATTTTATGGCTATAATTTTTTTTAATAGACCGCCAGATAACTTTAAAATCCTGCCTACATGCCAATTCCAGAAAAAAGTTTTCATATGGTTGCTTGACAAATGTTATTATTCTGTTTCTGAATTAAAAAAAAATTACATTGTATATTTGTATAGACTATAAGTACCTAAATATTTCTACGCCGATGCATGACGGCAGAATATGCTGACCTTAACACCCTCTACTAACCAACATTGTACCATATTCTAAGAAATAAATGATTGATTGATTGATTGATAGTATTATCTTATGCACTATACTGACATGTGATATTATCAATATTGCGAATAAATGATTATGATTATGAAAGAGAAATATCATTCATCGTCCTTGTCATAGTTCCACTTTTTGTTGGTTGTCACACAACTGATTACCCGACCAAATTTAGTAGGTTGTTTATGGCAAGTTATCAGCCATTTTAAGAAGAGTTCTTAATTTAACTGCATAAGAGCTTTTCCGTCCCTCACTGTGATATCATGTACAGCCCGTTCATAGTATTCTAGGTTCATGCATCCACGCAATGGCGGCGCCTCTGCACGGCTATCACGCGACGGCGCACGAGGACTCTCGATTTTTCTCGCACTATCCGTCTCTCTCTTATTAGAACACTTAGAACAAGAGGTAACTTGCGAGAAAAATCGAGGGTATGTCGCGCCCGTCCCATGATAGTTGTGCTGGAGTGGAGCAAGTAGTAGGTAGGTACGGTTTCTATCACCATCAGGCATCAGGCCGTATCCTACGTCATGTAGGTACATGTTGATATAATCGTGCTTGTGGTTCATTCATTATTTGAACTTCTATAGTGCGTTTTTTTAGCATTAGAAAAAAGGATAAAGCGCGAAGCACGAGGTCTTTTATATAAGACACTTCAAGCTAGGGCTTGCATTCCGGAATTCCGGAATTTCTGACCTTTTTTCCGATATTACAATTCCGGAATTAGGACACACTCAATATCGGAAATTCCGGAATTTAAACAAATATAGTTTGTCGTCTAGTTGAAAGCTAATTATGGGGGGTTCTCTGGAATTCGGTTACTTTTTTGACTAATTTTGACCGAGGTGGTTTTAAATGCTTGTTACAATACGTTACGCTTTGCACGGCAGCTAAGATACCTATTATGATGTAATTTATGTATCCAAAAGAGCCAGTCACTTTAACGGATATTTAAAGAAAAAAATTGTGTCCTAGGGACTGACGCCGCCTGTACTTTTTTTCAAAATAATCACACCACATTAATGTCAAATCACATTTTTATTCCAAAACACAAAATAAAAGTTCGCTTCTCCACAACGGCCAGTCAAAAGCGCATATTTAGGGATAAATTTGCTCTCATGAATTCAGTGTGCCAGTCTGACGCCGAGTATAGTTTTCTCAAGAAAATCGTGTAAGTACTGTAAGTAGTGTATGTAAAATTGCATTTTATTGCTAAACAAAAAGGAAAGGTTCCATTACGACGAATTATTGGCCGTTTAGCATGATAAGTAATAGTATCAGATATATGATAATTGATAATTCATAGTCATTTATAGGACGAGGGACTGACACTGACGGGTGACGGATGACTAGGGTACAAAAGGGCGAATTTAGCAATTAAAAATTAATGCTGTGTACACCAAAGTGAGTGACTAAATTAAATGAACTTTATAATATTACTTAGTACTAAGAAATATTAAATAAGATTATTGTAAATGTGTGAATTTTGCTGATACACCCATCCACCCAAGTTAACCAAATTTCGGAGTACCGCCCTTAGCTTATCTAATAGGCTCCGCTCAGTGTCCAGGTAATGTTTATGGCCACAAGGGTTTGCGAGTGCCCCTGCGAAACAATATCATTGTAACCCGTTCACACAAATAGTACGGCGGAAATTGGCCAATATTGATAAAAGTCGTGGACACGTCTTCTATATACCTAAAACTGGTATGGATGTGTTCCTTGTTGTCTCCAGAGTAGGAATCTACCGGTTTTAGTTAAGGGAGAGGGGGACGGACATAGCTGTGACGTCATAAAGATGGCGGCCGACGGTCATCGATTTTTGTTCAAATCTCGGGTTCTATTTTTCTGATCGGTTCATGTGAGGTGTCATTTGAATGCGTATTAAATGTTATATAATTCATTTTTCGAGATCTATAACGTACATTCAACCGTTTGGGAAATAATTAAAAAAATAGATTTTTTTACCTTAGACGTTCTGCTTTCTTACCATCATAATTCGAGAAAGAGATACTTAAGCGTGATAAATGTCATTATAAAAAATATCAAACATTTTATTAGCTTTCCAATAATATGCAATTTGTTGTCGTTAAATAATAAACCTGTCATTTATGGCCAATTCCGTAACGCAAGTCCGCGGGAACCGGCACGATGCGTATGATTGAGATACTATGAGAGTTCAATTTTGGTGTTCCCAAATGAAAGGTACTGTTGTTTCTATTGGTGTTGCTGTTGTTGTTGTTGCCCAAGGGCATCCCCGTGGTGCTTAAGGCGGTGCATTAGAAATTATCGCGTGCTTTGAAACGCCGTTCTGACTAGATTAAGAAACAATGAGACGTTTTCAGATATATGATTCTTGACTATATGATTGTTCATCAGATTTTATCGATGCATGATTGCTTAAAATTTCCTCGATAGAAAAAAAACCAAAGTTTGGTCTGTATTTTCCTTTTCTTACTCAGCCTACTCAAACGATGCATTATTTTACGACACAATCAAGTTAATACTATAGTATTTTATCTCATCTATCTAAATCTCACTTTATGAAATTTTAATAAAACTTCACCAACTTAGATATTTATCGAGTCCACAACAGCGATTCCCGAAAAGTGTTACATTTCTTTTTCTCGTGGGCGGAAGGCACTAGCGTGTCTCTGTCTAGGGAGCGTGTACGACTCAAATCAAGGCATCCCTTTAAGGCCTTCATAAGCTCTCGCCACGCCTTCCTGTGTGTTCCTGTAGTCGAATTAATAAACACTGTGTTTCAGGGGACGCCCTGATTTGAGGCTTACACGCCCCCTAGACAGATAAATATGTTTCAATAAAGAGGCATTTTAAATTCATAACTCCTTTGACTGTAGGCCGCAAGCTTTCGCCAAAATCCAGCCCGAGGACTAGGAGAGGAGCCAAACTCGGAACAAGGCCGCTCTTGCCGTACCCCACGCCCACGCATACTTCATTTAATTTGAGTGCAAGTTGCGGTTGAATTTGAAGACATTTGCACGTGATGATTTGTTACATTACTTTTCTAGCAACAGCTATATGTAAACATATTTTTCCTCTGGAGATGCGTACAAATATTTTAATATATAGTTTGTCGACTGATATGTGTTGCGAACTATGGAGCTCCATAGTTCAGTAGCTGCAAGCAGTAGCAGTTTCGCAGGCAACAAGTTCGAACAGACCAACATGGCCCGAAGACGAGCGGTGAGGCTCGCGGGGCCAAAGGCCCGGAGCATCCCTCAAGAGCGTGCTCTTCACGCGAGTACTAAGGCCAAAGACCCCGAAGGGCGAGCTCACGCAGACATTTTACTACTCCTAAATGCATTACAAACAAATCTGAGGGCCGAAGGACCGAAGCGTACCTTCAAAGCGGGCTGTCCACGCAAGCCAGAGGGCCAAAGGCCCAAAGGGCGGGCCCACGTGGACACTTTACTACTCCTAAGTGACCTACAAGCAAATCTGAGGGCCGAAGGCCCGAAGGAGAGCAGCATGGCACGCGAGGCGGCAGGCCAGGCTCTGCGTAGGACCAAAAGTCCGAATCGTTCCTACAGAGTGGGCTCTCGACGCAAGCCAAAGGGCCATAGGCCCAAAGGGCGGGTCCACGTGGACTCTTTAGTACTCCTATGTGTCCTACAAGCAAACCTGAGAGCCGAAGGTGCGAAAAAGCAGCATGCCACGCGAGGCGGCAGGCCGAGCTCCGCGTGGGGTCGAAGGCCCGAAGCGTTCCTTCAGAGCGGGCTCTCCACGCAAGCCAGATGGCCAAAGGCCTGAAAGGCGGGCCCACGCGGACACTTTGTTACTCCTAAGTGTCTTACCAGCGAATCTAAGAGCAAGGCCCGAACCGTCCCTTCAGAGCGCGATCTCTACGTGAGTCGGAGGGCCAAAGGCCGGAAGCGACCCTCCAGAGTGCGTGCGCTCTCGGATACTTTACTCCTGGGCTGGGCTCCGTAGGGCCGCAGGTCTGAAGCGCCCCTTCAGAGCGCGCTCTCCACGCGATCCTGCGCGGACAACTTGAGGGCCGAAGACCCGAAAGAGAGCGGCATGGTAAGCGAGGCGGCAGGCCGACCTCTCCGTATAGGGACAAAGGTCTGTAGCGTCCCTTCAGGGCACGCTCTTGGACACCATACCCGCCAAGTGTTTTACAAGCGAACCTGAGGGCCAAAGGCCCGTACGACAAGCCAACGCGGCCACACACTCCCCTTACTGTATCACATACAAGACTCAAACACTCACCAAGCGCAAGCAAGACACACACTCGGTGCGTGCAACGTTTCAGTTACAAATCTCTCTGCCGCTTTTCCTATAGCTGTTTTTAACTTCTCTTTTGCGAGGAAATACATAACCAAAACAAGTCAGATTTGGAAAATACAAGTCGAAGTACAACACAGGTAACCTCGGGCAAAAACTAGTCCTACTAATATTATAAATGCGAAAGTTTGGATGTTTGATGTTTAGATGTTTGTTACTCAACCACGCTTAAACGGCTCAACTGATTTGGATGTAATTTTGTACGAAGATCGTTTATAGCCTGGATTAAAATATAGGTCAATTAGGTGATCAGTTTATCTCGGGTACACGCAGACCAAGTCGCGGGCGGAAGCTAGTTGTCGAATAAAGCTGCTTGCGTTCATTGATTTATTAATTATTTTCAACTTAATACTAGGAACTAGACTAATTTTACATCAACCGGGCGTAAATTGGTAATAACAATCTCACTTGTCAGCCAAAAGAAGACGTAAAATTGTGTGTGGGGGGTGAAAAAGTACGCTTCAGTGCACTCGCCTCGCCTTCGGCTCGGGCTATAAAGTTCCTGAGGAGGCCTTTATTTTACTGCTTTAGGTGCGTATCATGACCGTCTGAGTCGTATAATTACTCAGAAAACAAAAAAAGAGTTTCTAAAGGCGCGATGTGACGCCAGCGTTCGCTAGCAGAGACGAGCGTGGTGATAGTTAATTGGTGCGTAATTCACAAAATTTATTATTACTTAGTTATTTATTAGTGTACACCAACAAAATCTATATTTTTTGGAAAGCTTATAAAATTACCTACCTTTTTTATAATAACTTTTATTACGCTAAAGTTATTATTTATTGAGTTACAAGCATGTTTTATATTACAACAGTACTCGTTCAAACGCGCGGGGTAAAAAAATCATATTTTTCCTATTAATTAAAAAACTGTTGATTGTACGTCATAGCCTTCAAGAAATCAATTATAGTACGTTTAATAAGCTTTCAAATGACACCTCGAACGAAGCAATCAGTAAAATAGAACCAGAGATTTGAACAAAATTCGATGACCGTAGGCGGCCATCTTTGTGACGTCACACCTAAGTCCGTCCCCCTCTCCCTTAACTAAAACCGGCAGATTCGTACCCTGGAGACAACAAGGAACACATCCATACCAGTTTTAGGTATATAGAAGAGATGTCCACGAAAATCGTGAAGGAGACGACTTTTTGCGATTTTGCCACCGTACTAAAATATCTTTGTTCCTTTCCGTTTTCTCAATTACACAATAATAAAAATGCAATCAGTTCCCAGTGCAACCCCGTTGACGAAAGTTGTGTGCGACCTTGTGTCTGTTAGGAGTGTTGTGGTGTTTTAAGTGTGTGTTATGAGTGCCACTGAGTGGCCTATTTTTAATGTTCTTCTATTTAAAAAAATGGTATATTGTTAATACTATTAAAAAAGTTATACCATTTTCATTTTACTTAATTGATTGAATTAATTGATTAATTTAAAACATGTGATGCCTGATCTTAAAATATGTAATGTTAACTGAGAGTACTTTTACATATACATAACTGGTTTATTAATTTAATTTTGTTGCCTTTTTAAATAAGTGTTGTGATTTCGATACTGGTCGGTATATCAAACGT
This sequence comes from Epinotia demarniana, assembly GCA_945867215.1. Taxonomy (NCBI): domain Eukaryota; kingdom Metazoa; phylum Arthropoda; class Insecta; order Lepidoptera; family Tortricidae; genus Epinotia; species Epinotia demarniana. The sequence continues at coordinate 20,169,783 of OX244263.1, forward strand.
TACATAATGATTATCATATGAATATGATGAATGTAAGTAACTTCATATTGTGTAGTATTCGTACTTTTGTAGTTTTTTATAACAACGATTACCTCTGTAGTGTGATAACATTCGTGTGTCCTTTAAAGAAAAGGCCACTGAATAATTATTTACATTTTTTGATTATTAATAACTAAATATTGATTACTATTTCTAGTTTTATTTTGCTTAAAATCCAATCACAACAACATAAAAAAATAAAATCCTGAATTTCGGAACCAGTTCCGGAATTCCGGAATTGAAGGCCAATCTCGAAAATCAGTTTTGGAATTGGAAACCGTCCGATATTGCATCCCCTACTTCAAGCCACACAACCGTCAAAGTATCTCAAACAGCCATTAAAAAAGACTTACGTTATTGTTGTCTACCCTAAAATGATAGAAGTGTTTCATAATTTATATCTAAATGATACTTCCAACAATATATTTATTATTAAAGTATTTATTTTTTAACTCTTTTATTTTGAATTTCGTTATTCAGTTCTGGAAAGGTTGCATAATAAAAAACCTAATGAAGAAAAGGTTTGAAACGATCGGTTCGTTTTTTTCGCTGTCAACATTGTCAAAATTATCAATCGTAACTCACGTTCTTTTTCTTGTTTTCTTGGTAATCAACAAATTGTTGAAGATTACGAGATTATTAGACGCGTATCTATTTTCGCTGTGTGTGGTGGCGTGCGGACTGCGATGGACCAACCAGAGGCAGGTCCAAGTGGCTTGCAAAAAAAGACCGACTGGTTCTCCCCGGAACGTTTTGCCTTCAACACAAGCAACAGACAGAAACAGAGTCCATATGGTGGTGAATATTTACACGTTGGTGTGTGAACTTTGCAGCAAGGATGAATTTCCGGGTAACATCTAATATTTGTCCCAAGCAGAAAAGGTTGACGACGACTGCTTCTTTGTTTACCGTATTTCTAATCCTAAAAAACGGACTATAGAGGAAATAATGATCAAGGTCAAGTTGGTTCAGTTTGGGTTGCACAGTAGGGCAGTTCAACGCTTCGGGAGCTCAAATACCGCGAGCCACCCGGTTGCCTCTCGGACACCGAAATTACGCGTCATTGCTTTAACTAAATGAGAGATTCGAGGCTACGTCAACCCTTAGCATTAGAAACGCTAAATGTAATCTTATCGCAAGTATTTGCTTGGATAATTTACCCAAGCTATGCCCAGGCACGCGTATTGAGCAAACATCAAGAATCCCCGTAGATTTCGCCAGTTAGCACATCCATGCTGGCTGTGTTTATACTCGTAGATCGAGTAAACAGACCGAGCCATCTGCGACGAAATATCCGCATACATCGCATATGCAGAACCAAATGTGTCACGGGGAATTGTTCTACGTATGCACGTAATTGGTATTAATTGGTTTAACATAAACGGCCGCCTACTAGGAACAGTTTGGTGCTTACATTGGTACCTCATACTTACTTTTTACCACTATACCGTTGGCCAACGAATATGTTCAGTACCTACCTTACTTAAACTTTGGGATGGCAAACCCCATGTGGCTACTTTATTATAGTCAATAGACAACTCCAATACTGTTATTGTTATTGTTACGGCAATTGGCTGCATAGACAGTTCGCATTCAGTTTTATAACTGCCATGAGAAAATTATAATGAGCAATAATTGGCAGATAAATAGTAATTCGTTTCAATTTATGGCTAAAACCGTAAAGTTACAAATCAAGTGATGTATCGCGAACGGACGCCGCACCTACTTAGTAAGGAAAAAAAATAGCCAGAATTGAGCTCCGTGAACGTGATTGCAGTGAATGATGAAGTGAATATGTATACACATGCAAATAATGCTCGTTTAATAGTGTAAGATAAATAGTAAAATGAGTAGGTAATAATACATATATAAAAAAAGCAATTTTCTCATACAGGTTTTAAAAAAAAATGGTAGGTTTTACAATAGCTTGAGTTACCAATTAGCTTAGCTGCTGTGAAATTTTACTTGACTAAAATATTTAAAGCTGAACGCTACCTGATTTTCAAGTTTGCCAGTTGGATATATTTTGAAAGCTTACATTGGAAATAAGCCTTTCAGCTTCACAATACCATTTTTTTATTGCACAATGTTCGCTACCAGTTTTGTTCCTTAGACGCTATTCCCCCGGCCGATTGTCTTTGCGCAAGGCCGACATGACCATTGGGATCTGAGCTAATCACGTTATTTTGCTAAAAATGCAGTTCAATTTTTTTTTTACTATAACACGCAAAATGGTTTTTTACACTAAGTAGGTGTGCGGTGTCCATTGAACAATATTGATTATATTGAGCACACCATAGAAAAAGATAATAAAATGTAACTAAGTATCCAAATTGACGGACATTAAGGGAGGCAATGAGGAAATAGTATCTACCATATATCCATCAACTGAAGCTAAAAATCTCCAGAACAGCATGAAAATGGTCAGTTAATTCGCTCCGCGCCCAACCAGCTCGACTACGGGAAGTGGACGAAGAAGAAGACTGACCGACCGAAGGCATCGAAGCTGTAGGGCACGGGGACGTCGTCGTCCTGTCCGGTGGACTGCGCCTCGCGAGGGAGCAGCGCCGGCAGGTACACCACCTGCACGTCGCTCGGCTGCACGGGCTCCGCGCCCAGCCAACCCGACAGTGACGGTAGCTCCTGAAACAGACACATAAGTGAGCGAACGAGCGAAGCGAACGAAGTTCTCCGCTTCAGTTTGGGAAAAATGTGCTATGCGCATGAATGCGGATGAATGTCCGACTGTACTCCTCTACAGGTCGCATTTCTCAACCGATTGTCTTGAATTGAACCTTTGTGAGAAGGTTCGATAATCATACGACGTTTACAAGCTTTTATTCAACTTGCCCTGTTAGTATGAGACAAATCTTGCGAGTTAAATTTGACCCACTTCCCGGTGACCGATTGAGCTGAAATTTTAGGCATAAGTATAGTTTGGATGACAATTCAATATTATGGTACCATCGAGCTGATCTGATGATGATCAGATCAGCTCGATGGTACCATAATATTGAATTGTCAGTGATCATCAGCAGAGATGGGAATTCAGTATTCAGGCTCGTTATTGCTGCTCATTGAGACGATTGATGATGATGGTATACAGAAAGTACAGTCGGCTATAAAAGCATGTACCAAATTTTTTGCCAGAAACTTATTACCGACCCAGTGTTTTGATCATGTTTTTTTTCTGTGACTAACTCATTTGTCTTATAGATCACAGAGCGACTAGTATTTTACATAGATCTATTTATACTAATTTATAAAGACGAAATGTCTGTGAGACTGTAGGATGAAGAGGGAATCTTCGGAGCCACTGATCTGATTTCAATAAATATTTAAGTAGTGTATAAACTTAACTTTCCGGCTGGACAGTAGTGGAAGCCCCACAAGCCCAATTTCATAAGAAAACCGCAAATCGATGTACAGTTTAGCCGTTTGGCACACGCATACTAGAGGTCAAAACAATTTTTTTGACCCGCAGTTCCAAAAAAAATTTCCCTTAGGGGGGGAGTGCCGGAACATTTTTCTTTTTAAGAGGCCGCAGTAAGCTCGGCCGAATTTCACCTTCGCGTACAAACGTAGTTACGCTCTCATTTTAAAACTACGAGTTGGATTGTGACGAAACTTTGCATATACAATGACATGAGGTATATCTATGTCTGTAATTAGTTTATATGGTTTCAATTTAAAAAACAAAGTAAATACAGCAAAAACTAGTTTCGTATGAAAAACTTAAATTCGCTGTATCTTTTTTATTATGGTATCTGAAGCTACGTAAACTAATTTCAGACATAGATATACCTCATTTCATTGAACATGCAAAGTTTCGTTACAATAATATAGAGCGTAACTACGTTTGTATGGAGAATCGAGCTTACTGCGGACTCTTAAGCCCTCTAGTATGTGTGTGCCAAACGGCTAAACTGTACATCGATTTGCGGTTTTTTTAAGCGTAGAGCTACCACTATAGGCTGTAGTTTATCCTGCGATCGATCGTCTAGTCTATCCGTTCTTTCTAATACACGGGTGAAGGCGCGCGGGCAGCTAGGCCCGCTGGCTGGCTAGGCTAGCTGGCTAGCTGCTAGGCTAGCCAGCCAGGAAAGGCGACGTTTCGGATGTGTCGCAGATCCATGGTCTCGGGACAACTGGATTCAGCGGGTATAAACACGACATCTTCTTGCTGCGCGAGATTTCCGAGCTAAGTACCCGCACTTCTTCTTAATTAGGTACCACTTGTACACTAGGGCTGTCACCCGCCCATTATTAGTGTTGTGTGTCGGCCGCTGAGCGGTGATGTGAGGTGAACCAAGTATTTTTCAGTAAGTTTGTATGTGGTTTTTGAGTCATAGAGTATACAGCAGTACCTACAGCGTTGATGTATGGTGTATAAAATAGGACAAATTGCGTCCCCGGATGTGCTGGCGCATACTTACGCTCACTTTTGTGGAATAAAACCTTGCACATTTTGATTTTGCATTAAAGTTTCTGAATTTCCTTGATGCAGTGTTGAATTTACTCCTCATTACATAGGAGGTTGTGAGCTTATAGGCATATATTTGTGACTTGACATAACCACGCGTAGTCGTTATATTCTCTTTGCTAACCACATGAAAATCTAGAGAGTATAAACACCACTAACACCATGCATTAAAGGAGGAAATTTAACGGGACATCAGCAAAACGCTGGAACATCGAGAAACGCACACTTTTCTCGATTTTCCATGTGCCAGAACAGCCAATCAGTACAAAAAAAAGTATTAAACTTACAGAGCTAGTTCTGATCTTAAATTGGAGAAAAATTTGTCTTTTTTTTATGTTATAGGAGGCAAACGAGCAGACGGATCACCTGATGGTAAGCGATTACCGCCGCCCATGGACACCTGCAACACCAGAGGTGTTGTGAGTACGTTGCCGGCCTTTAAGATATGTTTGAGGATTCGCCATGTTGACAGCTGAAGGAACAAATTCCCTCGCTCTCAACTCAACACGACGCATCCTCGGGAGCTCTGGCGACCTTGCTCACCTCCAGGAACACAACACTACTACAGAGCGAGTAGTATTAGTGTTATTATGGCTGTGGTCTTCTGCAAGGCGGAGGTACTTCCCCAGTTGGGCTGCTCCAAATTCGAGCTGGATGACATTTCGCTGTACCCTACCTCACGGAAACTTAAAAACAAAAAAATATATTGAGAATGCCAAAAAAGTGCGAAAATATCGCGGTTTTTCGAGTGCTGCAAAGTTAACACTGGTAGTGGTCCTAACAACTTATTAAAAGATCAGAACTAGCCGTTAGCTTGCGATTTTAATGTTCGATATGACTGACCTAATATTACCTACTCAGGCACGGGAAACTGCCGACGCGGCAGTCTCACCTGGACTGGGTCACCTGAAGAATGTGAGTTTCAGAATTTACCAATCTTTAGAATCTACACATGATTGTGTTAGAAAATTTACGATTCTCTAATTTTTCTCTGGCGTCAACTAATGCAGCCTTTTAAATTTGTGTCTTGAAAGACGATAATAAAATTGACGTGCCTATACTTCAATAACATAATAATTACATTTTATTTCAGTCCACTGTTTCTGTTAGTTTCTGATTTTTTGCTGCACAAATGACAAAATCCTATTTTACTGAGCAGAGGGGCGAAGTGAAAACGAACTTCGTTTGAGTATCTCCGTCTCTGCCGCTCGAACTAGCAAGTGCAACAGAGAGGGAGATACACGAACGTAATTCCAATATGAACGAAGTGTAGGTATATGCCCGACGAGGTATATCTTAATTTGGGTTGGTCAGGTCAGGTAGCGCGGAAATATATTTCGACATGAGAAGTTCAATCACTTTGATTTTGATGTCATTACAGCCAAAATGTCATTAAAAATACATTGAATATACATACATTCACGCCTTTATTCCAAAAGGGGTAGGCACTAGAGCACATGAAACGTTTCCAGCGCCACTTTTATCATAAATGTGGGTATAAAATATCGACAAAATGTGATATTACTGATATTGCAGTGATAGGTTGCTAGCCCATCGCCCACATCACACTTCAACCCTGGTCCCTTAGTCGACTTTTACGACAGCCACGGGAAGAAAGGGGGTGGTGAAATTCTAACCCGACACCACACGGGTACCCGACACCACACGGGTACCCGACACCACGGGGGAATACATTGAAGTCAAATGATATTACGATATTATGGAGATGCGTGCTTTATTGGATTAACCGTGGTTTCCATTAACAAACCTCAAGTATAACGTTTCGCGGGTAATGTACCAATGTCGTCGACGACTCGTGTTCATGAATAGGTATAGTTAGAGGTAACTTAAATGTCTAACCACAGAGGCATGTTCAATACTCACATGTTTGACGCGACGAGACTCTTTGTTAGCATTTGTATTATTTCTGAGAAGACTACGCCAACAATATCGCCGGGTCAATAAACGGGACGTGATTCGCATTATTAACAGAATACCAATTGTAGATGTATGGGTGACATTAGAGAGCTACTTTCCTAAAGTAAAGTAAAGTAAAAATTTATTACCAGAAAGATTCAGTACAAAATATGCAAAGTCGATGACCCCACACTAGGCTAGGCCTGTATCGTGGAAGTCAATTCCTAAATGTTAACACGTTAGATTATCTTTATCTAAGAACAGATTATCAGTGAGATGATGTGGCTCACTCACTTTCCACCGCAGAGTCCAATATTATAATTCCGAGTATTTGCTTAACAATGCAATCAATGTAGGTATCAGGAGCGCGTCAAAGTAGAGTCAACAAGGCAATTATAAATTCGATCGTAATCGGGGTCGGGCTGGTGACAAGGCGTCGAGACGCGGACCGTTTGATGCCCTAAGCAATCCACGCCTGTGGTGCCCCCCTCCCTCCTATCCATAAGCAATTTATTATAGGTGTAATGTAAGTATATGTATAGTTATGACAACACAACGAGATTGATTATATCATTAGGTACGTATACTTACCTTACAATATGTTCGATTGACACCTCACTCAGCAAAATCGGTTCATTAGTTTTGTACACTACGGTGGAACACATATAGATACACACAATGTTTGGTGCTATTTCCTGTTTCTGGTGCCCCCCAAGACGTGATGCCCTAAGCAATTGCTTAGTTTGCGTATGGGTTAATCCGGCACTGCGCGGGCCGCAGATCGCGGGCGCCGCCGCCGGCTCCCACCCGCCACCGCCCTGTTCCCATCACGCTCTTCACATCAAAATCAATGAATATGTAATCCTTCGGTAAAAGACTATGGAGGCCGTACTAGTGGCGGCGCCAGAAGCTTATTTAGGTACTCTTGTTTCTCTCACCACACGCGTGTTTACAAAACAAATGTTTAATGACGTCTTAACACGAACCATAACTTTCTTCTCTTACAACCAAATATAAAAAACCAAGGTCTATGATTGATGAGCCGGATTTCTAAGTGACTGACCATTTCAATGATAATTTTGTGTTGTTCATTCAATTTATTTGAGAGCCACCGAGTAAAATAGTCTCGGCAGTCAAACTGATGGAGGTTAGTGAAACCGAAATCGACACCACGTGAGTCAGCTAAGTGTAGGTTCGACATTAGCGGATGTGAGTGAAGTAAAGGGGAAAGTAAAACTATTTATTTTTCTTTTTCTTTAAAGCTAGACAATGGCATTCCAGTGAATTATCAGCCTCCACAAGTGCGACGCAATCGCCGAACTTCAAAGTTATTACTTCAATTTCGAAATTCGATTGTTACGTTGAATGTGATGCTGATTGATAATGAAAGTGATCCATAGATAGCGACCGCGCGGGATCCGCGCTCGCCTCTAATTCTAAAGCTCACCGTCCCGTAAATCATTGACAACCGGTTGAAAAACCTTACGTGACGTTTGCGCTGCGTATCGTACGTGATGCCGCGCCGAATCGGCTGAACTCAATTACGTTATGTAACTTGCTTTTGAACCAATTCTGCGAAAGTGTTTTGCAACATATTTACCCCTTTCACCCCGCACGAATTAGTATTGCGTAATGCTACCTAGGAATGTTATGGTTACGGACGTGCCTGCTACTTATTTCGGATAGCGATGAATTTTATTGCTTTTATCTCATTACGTTACGTCATTCATAGGGGTCTCCACAAAATGATCCACTTTTGCAAGCCACGTAACAAATTGGTACTTACAGGCAAATAGAAGCAATAGATATCTACAACGAGGCCGTTATCGAGAACTCTTGAGAAAGATTTCTAATATTTGGGAACTTTATTATTTACTTTAGTGGTGAAGTATTACTACCTACTTCACCACTAAAGTAAAGTACTTACGTACAGTAAATCAAATAAAGTTATTCACGGTCAAAGATTGCAGGATTCAGTTCAACATAACGTTAACTTGACCCTATCTCTACAACATGTTGAGAGAAGTAGGTCCGCCGATATGTACTTAAACAATGGGTGGGGTATATAAATTATATAGTTAGTAGACATATGTATTGCATTGCACCGCAAACACTAGTAAAACGCCGCCTGGACCTTTTCTAGTTAGGGTTTAGAAGCTTGTTCTATCTAACTTTCCGTACGTATTCCTTTTAAGGGTTGCATACCCAAAGGGTAAAACGGGACCCTATTATTAAGACTTCACTGTCTGTCCGTCCGTATGTCTGTCACCAGGCTGTATCTCAAGAACCGCTATAGCTAGACAGTTGAAATTTTCACAAATTATGTATTTCTGTTGCCGCTATAACAACAAATACCTACTAAAACAAAATATAATTATTATTTAAGGGGGGCTATCATACAACCAACGTGATTTTTAGTCTTTTTTATTTATTTATTTATTTATCGCATACAATTAACACTAACAGTCAAGCCTTACGTGCTAATCAGCGTTTCATTTATTAATAGCTAACATGCATTATTTAATGTCAGGTGCAGTGAAATTATTATTATAGGTACATTCAATTTACACATTACATTAGAATTTAGAAGCTAATTAATTACATTTTTATAGGTAATGGTACGGAACCCTTCGTGCGCGAGTCCGACTCGCACTTGGCCGGTTTTTATATTAAATACAAACTAACGAACGCGTATGACAAAGAACCTAGGCGAAGCTGCGGGATAAAATGTAACCTGCGTCACCCTACGTCCATCACGAAACTACGTATTAGGATAAACATCTCAATATATACTAAAGAAAGGTTTTTTGAAATCGCATGATCGGTTCCGGCGGTTACCCGCACACAAACTTACAAACTCACAAAGCTACAAACTTTAGCTATGTACCTCTTTATAGTAGGTATGTGTATGTATAGAGTATTTATACTAAAACCTTTATGTAGATAGGTAATGAATGACACGTAGCAAATTAGAGCTCCTTTAACCTAGTCCCCCTAGTCCCTTAGTCTTGGGTTCCTGAATTGCCTTGATTGATTGATTCAAAAATTGGCTACACGAAGGATTCCGTAAAAAAAAAAAAATAAGTTTCTAAAATATACCTACATAGTGAGCGGATATAAGGCGGCTTTTATAATTTCCTAATTTGCTCTTTTGCACAACAACATCAGAGTGGTTCTAATGAGCCCTTACATGAGGGATTTACTCTACATTTGTAATTAAGGATTTCCTATGGCCACCATGCGTTACCGTCATCAGTTTTATGGTAACTTATTTTTTTACAATATCACCCAGTGTTGTCACATCTACCAATTTTTTGGTAGATCTAACTATTTTACCTCTATTCCACCTACTCCTTCTATCTACCACTCTCTCGGCCTCAAATCTACCTATTTTTAAAATAACACGATTGTAACCGATTCTCTACGGTTATTATCGAATTTAGCCTGTCTTGTAATTTTAGCACTTAAAACGGAACGCGTTAAGTGAAATAAGTGAATAATGAGGTACAGACACTCTGAGGTTTATTTCGAATAGTGGTGTAACTAACGATGACCATTTGAGATTGTTTACCTAATAAAAATATGAATAAACATCACCAATAAATAATTTTAAACATTTTATACGCATTTTGAATCATTAAAAGTGTATTTAAACTTGATTGGAGAACTAGGTACCTATTTTTCATTTCAAATTCTACATATTCTACTAATTTTTGCACCCTGTTCTACCATTTTGCCAAAATTGTATGTGACAACACTTATCACCGACGTTACAGCAATAGGTTGATTATTTTTTGCAGAATTTCAAACGAACAATTAGGTAAATTACTTGCACAAATACAATTAACTACATGCGTACATTGCTAGACTCTGTTAAATTTTTAATTGGTTTTTTATTATTATTATGGTGGCTCTTTAGTATGGCATATAGTGTAAAGAAATAAGTAGTTACCCCTTCCTGCACTAACACCTGAACTAAGCAGACGAATTAAAAGTTAAAACATAAACATATAATACTATCTCAAACCGTTTTACAATAGCATTATTGGTGCCTTATTAATTTTGTTATATGCACTAAGTACAACTGGGCTTAATTTCTTTAGATACCTACATAAATCTATCACTAACTGATATTAGCACATGCTGTTGCCGGGAATACATTACCTATACATCACACACGAATCACGCAACACATAAAGTAACAACATAAACAGCCAACGTAGCAAAATATTCGTGTAAGTAAGCAATATTTAGTAGTATAAAATCCGCCCGCCCTAGACTCACAGGGAAAAGCGCAGACGCGGCGCCGGCGCCGATCCGTAGCACGAGCAGCAGCGCGGTCACTATATACACTCTTGTCGCCATGACTCTGCACTAACATTGCACTCCACTCGCCGACTGATATTCCACTCCGTCGCACCACTTTATAAACTGACACTCTGAAGCGGTATGCAGGTGCTTTGAATATCTGAGGAGCGATGCACCGCGCGCGAATTGGCCCGAGCGTTGTTGCCGTACGATTAGAGCGCGTACACTTATGCGGCGCCAACTACCGAATAACCATCGAGCCCCCAGTACACCTTTCGCACCTCCGAGAGAAAGTCGGAGGAAAGTGCACATTTTGGCTGTCATGACACCGCCCACGCGCGTCCCCAGAGGACCACTGACGACAACTCATCCGTCATCCTGGCTCGTGCCAAAAGGCCTATAGAGGCCGCGGTTTATAGAGGAACATGCAAATAAGAACTCCGCTACCGTCTGACTCATACGCTAGCCATTTATTTTATTTGTTTCACACATAGGTACCCTCCACCAATCGCAATCATAAACCATTCGGACCCCCTCCAATAAAAATCATAAAAAGTTATTTACAGGATTTGGAAAATCACAAAGTGTTGGGCAGGCGTTAACCATCATTTAAGATAATTAACATGAGCAAAATCGTCAGTATTATTGACAGAGAGCGATAACAAGTAAGGTCAACTTGACCTCTTTTCGCAACAAAGGTGATAAGTATAGCGCAAGCGATTTGTGTTTTTTTTAATATTATTTTTGTGACACGAGTTTAGTGGACCCAGGGTAAACTTGACTGAAGTTAGGGTTTCGGTATCCTTTTGTCTTGCTCACTTTTCACCATGAAAAATCTTCTCATCGCGATACTGTTTCTAAAAAACGTTACTCGCAATACACAATCAGCTATTATTTATATCAAACAGGGTCTAAGTCCAGGGTTTTTTCAGGAAAAAAATGTAGTTAGAACACAATTCATTGCTTAATGTATTAATAGTGATAATTAAAATAATTCTTGCGGAACATGCTTAGTGTTTTTAACCCCCGGCGTAAAAAGAGGGGTGTTATAAGTTTAACGTGTCTGTCTGTGTATCTGTATACCTGTGTATCTGTCTGTGGTAGCGTAGCTCCCTAACGGGTGGACCGATTTGAATGCGGTTTTTGATGCCATGTTTCATCAATATCCGTTTAGCCGTTTTTGAGATATTGGACGCTGAAATGAAAATGTCGGTAGTTATTCATGGGTAGGTAATTTCATTTGTCATAATTTCAATTGTCATACAACTTTACGCATAAAGTTGTTGCTCATAAAAGTATTTTTTCATTGTCATAATTGTAGAATGTCATATTTTTTTAAAACCATAATGTTGAAATATATAATAGTCATAAAAATTGCTTTGCATAATTTTTGACAATAGACTGTTATTAATTATGATTGATTCGCAAAAAAAACAAGCTATTAAATTAGTTGACCAGCGTTTAATTAGTTTAGGGCAGCTAGAAAAGGGGGGGAAGCCCCCCATAAGGGATGGCAAAGGGGGCATCTCCCCCTCCTAGCAAAAAAAAACAATCGTAACAATTGTATTTTTGGTAGGTAACGTAGGTTAGGTAAGGAGAAGATAACCAATAGGTTATCTTGTGTCCCTTAGAGCGAAAATAGGCAACCCGTGAAGCGGAGTGACGTCGACACGCTTGCGGTTAGGTTAAAATAATTGCCGTGAGTTTGTTTTAAAAAAAAGTTATCTTAGGTTTAGGTTTGCTTTTACCTTTACTTGTACCTATGACTTAAAAACGTTATGAGCAAACCTATTATGGCGATTGATATTTAGCTTAAAGCTTTTATGTGCAATTAGGATAATTGTTATTTAAATGCTTTTAAATATTATGGTTAAAAAACCGGTCAAGTGCGAGTCCGACTCGCGCGCCGAGGGTTCCGTACAAACTAGCAATTAACTCAAGGTAAAGGTAAATGTCCCAATATTTGTTTAATTATTTACTTATTCTAACCCAACACAATAGAATTCAATGTAAAACAACGAGTAACTTTTACACCAACACCATCAAACTACCAAGACAATTGAATCGCGTTTTTTTTTGACCTGCTATTGAAATATACCCGTCCCAACTCCATTCATTCTAGAAAAATCTTAACAACGCGAATGGGGTCAGCGCCGTCTATCGGCCCCATTTAGTACTAACGTGCAAGGGCAATCAGCTTAGTATGTATGTTGGTGTTCTAGCGATTATTGTTTATCACGTGTACCGATCTCGATTATTATTTTTTAATTTGAAATAAGGGTATTTCTATTATAGTCTTATAGGAATTTCAAAACAAAAAAATACTTATAAAGTTGATTAAATTGCAAACTTAACTAGGAAATGATTTTTGTAAATAAAACAAAAAATATGCTAGATACAGAAAAAAAAACATTTCCCGTAATATTTATGTTTATCTTAATCACAAGTAATTATTTCAATTATTTCGCTTGAATAACTTCGGAGATAAGGGGGGGAATGGTATTTTTTTTTACATTTTCCTTCATAGATCAAAATTTTCCCCGTGTAGAAAAGAAAAACTGTTTTAAAATGTGCAACTCAAGCCCTTTCAAATGATACCCCACTTGACCCAATAGTTGAATTTTTTTTTGCCCCCTCCTCATATTCGTAAGATTTCATGGAAAATTAAAAAATATATTAAAAAATTTCATTTTCCATGCACGTGGATGATTCTCATTTAAAACCATTCCAAATTTCAAATTGATACCTTAAGTAATTCGTGAGATATTTCACTTTGTGACAGACAGACAGACGGACGGAGTCGCACCATAAGGGTTCCTTTAGTACCTTTTTTGGTACGGAACCCTAAAAATATATGCGAACTAATTTATGACCTTTGTCGGTTATGCGTAATGATGCTTATGACACAAGTTGGGTATGCCAATGAAAACTATGGGTTTTAAATACTAAGCAACCCGATATGGACCCGTTTTTCATACTATTGAAGAGTAAAATGTCGATCGAATTCCACCTCGAGTTCTCCCGTCTACTCTACCAATATACTCCTAGATCAGACGAGTCTGATAGAGTACCACGAAAACCAAGCGGTAGAGGTTTACTAAATCTTTGATGTTTGTTTCTTATAAATTAGGTACGATAATGAGTAGGTATGAGACCCAATACTTAGGTATTAAATTAAAACAGAAATCAAGCACATTAAAGTAAACAGCATATAAAATCGTGCTAGTGTTTATCGCGAACAGACTGACGCCTCCGGGGGCTCCGGGGCACATTTATGAGTAATTATGAGGATTCATTATAATGTAATTATACATATACTAAATATCTCTTGCATTTACTTACATAGAAAACGGTAAAGCACACAATTTGTGCAACAACATACTGTGCAAAGTTAAGAGTCTCCGATTTTTTTGTGGATAGATACGCATCTATAGATTGCTCTTCAAGTATTCTAGTACAGTTGTGACGATCTGATGACATATTACATGACTATTATGAATACAAGTAAGTTATAGGAATAATTAAAAATCGATCGAAGTGCCATCAAATATCTAAAACAAGAAAATAGCAGAGTAGGAACTTTATCTAATCTAGATATTATTATGTGTATAAGTTGCTTGGAACGAAAGTTATTCAGCACTATAAGTCTACATTTCAAATTCTTCCTTTGAGCAAAAAACTATGAGTAAGCCCGTGACTAAGCCGAAATCAACTCTTTCAATGTTAGGTAATGGGCTTCCGCGGCCGAGAATTAAGGGTAAGTAGTGCCAGACGAATAGATTGATAGGCTCCCATCTATGACTGGCGGACGGCGGCGTCGGCCATGTATCTACCAGGTTCTGCATAGCTTTCCTATTAGTTGACTTCTTTTCCAAGTTATGGAGTAACTTTAATGACAATAATTGTTGCCAAATGTCAGGTACGGCACCGCGAATCATGAAATAAAGAAACTTGTAACTAACACTGGGGTACCTACTTATATATTCCGTATAGATACTGCAAATACACACACCTAAAACATGAGCAAATGTAACATACCTACTTAATTAAATAAACTGCATTAGCAATGAATGTAAGTCGATTGGATGGCAGTTATAAGCTCGATATAGATTGGTAGTTTCGGTTTTTATGGATAAACGAACTGCCGCGTAAGTCGCGTAACCTTGAAAGCACGAGTACTTAAATGTAGCATTCTTGCCGGTGACCTGGAGGTATATTCTTGTGCGTTGCTTCGCGTCGCAATTGTATTCAATGCGTCTCGCGCGCTCTCTTCCACGAGCGAACATGACCAAAGGAGCGGGCGAAGCAAATTTAAATGTAGAAAGACATCCCAAAAAGTAAAAAGGATAAATCGCATTAAAATCTGGCTACACTGAACCACAAGACGAAATTACGGAAGAGCGCTTCAAGAACTCGCCCGAACGCTTGCCTAATTAATCCGCTATCGCTATAAGCCTCACCATAACCAATCCCTAACTCACATAACTTTAAACGATAGGTATCGATATTTATCGGCTCTTTATATAAAACAGACAACGCGTCCAAACTGCCCGCATATTCTTTATCAAGCCAAGGGCCCGTGCCCGTGACTCATTCCGAGAATTTAAAACAAAAATAAGCAGCCTGCTATTGAAAATATTTTTGGCGCACGGAACAAACATTCTTGTATTTTATAGTATTGAAATTCCAGTAAGGTTTGTTAGCATACTAATTACAATGCAGCCCGTTTGTGGCTCGGCAGTGAATTGGATAACGGTGAAAAAACCCTTTGTCACAACGACATAAACGCCAGGTTTCAGTTCGATGACTAATAAATAATAAAAGACGGTTACCTCAATAAAATTATCGTTATTCCAAGCCCCAGTTTTCTCAGTTACCTACTGTAACGACTCACTAAAGTACCTACTTACTTCCTTACCTTTGTTGCAAAACCAAAACTTAAAGAACTTTTATTACAATGGGAATATTGGCAATGATAGGTACAAATGTGTTCATTTTGACAAGGTTTTACGTGGTTCTAAGGAGACTTATACCTGGCTCTATTTGCTTCACCGTATTTACCTAGGTAAGGTGGTTACTTTTATCCATGATTTTTAGTAACTGTAGGTTTGTGTAGGCACTCATGTCAATATGATAGAGATAAACCGATGTCGACACTCCATTGCGATCGCCACCATTGAATAGTAATGAACAGAAACAGCTATAGGTACACAGTGCTTCCTTCATTTTATTAACTACAGGGCATCGACGTTATTCGCACATTCACGCCTGAGCCTGCCGTGCGTAAGTACACTCTGTCGCCTTGCTTCACTAAACAACTAAATGTGTCCGTTAGATTCAAAAGTGAAATTAAAAAGTGTAACTTATGTAGAGTCGCAGGAGAGCGCTCTCTCGCATACACACGTGTGGTGATTCACTACTGAAAAAAAACATACCGAGGGACGGCGGAGAACGCGAGTGACGCAGTGTCTGCGAGTCATTGATCCCGCCTCGCTCCCGGAGTGTCGACGCGCGCCATGGCCGAGCCCGCGCCCACACCGCTGCTCCCGCCGCTCGCGCTGGCCGCCGGCCTCGCGTGCGCCGCCGGCGCCGCCGGCCTCGCCAACTGCGCCCTCCTCTCCGCACTCCTCGCTCGCTCAATAAACGGTACATTTTATATCCCTTAAAAAACGATAATTAGGTACTTATTAACCCAAAATAAACATCACTTATTTTTTTTAGGTCTCTCCGCTATAATAATACAGTTAGCTGTCGCGGACCTCTTTCTTCTCGTAACCACAATTGGACCAGAAATATGGTCCTACAATTACCGGTCATGGATTTTCGGGAACGGCGGCTGTGTTGTGTACCAGGGATTAAACGTGTTTACGTCAACGGCGTCCTTGTATTTGGTTACTACAATAGCGTTACATGCTATCGCTACAGTCAATCTGGAAGTAAAGGCGGCGAGGTGGAAAGCGAAGAGAAGCACTCAAGAAGAAGATGAAGAAATAAGATCCTCTCGACACAGTCTAGTGGCAACCAGTAGCGACACCTCGACGCCTCCACGCACGATGAATGTCGACTACCGCCGACTTACCGACACCAAGATATTAGTTACCCGGCCAACCATCTTTGTCTGGATTCTCTCTGCATCTCTAAGCGTGCCCGAGTTCACTCTGGCGACAACAGTTCATTTAGATAATGACACGTTCGTGTGCACTTTAGTAGATTCGAATCACCGATTCTACATGCATTCATTGATTGCATTGTTCAATCTGTTTGTACCCATGTTCATTATGAGCCTGGCGTTTGCATTAATTGTTGTGCGACTTAAGGCGCGGAGAACACTTTCTGATATTAGTGAAGATGTGGTGGCCGCGTTAAAACTATCTCTGTGCTTAATCGTAGTGTATGTAGTGTTGTGTACGCCACGGTCATTTGTGAACGCTTACTCGGTATATTCTGCAACAGAGGACGGATACGATTCGGAATCGCTGATAGAGACAGTAAAGCATTCTCTTCCTAGTGATATGATGATAGCTGTAAATATAGGATTCAGTGTAGTTTACTTAGTTGCGACACTACTGCGTCCTATTCTGTGCATAATGTTGTTACCGTGTGTAAGTAAAAAGTTAACGTTCAGATGTCGAACGAACGAAGAAGAGAGTGTTTGAACTGTTGCATGAGTCTATAAGACTGAATTACGCGTTTGGCCTGAGCAAATCGCAATATTTTCTGATTGTCATTCATATATCCGCTAGTCTTGTAAATATAAAGAGGTAAAACCAAATAAAGACTGATGTAAGCAATTGGGTTATCATATAATAATAACAAAATTCCCAAAGTCAATGCTTGTTATAAGTGAAGATTGTAAATCTGTAGGCAGCTCCGTAGGTGATTGTTGTGAGGGCACGGGAAATGCAAACAACAACGCGGAGGTTTGTGACTCGCCTTGATAACGCATTCCTTCGCCAAAGTAAACAACTCGGTTTTAGCCATAGTTACCAGAACCCCAACGCGCCATACGTAAACCTTAGTTAGACGCAGCGTTACTAGATAAGATTATAATCTGTTCATTTATTGAACGGAGTAAAACGACAGGTGGAACTGTCAAACAACATATAATGATACCAGCACGTCTATTCATGGGACGGCCGCGACATACTTCTCTCGGTTTTTCTACCTCTTGTTCTAAGTGTTCTAATTTTTTTATTTTTTTTATTTGATATACAATTTACATAAATATACACAATAAGAACCAAGCTATAGTAACAAATGGTATTTAAAAATTAATCACACAGAATCTTTTAAAAATAGGAAGAAGTTTACTCCATTTGTAGGCAAACAAATCGGGTGTGTAATGATTGGTATAACAACTTTTGATATATTTTCATTGGATATAACAACATTTAATATAATTTCATTGGATATAATCACTCAAGGGCCATAATAAACTTTTGGTATAACAACAATCAGTATAATTTCATGGCGTATAATGTTCAAATAGTATAATACATTTTTAATATAACGTTTAATGGATATAATGTATATTGGATATAAGTATTAGTGGTATAATGTTTTGTATGATATAATTTTTGTTTTCACACATACGTTAATTATATTTTAACCTAACCTAAATCTAACCTGATCGCCAGCGTGCCAACGTCACCCCGCGGCTATTTCCGCTCTAAGGGACACAAGCTAACCCTAACCTAACCTACAAATAATACCATTGTTACAATTATCAGTGGCTATTATACTGTTTTGTGACAGTGGTTAACTCGTCGTCGTACCTACACCAACCTGCCTTATAGAGTAAAATAGGTAAGAAATAATTAATGGTAGTAAATATTCCAGATTATGCCAAGTACATTATACCAACTGAGTTTTATATCGAACAAAGTTAGGTATACGTTATGACTGTTACATGAATAGTTGTTATATTACAAGTTAATTATATCCGTTGATTATATCTGGTATTACATGATAATATATCAAATGTTGTGATATCAAAAGTGCATTATATCCTTTAATCGTTATATCCAGTGAAAATATATCAAAAGTTTTTATATCGATCGTTACGCACCCAAACAAATCGCAATCCGGTGCATACAGAATTTTCTTGTTAAGTAGCACCTGCGCGTTGACAACTGGTGAATGCTCGTGCGCCGCCGTGAGAGACGAATCAAACAGCACGGCTATCATGTGACAGCCCGCGAGCTCTCTCGATTTTTCTCTATACTACTATTCTACCTCTATTCGTCTATTCTTCTCTCTCTTATTAGAACACTTAGAACAAGAGGTATAGTGCGGGAAAAATCGAGAGTATGTCGCGGCCGTCCCATGATAGACGTGCATGTAGTATTTTTCGACCGCGTTTACGCACAACGCAGACGTATTAGCAAGCTCTTGTCAGAAATGTCAGAATGTATGTAAAACCTAAATTACGCCTGTGCGTAAACGCAGCCTTTGTGTATGTACTGTGTACTAAGCCTGGGAACAGGAAGTGAAAACAAATTGACTGATACATGGACCAAAATATAAAGATTAATGTAGGTAGTTACTTCCTATATCTCTTCCTAATTGTAAGGTCAGACTGAGCAAGGTGCAATTGGCATCAATTTGTCAGACACTAAACGGATATAATCTTAACGATCTCACTTTGTTTAATCCAGGAAAAATACGGTTACGAAAAACATTAATTTAGAATAGCGTTTTTTTGTTTAGGTAAGTATATTGTTTTAAGACGTTATTCTAAGATATTTTATTCAAGAATCCAACACACTTTTTACCAGAAAGTAACTAATTATATAGATTTAATTTAAATGAAGCATGCATTGTCTTTTTTCGTATAATTTATCTTAATTTTTTGAGAGCAAATGGAAATTAACCAAAATAAGAATAAATACATTTATTAATATTTTTCTGACTTTATTTTCAGCAGCTAGCAGTTGTTTTTTTTTCTAGGTAGCTATTTAATTGATAATATATATCCGTTACATAGATAAAATCAGCTATTATAAATTATTTCAAAACTTGAAGATTTTTCCATACAGTCAGTTCAATGACTGGACTATTAGCCACAACTGCTTCTACGCACTTGGTGTTCAGCCGCTGTTGTGTGTGGAGGCCTTAAGTGCGAGTTTTTCATGATACCTATTACATTTAATTAATACAGATTATTTGTTTTATTTTGACCACATTGATAACTAAGACGTAATTTTAAGGATTGTCAAAACAGAAGTTCAGTATGCGTTGGCATTAAGTAGTACCGAACGTACTTTTTTGCCTGTTTTTCGCAATTGTGTTAAACATGTTATAGTCACTTAAGTTTACCTACTAACTATACAGACAAATTGAGAACGTCCTAATTTTAGAAATCATTAGATAAAAAAATATCCCTGCCCGTGAGTAAGTATTATTTTTAATCCTATTGATTGTGAATATTGTGATACTTAATAGTATAGGTACTTAGTACTTATCCTCGCATGATATAGGTCTATTACGCCGCGTTATGTACGATTCTCACCGACCGGGCATGGCCGGAGCGAGCCTGTGCGTGTGATGCAAGTTGCCAAAGGAATTTGAAGCTTTAATATAGACATTCATTACATTTCTTGAATGTACTCGCGGCCGGTCGGCTCCTCCCGGGCGTGGACGGCTGTCGTCACATGTGACAGCCTCCGTCTGGCTTTTGCCTACTGCACTCTATTAGAACGCGGTTGGCTGCCGCCGGGTGCTCGCGCACCCGTTCCGAAGCGGCGCCAGGTGACCCGGCCCGGCCCGTTCGGTGAGAATCGTACATTACCTATGGACGCCCGGGCAGCGGCGCGATGAGCGGCAGTTCATACATTTGATCGAGATCGAGAGAGGTTGCGAGGAGGTAAGCGAGAATAAGCCACCAATAGCATTGCATAGGGCGCGCTCACGCATCGCTTCCTATTGGAGCATTTTTTCCTCGCTCATCGCCTCGCAGAGCTCTGGTGGATACTCACTCTTAGAAGAAGCTCCAGCGAGTCTTCGTTGTAAGGTTCTATGTTCTATGTAAGGTAGCAAAGCGATGCAAGGTTAGCAAGTAGCAACGCTATAGATGGATTTGTTCCACACATAGCGCTCCGCTACCTCGCTAGCTCTGATGGATACCTACTCACCCTTTGCCTCGTCACATACAGCTTGAAGTCGGACGATTCGGCGAACGAATTCGGTCGCCCAATTCTGCTGGGCCGATTCTGACCACAGCCACAGCTACTCCTTACAAAATCAATGGCTGAACCACAGACGGACACACGGAAATTCACTTCACGCGACTAGGTAGGAAGGTACTTATAGCATTTCAATAATTCAGTTTCCTGTCGGTGTCGCCTGCACATTTTTCGCGAAGGTGGCTATTTGGCTAAACAAGCGTACGGCCCACCTGATGTTAAGCCGACACCGCAGCCTATACACGCATGCAACTCTAAAGGAGTAACATGGGCGTTGCAGACCCTTGATATGTATGAAGGAACAAATTCCCTCGCTCTCAACAACGCATCCTCGGGAGCTCTGGCGACCTTGCTCACCTCCAGGAATACAACACAACTACAGAGCAAGTGGTAGTGTTATTATGGCTGTGCTCCTCTGCAAGGCGGAGGTACTTCCCCAGTTGGGCTGCTCCAAATTCGAGCGGGATGACATTTCGCTGTGTCCTACCTCACCAAAGCATGAGCATCAGACACTAAAAGCTCTGTGAACCTATCTCTTCTTGTAAGACGCCACGATCACGATTGTCAAGCGCAACGCCATCTAGCGGACTGCCTGCCTACTTTTTTGACAGCACAACTTTTTCCTAACTCTCTATTTTATTATTTTAACTAAGTAAGTATTATTCGTTTTACTATCTTGGCTTGCCTCTAGGTACAATGCTAAAGGTACCTACATTTTCTCTTCATTTGACCACTCATGGCACGTATTCATATTCTCTAACAATGTATTGGGCCGTCTGCTCTAGCGTCCATAGATGGCGCTATATGTGTGCTATTACGATTATGTTCCGAGGGCGACAACGACAATAGGGTAATTAAGGTTAGGTTAGGTTGACAACAGTGAAATAGTTATTTGTTACAGTGTACGAGATTTGGGACTGGTCTTTGGACATTTCCAATATGATGTAAAGATTGTAAAGAGTGATGTGGCTAGAGTAAATCGATTGTCATAATATCCGATTACGATTGATGATGGCTAATAAAAGGAATCGATTGATTACTGTGTAATCATTATTTTTAGGAAATCAAATAGAGAGCCTATACACTGTCTTCTGCTAACACAAGTGTCCTGTAAGTAAAGAGAGAGACTGATAGTGCGAGAAAAATTGAGAGAGCTCGCGCCCCGTGCAGAAATCAATGCCATATTTTCAAAGGCAACATTTTGCACAATCAAATATGTCGGTTTCGATCGATGTGATTTTATTTCGTATTATCGTAACAGTAATTAAATAATACATTGTTATTTTCCTATTCACAATTATTTGATTCATATCGATTTATTTCTAAATTGACAGACTCCAAACGATTAAAGCAGTATATCACTAAATTTAAAAATAAAAAGTCGTAGGACGTAATGGTTTGCATACCGAGTTTTCAATGCTAATTTATATACAAATAAGCCGTAAAAAAATATGACAATAATTTTATAAGTGCTAAAAAGAGCGTGCATGGAAATTGAACTTTGTTTTGTAACTCGGAAGCTATTGAAACTTTTTTTATTATTTCGATGAGCAGTGCCAATTTACGTTATATGGGTGTCGCGATGTGTCAAAAGACCAGTTCCAAATCTCGAACACTGTATACAAGGGTGCAAAGTTGTATTTTATCCGCAAGTTTGGAATTGAAACAGGAGCAAGCGAAAGGATTCTATAGTTCTAAATTAGAATCCTGAACGTAGTGACTAGTGAGTGTTTCAACACACGAGAAGTAAAATACATTCGCACCCATGTGTAACACAAAACTTTTTACCTCCTCACTGTAGCGAGGAAAATGCTGTTGCAACAGAAATACATCTGTGCCAATTTTGTATTATGAGCGTTTTACGTTTTGTTATTTGTCAAAAGCTACACGCTCTAAGGTCAAATTACTTTCCCCACTAGTGGATAAAATGCGTTTTGTCCGACTGGTTTTAAAGGATAAAAGACGGCTTTCCGAGGCAGCGAGAGGAAAATAATTTGTTTTTAAATTAGCAACAGATAAAAATTACGAAAATACTGGGAATCAATCTTTCTTTTAGGTTTGCTATTTTAGGATTTTTAGGGTTCCGTAGTCGACTAGGAACCCTTATAGTTTCGCTTTGTCTGTCCGTCCGTCCGCGGATAATCTCAGTGACCGTTAGCACTAGAAAGCTGATATTTGGTACTAATATGTATATCAATCACGCCGATAAAGTGGTAAAATAAAGTGTTTTTTTTTATTAGGGTAGGTACCTCCCCTATACGTAACGTGGGGAGTGTTTTTTTTTCATTTCAACCCTAACGTGTGATATATTGTTGTTGTTTGTTTTTATTGTATTGTTGTTGTATTGTTATTGTATTTAAAAATGAATAGGGGTTTGCTTCAATCATTTTTTGATAATGTTAATATTTTCGAAGATAATCGCTCTAGAAGTAAAAAAAAAGTGTCCCACCCCCCCTCTAACTTTGAACCATAAGTTTTAAAAATATGAAAAAATCTCAAAAGAAGAACTTTATAAAAACTTTCTAGGAAAATTATTTTGAACTTATTAGGTTGAACAGTTTTTGAAAAAAATTACAAAATAATTTCTGAACTAAGTTTGTAATTTAACCGTATAAGCAGGTGTTTATTGTACCTGTAATTTCTACAACATCACAATGAAATGACGTTGTTTCAAACTAAAGTATAAACGGTGAAAATCGGTTCACGCAATAAAGAATTATCCCATAAAAAACATCTTCCATACTTTAAGCTCGCGCGCAATAGTTTACTTAATTTGGCGGTAGATATCACTGTACGCGGAACGCTCACATTGTACATGGCGCTGCCTGTTAAGATTTTTCCTGATTTAATGGGGTCGGAGCAGGTGCGCCCATACATTGGGGCGAAAATTTATCGTGCTCTAATTGTCGTAGTTGTCTTTAGTCGTTCGTTGTCTAATAATAAAATTGTTCGCCAAGTATTGCTTTGTAGGGTTTTAGGGTTCTGTACTTAATATGTCAACTCAATGTAACAATCTAACACATAGCCCATTTTTTAACGCTTTAAGTGGGGACACTTACTGTGACGGACGGAAAACTACGGAACCCTACACTGAGCGTGGCC
This sequence comes from Epinotia demarniana, assembly GCA_945867215.1. Taxonomy (NCBI): domain Eukaryota; kingdom Metazoa; phylum Arthropoda; class Insecta; order Lepidoptera; family Tortricidae; genus Epinotia; species Epinotia demarniana. The sequence continues at coordinate 20,193,816 of OX244263.1, forward strand.
CTACACGCTCTTGGCCGGTTATTTTATCATAAATACTAGCAATAAAGGCGTTGCTTGATTGTGACGTCACAAGCAAGTAATCCCTACAGATTTCATACTAACTAACTTGACTTTTGTCCTTTGTCAAATACGGTATGTAAATATTCTTGCGGAATATCTTATCTGTATAACAATTAAGTACATCCATTATAATATAAAATATGTTGCCAAGGTTCATCATAAGTTAATCAGGCATAAGTTAACAACATGTAGGTAGGGATACCTATTTTATTATAGTAGGTACAATAACACCCCTTCTCCCCCAGGGGATATGATTTTTTGGGACATAAGGTATGCTACGGCGCCTACGGCTGTCCGGCGGAACCTATTACGGGACTCAAACTTCATCAAAATCAGCACAAATGTGAAACGGAAACAGACAGACAGAGCTACTTTCGCATTGGTGTCTGGATGCTGCCGCAAGACAGTTAAAATAACCGTTCCTAATCCATTAAAAGGCTGCGTCGCGCCGCCGTGCGCCGTCATAAGCTTTCCGACACTTTGTTCCTGCAGTTAAGCACTTCCGAGCACGTACTAGCCACATGCTAGTACCAGTTATTGTGAATGTAGGTATGCATACACCCATCAGCCATTGTTTACATTGTTAACAATTAAAGAAATGGAGTGTATTCACAACCTGTCTCGAGTTCCCTCAAAACTCACCCCGATACGAGTAGAAGTAACAACGATTCGTAAACGGAAGCCAAATATAAATAAATATTAGGGGACAATCTTACACAAATCGACCCAGTCCCAAACTAAGCAAAGCTTGTACTATGGGTACTAGACGACGATAAACATACTTATATATATAGAAAACATCCATGACTAGCTGCAAACGCACAGAGAGCAGTGGCGTGGTGGGGCGGCGCGGCGCGGTGCGGAGGCGGTAACGGTTGTAATACTTGTAATGTTCGAGCATGAAATGATCCGCAGAGCGGCGCGGCGCGGCGCGGTTTTCTGTGCGAAGCCTTTCGTATTAGCTCGAACATTACAACCGGTACCGCCTCCGCACCGCGACGCGCCGCCCCGCCACACAGTGCGATGAAACCCCGATCTAGGTGGACAAAAAGGGTCACGCTATTTCATTATCTGTGGTGGCTATAGCGATAGCCAACATCCTAGAAGGAATGATTCCAGTAATAGTTTTGTCCTACTACCCTCATAAAATTAGGTAATAAATAATGTCGAAGCGAACCGAAACACTGTCATCGATAGTGAAATCGTGCGTTTTACTGCTCTTGCTACTTCTAGTCATGGATCGTGAAGTTAGGTAAGGACTACATTTTAAAATATTAATTGTTAAAAACGGATATTCCTTTGCCACTAAAAATCAACTTTAACGTAAAAAATTCCAATTTTTTTGCATGAGTTTCGTGTTTCATAGACAAGGAAAAGGATGCCCCCCCTTGCCCCCGGGCTGGATTTTTTTAATGATAGAGTTTTTAATGTTCTTTCGTTTTATGCATGTTAGAAACTGCGATCTGATGCGAGTCGTGACTTTTTTTTAGAAATCCGTACCTAGGAGGGAGTTTTATGAAGAATAGTTAAAACACGCTAAAAAGGATAAAAATAACCGTCTTTTCGAATATTTTTCAATTAAATTTGATTTGAGCAGAGTCACGCCAGATTCACTAAGAAATTTCAAGAGAAACATAGCTCGTATTTCTGGGAAATTATTAGAAAAGTGGGTTGCTTGCGGGAGAAAACAAGAAGTATTCGAAGCACTACCATTAGGTGTTGGATGGCTAACTAGCGAAGGCGCCGTAGGTTCAGCGAAGTTAAGCGAACAGTGTTTTTGAAACAATATAATGCGTCTGTTTATAATAATATGGTTTAAAAAAAATACGAATAGTAATCTTGAGGCTTTTCTGCAGGGAAATCAGTGTTTAGAAACATGATTAAGCATTTTTCGCTCGATAGAAAAAATCACGAACATAGGTCTAAAAGGGTCTAAAATACACTTAAAATATTCGTTACAAATTACGAACAAAAGCTAAAAATATTAAAATGGCTTCTAAAAATCGGCAATATCATGTTTGAGGGAAATCAGTGTTTACTTTTTTATTTATTTAATTGGCCAAAAAATTAAAATTAAATAAAAGCGGCCAAGTGCGTGTCGGACCACGCACAACAAGGGTTCCGTGCCTATTAAAAAGGTCGTATCCTTACTGAAATCATATGGCACTTACATCCTTTTCTTTAAGTAAGGCGGTTTTTTAGAAATATCTCGAAAACCTTTGAACCGATCTTGTTCAAAACAATTTGCATGATTTTTTTCATATTTTTGAAATACACGGTTCAAAAGTTAGAGGGGAGGGGGACACAATTTTAGTGACTTTCGGGGCGATTATCTCCGACTCTATTCACTTAATCAAAAAATTTGCTGAGAAACCTTATATTTATTTTGGAAGGCCTATCGATTGATGTGCCACACGTGGGCATGCAATTTTTTTTTCTTATTGTGTTTCAATTTTATGTATGGAGTGCACGCCTAAAAAAAACTTTTTTTGTAATTTCATTACATAACTATGTAGCGGTTAACAAAATACACCTATCCAGCATTAATGAAATATAATGAAATTCTATGGTACAATCCCAACACATCATTTGGAAATGCGCTAATTGTTGCCAATTTTCATCATCATTCATTTTTGACCTTACCTATATCTCGTAGGTAATAATCGTTTTATAGATGTCGGGTGATCATGAGAGTGACGTTCAAAACCCAGGACCGTTTTAATAAAATCAACAGCTGATGCGGAAATCAGTGCGGAGTTGAACTCCATTGCGATAAGACGCGTCCACGCAGTGTACAGCGTGCGACCAGTGTGCCAAGATCCCTCCCTTACGGCGTTTACCTGTGCGGCCAGTGTCTGGCTCCGTTGGACGTCTCGACGCGCCACCGGCCACTTGACCTATTGCTTACGGGTCTAATACGGACGGCCGGGGTCTCACACGACTGGTCCCTGGATTCACGAGTAATTATACCTACACATATCTTTGTCATTGTAACTTACTGCAATAAGTAAATAATAAAATAAAATAAGATGGCCATAAACTGCGTAGCTTGTTGCAAATCAATTAAAACCGCACAATATATGTCGTGCTCCAAATGCAGTGGCACTTACCATCCAGAATGTGTAAACAAAGTCTACAAGAGCTTGGTGAAGAGTGAGATTTTAAGCTGGGCATGCCCAGCCTGTCAGAGCAAAATACCTAAATCAGATAACACATTAACGCCCGGGCGCCCGCAGGCTTTAGTGGCTGGCGCCGCGGATACTCACTCATCATCCAAAACAAACGTCACCTTGCGCCCGCAAAACCGCGAATCAGAAAAGCGTCAGCTGTCACCGCTCCCTGATAACGACGCCTTAGTCGCGCTAACGAAAGAGATTATGCTGCTGCGTGATGACATGGTCGAGGTTAAAAATCATCTGAAAAACCTGTCTTCTTGTGTGGGAAACTGCACTGCCCGCCTTGATGAATGTGATTCCAAGCTGGCCTGTTCGGATGCCAAAATACGCGTCTTAGAAGGAGAAGTTCTGGAAAACGCTTTTCTTCATCAGAAAATCTGCCAATTGGAAGAGAGGCTGAATGCACAGGCGCAAAATGTAGTACGCAATGAAATTGAAATACAAGGTGTCAATGAGCATACGAACGAAAACTTATTTCATATTGTTAAAATAGCCGCAACGAAGATTGGGATAGATCTGACAGAGTCAGACATAGATGAAATTTCGCGGGTTGGCCCTCGCCGTGGGGCAGGCGCTCAGAACTCCGAGTCGTCCCTCCCACGGCCTGTCGTCCTTCGCTTTGTGCGTCATATGAAGCGTCGAGAATTCCTGAAAGCGGCTAAGGCTAGACGCAACATTACCACTGCCGACATTGAGGTAGCTGGACGGAGTAGTAAGATCTACTTTAATGAAAGACTGACGAAAGAGAATAGGGAATTATTTCGTCAAGCTAGAATGTACAAAACAACGCAAGCCTACAAATACTGTTGGACATCAAATGGACGCATCTTTATGCGCAAGAGAGAGGGTGGCCCTGCAATCGCGATACATGGAAAAGCGGATCTTGATAGAGTTAAGGAAACAGATCACGCTTTCTCCCTTGCGATCCCCATCTGCCCCGAGACTGCTAACCTTGGCCCATGCCCGGATGCTCTCCCCACGGCAGACTCGTCGGCCCAAGAGACGTTTCGTGGCGAAGATTAAAAGTAATGATTATTTCCGTTTGATTCTACAGTTTCTTCAAATAATTACTTTTGTAGCAAAACACAATTTGGCCATCTGTTTAGATGTTGGCTTGATACGCAATATAAATTTCAGCATATACACACAGACTCACTCTCCACTCACAAATTCACACACCATCGCATACATGGCAACTGCTCATATTACTGCAGAAACCGCATTAATTACGTTGCTGAAACAATTTATCGGCACACAACTTTCATGGCTTAATTTAATAGGTTTATACTATACCTTTCTTTTTAAGCATCAATGGCAGCGTTTGACTTAGGATCGGATATTGACCAATCTATTGCCATAAGTTGTCAGAGGCTCGAAGCCTTGGAACAGTGTAAACCCTTTTTTGGAAGTGTCGACTCTCTGAAGTTCATGACTCTGAACATCAGAAGTCTGCAACGAAACTTCAGCGCATTCGAAGTAGCCCTAAAACGAATGGACACTGTTTTCGATGCTATCATACTTACCGAATGCTGGATAAACGAGCACTCGGTAATTAATCGTCTTTCAGGGTATAATGTTTTTCATACATCCAAGTATATTAATAAGAGTGGTGGTATAGCGATATATGTTAAAGATTCTCTTTCTGTCTCTACCGTGGAACCAAAGTTCGATGACGCAAACTGTATCTCGGTCGCCGTATCAGATAAATTGAAAATCATAGGGATTTACCGATCCCCCTCAGTCCATAATATACACACACACACACACACACACACACACACACACACACACACACACACACACACACACACACACACACACACACACACACACACACACACACACACACACACACACACACACACACACACACACACACACACACACACACACACACACACACACACACACACACACACACACACACACACACACACACACACACACACACACACACACACACACACACACACACACACACACACACACACACACACACACACACACACACACACACACACACACACACACACACACACACACACACACACACACACACACACACACACACACACACACACACACACACACACACACACACACACACACACACACACACACACACACACACACACACACACACACACACACACACACACACACACACACACACACACACACACACACACACACACACACACACACACACACACACACACACACACACACACACACACACACACACACACACACACACACACACACACACACACCACACACACACACACACACACACACACACACACACACACACACACACACACACACACACACACACACACACACACACACACACACACACACACACACACACACACACACACACACACACACACACACACACACACACACACACACACACACACACACACACACACACACACACACACACACACACACACACACACACACACACACACACACACACACACACACACACACACACACACACACACACACACACACACACACACACACACACACACACACACACACACACACACACACACACACACACACACACACACACACACACACACACACACACACACACACACACACACACACACACACACACACACACACACACACACACACACACACACACACACACACACACACACACACACACACACACACACACACACACACACACACACACACACACACACACACACACACACACACACACACACACACACACACACACACACACACACACACACACACACACACACACACACACACACACACACACACACACACACACACACACACACACACACACACACACACACACACACACACACACACACACACACACACACACACACACACACACACACACACACACACACACACACACACACACACACACACACACACACACACACACACACACACACACACACACACACACACACACACACACACACACACACACACACACACACACACACACACACACACACACACACACACACACACACACACACACACACACACACACACACACACACACACACACACACACACACACACACACACACACACACACACACACACACACACACACACACACACACACACACACACACACACACACACACACACACACACACACACACACACACACACACACACACACACACACACACACACACACACACACACACACACACACACACACACACACACACACACACACACACACACACACACACACACACACACACACACACACACACACACACACACACACACACACACACACACACACACACACACACACACACACACACACACACACACACACACACACACACACACACACACACACACACACACACACACACACACACACACACACACACACACACACACACACACACACACACACACACACACACACACACACACACACACACACACACACACACACACACACACACACACACACACACACACACACACACACACACACACACACACACACACACACACACACACACACACACACACACACACACACACACACACACACACACACACACACACACACACACACACACACACACACACACACACACACACACACACACACACACACACACACACACACACACACACACACACACACACACACACACACACACACACACACACACACACACACACACACACACACACACACACACACACACACACACACACACACACACACACACACACACACACACACACACACACACACACACACACACACACACACACACACACACACACACACACACACACACACACACACACACACACACACACACACACACACACACACACACACACACACACACACACACACACACACACACACACACACACACACACACACACACACACACACACACACACACACACACACACACACACACACACACACACACACACACACACACACACACACACACACACACACACACACACACACACACACACACACACACACACACACACACACACACACACACACACACACACACACACACACACACACACACACACACACACACACACACACACACACACACACACACACACACACACACACACACACACACACACACACACACACACACACACACACACACACACACACACACACACACACACACACACACACACACACACACACACACACACACACACACACACACACACACACACACACACACACACACACACACACACACACACACACACACACACACACACACACACACACACACACACACACACACACACACACACACACACACACACACACACACACACACACACACACACACACACACACACACACACACACACACACACACACACACACACACACACACACACACACACACACACACACACACACACACACACACACACACACACACACACACACACACACACACACACACACACACACACACACACACACACACACACACACACACACACACACACACACACACACACACACACACACACACACACACACACACACACACACACACACACACACACACACACACACACACACACACACACACACACACACACACACACACACACACACACACACACACACACACACACACACACACACACACACACACACACACACACACACACACACACACACGTATGCGTTCTTATATGTATAAAGCTTGTTACTACTTTATCTATTGAGTTCATTCTGATTTCTGGAATCACTTCATATTGTTTTACGAATTGCACTCCAGGGTCCCAAGATTCAGGCTCAGCCTAGTTTGGGGTCCGCCAGGTATCTCATTTTATATGTAAACATGTGTATTGTTAAGCAAATAAATGATTTTGATTTTTTTTTTTTGATCGCTACTTGACTGTACGCTTACATTACATCGCAAAAAAGAAAGTATTTAAAGTAAAGGCAGGTCGAAAATACAATTATTTAACAAACTGAATCTATTTCAAGGAAACTAAAATGATTTCTTTTTATGGACTCTGTCAGCTGTACTATATGTACTTACGGAAATCTCAACAATTGTTTTGTATATATATAATATTTGTAAAAATATTTGAAACTGTTTATTGTAAAGTAAAGAAACCAGATGTATTTGTGCTTTCTGTTGAAATAAATAAAATTTATAACGCGACCATTCATTCGCTAAACGCTAAAGTTTTGACGTGAGCAGTCAAGTCACATTATATGTCACAATAAACTAAAAAGTTTTTAATCTTTTGATGTTGGTTTGCTAATATGGTGCTTAAGGTCTAAAACACTGAGTTCTTTTTTTATGAAACATATATCTTGATGCAGGTTATAAGTTAACGCTATTAGCAACTACTGAAATCTAGCTAGTGCTGTCATTCTGGGGCCATGAACCTAGAATACTATGGACGGGCTGTACGTGTTGCCACGGTGAGGGACGGAAAAGCTCTTATGCAGCTAAAGTAAGAACCGGTCCTAAAATGGCTGATGACTTGTCATAAACAACTTACTACGGGACGGGTAATGGTTTGTGTGGCACTTCATACTAAATCAGTTGTGGCAAATAAAAAAAAAGTGGAACTATGACAATGAATGATATTCCCCTTTCTGTCACACTTATAGAGATTTGTATGCTACCAGCTCGCTCGCAAGTGGTATTATTATTACCATAGCCTGTCCAGAGTATTCTTCGTTCATGTTCTGGGGCACATTTCTTGGCATATTTGTTTGACATTGTGCATCTAGTTCTATATACTAAATCAAAGGTTACCTACTCGTACAGATAACGGTAGTCTAACTTTTTCAACTACACTGGGTGATACTGATAACGGTAATTAGGACTTTTGGGATAGATATTATAAAGCATAATATACTTAGTGCACAGCACTACGGTGGTATGGTTCAGTCCCACCCTACACCCAGGGGTATTGCTAGGGGTATGATGGGTCTGACATGAAAAAGGTTATATCGTTACTGAAAACTTATGGCACTTACGTCCTTTTCTTTAAGCAACGCAGTTTTTTATAAATATCTCGAAAACCTTTGAACCGATCTTGTTGAAAACAAATTTCGCTGGTAGAATTTTATAATCCCTATGAGCATGATTTTTTTCATATTTTTAAAATACACGGTTCAAAAATTAGAGGGGGGGGGACACAATTTTAGTCACTTTCGGGGCGATTATCTCCGACTCTATTCACTTAATCCAAAAAATTGCTTAGAAACCTTATATTTATTTTGAAAGGCCTGTCGATTGATGTACCACACGTGGGCTTGCAATGAAAAAATAATTTTTGACTTTCATATTTATGTATGGGGTGCACCCCTAAAAAAAATCTTTTTTAGTAATTTCATTACAAAACTATGTAGCGGTTAACAAAACACACCCTATCCTCAATTTTTTATTCAAATACACCTTATGGTTTTAGAGTAAAATGCCTGTGACATACTGACGGACAGACAGACAGACAGACATGACGAATCTATAAGGGTTTCGTTTTTTGCCATTTGGCTACGGAACTATAAAAACATGATTTCCGCGCTTCCGAGCACGCACTTCCATCTCGCTCACGCTTATGCTCAGTGAGAGGGAGAGAAGACCATGAACCTACGGCGCCTTAAGTTTACAATTCAATATTATATACAACCTTCTACGTCTTCATTTGGATGTGATCCTCCCCAGACTTCTGGACCTGGTCGGCCAAGAATCGATTTTAATGCACAGATTACAGAGAAAAGCAGATAGGGCCTAATAAATTGAACGTTTTCTATACATCCGATCTCTTCTCACTTACGTACTGAACGCCGAGAAGAAAGGGATAGAACCATGTTATCTGACAGGTCTTCATACGTCATTGTCTCCGCTTTCTCGCTCGCACGATGTAATTCGCTCTCTCGCTCGCTCGAGATTTAGTGCACAGAAAGATATTTTCTTACAAGTTATCGATATCGATATTTACTGTTAATAAATTCGTAATATGCGATACTCGTAAGTAAATTGTATCTCTATCCATACTATGCAAAAATTAATATGGTACTTACCAAATAGAAAACAAAAACCATTACACGACTACGAATATAATAAACTGCATTCATGTTTCATATGTTCGCCACAAATTAAATTATGCAAATACATAGGTAGTCAGACGAGTTACTTTTTAAGTCTCACTATTTTGTGGATCTTTAGTGGAACACATTTATTTTTAACCGACTTCTGAAACTTATCAATTCCGCTGGCTCTTTATTTTTTTATTTATGTTCCTCGATTACTCTTAGGCGCCTGGACCGATAAGAATGGTGTTTTGTTAGAAAAGGGGGTCCTAGGCAGGTCAGGATCTGAAGATGGGATCCTGGAGAAAACCAGAGCAATCTTCAAATCTTATTTTGAAACGATTTGGGTACTTTGAAATCGTGCATTTGCTTTCAGAAAGCATTTCATGCGGTAATATGGAATGTGGCTTCGTGAAGTATTGATTTGAAGTCGATTAAAACTTTGTTTTTAAAGTAAGTTAACACAAAATAACAACGCAATTTTATTCCTGAAAATATCTCATTTTAATAAGAAAGTTACATCTAATGCTTTAAATAATAAATATCCAATTATATAGAACTTTTTGCAATCAGTAAACTTGCATCACCTGAAGAGGCAATGCAGATGTCTTAGGTATTGTATCTGGTAGCCTTTCATTACTGCTTAGCATCATTTTGTTGTAGTTGCCTTCTAATTGTTGATCCTGGTGAGATCCCTGCATTAAATACAGTAGCGAAAACATTATTATACAAATTCTTTGCATATACAAAACTTAAATGAAACCAACTCATCTGGAGGGACCTCAGAAATGTCAAGTAATAAAATAAATAAAACTCACTATACCAACTTACCTCAAGCGGCCTCTGAAAAACTGTAGGTATCGCATCTGGCAGCAAGTGTTTTATGTTTTTAATAATAACGAAACAGTTAGTTTCGAAATGTTTCGAAAATATTCTATGGTGTTTTTTCGGCGTCCAATTATTGTGCCCTACAGCGTCAATCCATTTTTTTCGAAGATTATTATTTACCGGAAACCTGAAGTTAACAGTTAAGACATGTAACATTAAAATATTTTGTCTAAACGCCTACATGAATAATTCATGTCGACGAAATATCGATATATACATGGTAACAACACTACCCATGTTTACGACAATTGTATTTTTACTAAAAATCCCAAAAATATCAAGTTTGATCCATGTAAAAAGTACTTATCCGATAGTATCAAGCATCTGCTGTAATCCCAGACCATTATATTGCGTAATGTACATGAAATATTTGAAAAATAACCAAATGATTCTTACCGATGAAATCCGATTGTTTCTCCGGTCTTTTTTAACAATCTAGCGTAACTTCGGCAGTACGGAACTGCACAAGCCATTGTGCCACTTCATACAACTTAAATCATTAACTTATTACAGAAATATTTACTTTTTCAACACAATATTCTTGAAATAACCAACTTTCCTCAAGATTCACAAGAGATTTGACGTTGATTTGACATTGACAGATTGTTTAGCATTTAACACCGTGGTTAACAGTTTTTGGAGACAAGTCGTCGATAGACTCAAAATACCATACTATTCGTCTCATTCTAACTCACATCAGCTGACCATAAGCAGTGACAGAGATAACTATATGAAACATCGTCTTGCTTTATACTGCGCGTCTGTATTCTTATTAGTCTGTGTTTTAATGATGCTTCATTTAAAACCAAAAAAAGACGCGTAGAACAGTGCAATCTTGTAATGACAAAGAATTAGGAATTGCTGCCGAGGTATCTACGAGGTTATCTGGTCATCGTGACGCAGCAAATATAATAAAATCTGTTACCCAAACACCTGCAGTGGCCACCGAAATAGAAAAGAAAATGACAGCTTCTATTAGTGCTCAACGCTGTTTATCAAGCGAAGAAGCTTTGGCTTATTATGTCGAAGCTAAATTTGAATTAGATCGTATACCTACCAACTGAAAAACGTACCATGACGTACTCCAAAATTTTGGACTTAATTAGAAAAGTACGAAATGAAGACAGTTGACGTTACGTTAATTTGCCTAGTTTTAGCGATTCAGTAAGGTACTTACCTAATAAACCGCATAAATTATTAGTGTTGTTTTATTTGCTTCATAGTGCTGTGAAAAATAATACGAATATAAAATTTGTGTCAAAAACTACATTTATACTGCCTAAAACAATGACCAATATAAATTGGCCTTCACGCGTGTAGTAATTCTTAGTACCAATAGGTCAGCTTATACTGGTTTTTAATTTTAATGTGATTTTGTAATTCATTTCATTTCATTTCTATTTTGACATCATAATATGACCAGTTATATGAATAGTTTTGAGGCTTAAATAATATTGTCCACCTAGATCGGGGTTTCATCACAGTGTGCGCCACCGCTCTCTGTGCGTTTGCAGCTTCAGGAACAAATATTCGTGCTCATCACACAAATAAATGCCCTTACCGGGTTTCGAACCCAGGACCTCTTGCATCGTAGGCAGGGTCACTACCAACTAGGCTAAAGCGGTTGTCGTATATAAACTAGCTTGTCGGAGAAGTCGGTAAGTACTTAAGCCACAAGCGTTGTGAATTGTGAACACCAGAGCTGTTATTCGGAACGTGCTAACGCGCCTCACCACATCCGTCACGCCTAACGAAACTAGACCTCTGATAATGCTTAGTTACTACGAATGTGAAAAGAAGACATGTGTCGTCTGTAGGCGATTTATGACCCACAGATGCATACAGAGACATCTATAAAATAGCAGTTGCATAAACTAACCTTTCATAATAATATGTAGGTATCCACTTTCCATCATATTACCAAACAGTTTAAATTACTTTTGTATGAATGTCCAATTTCGTCAAGGAATATAGCGACATCGTTCCTGAAACTACCAGTCCCAAATTAGCATATAACTAGGTATATTGCATTGCCGTGATCCGTTAGACCTACCGTCAGATCAAACTTTAGTTAACCAACATTTTTTGACCTACCGACATTGGGTATAAGGAATCTTTAAAACCGGCAAAAATTCAAGCAAGGCCGCGTTTACGCACAGGTGTAAAATAGCGCAACACGCCGTGCCTGCCTCCGCGGCCTAATCGTTGCGTACGTCGAGTACTCCTTTTATAATTACTTTACTCTTTGATTTCAATACCGATGCCACTACTCAAGACTACCAAGCTCGAGTCTCGAGGCCATACCGCGACCACGAAACGAAAACGAATTTTGTTCGCGCACTATGTAATCTGTTTGCACGAGATCATAAGAAGCCTTAATTTAGACCTGGCTAAATGCAGTGCACTCACTACACTGATTAGAACTAGGTGGTTTATCTCCCCTACCCAGTTAGTGCACTGCCTTTAGCCGGGTCTAAAGGTCTCATGATTAGGCTGCGCCATCATCGACCTTCGTGCACTCATGTGACGTGGAAAACTAAAAGGTGTTTGGAATTAAAATTAATGTTTTATTATATTACGGGTCGTTCAAAGAGGGCATTACTAAATGCGTTCAAGACGTTTTTAAACGTATGAGACCATCATGTTCGCTACAAAAGGTACCTTAACCTGACTGACCTAAGTATATCAGCGCAACATACGCCATGACAACTATAGTGGTCCATGGTCCATGGGGAACACGAACTCACGAACAGGCGTTTGAGTTTGTGTTCAATGAGACGAAGCTAAAACCACGGAATATTATTATTATTCCGTGGCTAAAACTGTGACCTTCCACCGCCATTCATCACATCACAAACCTACAAAAATGATACTCGTACGCCAACATCTTTCCTATAGGAACGAATGTATATGTTGCAGGGAAATGGTCAAAACAGAGATTTGATCAAATCACGCAGGATGTTAAAATAGCCAATCAATTTTATCATTTACCCAATACAAATCAGTAATTTGATCAAATCTCTGAATCTGTTTAGTGAAATGACGAAATCGGACAAAAAAGGCAACTCGTTTTTTCATTTCACTAGACTTGTTTAGTGATTTGATAAAATCCCTGAAACGCGTCAGTGAGTTGACGAAACTAACGCGATAAAAATTTCTCCGCTCTTTTATAAAAAAAATAACCACGAAGACGGAGCTCCCGCCACCATCTTCTAACCTATCCGCCATCCGAGTCTAAGTCCCAGAACCGTTTAAATGACTAATGATTTAGGAGCCAATATCTGCGAGTTAGTTTCGTCAATTCACTGACGCGTTTCAGGGATTTATCAAATCACTAAACAAATCTAGTGAAATGAAAGAACGAGTTGCCTTTTTTGTCCGATTTCGTCATTTCACTAAACAGATTCAGAGATTTGATCAAATTACTGATTTGTATTGGGTAAATGATAAAATTGATTGGCTATTTTAACATCCTGCGTGATTTGATCATATCCCTTAGGGATTTGTTCAAATCTGTTGTGGCCATTTCACTGCGACATATATAAACCTTGCTAGAAAGCATGGTAGTTATTTTGGCAGCGTATGCCATGACATATATGGGTCCGGGTAGAATGTGCCAATGAGATTTTTAAATAATGCGATATTGTGAATGGATCCAACAGTCATATATATATATATGCGTATTGCCTGACTAATCTCAATAGAGTTCGCATTTGTGCTCCCATATACCTAATGCGAAAGCATAAGCTGCAAACAATAAATTTGCTTCTATCTCATGCAAACCTGACGCTGCACAGTTAATGTTAAAGTATTTAGGAGAATTAGGAGCACGTGTGTAGAACAGAAAGCCTGTCTCGCAGAATTTCTCATGCCCATGAAGTCAAGAGCTACTTGCATGAAAACTTGTACTTTCATCAAATATTTCTGAAGGTCCGTGACCGTGCTTCGCGCATGCGCCGAAAGCTAGACATTACAGGTAATCGATTGGCTCGGGTTTTTCAGTACCTAATTGTTCCCCTTAAGCACTTTTTAATACGATCATGAAACCAATGTGAGTATAGGAGTTGCATTCTATTTTTAAAATGCGGGAATAGGGACTTCTCGAATGGTTGTGCAGTAAAGGGCTTTTTGAAAACTACATAACGGCAAGCTAGAACATTGGCTGCAAGAATTCAATATAATTCACGCTTGATTAACTATCATAGTAAGCGTATTCAATGCTTCATAACCAAATTCGAACATTACTGCCCCGCAAAGCGCCCACTGCAAAATAGAGATAGAATCATTTAGACAAACAATATCTTTAGGGGTTAATAGGTGGCGGTTTATTTCATTGTTGATTCTAAAACTAAAAAGTGTATTTAATACAAAAGTTTATTGGTGAAAACATGAAAAATATAATAGATTAATGGCTGATAAAATGCAGCAGAAATGTTACAATTACATGTCCATCACAAGACTATTTTGCTAATAAATGCCTGAAAAATTCAGAATGCTAATTATTAATCAGTGATGGGCACAACAAATTGGTTAATGTCAACAACAAATAGTTTTCCTTTGGTAATAATTAAAACTTTAGAGGACATCACAAAACCACATAAGACACTAACAAGTTTTTTGTGCCCTTACTCAATACAGCCATTACAGTTTGTGGGTTGATAATGAAATTTAAGTTTACTGGGTCACTGGGCGCACTTTAACAATAATATGCCGTTAATATAACATTCACCATCAAACTCCATTTCACTGCGGACATGCGGCGAAAGGAATGTTTCATTGGGGGCCGACCAGGCTGTAAGTTTTATTAATATGAAAGGAAAACACTTTTAACTTAAGAAACCGTAATTTTAATAACTTAAGTTATAAATATTTATATTCATCAGGTCAGCTCGATATCTGTAATCCAGTGTAAATACAGAAATACAAAACCGTCAAAGATGACACATAACATTTAGACGGAACGTGAAGTCCGCTGCGAACGACATTTAACATTTTTTTACAAGCGACGGCTCGCGGCGGGGCGGGGAGGCCGCCCCGCGCGGCGTTCTCGAATGTTACTCGTTTTCTTATAAAACACCGATGAGAACATGGATGCAGAGCGCGGCGAGGCACGCTAGTTGTCGCCGCCCTCGGCCGGCTCGTCCCCGTCGCCCTGCGTGTCCGACGTCCACAGCGTCAGGTTGTCCCGCAGCAGCTGCATGATCAGCGTCGAGTCCTTGTACGAGTCTTCGTTCAGTGTGTCCAGTTCCGCGATCGCATCGTCGAACGCCTGAAATGCAAACCATTCATCACTACATGTCCGGTTGTCCACGCCCGCGCTCTGGACGCTTCAACAAATGCACATCATAAATAAAACAAAAACACTGTTACTGGCTGGATCGAGGATTATGAGGTTAATTGCTTTTAACATATTCATGCTAAAATATCATTAGTTGTTGTCATTGTATGGATACTATTTTTACAAATAAATTTTTGGAAAAATCCATGCAGACATTTTGCTCGCGTCTCTTGTTAGTGAGTTATTGAAAAGGGCGTGTTCACACTGCAAACCAATGTGTTCAGTTAAGAACCTGTTTAGCTAAGTGGCACGCTCGCGCAGGGGAGTTGATAATCTCGTAATAAAAAACGGAAAAGTTGAGCGCGAGACCGAGCCGGATGGGGTGGGTTGGTTGCATTTTGGCTTTCGCAATGTCGAACGCCTCCTGGTAGGCCTTCTGCGAGTCCTCCACGACAGCTGCGGACAAGCGAGCACGTTATTACCCGACACCTCTACTCGTGCCAGCCAGCACAGCGCCTATGCTTAAACTGACACAAATAATGACCTGTTTGGCGAGCTGACACGCTTTGTCTGGCGAATTTAATATCTCATAATAGAAGACGGAGAAATTTAACGCCAGCCCCAGTCTAATTGGGTGTGTGGGCTGCATTTTCGCCTTGCTGATCTCGAAAGCATCCTGGTATGCTTTCTGTGAGTCCTCTACAACAGCTGTAATATAAATTCAAGTTACTAAAGAAATACTCAAAGAAAGGGATCTTCAGTTGCATTGTTAATAGAAGATACTATCAAATCCCAAAATATCAAAAATTTAAAAGTAAACTGTTGAAAATGTTGAAATTGATTTTAATTGCAAGACCAATTGACATTATTAATAAAAACTAGATCTTACAATTTCTGGTTTCTCCTGTGGCCACTTCTGCGAGGTACCTGTAGTAATCTCCCTTCATTTTAAGGTAAAATACTTTACTTTCTGGATTACTAGCTTTAGGAATAAGGTGCTTGTCAAGTAAACCCTGTAAAAAAACAAACAATTGATACATTATTTAAAACTATAAAATACATATTGCATAAAATAAATTACTACAATGGAAAGATGCCAATTCCGAGATTTGTCTAATTTAAACTATTGATTATGAATGAATAAGGCTTGGGCTTTGCTTTGCTATTGGCCAACACCAAAGTATTTTTTTCCAATTTCGAAATAATCAGATATTGTCATAATGGTAATAATAATTGATTATTCAAATGATGAAATGGTAATTTTGCGCATAGTACGGAGACAGGACAGGGCAACGAACGAGCGCGCGCAGTGACGCGGCGCACTACGTCACCCCACCCCGACTCGCGCCGCACCGCGCGCCGCGCACCGCGCCCTGCCGTAACGCCCATGATCCGCCGAAACGTACCGATCGCGGAGGAAATGACCACGACAACTTGTCGCTTGCATCACCCCTCGAATTGGCGACGCGCATGACGTCACCCGCGTAGGCGAAGACTCGAGCTAATCCTGCACGATTTCGGAACAAATTCCGTAACTGCCGCTAATTGGCAAATATGATAGATTCTCGGAATTGAGATCTCGGAGCTAATTAAATGTTAAAGAAAATGGGAAATGGGAGCGTGTAGAGTTCTTACCAATACGTCGTAGCAAATTTCTCTGAGCTCCTTTTCTACTTTAACCCTATATTCTTTAGCCATCTGTTGTTTTCTTTCCGATCCCTCGGTTTTCTGTTCAATGGAGGAGATGACGCGCCACGAGGACCGCCGGGCGCCCACCACGTTCTTGTAGGCGACGGAGAGGAGGTTCCGCTCCTCGTTGCTGAGCTCGACGCCGGTCTCCGTCACCTCCTTCATCGCGGCCGCCATGTCGTCATATCGTTCTGCCTGCTCCGCGAGCTTGGCGCGCTGCACCAGTTCCTCCTTGTCGACGGACATCGTGGACGATCAAAGAGGATTATTTCACTGATGCCCCTGCAATCAAGTTACGTGTCTAGTTCAACTACCGTAGTATACTACGATCGCGATTCGCGAAAAAGATTGATCGTTCAGAAAGACTAATCGTTAGGCGTCACTTTCACCGAAGCGAATCGCAGATAGGGTATTTGTCATCATCGATTGTGGAAGCACCTTGTATAGAGGCCCCGAGCGCACTGGCGCAGATAAGTCAGCAGCTCAAAGAGCACCCTTCACGCCCAACGCGACATCGACGCGGCGTCCGCTCGGTCCGACAGCATCTCACTGACTCGAGGCCGGAGTCCGCCGCGCCGCGCCGCCGCTCGCTACACTGCGCCACCGGTATTGATCCGCCGACGCGGGATAAACACTCCAGACGAAATACGACTAGCGCGACGATTGCACACGCCCCCCGCCCCGGCGCCCGCCTGCACCGCGCCCGGCGGCCCGGCGGCGCCTGCCTACCGCCCTACCTCCTTCCCTTGCTCTAGGCACCTACCTTTCTATCCCTCTAGGTATTTCCACCCAACTCGTGTTGCTAGGCTATATTGCACTAACATCGTCAGGATACATTTAATTTCATACTAATAAGATAATTATTGATTACCGTATGCGAAGGGGTCATGTATGCTATCGGCATTTCAACATTTGTCTTGATGCTATACTTACTATAATGCACAATAGTATGCATTATGAAAAAGCATGCATATGATGATGCATGATATGCAGTTATAGAATCCATTATTGAAATAAGTCATAATATGTTTTGCCTTTACCCATAACTAAACCTCAGATTTAAACAATGCGAAAAACGGACCGGCAAACTTAGCGCGAACGGGTTATAGTTCAAAATCATTTTTCATTTACTTTGGTTGATAGTGATTTAGACATATTTAAAGCACCTATAAACTGCAAATTACCAAATTGAAGCATAATTACACCCACTAAATTATGTATAATGTAAATTCCTTAATGATTACAATCAGATCAGTTATTTTCAAAACTGCTACTGACATTCTTTGCCTAGATTTCCTAGTTAGCACAATTTTTATGCTTGCATTAAGATCTATAATTAATTACTTGTTCCAGTTAGCAGTAACTAACATATATGTATGTGTACAAACATTGTTAGGAGATAACATTTATTTCCTTCTTTGTTCATTAGTTGTAGAGGTGACCATAAAATATTTGTATATTTTTGAACTGGACAGCTATTGAAACATTTGTTCCTTCTAAAATCTTCACTAGTTTTATAAGTGACTCATAGTGATGATGACACAGTATATTTGCAATGTCACGAATGACAAGAGTATCCCATTGGTTCTGTTCTCTCTCATGCCTTATCCTAGGTATAGCACCTTACTGGCTATATGAAAATATAACCTGTATAATATATAAATCTCTGCATATTTTTTTAATGAGATATAATTTTATAGCATCGAATTAAACGGCAAGACAGACACAAGAACACAGCTATAAGAGCAAAAACAGGCGTAACAGACATGAGTATGTCTATCTAAGATAGATCAACTGAAATGGTGTTGGACAGGGCACATGCTAAGATGCAGTCAAGAAAAATGGAGCAAAATTGTCACACACTGGTACCCTAGAGATGGTAAGAGGAGTAGGGGAAGGCAATACAATAGATGGGAGGATGAGCTCAAACTGACAGTTGGTCCAAACTGGAGAAGAGTCACATGATAGAGAGCAATGGAAGGGGTTAGAGGAGGCCTTTGCCAAGACGCATACTGAACTCAGAGACATAATATAAAAAAAGAATATATATATATATATATATACATTAATAATAATAGAAAAAAAAGAAAAAGAGGGAAAATAAAAGAAAAAAAACAATTTATAGATATAAATACTAACAAAAAAAAGTTATACAACTACAATATTAAACAGGGTTGAAGTGTGTTGTGGGCGATGGGCTAGCAACCCATCACTGCAATATCACATTTTGTCGATATTTTACACCCACATTTATGCTAAAAGTGGCGCTGGAATATACATTTCATGTGCTCTGCCTACCCCTTTTGGGAATAAAGGCGTGAATGTATGTATGTAATATTAAACTTAATACATCCAATACGGAGCTCAGGATAAAGGGCTTATATAGATAGATAGATAAATATTTTTATAACCATAAGACCTTATGCAAACGTTCCAAATATATAAATTGAAGAAAAAATAGGATGAAGAACATAAAGGTTCACTATAAAATTATAGGCTAACGGAAGTCAATGAACTTTTACTACGTTGTTCAATAAATATACTAATTCTCTATAAAAGAGTTCTGGTTCAAAATAGCATTATTTGCGTCGTGTGTCCCCGCCTCAATGTCACGCACGTGTCCATCTCGCTGAGGTGAACGCAAGCAAGGGCCGTGACACACCAACGCTCCATCGTAGGTACCAAGCTCTGCCCAACAACCTCTACTAGTTACACAACGGAAATTCGGTCGCAATGAATCATTCATAGAAAAAACGCCACACCGTTATTTAGTCTTTAAGATAGCTCTCAACAAATCCGGTGACTTTATACGTTATCGAATCGACATTGATAACGGCACGACTACGCACGGCGAAATTACGACGCACTACTATGAGCACTGGTTAAGATTACGTCTTCGGATAGTTCAATACTCCTGTTGCCACATTTAATCGTAATCCAAAACAATTTTTACTTCAATTTACTAAAATATGTAACTTTCTACTAATCCAGCCAATTCGCCATTTACTTGAGACTCCAAAAATATAATTAGACTTTAGAAGCATGTACATGGGCCAAATTTAAAGACTTACGGATGGTTACAGCTCACTAATAAGTTTAACTTCGGACGCAGAAACGGTAGAATCGTAGTTAATATAAACTAATGGAAACACATAATTTTTAGTATAATTTGGAATGATAGCTAACCGCGCCGCGAATCGTGTCGCCGGTTCAGGCAAAATGGCTGCAAGGGGCACTCCTTCTATGCGTCACAGTCACATTTATGGAGGTGTAAATTCCCAACATGGACACTTTTCGTAGTTACAAATCACATAAAATGATTAACACTCAATAGAAATTTGATGCACTTACTTGTTGGAAGGGAAAAAAGTAATAAAAACAGCAAATTGCTGCACAATATCAGTTTTTCTCTTGCGGCGAACGATACACTACACTGACGGCGGCGGGGCTAGAGAGGGGAAACAAAAAACGGAACAGGGTTCTCACAGAACGTCGGCCATCTTAAAATGACTGAGGAGGAAGTTGTTAGCTTGCGCGGGAGTTTTAAATACGTAACGAACATTAAATGATTTTGTCCTTCATTACATTAGTAATTAATGTAATCCTTCGTATAAAATTGTAACAAAAAATTAAGCTAAAATTACTTTTATTAAGTTAAAAACATTAACCTGTAGTTTGGTATTTTAGTCATAAAGAGAATTTATGTCGCAAAATCGCATGAGTCAAAGATTACCTTTGGAATATTTTATTCACTGGCAGTGTAACATTATTTTTGTTCATATTATTGTAAGGAATTAAATAATTATAAAGTAACTTGTTTTTATATCATTACATCTACATCTATTTGTGAACTCCGGATTGCCTTGACCACAGACAATGCAGCGTATGCTAGTCAAGCTTTAAGATAGAGCGAGAAAACCAAGACAATTCACCTGTCCATCATAAATAAGAATGTAATATACCTGTCCATCACGCTCTATCTCAAAGTTTGCATCACGCGGCGGACTGTCAGGTGCAGGATCACCTTGCGCCTTGGTTTATGTATATTCGCCATCGCCCACATAAGGCCTGCCACACACTGACGCGGCCTGCGGTGGCGGGCAATAGGAAACTTGACAGCGGCGGACAAGTTTACTATTGTCCGCCGCGGCCAGGCCGCGCCAGTGTAACGCTGGCTTAACGTTAGCTGTAAGCGGTCTCGTTTGTTCAGATTATCTGTAAAAACGCCGTTTTTAATTACCGAAAAAAAAACCGTGAGTAGTATCGTCTATGAATACGTTCTCTTGTCTTGTTAGTGTCAATGTGTCAATTGACATTGACGCAAGATGTCACTTCTTGACTTCACTAACGTCAGGTACATTGTTTACCACGTGCGTTTTCAAATTGTATTTCTAAAACGTGGTTTTACAGAATACATTTGCTACAAAACCTGTTGCATATAAGAATATTTTAAAATAACGATATGCCGAAATCCAAAAGAGACAAAAAAGGTAAATTTACTATGTATTTTGTGGTTATGTTTTACATAATTTTTTTTGCTACGCTAAGCTGTTAACAAATTATTTTTGAAATATTTCAGTATCCCTTACAAAAACAAACAAAAAAGGACTTCAACTGAAACAGAAAATTATAGAAGAAATAAGAAATTGCCTGACTAAATATGAACATATATTTCTGTTTACGGTGGACAACATGAGAAATGCGAAACTCAAGGATTTGCGTCATGAATGGAAAGACTCAAGATTTTTTTTCGGTAAAAACAAAGTGATGGCAATAGCGCTTGGAAGAACTAAAAGTGATGAAGTTGAGGATCAGCTAAATCTGGTAAAATGTTTTTTTAAGTAGTGAGTTTTTAAGTAAAAACTAACTTTGATTAAACCTTTCTTAGTGGAATGTATCAAATTTACAATTGACCTTCACTGTGGCACTGACCAACACTTGATAATGAAATCTGTGGTAGCAATAATATCCTCGATATTATTGGTACTACAGATTTCCACAAGTCACACAAGTACAAGTCTAACTCTTACATTTATGATTCTGACAAATTCCTCTTATTCCTGATTACAGGTTATCCAATCCTTCTGCATGTTTTTTTTTAAGTAATCGATATAATAATGTTTTGCATTTTCACAGCTATCAAAAAAAATAAAAGGCCAATGTGGCTTGCTAATGACAAACAGAGATGTGGTAGATGTGTTGGAGTGGTTCAATGACTTTAGTGAGTCCGAGTACGCGCGGTCAGGCTTTGT
The DNA here is from genome assembly GCA_945867215.1 of Epinotia demarniana. Taxonomy (NCBI): domain Eukaryota; kingdom Metazoa; phylum Arthropoda; class Insecta; order Lepidoptera; family Tortricidae; genus Epinotia; species Epinotia demarniana. The sequence continues at coordinate 20,217,288 of OX244263.1, forward strand.
GGCCACCGAAGATGTGATTGTGCCGCAGGGACCACTAGAAGATTTCTCTCACACCATAGAGCCACATCTAAGAAAACTGGGACTGCCTACCGCTCTTGAGAGAGGTGTTGTTACACTTATCAAGGAATATCAGGTATTATGCTACTATAATATAGAGAGATAGTTTATAGCCTAGATTAAAATATAACATAGTTTTTATCCCGGGTCCAAATAAATAAATGATTGCTTTCAGTTCTTATGTCAAGATTTTTTTTATGAGCCTATTGTGTGTCCCACTGCTGGGCTAAAGGCCTCTCCCCGTGATCTCCATGCGTCCCTGCTAGGTGCCTCTTCCGCCCAGTTGCTGAAGAACACATTCAGGTCCTCCCGCCATCCCCGTCTGCGTCACCTGTCATGTGGCACCCACTTGGTAGCCACATTGGCTCACCTGTTTGGATGCATGCAACAGACTATGTTAAGATTATAATATGTAAAACAAAACTCATAGCAGAGTGCCCATTTTTTTGGGTCACATGCTACCATTCTTAGAAAATTATAGTTATTGAACTATAAACACAGGCTCCTGCAATTGTGTAAATAAACATAGAATATATTAGTATTTCTTACACAGAAAAGTATAAAATGGCCCCTGGTGGTATTATATAGTAGTTTCACCACTGAAAATAGCATGTGTCGGAACTCCCCAGAGCCGCTCAGCCATTTTTCTTTCTAACATATTTTTTAATTCTATATAATTTATTTCAGGTTTGCAAGAAAGATGCTGTCCTAACACCAGAGCAGGCCAGTATATTAAAGCTACTCGGCAAACAATTGGCTACATTTAAAGTGACCATTAAATGCCATTGGTCAAAGGGCAAAGGATTCCACAAAGATATTGATATTGCTAGCGATAATGAAGATGAAGATGACAAGGAAGACAATATTCTTGAAGATGAAGACATGGAAGAGGATGAAACATAAATGTATTAACAACCTGTTTGGTTTTTTAATATACACCTAGTAATAATTACTATGTTTTTATTTTTTCCACATATATCCTAACAGCCATCAGCTACTTTAAAGTTTTGAGGATGAGAGAAACCTTTAAATGACCAAATACAATGCTTAACAAAAGGTACCTAGTCCTCGTGCTGAATTACTTTTTAACATGTTGACCTAAGGACAGAAAAAACAGTAGGTACTTAGGACTTAAATACGTGTAGGTACGAGTTAATAGCGAAGCCTACTCCCTCTTGCGTCATCAAATTAAAGTGCGAGCCAGTGTTGCCAAGTTTAACTACATGAATAAATTGGGGTAAGCCAAGATCACACCGCGGAATAAATTATGAACATTGCAGCGCCACACGCCACACCGACGTAGTGTTTCTGTCTAGTACAGTCACAGGCATCAATATCTGCCGAAACAAAGCCGGCAAAAATATCTGACACCGTCCTTATGGCATTAGACATAGAGTCGTGTCAGATATTTATGCGTGCTATGTTGTGGCAGATGTTATTGCTGGTGACTGTACCTATTTCGTACCTGTAAAACGAGGAGGTATATGGCAGATGATTATACTTCAGTTTATTAGATATATACTGCCAGCTGCAATAATGTCTACGCACCTAAGAATATGTTGACACGAACTCTGAACGGAACAAGATGGAAAAGTGTCAAGATATTATAAAATCATTGGCTACCTATATATTTTTACAGGTGATGTTTTTTATCATCAAATTCAAACAAAACCTTTAATTTGGTGTAAGCTTATATTGCCGACTGTACTTTTTTGCATAGTCATTAACTACACGTGCCCAAATACGACGGGTTTATCCTGCCGGTTTATATTGCCTGTGGCCACCTGCTGTGTCCAAGTCTATAGGTATACCAAATTTCAGCTCAATAGGATAACGTTATGTGGCTGAAAATGGTTTGCAAGTTTTGAAGGACAACTTACTGACATGTACAGTCAACGTGAAAGATATGCTACTTTTTCACCTTCGGGTGGTATTCCACTTTGTCCAATGTGCTTTTGATCAAAGATATTGTTGGATGCCTTCATCAAAACTAGTAGCACTGAAGTTCGATAAAATACACGGTGTTTTTTTAACCGTTTTAGAGCCGAAGCCCAGTTAATGTATACATTACAAAGAACTTAAAAAAATGTTTTTGTTTTTTTTAAATGCATATAATATTGTTTTTTTTAAATTAATATTAATTTTAATCATCCAGCTGAGTGACCGCAGTGTCCGCTAGCCGCCATCTTATGTAGATAGGTACGAACTCTAACCGGGTGAATGAAAGTCGCTCCGTGCGCCATAGAGAAATTTTCAAACTTAATTACCTTTTATTACTAAAAACTTAACTAAAAAAATATTTTTTGTCACGAATGGATAGTACCTTTTGGATACTTTCAGTGGGCTTCGGCTCTAAGTCGGTTAAAAAAACACGTTGTATTACGAATGATACTTATTTTAATCAAAATGGCTACGCAATTAGTATAAAAACTTGAAACAAGATATTGGATACAAATTGGATAAAGACCTTGGACATTTGATCAAAGAAATTGGATGACTTCATGAAAGGGTGGTATTCCACTCTTTTAAGATCTTTTAATTATTAAATATTTAATCAAATTTCCAATAATCAATAGGTTCAGGTTTTCATACTACATAGATATAGGTACTACTTGCATAGTCTTTGAATAATGATAACAAGGCGAAAAATTTAAACATATCTTTGACGTAGACTGTACCTACTTACGAACAGTGAATAAGTTTCTGTGAAAAATTTCATTTTTGGTACAAGCTTTTATCGCCTACTGTACTTTTCTGTATACCATCATCAACTACTTCCTCATTGAGACGATTCTACCGAACCCAAACTCAACGGGGTTACGTCGGTTAACTACTGAATTCCCATGATGGCCACCTTCTGTCTCCATCATCAGATCAGCTCGATGGTACCATAATATTGAATAGTTGTCCAAACTATATACTTATACCCAAAATAAAATAAATAAAATCAATCGGTCACCGGGATCGGGTCAAATTTAACTTGCAAGATTTGTCCCATACTAACAGCGCAAGTTAGTATAAAGCTTGTAAAAATGAATAAAAGCTAGTGACCAGACCGTGTATGTACAGAGCTATAACCACGAAAATAGAATCTCGAAGTTCCTATATCTCCGTCTCTAATATACAGGGCGTACCATAAATGAATAAAAGCTAGTGACCAGACCGTGTATGTACAGAGCTATAACCACGAAAATAGAATCTCGGAGTTCCTATATATCCGTCTCTAATATACAGGGCGTATCAAAAATGAATAAAAGCTAGTGACCAGACGTGTATGTACAGAGCTATAACCACGAAAATAGAATCTCGAAGTTCCTATATCTCCGTCTCTAATATATAGGGCGTATCAAAAATGAATAAAAGCTAGTGACCAGACCGTGTATGTACAGAGCTATAACCACGAAAATAGAATCTCGAAGTTCCTACATCTCCGTCTCTAATATACAGGGTGTACCAAAAATGGGGTGTGAACCGATCAAGGCCTTAACAGTTATTACGTTATTTTTATTTTACAGTTATTATTATTACCCTGTTAAGCCTTGAACGGTTCACACCCCATTTTTGGTAGGTACGCCCTGTATATTGCGTTGCAATGGTACCCTAGCGACAGAGACAGAGACAGAGATATACGAACTTCGATTTTCGTGGTAGCGCCGCAGTTGCGGAATGATACGGTTCTTCACTTTTGGACCTAAAAAAAAAACGACTTGTGACGTACATTTTCGTTGCTCGACTATACCTTAAAATATGGTTTCGCCAAACTGCAAAGCAGTTCATTGCTGATATACCTGTTGCTGAGATGAAGCTGTTAGCAATACCTACGGTTTTAGATGAAAAATAAAGTTCGGCGCACAGATTAATTTCGTATTCCATTATAAACCGGATGTTACAATAGGCAAGTCCGCTATATCCCTGTACGGTCGACAACTTGTTGAAAGCAAAAGCGTTCAATTTAAAAAGGTTGAGCTTTACTCAAGTCCAATCTAAATAAAACACACCGTTATACTAAATTGTTTATTAAAATAATCACAGAAACAACAATAAATTATCCATTTAATTTAAAAGAGAAATACCAAATTCTAATCAGACAACATTATAAAACAATTTTCATGAATTTACAAGAGCACAGTCAAAGTAAAAAATATGAAAAATATCGATACAAGCTAATTGACGAAAAAAACTTAAAAACCACCTTATTACCCGAGTCCTAAGATCGTGAATATATTTCCGTAATTTTGCAAGAATCGATATTTTTGACCTCGATTACCAAAAAATAACGAGTAATCAATTCTCTATAAAACATGTCAAATACAAATCATAGAAGGGCTATGCCCCGACATTTGTTATGGATGTTTGAGTGTGTATTAAACAAGAAAACTTAATCATACATAATCACAGTACAAAAATAAAGCATAGCTTCATCAGTCGACGACATCACAGCAAACACGATCAGCAAAACAAACTCATGACATGACCTTAAACCTTAAATCTACAAATTCATGATTCGTTACAATCAAGCATGGAGCCAAACAGTCTTTGTAAATTATAATATTTTAAACTAAATTTACGTGTCTAAACAGACGCACATCAACCGAATACGAAAGCAAATCGTAGGTACGTGCTTCCAACAGCTGACAGACTACTGCTTGTCTATCTATTACAAGTGATCCAATATTGTAAAGTAGCTATGGTTATTAACTCTTTCATTGCAAATATATGATATGTGTGCTACGTCGTTAGCTCGTAGCATTGTTTTCCGAATATATAACGCAAATTGTCTGTAAACATTCGCGTGGTAAAAGGGCTAATCTTTTACCACACATTTTGTGTTTCTACATACTAGTAGCACCTTGCTACGGGCTATAGCGTTACATGGTATCACGCGACGGTGCGCGACCTCTCTCAAATTTTCTCGCAACATCCGTCTCTTTCTTATTAGACGGATAGTGCGAGAAAAATCGAGAGTATGTCGCGGCCGTCCCATGACAGACGTGCTGATACCGCCGGTATAATTGGGTCGTGCCCCGATCTTCTTTTGATACGAAAGTTTTGAAAGAACAACTGACACGTGGTTCATTTCAACCGAGGCGAAGATGGAAATGGAATTACACTCCATTGACGATCAAGGAAAGGGTGCAATTAATATGCAATTTGCCGGCGCGCCTCGCCTATCCTCACCGATGGAAAATAACCAGTGCATGGCATTTTCTGGTATCGGTGAAAAGCAGCAGGTAGCACCGACGGCACAAACAGATGCAATTGAAAAGAGCTGGGACATTATTCTAGCAGAATTAAGCTACTCAGGTGATCGCAACAACAACGAACTCGAGATCACTTTGTATCACAGAATTTGAGAAACGCAGTAGCCAATCCTTCCTATTTGAAATTGTTAGTTGTCTTAATAGCTATTTCGTGGGGTATTTTTAGCACATTTGCGATTGATTATTAGTTGCAACTGGTAAGGTATATGACTCAGTCGTGTTGATAGTCAAAAATCAAGTGATCAGTTCAATTAATTCATTGTTTTAGAAGACAGTGTACAGTCAACAACATACAGGTGAATTTTTAATGACTGTCCAAATTCAAGTATTAGATTCTTCAGCAAAAATTATAAAAGACGTGTTTTGTACTAAATATTTTAGTAATTGCTGCTTAAAGTTATCCCAAAAAAACCTTACCGCGCGGGCACCTCAGCGGGTAGTAAGGTTTGCGCACGGCATGCCTCCCCTCCCCCGGCCCCGCCCCGCTCCGCGCGGCACTGCATGCCGAGTAACCACGCTGTACGGATAATTCTTTTGGGATAGAAAATTAATAATTAAAAAAATACCTCCCAGTTTTTTTTCAAAAATGGAGTCTAATACCAAATGCCTACAAAAAATTTGGACACTCATTTAAAGTTCACCCTGTATATGAATAGAAACACGAAAGATATATCTAAAATATCTACTAAGATGTACTAGTTACTAGTCATAATCCTTTAAAATTTTTGCTACATGTACTGTTGACTGTCCACTAATGAAAATTGGCCTATAATAAATTACATATCATTCATTGATTTCCAGAAATAAATAGTGCATTATAATCTCAATTACGTTTGTACCGATAATCTTAGCAAACATTAACCTTTTGACAGCCAGGGTGCAAAACAAAACGCTGCCTATCTGACGCCATTGATAAATTAAAAGTTGCGAGCGAGTATGAAAATTATCGTCATCCGTCGTCGTGGCGTCAATCGGACGACTTTTAGTTACAGCCGACTGTGGCTGTCAAAAGGTTAATTCGTACTCTTTTACGTCATTAGATTCCATAGTGCTCAGCAGAATATGATATCTAATATTGATAAGTCACTCGATGACCTAGCGATGCCCATTGCCTGACGCAAGGCTAATCTCAAAGTGCACAAGAGGGTACTCATTAGCTAGAGGTTATATTCCACTTAGGCATCGTCTGACAGTCAACGCAGGTAACTATGAAACATCGGTGAACATTGAACTGTATTTAGTAAAATTGTTTCGATTAAATACAAAGAAGATTTGGCATATTTATTAATATATAGTGTACAAACGCCAACATGATTGACCATCCTGTATTTATATAGAACCTTATTACAATTCACATAAAATGCACGGACGTTCAGTTAGCTGTGTTGTCGATAGTACTCAAATATTTTGAAAGGACTTTTAGGCTCATTCGATCTCAGCCGAAAGTTCAAAGTTACCAAAATTGACTATATTGAAAGAAATTCTCTAATACATTTTTAAATCATAGCACCTTCGTTTTCCGCGACATAAAATAGCCCTAAACTTTTTGGTAAATCAAAACAGTCACATACAGCTAAGTGTTATAATTAAACGATCATTGAATTAGAATTACGCTACTTAGACAATATTAGTCAACCTTAGATCTTAAATCGTGATCGCTTATTGGCGGATATCGACATTTAGCTTGGTGCATTCTTACTTACCTAAATATTATAGAGTGGTTGAAGTGACCAAGCCAGACTTTGTTGGAATTTTTCAAGCCAAAGCTTTTCCAGGCAAAAGTATATATGTAAGACAACATTCATTTAATTAATTAAGTACCTCAAAATCACAGAAGGGCGTTTTGCAAAAAGTGTAGGCCTTTTACTTTTTTCAGAATTTGGAAATGTAATGTGTACTATTTTTATGAACACGATTGCTATTGATTTTAACGGGAGTGAAAATTTCATTTTCATAATTAGGGCATGGTTCCGTCACTCCTTTCGAGACTTTCATCGTTATGAAAAGAGTCACACGACTGGAGTAAATTGTTATTTCTAGCATTACGATCAATGGCAATAGTTCTAAACATTCTGAAAGACGGAAAAGGGATTTCTCTTTGAAAACGCCAAGCGCCGAGATGCGAACTTGTAGATCTTTGGTATGCTTACACAGACCACAAACTGTCATATAACCTGGGAATCAGGGCTCGAACTAGTCGAGGTACACATTATTCATACCAAGATATCCCAAATCTCATACACCCCTGTGAACTTGAAGTTAAGGATTTAACGACGTAAGTGATAGGTATTACGTATTTCTAAAACATAATTTAATGCAGTGATGGATTTGCTAACGATTCCCAGTTTTACGGCATTCTTTTAAGTTTACACAAACGGTTGTGTTCAAATATGCTAGCTGAAAGCATATAGTAACGCGTTAAGACACTTCAAAAATATCTTAACAGCATTATTAACAATTCCATCACGCCATAAAGGAATAAAATCGCATTACGCAATAAGCCCGCAGGTTGAGATGTTTTATCTTACGAAAACTACCACTCGTCCTGTCTGTTTTAACAAGTTCGCAACCAAGAACCCGCCTAGCGGGCACTCGTAACGTTTGCTCAGATGCCGGCTGAGCCCGCTAGGCGGGCAGCAGTATGATCTTACACGCCTAGGGAATTCTGTCGGTTTCCATTTTTAGTCCGGTTGCAAAAGTGTTAATTATAAAAAGACTGATAGTCTACAAAGGTCACAAAAGCCCCTTCATTCATTGGGAGGTGCAAAAGTGAATACATCTTACTCGACTACACCTACAGTGTGTATTTACGCTTTAGTAAGACATCACAATGATACAAAGGCTCTAGTATAAGTTTACCGAAACAAAACGTTACGACTGCGTTCGCGTAGCTGTCAAATCCCATACAAATTGAGGGTAAAACGCAAACGCGATCGTAAAGTTTTGTTTCGGTGAAACTAATACTAGAGCCTCTGTACTAGTATAGGAGAATTAGTTAGTTTTGAGCGCGGGTTTCGGCGGCTGGGGATCCGAGAGCGGAATGTCGAGCGGCGGCAGCGGGTCGCGCCAGAACACGGTCTGCGAGAACTCGTCGCTGGGCTCGCACAGCGCCGGCGGGAACACCTGGTCCACCAGCACCGACATGTGGGAGTACCTGGAGGAATAATCACTAGATTATACCTAAGCTGCAAAAGTGTTAATCCGTCTTTTGCTCTAGTGTACAGAGTAGCCTCCTAGTTCATAAAACTTAAAATGCCTAAATAAAATGTGCGTTGTCCCTTTCTTACGAACGCAAATGTCAAAGTGTCAGAAGAGAAACGAATTTTAACGACATTTTAGTTAAAATAGGCCTGTCCAACATTTATGAATGCGGCAATTGACCTTGTCATGGATCCACTGAATAGTTTATATTATACTAGCTTCCGCCCACGACTTCGTCTGCGTGGACCCGGGATAAAAACTATCCTATATTTTAATCCAGGCTATAAACTATCACATCATCAGCCTATATACGTCCTACTGCTGGGCACAGGCCTCCTCTCATGTATGAGCATAAAATTTATAATATTAGTAGGATGTGATTAATCCATTTAATTGTATTTATAGTGATTGCTATTTCATTTCATATTTTTTAGGAACAAATGAAATTTCCAGGATAGAGACTTAACTGTTTCAAGGTAAATTCGCTACCTTTAACCGCGTAAGTCACCTCGTACTTATATGAGTTTCAAATTAAGTTTCGAACTCTTAAAAATTCTATATCGCAAAAAAATTACTGGGACTTACGAGGCTAGACTGTAGCTGTTCAGCTGTCAGTAAGATCCCGGGACTACAAACTCTATAATTTGATAGATAAGTCCGAATGAACTGTTGGGCTTGCCAAATAAATGATTCGGTTTGAGTGAATCGATTAGCCCTCAAAAGACTAGAAAGACAGACAGACTTCTAGAAGAGACAAACACAAGTGAGTTTAAGGTGCTAAAAAATCGGCCAGTGAGCGCATGGCAGATGGCCATAAAGTAAGTAGTAAATACAAGTATACAATCAGCACCTCAAGATAAAGTCGATGATTTATCTGTCAGAAAAAAGTTGCAAGTTGTGGTGGTTCTATTATTATTAGTAAATAGCGAGATTGGGAAGTTTAAATGACAATAAAATAGGCCATAGTAAATTTTAAGCTCATAAAAATTGCGCACAGTCAATTGTGCATTTGCAAGTTTTACAGTCGAGTTCATAAATATATGTAATGTACCTTCCCAATTGATCTACGTTCCCAAAGGTTCAAAAATATCTCACCATCCTTATGTCATGGTCGTGTTCACATTTTTGTGATCACTTTGTCCGTGCACATATTTTCGAACTCGACTGTATAGTCACCTGCATCAATATCTGGTAAGAGAAAGGCCGCAATAATATCTGACTCGCCCTTAAGCCTCTACAATTAGAGTTCAGTCAGATATTTTTGAGCACCCAGTTCAATCATATCGCATTGCAGGTGACTGTACACATGCACAACAACAAAAAGATAATGTAGATATAGTGTACAATTCTCTGAAAAAGACACGTCTGAAAAAGAAGAAAGTCATTGAAAATTTCCAAAACTTCGCGTTTGTTGTCGTTCTCACTCACTGTATGTATTTTTCGACGAGAGGCGGATGAAACTTTAGAATCAGTAGTGCTGATAGATTTGAAAGCAGATTTTCACACAGAGAGACATTCACACAGGCTCAGTGTCAGATAAAGGTTGAATTCTCGTAAAAGTATAGTTTACTACGTTGTTATAAAACCTGCCGTAAACATTCAGTTTACTTGGATCGATCAGACTGAAGGTCTTGTCTAACTACATGGAATGTTTGCTTCCCCACATAAACAACGATGATTTAGCACCCAGTAACTATTCTACAAATCAAACCGACAACACAATGGGCTTCATGGCGCATGAAAAATTCACGACACTAACATGTTTACCGTTGCCGATGTCACCAGTGGCACATTTAGGTGTTACTGGATTTAGGCGAAATGTTTCGATATGTATATAACGTTTGGGAAATCGGTACAAACTCGTAAAATGACACACGATATGCGATTGTCATGTATTGACGTCGCTTCAGACACATCATTTACTGACGTCCCTTCAGATCTGTTGTATTCATCAAGCAATATACAGATTGACTTAAGGGTTTTTTGGCTATGATTTCAGGGGTGATCTTTGTATTTATTATAAATAGAATTGAATACTAAATGCATGTTTCGCTTTTGAAGTGTCTTATTATAGGTTTTAGAAAATAAATGCAAAGTTAGATGCTTAAATGTTCGCAAGAGATGGTATAGTTATTTCTAGAATTTAAAATGTTTAGTGATTTAATGAAACCATCAAAGGATTTGAATTCCATCACCGAAGACAATAGACAGAAGGAAGGACAGCATTGTATGGGTTTTTAAGCTAAATTCATTGAAATAATAATGCTATATCGAAATAATTAGTTCTCACATGTGTGAAATGGTTAAACCAAAAACTCTTTAATGCATTATTATGAAGCTATTAGTGTGTTACTTTAATTCACTTTCGAAGCATAGTTGTTTTTATAATGTTTTTTTAAGTCGTATAAGTCATTTATTAGTAGTATGTTATCTTATGTTTAAAGCCATCCGCAACGGGAGGTTTGTACGTTTATCCACACATGAGGCATAATTATTTAGATCCTCTCGCAAGACCGAAACAAGACGAAACAGATGGTTTGTCGATGATAACTGTTTGTTATTGGTAGTATTGAGCGATGAAGTTATCAATGTTTACCCAATCAACAAGAAGTATATTGACACCCAGATTACCCACTATTTGCACTATGAATCAGTAGAATAGTCGATTGAAAGTCATAATCTGTTATATCAAAATTCGACTTCCTAAATTATGTACTCTACATTTCATTCTGCAAAGTTTGGAGGATTATCGTATTGGTGAATTACGTTGATTAGACTATTATGACGTTAGGAAATATATCATGGTGGTGAGGTGACCGTGGTGACCAAGCCCTTACGTCATGCCATACGGCTTACCATTGCGTCGCTTGTCGCCACTTTACTTTAACTAAACGTATTCTGGTTTTGACTAGCTATTACAACTTTATCGCATTTTTGTGGCGGGAAGAAATCATCGACCATGTCACTTTGCACGTTGTAACTGAAATAAAAACATACTCCTTTATTACAATGCGGAAGAGTTAGTCAACGGTGCGGGCGCCTCCACCTCGCTGGTACACGTTTATCGCAAGCGGTCTTATGTGATAGATATAATCGCTGCGATAAACGCTATTATAGTATATGTATGGAGATACTCACGTCGATTGGAATGTCTGCGTGAGCTCATGTTTGAGCTCTCCCTTGTAGTTGATGGTGAATATTCTGACGATCGGAATGCCGACGGCTTGGTACGCGCACACGTCCTGAAACAATTAAATGTTTACATTGTAGACGGGCGAATAACCACTTAAATTACCATATGTTTAAATGACAAATGACTAGTCACACTAGAGTCACACATTGTTCAGGTGACATTCAATCTTTGGTAGTACATATTACTTTACAGTACATATTTATTTATTTATTGATAAATACATTTACGTGACATTACGGTAACAACCAATGCGTCACGAAACCAAAACAACAAATAATACTATTTATTAGGCGACGAAACGGCGTGGCCCCGTTGCATCGTCGTCTCCGGTGTAGGATTCGGCAGATTGCCCCGGGACCGTCGAAACACTACACCCTTCGGCCAGAAGTCAGCACATGCGACGGTCTCCTGCAGCGGCCGCGGCACGCGCACCACAAACGAGCTGAAGTGCACATAGTGGCGCGAACGCAGCTGGAACACCCTCAGCGAGAAGCCGGTCTTCTGACGAACCTACTCCGCCACATCATCAGCCGTGGCGGAGTAATGCAGGCGCGATACATATAGCGCCTTGCTCGGTGTGGCAACCCGAAGACCGGAACCAACCGGTTCTGCAGTACCACACTGACTCTTGCGCGGCTTGCGCTTCCTCGACACCGTTGTAAAACCCTCCTTATCCACATCGGTGCGCGGGGGCTTCTCCTTTGGAGGAACCCGAACTTCACGCGCTCTTGAGGGCGCGTCTCTCCGGTCGGCTGCGACAGATCGACCAGCTCCGGGATCAGTATAGCGATGACGTGATTTAGAGGATAGGGCAGGGGGAGGCCCGGCGCGGAGGGGGCACGCGGGCCGTGCAACGGTATGCGCAGTGTCAGCAACATGCAAACTGATCGAGTCGACACTTGACGCCCGGTCATTACTCTTGAAATTTGACCCCATTTCCATTGTGACCGAGTTTCCGGGGCACTATTACGCAAACTGATAATTTCTTTGCGTAACTCGGCAATGGTAGCGCGCGAATCGTCAAACTTTTTCAAAATTTCAGTCATGCCTGCTTTAAGAGCCACGATTTCCTTCAGCAGGCCACTCACGTCGACATGTTCTGGAATGCAGGACGGCAATCTGGAGACCTCCGTCGCCACGAACTCAGGCAAGTCGCTCTCACGCTCCCTCAGAACATCAACGATGTCCTTAAGGGTTTTTTCCCCGGTTTCGTCTCCTCTCCGGTGAGGTATAAATGTGCCGGCGATCCCGAGGGACTGGAACAGCACTTTCTTCGCTGCGCAGATTTCGGCGGCACTGAAGCTCGCCAAACAGACCTGCTCCGCGTCCATCTCATCTTCCCGCAGTATCCGCAGCAGAAAGGTGAGTAGCTTATTCACGATGGGTTCACTCATCGTTCCAAAACTATTAGCAGCGGCCGAGCCACGCTATGTCCGCAATTAATTAATTAATTAGTCATCAATGCGTCTACGTCGCTGCGCGCACTGGACTCGACTCGAATATGGTGCTACTTTCCCGCACTAGTGCGGAAAAGAGCACTTTTCGTGCATATGTCGAAACTTTAAAGAGTCATATGTACAGTAAACCGTTGTACGATACACGTGCGAATAGGTAATTCGCAACTCGTGTCGATTTAAAACACTCCCTTCGGTCGTGTTTTAATTTATCACCACTCGTTGCGAATTTCCTATTTTCGGCACTTGTATCGTAAATAACTATTACAGTACATGTGGTGCAACTTTCCCGCACTATTGCGGAAAAGAGCACTTTTCGTGCATATGTCGAAACTTTAAAGAGCCATATGTACAGTAAAACGTTGTACGATACACGTGCGAATAGGTAATTCGCAACTCGTGTCGATTTAAAACACTCCCTTCGGTCGTGTTTTAATTTATCACCACTCGTTGCGAATTTCCTATTTTCGGCACTTATATCGTAAATAACTATTAGCTTACAAGCGTCCAATAATATATTTTTCTTTTTGCTTGATCTGTATCAATAGTTTCATTTCACAGTCAAGTGTATAAATATGTCCCACTCTTATGTCAGCGGATTAAGGTTTTGGTACTTATTTATGAGAGGATGTTAGCGATACATATTTTTCTACTATGTATCGCTAACATCCTCTCATAAATAAGTACCTCTCATAAGTAAGTTGGGACTGTACTTCACACTGCCGACGCGGCAATGCGCGTGTAAAAAATTTGCCGCTCCGCGCACCGGCGGGAAGCGGTGTAGTGGGAGAATCGCCTTACATGGTGTTCCTGGCAATCTCCTTTAACTTCGGCATTTTGCAGAATACATTCACAGAAACAAATTAGCATAAAAATTTCTTGAAAAAAATAATTATTTTTTCTTTTTTTGTACAATATAATTCAACGTAGCATTAACAGTTACAGTCCTATTGTACAAGGGTTCAAGACCAGAAGGTCCAAGAACACACTTTAAATAAAAAAAAAGTACCTCCAAGGCAGTTTTTGCCTAATATCGAACGAACTCACTTGGTAAACGTTTTTGTAGTGTATAGGACCGTTACAACATTTAAAAACCTGTTATAACATCACAGTTAAGAGCCTTTACACTGGTTAAATCTGCAAATCTGATTAAATTAAAATATTGAATATCTTGATAGTCATAGTCATAGTCATAGTCATATCGTTTATTGCATCCATAGTTGTACAGTTCTTAGTAATAGGTACATATGTTCCATATGGGCCCTATTAGGGCGTAGCAATTTAATAAGTAGGTATCAAATTATAATATAAAAGCGATATTCGATTTACATTCGTTGCAAGCCATATTCAATTTCATTGATAATATACATATAACATTTCACAAAGATTAATAAGAGGTACATAGAATTGCTTTAAGTTAGTATTAATAATTGCTTATTATCTAGTATTTAGTGTACCCATTCTATTTTCATGTCGTATATATGTATAATAAATAATTATTTTAATACAATTTTGTTAAACGTCAATTTACAAAGAAATAAGTTGAAGAAATAGATAATAATTGAAGCGAAAATTAAATAGGTTCGATATAGACATAGGAATTATGAGGTACATTAAGTTATAGCAATTTATACTGAATTTACTGTTCATTTAAATTATCCTTTAGAAATTCGTCGATTGTATAGTACGCTTTTTTAGTCAGGAAGTTTTTCAATTTATGTTTAAATATGTGATTCTTATCTGTTGCTTTAATTATTGTAGAAGCCTTGTTATATATATTTATAAAACGCACATATGGACTATTTTTATGGATTACCAAATTAGATATTGGCAAGTCGAGCCTGTTTTCATGGCGAGTTGCCATTCTGCGATTTGGGGCATCTTTTATTTGTCGGAAAAGGTGCATGTGCTCTCTCACAAACATACAAACTTCCAGTATGTAGATGGAAGGAAGAGTGAGGAGTTCTTTATTTATGAAGTGTGGTCGGCAACTTTCTGTGTTTCGTATGTTTACGAGGATGCGCAGGCACTTCTTCTTGCGCAGGTCTTGGCCAGGCGTATGCGTAGGCGTAGTATGCTGAAAGAGCCGTTTCATAATTGGTGTTCATCTTTAAAATGCTGAGCGCGTACACGAATCTCGTTAATTTCGTTCTTGTATTTGATATATGGGTTTTCCAGTTTAGGCTAGTGTCTATAGTAATACCTAGTAACAAGAAACTTTGGACCTCCTCCATTTTTCCGTATTTAGTCATAAGGCTTATACTTAGTGGGTTTTTTTGATGTGGTTTAAATTGCATTACTTTTGTTTTTTTGTAGTTTATTTCTAGACTATGATCTGTTAGCCAGTCATCTACGCTTTTGAGTGTCGTTTCTAGGCGTGAGTTACAGTCAGTGCTATCAATGCAGTTAAACATTATAGATACGTCATCCGCGAACATTATACAGGTTGAATCAATAGTTTTGGGCAAGTCATTGATATAAACTAAAAAGAAAACACACCCTAACACACTTACTTCCCTGTGGTATTGAGCCCTCTACATAACGGGTATCCGAATTTATATGTTGTATTTGATTCGTATTTTCGTTGTAAAATTCAATTTGTACAAATTGTCTACGGTTTTCTAGGTACGATTTGAACCATTTGTGCACGTTCCCTCGGATTCCGGACCCATAAAGCTTATTTAGCAGTATATCGTGACGAACTTTGTCATATGCTTTCGTCATATCAAGCAAAAGACCGATAGCGTAGTGCTTTTTGTTTATTTGGTTAAGTACATCTTGTATATATGTATATACTGCTAGAGTGGTCGAGTGACGTTTACGGAAGCCGTACTGATTCTTATCTAATATATTATGTTTTTCCAGAAATGAGTACAGTCGATTCGACATTGCTTTCTCGAATATTTTTGACATTGTTGGTAATAAAGCTATTGGTCTGTAATGGTCCAATTCCGTACTTTTCCCACTTTTTTTTAATATTGGCCTTATTTTAGATATTTTAAGTTTGTCCGGGAAAACGCCTTCGCTAAAGGATTGGTTAATCAATTTTGTAAGAGGCGCTACTAGCTCGTTTTTACATAGTTTTATCAGTGTAGAAGGTACCTCGTCCACACCGAAGCTACTTTTGTTCTTTAGCGTTCCTATAATGTGTGCTACCTCGTGTTCAGTAACAGGCTGTAGGTACATGGAGTTTGTAGGGGGATGAGTCACCGACCGTCCGTTAGACTGCGCTTTCGAGCATGATGGCTCTCCCATGGAGGCAAAGAAGTTGTTGAATGAGTTCGATATTTGATCAGGTGATTCGATGATAGCGTTTTTTATATTTATTTTAAGGTTTTTGTGCCGCTTGCTGTTTGCGTTGTGAGTGGTAGTTTCTTTAATTATGTTCCACATGTCTTAGTCTTATTTGATGATTTATTCATCTGTCTAATGTAATTAAGCCTTTTCGAGCCTTGTACACATTTTTTAAGCATTTTAGCATATTTTTTATGGTGAGCAATTAGAATATTGTTCGATGACTGATTGATTAAGATTTTTAACTGTCTTTTATGCTTACATGATTGCTTAAGTCCAATAGTTAACCATGTTTTCGGTTTCGTGTTTTTAATTTTTATACAACGCTTTGGAATGGAATTATTAAGGATTACTTGTATTGTGTTTTCAAAACTGTCATAATTTTCGTTTGTATTTTTTATTGGAGATATTACATTCTGCCATTTCACTTTTTGTAATTCTTCTTTAAATAGCTGCATATTTTTTTTACTAAAAGTTCGTTTAATACTTGTCCATTTCAAGTTTTTTATTTTTTCATTTGGTATTCGATGGCTATAAAGTAAACTCTTGTGGTCCGATATTCCGTGTTCTTCGATCGCGACAGTGCTATTTATTGTCGAGTTAGTAAAGATGAGGTCGATACACGTTGAGGATTTATTTGTTGTTCGTGTAGGGTCTTTTGTTATTAATGTTAAATTGGCTGAGAGCATTAAATCAATTAAATTTTGTGAGTGTTTTGAACTGGTTAAGATGTTTATATTAAAATCTCCACCAATTATTATGCGCTTTTTCTGGTCTCTTAATTTAATTTTTTTAAGAATACGGCTAAGTGTTTCGTAGAAAACTGCAATCTCACGATCGGGTCGGTATATGTTAATTAAAATGACATTATACTTTGGTATTTCTAAGGCGCAACATTCAATAACACATTCTGTTGATAAATCGGTGATATCGGTTCGTTCTATGTAGTTCAAGTCTTCCTGAAGTAGGATGGCTACTCCACCACCTTGGCACTCGCGTCGATAGTAGGCCGCTGCAAATTTGTACCCGTTGATTGAGATGAGATCTTGCTGATGTTCCGTTATCCAAGTCTCTGATAAGCATAATATTTGGATGTTTTTGTTGGATAAAAATGATTCCATTATATGTACCTTATTTTTAATGCTTTGTACATTTTGGAAAAGTATTTGTAGTTGGCAATAATCATGGGCGACGAAAATTATGGTTCTCTGGCGAAGCTTTTCCTTGTTCATTACTTTTTCCAGGTGCTTTCTGAATTATGCTATTCTGGGCGTCGTCGATATATTGCGATTGTATGTACTGCTTACCATTTATTATTAGCATGTTATTTCTGATAACGGCGTGGTGTCCTTCCTGACGGGCTTTGCGTAGTTTTTCTTGGAGTTTTGTTCTTACCTGCAAAGCCTCTTGGTCCAAGTACTCTGTTATAGATAATCCGGTTCCTCTGAAACAGTGCTTGTTTTCAAGTACAAATTTCGTTACTTTTTTGCTTAGGAGTTCTATAACTATAGGTCTTTTGATACTTTTCCGGCTACCAATTCTATTTAATTCTTCGATATAGCTAACGAGGTTTACGTTCATTATGTCTTGGAAAACGTTTGTCACACGATCGTAGAGCTCGTTTTCGGTTTCCCAGTGGTTATTATAGGTCAGTCCGTGTAAAACAATTTTTTTGCAATTGTCCGATTTAATGTGCTCATCACTCTGTGTAGGCTCCTTTATATGGGTCATACTGGTTTTTAAGTCGTGGATCTGTTTTTGTAATGTTTTATTTTCGGCCTGTAGTACACGTATGGTATTATTTATTTTTTCTATGTCCGTTTTTTGCGTTGATTGCTCCGATTGGACGCATTTTATTTTAATAAGTATGTCATTTTTCAACTCGGATATAGCACCGTTTACCTCCACGATGATTAAAGATTTTAGATCTGTTATCATTGACTGATTATTTTCCTTAAGTTTTCTATCCAGGAGTTCCTCAATTTTAAGTAAAATATTGTCTGAGGACGTTAACGTACACGGGGGGGAACCGCTGGGTGTACGCTCAACTTGGATAATATTTTGCGTGTTATTTTGTGTATCGCCGGGTATGCTTAGGTCTTCATCCATCATGTTATCTACGGACATATTTGTGTTATTCATTTCGTCGGCGCTGGCGACGCTCTTAGGCGCGGGTGCGGGTCCGTTGTCGTTTCGCCGATGCGTTATATTGGAGCAATTTATACATAGCCATTTTCTATAGTTCCCGGCCATGAATTGTGCTGTTGTAAAGTGTAAACACTGATAGTGGTGGCATCCTTTACATGCGACGCATTGTAGGATCCCCGTTTTTAATTCTCTCTTACATGTTCCGCAATTCATTCTTAATAAGTCGAGGAGTATTGTTTATGCGATTTGCGCGCAGCTCGTTATGACTCACTTGTTGTCCGGTTATCGCAGCGTTCGCGCACAGTGGCAGCGAAGCGACCCGAAGATGTGCGAACTCACGGGGTCACTGAACTTGAGCCGCTGTTGACCGGTGGCCGCCCGGTATTATTCGTTTTTGGTTTAAATTTATTGACTTAACACTGTCATTGCTCGGTAAGTATAAGCACTTTTTGAAAACGGTTTTCACGACTATGTTGTCCGTTCTTCGTAGATTGTTTTGGTATATAGCACTTGTTATATCACACGCGTTTACTATTTTTTATTAGGCAAAATTGTGGAGCTAGCTTCGAAACAGGTGTATTCTCTCGTCGCTCGATCGCATTTCACAGTAATACCGCATTTCGCAGATAACAGTAAGATTTAAGATACTATATACTGTCTTGGAGAAATTGACTTTATTTGATCTAACCTATGCCCCCTCGCAATTAACGGAAATTGCCAAAAACACGTAGTATAAAAATATAAATGCTTACATTGACCCGGTTCCCGTAGCCGGCATAGAAGGGGTTGGAGCCCTGCGGGAAGAGCGCCTTGATGTCAGCGAGGCACTGGATCTTGAACTCCTCGGGCTTCTTCTCGATCACCTCGCGGTGGAAGGCGCGCAGCAGCGACGTGGGGTTCAGCAGCAGCGGCCCGTCCGGCAGGCTCGTCTCGCCCTGCCGGATAGAGCGCAGGTACTCGCGGGTCACCTGGACAGACACATTGCATTGTTAATAATAATTATGCATGTGGCATATGTGTAGACAGAAAGACTAAGAGCGTCCGCACATTACGGCAACTAGTGACCGCTACTAAACGCGGGCACACTGCCGCACATCACCGCCAGTAGTGACCACCACTAAACGTGGGCACACTGCCGCACATTACGGCCACTGGTGACCGCCACTAAACGCAGGCACACAGCCGCACATTACGGCCAGTAGTGACCGCAACTAAACGCGGGCACACTGCCGCACATTACGGCCAGTAGTGACCGCAACTAAACGCGGGCACACTGCCGCACATTACGGCCAGTAGTGACCGCAACTAAACGTGGGCACACTGCCGCACATTACGGCCCCTAGTGACCGCTACTAAACGCGGGCACATTGCCGCACATTAGGGCCACTAAACGCGGGCACATCCGCACATTACGGCCACTAGTGAACGCCACTAAACGCGGGCACATCCGCACATTACGGCCACTAGTGAACGCCACTAAACACGGGCACACTGCCACACATTACGGTCACTAGTGACCGCCACTAAACGCGGGCACACTGCCGCACATTACAGCAACTAGTGAACGCCACTAAGCGAGGCCACTCCCGCGGCTTGCCAAATGATAACAGTAAACTGTTACAAAAATCAAATTCTACAACTTTTCACCCATTTCTGATATGCATTACTGCTTTTTATAAATACTGTGTACTTGGTAATTGAGTAGCAAAAATGCAATGCATCACATTACATTATCGCTCTCGCGTGTAACGTGCGTGAGATGTAAAGTAATGCATTGCATTTTCACTCATCAATTACCAAATTATAAAGAAGTGTAACATACTCTAGCCTGGCCAATGGCTCTAGCGGAGAGGTACAAGAGCTGGTAGCCGTTGTTCTTGATCTTAGTAAATAGCTGCGCCACGCCGGACTGCGCCCAGTCCTTGCCCACCATTGGGAAGATGTGCCCCAACACGTCGGACCTGCAAAAACATTATACAATTTCATTATAAGGCACTTCAAGTTTCGCTTCATGATTTTTCAAGGGAGAAGAGCATCATTAAATTGGTATACTCTTGCTTGCCAGAATTTCACTTGCCCGAATTTTATCTGCCATAATATACAACTGCCATAATGTTGTTTTCTATAATTTTGTATGCCATACTCATTGTTTACCATAATAATTATATGCCAGAATCTTTGTTTTCCATAATATCAATATCAATAATCTCATTTTCCATAATCATTGTAATCCATAACTATCACATGCCATAATATCATTTGCCATCCACCTCAACATCCATAATATTCTTATGTGATAAAGTGGGTACGTATTGCAGTCTAATATAAAAAAAAAATATCTCGAACCTATCCGCGATCCAAGTCGGTTTTGCCACTAAGTAAAAATAAACTTTTCTCTGAGATTACCTAATGCCAAGATAGTGTTGTATCGTAGGCAGTAGGGAACCGACGCGGATCGCGGATAGGTTAGAAGACGGAAGCGGGAGCTTTGCTCCCGCTTTCGTCTTCGAAGTTATTTTTTTTATAAAAGAGCGGAAAAACCAGCAAATTAACAAAGATGAATCCGAATGCATGTTTAGTATGGCGTTTAAATATTCTATTAAATAATATTATTGCAAACAATAATCTGGAATACAATACGTATGGCATTCGTATCATTATGACATCCAATATTCGGGTAAAGAAGAGTATGTCAATTAACTATTATGGTAAACGAAACATTCGGGCAAATGAAATTCGAGCAAGCGAAGTTCGGGCAAATGATTATTATAGTATATGAATGTCGGGCAAACAATAGACAACCCATTAAATTATGTGAAGTAGGAGCAAGCTAAGAAATTTTTCATTATTGTAGTAAAATTATTGGCTACTCTAATTTTTTGTCACGCATGAGAGTATTATAGAGCATTGCTCTTTGTTCGGGCTCACTGAAACCCTCTCAACGAGTAGTTGATATTAAAAAAGTACAGCCTGCATAAAAGCTTGTACCAAAACTAATTTTTTGACGAAATATTATTTAACTAACACATAAGAAGTTAGCGTGTTTATTAACCACTTCATAGTAATCCCAGGTGAATAGTTACTGATTGCAATGGAATTCCATTGCGAAGAGATTCAAAAGGGTATTATGAAAATCCCATCCTGCACGGGGCCAGCGTTAGCCTATTACCCATTCCCTTTCATCCATGAATGGAGACCTGTAGGTGTGACGAAATCGACAATTTCACTTCCAGATCAGTGCTTCAATATTTCAAGCAATTACAGAGCAGTACAGTAGTATTCTTGCGGCGCGTGACGAACTAGATTTTTTTCAACCAATCACAAAGCAGAATTCTTGTGGCGCACGTGTGTGAATGTGAAACCAATCAGGTCAAAAACAAATAACAAGCTCATTACTCCCTAGAGACTACAATCAGACGTATTGAGATGGTTATAGTCAATAGCCGGCATCCACCTATAATTCTCTCCCTCCTTATGCATGGGTTTAAACGAGACAGATATAGAGATTGCGGATCATCGGGGGCATCATGATGAACAGCACAACACTCACTTAGTGATGGTGCCATCAATGTCGGAGATGACGATCTTGTCGTCAAATCGCCAGCGGAACACGTTGCACTTGCAGCGAGTAGTGCCCTGGTAGGCGGTTGTTACACTGAACACCATCTCGTTCATGCCTTCACGAAGGTTGAGCTTTTTCTGTAAAAAAATATTGTCATTAGCGAAGGAATTACAGCGCGTTTGACATTGCGGCGTGGTTAGGCCCCCCCACAAGGTGGACTGATGGCCTGGTAAAGGTTGCGGGAGTCCGCTGGATGCGGGTCGCGAGACCGGTCACTTTGGCACTCTTTGGGGGAGGCCTATGTCCAGCAGTGGACGTCTTTCGGCTGATATGATAATGATGATGATGAAGGCATTACAGGCAGAGGAAGTCCACCGATCATCTGAGCTCAAGCCATGCAAATCTAGTAACAATGTAAAGCTTCCAAGAATGGGGGTAATTTGACAGATTTACTAACTGAATATGTAACCTCAAATTTGTTAGTCAGGTCTAGACAGGTCACATCAGCGAGTATCTAAAGGTTCCTCAAAAATATTTATATTTTTTTAATACTGATAATTAAAGCAGTTCGCATGTTTTCACTTCTACCGGCACTCCCGGAGTGCAACCCGTTCTTTTTTTTTAGTTACGGCGGTCACACATGCTTCGATTGCTTCGTCCTGTCTAATTTTAGTTTAGAAGTCCAAAGTTAAGTTTAAAGTCGTGTTAAAAGTGTAATACTAACTATTTGGTCGGAAGAGAGCCTCAACGTTTTCCGGAAGGTGGAGTGTCGGCGCGAGGGCCGCGTGTGTTCCTGCTCCGAGTCCGAAGACGAGTGCTCCAAGTGCTCCGCTGCAAACAACACAATAATAATACAGTCCAAATAAAAATAGGCGTGTTTTCTATATGTAAATAAGATTCCGTCAAGTTTTGGTGCAAGCTTTTATCTATTTTATTTGTTTAAATCTGGCAACAATATTAGAAAAACCTTAAAGACTAGTAACTAAAACACAATTAATGCGACGTGTTGCGCAGTTTGGTGGTGTCAGGTAACCGACCTGACTACCTTCGGCCATAATTCTTCCTTATGCCCGGGCCGGGCCACACTAGCGGGAAATGCCGTCAATAATGGCGTTTAACGTTAGTGTAGCCACGAATTCACGCGATAATTCGACAACGCACGGCATTGATATTCCCGTTTGACGTTAGGCGATAGCTCAAGTGGCGGTACATCAAAGAGATTAACGCGAGAATTATTGCGTTAAAGCGGCCACACTGCGTCGGCATAATTGAGGCAACAATTATCGCGAAGTTGGGCATTGACGTTTCCCGCTAGTGTGGCCCCAACATTAGTGTAGGTCGATAGATGATCTGTTGTTTATACCGACTGTACTTTTTTTTATTATCGTTGAGAGGGTCCAGTGAGCCCGAACAAAATTGAGAGTAGCAAATAATGTTTGAAGTTCATTCTTGTGTGTTGACATAAACAATCGGTAAGACAGATAGTTTAAAAGTAACGGTAACATAAAAATTTACTTTTATAACCGACTAAGTCCACAGTCATAGCGAAGTCCAAGTAGGTATTTAAAATGTAAAAGAAAAACCTCCCTACTATGAATACTTTCATAGATATAAATAACCGCAACAATAAGAAAGTGTGTAAGACACATTAATAGACACGGCAGCGAGCACTGCACGTGTTGTAACAAAAAACCGACTTGGACTTTACACCGCGAGGGTGATGACTTCTGACAAGAGCGGTTTTTTGTGCAAAATCTATTGGGTCATCTTCATAAGGGAATTGCGTGATTTGGCGCTCCATTTAATCATAGATCTTATTACCTGGATCGTAGGGTTTGGTTTCCGGTAGCATAGTAGGCGCGTCGTCCCTTGGCTCCGTAGGTTCGATGAGATCGTTAGGTTCAATGACATCCTCAGCATTCACAGTTTCTAGTTTGCCATCGGGCTGAACTTCCTCAGCAACCATCATTACTTCGGCGTGTTCCATTTTCAAATCCATACTATATTCTCTTTCTGGGAAACTAGCACTCTTGAATTCGTCCTTTGTTGGCTCCGTGCTATAATTATTAGAGAGAATTTGTAAATAACGAAGTCAACAGACGTATTATTTTAGCATAATTATCATGTATATCGTGCCAATGCTAATAATTAAATTATACCAAGTAGTTACGATGTCTTATTTGCGCGCGATCTAAACGTTATTCACACAACAGCTGGTAACATACGTCATTCGTGGCATTATTTAAATTAAACGTGAAATTTGAATTTGCGTGGCCAGTATTTCCTTAGCCAGAAAGTCAAACAACAACATTACCTTACAAAGCATAATATCTCTTTAGTATATGTCATGCTTTAAAAAGGCACTAATTTTGAAGTAATAAGACCAAATGTATTATTGGACCACAATCGGTTCGGTAATGGTAACGAGGTATCACGTAACTTACATATCTGGAGTAAGTGTTCATTGAGCCCGTTTTCTCGTCTAACTAAGTCTGATAAGCTAAGGTGGTCAAGCTTTCAGAACGATTTTTTAGCGAAAGTGACAGAGGCAACTACACACTACAGTAAAAAATCGCTTGAACCACAACAAAAGAAAAACGGTATTACATATGCTTAGGCTGGGTTGCACCTAACCATCAGTAATCGAATGCGGTTTTCGTTAAAATATGAATGGATGGGAGTTTGACCAGCACGGCTATCACGCGACAGCGCGCGAGCTCTCTCGATTTTTCTCGCACTATCCGTTTCTGTCGTATTAGAACACTTAGAACAAGAGGTATAGTGCGATAACAATCGAGGGTATGTCGCGGCCGTCCCGATCCCGATCCGCCAGGGCCGCGTTTAACTGATTTCGATTTTTTGATAATAAAGTCATTGGTGCAACCCGCCCTTACAGATAAGCAAGTTATCAAAAACATGAGAAATTTCTCGGAAACAGTAAACTCTCCCAAGAATTCCGTCAAAGTAGTCCTTTTTTCTAGATCTTTTCACAGGGAAAGTGACGCAATTTTGTAAACTTTCCGTCGGCACATGCTCTTGGCAAATTCTACACAGTGGGTGTACCCTTTCTATGGTCCTAATTAGCCAATACGAGAACACGTACAGTACTAACCGCTTGGGGTCCACGTTGGACCGGCGCCAGCTCCACCAGGAGTACCCGCGCGGCTTGGCGTCGGCGGCCGGCGGCTCCGAACCCTCTTTCTCCATGCCCTTCTCCAACGACTCCAGCACACGCTGAGGGCAAAACACTAACTTATTCCAGTCCACAATGGAAAAAAAATGATTTTAAAGATAATTATTATTAAAAATATAGTCTCCTTACTAAGTCGTATGAGACATAGTCCCAACAACATTCTCAAGGAAATTGCTGACAGGTTTGATTGTCTGATACTAGAACATTGGTCCGACCAAATTAAAAGCATAGCACAGTTTTTAGCATAGATACGTTGCTGGAGCTGCTTATGTATACTGCAAACTAGCTATTGTTATTGAGAATTATCTTTATAAATGTCCCGATTGCTTGTGTAATGCTAACACTAGATTAAGATATTTTTTATGTTACTAACAATCTAAGGATACTTTGTAGGTCCAAAATTAAGAAATTGAATTTAATTTAATTATTCCGGATTATACATTTCTTTGCACATTAAATGTCAAAAAGACGACTTTTCGACGAGTCCTAAATGGATATAGTTGTTTGTTTTATTACAGATTTCTTATGGCCACTAAAACAAAACGCAAAACTAAAATTTCATTTCAATCGCACACCGTAAACGTAAGTAAATTAATATTGAAAGATTCCATTAAAGATATACCTTTATAAAAAAAACGAATGCATAGTAGTATTTTTGTAACACCAATGAGGAAAATTTTAGAACATTCAACTCTATTTAAGAAGATACCCCGCCAAAGTAAATATTAATAGAAAAAAAACTTACACAAGCATATTAGCATCGTTAACCCACGCAACCTGTCATTATTTTATAACGAGTGTCGTGTCGTGTTGTTGATTGGAACATTTTAGTAGTGTTTATACGGCACGTGAAGATGGAAGGGGAAGTGTGAAGGCGTAAATACTGACATTACTGTTGACTTCTCGAGTGACATTATGTAAAAAATATTGAGAATTATGTAAAAACAGTAAAACGTTAGCGTGGTTTTTAGGGTTCCGTAGCCAAATGGCAAAAAACGGAACCCTTATTCGGATTCGTCATGTCTGTCTGTCCGTCCGTCCGTATGTCACAGGCATTTCACTCGAAAACTATAAGGTGTATTTGAGGATAGGTGTATTTTGTTAACTGCTACATAGTTTTGTAATTAAATTAGTTTTTTAGGGGTGCACTCAAATTTATTGCAAGCCAACGTATGGGTACATCAATCAATAAGCCTTTCAAAATAAATATAAGGTTTCTCAGCAATTTCTTTGATTAAGTGAACAGAGTCGGAGATAATCGCCCCGAAAGTCACTAAAATTGTGTCACTAACCTAACTTGATCTCAGTCACATAGTCCCAAGTGATCGAATGAACATATCATCATCTAGGAGCGCAACGCTACGGACTCTTTGGCACTAAATCTGCACACGGGAAATCTTTTGAGCAATAATTTCCCGTCACCGGTAAGTGCACCGAGAATGCAAAGAGATTCAGTGCCAAATATTCCTTAGGGCTGCACTCCGAGATGATGTTCTGTTCACGTGTGGATGACTCACGTTAGGCAGCGGCCGCCTGTAGGCCAGCAGCGACAGCAGCAGCGGGCCGGCGCTGCGCCACGACAGCCAGCGGTCCCCGAGCCGCACCACCAGCCGGCCCTGCGCCGCCAGCGTGCCGCCCTGAGCGCAGAACTCCTCGAATGGCAGGGCGCGGGACACTTGGTCCTCGCGCACGTACACGCCAACTTGACCTCTGTGACAGACAACAATATGTCAGCAACTTCACTTGCCAGAGGCGGATTGCACTTAGTTACAATTACAGGCCGATAACGTTAAAGATGGCGCCAGCAAACATTACGAGTGCCAGGACCAGGCAGGTTCTTGGTTGCAAACTTGTTAACGAAGACCGCTTACGATTGCTAACGGTTTGGTGCAACCAACCCTACGTATACTCGTATTAATACTAATATACGTATATAAACATCTGTACGGGACTCTAAGTGTCAATGTCATAAAGGCGTGTACATATATTTATGTCCTTATTTATGTTCGTATATTAATACCCCTAACCCCTAAAAACTGTACTTCAGTATGCAATTTGTTATTATTTTTTATATAGCATTTATTAGGTAAATTGCCTTTATATAAATATGTCTTTTAGTTGAGAACCCGATACTTATAAATACTTGGACTACTCCTCTCTTTATTAATACTGAAAACCAATAACCTATGCGAAAAACTAAATTCTGCATATAATTAATGAACGCACCCTTTCGTGTTAGTAAGTACAATAATAAAGGTTGTAATGCAATGTAATGAAATTTATAGTTACTATTATTATATAATCGGTGATTCTCATCAATATTCAAGTAAAGGTTGACCTTAACTTATGTTATTTAGTTTCCGGATATAAAGCGAACTTGATACTGGTAAGTCCTCACTCAATGATTATCATTATCAATAGTAGACGAATTCGCAATGATTAATATTCGGTACCCTGATCTTGAGTGAAAGATAGCAGGCAACTCATGTCGATAGCGTTACAATAAATAATAACACAACTTAGAAAAGTTGAAAAACCCCCGACATTTCATTTCAAAGTCCAATATCTCAAAAACGGCTGAACCGATTTTCATGAAACATGGCTAAGAACACTCTGGATAAAATTATCTATGACAAAAAAAAACCGCATTCAAATCGGTCCATCCGTTAGGGAGCTACGCTACCACAGACAGATACACAGATACACAGACACGTTAAACTTATAACTAGAGTTAGGAATTTTGGTGGCATTGGGTGAACAAAGAGGAATGGAGTCCTTGTTATTTTTTTTTTGATTGAATGAATGAATGAATAAATGATTGATAAATGATAAATCAATAATGCATAATAAAATTTAGTAGTTACATACAAGTGAATTGATTCATTAAATTAAAACATAACACATGTTTTGTTAAAATGTGCAATTTTGTCTCTATTTACAATCTCAATTTTCCGTTGAAATAAGTTTCAGTATACTACTGATAATTTAGATTACCTCGACAACGGCAAAAACTTTTTGAGTAGTTTTTCTAATACAGCATGTGGCCCACAACCGGGGCGAAAAATTTGAATGAAAGTTGAATTCCTTATATTCACTAACATTCGTTCAGCGACCTTTGAAAATAACGCGTATTTAAATTTTTACCCCCCTTTTAAGATTACTCTAGGCTGCAATGTACTGAAAGTTTAGTTGTGATTAAAGCGTGACAAGTAACGTCAATTCAAGTACACTGATGACGGCGGCAGTGTACATTGAAAATAATATTTATTTTCTATGGTAAATGGATTTTTCGCCTCGGTTATGGGCCACAGGCATATAGCCTAACTTGTATGTATAACTTATATTACAAACCTATTTCTTCTTTTTGGTTGACCAAAAAGTCCCGGCAACTAACTCTTGTACCATTGAAACTTTAATTCCAGTTGCAAGTTGTTCAAGGTCTTGAATACATAATCATTTTAGTTAAATAGTAAAATTTATTGTCATGTAATATTTTGAAATCTACATAATATATGGCTTTATCATTCAGTTATTCAATTATTCAAATAAAAAAATACAATGGCGACTCCACTGCACTACTTGTGCTAAAAATGCCACCAGAATCCTAACCCTACTTATAACACCCCTCTTTTTGCGTCGGGACTCAATAATACATACCAAAGTTTAATTAAATATAGGATGACTGTCGACATAAAAAAATTAACTCATATTTACATATTAAAAAGGAAAATTTAATAAATAAGTGGAACAATTAATTCTACTAATTAATAATGTCTTTTTCCTGTTACATTTCTCAGGATTTGAGTCATATTTTTGACCCACTTTTTTACCAACTTCAATGCCAATTGAAGATCGTGTGACCAATAATAGACAACGATTTAGGTCAGGGTATGGCGTAAAAGCTAATAAGTAATACCAATATACCCCATTATACTCAAAATTTATTATTACTTCAAAAGAAAGAAGTCAAAAAATATGCCAAATGACGAAAATTCAAACATCTCATAAAATTACTAAGCTACAACCGTTTTAATGTTGCTTGTTAAAAAGAAAATACCAGCAGATCGTGACGTCACGATCGTCAAGCGTCATAGTAAATGGCAATCGTTTCATATGAAGATGCGTTTTGCGGGAAAGGGATAGAACCTACCTTAAAACTTTGACACATAACTTTTTGATTATTTAACCTCTTGCGTTGCTTTTTTTCTCCATCCTTTTTCCATCCTTCATCCTTTTTCAAGAAAATACATCATTATTGTTTTTTTTTAGTGTCTACATACCTATTGTGTCAAAGTCGAGTGAATGCAGTAGAAATGAGAGCGTTGAGAAGTATGTGTGGAGTGAAATTGAGTGATAGAGTCAAAAACAGTGTTATAAGAGATAAGTGTGGAATGGATGGAGATATAGTCACAAAAATTGAGAAGGACATGTTAAGGTGGTTTGGGCATGTAGAGGATGGATGAAAGAAGATTAACGAAGAAAGTGTATATAAAAAGAGTGGAAGGGCAAGTTGGAAGGGGAAGGCCTAGGCGAACTTTCTCCGATCAAATTGGAGAAATCTTAACAAAAGGCCAGGTCAAAAGTACCCTAAACCGACGAGCATGTATGAGAAATATTATGAAAGTGAATGAAGCGAAAGTGGTTTGCCAGGATCGTAGCAAATGGAGATCCGTGATCTCTGCCTATCCCTCTGGGAAAGAGGCGTGATTATATGTATGTATGTCTATTGTGAACATTAGACACTACCTATATTTTGACTTAAATTGTTTCAGTCACAAGCCAACAATAATTGTACACATATGTTTTTTTCGTCTTGCACGGCGGCACGCTGAATGTTGTAAACGCGTGGAACAAGTATCTTGTTTCCCAATAATTAATGTGGTAAACATAGTTATTGCACCTGCACCTTTGATACAGAAATGCAATTGCAATATACCTCTTCGTATAATATGCATCACAATCGAGGTACTAACCACAACTGCAACGCTATTCACTGCACGATTATGATCTGGTATTGTCATAACATAAACCTTGCAAATGGTAAGTTTAGTGTGTTGATGTATATCTGAGTATACTCGTGCCGTCATATCCTCCAAGCCATGTTCTATCGTCGCGAGAGTTTCTAAGGTGCTCTCTAGTGACTGACGGACGCAATCGATATTTGCAGTTGATGTGCAAGACTCGTCTCAAGAAAAAACAATTAGGCCAATCAGCTACCCAAGTAGCTGTATAGCCAGCTATTCAGCTCTTATTACTCTTAAATGGGCACAACTTTTGGCAGCCGTAAGTTCACATATCTACTTAAGAGCGTTGTAGCAGCAATTTAAAAGAGTTAGAAGTGGTAACAGGAGTTATAAAAGCTGTATTTTGACTGGATAAGGGACCACCAGTTATATATTTTTGTTGTTTGTATTTTTATAATTTTGTCTCGCTAATCGTTAGCCTGAATATAATTAGATAGTTGTCACGAGATGGCCTGCTAACATTCTTATATGATGGACTGACAACATAATTAAATATACCATATAATAATTTACTTTAAAAACAAAGTTTTAACCAACTTCAATTTAGTACTCCGCCAAGCCACGAGAATATTACCACATTATTTTACAATTTACCACATGAACTGATTTCCGATAGCAAATGCGTTGATTACTATAGAAAAAACCGAATATCTGTATGTGGGCCGATAATATTTGAGAACTTCCGTCGATTCCCCAAGATCATCACCAATGGCACTTCATTAGTTCCTATTTCAACGGAATCTTATCAGAACCTGTGACGTACTGTTGCACTTTTAAGTACATAATTGAGGAATTCGAGAAGTCATCTGTGGTCTTCATCATCAATTCCTCGCCACCAAATTTATGATTTTCGGATATAAATACAAGAGTTATAATAGAAAATACCAAAATTAGTAAACGCGTGCGTAATAAAATTGAGGAGTTCCCTCAATTCCTCATGGATCCCATCATCTAACTGATTTAAAATAAAAATGGGACCCACATGGAAGCATAAAAACAAAAAAAACATTCCGAATCGGCTCATCAATGAAGGAGTTCTGAGGTCATAAATATAGAAAAAAAAAAACAAAAAAAAAAACAACCGAATTGAGAACCTCCTTTTGTTTGAAGTCGGTTAAAAAGGGGTTTTAAACGTCAACAAATTCCTACATTTCGTGGATTTAAAGTAATAAAATCACGAGTTCACAAAGTGACTCAGGAGGCGTAATCAAAACGACGTCGCCATGCTTACGCGCGCGCGTTTGCATGCGTAGAGTCGAGTTATATCGTGACATTCGACAGTGTTCAGCATAACTTACTTAGAGTCGAGTTATATCGTGACATTCGACAGTGTTCAGCATAACTTACTTAGAGTCGAGTTATATCGTGACATTCGACAGTGTTCAGCATAACTTACTTAGAGTCGAGTTATATCGTGACATTCGACAGTGTTCAGCATAACTTACTTAGAGTCGAGTTATATCGTGACATTCGACAGTGTTCAGCATAACTTACTTAGAGTCGAGTTATATGGTGACATTCGACAGTGTTCAGCATAACTTACTTAGAGTCGAGTTATAACGTGACATTCGACAGTGTTCTGCATAACTTACTTAGCGAGCAGTTTCTCGTCATCGTCCGAGTCAAGCTGCGGGGGCTCGAGCGAGGCCGGCGACTGCGGCAGCGAGGGCCCGTTCCCGGACTCGTACTCCTCCTCCGTAGGCTCCGCGTGCTCGAGGGACGTGTTCGTGAGCCCTGTGACTGTATACGGGTTTTCTTAAAAATCATCGGCAAAGTTAACTTTATTGGTAAAAAATCGGGACGTGAAGTGCATAGTTTATGGTTAGTCAAAATTTTAAAAATAAAAAACCTTGCCGGCTCGATTTTG
Organism: Epinotia demarniana; assembly: GCA_945867215.1. Classification (NCBI taxonomy): domain Eukaryota; kingdom Metazoa; phylum Arthropoda; class Insecta; order Lepidoptera; family Tortricidae; genus Epinotia; species Epinotia demarniana. The sequence goes on from OX244263.1 coordinate 20,249,542, forward strand.
CTCGCCTACAATGTTGCATACAAATTCCATTATTTGTCGTCGTGAGGAAACCGGTCTAATCCCAATAAGGTCTAGTTTTCCCTCTGGGTTGGAAGGTCAGATGGCAGTCGCTTTCGTAAAACTAGTGCCTATGCCAAATCTTGGGATAAGGTGTCAAAGCGGACCCTGGGCTCCTTTAGGAGCACAACCGGGAATAACGCTAGGAGGATGATGAACCTTTTAAAAGTTAAAAAGGCCATATAAATAAAAGGCATAGGTCCTAAACAGCCAAAACGGAACATCAGTAGCTGTGACTTATTGCGACTTTTTAGTTGTCTCAAATTACTTAGGTATGGCGTTTGCGGAAGAAAAATACACTTATTTTTATACACAACTTATTATTTAAAAAAATCAAAAGCGGCAAGAATATTCTGTTTTAACATAGTGGCTAATTGTATTTACGGAAAATATAGAAAATATACGTGGAAATGATTCCAGATTAAACTCAGTTATTGATTATTTGTTAAGTGTTAGTTGAAAAGCCTAAAAATAAACATCGAAAGGTGTGTTCACGACAATGTCATGAAGCGGCGAGAAGAAATGCATGCCTTATAATTTTCAGAAAGTACATTTTTGTTTTCTTGCATAATTTTTGAGAAAAGTACTAAATTTGTCTCAGCCGGAAGGGCAATTCCTGGCTTCGTATTAAATTAATCGGACTCTCAAGGTCGTCCGTTTAAAATTATGTATGTATGTTGTATGTAAATACTTTATTGTACACAAGACACAATAATACTCAGCCAGCAATTGCCGACTTCCCTTGCTTCGACAATAAAGTACTATTACTGCCGCTGACCGAGTGTAACATAGGTGATCAGAAAAATGCAGTCATTGTAGCAAGTAGGTACGAAAAGATTATTTCCCCGCTAGTAACTAATGTGATTTTGCTAAAGTGTGAACATATCTACATAATGAATGAGCGAGCCACGCATTCAACGCTTGCTTGATACTTTTTAGGCAAACCAAGTAACTTTTCAATAGCTGACTGTATCTTCTAATTGGAATTCTCTTCAGCAATAAATTTATTCGAAAGTAGGTCATCATAACGCTATGAGCACGAAATTAAATAAATAATATCAAGAAAGAAAAGCGAAAATTTAGTACCTGTCACGCCTACAATAAGCAAGTTCAAAGAGAAAAACAGTACATTCCTAAAATCATCAGACGCTGCGTGCGAGACGCGTCCGCATTTTTCCAAAGTGACGGTTATTTTTACTCACCGCTCTGATGTCGGCCGACGTGGTGTTTGGGGAAGTACAGGTCGGGGTCGACCTGCCCCCGGTCCAAGTCGTCGAGGTACACGCCCTCCGCGGCGGCCTCGGTGGCCTCCCGCGTCGACATGAACCGGAACATGCCCCCGAACACGCCCGAGCGGCCCGCGCGCTCCTCGTCCGAGCTCAGCGGCTCCGCGGGCGAGCCCGGCGTCCCGGGGCAGGCCGGGGACCCCGGAGGCGCGGGGGACCCCAGCTCCGTCGGCGAGCTGGCGCACTCCGTGCGGACCGGGGGCTCCGGCAGCTCGCCCCAGCGCCACGACTGGGACGACTTGTCCCCCTTCGAGGTTCGAGCCAGCTCGATCTCCGTATCCGACTGGACGGGCGTGCCTCCCCGCGATCCCCTACAGAAAACCATACGTCAGTACTCATGTCCATTACGTGAGGCGCCTTTAACGAGCGAGTACCGCTCACGACGCGTCAAAGTTTTAGTACATCCAAGAATACCATTGTTACGCGGGCCTTTAGAAAGCGCGACGATATTAATTACGCGTTATCTTCGCTTATTCCGAAAACATATTTTTACTGTGCGTATACGTCATAAGACGAAATGCCGTAAAGACCGTTAAGTCAAAATGTTATCGATAAGCTAGCGATTAGATAAACTAATTCATCATTAAAAGGTCGATCGGAATTCGGACGGAATAATATCTATTTACAATAAATGGAAGGATGAAGTATACATGAGGTAAAATGGTGAGGAGCACGGATGATATTAGAGTGGTATAATCATAAAATGTGAATACAAATCATTATTTACTGTACTAAAAGCATGATATGCGTCTAGTGATAACTAAAGCTTCTATTCTAAAGCGACGCTTTTAACGCATGTTTTGATAGGGCATTAAATTAGACGAACAAAGGTAAGTAGAGTAGTGCAAGCTAGATGCGGTGATTGAGTAGTATATTAATGTTTACGCGTTTCTGGAGGCGGCGTGCACCTCAAACGCGGTGTCGGAGAGCGCCATCGGGATGCGGTTGTCCCCGGTCAGCTTGAGGTTGGACATCTCTTCGCTGCAACCAGGTACCAAAACTACTCAGTACGGAGCACGGTCATCCCTAAACCAGTGGTTCTAGCTCCAAGATCCATCAAGGCTCCGATTAGTGAGGAGCCCTTTCAAATATACTAAACGACCCAGAACCTCCCGCGTCCGAATAATTTAGTCCGTCACGCATGGGCGCTGTACTTTCGTTATGAGATTATATTAGTAAGAATGTATAAATAAATACAACCTAATTCAAATCAGACCTCGCATTTTAGAGGTAGTAAAGGAAATGAGATCAATTTGAGTTAAAACTGAGCCATGTAAGATTGACTCACCTAAGCGTAGCAGCATTGACATCGTTGTCGCTGAAGAAGTGGATGTCTGTGGCGTTGGGAATGGCTGTCGGCTGCGAGGGCCGCTGCTCCGAGCCCGCGCGGTCCGACAGGCTGGATATGGAACTCGTCGATGATTTCCGTAGGTGCTTCTTCTTTGAACTAACTTTCCTAGTTTTCTTCTTCTTCTTCCCGTTTCCGTTGACTTTGCCGTCATCTAGGTTGGCGGCGGCCTCGATTGGGCGGAAGTCGTTGTGTGCGCTGATCATCTGCACGGTCTGGTTGGCCTCGCTCCCGGCCTCCAGCTGCGTCGCGGAAAACGTTTTAGGTGTCCGCGAGTCGCCCCAATTCGTCGGCGTTTCATCAAGGCCGTCCAATCCGTCCATCTCGAAGAGCGCATCGTTATCGTGATCGCTAGGCGGTTTGGCATCCTTTTTGGCCTGTTTTAGTTTATTTATGTCTGGTTTCTGTATCGACTGACCGTCGGCGGTGTACCTGCAAGCGCATGTGGAAATCTCAGGCGGGGATTGGTCAGTATGGACCGTTCGTTCATTCAAACGGTTCGGTGCAATTTTCATTAACATAATCAACATGGACGTAAACAGCGGTTCGCTTTCGAATTGCACGCGAATGTAAATAGTATATTTAATTGGTCTAAACAAACCCCCTAACTTTCTATGTGTAACACGAAAAGTTTTGTTTCTTAACCGCGATGCATACGAATGAACGGGGTTACGTAAACCGCCGTTTACGCCGGACGATGGTGTGTGTGGGTGAATAGTTTACCTGCGCTTGGTGTAATCTGAGGCCTGCCCGTGGTCGGGCTCGACGGCGGAGAGCGAGTTGCGTCGCCGAGGCTCATACAGCTGCTCGAACCGCGCCGCCGGGATGGGCGAGGTAGCGAGATGTGCGGACCAGCCTGCCTCGTCCTCACCCACTTCCTCCACGAAGAACGCTTCCCCAGACTCACCCAATTTCATATGTATGGGAAGCGACTCTCCATTCAGTTCCAAATCCACCTGAATAAACATACGTCACATGTTGATACGCATTTCATTCTCTAGACCGATAAAACGCTAAGAGACGGGGTAGACATGATAAAAGAGCAAAGTTTATCTTTGGATGTGCAGACGTCTTTATTACGCGTTATGTTAATATAGTTACTGTCCATCAATTCTTTCTTTTGCTTTCATATACCTATGCTTTAATAGCTGGCATTGTAATCTTTGAAACTTCCCGTAATATAACAGGTGCCCGGATCAGGAATAATATGCGTGCCAATATTTTTCACATTCTTGGTGAAATAATATCTCACCGTTGGCGCTACTCCAATCTTCGCAGTGATTCAGCCACAGAAGATTACCCATTTCGTTTTGGCAACTATTACCCTATACCATGTTGAGACCTTCCTATCTCGCGTTAACGACAACCACGTTAAATTTAGCGGTTTTGTTATACTGGTAATTATCTAGCGACACAATAATGTTTATATATGTATACTTATGACGGATTACGGAGCTACGGTAGCCTAGTGGTTCAGGCATGCGGCTGTCAAGCGGCGGTCGTGGGTTCGAATCCCGGCTCGTACCAATGAGTTTTTCGGAACTTATGTACGGATTTACCGTTAGCTTTTCGGTGAAGGAAAACATCGTGAGGAAACCGGTCTAATCCCAATAAGGTCTAGTTCTCCCTCTGGGTTGGAAGGTCAGATGGCAGTCGCTTTCGTAAAACTAGTACCTATGCCAAATCTTGGGATTAGGTGTCAAAGCGGACCCTGGGCTCCTTTAGGGGCACAACCGGGAATAACGCTAGGAGAATGACTTATGACGGATTAAATCGGTAGGTAGCCGCGTGCCGCATTCCGGCAGCGAAGTGATCGAAATTCTCATAAAAGAACGTTCTAGCATTTGCTACACATTCCGTGTGAATGAGCGAGCAGCGACCTCCCCCGCTATAACGTCGGGTAAAATTCCTAGCAAGACGTGTGGGGTTCTGGGTTTAAAAAAGTTCAAGTCCAATTGCAAACCATACGCTGCAAAAAGTTGAATGCAGTTTATTACAGATAGAAAAGACTTATGAATAGGGATTTCCGGTGACGCATAAACATAACAACATAATAGTTAAGTCAAGTAAAAAGATTTGCTCTGTTATAGGTAAAAATAGACATAACATGTTATAATACAACATATATGTGGACTTTGTACAACATTTCCCGGGGAGTCCCCTAGGGCACTTTGAGGGAGGGGTTGATAAATGTTAATTAGCAATAATGACAGAAACTACGCACGATGCAATGTGTATCCAAGAAAAAAATATCAAGACACGTAATGAATAATAACGGTTCTATCGTTTACACATTTGTTCTTCAAAAATATAGAACAACGTCTCTTATATATGCCTTAGAACATCTCAAGGTTGTTTCTTTTCATAAAAAGTAACTTTGCTAGAGACAAAAATGTAGGTACAGAAGTAAAATGGAGTGGAGTGACCTACTGCTACACAACGAATTAAGTGAATGACTGCGGAGTTGCATCAAATGAATCAATCAATCATTTAATACGTTTGGGCCGGCAATTTGGTGAACTACACGAATTCATGATTGGTAATGCGTTTGGCATTCAGAGTTGATAAGTACTGAATTAAATTTCATAGACTAACTAAAATACATGTTTGCTATTAATGAATACTTGCTCCTGGGCATACATATAAAACAAAAATGTCAGTAGTAAATGGCTATACTGCCACGTCATCAGTTCTTGGAAATCGCGTCAGATATTATACAATGATTTCGCTCATACTGTGCCAACTTCGCGTCGTAAACTTTGGACTTGAAAATAAGTAGTACGTTATTTCTTGATCCGGATCGAAGGACCACGTGACAATCCATTTTAGAGTGAAATAGATGCATCTTTGAAAAGAGACGAGATCCGATCGTTATTGGTGAATCATTCATAAAAGTCAAGAGTAGCTAGTTGTCACGACTAAGTAGTGTCTCTTGAGTTAAAATAGATTTGTTTAATAGTATGCATCCTCGTTTCAGCAGCATAAAAATACAATACACAACACAAGTGAAATGAGACAATTATGTCCACCTTATAGCAGTTATGGCTGCATGTTTTAGTCCTTTTCTAGAGGCAGTTACGAACGCCATCGTTATGTTCTATGATAATATAGTTGGTTGTGAGAATGTTTCCTTCTTTAGTGATGTTGCTGTTGCCGACATATCTGTCTATCCAACGTTCTTTCAAGTAATCATATCGTATCATTATTTATATTAACAGCTTATAATATTAACTTGTTATCAATTCAAATATCTTTTGATTATGATTGTATGGTGATTACGTGTCTGATGTAGGTAAATTAAGTTAATATATCTACAAAGCTTACTAACATTAGCCTTTCGTGATGAAACGTAAGAAACCTACGTGGCATTTCACATGTTGAAACACGAGTACACCCACTACTCGGATGAACCTTTAACGGGTTTATAGTTCAAAGATAAACCCACACAATGGTATTTTTAAATTTACACAAGCCTTCTAACGGTTTCATGCTCAAACACACAGCTCGTCTCACTTTGCTGATATTCCTTTCTACCTATTTGACTAACCGACATATGGCTCTATTCTCTTTGTGTATGGATAATGCCAACTATGGGAGTGAGAATAATAAGCGATTGGTTGTACATTACCACTTTAAACCTAGAGCGCAGCACTCCCAGCTTGCCGAAGCGCACGTGGAAGGGGGAGCACGTGAAGCTGCCATCGGGTTGCTCCACCACCACCACGTCTATGGCCCCCGTCAACGTCGCCCCGTTTATCTCATTGTAGAACTCCCTAAAATTCGCTATGAACTTCCCAATATAGTTCATAGAATACATCTTGACGATTTGTTTTTAACACTCCCAGATAAAAGTCTCGGGTTATGACACTACACTATTGTCCTGTATTCTCAATCTGTCCAATAACCCGCCGCTTCGCACGGCTTACCCCATTGTGTCACTTGAGGTCTTCGAACTACTGTTTCGGTTCCTGAAACAAAAGACATACATTATGAATCGAATAACTTCGTTATGAATTATTAAGCACTAGTCTTTGTTTATTTATCAGTGGATTATGTTTAAAAATACTTAGAACAAAGGAGATAAAATGGTCCAAGTAAAACAAACAAATGACACACTTTATGTTAAACCTGATAAGGACCGTCGTTAAAATGAATATAATGAAGTCAGATAATCGATTAGTTTAAGCAGCCATTTGTTACTAGGAGTGAGCAGATGATGGAACAATAAATGAACCAATCGAAATAGATCTTAAATCAAATACTCCAAGACACAAGCTCAGCCTAGTTTGGAGTCTGGTGGACATTTTTCGTGTAGCAATACGTTTCTGATAAATTACATTAGGATATAGGTCGTTACAGTTACTAGGTACCATACAATTCTAAAATTAAATTAAATCGTAAACAGTTTGCTCATGGCTTCTGTTCTGAAACATTTCGACGCAAAGTCAAATATCACTTGAAATAGTGGGTCGAATGTCGATGCACCGTAGGATGTTACTCAATGTTGCACAGTCCAGATACCAATATTAAAATAGTTCATGTAAAACGCGTTTTATACGTAGTTTACCTACTTATATTACGACAATCCCATACAATGCCGACACATTATACCATTACTTTCTAGATAATTGTAGGAATGTTTTGACTGAATGTGGTCTAAATATAAGTTTCGGCATCGCTGTCTATCTGCCGGCCAATACAGCAAGGAGCGGTGACATTCGAGCGAGATTCGTGAAAAGCATGCGGCCTCCGCGTGAGGGCCGCGGGTACTCTGCCCCCGGCCACGTACAGTAGGTACAATAGGTACATCCACTAAATCCGCTCAGTAAAAACTGTTACGCGCCTGTAATCTCACTAGTTGAGTCATGGCTATACATGTATACATAGTTTGTATGCTTACCAAAATATTTGTGTATATTTAACCAAACTAGGTAGATGTGACGTAATCGAGATGATAGCTACCTTTCAACATACTGGTTTGAGCAATAGTCAAGCGTCAAGTTTAACTAATCTTAGTCAAGCACACTCAATCTTACATATCAATAGCGAGCACATCGTACGGTATAGTATTTCGTAAGGATATAATTCGACAATACAGAAATTATACATGATGTTGCGACTCAGAAAATGTTAGGAATATCTAGGTTTCGATTTCGCAAATGAATTAGACGAAAATGTTACCTAGTCATCATAATTAGGGAAAGTATGGCTTTTCGACGAGCAGTGCCATACAGGAGGGAAAAGTGGCAGGTGTCCAGCGTCCACGGACGGGTGCGTCAAACTTGAATGGTAGCATCTGCCAGAAGTCAGGCCTAATTTTAGCACCAAGGGCATCAAGTTCAACGTATACGAAGATCTGGTCGAAATCCGAGCGAAATTAGTGATAATAATAGACCAACTAAAGCAAGACCAAAAAGGTTCTAACAGGCACGAAGAGAGAGGGTATTTGGCTGTTTTTATATTCAATTTAATGGAAGTCCCTCTCTCTGCCAAAAGTATTTAGGTACTACTCACGACGAAGAGTACGTCGAACAAGCGAGAACATATTTTCACACGGCTAATAATGTAGTTTTCTACAATTGTAGGTATGATAAGTATTGTTTTTTTTTTTTTGACGGGTTCCTAGCCGTAGCCCGAAGGCTGTGACGTCGAGTCTTAGCTGGCTGGTGGATAGGCGACCATAAGGTGCTATCCGACCGCCGAAGAAGATAAGTATTGACCTATATTTATTTGATTTGTTTGTGGCCAACCGTGTCCGGAAATGTCTGCTGACTATCTATTCAGCGAGTGACATAAAAACGAACGTAGGTAGGTGTTTTTTTTTTTTGTTTACGAACACGATGTTTTCTTTGTCAATTGGCAGGCGTTATCACAACAGCCGGATCAAGAGGAATACAAAACAAAACTCTAAGGCCCCGTTTCGTGAAGTTGTAATAAACTGCATTCATTTTGGAAGTGCAAAGCGGGTAAACGAAAACAGATCACAGACGCATATTTGTTCAAGTGTTCAGGTTTAAAGTTGTAGTGGAGTTTCAGTACCCATATTTTTGAACATGTTGCCCAGTGTCAACCAATTTGTTGAGGCGGTGTTGTTGAACTGCATATATTTATTATTTATCATTGCATATTGCAAGCGTTGAACGTCCGATTTTGTGAGACGCTAATATCAACAATGTTTCTTGTGTCTAGCAGAATCGCGACACTATTGAAACTTTGTTTACAATGCTACTTTGGATTAACTGCAACTCGAGAACATGCTTGATTGTGTAAATAATATCTTGCTTCAAGTTGACGTGGCTTTATGTATATACCTGTACCTTCTGTAGGTATACTTATTCCTAGACAGTACATGATACGTACTGAAACCTTATATTGGCACGATTGTCTTAACCACAAGTATATAGATCTTCACGTGGAGATCACACATGCATAAACACACATGAGCCTATCGAGGGCTGACCTTTGGAGGACTTAACCACGACCTTAGTGGATTACCCTCCCCGTAGATAGCAAGTACTGCGTAGGTCAAGCAGGTGAAACACTGCATATTTCCGCTGCTAAACAATGTCTCGGGTTTTCCAAATATTTAATAAGAACTCAAGTGGAATTTATAATGAAATACCTATACCGCAATTGAAGTTGGCGATAAAAATGTGACATAGTAAAGTACGATGAAAACCACACTTGTATAAAAAGTTGCGTGATAGATACAACCTTGCAATTTCGCTATTATGTATAACAATACGAGTATGTAATAAAACTATAGCTTCTGTCCGCGACTCCGTCCGCGTGGAACTCGTTTATACAGCACCTCCATACACACTTTCTCCCCCTTAGGGGATGATTTCGGGGATAAAAACTATCATATGTCCTTCCCCGGGACTCTAACTATCTCTATACCGAATTTCACGTAAATCGGTTCAGCGGTTTAAGCGTGAAGAGGGAACAGACAGACAGACAGACAGACAGACAGACACACTTTCGCATTAATAATATGGATATGTATAGTATGGATTACACTAGCTGCCCGCGCGGCTTCGCTCGCGTATTGCAAAGAACGCACGCAAACCCGCCGGATAAAATGTAGCCTATAACTATCCAGAAAGTCCATTCTACACGCAGGTGAAATAATTTTTGAAATCAGATATGCTGTTCCGGAAATTACCCTGAACATACAAAGCTTCAGGAATTAGCTATATAGATTTATAGATACATATGCTACAATCTCTCATACTTTTCCTGTTTATTTTTAGGAATTAGCTATATAGATTTATAGATACATATTATTTATGGGTTTCGACATGAGTTATGTTATTATATTCATTGTTTTTTTTTTAATGCTCCGATGTTTACGATCACAATAAATAGCACTACGTGAAACGCTAAGAAATTGATAGCTGAGTAATAGGTACAGCAAAGACTCAATATGCACTTCGATTATTGAATGGAAAAAGATGCAGTTCAAGAGTTTGGCAACATCTCGGACAAAGGAGGACAATGAAATTGTAAGCAGTAACTGCAGTGAATCATGCAGCCGTTAAAAGGGTTAAACGGTTAAATACTCGGGAGATATCGCTTTCCATTCGGTTGCAAATTTCCGGGACACAAGCCGGGCTCAGCTGCACCGAGTAAAGTAATTAATACTTTAGTGAAAAAAACATTTTATGACAGGGCATCATGTAAACAGAGTAGAGAAAAAATTACATTGTTTCATTGTATCGATGAGCGATTTTCCTATCGTGGTAAAAAAATAGTCGGATTAATCATAACAATCACAATTGATTAAAAGCAGCCGTAACTGAATGAAACTACACGTGCTTATCTCACAATTAATACCATACCTTAGAAAAATTGCTTCGCTTTTGTCGATGTCACAGTAAACTTCCTAAGGCACAAACAGTATTGTTCTCTGTTCTATCGACGTGTATTGCCGTCGTTGTTACAGTAAATTCGCGCACTGCACCGGCAAGGTATGACTCCGACGCGTGGTGACCGCGTCGACTCTACCAACACACTGATGTATATTAATCGCGAGTTGTGAACCGCCTGAACAACCGGCGGCGAAAAAAAAAACAACTGTCGTGTCGACCGAACCACGAGCTCGACGTGACGTCGACCAACGGATGTCGATAGCACGTTCACGTACACAATGTAGGTACTAGCACGTATTACTAGTGTAACCGCCGACCAAGTATGAGGGCTGATTCAAGATATTCATTGAAGATAATAAGGGAGACCATGGGTGCGCGACGTCCTTTTCATGACGTAGCAGTGTACTTCGTTAGGTATCCAAAATGCTATACAGAATGAATCCTAAGACGTGAAGTGAACAGAAATATGTGTTTCTTACTGTTTAACTTTAGTTTAAACATGTGAACGTGACAACAGGCCAAAATATGTAAACGTCGTTTTTTTTTAATTCGTTAATTTATAATAAAAAAAAAACTATAAACAAAGACTTCTGTTTACACCTTATATTAACACGATTCACCTAATGAGTCGTAGGTAGATACAACATACTCAACATCATTATAATTATAATGTATGTAATGAAATTTGTCGACCGAGGCAATGGGAAACTAGTTCAATGATAATGATGAAAATAGATGAGGGATAAAAATGAAAGCGACACAGAACGAAGGAACCATGTGCGTGGTGAAAGTTTGCGAATTATGTAGCGCATATAATTATAATAACGATGGCGGTAAGGGCATTTATACTGAATTGCGAATAATACGCATAATACGTATTCGGAATATGAAAATTGCTTCCTTTATACTGTCTTTTAGATCGACTCCTGTTCTCCTATTCTGTAACTTGCTTTAAGCTCACTGCAATTCTCACCCACAAATATATCTTGAGACCGCGATGCGTAGTAACTAGTGATGTGCCGTTCCCAGGAATATACCCCAGGCGGGAATATTCCCGGGAACATTCCCGGGAATATTGAAATTGTATTTGTTTATACATCTTGCTATCAGGGATTCTATAATAACTTGAGCCCTTAATTTTTTTACCAATACATTAACCAGTGTAATTTATCCGCAAAAGTAAATTCCCAATGTTCCTGGGAATATTTCCCGGAACAATGGGAATATTCCCGGGAACAATCAGAGCCGAAAAAAACAAATTTTACTAAAGTGTTTCTGCAAGTAACAAAAACGATACAAAGTTAACGAAAAAAAATACAATAAAATATGTACGAATACAAAATATGAAAATATTCGCATATTTAATGTTAATTGAGGTAAAAAGGCAGAATTAGTACAATAATGAAGTTTTTGGCGAATGGCACTTCATTTGTCGGGGCACTATTCTTTTTAATTAATTTTATTACTACTTAAATTTTCCCAATTTGTGTTTCAATATTCCCCTGTTTGGGGAATATTCCCGGGAACAAGGGAAAATTCCCGGGAAATTCCCATAAGGGAATATTCCCCGGCACATCACTAGTAGTAACTAAGCTTAGGTAGAAGTCTAGTAGTTTCGTGACGGGTGACCGGCGGGCTGAGCCGCATTAACGCGTAGCGAATAACAGCCCGCCCCCCTATTCTGTAACTTGTTTTAAGCTCACCTCAACGCTCACCCACCAATATATCTTGACACGGCGATGCGTAGTAAGTTAGTGACTAAGCGTAGGTAGAGGTCTAGTTTCGTGACGGGTGACCGCCGGGGTGAGCTGCATTAGCGCGTATATTTGTGGGTGAGCGTTGAGGTGAAGCTTAAAACAAGTTACATAATAAGGGGGATGCAGCCATCTAGAATCTATCCACCACGGTCGTGCTAAAAGCCTTGATGTTACAACATCCATTTCTTAAATATTGATGTCAAATGGTGTCAGTGTGTTTGTGTACATTATCTAATTTTGTTTTACATTTACATACGACCTCCTAAAGTTATATCTCAGCTGTATCAATATGCGATCATTGTCAGTCAAGTTGGAAATTCAAGGAGATCGAATAACGCGCGATTGAGGATTGGTTAGCGAGCGAATGGTTCGAGCGAGCCCACCACTCGTGGACTGGTAGAGAAGGGCGTATATATATTCGAGTTTTAATCAGGCTTATGTCGTTTCGGTAGCATGTAGCAAGCCCCTCCAGCGCCTGCGTCAAATGTAGTCAGAAAATCATACGATACGAGTCGAGTTTGAGATCGTCGCACGATGTGGCGTGAGGCGTGATGCCTGCGGTTCACGTAACACTCGTAATGTAGCTGCGAAAGTACGTTTTGTCCTAAATATGGCGAAAGCAATGGTATGGTATGATCATAGTATAATTATGGTAAGGAGCTGGGCTCCGCAATGCGTAAAATACACCCTGAACCGCAAACGGTTTACTGCATTTCTCAAAAATAGTGCTAGAAATATTATTAATATCGTAGTTCCGTAGTCAACAAGGAACCCGTATAGTTTCCCCATGTCCGTCTGCGGTTTAACTCAGTATCTACCTAACCCTTGGTGCTGTAATGGATATATAAATCAATCACGCCGACTAAACGGTAGAATACAATCTTGAAAAATGTTTGATTTAGGGTAAGTCCCCTACACAGAAAATAAGTACCAACCATTCTCAAAATCAGACACAATAATGATATGAATAAACACGCCTACCCTTCTATCTACGTTTTAGATGATTGCTTTAAATTTTCAGGGTCAAGGTATATTGAAACCGGAAAATTCTGTATCCTTGTTTAAAGTTTGCGAATTTGTAAACGACTCGAATAGGTATAAATTACGTATTGTAATTAGATAAATCTACTATGACTTTAGACGTATCCGGTTTTTTGGTAAAATTAGGCTCCAGTTAATAAAATGTTATGTAAGTACCCAGTGCCCCCAAAACTCGAGTTTTTAGTACAAAAGTAACTTTAGAACGAGAATATTTGATTCATAATTAGAAAATGGTCCTTCGAGTCGGATAACTGAATTATTTTGCTTGTTTATTTAAACCCCCACAATTACACCCCAAGAATTTTAGGTCTAACTAATGGACTGTATTCTATTCTAATTGAAACTTTTCCTGCACTAAAATACGAATATGGTCTTAATTTATTATAAAATTGACACGAACTAACTATTTAACACATTCGGATCCGCAACCTCAATTAAATTGTTTTTAAGCCTACATCACATATGGGACGACGTCTATAGACGTTGCTCGACCGAACGTGTTAAATATGCAGGTGGCTACCGTGAAAAACAACGATAAATCATTCATGGAATTGTTTTCCGTTGAGTTTCCATGGAAGACGGACAGGAATTATGACGACAGTTTGTAAATCGATAAAGTAAAAAAAATATCAATTGATTAACTTCAGCATACAACTAGGTACACAGTACGGAATGTGGTTGAGTATCTCATTCTCCCTACTATGAATCATTCACGAGAAAAACATGCCAATCAATTTGTTTACAATGCTTACTATGTATTGTACTCGTACTCTAAAGTATCAAAATACAGCCACCTTATTTGTCTATTAAATGGGTGTGTCATGACGTATTGGTGGTCTAACAAGCGATGGCGATGGCGCCGTAGGTACCTGCTGCGTATTATTTTCGCGAACAACAAGGCCACTTGACTCCCGCGGTCTATAAAATTAATACGACCTACTTTCGGCCGTATATCTGTTCCATTAGAAACCAAAACCGCGTCTGGCACTCACGCAACGAAAGCTGCGTGTGCGCATAAACAAATGTTATCGCTGTGGTGACCTTCTACAAATGCGCATACTTATGAAATCGGTCGTGTCACGCCACCGCATGCGGAAAAGCAAAACATGTTTTTGAAATATTGATAACTAATCTTTTGCTATAGTTAAGGGGATGTCCAATTAGCCACGTGAAAATGGGTTACGTACCTCACATAATAAAGTTATTTTTAATAATTACCTAAACGCAGTAAAGTCAAGTGCATAAATATGTATCGAATTAATCTTCTCATAAATATAAATACGATACGAATACTCTTTGCACACCTTAAAACATGAATCAAATAGACATAAAAACTTATAAAAAAAATATTATGTTACATATACATTACTTATACAACGTGCTCCTGAGGAACCCGCATAACTTTACCAGCGTATTCCTGATCATGTTTAGAAAATAAAATGTCGTATAATGTTTGCTGAACTCAGCTTAGTATTCGAGTTTTGAATAATTTTAGATTTACACTTCATAGTAATTAGCATGTTATCAGTAGCAACAACTACGCATTGAATCGAAAGAGGTTGTTCAAAAACGTGAATGCTGAGAATCGCTTAGTTTGTGGCGTGTGGCTAGTCCTAAATCATAAAGAGTTCCGATTGCACTCATGTAGATCCTGCTTTGCTTTATTTCATGGAAAGAGATAACAATAATAAACGTTGCCAGCTCATCCTAAGCCATTGTTTAACTGATGAAAACAAAATAATTTATTTATTGTATGAAAACTTTAAAAAAAAGTTTAAATTCATATTTCGACCTGGGTTTATATATTTTTTTTATTCGTTATGACCACAGGTATACGCTGGTAGTAAAGTTATGCGGGTTCCTCAGGAGCACGTTGTATATATTATATATGTAAATAAATAAAGAAAAAAGGAAACTAGGAGGATTATGAGGAATTATGGCAGAGACAGATAGTGCTCTGGTGAGCTTTGAAAGAAGCGACAGATTTAGCCCGCTTCAAGTCCACGGGCAGAAAATTCCAGAGTGGAATGGCTTTGAATGTAAACGAGCAATTATAGAATTTTGAAGAGGAGGACGGCCGACTGACGAAACACAATCGTTCTTTGAGGTAGTAGAGAGTAGAGTAGCGGGATGAAACAGAACATTATATAGAAGGGTCAGGACATGAGCGTTACGACGATATCATTATCGTCGTAATATATATCGTCGTCGTCGTCGTCGTCGCCTATTCATATAGGTAGTCACTTAAGCTGAGAGCGAAAATAAGAGACATGGTCATACTTACGTAAACATATGCAGACGTTTTGAATGCGCTCCAGCTTATCAAGTTGATCTTCAGTGACATCGAGGTAGGTAATATCAGCGTAATCTAATATAGGGAGTAGTGTCTGAGCAAGCGCAATTTTGGTAGGAATGGGAAGAAAATTCCTAAGCCTTGTGAGGTAGCTAATTGAAGCAAACATCCTCCTGATGACCTCGTCTACTTGAGGCACCCAAGATAAAAGTTCGGTCTATGATAACGCCCAGGTTAACTTGCTGTGCAAATAGGATCAAAACACCATTGAAATAAATCGGGTCAAGGTTATCAAGATCAATTACAAAACTACCAACTATAATAGCTTCGGTCTTAGCAGGGTTAACAATGAGACCATATCTACGACTCCAATACTTAACGTACGTACGTACGAATATGTAAGTAACGAAACCTTAGTTCGCCGACATACACGTTCAGTGTCGTGTGCACCCATATTTTTGCACTTGACTGTACATATGAATATATTATTATTTTCACCAGTGTCAGCGGTGCTTGAAAAGAAATTTGGACAAAGTCTGATAGGGTTGAAGTCATCGGATTCTGTGAAGTATTTGCGTATGTGATCTGTGATCATTATCATCATTCATCAATGTATAGTATGCGAAAGAAAAATGCATGATTTACAATAGAAAACCCCTAAATCACCATATGCATGCCTTTTACATTTAAGGAGTTCTAATTCTATCCTGCCTACATTCCAGCATACATGAAAACAAAATGAATATCTGACAGCTTCCTTCCTTCGAATTAAAGTCGGTTAAAATGGCTTTCGAAGTATTTAGGTACAGGTAGTACAAGAATAAACAAGTATCTTCTTTTACGATGTTGATGATGAAATTATGGTCCATTTTTAAGGGATTGAGACAGTTATTGAAATGTTATTGTAGTTTATTGAGTATTGTTATGTCATATGTGGCAGCAGTTTTTTATGCGAAAAACCCTACAGCAGATATTAGAAAAAAAAGGTTTATAAACTATTGTAAGCAGTGTCGTCTAGCTCCGACCTTGGAGCCCCCTCCCCCTCCTGTGCCCCGCTGGAAATATAAAGAAACCACGGGAACTGGTCAGCAGGAATATTTCGGCAGTCTACCCGCAGGCCAGCCAAGACCCGCAGCTAAAGCCCTTCAGGCTGCTGCCAAAGAACCAAGGTCCAAAAAAAAAGGTCAGGAGGACCTCTCTGAAGCCACTATTGCTTGAGCCGCGTTATGAGCGTTTTATTATGTGTTGTGGTGTGATTTGGGTATTCGTGGTGTTAATTCGTGTTTGTTAGTAGTGTGAAGGATAAAAAGACATTCCAAAAGTCTAGAAGAGTGATAGTGTTAGGTTCCTGTTGTTGGTGCTTGTGTGTTAGGTTGGTTGCCTCCATAAAATTACAACTAAAA
The DNA here is from genome assembly GCA_945867215.1 of Epinotia demarniana. Taxonomy (NCBI): domain Eukaryota; kingdom Metazoa; phylum Arthropoda; class Insecta; order Lepidoptera; family Tortricidae; genus Epinotia; species Epinotia demarniana. Next base: position 20,266,598 of record OX244263.1, read on the forward strand.
AACATAAAAGATCAACTGGTCCGAAAGTCCGAACATAATTATTTATAGGGAACACCGAAGTTTCGCGGAGAGTCACTGTGGATAGAATCGAAGTCTAACTTATGAGAAGACAAATTCGCTGGGGCGGCCACGTTTCAAGGATGGCAGCGGGTCGAGTGGCAAAGCACATCTTCTATTCGGAACTTGAGGAGGGCAAGCGAATGCATGGCAGACAACTCCTTCTTAGGTACAAGGATGTGCTTTATTACAAGCTTTTATTTAACTTGCCCTGTTAGTATGGGACAAATCTTGCGACTTCAATTTGACCCACTTCCCGGTGACCGATTGAGCTGAAATTTTGGGTATAAGTATAGTTTGGATGACAATTCAATATTATGGTACCATCGAACTGATCTGATGATGGAGATAGAAGGTGGCCATGGGAATTCAGTACTTAACCGACGTAACCCAGTTGAATTTGGATTCGTTAGAATCGTCTCAATGAGTAGTTGATGATGGTATACAGAAAAGTACAGACGGCAATAAAAGCTTGTACCAAAAAAGAAATTTTTGACAGAAACTTATTTACAAGCTTACAAGATAGGGCGCCCGTTTCAGCTAGTGACGACCTGACCACTAAGCAAAGGGGAAAGCCCTGGGTCGCTGATGCCATTAGGTAGGGCACCTGATGCCATTAGGCATCGACAAGTGAGTGGGTAACTTGACTGCGAATAATATTAACTGCTACTTAAATATCTGATCGTTACGTCGTCCCCTTCATCAGACAAACACAGTGGCCTTATTTACTACCACAATATAATCTCTTCTTTTTCAAAGAATATATTAAGATAGGTATAGTATAGACCGACAATGGCGTCATTATAGTTGATAAGAAAGACTATCATAATCAAATCATTGTTACCAACACATTTCTACTACAAAACAAATTTATGTAAGAAGTACAACCATTTCATGAATTCAAATTTTAAATACGAGTAGGTAAACTTTTTTGACGTACAAAAGGTGTTTTAAGTGGATACGTTTTGATGGAAAATTTGCAACTTTTGTAGTTGGTTTGGTTAACGGACTCTTTGTTAAAGTAAGTAATTTCTTACAGGGGTTAAAAACTCTCTTCTGTATGGAAAACGAGTAATTTTGGAGGGGTTGGAAGGTTGATTGGGAAATGAGTGATTTTGTAAGAGAATTTGTTTAAAACTCTGTTAATACAAATCAAATATTTAAGCGTTTTCAAAATTCATTAAGGTATGAAAAAGGAAAAAGGTTAAAAATGGATTGAGAGTTTGTATGGATAACAACGAATTTTTGAATAAATAAATAGACTTGATAGGTACCTACTTAATTTAAAGAATAATAAGTATTACAAGAAACCTGTTTTCTGTGGGTTCTATATTTGTTACATTGCACATTGTCTCCCCACAAGCAACTCCAGAGAAATCCTAAAATGAATATGGGTTAAGGCGGAAACCCACTACGGCACACAACACGCCCGAATGCGAATCACGTGGGAGAATCCACGAAAATTATTTGAACTTAAGACTGTGCATTGCTATGCAACGTTGCTAGGTTGTTTATCATAGCAATTGTGAGGTGTGCATGCAACGTAAATTCCATCAGCTGGCATAAGGGTCGACAGGATGCTTGACTCTCCATACAAACGTAGTCGTCGTCGTGTAACGTGTCATTTTAAAATGACATGCTAATGAGAAACTATTTTTCAACCTAGATATGGCGGGTTCCATATTGCATATACATTAATGTTCCATTTTTTTATTGTTTTGTCACAGAATAAGTAATAGTACAAGTACAGAAATTGCACTTCCTAGCGAAAACGACGTTTAGGCATAGGAAACGTGCCTACTCTGTGCATCTCTGTCTATCGTATAACTTGTATTCATTCACACACTGCACGTGTAGCGCTAGGGCTGTCACGCCAAGAATACATCAATGAAGGCAAAAAATGCTCACCAGATGTCGCTTGAGTAAAGTGAACCGATATTAATTTAGTACATGCTTACTTTACTTCACATACAATGTATGTCAGTGTCATTATTAATAACACCACACATAAAATTGATCTGCAACTTCTCTATTCTCTATTAACTAATTCAATTTAACTTTTGAAGTCTTAATTTGTAAAACTGAGCAGCTGTGGCGGTTTGTTGATTTTAACATGTTCTAAAAAATTATGTTTCTTATAATTATAAAATAACACGTTGTTACGTTCGTTCGTCGCGTTCAAGGCGGCGGCGGCATGTCTCAACAGCTCAACACGCACGTGTGCTCGCTCGCGCGGTGCCGGCCCTCGACTGACTTGGAACCTGAGGTTCCGCGACCGCTAGGTTATTAACGCGCCGCGCCCCACCCATTGCAAGCCCCCTGGTTTTGTTTTGATGCTTAGAGACCGTATATATCTCTACGAACATTTTAATAATTATTAATTGTATTTGGACGCTCAGAGACCTTATACATCTCTGGAATACTGAATTAATATCATTAACTTTCTGTTAATGCACCTTATACTTATCGAATGGTCATATTTTGTTTTGTTTTCATTAACTTTGTGACATTTAGTGTATTGTTATATCGGTCCTTAATCTGCAAATTTTAAATATTTTATTATTGTGTTGGATTATTATTCTTTTATTGTAAGATTATTATTTTTATTGTAAATTACCGTTTGACATGTAAAAGTGCCCTTGTGACCTATTTGCAGAATAAATAATTTGTATTTGTATAAAAAGTTTAATGATTCCTGGACGCTGTTTTAAAATAAGAACCAAACTATGTTTGAATTCAGAATCAACTCGACCGTGCTGGGGGCCTCTTAAAATACCTATTCTGCTAATTTTAGTGCTGTCCAGTTGCATTCTGAAGGAGCCCAGAGTCCACCTGCCATCATGTCTCATGATTGGTGTAGGTCTATATCGGGCTAACCGGGCTAAAAATGGAACAATTCAGCAGAAACCGACAGAATTTGCTAGGCATGTAAGTTCATACTACTGCCCACCTAGTGGGTCCAGCCGGCATCTGAGCAAACATTATGAGTGCCCGCTAGGCGGGTTCTTGCTTGTGAATGTGTTAAAATACCTATACTCCTCATTTTAGTACTGTCCTGTTACATTCTGAAGGAGCCCAGAGTCCACCTGCCACCTTGTCTCATGGTTGGTCTAGGTCTATTTTATATTATTTTAAGAATTTTAATCCATGAAAGAAAGAAGGCTAAAAACAAAAGGAATAAACTATAATGGCAATTACCTCAGCAACCTTTGCTTTGCTAACAACATAGTTCAGATGGCAAATTTAATTTTACAAAGAAATATGTATTTGACAATGGAAATAATAATGTACGTAGATTGTATTTGACACTAATATTATTCATGTACAAGAAACTGTTTTTGTCTTAACTTTTTAAGATTATAAGTATGAATTAGTAAACATAAATATCCTTCATATAGATATAAGTACCAATGAAATCAGATTGTATGGGAGTGTCACTAATATTTTCTACATGGGTGGGTGAGTGGTCCCAAAAACTGTTTATACTTTTTATAAAATTATTATGGCTATTATGGAAGCTACAGTAGCCTTCAGGCATGCAGCTGTCAAGTGGCATTTGTGAGTTTGAATCCCGGCTTGTCCCAATGAGATTTTTGGAAATGATGTACAGATTATTTACCATTACCTTTTCGGTAAAGGAAAACATTGTGAGGAAATCAGTGTAATCCCAGTAACGCTTAGTTTTCTCTCTGGCCTCAAGGTCAGATGGCAGTAGCTTTCGTAAAACTAGTGCCTATGCCAAATCGGACCTCGGGCTCCTTTAAGGCACATCTGGGAATAACACTAGGAGGATGATGAAAATTATTACATTTAGATCCCTGCAATGGGACTGATTGTCAAATCTACCTAATGATTAAATGTTATAGTGTCCCTATAGAACTCAATAAAGCCTATTTCATAGAGCATTTTTATCATTAGGTTTACTTACAATCATGTAAATATCTGTGGCTTAGGAATAAATAAACTAAACAAGAACATGGAAAACATAATGGTGCTTTAATTACAGTTAGATTTACATCCCAATGCACATCTACCAAATAAAATGTAGTAATTCCTAAAAAAGCAACTTAAAGTTGCACAAATGCTTTTGCTGTTTGCAATTGACAATGGGTATGATTTTATTGACAGCATTCTTGATACTGTGGAAGTGTTTACTCAATAGTAAAGAAAGGAAACTTATTTCATAGTAAGTATTTTGACTAGGTACTACGAAAAACTACAGTCTACGCCGTGTTTAGGTACGATATTTCACTATATATATGTTATCCTTTTTGTGCAACAGAAGATCATTTAAATGAGGTAACAGCTGGTTAAAAGTGAATAAACACCTTATTAACGTAAAGACCAAATCCCAGAACTAAAACTTAACCCCGTATATTAAATGGTAATACTTACAGAATTACATTCTGCGTCTACGATGAGTTTTAGAACACTTCAATATCACAAAAGGGTCAAAAATCGTATAAATGTAAAGTTTGATTAAATTTTATTTACGACAAATACGACAATGAAGTGACTGATCGATGACAATTTGACATGTTAGTTTAGTTAGTTAGTGGCTGGGCTGACTGACACACAAAAAATAATATTACCACATTTAAAATTACTTTTATGTTACAAGTTATACTATGAGACTCTTTAAATAAAAGAGAACCGGATCATAAATATAAGCACTTCGATCTAGAATTTTAAAATTAACCTTTTTCGAGAATACCTACACCTACCCTCTAATGATGCATCCACACGGTCCTGCATTGCAGTCCGCCGAGTGTGCAATCTATACGATAGGATAGAGCGAGGTAGGAAGATGAAATGACCTTTGTTTTCTCGCTCTATCCTGGATGCCTGTAGATCTTCCCAGCACCGAGCAGACGATGGGCAGATAGTGTCGCAATTCATAGATGTCAATATTACCGCGTACACTAGTTCGAAATTGATTTGATTTTGCTTCAATTCGAGACGAGGACGCACCTATAGTGCCGCAATTAATATTCACGTGATACATTAGTTAGAACGTAGTGGTTAATATACAGTCTCTTTATTTTCTTTGCGGTGTAAATACCGTACGGGTAGTCCAGCACGGTTACCACAAGACGTCGCGCGAGCTCTTCGTTCCGTCTCTTTCTAAGTTTTCTAAGGCCTGCCTCACACTGGCGCGGCCTGCGGTGCCGGACAATAGTAAATTTGACCGTGCTTCAAGCTTTAATATAAATAGAGCGAGAAAACCAAGGTCAATCATTTCCCTATTCCGTTTTATCATATAGCTTGCATCTCACGACGGACTGCCACGTAGGATCAACTAAATGCGCTTTTTTTATATCAGAACGCAATGTCTGGTTAGTGGTTATATTCTCTTTGGTCTGGTCTGCCTGGCTCTCTCATACCACACAAAAAAAAATAATGAACTCACAAAATTTCACGATTCTGTTGAAAATTACGATATGAAAAATATGACAGGAGAACAGGCGGACATACGACAGCATTTTTTCCCAAGCTGAAGCATAATTCGAATTCAAGAATGATTAATTGGGTGGGGCTTAAAACAAAGTATCAAATTAATAAATTAAAATGAAAACGTAATTATCCTTTATTATTTACATTTTTAAATGATTATTTAAATATATGTATAGAATTACGTAACTTAACGGTTAGTAATCATCTCTAAACAAAATATATTCGTGTACAGTGTGATAAAATTGATGATATAGGCTGGGTTGCATTTTCAAGAATTAAAGCTAGCAACATTGTTATGGACTCTGTGGGACGTCCGAGGTGCTTTCTGTGGAGTCGACGGCGCCGTTGGGGATGGGTTCTGGCGTCGTGGACGTCTCCCGCGCGCTGGACTGGGCGCTCTGACATTTATTGCGTAGCTCGAACACTTGCGTTATAGCGTCGCGGAAGCACAGGAAATTGTAGTCTATCACACCTGCAAATTAAACAATTTAGATATCAGTGTACTATCGACCACATTGACCGCTGATTCGTGAACCTTGAGCACAGTACAAAAGATGCAATTTGTCACATCAACTTGCTATAGCTTAGAATGAAATGTATGTAGTGAAAAAAAGGTAGAGAGAATGAGACATTCCAACTATAGCAAGTTGTGACAAATTGCTAGGTGTGTACCTAATGGCCTTTATTGAAACGAGCTAAGATCTACTAATGATTACGTGGCAACACTCGCAACCAGACGGTGCGAGGCCATTCTGCTAACAACAAGGTAGAGTGGGACAGATCAAGCACAATACAATTTATGACAACAACCGTGGCCTCGTTTCACGAACCTACAAGTTACAATTTTACAAGTGTAAATGGGCAGCACTGTGAATAAAAACTAGTATTTTGCCCTGTGTTGCCAATTTAGACTTTTTCAAACGGGTCACAACGGAGATTTAGCTATAGCCATATGAGACAGCCAACCATACCTTTCATTCTAAATACTACTGCATCTCTATCGGTTATTGTGATAAATTGCTTCGTTTTTAATGTGTTGTTATTGTTAATTGTTAAGAGGGAGTGGGAAGCACAATCATCTCCCTATGTCTTAAGTAGCTAAAGTCTGGCAAACGAAAGTTGAACCCACTAAACTCAATTACGCGGCAACACTAAACGTCATACGCATACATTTTGATCAGCAGTATTGCTGCGTAATGGAGTTAAGTGGGTTCAACTTTCGTTTGCCAGACTTTAGCAGGATGAATTCAGTTTGCCACGTAGGACATGTCACTGTTTGTAAAAAGCCTATAAGGCCTGCAAAACACTGGCGCGGCCTGCGGTGGCGGACAATAGTAAATTTGACAGTTAGATACAATTTTACTATTGTCTGCCGCGACCAGGCAGCGCCAGTGTGATGCAGGCTTAATATAAGCACACTCCAAACGATAGAATAAATAACAACTTTTTGAACAAAACAATTTTACCTTGTTTTTGGAAGTTTTCTTCGCGAAGAATGCATACGAGGGCAAGAAATTTGTTGACTTCTCTTAGATAAAGAACAGTGCCATTGTTCAGTTTTATTAGGCTTGAGCTTTGACTGTTGAATGTGTTAACTTCGGTCTCATCTACCATACTGAAAATAATACAAAAAATATATATAATACTCGTTACTAAAACAATCCCAATGACTTGCATTAATCGTCAGATAACGGCTCCACCGCTCAGCTACGGCATGTATGCTACGTCGTAGCACAGTAAATCTCAGTGGCGGCACGCGATCATTTTCACTGGACAATCCCGAGCAGAAAAAGGGATTGAAAGTGTTTAAAGAAACCACCTCTTCCCTTGTAATCAAGTTTTATCTGAGCGAGCACGGCGTTGCTAACAACAAACTTCTTATTTTTAAATTGCAGCTAAAAAAACATACCGACTCACGACGCCATCGAAATGGCATTACGCCATCGCCATTAGTAAAAGACAGTACGGCCTATCCCTAAAACAAGTAACGAACGCAATTAACTGACCTTTAAATACACTCGTACTAGCGAACGCAGTACCTCAATTAGAGTATTTTAGGACCTTTTTACACCGGCGCTCAATGGCAAAGCAATTCTACACTACATAAATATTATTATACTCTTTGGTCCCACGCACACATGCGCGGCCCACGGACTGATGTGCCGCCGACTACCCCCGACTTGCACTTAGTTTATTGAAGCGACGCGTCTGTGTGAGAGGGTCACATCGGACGTTTGTGTGGATTTGTTTTACTGCTTGCTTGCTTTACTGTTTTATTACATATCTACTGTATACATATATATATATCTACTGTATACATATATATATATAGCTACTGTAGTCATAGTCTTAGCCTGAAGCAGATATTTTCGTTGCGTAGCGAAATTGTGTATAAAGCTTTGTCGCGTTATTGCGCCACGCGCAGTGACATAAATTGAATAACTACGGCGTTACTTTTATTCCAATAGATGACGGGTAATCGAACGAGGGAGCGATGCGAATGAAGTTCTATATATGGGTCAGCTTGGGCTAAAAATCGTTTGTGTCTCCAGATGTCCGGACTTCCCGCTGTCCTCCTCTACAGGTCGCATTTCTCAACTGATTCTCGTGAAATTTTGTGAGCAGGGTCGTTCATTATACAGTATATTTTAGTCGAGACGCTTTTTAGAAATTCACGATTTTTTTTTAAAGAACAGGCTCTTAAGTTACTCTACAGCTCTAGCTACTGCTCAACGACAGCTCGAGCTAAGTACTATTATAAATATTTCCAGAATGTGGTTGGTTTAACTACTCCCAAATAGAACTAAATAAAACGTCTGTTTAAAGATTGGTTTAAACGCTAAGATTTCCTATTTATAATCCAAGTAATAAATTACTTGTCTATCACTGAGATGATTAACCTTTGTACTTGACTCATTATTTTATCAGCACTCAGACCTATTTATATGTCGCATGTATATGGGCGTATGTGGATAATGGAAATCACGTATGAAATTTTGCTGCAAACAACTGTCTACACGGTTGACCGGACCAAGGTCGCTCGGTCGGAGGGGCTTGTTGGGACTGCAGTGCAGCGTCGTGCAGATGTTCTTACCGGTGGAGGTACTTCCCCAGTTGGGCTACTCAAAGATAACATTCTGCTATGCCCTGCCTCTCTCGAATTTACCAAAGTTTCCAACTTTTCACCCTACATACATAGCTAATGTCGTTACATAGAATAGAATAGAATATAACAGAATAATATTTTATTGCCAAAAAAACAAACTAGTTACAGACATATACAAACAGTGACAAAACAGTAATAATATGCTAAAATAAAAATAAAGAGCTCAATTCTTTTGGGGCAATAGGTCCCAGACTCAGCATGTGCTGAACAGCGAGAGTTCAGCGCTGGTTTTCAGCCTGGGCCTTCTTAGGGCTCGGTCGGTAGCAGAACCTAAGCGTCGGAGTTGGACGCTGTGCTTTCCAATGCGTACGGGAAAAAAAAAATACAAAAATTAAGTAAGAGCGTGTGTGTGTGCGTGTGTGAGTATGCGAGCGTGCGTGCGTTGTTGCGTGTGCTTGTGTGCGTATATGTGTGAGTGTACGAGCGTGCGTGCGTTGTTGTGTGTGGGTGTGTGTGTGTATGTACAAGTGTGCGAATGTTAAGAAAAGAAAAGGAATTAAAAAGAAAAAATAATAATAATGAATATGAATACCCAAGTACATCCACTTGGCACAGATAATGACAGGGCACAGAATCTTACCCGTAAATACAGGAGATGTCAATGACAACATCAATCATATCACAGCACAGTTCATAGCTCTGCATATCGACAGGAGAGCTGTCCGTTGCTATGTAAATTTTAGATACCACATCAAACAGAAATGCCTTTTCTATTCCAGAGTTCTGAAATAAAGAAAGTTTACATTATATTCCCTAACATTACTTCAATAATATACAACTCGACTGTTTCAATATCTACCGCAATACAGTGGTATAAAATCAGGATACATAAAAACTAACAATATTGGATTTGCTCTTGCAAACTCGCAGTTCCAGTCAAACAGGATAGGATCATGAAAGTATTAATTGGTACCAAAAATTTTAAAACTGCAACTGGCTTGGTGGTTGGTTTAGCCGCCATAAAACGGAGGGACATATGTCGAGCTCGATATCTGAATATACTACAAAAAAAAAAACATTCCAATTGGTTCATCCGCATAGGAGCTACAATACCGCAGATACACATGATAAACACATAACACTCCTCTTCCTTCTTCTCATGTCGATGGTTTCCTATTTCCTTGGTTTAGATTGTGCGGGACGAGAAACTTCTTTTAAAAAAAACAAAATCTATGTTTACTAAGGTGAAAGGTACATACAGAGATGAGTATGTTGAGTAGATTTTCTAATGTTGGTAGCTGAGGTATTAACTTTTGAACTACTTTGCTGAACGCTTCAAATATGGAATGGTCATATATGGAGGTCAGGTGGAACGACAAATGCACGTGTTCCAGTCCCGCTTCTGCCAGGTCATCTGTTGCTCTCTGGTGTATGTCTCGCTGAGATTCCATCTTATAATCATCATTAAGACCATCAACCTGAAAATTTACGCAAGGAATATTTACCGTGCAATTTGAATAAGATGGATATGATGATGATAGGATGATGATGAGTTTTGTGGCACTATTACTGGTCTGTGGTAATGTTTATATGCTAATTTTTTATCATTTCCTGTTATTGTCTTAAACACCTATTCTATTCTAATATAAGTCATAGCTAGTCACAACACTATGAAATTATAGACATGTGCTCTGCCCCACTATTCTGTAACTTATTTTAACCTGACCTAATAACCATTCACCTACAAATATTTCTCTTGACGCCGCTATTCGTAATAACTGGGCATAGGTAGTTGTCTAGTTTTGTTATGTGTGAGGTGCATTAGCACGTTTAGAATAACGGCCCGATCGTTACTGCGCTTTTTATCCATTCCTATTTGAAGATTTGTTAATCAACACATCTTCAAATAGTATGGATTAGGTATGAATAGAAAACGCGAATTTATGTTCAAGTCAATTCTCTCAGTTAACCTACTAAAGCTTTTCCTTACGATTTTAATTTGCCCCATATTGTCAGGTTCTGGGCATATGTGGCTAGTAGTTCTAAGGGTCATGACATGTCCTTTTGATGAATTGTGTGTTACTTATTACTGCACAGTATACTTAAGAGTAAAAACTGAGACTAACATCCTATGCATAAAAACATTAAACCACACACTGTTTGCATCACAGCAAGTGTTGATTTAAACTTAATTTATGTGTTAGTGATATATATTAATAAGTACATGATAACTATTTCCAAGCCTGTGAAATGAGTAGACTCATCAAACACCACATTGTAACTCTCTCATTCCCTGACACCACAACCGTTCATACACTCTAATCCCACATGCAGATGACCCACCCTTGCAAAGTTACTGGACTATATTATATACATTGTAACTATGCATTTCCAGTCAGTTTAGCTACACAGTGTGAATAAACTTTTACACATACATGTTGATCACCTTGTATGCCTTGGTACAGATCCAAACTATTCCAAACCAAAGATTTGAATCTATTGGTTTACATCTCAAGTCATAATTTGGTTGAAAATTTTGACATTGGCATACAAGGGATTAACAGTGAAATTTGTATGGGTTGTTGTGATGACATACAACAACAGGGACTATAATTATGAACATACATTTTAATAATATACTTACTTTGTGGATAAACACTTCAAACTTAATATTACTATTAACTCTATATGCTTTAGTGACTGTGAGCTGCAACTTGTTTAAAGCATCCCCATAATCATCCTGAAAGAGAACATTGTCATATTCAAATTATTCCAATAAGAATGGTCTAATTCAATAAAATTCCAAGTAATTACTGTTCTAATATTATAATCTATGTTAGCCAAAGTTTGTTATGATTGTAGTTATGATGAAAATGTAAAACTCACCTGAGCATCAATAACAAATACAAGAGCCCCACACCCACCAAATATAGTGTCCGAATCAAATGTGGGATCAAAGAAATCAATTTGTCCTGGAAAGTCCCAGATTTGAAACTGCACAAAGCTGCTGTTATTTATGTCGTCCTTGACAATTTTGTTAGTGGATTCCAAAAACAATGTTTCATTGGGAGACATTTTGTGAAAGACTACTTTCTGGATTGATGACTTCCCTGATCTATAACAATGAAGCATATTGTTATGAGTGCAACTTCGTAAAATATTGTCAACATTTTCGTATACGCAAAACAATATACCTTCTTAGACCCATGAGAAGAATCCGTGGCTTGTGGTCCTCTTGTAATGACGTGTTGTCTCCTTCTCCATTCTGTTCAAAAGGCCCGTAACTAAAGTCCTTGGGAAACGATCCCACATCGTAGCCACTAGGTTCATCTTGATAACTCTAAATAAACAAAAAAGACCCACATAAATTGATAGTAGGAGTACGTCTGTATGATAAACGTAAGTACTTTCCAAAAACTTGCAACATACCATTATGATGGATGTCGTAAGGCATATATGTATTCTAACACAAACGACCAATCATTTCTTAACACATTTTAAGGTAATCACGAAAGTGGTACACATTCAACAAATAAAAAAGAAAAATTAAAAGGGAGTTATTGCGATTCGACCAAACTCATCAAAGTCCCTTCGGCTAGACAGAAGACATGATATGACAGAATTGACAGAAGTGGGCTGATAGACAGCCAAGACAAATTTTCTACGTTTCGTTATACGCAATATTTCGATTATGGATCTTTTTACATGTAGCGGCAGCGCAGTGGCAGGCAGCGCAACTACGTTCTAGTGTAAGCTTCTTGGTACTGTCATGGGCTGTACAAACCATACAATTATCACTTCTGAATTGTCGGAACCAATTTCGGACAAATTGTGGCAATTTAGGTATACCATTTAGTTGTGTTGTGCATACAATTTGTCAGTACAACTCTTTTGACAGTTGGATCAGCAGCGCAACATGCCTCCAGACGATAGCAATCAGTCAGATTCCGATAAATTGGGATTGAAAAATCATGACATGTATACACCCCATCACGCCATTGACATTTCAATTTTTTATGAGGGCTATTTTATGATTTAGTTCGATAGAAAATAAAATTTTAAGGTATAAGTGTTTTTTTATTTCTCCCTAAATGTTTATTTTCAACCAAAAATATCAAAATTAAAAGTAGTGAATTCCAATAGGTCGTAAGTAAAATATGTCGTCATTATTATGTCTCTCTATGGCGGTGTCCACATCTTTCTCTTTCACTCAACAGACGTAGGAATGACGTCACGCACGGGGTATACCGCGTTTTACAGATTTTAGTGATTTTCTCGGAAACGAGTAAGAATAAAAATGTGAAAACCACTTTATTACGATCAGATAAGATAATTACCGAAATGGTTTTCGATTTAGGCATCATTACATATTTTGAAATGTTGTCAATTGTTGACGTCGGGCAAGCATCGGTAAGCCGCCTCCAGACGGGCATGCATGCACTCCGTAGCGTGGTTTCGTCTGGGTAAGTGCCGGATTCACGGCGCGCAAATCCAAGGCCTCTCCGTACTAGCAAGTAGCAAAGGGAATATAACCACTACGCTGGATTGTCTGGCGGCGCCTGTAGGCGTACACAGTCAACACACTACACGTGCACTACATGGCCGGACCCCGATAATGGTACTAGAGAATGGAACTACTGGGATACGGAGGGACAATGACCTGCCCAATGTAGGCCCCGCCGTCAGTAGGGCAGTCCCCTACAGTAATTTCACTTTTCCAGATATTTATTTATCCTAGCGAACGTAAACAAATGGGTACATGTTAAATAATAAAAATACAGATTCTTACGAAATAAATTTTAGTTATCAAACATTTTAAATCAACTAACATAGCTGTGTACTGTAATATAAATTGCAACATGATGGCTTGAAACGTTTGGGGGTCATCTTGTCGCATGAGGTGAGGGAGGCTTGCAGGATGGGCGTCCGTGGCGGGCGGGAGCAGCCGGCGCGCAACGCGTCCACGCTGGCGGTCTCTTCTGGCCGCTTCAGTCGCTGCTCGTGCCGCACCCGCAACCGCTCCTTCACCTGCGCCTGCGCCACAGCCTTCTGCAGCCCCGCTATACTGTCCGTACAAGCCGGCAGCTTATCCAAAGTGTTCGACACTTCACCTATCTCGGCCGTATCCGTATCCACGATCTCCTTATGGTCCAGCACCATGCCGAGATTTATCTTCAAATTAGTCGTGCCATCTCTAAACACCAGATACACAGACGCTTGGTCCAAAACACGAACCGAAAAGTTTTCGTTAATCTTCATTGCTTTCATTTTAATCTGGAATGGTTTAAATGATTGCGTTAACTTCTGACGCTTCTCCTTGAGGAAGTTTTCGAATTCTATAGCTATCATTTCCTCGTTGTCTGGTCGTTTTTGGTCTGCGTTTTTGTCGCCCATCTTCAGGATTGTGGGGTCTTTGTATGGCATTTGAGTGTCGATCATGACTTGCTGCAGGACTGGAGGGTCGTTCAGGGTGTGCCACTTCCAGTGGGACACAGGGCCTATGATTCGATCGAGGACAACCCCTTCTGTTTGATTATATTTAAGCCTGAAATAAGATAAATATCAATATGAGCTGACGTGTTAGTCATTTGTCTACAGCACGCCACACACACACTTCCCCACACACATGTGCACATTTCCCCAACCGCACTTTCAGTCCAACAATTCATATTCTACCTATACATGTACCTTATTTTGCCAGTGTGGTCAAACACTATGCCATTCCCAGAGTAGTCGAATGTCGCTAGAATGGTCCTCGGGCGAGAGCGCCCGCGCTCATCGGGTTGCCCAGTGCTGTAAACCACGAACCGCTGCCCGGCATTTGTTTCTAAAAATACCGTACAAATAGCTTAGGTATGTCTTTTTGAGTCAAAATGATAAATACGCACTACAACTTGGCAACGCAATAATCTGCCGATATGGTTGTTATTAATTATGTACATTCAATACATACATTTGGATTCAAACAATGACGTGACTATTTATTCTAGGTATATCCAACCTATCTGCAACCCAATCAAGATTATCATGGCACCAAGTGTTACTAGGTTACTATCCTATTTTATTCCAAAGTGGCGTATAGTTGATGGGTGGGAGTGAGAACAAGCAACGATGCCGCTGCCATCTCTCCATCACTCAGCGAGGTGCAGCGGCCAGCATATTAGAACACTTAGAACAAGAGGTAGGTACTTATAGTGCGAGAAAAATCGAGAGAGCTCGAGCGCCGTCTCTTGATAGCCGTTGTGCAGGCGGCTAATGAGAGTACTTCCCTACCCAGCCACTCATTCCATTACTTACCTACTTATATTCAATCGCTATAAAAAATAGGGTTGTAGGTACCTTCGGCATCATAATAATCCAGCGCCAACTCTCCGGTTCTGTAATACCACCGCCCGCGCCCGTTATCATCAAACTCTGCTAACTTTTCTCCGGAGTCGTATGCCATCTCTCGTTTGTATTTGTTGTGCTCAAACCAGTCGAACTCTGGTTTGGCTGGTCTCATGCGGTACACGTTCATCTGAACAAAATCCCATTTTATAGGTAAATTATAAAAGTTATTGGTTATACAAGGGTGCAAAGTTGTATTTTACCCGCGAGTGTGGAATTGAAACACGGGCAAGCGAAAAGAATCTATAGATGAACCACGAGCAAAGCGAGTGGTTCTAAATTAGAATCCTGAGCGTAGCGATCGAGAGTTTCCACACACGAGAAGTAAAATATAGTTGCCCCCATGAGTAACACAAAACTTTTCACCTCACTGTAGCGAGGAAAGTGCAACATGCAAAACTACTTTAGTTAATTTAAACAACAATATTTTTTATTTTTTTAATAGTAATAATAATTTAACTTAATCTGTTTTTTTATTCCGTACACAACCACAAATGTCAAACTTAGAAATAATGTGACCAGCTATTTGCCAGCTATATACAAACAGTGCTGATCTTTGATATCGGTTTGTGAATAACCGATAAAACCTTGAATTAATTTTAGATTCAAAATAAACAACAAATAAAATCTAGTCACAAAATGATACGAAAAAAACAATAAATAAAATTTACTCACTACTAATGTACTGAAACATTTAAAATGACATTGACGTATCGCCGACCTGACGCGATGCCATTTTGGTTTACGTATTTGGCATTCGTTATTTTACTCGTATAGTGATCGGATGTTTTCAGTGCGTGTTCTCTCGTTTTTAGCACGTCACGGATTATCCATTCATTGTGTTACAGACGCTTCATCAACAAATATAAGTACCTCCAAATCGATTATTTTCGGTTAGTACCGGTTGTAGCACATCACTATTTATAAGACGTAAAAAACTAGCAATACATGAAATGTCATTTTAGTCTACCGAATTAAAAAAATAGACTCTAAGTAATATCAAGTAGAATTTTGGTCAAGTGCGAATCGGATTTTAGTTTTCCCATACATTTTGAGACCCAGCGCCTGATGAAGGCAACAAGCAATTCTTTAATAGTTCATCTATATTTATTTTATTCTGTTTTTTAGTATTTGTTGCTATAGCGGCAACAGAAATACATCATCTGTGAAAATTTTGTATTATGAGCGTTTTACGTTTTGTGATACGTCAAAAGCTACTTAAACACGCTCCAAGGTCAAATTACTTTTCCCACTAGTGGATAAAATGCATTTTTGCCCACTGGTTTTAAAGGATAAAATACTAAAGGGTAAAACGCTTTCCGAGGCAGTGAGGGGAAAAATATCTTACAAAGACAATCGATCAGATCAGGTGATTATGCAGCGCGTGTTTTTCGAATGGCATTTCATTCCTAAGCCACTTTATGGTCGCACTACACTTGGCGGTATTTGCCCAAATATTCGTGTTGCATCTTTTTTCTTCTTACGGCAAATGAAAGAGAGGCAACGACGCAACGCGAACACGCACTCCCAAGTGTAGTGCGACCATAACATGTGTGCTTTTAATGTTAAGGTGTTCGGTACATTTCTCCTGGATTCCATATAATCATATTTTGTTATTAACAAGAAGCAAGCTTTCAAAAATACAAAATGAAATTCCAAAATCAGCCCACAGTGCGGTACCCAAACACTAATAACATTCTCAACTCCTTCCTTTTGAAAAACAATAGAGAGTCACAAGTTAATTTGCTTCGCGCTCGACTTGGCGGGGGCACTGCCGTGCCCCCAGATTCAAAATGTTCACGTACTTTTCGAACTACTTTCTCTGTAGGCAGCATAGTCCAACCTTTATCGATGAAAGCACGATCGGATAAAGTGTACCGGATTACGCCTTTGGTGGCTTCGGGGTCCGGGGGCTGAAAAGACATAGCTTACGTTACTGTTTAGAGTGAATGACGAAAGTAGCTAATACAAAATTAAAGATATGACGATCAATTCCCATCCACAGGATCAGATTCATTGATGCTTTTCGCTTTTCCTTGGCCTATCCATGAGTTATTCTGTTATGGTGGGTACACACCAAGCCAACGAACGGCTAATATGTATCTTACTCTAACAAATAGCTGTCACCTAAATGCTTCGCGTTCGTTGGTCGTTCGTTTGCTCAGTGTGTACTCACCATTACGTGCCGCTGTCGCGACTTTCATCTCGACGTCCTATTTCGTTAACGATAGCTCTTATTTTGGAGGGATGTAATTCTTGGATGGATGCTTGCGACTCCAGCGCGGTTAACACAAAACGGCGCGCGAGCTCTTCTGAGCTCTCTCGCACTATCCGTCTCTCTCTTATTAGATAACTTAGAAAGAGACGGATAGTGCGAGTCCAAATTGCCAGGCGTGAAGAGTGCCCTCGATTCCTAATGGATCTCATCAACTTCAAATAGGTACCTACTTGAAAGAAAATAAACAAATTCTTATTTGCAAATAACTGTGTTCTGTAGTGACGGCATAAAAGTTAACTTGTTCTTTTTTGTAATTATTTTGAAAATGGATATATATTTATCAGTGTCAATGATATATCCCACAGTAAAGGCTTGAATTTACGCAGGCAGGGCGGTCGTACTAGCTGCGATCACAGTAGCTTCTCTAAAGTTCGTTTGCAATGCGATAATATTGATACTAACAGGAGTGGTTTTCTTGCTTTTTGACATTTTTGAACACAAAAGCACCTGTCTACAAGGGAAGTCACTCCTTAGCAAGATATTTTAGGCGTCTTCCCTACGACTCCTTTCGCTCTGCCCGCCGCGATGCCTTCCGTGATTAATTGACCAAACAGTTCACTACCCCTATTCTAGTCTTTGGTAAGCCAAATCACGACGCAAAATAATTATCAATAATATAAAAATAATCCAAAACAACATCAAAAATAAATGATAGACAAATACATACTGTGTCAAAAGGGCTTCAAATTAGTATAACGGAATTTTATTTTTTATCGGCATACGTCACGTCACAGAAAGGTTTTTATGCCAAAAGTTCGTATAGGTATTAATAAGTATTAGGTCTTTACCTATGAGTATTGGCGTTTTTTACAGATATTATTTTTTACGTAATTTATTCATTTCTATGGCAACTTCCAAATTATTTTTAATTTTGTATTTAGTGTTCCAAATTAAAGCTTGAAACCCACCTTTTGCATGTGCTGTCGGTTAAAGTGTTTCAATTAGGCACGTATAGTTTTATGATGCGAACTATTTTTAAGTAATAAGATATGAGTAACGTAGCTAAAGTTTTCTATATTCCTACCAAAATTTTGTTTGGTTTGAATTTGTCATTGCTGAATAATTATTCATCGCAAAATTATTAGAATTCTCCATACAAAACGCCAATTTCATAGGTAAGGTCCTAATATGACCTAACAATAGGTGTATAAAAAGTTAGCATATACATCACATAGGTACAGTCGCCATCAGATATATCAGAGCGGCCAAAGTGCTCACATCACACTCATCTCTAAACGTCTCTAATGCCTCGCCAAGAGAGACGGATAGTCAACAGAGTGTACGAAAATGGGGTGTGAATCGATCAAGGGCATAACATTATATAATCTGTGGCATAACCCTGTCCGTCTCACTTGCTTATTCGAGCGACACAGAGGGAGATACACGAACGAATTTCGTTTTCGTTTCCCGCTAGCGCCCAAGGTTACCCACTTATATATCACAAACGTTGCATCTTTATAATAATACAGTACAGTAGAGTTGGCTCCCAATATAAAATCTTACCTTTAATTTCTTTGCGTTAGTTGTTGCTTTGGAGTTGGTATCCTGTTCTGCTGGACCGTGTTGAGTATCCACCGCTCCTGGCGCTGATTTGTGTCCAGAGGTCTGCTTCCCTTGTTTAGCTGGTTGTTTTGGTAATTCAGGTTCCTCTATATCAATTTTTTGCTCCGGTTCCTCAACTGGTTTTGATTCTAAGACTGGGTGTTTCTCTTCAGCTCTCTTAACAATTCTAACCTTATATATTTTCTGCCCTTTTATAATATCGGTCACTTCTTCTGGCTTTAACATAACCTCACTAACCTCCTCTTCATCCGAAACTACTTCAGGTTTTAAAATAACGAGAGGTTTCATCACAGGCGTCTTCTCTTCTTTCTTGGTTTCTAAATCCTTAAGTCTCTTTTCGGCAAGTTCTTTTTCTTTTTGTTGTTCTTTTCTAAGTTTTTCTTTTTCTGATTCCTGCTGTTTTTGCTTAGCCATCTGTTCTTTCAAGAGTGCTGCCATGTCGCCATCTGTATTATCTTTCACTTTTGGCTCTTTTGCGGGTTTTTCTGGCTTTTCTGGTTTTCTGCCTTTCTTTTCATCACCTGTTCTATCAGGTTTTAATTCTGGTGATTTTCTTACCTTTTCCGTTGTTAGCTGTTTTTGTTTTTCTTCTATTGCTTTTTCCGCGTCTTTGGCTTTTTTTTCACCTAGTGCTATGTCCTGTTCTTGCCGTTTTCTAATCTTTTCCTGTTCAGATTTTTCCTTTGCTTGTTTAGAAACTTGATCTTTTAAAGCAGCGGTTGCTGCTACATCGTGTTGCTTTTCTTCTCGGTCTTTATCTTTTTTGTCGAGTTTTTTGCTTTTATCGTCTTGTTCTTCTTGACTTTTATCTTTTTTTCGTCCATCATCACTGTCAGGTATAGTTGGTTTTCTTATCTTTTCTGCTGCCAGTTGCTTTTCGTTGTCTTCTATAGTTTTTTCAGCTTCTCTGGCTTTTTTCTCCCCTAATGCCATATCCTTTTCATTTTGTTTCCTAAGCTTTTCTTCTTCTGATAATTCCTTTGCTTGTTTGTGAAGTTGTTCTTTTAGAGCAGCTGTTGCTGCTACGTCATCTCGTTTTTTCATTTTCTTTGATTTATCTATTTCTTCTCCTTCTTCACCTTCTTCAGCTTCCTCTAATTTAGCTAACTTTTCTTTAAGTGCATTTTCTTCCTCTCGTTTTCTTTTTTCTTCCTCAGCCAACCTTTTCTTTTCTTCTTGTAGTCTTTTAAGTTCCGCCTTTCTCTTTTTTTCCGCTTCTTCTCTTTCTTGAAGCATATCTTGAGTATTTTTTATAAGTTCTGAAGAACTAATCTGGCGTCTCATTTGTTTCTTGATTACAATTTTTTCATGAGGAAAAGAGTAACTAAAATTACTGACATTTGGTTCGCTCAAGCTCTTCATAATTGTTTCAAATGAGCGTTGTTTCATCGGAGAAACTGATCGTTTCGTTTTTTCATAAGGCTTGCTGACATCTGCTGGAGCACCATATTCGCGAGATTTCAAAATCCCTGCTTTTTCCTTCTTTGGCTTAGGCTTGACAACTTCTTCAGGAAAATCAAGAAATGAAAGTACTCTTAAAGGCTTCTCTAAAATTTCTTCTGTGTGTTGGTACTTCGTTTGATCAAATAAAGGAGCTTGCTCTTGCACTAGTTTTTTAGTGGTATACCTGGATGCAGGTATTTGAGATTCTTGAATCCGGCCTGCAGATCTTGTACGTGGTTCAAGTCTGGTATCGTCCGAAAAGTATTTTTGTGTTGTAATTTGTTCTCTAAACGGCTCCTCAATATCCTCTTCTCCCGGTCGGTATTTCTTTTGGTCCTGTCGCTGTTCAATTCCACCTTTGTCCTTTTGTTTTTCGTATACGTCCGGAGCAGGCACATGCTCTGGTCTCACTCTGGACGTAGGAATTTCATATTCTTGGACCCGGCCTTCTAGTCGTGTACGCGTTTCAAGCTTACTAACTTTCGTGTCAGAGTCTTTTAATGGCATTTGTACTCTTAACTCCTTCTCTACATCTACTTCTGCGTGGGTCCATCCTTTTGGTCTTGTACGCGGTTCTAGCTTACTATCCTTTACGTTTGAGAAAGATTTTTTTAATGAAAGTTGAGTTTTAACGATCCACGACTTAAGGCGTTCCTTTTCCTCTTTTGTTTGCTTTGGTTCTTCCATTCGGAACTTCAAGAATTTATCAACAACATTTTCGCAGCACGGGCAGTAAAATAATTCTTTCTGGTAGCAGTGTTCGCATATGCCCGTAACATCACATATGTTAGCCGGTGGAAGTTCCTTGAGCAAACTTTTGACATGTTCAATGGTCTTGGTACACCGCGGGCAACTGGTTTTCTTCTTCCCTAAAACAAAAATATAAGTCGGTCAAAAAGATCGAACCTTCTTCTTCACCACCTCACCTACTTCTTAGATATACCTAAGGTACCTAGAAGTAGATCAGGATGATGTAGTTTTAAGTCATTAAATAGTATTATACATATAGTATATTGTATTTATGTATCAATGTGATAGATATATTTGTTTGTTACGAATAAATAATCTTCATTTCATTTAATTTCATGTAGATACAAATATACTACTTACTCAAAAGAAAATACCTACGGGCCACAAGTATGGTGATCGTGACGTGAACACTAGGTATATTAAACAGTATATAAGTACCTAATATATATTTTTCCAGCTATCAGACTTAAACACCAGCAGGATTCTGAAGGATGCGGGACATCATTTATTAGCTACTTATCAATTAGTTTACGTCCACTAATTAC
The DNA here is from genome assembly GCA_945867215.1 of Epinotia demarniana. Lineage (NCBI taxonomy): Eukaryota > Metazoa > Arthropoda > Insecta > Lepidoptera > Tortricidae > Epinotia > Epinotia demarniana. The sequence continues at coordinate 20,288,181 of OX244263.1, forward strand.
AATCGCATAGTAAGTGTCCCTTAGTTTGGCTTGAGCAGTATAGGTTTGTTGGGCTTAACGTGCTCTAGCAGGTTAAATGTGTCATTTTGCTGCGGAAGTCTGCGTAGGTGCTCCAATTGTTGTAAATTTACAATTATGAATTTTGCCATTGTGCGTTCGTCAGCAATTGAACGTTGAACCTTACCGATGTTTTACAATTAACATACAGTTTAACATTAAATCTGGAAATTGTTCTGACCAGAAAAACTTAAGTAAGTAGTTAGGTAAGTACCTGACTCGAGAATTACTTCTTCTATTTTCACATCATCACCGCCGGTATTCTGAATAATAAACACTTGTCCATTTGCAGTACCTTTCTGGTTTTCCTGCAAAATATAGGTATCCTCATTTTTAAATTTATACTACCTACCTAATTAACTGTGGGTTCGGAAGCTAATCTCTGTAGCAGTAGGTACACTGATAAGCCAAGCTGGGTTTTTTAGGGTTCCGTAGTCGACTAGGAACCCTAATAGTTTCACCATGTCTGTCCGTCCGTCCGCGGATAATCTCAGTAACCGTTAGCACTAGAAAGCTGAAATTTGGTCATCAATCACGCCGACAAAGTGGTAAAATAAAAAGTGGAAAAAAATGTTTTATTAGGGTACCTCCCCCTTATACGTAAAGTGGGGAGTGTTTTTTTTTTTCATTTCAACCCTAACGTGTGATATATTGTTGGGTAGGTATTTAAAAATGAATAGGGGTTTATTAAAATCATTTTTTGATAATGATAATATTTTCGGAGATAATCGCTCCAGAAGTAAAAAAAAATGTGCCTTCTAACTTTTTAACCATAAGTTTTAAAATTTGAAAAAAAAACTCAAAATTAGAACTTTATAAAAACATTCAAGGAAATTTTGAACTTCATAGGTTGAATAGTTTCTGAAAAAGATTACAATATAATTTTTGAACTAAGTTTGTAATCTAACCGTATAAGCAGGTGTTTATTAACCTGTAATTTCTACAAAATCACAATGAAATGACGTGCTTTCAAATAAAGTTAAAACGATGAAAATCGGGTCACGCAATAAATAATCATCCCATAAATCATCCTCCATACTTTAAGCTCGCGCGCAATAGTTTACTTAATTTGCCGATAGATGTCGCTGTACGCGGAACGCTCATGTCGTACATGGCGGTGTTAAGATTTTTCCTGATTTAATGGGGTCGGAGTAGGTGCGCCCATACATTAGGTCGAAAATTTGTCGTGCTCGAATTGTCTTAGTTGTCTTTGGTCGTTCGTTGTCTAATAATAAAATTGTTCGTACGTACATTTACGCCTTTATTCCCAAAAGGGGTAGGCAGAGCACATGAAACGTATGTTCCAGCGCCACTTTTAGCATAAATGTGGGTGTAAAAGATCTACTAAATGTGATATTGCAGTGATAAGTTGCTAGCCCATCGCCCACAATACACTTCAACCCTGGTCGCTTAGTCGACTTTTACGACACCCACGGGAAGAAAGGGGGTGGTGAAATTCTATCCCGACACCACACGGGTAAACGGGTGTTCGCTAAGTATTGCTTGTTTAACGCTTAAGTGGGGACACTTACTGTGACGGACGGAAAACTACGGAACCCTACACTGAGCGTGGGCCGACACGCTCTTGGCCGGTTTTTAACACATTTGAATAGGTACTTTACATATATTACGGCGAAGACGCGTGTTACTCGCTTCCTAGGTACCTACTTAGTCGGATATCTAGATCTCTGGATATCTAGATACCTACAGTCTGCAATAGAAATTGCAGTAGGGTTGACTCAAGGTGCTCAATAATATCTGACACGGATTAACGGTTCAACAATACATTTATTCAGAGCAATGACGCGTAGTTGCGGTGTCCAAGAGGCAACCGGATGGCTCGCGGTATTTGAGCTCCCGAAGTGTAGTAGAACCGCCATGTGCAAACCGAACTGAGCCAACTTGGACGGGGGCGGAAATAGAAAACATGTTTTTTTTTGTCGCAAGGCAGCCGATTGAAACTGTGTTAGCATGAAAAGTGTGTAAGCTGTTTATATGATGAAATACTGTTGCAATCGAATACCTGGCGACATTTTTTTTTTCATCTCCCCTCCTATAGTCCTGCTCCAGTCCAAGTTGGCTTAGTTTGGGTTGCACAGGGCGGTTCCACAACCCTCGGGAGCTTAAATACCACGAGTCACCCGATTGCCTCTCGGACAATGAAACTATGAAGAGTTGTGTCACATATTTGTTTTGTGCTTTACAGTCAGTAACTATTGTAGTGAAGCTGGAAGAGATCCCTAATAGGGATAAGTTCGCCTTTGTACTTTGATTTATTGTGTGACATGTATATTCCTAAACCTGTTATAGTGTACAATAAAGTGCTTACATACATACATACTATACGACATTGTTTAATAAAAATCGACTTACATTATGTGCTTGTGGCAAATATCGGTAAATAACGACACCAACATCTTTCATTTCGCATATTTTACCGAATTCCATATTACTGGCATCTTTGCAACAATCGCACGTGGCCCTTAAACAGTTTTATTGAATTGTACATAATTATAGAGTATAAGTATAGGACATAAATATTTTAAGCAGTTTCCAGTGTAAACCAATCGAGCACTTAATTTCACAGTAGTTCTATATTAGATCATTTTTTGCGCGAGTTTTACTTAGGTGTTCCACATAAATATTGAACGATTAGGAAGTATTCGTTATTCCTCACATCAGAATTGCATTAATTAGACGAAATAGCCTGCAGAAGATAGGTACATAGAAACTTAGATAAGTCTAAATATATCTATGGATACAGAAACACGTTAGGCACCTACTATATTATAGTGACTTAAATTACAAGTTGCAAATTTACAGGTACGTCTACAAATATCAGATCGTAAATAGGATAAATGATAAGTTTAAATCTGTAATTACCCGCTTGATGGTCTCATTATGTAAACCTACTACAAATACATAATTAAAAATAAACTAACACAAATAAATTATTGCAAATAACACGATATCTAATCAAATTGACTGAAAAAAATTAACACAACGCATAAACTAGAAAACTAATAGTTACATTCTCTTTGCTGTAACAAAAAGGAGAGATAAACGAAAAGCCTCTTTTTGCATGACCACGGCAAAGCCGAAGGAAGGTGTATGGTTTTAGCTTTAGCTTTGTATTTAGGTATTTAAGTATGTGTATTCCAATTCCACCGACCGTAGCGTTTAAGATACTGAACCGAATTGATGAATGAGGCATCAATCGATTCCCAATTAATAATTATGCTAAGGGTGATACAGGCTTTTTTTACATGCTTAAGGTGGTAACCTTAAGTACGTAAAAAAAGTTTTTAGGGTTCCGTAGTCAAGCAAGGAACCCTTATAGTTTCGCCATGTCCGTCTGCGGCTTAGCTCAGTAACCCAGTACTAGTAAACTGTAATTAGGCATGGGTATATAAATAAAAAATAGTACATTACGTGCCTATTAGGGCGGAGAATTCGTGCAATGAACGCCTCGCAGGTGGGCCCGAACCGAAGGTGAGGCGATCTGGAGCTTGAGTGTGAAGTGAGATTTTCCGCTGCATCCGTGGGCGGTAAATCTTACTTACCGCCCAGAGTGACGTAAAAAATGTACACAGCGATCGTACAAGGATAATTTTGCTGCGTGAAAACAGTGTTCAAAATAGCTTTTTAAGCAACAAAGTAGCTTTTTAATTTTGATACCGAGCCTTGACATTTTATAGTATATATGGGGTCTATTACAAAATCACAATATTTGAACTTTATTAGCTCCCTTTCATTTAATTACGAACAAAGAGTAAAGTAAGTATATACGAAACACGAAAATGACAGACATAGTTCGACCATCGAATTTCAACACCCTTATTTCTGAATAGCACGTGTGAAAAACTAATTTTATGTTCCGTTTCACGAAGCTAATTGAAACGTGCTACCCGTAGCTGCAAGTGGAAATAAATTAAATCTCGTACCTACTATTACTACCGTTACAAATAAATGCCATTTTCAAAACGTAATTTATTAATCAGTCTATCATACAATAAAATAAATTAGGTAATCAAAATCTAGTCCTTTTTCTTCTTAAACAAGCCCATAAACCTCTGAGTTAGAGACTTTGATGTGCCCACAGGTTTCAGAACGAGTTCCTTCGTGGAGATGTTATGGAGAGGTCCGAACGCTAAGGCGACAACGGTGCACGCCAGGCAGATGACGTTGTAGGGCATGCTGAAGTCAGGGGTCGGCAGGGAGACCATGGCACCGTTGGTCCGGAATACTATTGGGTACCCTGAAAAAACAAGCTTTCTTATGCCAAAGTTATGGACACAAGAGGTGTTGCACGTCGCGTCAGCCAACTCGTTAGTGTAAGGTCTGAGTGAACGCTCAGAGTGGGGCGTCGAGCGTCCACATTTATTTCTTTTGTTTTATAGGGACGCCACACGCCCCGCTCTGAGCGGAGCGTCCACTCAGGCCTTACACTTACGATATACTTTTGCGCATTGTCATTTGTCGATAAGTCGTCCGTCCGACTGATGGTGTCGAAAGCACAGTCGTTCTAACACTTGCAGGGTACCCATCTCTGGCAAATGGCAAGCGGTATCAGCAGCGTAACAACCCTATGATTTCTACACGGGGCCCGGGGTTGGCACCCCTTCTTTCAATGTCAGATAGGTTCCTCATGTGCGGGGCCCCTCGGCCCGGAGGATCGTGGCATTTTGCCCGCTCTGTCACCCTATAGTTACGAAGTTACGCTACTGGGCGGTACAATGAATGATGACACTGAAATCAATCGGTCATTTAAAAGCGTGCGTCGTTCGGGAGTGAGAGGGTATACACATGAACAACCATCAAACAGAATTATCGCCCGCCGGTACCTTCGGAAACCGCTTCCCGCATAATGGTTTGCTTTCTGGACTCCCGACTCTAAAGGCGGGCGCCGTCGGCATCGACCAGTAAAACCCGTTGCCCAATTGCCTACTTAATTGTTTAATTTTTTTCACGATTCCAGTCGAACCATGGTTTTGTGGAAGGATCTAATGTTTAAAAATACAAAACAAGAGTCAAAGAAGGATATTGCTGGCGGCAGCCGAAATAGCTCGTACTATTATGACGTCACAAGATTAAATTCATACTAACTAATGTATGGGAAATAAAGTAATATAGCAACACTCCGTTATAAATGTTAACACGAGGAAAGACGCGAAATGTGCCGCGTACCCCACTACAAGTTGCGTTACGCTGCGTCCCCTCTGGATTAGTTAAGTAAGGCTCACCTTTGATTAATATGGAGGTCTATTCAAGAACATTCATTCGAATTAGTGTTAAAGAACGCGCCAAATACAAACCAATTCCCTTTCAATGATTCTCAAATAGACCTGCTCTTATATGGGGTTAATGTTAAGGGCACACTACTTATAGTCTACAAATACAATATAGGAGTATGCCAAACTCTAAAATTCTAAGTATAATATACCTAAAGGAATTTGAATTTGAACTTAATTGAACAAAACAGAATAAATTATGTATACTTACATGGTTGTGAAGCATTCAAGATGGAATCAAATGTGCTCCCAGTAATGGGCAAGCTGGTATAGTTTTTAGCTGTTGGTAGATTAGCAGAAACAAGAGCAGATCCAATGTAGAACCCATGGTTTGCATCGGGTGGGTATTCCTGCCACTTCAGGAAGACAAATTCAAAATCAATGGTGATTGTTGTAGTTGACCTCGCAGGCAGTGTTAAAAGTAGTTCTAGGTGGTATGGCTTCAGCCTGCTGCGGCCTGGAGAATAATACTGGGATTTCACCAGCTTACTTTCTGCTTCTCCATTAACTCTTAGTGTACTGAGCTGTATAGGCAGCCACCATGGTGCGTTTTCTAATAATACAATGTTTATCGGAGACCAGTAGTTGTTGGTCAACTCAGTCACTATGCCACCAAATTCCTTTCCATACCCAAGCACGTAACGGGTAAAAGTTAAAGGTGGTGGAAGGGGCACCACTAGTTTACTATTGGTATTATGTTTAACACCAATATTTATCATTTGGCCATTAGGCTCGACATCATAAACAGCAAGCTTAACCTCACTGCCTCCTCGCTGGGAGAATTGCATACTATCAGGGGGAGACAACAGTTGGAAAGGTTGTGTGTCATTTGATGATATATCCACATATATTGTGCTTTTAGTAGACATCGGGCAAGCTCCAGGTAAGCCTTGTCCAAACACTTTCCGGAATGACCAATCGGTACTCTTAATTATGTTGTAGTCATAAACAAGAGCAACAGTTTGTTTTATTTCCAAGTGGGTCTGTGTACAATCTTTGGTGGAGCACATCTTTCTGAAATGCACTCCAATGGAATGATAGTTGGTATTATGAATCATTCTAGAATTGAGTAAAGACGAGAATCCCCGGCTAGACTCACAGGGCAAAAGCTTTTTCCATGGTGTCAAATTTTCTGTACAAACGATTTCCCTTGGTAAAGAAGCATATCGCGATTGTGACGTGACATTCTGGTTAGTTTTAAATGCCCCTGACGGCCATAGAACCATTTGTGGGGTGACAGTGTTGAAATTTTCTATGAAGTTCAAAGAAGCACAAAAGAGCCCTGCAAGGGTGGAGCTCAGTTCTCGCCATTGTTTGTCAATATCGGCCACGTCATTGGAGAACCAGGCGTACAGCTCGGCGCCCGGCGCCGCGTCCTGGACGGGGTAGCCCCACTGGTTGTGTCTCCATTGACCCTCTGTCAGCATTAAGTGTAGCTCCTCCACGTGAAAACGTGATATTATCTCACCCAGTGACCGGGATGATAAATGGGAATGTTCAACTAGAAAAAAGGTTCAGAATATATATTATTATGTGTTGTATGAATTATTATTATTGATCCCAAATATAAATAAAGGTCTAAATACTTACATGATGATTCATCGTCTATTTGAGTTACAAATTGAAAATAAGTGTAAAGGTGTGTCGGTAACAGGGGCTTAATGAATAGTTCTTCTTTAAAGTCATCTCCTAACACTTTGGTAGTTCCTGCTACTAAGGTTACAAAAAACAAAAGCCGTGATAGTGCCATTTCAATTGTTAACGTAAGTATTTCATTCGATTATTTCAACATTTCCCATCAAGAACCGATGTTCAATTTCCTTATCTCTTATCAAATCAACCATAAAGAGGCACAAATTTTAATTTTATCCACTGAAAACAGAAAATGACAAATCTGCCTTCTTTTTTTTTTATAAGGTATGGCTATATATAGAAAAGTACTCTGTGGTATGGCTTTTACTCCTTGCTGTTTTAGCAAGGTGGATTTGCCAATATCAGTTTAGGTGTTTTATTTTTTGACATTTTTACACACGAGGAGAATGTTCGGTTTAATTTTGACGGTTTTTGGGGAAGGATCAGTCCGGAAACCTAAAACAAATAAAAATTATGGACATCACAGACAATCACATGACATTTACAAACGTTTAACGTTATGTAAAAAGAGCGGGAAAGTGGATGACAGAGTGTTAATCATGCCAACATGACGGATATAGCGGAAAATGTAATGTAGCAGATTTCTACATTACATTTTCCTTACTTGTGATCTGACTTTTGACTCTTGACAATCGGCGGTTTCTAAACCAAACTGGCTGGCCGGCTGCATTTGCATTAAAAAAAGCATTGGATTTTTTAATAATTCTTAGAACTGCGGTTTTTGCAGTGACTTAAGTAGTTTTTATTTGATTTCTGAACGGAATTTTGTGACGCGATGGTCGCGATGACATTTGTGACAATGACGTTTGTCAAGTCCAGTGAATTTCTATTTTCTATTTACGTTTACGAGAGTACGGCAACAAATAGACACGGACGTTGTCGCGGCAATTAAGCAAGGTATTTTTCGATACTTTTATCGTTTTCTTTGTGTTATTTATTACGAGGCACTTGTGGGTGACAATTGTATAGCCCAATGCTTGATTTGTGTACGTACCACGTACGTACATAGTTAACGTGAGAGCATTACTCAACCAACAATTTAACTTTTTAAGTTAAAACTTATTTACAGGTCCGTAATTATAAGAAATGGACAACGAATTCGTAGACATATCTACAAGTCTTCGTTTGCAAATTGGTTACGGCATCGGGCACGTGCTAAACGATGTTTGCGCTAGTTTGTGGTTTACATACTTTTTAGTATTTTTTCATTTAGTACTAGAATTCAGCCCATCACAGGCGGGAAAACTAATGTTGATAGGGCAAATAGTGGATGCGTTGTCTACACCATTTGTTGGATACTGTTCTGACCGCACAGACAACACTGTGAGCCTTAGATATGGCAGGAGGAAGCTTTGGCATTTATTTGGTGGGTGGATATTTCTTATCACTTTTAATCTTGAATTAATCCATTTATTTTATTTCATATAAGCAATGGTTTTTTCTTTACAGGCACAGCATGTGTGTTAGGATCATTCCCATTTATATTCTCAGAATGTATTGGATGCTCCATGGCCCACAAGTGGGCACAGATGTTTTATTTTGCTGCATTTATAATGATATTTCAAATTGGTTGGGCAGCAGTTCAAATTTCACATCTGAGCTTGATTCCGGAATTGGCTGACAGTGATCATACAAGAACGCATCTTACCGCTGTCAGGTATTTGAATTATATTATAATCTATGGTAGCCTAGCGGTTCAGGCATGCAGCTGTCAAATGGCGGTTGTGGGTTTGAATCCCGGCTCATACCAATTAGTTTTTCGGAATTTATGTGCCGGAATTTAGGTAAGGCCGTTATTTCTTGTTCCTGATTAAGCAGTTTAAATTGTCTATTTTTTAATCACTTCCAGTGTGTTACGAATATTAGTAATCCATTTATATGGCTAATTGGCGTAACACACTGGAATGTATTCAAATGTAGACGATTTAAACTGCTTAATCAGGAACAAAAAATAACGGCCTTACCCATGTACGGAATATCATTTGATATTTTCCATTAGCTTTTCAGTGAAGGAAAAACGTGAGGAAACCTTCATACACTCACAAAGAAATTAAAGGAGTATGTGAAGTCCCCAACCCTCTCTGGACTACTGCTCGTTCTGTCTCACCCATGAGAGGAGGCCTGTGCCCAGTGGAAACGTACGGACACCAGCAAAAGTGCCTGCTATAATTGTCAGTCTCTGCATTAATGCTCTTGGCAATAACTCTTTTATCAATAGAACTAGAGTTTACAAGTAACTATTAAGCTACAGTAGACTCAGGTAAACCAGATGTATCTATTTCCAGATATGGCTTCACAGTATTTTCAAACATATTAGTTTATGTAGTCACATGGTTGGTGCTGCATATCACTGGACGATGTGATAAACAGGTATGTCACAAATCACAATTTACTATTTAAATGTGTAACTAATAAATATTCTTGTTAGATGATTTTTGTTCCGGTACGTATTACGTAATTAAAATATGGTAATTGGTGATTTCAGCAAGTAGGGCCAGGAGATGCCTGGAAGTTCCAGAACATAGTGTACATAGTCATGAGTGTGGGGGTGCTAGCCTCCTTGGTGTTCCACTTCAGTGTCCGGGAAAAGACATCCTACAGGCACCAGGAACAACTGCTGGAACATGACAATCACCCACACTCACGCACACACATCAGCTTCTTGAAAAAGCCCGTGATGTATCAGGTAAAACATTTTTAAGTAAAGTGGGCTCAATAAGGCTTGTGTTATGGGTACACGTAAGAAATATACTGCTTAACCACATACAAATCATACAAGACTCTGATACAAAAATTCATGCTGACCACACAAACATTGGCCCTTACCAGGATTCGAACCCAGAACCGTCAGCTTCATGGGCTAGGTCACTAGCCACTAGGCTACACCTGTTGTAAACAAAACTATATGAAATTCCTTCTTCCTGTAAAAAAAATATTAACTGTGGTTCCTGTGATCCAAAATTTTGATGACCAATTTTATATAAAAATACTTGTGATAATACATCAACTATTGTATTATTTGCAATGTCAGTTAAATGTAGTACTTACTCGTATACAGATCAAACAATATTTCAAAAAGTTGGTTGTAGGTGTGTCAATTAGGACCATTATAATCTGAGTCATACTTCTTGCATTTCTCGAAGCTGAGTGTATTTGACGAAATTAGACTTTAACGTCATAATAATAGGGACGCGCCCACTTGCCATGGTCAAATGCAACAGCTGCAATGGTATTTGTTATATTAACAATCATTCATTTGTATTCATATAAATATGTAAAGAAAATAAAGTATTTTAATGTTTAATTTACTGGCTCATGTCCTATTGTCAGTAAATGCTTGTAACTGACTCATATTTTCATATTACTCAGTCCTGCTTGCTTTGATACTATAACGAGTCATTAAACTTAGTAATGTTATTGCAAACTAAGTACTACTGTAATTTCAAAATATCGTAACAAAAGCTTACACTTGACTATCACTACATAGTATAAAACAAAGTCGCTTCCTGCTGTCTGTCCCTATGTATGCTTAAATCTTTAAAACTACGCAACGAATTTTGATGCGTATGTAGGATTCCGTAGCCAAATGACAAAAAACGGAACCCTTATAGATTCGTCATGTCATGTCTGTCTGTCTGTCCGTCCGTCCGTCCGCATAAGATTTTAGTAGCGATACGACCTTTTTAATAGGCACCGAACCCTTCGTAGTGCGTGGTCCGACACGCACTTGGCCGGTTTTTTTAATAGATAGAGTGATTCGAGAGGAAGGTTTATATGTAAAATATAGTACCCGTGCTAGGCCGGGGCGGGTCGCTAGTACAGTAATAAAGATGTGTACTGTAATATTTGGCTAATTTGGCTGCTACTAACTATATGATGCTGATTGTACAGTTGACGTCAAAGATATGTTTAAAACACAGATATAGGATATAAGGAGATCGGACATGCCGCGCGATTTGTATTGAATAAGCCTGTCGCAACTTCTTGAATTCGTGGTTTTATTTGAAATAAATAGTATTTATAGTATTTACCTCTGAAAAGTGATCCATTGGTGTGGAAATTAATCAAATCACTGCAATGTTTGCAAGTAATTATTGCACAACTCGGCATTTTGGCAAAAAACGGAACTTTCTCGGTGGACAGCGGACGGTAAATGTATGGCGGAGTATGCCCAATGAGCTGACATGTGCGACACAGCCGCCGGCGGCTTCTCCGCTCTATAGTATTTTATGCTCTGAGGTTTAAAACGTTCGCCTTATTGAAATGGAATAAGCGGACCCCGGGCTCCTTTAGGGGCACAACCCGATCCGCATTCTTGTTCAAAGCAAGTGCTTTGCTGATGGTCTCCTCCTTTCCAGATAGCCGGTATATACATGAGCACCCGGCTAGTAGTGAACGTGTCTCAGTTACTAGTGCCTCTATACCTCCACCTGACGCTAGGGCTGGCTGCCCGGGCCCTGGCCGTGGTCCCTCTGGCCATGTACCTGGGGAGTCTCGCGGCGGCAGGCGTTCAGAGGGTAGCCCCGAGGTCGGTGACGAGGAAAATGTGCTACGTTTTTGGCACCGTCTGTGCTATGACTGGCTTCGTGTGGATATATCTGGAGGTTGATGAAATGTATAAGACATATTTCATATATGTGGTTGCTGTTTTAATAGGTGAGTTGTTAGGGTTCCGTAGTCAAATGGCAAAAAAAGGAACCCTTATAGATTCGTCTTGTCTGCCTGTCTGTCCGTCCGTATGTTACAGGCATTTTACTCGAAAACTATAAGGTGTATTTGAATAAAATTTTGAGGATAGGTGTATTTTGCTAGCCGCTACATAGTTTTGCAATTAAATTACTAAAAAAAAATTTTTTAGGTGTGCCCTCCATACATAAAACTGAAGTCATTTTTTTTTATTGCAAGCCCACGTGTGGCATATCAATCGATAGGCCTTTCAAAGTAAATATAAGGTTTTTCAGCATTTTTTTTGATTAAGTGAATAGAGTCGGAGATAATCAGCCTGAAAATCACTAAATTGTGCCCCTCCTCAAATTTTTGAACCGTGTATTTTAAAAATATGAAAAAATCATGGACATAGGGCTTATTAAATTCTTTCTGCGAAAATTGATTTGAACAAGATCGGTTCAAAGGTTTTCGAGATATTTCTAAAAACTGTCTTCCTTAAAGAAAAGGACGTAAGTGCCATAAGATTTTAGTAACGATACGACCTTTTTAATAGGCACGGAACCCATCGTTGTGCGTGGTCCGACACGCACTTGGCCGCTTTTTTTGTATTGCAATAGAGTGCGCACTCAGTGTAGACGGTCCTCGTCTCGGGCGAGGCGTGCGGCCCAGCATGCGGTCCGGTGTAGACATGGCTAATGTAACAGCCCGTTCACACACAGGGTCTCCGTTTTACTGTTCAGTTTTATCGTATACGTTTTTTTTCATTGATGGCGTATGACACATATAACACAGTATTCAGTATACAGTAATTGTATCAAATTGTATCCGTTAAAACGGGTACCGTAAATACGGAGACTCTGTGTGAACGGGCTGTAATATGATAATACAATGCTATTTCTTAAGTTAAATTTGACTTACTTCCCGGTGACCGAAAGAGCTGAAATTTTGAGTATAAGTATAGTTTCGATGACAATTCAATATTATGGTATGGTACCATCGAGCTGATCTGATGATGGAGACAGAAGGTGGCCATGGCAATTCAGTACTTAACCGACGCAACCCCGTTGAGTTTGGGCTCGTTAGAATCGTCGAAATGAGTAGAGTAGTTTTTTTTACAGAAACTTGTTTAAATAAAATCGCGGTAAACTGTTCTGCTGACTGTAAAAAAATATATAGTTAGAGCAGCTACCGCGAAACGCTAGTTTCGTTCGTTCGTGTCATATATGTATCTCTGTCGCTCGCACAAGCGAGTGTGATGGAGACCAAGGTAGGTATAGTTAAAATTATTTAAACTAAGCACATGAATGGCCATTGTCCTGAGCTCATGAATAGCCTTTGTTTGCGGCAGAAGACCACTGACTTCTTATATTCAGAACAATAGCATTCAAGTCTAACAATACGACTGTGGTCGGACGCGTGCCATTTTTTGCAAGAAAAAGGTTAGCGCCACATAAAATGTGCATTGTATTTGCAAGTGTCGACCGCAAACAAAGGCTATTCATGAGCTCAGGACAATGGCCATTCATGAGCTTAGTTTAAATAATTTTAACTATACACCAACGAACTTTGCGGTACCAGCTGCTCAGATTTGTGGTTTCATCTACAATAGGTACTTAGGTATTGTAGCTGACACAGACTTATCATTAATACCTTATTCTAGTTTGTGACTCACGTAGCGTGGCGTCCATAGAACTCGATTCCCATCAGCCTGCCTATTTTATTAAGAAAAGTGATTCAAGTAAGCTCCTCCGGCTTGACTACACAAACGCACATTTTGTGAGCTCAGTTTGATGTCACGCCACTGAGACGCTGTCTCAAGACATCACGATTTCCCAGGGTTTGGCGGTGCCATCCTACTGGTGACCAGCCTGGCTTTGACTGCGGACCTGGTGGGTGCGCGCACGGAGGCCTCGGCCTTCGTCTACGGCCTCATGAGCTTCACCGATAAGCTCGCCTGCGGCATCGCTATTGTCATCATACAGACGTAGTAAGTTGTCATTTTGAACATGTTCGAAATAAAGTTTTATCATAATAATAGTAATTTCCGTCTAATTTGGGTAAGACAGCAGTCGGTTTCGTAAAAACTAGCGCCTACGCCAATTCTTGGGATTAGGTGCAAAAGGTGGAAGAACTTTAAGAGGATGATAGTAATTTATGTCTATGTGGTTATTATGTCTATCTTGTTTTCTTTGTCCGAGACATTATTTAAAGTCCGTTAGCCTCGTTTGACTATTACAAATATAAACAATAACTAGCCCAACCACTTGTTCAAATACAAAACATTTAATTAATTATACATAACATAATGCTCTAGATATGTAAGCGTTCCGATTTCTTATCAGAAGTCATGTTCTAATTGTTATAGCAATACTTGAGCGCTAAAACATTATTGCAATCTAAAATACCTAAAGGACATGGTAATAGGTATGATAACACGATTATTTAATGACAATAGCAAATAGGATAAAATATTGGCTGTAGGTATTAAATTCAACAATTTTTTTACAGTACGTAACACCAGTATTGTACAAAAGTTGAATTGAATTTTGCATAGGCGCATTATTTGAAGCTATTGATAGCAGTGTATTCGTCATTAAGTAATTGTCATTATAATATTCTTATTCTGTTTGCTAGTCCCTACCTCTTGTCCACACACGGTTTATCGCCGTGGAAGGTCAGATGGGTCGCTTTCGTAAAACTAGTGCCTATGCCAAATCTTGGGATAGGTGTCAAAGCGGACCCCGGGCTCCATTAGGGGCACTACCGGGAATAATGCTTGGAGGATGAGGATGATGATCTGTGAGATCCTGTAATTGGTTTTTTTGTTAATATTCATGTTATTAATATTTTTTATAGCTGTTGGTTCTGCTTGAAGTAAATAAATAAAAGGCGGACTCAATGCTGTATATACCAACCAGTCAACCAGTCAACAGAAAAAATATGGGGTGGTGCAAGTTTTTCATTTAGGAACTTATTGAAGTGAAATATCATTAAAACTACGTATGTGGCTGATAGTTCCAATGGGTACTGTTAATAGAGGATTGATAACTGGAAAGTGGCTTTTTTCACACGCGATTTTATTCAAGTGCGATTGTTTGCTTTCACCAGAGTTAGGCACTTGTCCCACCGCGAGCTAGTAAGCTATGAGCTATCGTCTATAAACACGAACAAAAGATAAGCACTCCCGTGTAAATAAAAGAGATACGGCGATATTTATAGCTCACCGCTGGGCGAGTAACTATAAATATCGCCGTGTCTCTTTTATTTACACGGGAGTGCTTATCTTTTGTTCGTGTTTATAGCCGATAGCTCATAGCTTACTAGCTCGCGGTGGGACCAGTGCCTTAAGCACCCTAAATACTTCAACTTTCAATTCAATTAAATTTGGAGGAATAAGGTCCCACAGTCGGAGCTCGAAAACGTATTTCTATAAGCGTAAAGGCTTGGCCAGACACATGGCGTGGCGCAGCGCGACGTCCGCGCCGCGCGCGCCGACGCGATGCCTGTTTAAACAGGCCGCGCGCGGATGGCGCCGGCTTCGCGCTCTCAACACGCCCTCATCGCGCGCGCGAACGCGGCGCGATGCGGGTGTGACTCGCGCCCGGACACAAAATGCGCGCGGAGGGTAGCTCATTCTTTCCGAAGCCATAGATCAGATTCATATATAACTTGATGATCTCTTAAGAGATTAATATATTACTTCGCTCGCACAACGCACCACGCGCTGTCTACTAAACGTCCGACTGATGTGACCCAGCGCGGTGCAGCGTGCCGCCGCGTCCGCGCCGCACAGCGCTGCGCTCGCGCCGGGTGGACGCAAGGGGCCGCGCGGCGCGGGGCGCGACAGAAGCGGGGCCCGATGCCGGCGGGACGCAGTCTGTTTGACGTCGCTAAGCTGTTAGCATGCATTTAAAGCCGCCGCGCGACCGCGGCGCTGCGTCGCGCCCTGTGTCTGGCCAAGCCTTAACCCTATAGAAAGAGACGGATAGTGCGAGAAAAATCGAGAGAGCTCGCGCGCCGTCGCATGATAACCGTGCTGGAGGCATGCCTCAGCCGAGAACGCCTCTAGGGCGAGGCGTGCCTGAGGCGAGCCACGCCTCGCCCGAGGCACGCGACCGAGCATGCGTCCGGTGTAGACACGGTACCTAAGAAGTACCTACACGGTAATTGATATCGGTTCCCTACCCAGCGCGGAGGGCGCCGACGCCTCCTACTACCGCGAAGTGTTGTCGTGGGTGTGTAGCGGCGCCGCACTCACGGGCCTAGCCCTCACGCTGCTCCTGCCTAACATCTCCTCCGAGTTGGAAGCGGTCGCCGATGATGGTATTTATTGTTGCTCTTCTATTATATACTACTACTATTATTATACGTACTTATATTATTATATAGAGCTACGGTAGTCTAGTGGTTCAGGCATGCGGCTGTCAAGCGGTGGTCGTGGGTTCGAATCCCGGCTCGTACCAATGAGTTTTTCGGAACTTATGTACGGAATATTTACCGTTAGCTTATCGGTGAAGGAAAATATCGTGAGGAAACCGGTGTAATCCCAATAAGGCCTAGTTTTCCCTGTGGGTTGGAAGATCAGATGGCAGTCGCTTTCGTAAAACTAGTGCTTATGCAAAATCTTGGGATTAGGTGTCAAAGGGGACCCTGGGCTCCTTTAGGGGCACAACCGGGAATAACGCTAGGAGAATAATTCTATATCCGGTCCACGTCAGAGATACGTTTACACTTTTGCAACTTTTTGCGTGTGATTTGTAGGCGATAGCTGTACATACAAAGGGGCGGCCTTAACCAGTAGGCGGATTCACACCACTCAAAACGCTCGCTCGAACGGTTTGGGCGAGACGTCCGAATGCTCGGCCGCAATCGCTCGGTCGGTGTGGATACGCGTTGAGCAATTAATATTAGTTGAGCTCGCGATCGCCATGAAAAATGCTTTCGCATGTCCTGCTGTCCAGCTGTTCCCTCTATAGGTCGCATCTCTGAACAGATTCTCGTGAAAATTTGTGAGTGAATTCGATATTTAACTAAAAAATGCTTTCGTATGTCCGGCTGTCCCCTCTATAGGTCGTATCTATGAACAAATTCTCGTGAAATTTTGTGAGCCCTTGGATCTCTGTCAAAAAGCCGACAACTGGTTGAGGCGTTCGGCCGATCAAAACAGCCGTCCACATAGGCTGCGGCGCGCTCGGCTCGCCAAACCACGTCTACACTGAGCGCGCACGTTAGGACGAGCCGTAATCGGCCGAGCCGCTCGTCTGGTGTGGAGCCGGCATTTGCGAGGGCCTTTTACCTACATATCCTGTTTATTGTTTTTGTTGTTACGAGAATGCGCGAGGCCTCTGGTGGTTACCCTGCTGCCCGCCACGCCACGGCTCCTGCTTATACACAACTCGGGCGTTGACTGTTACCATTCAGGGACATATTTACACTTATTCCTTCGTAATGTGGCGAGAAATGGAAAATACTCGTATATCTTTACGACAGTTATATCGACACACAAGTCTCGGGTCTCCGGAGGCCATAGTATATAAGTTACAAAATGTACCTACGTTGTAAGCACCTTTACATGTTCATATCCAACTGCTTGAGCCTAGTTGGTAGTGACCATGCCAACGAAGCATGAGGTCCTGGGTTCGAATCCCGGTAAGGGCATTTATTTGTGTGATGAGCACGAATATTTGTCCCTGAGTCATGGATGTTTTCTATGTATTTAAGGTCAGTTCGGGTATGTGCGCCACCGGGGAAAGTGCGCCTCGTTCATCATTCAGTCATTTAAATCTATATCAATGCAATAAACTTCATTAAGTTTGTTGCATGAATGTAAGATGTCGTTATTTGTGAAACATCTGTAGATCTCGATATGTTTGATGAAAGGTGCACTTACCCCGGGGCGCACTTGCCCCCTCTGACCTTAAGTATTTATTATCTAAATAAGCTTGTTTGTCGTCGTCTAGTACCCATAGTACAAGCTTTGCCTAGTTTGGGACTAGGTCGATCTGTGTAAGATTGTCCCCTAATTTTATTAATTTTTATTTTTATATATGCTATAATATCCAACAATCATCAACAATTCGTATTCTGTTTTTTTTTTTTTCAGAAATTGTTGAAAATGTGTCAGAAGATTCAACGACAGCACCAATACAATGAAGACAAGTGTAATTAAGTATTTAGCACAAATTTACTTAGCAAATTCAATGTAGCAAACATTTCATAACCTCTATGTGTGATCTGATCTGATATATACTTCATTTCAAATGTATTGATAAACTGACATAATTAATTTATACTACAGATGTAGTGCATAATGGTTTCCCATCGTTTTTCACGGAAACGTACGAACGTGTCTTACTATTTCAGTCAGTCTCGGTACAAAAAGTACTGAGGCTGATTGAAGTAGCATGACAAATACGAACGTTTCCGAGAAAAAACGTTGAGTAAGCATTATGCACTAGGTACATCTGTACATAATTAGGTAGCATTTTTGTTGCTAATAAACAGTTCTGAATTGTTAACCTTAAAAGTATTATGATTTTGATATAACTGATGTTGACATGAAAATATTTAAGTAGTCATGCATGTATATATATTTATTTTTTGTGAAATAATAGTTTCAATTAAGATGTTGATGTAATAGGTATAAGTAGGTGTGAAGTGTATGGTTTACTTATGTTCATTAATAATTAATACATTCCGTGCAATGAATCACCTAAGTATATATTGTAAATATATTATATTTTATTGTTGAATGTTTTAATTTTAAACGATGTCAAATGATTATAAAAGGTAGGTATCACAGCTACCGCTATAAGCACAAAATGACATTGGAATACAAAGTGTATAGTAATTATAGTATAAATGACATGGAAATGATACTTAACAATCATTTTATTGACCCTATCCCATTTCAATGTAGATGTCCATTTAATTAAATGCCTGATTTTCAGTCTTATTGGGAAGTCTATTATGGTGCCCTTAAATTTCGGTATTTATTTGCAATGCCAGGCATGTTTTCAGTTTATTACAATTAATTAACTCGCAAATATTTTGAATTTTTGTTGTTTTTGTCTGCCTCAAGCACCACTTGTTCAAAGTCTCTGTTTGGCCCTATGGGTGACTCCAGAAGTCCACTTTTGTACTTATTCGTTTGGTGCAATAAAGTTTATATTAAAGCAACAGTTATAATTTTGATATGGTTTGCTTGCGATTTTATTTGTATAGTACACATATTCCGTGCATATTCCAATTAGGTACTAATGCCTGGACAAAAATAATGTGTGTTCTGACCACCTTATTCAATAACTAATATATCATGGAAAGTTTTTATTGTTTTTTTACCAAATGCTGTTCAGTCATTTCAGCAATGACCACATTTAAGCCAGTCACCGACTTAGCTATCATAAATATTATTATACCGTAAGATACCGAAATATAATATAGTGTATTATAGCTAAGCACCGCACACTACAAAGATACCAAAATATATAATTTTGCCATTATTAAACTTTAAAAATTAGCAACCACACAATTTCAATATGTACAGGGTGTTCAAAGTTAAAGCGGGCATACCCTCTCTGCATAACACCTATATCATGAGAAATGGAGATATTATATTGGTTAATGTCACTTGAAAAGTAACATCCTCTATATGGCCAAAATATATATACAGTGTACGAGATTTGGGACTGGTCTTTGGACAGTTCCAATATGATGTAAAGAGTGATGTGGCTAGAGTAAATCGATTGTCATAATATCCGATTACGATTGATGATGGCTAATAAAAGGAATCAATTGATTACTGTGTAATAATTATTTTTAGGAAATCAAATATAGAGCCTATACACTGTCGTCTGCTAACACAAGTGTCCTGTAAGTAAAGAGAGACTGCGAGAAAAATTGAGAGAGCTCGCGCGCCGTGCAGAAATCAATGCCATATTTATTTTCAAAGGCAACATTTTGCACAATCAAATATGTCGGTTTCGATAGATGTGATTTTATTTCGTACTATCGTAACAGTAATTAAATAATACAATGTTATTTTCCCATTCACAATCATTTGATTCATATCGATTTATTTCTAAATTGACAGACTCCAAACGATTAAAGCCGTATATCACTAAATTTAAAAATAAAAAGACGTAGGACGTAATGGTTTGCATACCGAGTTTTCAATGCTAATTTCTATACAAATAAGCCGTAAAAAAATATGACAATAATTTTATAAGTGCTAAAAAGAGCGTGCATGGAGATTGAACTTTGTTTTGCAACTCGGAAGCTATTGAAACTTTTTTTATTATTTCGATGAGCAGTGCCAATTTACGTTATATGGGTGTCGCGATGTGTCAAAAGACCAGTTCCAAATCTCGAACACTTGTAATAGTTGAGTGTGTGGAGTCTGTCAACTAGTCATCGTAACAAAGATACTTTCCTATTAATATACATTTCGGTATCTTATGATAGCTAAGTCCGTGATGGGCTATATTGGTAATGGGTATATTCCAACAAGGTACAAATTAAACATCATGTCTAAATAAATATTTAATTGGTATCACAAAAGCTTGCCTTGCATTGCACTTCCATAAATCTAATACAAGAATACTTTATAAGCTTAACATTTGAAGCACATAGCTTGAAAATGACCTAGTCTTTCGAATTTTGGTAGGTTAAAATTGATGAAAAGCTCAAAATGCTCAGTCGGTAGCAGTCAAAGCTACTACTGTGAAGCGGACCTCCTCAGGGTCCCTGGCAATGAACTGATTGCACACTTTGGCAGCATCTTCCAACAGTGTATCAGCAGTGGTTGGTCCATGGTTAACTGGAAAAGCTTTACGCCCATCCAATTCATATAAAGCACCATCTTTATGAACAAATGTAATAAAATGATGGTTGACAGGATCTTCAGCACTAGGAGTGTTTGTTTGTCCCTCCAGCGCTAATTCCTTGTGAGCATTGATAATACCTTCAGTCTTTTCCAACAACGCCCCACGGGCAGAAGCATCCAGTCCTTTGGCTTCATCTAGGAACTTCTTCATTATTCCATCGGTCAGCTGGATCTTATCAGAATTGTTAGCGACGCTATGTACCAAGGCAATGGTTCCACAAGCATTGCTTAGATTTTGTTTCATATAAAAGATATTGCTGGACACTACTTGGCCTTTAGACAAAACATCGCTTTCCTCTTGCTGTTTGTGTTGCTCGTATTTCTCGGATATCGGGAACAACAGCATGACGGCCAGCACGGGGCGAGGCACCCACGAGAGCATTTCTGAGTCCAGGCCCATCACATCTACAACCGACCAGCTACTCGGTATGCCTAATTTCTGGAGGAATTTATTCATTACCTCCGGGTTAGATTCCAGCGGGATTAGAGTGTCGGCCGGCATTTTTTCTACCTTCTAGAAAATTAGAAAAAAAAATGTATATGGTTACCGGCATACCTCGTTTGCATTAAAAGTATACGCTTAATATTTTGGATTACAGGGCACGAAAACAAGTTAGAACCATATTTACCTGTTTTCTGCTGCTTAGATCCTGCCCGCTCTTCTATAACACCTATTTCTTCTTTCTTCTCAAAATGCTATGAAATTAACGGATCAATACAACGACCGAAGCGAACGATACGATAAAGTAAAAAGTAAGGTCAGTACCATAGACTGCGTACAATAGGCGCAACTGTCATCACTTTCAAGCTTAGTCATCTATGGAAAAAAAATCAAGGTAATATACATGTTTGATACATGTCATGATTTGTCAGCCCCAATTTATCAGAAGCTGACTAATTGCTGTCGGAGGCATGTTGCGCTGCTGATTCAACTGTCAAACGAGTTTACTGAGAAATTGCATGCACATGTGGATTGTTATAGTACGTTTACTTACACGCTGGTGGTGGCTGGGCCAGCCTCCACAAGCGCAAGCGTGTAAACGGGGGTGTTTTCCATTCCGGTTACGGCAGCGGTCGAGTGAGGTCGTGCTTTAGCGGTGCGCTCTTGCCCTATTGTTGTTTTAACCCGAATATCCTCTCCGACTACCTGCTCACTCTTATCGCTCCCCCGCGCGGTGATTATCGCAATTACCACGTGGAAGCATCGGGTGTGTTAGTTAAGACTTTCACAAGTCTCCAGTCGACCCGCGTGTCCCTGCCCCTCTGGAAATCCACGCTCGTAGTGGTCGCAGTCTTTCGGGGCTGTGGGCTAGACACGTCAGTGACTACCCGTTAGTTAAGACTTTCTCAAGTCAGACCCGGGTCTCTGTCCCTTAGAAAGACCACGCTCGCAGTGGCTACACAGTGACGGATCCTAACGGTGCCAACTAAGTCACAGTGTGGGGTGGATACCACCACGAAGCCCAGTAATTCGTACAGTCCGACTCTTCCCTTCGTGTTAGGACACATAGCTGACACTGACACGGCGGACAAGTGGACAAGACTCGACACCGACATCAGGATAGCATTTCGGTTCATATTAGGCGTAGGAAAAGCTTAGCGGCGACCGACCAACCAAGTAGGATGGAGCTGCAAGAAAGGATCACGAGGATGGAGGAAGTCATGAGGGCTATGCAGGCCGAAATCGATCGCCTCGCTGCTGAGAACCGACAGCTCAAGCTGGCTCTCAGCGGCGAGGTCTTTGACTCTGCCCAGGCGGCTCCCATACAACCTCCCCCCCCGACAAGTCTCGACTTGCAACTCCAGGCCCGTCCGGCCACTCCGACGGCCACTCTGGCCGCCCAAGCCCCTAAGGCCACCATGGGACCGCCGCCGCCACCGCCGTCGGCGGCAGCAGCGACCCCTTCGCCCCCTACCCAGGCCCCTAAGGCCAAAACGCCCAGTAAGGGCAAAAGTAAACTCGCCAAGGCAGCCGCGTCTGCCCCAGCCAGCCCTCCGGCCCTTCAGGCCCCCCCCGAAGCGGATTTAAGCGTGAGACAATCGCGTTCTCGCTCCCTCCAGAGGCGACCCTCCATGCGAGAGGAACGCACTGTCCCACGCTCCAGCTCTCCCCCCCACCCCCTCCTTCGGTGTCTCTCCACGACCAGACTGACCGACGAACAGACTCGCGACCTCCTCTACTCGAACGAGGAAATGACCATGGACACGACAGTCTGGACCACAGTAGGCAGCAGCCGCAAGGGCAAACGTGCACTGCCGAAGTCTCCTAGGGCCGATTCGCCGGCGAAGAAAGCCCTTCGGACTCCCGCCGTCCAGGCGCCCTCTGCGCAGGCCCCTCAGGCCAGTAGTGCCATTCTGGCAGCGGACGGCGGGTCTTCGGCCCCCAGCAAGCCAACTCCGGTAGGCAACCCGGACAAGCCGGATTCATGTGTCCTGATCGACACACATAGATGCCACACTGCCATGGCCATAGCCAGTCAGCGTGGCATCCGGGTGGTCGGTTCGGAGATTTTGAAACCGCCCTTGGAAGGGATGCGCATCACGGTCCAGGGACCCGAGGACTACCGTGCTCTGACCCGTCTCTTCGACGAGCTGTCGATGGCCTACAACCGGAGGCTGACCGTCGAGGAGAAAGGCTACAGGGCCGTCCTCCGGGGAATCCACAAGGATATCCCGGAGGACGAGGTAGCCGCGGACCTCAAACGCAAGGGGATCGCCGTCAGGGAGGTTCATCGCCTCTACAATAAGCAAGTAGGGAAGTACGATATCGTACTAATAGTCACCGACCCGAACCAGCGCAAAGCCGTCCATTCCCTTAAGGAGGTCCTTAAAATGGCGGTGAGAGTGGAGACTCCCAAAAAGAGGACCCACCTCTCACAGTGCCACAACTGCCAGCGGTTTGGCCACGGCGCCCGTGGCTGCCACTCTCCCCCCCGTTGCGTCAAGTGCGCTGGGGATCACGCGACTCGCGATTGCGAGCGCCCAAAAGGCTGCAAGGACCCGAACGGCATACGGTGCTGCAACTGTTTGGGTCGCAAGCTCCCCCATGGGCATACTGCCAATTATGGGGGATGCCCTTGCCGCCCAAAGAGTCGCGACACCGGGGCAAAGTCGAAGTCCTCGCCTCCCTCTGGGCGCAAGCAAAGCGCGGGCCGGGGTGCTCCCCATAGCACTCCGCAAAACTTCCCCGCCCTTCCGGCCGTAGGGTTAGGAGCCCCTAGGAACCCGCCGCCTTCAGCGGCCGTAGGTCCCCGCCCGGTGCCTTCTGCACCCCAATCCCAGGCGGGCCCCTCTGTATGGGGACCCGCCGCCAGTCAAGCGGGCCGGCCCGCTATGGACCCACTCTATGCGTTTATGCAGTTAGTACAGGTACTCCCACCGGAGGTGGCGAGCGGCCTGTCTACCCACATATTCGCATCAGCTACTCGCTATCTCGCCGCACCAAGCGGCAGCCAGGTTAACGGTGCCTATTAGTATGGATAGTACATCCCAGAAGCTTAAACCTGCTTCGATTACCATTGGCATTTATAATGCCAATGGTCTAAGGGGTATGAAGGACCAGGTGATGAACTTCCTTCGCGATCACTCAGTAGATTTACTTCTGGTCCAAGAGACCTTTTATCGTCCCGGCATTAGAGCCTTTCGCGTCCCTGGATACGTTCAGATTAGAGATGATAGGCAAGATGGTAGGCCATTCGGGGGCACGCTCATTTTCTACAAACGTAACTTACATTGCATAAGTCTCAATCCACCGCCCCTGACTAATATGGAAGTGTCGGTCTGTCGCATCTCGATGGAGGGGCACCCCCCGATATCGATTGCGTCAACCTACCTTTCACCTCAACGAGACTTACTTCTGACTGACCTCAACTCTTTAGCCTCCCTAGGTCCTTCGGTCATCGTGGCCGGGGACCTAAATAGTAAGCATATCAGCTGGGGATGCGTAGCATCCAATCCCAACGGCAATCGGCTTCATCACCTTTTGATCGATAGCCTCCCTTTCGATCTCCTCGCTCCCTTAGAGCCGACTCACTTCCCTCATAACGTAGACCACCGACCTGACATACTCGACATAGCTCTACTAAAGAACGTAGCGTTAACTCTGCGTTCTATAGAAGTGCTACACGAACTAGACTCGGATCATAGGCCAGTCCTCTTGAGACTAGGCCCTCACCCCAATAGTACTCCTCGAACCAGGACACTCGTGGACTGGGACAAGGTACAATCAGGTCTCCTACAGACGGACTCCCCCCTGCTTAGAGATATCCCAGACAATATAACTACAACCGAACAGACAGACCAAGCGATCGATTCTTTCACCAACTACCTCAACGCTGTTCGAAGCGAAGCCTCAAGGGAGGTGTCGGCGGAGGACATCCAAAACCGACCTCTACCTACGGAACTGAGAGAGTTGGTGACAAGGAAAAATCGCGCCATACGTACCTATTCAAATCACCCTTCTGCCGAAAATCGGCAAATCCTGAGGGACTTGTCTAACGAGTCCAAACAGAGAATTGCCGAATTTCGGGAGAACTCGTTCAGGGATCTGATGGGGGAGATAACGCCTAGTCACCTGGCTTACTGGAAACTAGCGAGATCTCTCAAATCCGATGCCTGTTGGACCATCCCTCCCTTGGATCGACCGGATCACTCAACCCCCGCGTTCGAGGACAGTGAGAAAGCCGAATGCCTTGCGAGTAGTTTAGAGTCCCAATGTTCGCCCAACCTCCTCAACACCGACGAAGCCCACATTAGTAGGGTCGATTCCGAGGTGGACAGGAGATCGCGTCTCCCCGTAACTTCACCCATTTTACCGGTGTCGGTTAAGGAAGTCAGTGACCTTGTCAGGCGTCTCCGTATTAGGAAGGCTCCGGGTGCGGATGGTCTATCCAATCGCATCCTGAAACTTCTCCCCGAAACCCTCCTCCTCCTTTTGGTCGGCATCTTCAATGCCGCACTGACCAATGCTCACTTTCCAGCCGCGTGGAAATGTGCAACGGTCATAGGGATAGCGAAGCCCGGCAAACCCCGGACCTCGCCTGCCTCTTATAGGCCGATCAGCTTACTTAGCTCCCTTGGAAAGCTATATGAGCGGATCCTTCTCACGAGAATTCTCAGATTTACGGCTGAGAATAACCTCCTCATCGATGAGCAGTTCGGTTTTAGATCCGGACACTCATGCGTCCAACAGGTGCACCGCGTCACGGAGCACGTGTTGGATGGTTTCTCTCGATTCCAGGGGCTCAAGACCGGTGCGATCTTTCTCGACGTAGCGAAAGCCTTCGACAAGGTCTGGCATAACGGGCTTGTATACAAGTTATACCAGCTCGGAATGCCGGACAGACTCGTACTCACAATACGAGATTTTCTCAGTGACCGAAGCTTTCGATACCGACTGGAGGGAACGTATTCGGACCCACACCCCATCCGGGCCGGAGTCCCGCAAGGCTCCGTGCTCTCTCCCACTCTCTACTCGTTATTCACAAACGACATTCCCAGGCACCCTAAGGTGCAACTGGGGTTGTTTGCGGATGACACCGCGCTCTTTACGACTCATTGTAAGTACGCTACTATCCGGCGATACCTCCAAGAGGCAATCTCCGACCTAGGTCGTTGGTTTAATCTTTGGCGTATCGAAGTCAACCCGGAGAAAAGCACTGCAATAGTCTTTCATCCGTCGGACTGCATTAGTACAGAAAGGCGGGTGGCTCCGATCCAGATGTTTGACCGACCCATCCCCTGGGTCAACGAGGCCAAATATCTTGGAGTGACCCTCGACAGGAGACTGACTTTCCGTAGCCACATCCGTAGGGTACGCAACCGCGCGTTGTTCGTGCTAGGAAGGCTAGGGCCGATGATCAACAAGTTTAGTAAAATGTCACTTAGGAATAAGCTGACACTCTACAAGACTTGTGTTCGTCCAATCATGACATATGCAAGTGTAGCATTCGCTCACGTGCCTATGATCATCGCTCAAGCCGCTTCAGGTCATTCAGAATCGTTTTCTCCGAAGGGCGACTGGTGCCCCGTGGTACCAATCGAACCTCAGCCTGCACCACGACATGGAGATTAGCACCATGTATGGTTTCTTTAAGCAGGCTGCCAGACGTTATTTTGATAACGCTCCCCACCATAGGAATCCGTTAGTTAGGAAGGCTGCTGACTACGTCCCCATCCCTCCCCCCTCTGTCGTTACTCGGCGCTCACTGATTAGGGGCCGCACGGTCCGGCGTCCTAGGCACACACTCACGGACCCGGACGACGAAATCACAGCGTCCATCGAAAGATGGAACGCTGCGCTTTCGGCGTCCAACACATCGCGTACACTTCAGCGTTCCCGCCGGCGGGGACGTCCACCGCGAGACAACACAGACACATACAGTCCGCTTTCGTCCCGGTACCGCCGCATACCGGGTAGAGTCAGTCCGACGCAAGTCGGGCCTAGCTGAGTTTCTTGCTGGACTCTTCTCAGCTAGGCTAGGTTTTAGCGAACCAGCGATAAAACTCCCAGTAGTTCGATACCACTCACACCCCAGATTCGGTTGATACCGTTCAACCAATCTCACTGGAGCGCAAACTCTTAGAGTATTCCAGTGTACAAACTTCCCCGCGTGGTCGTGCCGGAGGCTTCCCCTGGATTTTCCCCAGGCCACTCTCCAACCACGCAGTTCGACCGCTATATTGGGTCCGTCCTATTATAGCAACAGTCAGGTTCAAAAAAAAAGAAAAAAAAAAAAAAAAAAAAAAAAAAAAAAAAAAAAAAAAAGGGGGTGTTTCGCTTGGCTTGCGTGAGCTTGCGAGAGTGAGCTGGTACGAAATCGTAATTGTCGAAAGGCGGACTCAATGCCATATGGCATTCTTTACCAGTCAAACTTTAAGGCAAAGCGGAAAAAATTGTAATGCTGCGTTTATACGCTTGTGGTGGCTTGGCAAACCTCCGCAAGCTCCAAACCTCCACAAACCTTCACAAACGCTTGGATGACATTTACACGCTTGCGGTGGCTTGACAAGCGTCGACAAGTGCTTATGCTGCGTTTTGGATGGCATTTAATATGAATGAATGAATCTTATGTTTATTAATAATTGTAGAATGTAAAATGACTATTAATGTAATTTGTAACCTAAATTAATTTTATTATTATAATTAATGCAGCCAGTATTTATTTTCAAGCATTTTTCAAGTTGATAAGTCTCCAGAAAAGCCAAAGTTTCTTCGTTTGACCATATAATAGCACTCATGGCGAAATCGGCGAGATACGACCAACAATAATACACTCTAATCTATGCGACCAACCGCCGCGAGCTCGTGAGCTACACTAAACACGGGCCAACGTGTAAATACGTCGCAAGCGCTTGCCCAAACTTCCTTTGATCTGTGTTCAAAAACCGACACCAGTCCGGATCGGGCCAAACTCTCGCAAGCTCACGCAAGCCAAGCCAAACACCTCCGTTTACACGCTTGTTGCTTGTGGAGGTTGGCCATGGCTTGCCAAGCCACCACAAGCGTATAAACGCAGCATAAGCAGTGCAACTAATGGGGTATACAGATTATGTGATTTTACCCCAATTGTTCAGTACAGCATTTGATCTGTGTTCAAAAACCGACAAATGACGTAATGTGGATTAAGTTATGACCATGCTGTAGAAAGATTTTTTCACCTCCTCTATCACCCTGAGGCGCTACCGGGAAGTGAAAACGAACTTCGTTCGAGTATCTCCCTCCCTGTCGCTCGGACTAGCAAGTGCGACAGAGAGAGAGATACACGAACGAAGTTCGTTTTCATTTCCCGGTAGCTCCGCTGGTTCGTTTTGATCCCACAGATTACTTTGATCCACGATATTTGGGCCACCTGTATTGACAATGGAATAACTGTCACTTGCCTGAAAAAGCTGATGCGCTATCCACATTATGTGATTAAACCCCAATTTGTCAGTACAACATGTCGAAGTCAGAATTGGGTGTAGCGTACACACCTAACAACTGCAACTACAATTTCATTCAGTGTGGCCAGTTAACAGTTAGAAAGCGAAAATTGCCGCATTCAAACGGTCCTGCGAAACGGACTGCAAGATTGTTACTAACCGATGAGATAGGGCATGACCAATTTAAATTAGCGAAAGTGTTGCCTGTATTCAAGAAGGGTAGTCGCAGCGATCCTAAAAACTATAGACCAATATCCTTGTTACCAACGACATCAAAAATATTTGAAAAACTAATAGAAACCAGGCTCCAAAGACATCTCAACCTTCATAATGTCTTAAACAGTAGGCAATTTGGCTATCAAAAAAGCATAGGTACGAGTGAAGCCATTGACACTCTAATCCATGACGTGGTAACAAGGTTGAATGACAAAGAAAAAGTAGCTGGAATTTTCCTGGATCTTAGTTCCGCCTTTGATACCGTAGACCCTCAGATCATAAAAAGAAATAGATATGAAACGGGGGCGTGGCGCGTGTCGCCGCGACATGCCCAGACGGGCATGTCACTGCTCGCCGCAGGTTAGTCGCAATTTTGCCGTGAATATGAAATGTTCGCCCACATTTACGCAAAATGCCGACTTGTAGCGTGGTTACATGCAGAAATAGGAGTGAAACGAAAACCTATAAGAATAGTGGAGTCACGTACCACATGTAAGTATTAGTATTTTCACTTATAAGTCAGTAAAAACAAATATTTTAACAAATAAACACAACGCCGCATCATTTCTCGGGATCGAAATAACATATCGAACGAAAAAGCATATTTTTGTTCAGTGCGTTGTACATTGAACGTTCAATACAATAAGCAACCTGTACAGCGCTAAATCACGGCGCAATGTATTAAACCGCTATCGATATGAACGCTGCTTGATTTTTTTAGTGGTACGGCCGCTGCTTGGCGTCGCGAACTAGAGCGGTGCCAAAATGTAGTTACAGTTTACGCGTAATCGATAAAATAGAAGTACGATATCATACTTGTGATTTTATTTCGACTACTTTCGCCGTTTTATTTTAGTTCATTACTTGTTCTGGTTGGGTGCATATATCTTAAAGGTAACTAATAAGATACTAATAAGATTAAAAGGTACAATTTTGTTAAGGTACCTACTAGTTAGATTTCCACTAAGTCGCAGTACGACGGTAAATACACATTATAAAATTTTATATACACGTATATAATTTAGTTGCAAATGGCTCCAGAACAGTGGATATACTATTTCGCGCCAAAGTGCGCGTGGGATAGGCCTGGTACAGGTCAAAAATATCGATGCTACCAGAGTTTTAAATGTATGTGAACCCGAACTTATAAAAAGCCGTTTAGATACTCTTTAGGTTGGTATTCGTCGATATTTTTTACCTTTGCGATTTGTAGTAAGTTAACAACCCGTGTTATTTAAACTTGTAGCTAGATAATTAAATACCACCACATAAACTTACCATCTTAACATAATAATTTAAATATCAATATCGATCAGACATCATTTTAACGTTTGTCGCCCCCTAGTGTAGTGCGTTTAAGCCAATCACAGCCCTTGTTTGCATGTTGCCGTAGACTCACTAGCAACGCCCGAGTCTTTGTTTTTACACGGTTCAATGTGTGCGTGGGCGCTGTGGTGGGAGAAAACTGGGGACATCGGTTTTGGTTGAAATGAAGCAGTACGGCACTTCTCCCGTAGACCACAATATTCTATTGAAAAAACTTGAGCACTATGGTATTAGAGGCAAGGTTTTTAATATATTTGAATCATATTTAACTAACAGACGACAGTTTACTGAGCTGAAGGCAACACAAGGCGACACTGAACAAGTATTTAAGTCAAAGGCGATAACAATAAGTCGCGGAGTCCCTCAAGGCTCGATACTTGGTCCAATATTCTTCGTCTTGTTCGTGAATGATCTCATAAAATACATTGATAACACCCAATTACATGCCAAGTTAGTCGTTTTCGCGGACGATACGAATGCTGTAGTGGCGGCTAACAATATGACACAGTTGAACGAGAGAGCCAACGCAGCTCTAGCGGCTTTTGATAAATGGTTCACGGTAAATAATTTAAAGCTCAATTCTAAAAAAACCAGTGTCATCTTGTTTTCCGCCACAGCAAACAAATCGGATGCCCTTTATATAGGGTTAAATGGAAGCAAAATTGCGCAAACTGATGTTGTTAAATTCTTAGGAGTCCATGTAGATGCACTATTGAACTGGAAGTTTGAGATACAGACATTAAGTAACACCATAAGTTCTTCTTGTTATGCCCTTCGCTGTCTGAGAGATGAAATTCATACCACTCAAATAAAAATGGTATACCACGCTCTTGTAGAGGCTAAGCTGCGTTATAGTATCAAGTTATGGGGAAGCAGCTATAACTACAACACTGACGCAGCCTTCAGACTCCAGAAAAGAGCTATCAGGACCATTGTCCGCATACCCCAAACGGAATCTTGCAGAGAGCACTTTGTCAAACTCAATCTACTTACCGTGCCGTGTCTCTACATACTAGTACTTTTGACAGACCTCGTAAAACATCTACACAAATATGAGAGTCCCGCTGACACAGAAATTCGGTTGTCCACAAGACGAAAAGACATTAAAAGCACCATGGTCCCGAAGCTCAATGTTCCGAAGCATGCAGCAAACTATGAGACTGTGTTTCTTTACAATAAGCTGCCAATTGAGTTTAAATCGTTGACGAACAGTAAAGTTTTTAATGCGAGGCTTAACAAATTTCTTCTGAAAAAGTCATATTACTCTGTATCAGAGCTTATAGCTAATGAATGATATGTTAATTGTATTTTATATCTAAATTGTTCATTGGATTATACAGGGTGTTTGCTCCATCGTTTGCCAAATTAAAACGGCAGGTAGGGTGGGTCATGAGCTATCTTTTCCGGCCTCCAAAAAATTTTTGTGTCCACTGGTATTGTTTTCGTATACTTTTAAAATTATTTTGAAAATTTCTGTATGTTTACGCGTTTCAACTTAAATAAAAAAAAACGGGGAAGTGGTAGAGCCAATTTTTTTATTTTATTGTAATGTCTAATGTTGTACGGCTCCATCAAAGTCAAAATTATTGGCAAGTAACGTCTACTTATTTTTTTATAAACCCTCAAAAAAAAATAAGATTCAAGAATTTCGTCTTGGGTAACTGTCATTAGCAATTTAAAAAAGAACTAAAAATGGCAATGTTCTTAAAATTCTTTTAAAAAGTTCCTTAGTCTGTCCTCTTTCTAATGATGTGCAATAATGCCAAAAAACCTTCAATGAACTTTATTAATTTGCCAATTTTGTGTAAGGGACGCACTAGGCTCGTAACCGTCAAGCGATAAAAAACAAACTTTCGCTAAATACGAGTAGTAGATAAGGAAGACTTGCAGATTGACGACTATCATACGAACGCACGCGTAGCATCTGAAAGGCTACCACGAAACGAAAACGAATTTCGTTCGCTATCACCCTCTCTGTCGCTCGAAGTTGCAAGTGCGACAGAGAGGGAGATACATCTGGGTTTGTAACCAAATTTCCTCTTTAATAACGACGAATGTGGGATAAATCTTTATGAATTTCTGAAATCATTATCCAGATTCCTGTTTGCAGGAAAACCTTTTTTTTCTGAATCACGATTGGCCTGTGGGCACAACAGCTAGTAATTGACACAACTCATTAAAAAAACGCAATGCCGCGAATTTTCACTCTTCTAATCTAAAAAAGCTTTTTGGTTTTGTTACTGTTTCTGTTAATCTTGTTATTGTTTAGTTTTGGTTATTTGATAATGGCTACACTCACGAATGACGAATATGCGGACATTTTGAAGGCATACAGAAAAGCTAATGGTGTTGGACGAACTGCGCAAAGAATGTACCAGGAACGATTCCCTAATAAACGCTCACCAACCCGCAACACGTTTCAAAACACTTACCGACGCTTACGCGAAACTGGGAATTTGAACATCAATGAAGTAAAGTAAGTAACCATAAGTACGATTAACAGAAACAGTAACAAAACTAACAAACTTTTTGAGATTAGAAGAGTGAAAATTCGCGGCGTTGCGTTTTTTTAAATGAGTTGTGTCAATTACTAGCTGTTGTGCCCACAGGCCAATCGTGATTCAGATTTTTTTTTTTAAATAAGAATCTGGATAATGATTTCAGTAATTCATAAAGATTTATCCCACATTCGTCCTTATTAAAGACGAAATTTGGTTACAAACCCAGATGTATCTCCCTCTCTGTCGCACTTGCAACTTCGAGCGACACAGAGGGAGATAGCGAACGAAATTCGTTTTCGTTTCGCGGTAGCCTTTCAAATGCTACGCGTGCGGTCGTATGATAGTCGTCAATCTGCAAGTCTTGCTTACCTTAAATATGTTTTTTATCGCTTGGCGGTTACGAGCCTAGTGTGTCCCTTACACAAAATTGGCAAATTAATAAAGTTGGTTGAAGCTTTTTTGCCATAATTGCATATCATTAGAAAGAGGACAGACTAAGGAACTTTTTAAAAGAATTTTAAGAACATTGCCATTTTTAGTTTTTTTTTTCAAATTGCTAATCAAAGTTACCCAAGACGAAATTCTTGAATCTTAATTTTTTTTGAGTGTTCATAAAAAAATAAGTAGACGTTACTTGCCAATAATTTTGACTTTGATGGAGCCGTACAACACTACACATTAAAATAAAACAAAAAAAATGGCTCTACCACTTCCTTGTTTTTTTTTATGCGAGTTGAAACGCGTAAACATATAGAAAATTTCAAAATTATTTTAAAAGTATACAAAAAAAAACCAGAGGACACAATTTTTTTTTGGAGGCCGTAAAAGATAGCTAATGACCCACCCTACCTGCTGTTTTAATTTGGCAAACGATGGAGCAAACACCCTGTATAACATTACTTAATAGGGAAACATTGTACTGACATTTGGATTAATTTGAATTTATTGTATCGACATTTGAATTTATTGTATTGTCATTTGAATTTATTGTACTGACATTAACATTAGGATTTTATTGTATTTTTATTATGTTTACTGTAATATTCTACACAATTTCTTTGTTATGAATAAATGAAATGAAATGAATGAATGAGACAGCACGTCTAACACACAGCCGCGACATACTCTCGATTTCTCTCGCATGTCCTAATTAGAGAGAGACGGATAGTGCGAGAAAAATTGAGAGAGCTCGCGCGCCGTCGTGTAATATGAGGCCCATGAGGCTTCGCAATCTTATGGGCCATCCACATTAAGTGATTTGTCAGCCCCAATTCATCAGAATCTGACTAATTGCTATAGTGTGGATGCATGTTCCAACCTTCAAATGGGTTGTACGGACTAATTGCATGAAAATCACAATTTGGACCATGGAATTTGCATGATCTGCCAAGTTTCTTTTTCTCACAAATTTCATACAAATAAATTCAAACTATAATTAAAAAATATATGCTAAAGAACATTGTATTAATATTTTACCCTGTAATTTTGTATTTTTTTTAAACCGGTGTTTTGCAACTACAATTTCATTCAGTGTGGCCAGTTACAGTAAGAAAGCGAAAATTCAAACGGTCCTGCGAAGCGGACTGCAAGATTGTTACTAACCGATGAGATAGGGCGAGACAGCACGTCGATCATGAGGTGGCCGTGACATACTCTCGATTTTTGTGTGCTGCACGGCTATTACACGACGGCGCGCGAGTTCTCTCAGTTTTTCTCGCACTATCCGTCTCTCTCTTATTAGGACATGCGAGAGAAATCGAGAGTATGTCGCGGCTGTGTGTTAAACGTGCTGTCTTGCCCTATCTCATCGGTTAGTAACAATCTTGCAGTCCGTTTCGCAGGACCGTTTGAATGCGGCAATTTTCGCTTTCTAACTGTTAACTGGCCACACTGAATGAAATTGTAGTTGCAGTTGTTAGGTGTGTACGCTACACCCAATTCTGACTTCGACATGTTGTACTGACAAATTGGGGTTTAATCACATAATGTGGATAGCGCATTAGTCTATGGTATCCTGGTAGTTTCAGTTTTGAGTATGAGCTATTGAGCTTAGTCACACTCACAGAGTACTTTTCTATTAGTAGTCTGTGGTCTGTGGTATGAGATGAGAGATGAGTAGTTTCGTTTCGTTATCGTTGTAAACGCAACGTATTAATTCATGTTTTAATTTATTTCTACTTTGTTCTTTGCCTTATACTGAAAGCCTTTGATTGAGTATGGATTTGTTTATTTGTAAATATATATTTTGTAACAAAGAACAACTAAAGTCTTGTGAGAAATAGTAAAAGGCAATCTGATTCGCGATGGCTATTTGCGAGTTAAGAGGGTTGTTATTGACTGTTTGTATTATTGAATTGGTATGTACTCTTAGAATTTGAATGTTATTTTATTTAGTTTTCAATACAATAATCTTATAACGACTTGTCTTTGCAGATCATTACCGTACAGCGACAAGTGTTTGACTTTTTGGGCTTCATGTGGTTACCCATAATCGCCAACTTCGTTAATATCCTGCTGATAATATTTGGCTCTTTTGGAGCAGTTCAATACATCACAAAGTACCTAGTAGCGGTAAGTGAGCTGAGTCATTACCTTGCCTATTGCATAGATCATTAATTCATAGGTATGTTACTGACCTAATTTTAACCAGAATAATTGATATTATTTATCTGTGCAAGTATAGCTTTTAAAATATAATTGTCACTTTAGGACCTGATGAAACAACTTGAGACTTAGGACTTTATATTGTTTACTAGGCTTTCTTGCACGTTTGTGTAAACCGCAATGACTGATGAAAATTGTATTTCTTTTTCAGTATGCAATATGGAGTTTTATGTGGCTAACTTGGAATATTTTTTTAATTTGTTATTACCTCAACCTTGGATCCTTAAATAGGGTAATTATTTTTCTATTCTTTAAATCAATGATAATATTGAGAATTGTTGTTGAGACTAAAGGTGCACAGAATACTAACTTAACTTGATATAAATAGTTCATTATTCTTACTACATGGCCAAATTATTAATAATTAATAAGACAAATGAATAAGTTGAGAATAAAAAATACTATTAAATTCACAGAACACAGGCAAACACTTGTGAAAAATACTAATTGAGATGAATACAAACAAATATAATTATGCTGATTGTGCAGAATACCAAATATCCAGTGCACCTATAAGAAAAACCACTTACTGCACTAATAACAAATTGTATTGAGTGTATTTTGTATGATTGAAATGACTATGAAGGTATCATTTGTAATATGATATTATGAAGTTATGAAACTCCTCAACATCATTGTTAATGCCTGAGTGAGTCACCGCTATAACCTCTGGGTATTGCAATGGAGTTGATTATCACAAGTGCAATGACTGTTGTCAACCTTGGTTGCAATGTTGAATCTCTGACTGAAAGTATAAAGGTACTTTCAGTTATTTTTCAGAAGTCAGTGGAGGTTCTATGAAATAACCTGAAATTCCATTCAAACCTTGCTTGATTCCAAAAATAATTTCAACCTGACAAATAGTTAATCAATGAGCCATATACCAATGACATGGATTAAACCTTTAACAAAGAGCTTGTGTTGTGACAGCTGTCATGATTGTATTTACAAATTCTGCAAAGCTTTTACACTACGCTTACTATTGAAGTAGAAAATCTAAAAATTATTTGCCATGAGTGGGATATTAACCCGTTATTGAAAGATTTGTCGCAACGAGTGGGTCACATGATGAATCAAAAGATATGCTAGATTGGCAAGATAGCTCAGTTGGCAAGAGCAGTGCGCGGAATGCAAAGGCGCAGGTTCCAATGTGGCCAATCATTTTAAAACTTTCAAAATCATTTAGTGTCTATAGATTTTTCTAAATATTACAGGAAAGCGGTCTTCTATCCCTAGGCACAGGCAGCATCAGCTGGTGGGAGGGCAACGGTTGGGGCTGCCAACCAGTGTGGAGTGAGGACGACGGCCCGGGCTCCTTTCGGCCGACCCGCGTCGACGGCTGCTTCCTGCCCTGGCACCATGTCGAGCTCACACAGTCGGCGGTCGCAGCTTTACTTACAATCACCGCATTGCCGCTGTCTATAATGCTAGCTGTTCAGTCATTTAAGAGAATGAAACCATCAGTGGCTTCAGGTGAGATATAAAAAAACCTTCCTTGTCTCGCCATTGAAAATTCTTATGAGCAACAACCAACTATGACAATATTGTTAATGCCTTAAATCATCTTCAAAGAATTTCTACTATTCTTGCAACATCATCAGCATCATATAGATTGTCCACTGCTAAAATAAATAAATATTTGGGGACTATTTGACACTAATCGACCTAGTCCCAAAATAAGCAAAGCTACTATACTATACTTATATAGATAAATAAATACTTAAATAATAAATACATAGAAAAAATCCATGACTCAGGAACAAATATTCATACTCATCACACAAATAAATGCCCTTACCGGGATTTGAACCCAGGACCTCTTGCTTTGTAGGCAGGGTCACTACCAACTAGGCTAAAGCGGTTGTCAGAAGTAAGCTTTCATCCATCCACCATGAAGAGTCCTCTTGAATTATCATCAAGTCTTAAGTTCCAGTATAAATACTAGTTGCCTCCGTGGATCACGACACATCAGAACCTAAATGTCCAATAATATAAGCCTATTATAATTAAGTTAAGGTGGTTTGGGCATGTAGAGAGGATGGATGAAAGAAGATTAATGAAGAAAGTGTATATAAAAAGAGTGGAAGGGCAAGTTGGAAGGGGAAGACCTAGGCGAACTTTCTCCGATCAAATCTGAGAAATCTTAACAAAAGGCCAGGTCAAAAGTACCCTAAACCGACGAGCATGTATGAGAAATATTATGAAAGTGAGTGAAGCGAAGCTACGGTAGCCCAGTGGTTCAGGCATGCGGCTGTCAAACGGAGGTCGTGGGTTCGAATCCCGGCTCGTACCAATGAGTTTTTCGGAACTTATGTACGGAATATGATTTCATATTTACCGTTAGCTTTTCGGTGAAGGACAAACATCGTGAGGAAACCTACATACATCTGCGAAGAAATTCAAAGGTGTATGTGAAGTCCCCAATCGCACTGGGCCAGCGTGGGGACTACTGCCCATTCCCTCTCATACATGAGAGGAGGCTTGTGCCCAGCAGTGGGACGTATATAGGCTGATGATGTGAGTGAAGCGAAAGTGGTTTGCCAGGATCGTAGCAAATGGAGATCCGTGATCTCTGTCTACCCCTCTGGGAAAGAGGCGTGATTATATGTATGTATGTATTATAATTCCTAAGCTCATACACTGAGTAGCTCCTGCTGTTAGCGATTATATGATTATATTATATGCACCTTGCATTTGGATTAGGTACCAATACTTTTAGACTTGTAGTACTCGTCTCTATATAGGAGTCTATTTATATAAGAAATATTTAATAGATTGCGTTAATTTTTGAAGATAAAAAAGGAAATAACATTACTGCGTAAAACACCCTGTTAATGAGATAGTTAACAATTTTACCGCGAATCATTGACGTGTGTCACACACAGCGATGTTCACTTGACAGCAAGTGTTAAACACCTTGTCAGTTAAATATACAGGATAGGATGGTTATTTTTGAACGAAATTTTATTTATTTAGTTCTGAAAATTAAAACTAAAAAATCATATAAAAATAATTCTTAATTTCTACTTAAAGTTAATTGTTTTGATGTAACCTCTTAAAATATTGTTACCTAATTCGATGGCACCTTATATAAAACTTCACAATCTGCATCTCATAATATTTAGCTGATGGGAGCTCTCTTGTGTGGTGTTGCTGTTATCGGAGTGACCGCCATATTTCTCTTTGCAGTTAAAGGCACCCTGCCCCGACGGCCGATTTACACGATCGAGCTCAGCCCGACGGAGACGAACGTGAGTGAAAGCTCGCTGAAGCCGATGACGCCGCGCCGCGTGAAGCGCCGCTCGGGCTCGCGCGGCGCCGGCTCCTCCGTGCGGCGCTCGCGGCGCTCCTACCGCAACAACGGCTACCTCGCCTCCACCGCCTCGCTGCCCCGCGAGCCCCGCGAGCCCCGCGCCGCCCGCCCCGCCTCCGCGCACTCCTCCTACTCCAACTTCCACGCGGCGCGCCCCGCCTCGTACCACGCGCCCGAGCCGGAGCCCTACGCGCCGCCGCCCGAGCCGGGCTGCGGGCGCGACGAGGCCGGCCCGTACTCGCCGAGCCCCGCGTACGGCAACGTGCAGCCCGAGTACTCGGAGTACCCGGAGTACCCGGAGTACTCGGCGCGCTACGAGCGCTGGGAGGCGCTGCCGCCGCCGGCGCCGCCCTACAGCGCGCGCGCCACGCCGCAAGCGCCAGGCCCGCCCGCCTACCAGCACTCCGACTACAACATCATGTCTTAGAATCTTGTTTCCCTGTGCCTTCGTTTCAGTGATTCTAATTTCTAGCTCAATTTTATTATCGCCTTGTGCCTTTATGAGGATCGTTCGATCCCACTCGGTATCAAATGAACGCAATTTTTAGGTTCATACAATTTCGTATTCTGGTATTTTGGGAATAAGGTCGTTTGCGACCGAGTGTTCGTTACTTATTTAGACGTGATTCCAAATATCCTATAGTATTGTTTAAGACTTCTGTGTTCTTCTATGAATCTCTTTGTTGTGATGTATAAAATACATTCCTTTTACACTGTTGCAACTATCTTGTTAGATTTAGGATGTGACAGGTATTATTTTGTCTGTTGATTGTAAGATGTGTTTTTTATGACTTAAGGGTATATTTTGATTTAAATTAAATGTTTGAATAAAACCGAATTACTAACAAGTATTAGGATAGTTTATATAATGTGTGTAAACCGAAGAAACATTCGTCCATTCCAATGTTCTCACTGGCTATACTCATAATAGCATAATCAACAACGATATTTTTGCCATTATAATTAATTTTATAGAAATACTGTGAATGAAATCATTCCAACCAACTTGTTGATTACAAGCTATTGCATAAAGATTTTGTAGCTAAAATCGAATAGTGACACTTTAAATGTTAAGATATGACTAGAGGTTGAAATGTTATTTTTTTACACGACAGCACAATATCACTGAAAGAATCTCAATTCTTATTGTATACTTACATATTCTTAACGATAATTGTACTCTTGCAAAGTGTCCTTTTTAATGTAATGACGTCCGTCCAAGTAGCATAACAAAAAAGTTATACACCATATGAATGTTAGATCTGTATCGCATTCGCGTAGTTCAACCATTTAATATAATTGTAGTCATACGCCTCCTATTGTTGTGAATCAACGTTACAAATGTGGTCCAATACTTAATTACTAAAAAAAATGAGCTTTATTAGTTTTAAGACAAGTAATTAATTTTAGTTTATTTTTAAGACCAACTTTTCAGGTAATTTTATACCAAATACACACTTGCGCATAAGCTTACGTTGTCATTTATTCCTGTAGTTAGGACCTAGAGTCTAGGTAATTATCATATTTAGTTTGGGTCATACCAAAGATTAAAACTAATTTGTAATCGAGCATTGGAATTATATTCACTGCATTAATAAATTATCTTATATTACCTTACAATAAAAAAGAAATCTCAACAATCATATCACATATTCAATCAACGTCTCTCTAAGACAAATGCAAAAACTGCTGAACATAATACAGACGATTTTTAGAGATTTTATAAATACATGTTCAGGTGAACTCAGAATTTTATACAAGAAATATTGAACTATCTCAACCATGCATTGAACAATAATTATTATTGTCTCATTAACACATTCTGCTCTCCAGAACCGAGCTATGTACTTGTGTGTGTACTTTTTCCTACGTGGAGTGTTCTTATGGCGGGATTATACAAAACAAGTGATTTTACGCTAGGAAATTCATACATTTTCCGTTTGTTTGATTTAATCTCACTATAACACAACCAACGATACGGATCAGACTATACAAACTAGTCGCTAAAGTAAAACGAATATTTGTTATTCCAAGTTGTTTCAATCGCGTGTATAACGATAAGAAGCTGCGTGACGTTGCAGGCGGCCTTCGCCGGGCAACTGGCAGCGCTGAGTCCGTTGTGACACGCGTCGTGGCACAACTACCTCAACAGTGTCACCGGGACCGATGCTAGATGTCGGGTAGCTGGCAGCGCTGAGTCCGTTGCGACACGCATGGCGCAACGGACACGACAGTGTCGTTGAGACTAGATGGCGGACAGCTGACAGCGCTGTGTCCGTTGTGACACGCATGGCGCAACGGACACGACAGTGTCGTTGAGACTAGATGGCGGACAGCTGGCAGCGCTGAGTCCGTTATGACACGCATGGCGCAACGGACACGACAGTGTCGTTGAGACTAGATAGCGGACAGCTATACTCGCCCTCAACCCAAAAGACGACTAGGGCAATAAAACCCCTGAGCTCGCGTTATCATTTTCCCATTGTATTACACGGAATGAGCGGAGACCATTAGTGCAGGTAGTGAACCCACATAAAGGAAAGTCGATAAGTTGAGTGAGTGAATAGGTACATTACTTGAGCATGAATTTATTTTAAAACACTTCGTAATCGACACATTGCCTTCACTACGACCGCCGAGCTTTATTACGCCTGCCTCGAGTTTTATGGCCTCAGTCGTCTTTTGGGTTGAGGGCGAGTATAGAAGCGCTGAGTCCGTTATGACAGGCATGGCAGCGAACAAGTTTCGAGACTAGATGGCGGGTAGCTGCCGGCGCTCGGCGGCGCTGAGCCCGGGGTGCCACACGTCGACGATGAGCACGAGCCGGGAGCCCGTGCCGTTGTGCCACACCTCGTGTTCGAAGCTGTCGTCGAACACGAACACTTTGCCAGTCTCCCACTGCCTGAAACAACACACAATAACAATAATAATGTATGCACCTGTCAGGATTTTGAAAATGTATTATTGAAAGCGTTCAAACGGGAGACCATGGTTTTCAGATAGATGCTCTTCGTTTTTGACGGTAGATGCTTAGCTTATAAATATGTCAAATTAAGCACAACACTGATCACCATAAGGGCCTTATCAAACTTGCGATTTGTGAGCGAGTTGAAAGCGCAGCGATCGTCTGATAACGATCAGAAATGGGTGAAAATAGTAAATACACGAAACAATAGAGCCCAGATGTGACGAATCCAACGCAACCTGAAGGCACCAGTACAGAGACTCCCCCAAATCCAGGGGTGCAACAGTGAGGAAGAAAACATCGACACTTTAGTCGACGCAGCGATCGTAGCAGAAGCCGAGACAGATGACAAGGACAAGAGCACAGAGAAGACCACGCTCTTTCAGCCTCTTGACGCTACATCTATAGAGGTGATTAAGATCGCTCTAAGACGTTTTAAAAATAAGAAGGCCCCAGGCCCAGAAAAAATCAAAGCAGATGCTCTCAAACTCGGAGGCAACCCCTTTGGCATCCGGTACAAAGTTATAGCCGATTACCTATTACTTACAGGCTGCTATCCCAATAGGTGGAAAATCGGAGAATGCATCTTCTTACATAAAGGAGGGATGGATCACCGCGACTCAAAATCGAATCGACCCTTCTGAACATCATGGGTAAATAACACGAGCGCTTGCTTCTCTCGCGCCTGCGACAGACGACTGACAGAGTCCAACCGCCATTCCAGCATGGCTTTACTAAGAATAGAGGAACAGGCACGCCAATACTTCGTACCGGAAAGTTCATAACGGATGCCTTAGAAGCAAAGGAGAGCGTGACCTTGGTATCGACTGATCTTTCGAAAGCCTTCGAAGAAAGTTCAAACAGCCGACGTTCCAAATAACATCATCAAAATAATATAAAATGACTTGAACGGTCGAAAAACCTATGGACGCTTCAGAACCACCAACGGCGAAGAGAAAGCGGTGCCACACGGAGTCCCACAGGGCTCAATAGGCATGATGACACATTTTGAAAAACTGTTCTATAATGTTTAGAAACATTAATTATGTACAACGAATAAGATTTTTCAAGGAAAAAAATGCATTTTAGTTTTTAAATTTCAAATTGGCGCTAAAACGCTTGTCAGTGTCATGGCGTCCCGAGTGACGTCACGTATGTATAAAAAGAACGCAGACCTTTGACGTTTGCTACCTAGATCGCTCAATTGCTCATTGAATGAACATAAATTAAAAAGTTTACAAGTCTTGCGCGGCCGTGCGAGCGAGAAAGCGGGACAATGACGTATGAAGATCTGACAGATAACATGGTTCTATCCCTGTCTTACTATTCGTTCAGTACGTAAGTTTTCTCTGTAATCTGTGGTAATGGCCGCTATGGGTATTTGTTTATACACACGTGACGTCATGCGCTCTGATTGGTGTTTAACATATCATGGCGGGCGTCCGTATTTTTCAGTTTAATTTTATCAAAATAAATAATAATCCCTTACTTAATAAAAAAATATGAGCAATTTTCGAATTCTATGATTAAAAATGCACTAAGAAAATACCATATTTTAGTGATTTTCAATGACTGTCATCATGCCTATTCAGGGGCCAATCATCTTCAACGTGTATGTACATGACGCTTGGGACCAACGAAACCAGATCCGCGGACTACAGCTTTCTCAATACGCTGATGATCTGTGCATACTCAACAGATCTCCGGAACCGAACAGTGCGACGAGCCGTGCGGGCTGGGCCGCCGAAACTGTCATCGATTACTACCATCGCTGGGGACTGAAGTCGGGAGGCCTATGTCCACCAGTGGACCGACCACGCTGTGGACGTCTTTCGGCTGATATGATGACTGAAGTGCAACATAGCAAAAACCGAGTGTGCTATGTTCACTCACAAGAGAAAGTACCGCAGAACCATTCGCATCAAAAACGAGGTAATGGCATATAAAAACAGCATAAAATATTTGGGTGTACACCTAGACAAGACCATGACCATGACCAAGGGTAAACAGACGGACTACGTAGTGCAGAAAGTACGACGGCCGCGGTGCTCTAGCCTCCATCATAGGCTGGCACGCTAAGATGGATCTGACGGTGAAACTGGCTGTCATTCAGGCCTGTCTACTTCCAATATTGGATTATGGCGTGGTACAATTACTCTCAAGTTACAGTAAGATCAACCTACTCAGAATTGAACGCCAATATCGAATGGCTCTCAAGACTAGTGGACAGTTCCCAAAACGCCTAGAAACTTCACTACTCTGGGAGATGCTCGACTGGGATCCATGGCACCTCCGCGCACAAGACCTAAATGAAGACAAGCTGCGCCGATTCAGGGAAAAGCACATTGCGGATCTAGATACCCCAGGTAACGCCTACTTACATCGGACACAGGCAGCACAACCCACTCCTAACTAACACTAGATTAGGAGAAATTGACTATGTACCAAAAACCGACAGGAGCCGGCAGCTCAGCAAGCGAGCGACCGCTCCACGTCCCCATAGATTATAGGAAATTAGTTGTAAGAATAGTTGTAAGATAGGACAACATGAAACTACTTTATAGTACATTGTTTAACGAGGGGCGTAAGTGGAATATTGCGAACAAGAGTCTATCAGAAGCCCGACGCCGAAAGCGGAGGGCTTTTGATGACTCGAGTTTCCAATATTCTTACGCCCCCGTGTTATACACAATGTTTTTCATCACATTTGCGAGGAAACAAATACATTTTAGAAGAAATTAATGCAAATCGTAATAAAAAATGCAACATGTCAGTCGTCCATTTTGTTGAATTTGACGTGAGGCGCGTATGGCAAAGACCCTTCGGTATACAGCCACGATTTAAAAACACTTAAAACGTTTTACATAGACACTTAACTACATATTAAACATTAAATTGCAGTCAAATTTAATATAAAGATATGTTTTATACATATTAAAAGTTGG
Organism: Epinotia demarniana; assembly: GCA_945867215.1. Taxonomy (NCBI): domain Eukaryota; kingdom Metazoa; phylum Arthropoda; class Insecta; order Lepidoptera; family Tortricidae; genus Epinotia; species Epinotia demarniana. The sequence continues at coordinate 20,332,587 of OX244263.1, forward strand.
TTGTAGCAAACTTTTGAAGATATGAAATACACCTTGGCTGATTGGAAACATCCTCAGTCCGAAGTGAAGTATGAGTGGGTTTTATATTTTAAAACGAAACTTAACATCCCGTGGGAGGTAAAACGGCTATAACTGCTCTATACGCTCGCAAGTAAAAACGCCGTTGACGAGCAAGTGTGATGAAAAAATTTATATAACTTTATTCTGTACGCACACACTAACAAGCACACAGCACAAACAACATGACACTTATACAGATTTTCAGACAGACATAGGTAGATTGTAAGTAGCTGACATATATACCCGCAGGCCGAACACACCACCGGCATGATGGACATAATTTAACACTACAGTTAAAGGTGAAGATTTGTTAGCTGGCTGTCCAATACGCAGTTCGTCCAAATTGGATTTCAACACTCATTTCGTCCAACACTTATTTCGTCCAAGTCGCATTTCGTACAGCACGCATTTGGTCTGAAACGTCTACCGTCCAACTCGCGTTTCGTCTAACTCGAGTTTCGTCCAACTCGCGTTTCGTCCAACTCGCATATCGTCAAACTCGCATTTCGTCAAACTCGCATTTCGTCCAACTCGCATTTCGTCAAACTCGCATTTCGTCAAACTCGCATTTCGTCAAACTAGTCTTACGCGTAAAAAGAAACCCCAGGTCCATTATACCTGGTTGACCCTCTTGCCGTGTCGGGAAAACAACAGCCTTGCCAGAATACTAAAAATTATAAAATATTGCATTCCTTTTATTTGTGTGGTTCTTTCATTAATTTTAATCCGTTTCAAGTCAAGCACGGCTAATAACTATTTCCACGTGAACGGAGTCGTGGGCACAGCTAGTACATGCATATTTTTGCACACCTAATTTATCTTTATTCTTGAATACATTCTCTTTTGATAAATTAATACCTATTGGTATTATTACAGTTAGGTACCCACTTGAGACTGGCCACTTACAAAAGAGATATACTTATCAAATAGATTTTATCACGAGTGACATTTCTGAAAAGTGCCACAAATTGCTTCCTATGATCGAAACAACATGAATAATAATTTCGACATTTATTTTTATTTTACTATGTCTGGTGAGCAATAAAGAATATTTGTATTGTATTGTATTGTAAAAAGTAAAAAAGGAGCAGATGTGCTATTAAGAAATGGATATAGGTATAACTTAAACCCACGAAATAAAAAAAATGCGAAAATCATAATACTTCATTGTGGCGGTGCAGCAATCGCTATGAGTGCAGTGCGTCCGTCACGTTAAACGGAGCCCGTGATCAAGTTTTACGGGAAAGTGAACATATGTGCGAACCTGATTACTCTAGAAATGCCATAGAAATTGCGTTCGACGCTTGTAAGACCAAAGTTGCAATGGATTTCGGCTCCGTCCAACATATATATGAAGATACATTTCAACAACTAGAAGACAGTGGCGTAGTGGAGCCGGATGAAATCCCATCGTTTCATTCCAAACGAGACGCACTTTATAGGGCGAAAAAAAAGAGTCTCGAAATAACGAGTTTGTCTTTCAACCGCCTAAGAGACGTCCACATACCCGAAATACTGGCTAAGGACTTTTTAGTGAAGGAATTCGGAGAAGATGATAAGATATTAGTGTTTTGTACTAATGAATCTCGAAAACTGCTTGAAAAGTCAACACAGAAACAATTTCACTTTTATGCTGACGGCACCTTTAAAAGGACGGCTAAACCGTTTAGACAGATATTAACTTTGCATCTAAATTTAAAACCATCTGATACAAAATAACCAAAATATTATACCGGTTATCTACTGTCTGCTGCCAGATAAAAAACAACAGACATATCAAAGATTGTTTACGGTGTTGAAGGACGAACTGGGTATAATTATTAAACATTACAAAGCCGATTTTGAATTAGCACAATTCAATGCATTGAAAAGCGTGTATCCAAATGTGCATATCAGCGGCTGCTTTTTTCACTATCAGCAGGCCATTATAATAAAGTGCACATCATTAAACCTGGACCAGACTCTTGTGGGTAGAAACGTCATGAAGCTGGCTTCTTATTTGACACTATTGCCCACCAACTTTCTGATGGACGCTTGGATTGATATAAAGTCAGTTGGTCAAATATGCCAGGACTCCGCAGCGTTCGAAGAATTTTGTAACTATTTTGAAAAGCAGTGGGTTCCCTTTTTTTGGAATGCTAAGCGTAGCCGATGAGAATCACCGGACAACGAACGCGATTGAAGGGTGGCACAGTCGAATAAACAAGAAAATTCCTGTCAAGCCAAATTTACTCTTGCTGGTCGACATACTTAAGAAAGAAGGGCGACACTTCGATATATTGATCAGAAGGAAAATGCCTATGAGTCGAAAGAAACGATTGCAAGATTTGAAATTCAACGAATTCTTACGCAAAAAACTAAAATTGCTAAGAAAGTGTGAAATAAGCGCCATAGAATTTCTTCAAAAAGTTATTAAATCAAAAAATATATATTAAACCCAATAAACGAATCGGTCCATAAATGGACGGATTTCAAGGTGAACTAGTTGTTTAGGTTTAGTTTATTTGAAGGACATCATTTTTTCTTTGCTTACTGGTTAAGCTGTTTAAGTTTTGGTAATACATTCGATAACTTTATTTGGTGTTTTATTCATGCATTTTTTCATAGGTAAGTTAAGTTGTTTTTCAATTTTTCATACAAATTATTGGCATATTGTATTAGGGACTGATGGGTGGTTGAAACGCCAGAGAATCACTCTTATTTAGACGATTAATTATTACAGTTTAATGGCGGCGTAATCGGATTAACTACATAATGGACGAATCGCGAAATGGGCGGACAGCGTAATAGACCAATTGCGAAATGGACGAACAGCGTAATAGACCAATTGCGAAATGGACGAACAGCGTAATAGACCAATTGCGAAATGGGCGAACAGCGTAATAGACCAATTGCGAAATGGGCGAACAGCGTAATAGACCAATTGCAAAATGAGCGAACAGCGTAATGGACCAATCATATCATGGACTAACTGCGTAGTAAACGATCGGCCAAACGCGATTTGGACGAACTGCGTATTGGACGGCCAGCTAACAAATCCGCAGCGAATTCGTTGCGTGTTGAACTCGCTGCGCGCTGGCTTCGCTTTCAACTCGCTCACAAAGTGTGATAAAGCCCTAAGGGACATGAGTGGGTGGCGGAGGAGAACATAAAATACCTGATCACCAGCTAGTGGGCTGGTTATTAAAATGTCAGAGAATTCACGCGCCACAAAAGGGAATCCATAATTACCTGGTTTCCTTATGGACCCTTAAGAAGGTATTGTTCGTGTTGCTGAGCCCGAGGTGCACCCGCAGCCGGCAGTTGGTGGGCCCGACGTGGGGCCGCACGTGAGTCCCGGCCTGCATGGAACTGAACTTGACCTGGCCGCGCCGGCAGCCCGCCGCCGCTATCTACGATATTATAGCTCTTAAGGCGCCGTAGGTTCAGCGAAATTAAGCGAACAGAGTTTTTGAAACAATATAAAGCCCGTTACAGACGTAGCTATTAGTATTTTATGCAATCGTTATATAATGTATGCTTTTTCAGTCGAGTACCACATTTAGGCCACGAAGCTTGCTGAGTGGCCTAATTAAGGTACGAGACTTAAAAAGCTAATTATATAACTATTGTATACAATACTTTTTCTATGAGTCAAGTGAACGAATAAAACAAACTTGGTATCTATTGAAAACGAAGTGCAACCAGCTGCTTTTTCTTTTCTGTGCGTTGATGTCTATTTACCTTTTGACTTTGTCCTCACATGACGTCACTCATGACGGCGTCCTATTGGTCTAATACATTATAGTTCAGTAAAGGCGCGACGTGATTGGTCAATTTCATTGTAGTTGTCTCAACAGTTATGAAATGTTGAGTTGGGAGTTCCATAGTAAAAAGTATGTGATTTAAGTTTGGTCTACGAGGTCTTAATTCAAACATTAAGGTCGACGAGTATAAAAATATATATTAATATACCGTAAGATACCGAAATATATATTATATCTGCGTGTGTGGACTCTGTCAACTAGTACGGAAAATATATCGTAAGATGCCTAGCTATAATATTATATTTTGGTATATTAATATATATTATAGCTACGTCTGTGACGGGCTTTATGCGTCTGTTTATAATAATATGGTTATAAAAAAATACGAATAGTAATTTCGAGGCTTTTCTGCCGGGAGATCAGTGATTCTCAACATGATTATTATAAACAAATTATACACAAAAGATAAAAATATGAAAAAGGCTTCTAAAAATCGGCAATACATATAATGTTTGGGAGAAATCCGTGATTACATTTTTATTTATTTGAACGGCCAGAAAATTAATAAATAAATAAAATTAAAATTAAAAAACTTGATATCCGCGGTTCCGAGCTCGCACTTCCATCTCGCTCACGCTTATGCTCAATGAGAGGGTAAAGACCATGAACCTACGGCGCCTTAAGTCATGGACATAAGACTGGGTATCGTTTAACTGAGACGGCGCGTGACGGGACGGGTGTTGTGATTTAGCGACCTAGCGCTTTAACGGCCCGAGTTTTGAATCGTTGTGAATACTTTTGCACCGCAGATAGAATTATAAGTCAAACGGCTATCGTTTCTTCAATCTTTTATCTCCACTTTTGTCTAACGTATTTAGAAAAGAAATGAATACTTAATTTTGTATGATTTTTTAAAACATTGTCTAAAAAACACTTATTTCGTATCTAAAGTTATGGCACGAAAACCAGTTTGGTCTAAAATTGTTCAACTTTGATGCCAAATATCTCGAAAACAATGAACTTTGAAGTAAATATGGGATACTATATTGCTTAAAGCCGTTGTTGTTAATATAATAACCTACAAAAAACATTAGAAAACTAAAGTATTCAGATCGAAGGTCATTGGCGTATGGGAGCCCCTTAAATCAAAGACTAGCGTTATGCAGTACTGAAAAGCCTCCTGAACTCTACCGGCTCGAGTCTTAGCTCGGCTGAGTTCTTACTCACACATAACGAAATAAGAAATTGGCAGTTATAGAAAGCAGAAATAACCCTTTACGTCTTCACCGTTGCCACTAGATAATATAAGATGATCAGGTCGTTTTATGTATGCTCTAAAAATGTAGACACGTTCCGTAAAATGCATAGTGCGAGACATAAACACAAAATTGCAATAACCAAGTTTCGAGTTAGGAAAGTCAGTAAATCCTTTTTGGGTCAATGATTAGTTATTTTTTAGTTTGGATCAATGGCCTATAATTAGTTACTTCCGTTTTTGGGCCTTTCTTATGGACGGGTGTAATGTAGGCTGATTTCCAAATCGAAGGGACATGACATTCAGCAAAAGAGCGCTTAAACAGTAGGGATATTGGTACCACAATAGTTTTCGCGCAATTAATCAAAAATTGCGCTGGCATATCATCAGGTCCAGCTGTTTTGGACGGATCTAGTTTTAACAGTAATTGAACTAGTCGTAGGGTTGACCGGCACCACTAGGTCAGTACTAGGCGCAGAAAAAGAAAAAGGCTTACTATACCGTTGAAGAGTTTTTAAATGATAAAGATGACTGGCCTCTTATAGGACTACGTAAAGACCATGATAATAATTGAAATGGGCATATGTACATTGATATTGAATTACTTAGAATTGGGTGACGATGCAAAAGTGATTATGAAATCCTACTTGAATAAATTATATTTTATCTTTATTTTTTATCTTTATCTTTTTATCCTTATCCTGTAAAAATGGCGTCATGTCGGTCGGACGTGACGTCACAATCTGCTGTTATACGAACTACTTGATATTGTATTAAACGAACGAAAAAGTTATTATTTTACAGAATCAAGTGTTACATATTTAAAATCATAATTTCTTACATATGGAGTTGGAGAGAGTCTACGATTGGTAGTTAGTTAGTTAGTTAGTTTTACTGGGCTCTTTTCCGCAAGTCGAGATCCTGTGTGCCTATTTTGCGTGAAATGGTGGGGTAGCGCTACTCTAAACTTACGATTGGTAGACGCCATAACTACGTGAGGAGGACATATAGGGTTAGGACAACACTTTCGGGAATAGATACTTCTTTTTAACCCCCGACGAAAAAACCCCTCTTTTTTGTGTGTGTGTTATAAGTTTAATGTGTCTGTCTGTGGTATCGTAGCTCCTAAACGGATGGACCGATTTGAGTGCGGTTTGCTTTCGTCATACATAATTTTATTCCGAGTGTTCTTAGCCATATTTCATCAAAAACTGTTCAGCCGTTTGAGATATCGGACTTTGAAATGAAAATGTCGAAGCTTTTTCAACTTTTCTAAGTTGTAGTTACTCTCGAACCGATTATGATTTGTACTCACCTCCCTTCTCACCACCGCGCACGTAACCGGCGCTCGCGCGCACCGCCCATCTATCTCCCTCCCCCTCACGAACAGGTCCAGCTGCGACCACTCCCCTCTCTCTTTCAGACCCTCCTTCTCTTGCTCGTACAGCGCTTTCGCCGCCTCTCCCTCTCTAAGGATCGCCTTCCAGTTGGCTTCCAGGTCGTGCGCCAGTTTGACGTATGGCGTGTCCTCTATTCGCCACCAGGGTCGGCCTTCAAGTTTGGGAACATTGTATAGCGACCGCTGTGCAGGGGAAAGGAAGTGACCATGAGCGGCGCCTCTCTTGTGGACCTCGTGAGCTTCTTCGAATCGGCCAAGCAGTAGTAAAGCGTCGCCCAAATGGTAGTAGAATCTTGGTTCTGTAGCCGGGCCGGTGTCGCCTTCGAGCGCTCTTTGTAAGTGATCTAGAGCTTCTTCGAGACGGTTGTGTTGGGTTTTTAGTATGAATCCGTATTGAGCCAGGGCTAGGCGGTCGTTGGGCCAGAGTTTGAGAGTTTCTTTGAGTGCTTCTTCAGCTAAGTCGCCTCTGAAACAGTGTTATTGTTATTAGTTGTTGTTCATAGTTAACACTTTCGCAATCGGACTAAAAATGGAAGAATTCACCAGAAACCGACCGAATAAGGATGATGACTAAGCTTTTTTTATGATTTCATTCGAACCAGTTTTTGGAGAGGAACAAATATTTGTATGGGAGTAACTACAATGAAAGAACATAAATACCCAAAAAAATTAGACAAAGATTGACCTCGCTGGCGGCAGCGCAAAACGCTCCATACTGAAAGACAGTTAATTATGACGTCACAGTAATATTTGTTAGTACAAAATACATGTATCATTGTATGGAAAATCAGGTAAATTGTTGTTTCGGTCGCGAAATACTGCGTTTAAGTACATAGTTGTCATACAATTTTGTTTCTATAAAAGCGTAAGGATTCTATAAATTAAAACTAATAACTTTAAATTTACTCTTGGACAATAAAAAAAATGCATATTTTTTCTTAACCTTCAAGGTTCATATTTTTTTACGTTTTAAATTATATTTTATAATTTATACTTTAATACGATAGTTTGATGGTTTACTATCCATTTAGCTTCACTACATTATAAATTTGAACATGAGCCATCATGCCTATTCGTTAGGCGTGTAAGTTCATACTACTGCCCGCCTAGCGGGCTCAGCAAACATTACGAGTGCCCGCTAGGCGGGTTTTTGGTTGCGAACGTGTTCACATTAGAGTTGAGTTGATATTTTGCGGTAACGTGACAAATATTCGTCTTACCTATTGGCCATAAGGAACATGGCTGTTAGGTTGGTCCTGTGAACGGGCTCATCGGGAAACCGTCGTATGAGCAGTCGATAGACTGGCTCCGCGTTGAGGTAGGTGCCTAACAAAAAAAAAAGTAAAAAAATAAAAAAATCATGTTACATAAGGCACGAGGAAGTAATCTGTTTGTTTGAAATTTGTTGAACTGGCCATCAGAGAATGATTTATGTTTGACATGCATTTGAATTATTACTCACTTGACGTATATAAACTGTGAATAAGGGACTATTGTTTTATTAGGTTATGGGAAAATTTTACAATTGACCCTTTTATAACGAGTATTTTTCATTTTTGGGATCAGTTTTACAGTTTAATTTGTGTTTCGCAAATATGAGTGCCCAAAAATTGGAGCGCTTTAATATTGAGAAGCTACGCGGACTTGACAATTGGCTGGTATGGAAATTCGATATAAACCTGCAACTTACTATGCACAAGCTGCAAGATATGGTGAAAGGCGTCGAGACTCTCCCTGTACCACCTAGAAAAGAAGCGCCGGCTGACGAAATAGCAAGTTATCCAAGGAAACTTACCCAATATGAAGATCGTGACGCATTACTCCAATGTATCATCGGCTGTAGCGTCTCCACGGAACCTAAACGTCATATACTCACTGCTAAATCCGGTAAGGAGATGTGGGATATACTTCACTCAGTTTACGAGCAGAAGAATGACAGACGACTAGATTTGTTGTACTGTCAGTTGTTCACTTACACGAAAGATGAAGCTGACGACATAGCCACGCACGTGTCTAAGCTGCAGGCATTATGGCAACAACTCAACGACGAATTAAAGGAAGAAGGATCTCTCCCTCAATCATTGTTAATGAACAGGATACTGAACACGTTACCGTCAACATATCTTGAGTTCAAGAATGCTTGGGAGTCCGTGCCTAAGGAGAATAGGAGTATTTCTATTCTTATGGAGCGTCTGCGTCTTCATGAACAGCGCCTCGAAGACCTGGGTACTAACCCTTCCACTTCCTCGTCAACGTCTGACAACGCTCTTTTGTTGAACAAAAAGAAAGTCAAATGTTCACATTGCAACAAGATTGGACATACTAACAAACAATGCTTCGTCCTCAAGAAATTGAAGAAACGAAATAAGAGTAACGAAACCGTTCAAGATGATGGTGACGCATTCCTATCTCGAATTGATGTCTCAAATTCAGAATTTATAGTCGATTCTGGTGCGTCTCACCACATCACGTCTAACGCCAATTGGTTCAGGAGCTACTCACCTTTCGATAAACCAAGAGCTTTGCGACTTGGAGATGATCGGGCTATGTATGCATACGGCCAAGGAATTATAGATGTTGAAATGTCTGTACAAGGCAAATGGAAACGTGCTCATCTAAACAATGTTTGGTATGTACCTCAAGCTGGACAAATTCTATTCTCAGCGGGTTCAGCCTTGGACCATGGTTATATAGAGGTAGCTGACAAAGACAAGCGTATCTTCAAAGATAAAAGCGGCCAAGTTAAAGCTGTCAGTATCAGAGATGGTAATCTGTATAGACTTTTGATGAGAGTAACAACTGTCAATGCTTGTGTTGTCAAGGAAGGAACAAGCCTGCAAATTTGGCATGAACGACTTTGTCACCAAAACAAAAGACATGTTAAGGAAATCCTTACACGCAACGATATTAAGTTTTCACCTGATCAATCTGACTGTGATGGCTGTGTATACGGAAAAATGACCAGATTGTCATTCGGTACTAGGCAACATCGTGGCACAAAACCCGGCGATCAAATTAACGCGGATGTCTGTGGCCCTATGTCAGAATTATCACTTGGCGGAAGAAGATACTTCGTTGTATTTAAAGATGACTTCACAAGATTCAGAAAAGTTTACTTCTTAAAGCAAAAATCTGAAGTAGCCAGTGTACTACCTAAATTTCTTGCTGAAATTAAAACTGCTGGTCACGTTGTTAAGGAATTACTTACAGATGGCGGAAAAGAGTTCAATAATGCCGAAGTACATCGTATGACAGAAGCAGTTGGCTTATACCACCGTCTGAGTATGCCGTACACTCCAGAACAGAACGGCGCGGCTGAAAGAGAGAACAGGATTCTGGTTGAGGCAGCGAGAAGCATGCTATACAATAAAGACCTGCCTAAGAAGCTGTGGGCCGAAGCTATTAATACTGCGAGCTATGTACTTAACAGAACTGGACCGACACAGATCGAAGGGAAGACACCATACGAGCTTTGGTACAATAAGCAACCTCATATTGACCACTTACGTATTTTTGGCACAGAATGCTTTGTACATATTTCTAGCCAGAAACGTAAGAAGCTGGACAAAAAGGCTATGAAAGGATTTTTGGTTGGATATTGCGGAGATAAGGACGGCTATCGTATCTGGATACCTGAAAAGAATGACGTAATCATCTCAAGAGATGTACTGTTTAGATCTGAAACAGTTTCTTCTGACTTCTGTAAGCTTCCGTATATATCTGGTGAGCGTGAAGATCACGAAACAACCGAGGTCATTATTACAGAAAACGATTCTTCTCTTCAGGACGATCAAGATGAAGCTGGACCATCCGACACAGCTGAAGATGAAACTCCTCCTGATCTTAATGAAGAAGCAACACATCATTATAATCTAAGAGATAGACTATTGCTTCAAAGTTCCAGATCGAACTGTTGCATCTGTCTCTCTGAAGATGAACCTCAGACTTACAAACAAGCGATGAAGTCAGAGAACCATGAAGAATGGATTACTGCCATGGAAGAAGAGTTGAATTCTCTCAAAGAAAACAACACGTGGATTTTGGTAAATTTACCTGAAAATAGAGAAGCCCTTAGCAACAAATGGGTTTACAAGATCAAAAAGAAGGTTGATGGTTCTATCGACCGTTTTAAAGCTCGACTCGTCATTAGAGGTTTCAGTCAAGAGCACGGTATTGATTACCACGAAACTTTCAGCCCTGTTGTTCGCTGGGATACAATCCGCGCTATGTTAAGCGAAGCAGCTATGAGAAATAAGCATATGACCCAATTCGATGTGAAGACTGCCTTTTTATACGGTGACATCGACGAGGTTATTTATATGAAGCAACCTGTGGGATATGATGACGGATCAGGCCGAGTATGCAAGCTCATCAAAAGTCTGTACGGCTTGAAACAGGCGCCTCGGTGCTGGAACAAGAAGTTCAGTTCCTTTTTGCTGAAATATAGATTGAAGCAAAGTGACTCAGATCCATGCTTGTTCGTAAGTCAAGACCGGCAGCTGATCGTCATGATCTATGTTGATGACGGACTGATCTTATCATCAAATAAGACACTTGTGGAAGAATTCCTTAGTGCACTGACCACAGTATTTCAAGTTCGCACTTCAGAAGTTGGTTGTTATCTTGGTTTGCAGATAAATCAACAAAACGATTGGTCGATATTTATTAACCAAGAAGCATACATAAAAACTATTTTAAAAAGTTATGATATGTGTGATGCAAACTCTGTACTTACCCCGATAGACAAAAGTCAGTTGACAGACAACTGCAATTTCGACACTGACAAGAATGTCAATAATTTTCATTACAGAGAATTAGTCGGAAAATTACTTTATTTATCTATTGTAAGTAGGCCCGACATATGTTTTGCTGTAAATGTTTTGTCAAAACATGTTGAGAAACCCGACAAACGCCATTATGCGATTGCGAAGCGAGTATTGCGATATTTGAAGGGCACTCAAAGCCTTGGTATTTTATACAAGGGTTTATCATGTGAAGAAAATACCTTCGTTGCGTACAGCGACGCAGATTACGCCGGAGATATTGAGACGAGAAGGTCGACTTCTGGCTATGTGTGTCTCGCCGCAGGGGGAGCAGTGTCATGGTCTTCCAAAACTCAAAGATGTGTGAGTCTCTCGACCACTGAATCGGAATTTGTGGCGGCAAGCCTCGCAGCCCAGACGGTTATATGGCTCAGTCGTCTCTACAAGGAAATCCGAGGATACGACGTTATACCGACGGTTTACGTAGATAACCAAAGTGCTATCAAGCTTGTCAAGAATCCAGTGTTTCATTTCAAGACAAAGCATATAGACACGCGGTATAAGTTCTTGCAAGAATTGCATCAGGAGAAGAAGGTCAATGTCCTCTACGTACCTTCGCAAGACCAGGTAGCGGATACCTTTACGAAAGCCTTGCCAAAGGAAAGCTTTCTAAGAACGCGAACCTCACTAGGATTGGTGAGTAAGCCTGATCTGATGTAGGGGGAGTGTTGAACTGGCCATCAGAGAATGATTTATGTTTGACATGCATTTGAATTATTACTCACTTGACGTATATAAACTGTGAATAAGGGACTATTGTTTTATTCGAATCAAATGACATAAGTATACTTATATCTAAGTTTCTGTCAAAAATTAAATTTTTGGTACAAGCTTTTATTGCCGACTGCACTTTTCTGTATACCAATCATAAACTACTAATTGAGATGATTCTAACGAGCCCAAACTCAACGGTGTTACGTCGGTTATATACTGAAGTCCCATAGCCACCTTCTGTCTCCATCATCAGATCAGCTACATGGTATTATAATATTGAATTGTCATTCAGACTATACTAATACCCACAAATTCAGTTCAATCGGATAACAGCAAGAGACTGAAAAATGGATTGCAAATTTTGACGGACAACTTAAATAATTATATACTTACTTACGAACAGGCCAAGTTAATATAAAGCTTGTAATAAAATAGCAAAGGACTGCTACATACTCATAAATAAAAAAAAACGTATAGTACACCATCCTCACCTCTAAACTGTATCCTGTTGATAGTCCTCTCCGCTATTTCAAGCAGCTTCTCGTCCGGCAAGCGTTCGTTCATCTTGAGCAGCTCGAGGTATGCTGCTATCGCTCTTCCCAGTAGCGCGTTGTCTCTTTTCCTCTCCGCCGCGGCATCCAGCGCTCTGGCCGCGAGCCACCGCGCGCGGCCGCTAGCTTTCAGCTGCGCGGCGCTGGCACGGTCCGCCGCAGCCATGACCGCTCCCTCCACGTTAGTACACACATAGGTCAAGCACACTGTACTAGTGTTTTAATCGTTCACACTCTACATTATCTATAGCCCAAGCACTTTATTTTCATTAGTATGGAAAAAAATGGAAATTTGGAAATAATTCATAACAGCAGCTTTTTTGTGTGTTACTGATATATTATCATTTTAGTAATTACGTAGACTGAAAATCCACCAAAATGTTAGTCATAAAAAAAATCGATATTTAACTAATTCCTGGAAAAAGAGGAAACAAATGAATGGATATTTTAATTTTTGTTTTGGTTAATTTACAGGAGCTCTTCAAGAATAATAAATAAATCACACGAAAAACCTAATGGATGTGTCATTTATTTTTGTATATTTACTTCCCGATGGAAATTTTGGTGGATTCTTGGATAAGGCATCTTAGAATAACATTTGAAAATTAAGCAAACGAAAAAAAACGCTGTTATAAATTAATGTTTGAAAAAAGCGTTATTTTCCTGGGGTAGTATGGTTAGGTCTCCGCGGGCGAGCCGGGGCCGCGCGGGGTGCGCGCGCGGCCCCCGGGTCACACGCGGGGAGCTGGGCAAATGGCACAACGAACAAAGTTTATATTAAATCAAAGGTAAATATGCATTCAGTTAGTCCAACCAATCCTGTAATTTAATAGGTATATATTTCATGAGAATAATTATTGAGCTACGTAGGACATTTATGGCGACTTCGTTTTGAGTTATCTACTCAACTAGTTGGTGTATTCTTTCGGTTAACATGCAACAAGTCGAATCGCGAATTCTAAGTAGCCACACTCCATGCCAAAATGGTTAGACTATTTTTAAAAGAATATACCAACATATGCAAACCGATATTTGTATACCTACTTAATAATAGATCTAACTATAATATGAAAGGAAGCAGAGGGGGTATCTTGAAGCCAGGGCCTCGTGATGGAAACGTCTTCGCAGTAAGAGGCGCCATAAAAAGGCCTGCACGGCGGGCGTTTTGATCACTATGCCGAGATTTTATCAACTATTATAAGTCATCAGTTTTCAAAGATAATAAGACGAAACCGGCATCGTATGTTCATTAATACTGGGTTCGGAAATAAAGCGATTGTTACCAAGGTCAACTTTCAATTACAAACTGGGTTGTAAGTTTTTTTTTGAAAATTTCCACAACTCAATTTGTGATTTAGCACGTAGTGTACAGTCAAGTGCAAAGATATGTATCGATAACATCCTCCCCCCATCCCATTTAACGTAAATAATGATGTTATAAGTGTGAGTCGACAGCGATAGGGTGTGAGCGAGATAGCATGCGAGCGGGACGCCATTTTCAGATCCATTCTTAATCTGCGCGCGTTATAATACCGCCTATTTGTTAATCCATTTTAGATACCAACTCTGTTACCCCCAAAGAAAAGCTGTTTTAACCCCAGCACGGCTATTACGCGACCTCTCTCGATTTTTCTCGCACTATCCGTCTTTTTTTATTAGAACACTTAGAAAGAAAAAAGTGCGAAAAAAATCGAGATAGCTCGCGCGCCGTCTTGCGATAGCCGTGCAGGTTCAGAAACAATGCTTTAACCCTTTCTTGTGGTTTCATGGCATTTTGTATTCAAATCTTAGGCAGAGTTGATTTGTCCAAGCACCGAGACAGTTGTATGAGTATACCTCGACACATTTAAAAAGAGCTCGGGTGCCATATAAAATGTATGGCCGCCAGAGCTCATTTTACGTGGGTTGACTTGTACAATACCTGGTTGTACTCTCTCTCCGCCTCGTCGAGTTGCTCACGCCAGTACGCGTCCGCGGGCTCGCCCGGCCAGCCCGCCTCTAGACTGTTCCCGCCGTCCTCTGCAAACAAACACACCGTTACTAATGCGTTCCGATCCACCTGACCTCGTACCATGGTCGGCCTTATATCACGATAAGTGACAGGATAGAGCGTCCGTCACTGGCTGACACAGTTCGATAGAACGAGAATGCTCCTATCTTGTCGCGTGATAAGGCCGACCATGATACGGGGTCTGGGCTAGCACAACTGAGGGCGCAACGTGACTAGACCATCAGAAAAATCAGTCCTCCTCTTTCTAGCGTATGCAGCGCGAGTGAGACACGGCTCGCGCGACACTACTTGACAAGTTCTACTAGCACTCCTGAGTATACCTAAGGTTTCATGGTGGTATTCATTATCATGAGATTCATGAGGTAGGTTTCTTTACTCAGATTTCTTTGTCTGATTGATGCAAGCGGTAATAATCTTTTGTTGAACTGACTTTAGTTGATATAATAATAGTTACGTATCTTGGTTTTCTTCATCGATTTCGAAGTTAACGACTCCATTACTAAACTAAAGGAAAAATAACCGCTATCATAGCCTGTTTCTTTAATGCCAGAATTACGATTATCAACTTGTTTAATTCCGCAGCTCGTACTGTAAATATAGATGAAAATTTTAGTACTTTGTCGTACTTAACGTAACAATACTGCAGTTGGGATGCGTCAAAGTACTAAAAGTGACAAGGTACTATAATGATCATATACTTTTGCTGTTTACTATACATGCACACATATAAGAAATAAATATAAGTACCTACGAATTAGATATAAGTGCTTTGATTTATGGCAATCGAAGGGGAAGTCCACATGAAGTTGACGTTAATTTATCTCGAACTAAGCTCTAGTGAAACCGGCCATACACTTCCTCAACCGATACCAATACTCTATCAGAACACATGTTTTTAATGTAACTCCTGTGAAATTATTTAGTCAAATTATAGAATTATATTCCTGCACAGACGACGTTAAAAAATGTTTACACTTATGCACCTAATTCCATCGACGCCAAAAATCTATTGCACATCTTTGACTCCGATAGACGTCTGTACAATAAAATATGCACTCACATCAGGTTAGTCATGCTCAGAATGTTAGACGATTAATGTAGAGGTCATTCGGTTAGCAAACGCTCGCGACAGACAGACAGGCACACAAGCGTGTTTACTGCGTCTCGCCGGCCGCTCGGGCTCCGGCAGCCGCCCGTATTTGGCTTCCAGCCGAGTGAGTAGTTCTTCGTCGTCCACGTCAGATATTTCCTCCTCGTCTTCCGCTTCTTCGTCATCTTCGATTTCCTCCTCGTCAATTATTTCGACGTCATCTGGCACGTCCTCCTCAGGTTCTGGGGTGGGTTCCTTAGCGGGAGGCTTGGCTGCTGCCGCAGGAGCTTCCTTTTTCAGAACTAACGGTTCTTCTTCAAAGTCTTCCTCGTCGGCTTCTTCTTCGTCGCTGTATAGCTCTTTCTTTTCTTCCACTTTAGCTGGTTGAGCTGTGCGCACAACCTGTAAAAAGTTTTGTCTCAATCGATTTACCAGAACATTTCCAATAAATATAGCGAAACGTTAATCACTTACTTTAGAGAATACAGGCTCTTCTTCTTCTTCCTCGACCTCTTCCTCACTTTCTTCGAAAGTAGGAGCCTTTCTTGTTATGGAAGGTATATGTTTGGCAATTTCCTGTATCGCAGGCCGAGAACTCTCTTGTGACACCCTTTTAATCGGAACTGTATAAAAAGATTTGTGTAAATTTCATACGTTTAGTATTGAATTTTATTAAATAGCTACTTTATTTTTAGCCTACCAGGTTCTGATGGTTCTTCGGGTATCAGAGTCATGCGCCGGTCTATAGGTGTGGCTTCTCTACTAGTGCCCTCTTCCGATCGTGGCGCATCTGTTATACAAAATGCCGTCTTAACGAGAAGAATAAACAAAAGCTGTCGCATAAGAGTTGCTGTTTTGTTTAAGAACAATGTTTTAATGGTCGAGAAATGTTCGATAAGTTGTGTACGCACCACTGGAAGCGGTGGCGCGGCGTACGATTGCGTGGGTCGCGACCAGCAGGGCGCCCCCAATGCTCAGCTTCAGCCACACTGCAACACACGCCCCACACTTAACACCCCTCTCACAGACCCGGTGAAAACAGTACACTCCTAATTCGCACGCTATTCGTTTCAAATTCAAAAATCTAAAAGATATTTCGTCAAAAATATATTTGGATATTGGTACCGCAATGTCCAATTATTTTTTGTGTCTCATACTAAAAATGGTTCCATATTTATTTATTTATCGTATGGCAAATCAGTATTTAGAACCGTGAGATCTTGGAAAAGACAGTACGGTTGCCAGGTTGTTGCACTTTTAGAGGGTAAGTATTTAAGTATCGGTTCCATGGAACACTTATTTATGCACTAGTAAATTGATATCAATGTCATCATCATCATCATATCAGCCGAAAGACGTACTGCTGTGACTCCACCAAAGAGTGCCAAAGTAATCGGGCTTGCGTCAACAATGTAAGTATATTAAAACACCTGTGCAGCTTTCTAGTGTTTAGAAAAAAATTACAACATAGCTTCGGTGTTAGTTGATCTATCCCGTAGTCGCAGCCAATTTCCAGAACTTGATCGTATCGTTCGATTGAAGCGTATATTTAAATTATTCTTAAACATGTACTGCAGAACTTCGCAGTAAATTGTGTTTTTTTTGTGTCTAGTTGCTGACGTAATTCGACTGCATAGGTCTTACTGGACCAATGGAAGGGGATGTTCCCAATTTGAAAATAGAATAAAGACATAAATTTCCAATATTACTAAATGATGAAACCTGGCAGTATTTGGCCCAACATAAATAAGCAAACACTGACTAAGCACAAGAACAACATAGAGTTGCAAATAATCCGAATATACCTATTGCTATTGATTCCGGTTCCTTCCTATTGCGGTTTCTGATTTTATAATCCTTAACCGAATAAAATTGTACTGCTTCGAAACGCACGTCTAAATTACGCGAAACTATACAACAGGTGAATGCATTGAACGAAAATACTCTGGGATTGATTAGGCATTTTAATTATAGTAAGCTTGGCAGTCTTCCAAATATGGCGATAAATGGCGCGGAGTTAAATAGTTTCCGTTATTTGATACCGCAGGGCCACAGGCCTACAACGTAATATGACCAAAACAGATATGTACCGTAAACCAGGTACAATAACATTAAATAACAGATACATTTTTCTTTATTAAGCATATTCCAGTACATACTCGTAGTACTAATAACTCGTAAATATAATGATTGATACAAAATTCCTTACAAACCGTTCCTAGAACGCCACAATCCTAAAATTCAAGCTTGAGGTATAAACCTTTCAAATATTACCAAAATACGGCATCGGTTTCAAGATATATTTAGGAATGTGGCATTTTATAACCCAGTTAGTAGAACTTATAATTTACAATAACGTAATTTGCGACAATTTTCATTACGTTTTTGTTACGCATCACTGCAAAGAGCGTCGGCTTTTAAAATTAATGAAATAGGTACATTATTTATGTTTCACAATTGACAACATTTCATATTTTCATGTAAGCCATTTTATGATTTAGTTCGCTAGAAAATGTTTTTTTAAGCGACACGTGTTTTTTTTATTTCTCCCTTAATTGTAATTTTCATTCAAAACTATCAAATTGAAAAGTAGCGAATTCCAGAAGGTTGTAAGTAAATTATGACGTCAATACTACGACTCTGTATGGCGGTTTGGACACCTTTCATATGGCAGCCATAATACTGACGTCACACACGGTGAAAACCACTTTTATACGATTTCGCGATTTTCTTAAAAGCGAGCAGGAAAAAAACACAGAAAACTACTTTATTACGTTCAGATAACATAATTACCGAAATGGTTTTTGATTTAGGCGTCATTACATATTTTGAAATATTGTCAATTGGTCACCACGAATTCTTTACAGAAATATGCACTTTCTTAAAATACTGGGTGCCTTCAAATGCAAAATATCGATTATGCTCCTGAAACGAAACTGCTTTTGTTGTAAAACTTTTCATAAATATGTTCTTTTTAGATTTTCATTCTTTCATACAAATATAAAATAAAATTTTCAATGTAAATCATCCATTACTTTAATTATCATACTTTTCACTGTCGTGGATTTCAAATAATGAGGCCGTGTTTGCAATCATTGATAACACGGATCAATGATAGAAATAATAGTTATTTTAAAAAGTTTCAGAAGAAAACTGGTTCAGTTTGACAAGCAGAATCTAATCTTGAATTTAAAGCTCCAAGGTAATTGGCACACTGTATAAAGATCACATGTGTGTATACAGAGAAACATGTTCTTTATAGCTTAGAGTTACGTCACGTGTCATGTTAAGAAAGAAAACTGAGCGTGCAAGCAAGCGTAAGGGGCTAAATAAAAGATGACAATATAATGAACTTTTATTTATTTGTTTGAGTAATTTAATAATCTGTTTATGTACACTAATTTAGGTGTGGTGTTAATAGGATTTACCATTCTCATGCGCTTAACTAGCAATGTGAGGTGTTATTGATGAGTTAGTAAATATTAAAGTTTATTAATATTTAAAACGAACAACTCCTTTACGACAAATATGTTACGCTTAGCATAGGTACATTAATCGTACCTGTGTCGCTTACGGGGTATTCATAGAATAATAGATCAAACTAAATGCTAATAAAAAACTAAATATAGCAACACTTGTAGGCATAATATTTTATGGTCGCTCCACACGATGGGGCATCCTGACCCATCATACAGGACGCCGCTATGCGGTAGAACGAGACATAAATATATCTTATTCCCTTTAAAGCAAAGTTGCGTCCTGTATGATAGGTCAGGATGGCCCATCGTGTGGAGCGGCCATTATATTTTGTCGCGAGATAATGCATCCAACACTTTCTGCCAAATAGTGTCTGAAGGTGATTGGCCTACAAAACTATTACCAAACTGCTTTTGCGATAATTCATTTAACGTAGTGCAGTCAAACGGAAGGTAAGACATTTGCACCTTATTCCATTGTGAGAAGGAGAAAAACTGCGAAACTTATTTTTGCTGTTGGCCTGAGGATTTGTTTGTTGTTGATTTGTGGGCCTTGTGTGGGCAAGTGATCTATTGTGGCGGCCCTTTTATTTTTTGAATTCACCCTCAAGGCCCGTTGCCTCTAGGAAATTCCAGAGTATTTGGGCGGCGATATAGAAAGAAAGAAGGAAGAAAGAAAATATATTTATTTAACGTCACAGCTTAGGCACACAATAAAAATAAAAATAAAGTAAACGGTGGGACTTAAATACGAGGACGTTAAACAGGATCCCCACTCAGCATAAAGCCACTGCAAGACACGTCAAGCAGGCGCTGATTTTCGGTGGGGATATGTTGTACCTCTTCTAGGTGCACTACTACGTACTATGACTAACTAGCTGTTGCCTGCGACTTCGTCCGCGTAGAACTTGTGTCTTAGAAAAGTTATTGCTATTAAATTATTGTAGGTGGAACCTTAATTATCGCCGACCCAAACAAAGTTCTACGATGATTTCATAGATAAAAACTATCCTATATCCTTCCAAGGGTGTCAAATTCACCATACGGAAAATTTCATCTAAATCTGTCCAGGGAGCGTAATAGGCAACAGTGCGATGAGTACATTAGTTTAAATTGCTAAATTTAGAACTCCGTTTTTAAAAATATAGATATCTTAAAAATCATCAACAGACGTTTCTGCTTAAATTGAATATTTTTTCATAATGTATTGAACAAAGCTACATTACTGCAAATTTTTGCCTAAATCCGTCCAGTAGTTTTACTCACGTTAGTCAGGGCTACCTGTAGAAATCTCTGAAATCAGTTTTGTAGTCTTTTAACATACAGGCTAAGACCGAAGTTACAAATCTCTAACTATAACATTTTCTTAGTCTCCATCCCTTGAAGCTCGTTTTAAACCCCTTAGGGGTGGATTTTTCCAAAGAGCTGGAAGATCTTTTTTTTATTCTGATAATAATTGTTTATACAACGTTCCAAGTATCTAGCTCAAAAATAAGCGTTTTCATACAAACCTTGCACCCCCTTTTAACCCCCCTAGGGCTAGAATTTTCTAGAACGCCGAAAAAACTTTTTGTATTCTAATAAGTAATGTTTCTACAAAGTTTCAAATCTCTAGCTAAAAAAAAGTGTTTCCCATACAAACCTTGCACCCCCTTTTAACCCCCTTTGGGGTGGAATAGTGTAAAACGCTGAAAGTACTTTTTTGTATTCTAATAAGTAATCTTTCTACAAAGTTTTAAGTCTCTAGCCCAAAAACTAAGTTTCCCCTATATTCACTTTGCACCTCAATTTCACTCCCTTAGGGTTGGTATTTTCTAAGTCGCTGTTTGTGGCATGTAAAAATCAAGATTTAGGTAAAGTGATATTTTCGCACAAAAATGGTCGCGGCCAGATATTTGTGATTGCTTTCTCTGTGAATCCTTCAGCTGACAGTCAAAAGTAGCCCGTAAGCGACATAGAGATAAAGACCGTTATACATGAGCGCGACCAGATGGAAGCCAAGTGGTACTCACTTTGCGACGAAGCCTCCGCCTCCTCGCGGCGCAGTTGCTCCTGGCGTTTCTCGTATTCCTCCTCTTCTGCTAGCGTGTCTGTTGGCTTCTCTGTAGACGGCTCTTCCACCTATTGAAAAACAAACATTTAATATTCTGGGAAAAGGGAACTTAATGTATGTACCCCTGTGCTACGATGGGAAAAAGAACCTTATCGTAAAGTCAGCTACGGTCCTTTTTCTCACATAATCGCAAGCGCTAAGATTTCTTTTCCTGGAGTACTATACAGTGCGTTACTGGTAGACGGGCTTTTTGAAATAGGGTAAATTAACGGAGTTCTTTAACTTAATCATGACCTTAATACAGATAATTAACTATAATTCCGACTTCATACATTTTCTACGTCATACACCTAGTCCATTGAAGGTTTGTATTTTGGAAAATTAATTGCGCAGTTAATTTACATAATTATGATTTGCAAATACATGCAAACAATTGCTAATGGAACATATTGTTATCAGTTTTAATAAATGCCCTCATGCCGGTAACACACAGTAAATATAAATACAGGGCAAATGTTACACAAATAGAAATACATACATACATACATACATTCACGCCTCTATTCCCAAAAGGGGTAGGCAGAGCACATGAAACGTATGTTCCAGCGCCACTTTTAGCATAAATGTGGGTATAAAAGATCGACTAAATGTGAAATAGAAATACTTAGTACCAAAATAAGCTAGGTTGTTTCAAAATGTTCAACACTACATTTTTAATATGACTTCGACTTTACCAGTATTACAAGATACCCGAATTTCATAGAAATAGTAATGTCTCTTTAATTTCATTAAACTAGTTCACGATGTACTAGCAAAGGCGCCATATGAATGACATACAGGAATTAAAAGGCTATTTAACTGTCAGCGAGTTAAATACCGCCCTGCTGGTTATCGTAAAGCTCGCTCAATCCGCAGCTTTCTACGACACCATCAAAGCGTTGCGTGAGAAGCGCGCACCCAAGACTAGGATACTCCGCCTCAATCCTTTTATCGACGATAATGGTCTACTTAGAGTGGGAGGACGCCTCATGAACTCAAGGCTAAGTTACGCCCACAAGCATCCTTTGCTCCTTCCTCACTCGCAGCATCTGACTCATCTTTTGATTGACCATTATCATCTGCTTCACGGCCATGCAGGCGCCGATACGCTATTAACTGTTATTCACCGCCGGTTCTGGATATTATCAGCACGCAAAGTTGTCCGGCACAGGATTTTCAAGTGCCAGCGGTGTTACAGGCTTAAGGCAAAACCGTTAACCCCGTTCATGGGAAATCTTCCTGCTAGCCGAGTTACGCAGTCTAAACCCTTTCAGAAGGTCGGCGTTGATTTTGCTGGTCCGTTCACAGTCAGAGCATCGCATATGCGTACGCCCAGGACTTACAAGGCGTATCTCTGCGTCTTAATCTGTTTTGCTTCCAAGGCAGTACACCTCGAGGTCGTCTCTGCACTATCAACTGACGCTTTCCTGGCGTGTTTGGATCGTTTCGTTTCGAGACGTGGTTTGCCGTCGGACATATTTTCGGACTGTGGCACAAATTTTGTAGGCGCTCGTAACCATCTGAAACAAATTTATCAACACTTCGATGAAACTCAGCTCCAGCAGAAACTTGCACCACAGCAGATCACATGGCACTTCAATCCTCCCTCTGGCCCGCATCTCGGCGGCTTATGGGAGAGCGCAGTGAAGTCCGCCAAAACGTTGCTTACACGCATCATTGGTGAGCGCGTTCTGACCTTCGAAGAACTAGCTACCGTCTTCACCAAGGTCGAGGCCATTATTAACTCGAGGCCGCTATGTCCGCTTAGCAGCGACCCCAACAACTTTGACGTTCTTACCCCAGCACATTTTTTGATAGGTCGACCGCTTCTTTGCGTTCCCGAGCACAACGTTGAGCAAGCTGGTAGTCGTCTGAGTCGTTGGCAGCTGCTGCAGCAAATAACACAGCATCTGTGGAAACGGTGGCATAGCGAATACCTACACACCTTGCAGCAGCGACACAAATGGCTCACTCCCACACCCAACTTACAAGTCGGAGAGTTGGTGCTTCTAATCGAACCCAACACTACTCCTCTGCAATGGCGCAGGGCCCGTGTGTCAAAAATATGCCCCGGATCAGACGGGATCGTTAGAGTTGTCGAAATTAAAACCTCTACTGGCACATTCATGCGCCCAGTGGTCAAATTGTGCCCGCTGCTTAACGCAAATTAAACCCTTAGTTATATAACTACTAAACAATCAAACCAGGTCATACAATTAGTTAAGTTTCAAACATTTGGTCTAGTTATGTAAGCTCTATTGCAAGTGTCAACACTCAGTGATCCATTTTTCCCTTATATTTTTTTGTTAATCTGTGCAAAAGATTTCAGATATTTTCAAGAGCACGTCTGCTCTTTGGGAGGCGGTATGGCAAATGCCGATTCATCCCATCACTAGTAATGTAAAACTACCCTTTTTTATCCTATCCTAAATCCACATATTCGCATACCTGAATTGGGGGTAGGAAATCAAAAACTGTGACAATATCTCTACTACTGCGCGCTTCGGGTCGAGCACACGCTCCCTTCGAAATAAAATACCGCGAGTGGACAAAACCAAGACAATCAGCGCGATTCTATCGCCAATCATACGCCCTGGGGCAGAAGAAGTAAAAGGAGTGAGCGTCGCGTCCAATTCCATCAAGCACGCGCGGGGCAAATATTCAGGAACCAGGTTTGCCTCAATTTCCCTTTTTCCAACTTTTTCTTCGATCCCACCCTCAATAACTTTGTACGGAAAAAAATACACTGAACAGTTAACACTGATAAGCCAAAGTTCACACAGAGATGTTACATTCATGAGAGAGAGAGATACATAACAATACCCAATTTTTAATATCTTATATATCTTCTTCATATAATGCCTTCCTATAAAGACAGCCTGTGAACGTACCTCGACGAAAGGCTTGCCAGCCGGCGCGGTGATCCGTTCCACCGGGGGCTCGTCATTGTCGGCCTCCAAGAAGTCATCGTCGGGGTCGGTGGTGTCATCGTCTGCATCGTCAGCGTCATCACCGTCATCGGCGTCATCGGCGTCAGGGGCCTCGTCTTCAACTGATTCTGTAATAAACAGGGTGACATTCACACATCAGTGTCCAAATTCAAGTATAAGATTCTTCAGCAAATATTATAAAATACGTGTTTTTTGTTTCATATCATTCAGTACAAAAAAATTTAGTAATTGCTGCTTAAAGTTATCCCAGAAAAACCTTACCGCGCGGGCACCACAATGGGTAGTAAGGTTTGCGCAAGGCACGCATCCCCTCCCTCGGCCCCGCCCCGCTGCGCGCGGTACTGAATGCCCAGTAACCACGCTGTACGGATAATTCTTTTGGGATAGACAATTTATAATTTAAAAAATACCTACCAGTTTTTTTTTCAAAAATGGAGTCTATTAGTGATACCAAATGCCTACAAAAAATTCGGACACTGATCGCGAGGACTAACTCATGGTCGGAGCGTGTAATACCGCCTTAAGTCTTAACTTAAGATTATTTACTCTGGCAAGGTTGTGTCATATTTGTCATTGAAGGTATACGAAAAATGTCTTCTACGTATTTAAACGTATAACGCCTTTTGAGTGTGACCTCTTTTATCGTCTACCATGAATTGGTGAAGATCGAAGTACGCTGAAGTAATCTCAACGAGGAATTGGAGACTACACAGCTGGACCCTCTTGAAAGCTAAGTGTCTTGGTTCTTAGTACTATATTCGTTCTATTAGAGTTGTTATTGTTCCGCTATAATTGTGATCCGTAATATGCATTCTCTAGATGGTCCCTGCGAGTAGTATTTCCTGATTCCACTGTAATGTAATGATAACTACATGCTACCAGTAGCCTGAGCAGGAGTCTAGGTCTAGACCCAGCGTGGTGGCGCGATGACGTAATATGTGGATAGCAATGTACCCCTAGGAGAATACCATACTTTAAGAGACAGTGAACATTGACACGAGACATAACGACTGACCGATATCAGTATGACATAGTTGAGACTGCTAGTATGTATATGTAAGGACAATACGAGACAATATAGAGAGAAAGCCCATCTATACTTGCTCGGCCGATAGGCGAAACCCTCAGACAAGAATATGAGGGCACGCACCTTTGTGACTAGCCTCCCAGAGTGTAAGAAATTGTCAGTAGGAATTGAGATGTGCGAGACGATTAGTATAGTGACATAAAGTAGTATGTTCCCAGTCGTTAGGTAGTTAGAACTGATATGTGCTAAGCATCTGAGACCTGAGTGATGGTGTTATCATTTAACACTCAACCAACAGGTGTAGCAGACAAGTCCAGCAGAGAGCGAAGCAGAATTCTATGGATTGCGTCAGAGGATTTAAGGTAGGATTCAAATGATCTCTCCTTAAATCACTATCAAACATGGTCGTGACGTCCTAAAGCTTAACGCAGTCTGATTGTATTAAACGACATTTACATATAACATGTAATTTAACATGTAACATTCCAATATGAAAGGATGTCGCGACAAAGATGGTGATATAATAAAATAAACTTAAATTGCAAGTTATTTTCGATGGTTGCAAATATTTACCTGGTGTACCTAATTAGAGTACCTGGTGTAACTAAGGTTCATAATAATAGTTACATTTAATATTTTCATGGGTCGAAAATTGTAAATCCGAATATTAAAATCCCGAAAACGTTTCCCTTTTTATTAGTTGGCCGAATTTTTGTTTGCCCGAAAATGCATTTCCCATATTGTTATTTTCATTTCTCATGCTCTAAAAGTTCGTCTTGATGCTGTGCGTAGGCGACATAAAGTCGCATTTTATGCTCTAGTGCATAAAATAAAATCTTCGTCGAAGACCAAGGCAATCGGTCAACAACAGCCACTCGAGCAACTTTAACTTCATAGAATAAACTCTTTAATTTTATATTATTATGTTTCGTTAGTATTCTAAGACGAAGGCAAGGATACCAACAGCCAAAGTACAGCCACTTCACGGTGACCGATTGAGCTGACATATTGGGTGTAAGTATAGTTTGAATGATAATTCAATATTATGGTACCATCGAGCCGATCTGATGATGGAGACGGAAGGTGGTCATGGGAACCGACGTAACCCCGTTGAGCTTGGGCTCGTTAGAATCGTCTCAATGGGAAGTTGATGATTGTATAGAGAACAGAATACGGCAACAAAAGCTTGTAACAAAACTGAAATTCTTGACAGAAACTTATTAAAACTGAGATTTTATGTATTTAATTTGAGACCTTTTTAACACCTTTTCTGGACACCTTCTTAAGCATGTTGTAACATTTTAAACCAGAAAATGTACAGTTGCTATAACGGGATAGCAGTGTTGGGCAAAACGTAATTGAATTACAAATTACTAATTGCAATTACAAAATGTAATTGCAATTACAAATTACAATTACATGGAAAAAGTAATTGAAGCCTCAATTACAAATTGCAATTACAAAATGTAATTTGTAATTTCAATTACCAATTACATTTTGTAATTAAAATTGGTAATTAATTACTTTTTCAATTACAAATTACTTTTTTCTAACACAATGTTCGAGTATATTTTGGACTTGGAGATTTTTCATAAAAATATTTCCTCACATTTTAGTGTTTTTTTAATTCGGTCGTACAAAATGCTTAAAAATAATCACAAAATGTCATATAAAGTTGTCCCCAAAATCACTTCTTTCAACGATATACTTCAACTCGATGTGTTAGACGGCGCGGTGCTATCTAGGACTTAGAGAAATTTCTAACAATAATTTTATTTTAACGTTTTGCTGTTTTTTTTCAATTGCGTCGTAAAGTATGCCTAAAAAGAATCATATTATGATATAAACTTTTTCCCAAAATAGCTCTTTTCAACGATGTACCTACTTAACTTCGATGGATCAAAGGACTTAGAGAAATTTCCATCAAAAATGTTTTTGTTAGTTTTCGGTTTTTATTTTTATTCCATTGATAGCAATGCGTAAAACAATCACAAGATATCATATAAAGTTTTCCCCTAAATCGCTCCTTTCAACGATATACTCGATGTGTTTTAGACGGCGGTGCAGGTGCTATCAAGGACTTAAGAGATATTGCCATAAAAAAAATTTTTCTTACTTTTTGGTTTTCGTTCCGTTGAAACAATACTTAAGGACAAGCGCAAAACGTCAAATAAACTTTTTACCTAAATCGCTATTTTCAAAGATATACTCAGTCACAATGTTAGAAGGAATCGATTCCAGGACTTACGAAGAATTTACGAGCAAAAAAAATATTTTTAATTTTATTATTGGTTTCCAGTTCAATCGTAAAACACACACAAAAATAAAGACAAAACGTCAAATAAACTTCTTTCTACGATGTATACTTACAGAGATATCGAAGTTTTAGTGAAAAGTAATTGAGCAGAAAGTTGCAATTACAAATTATATAACTAAGCAATCGGCATACCTAGTCAATTACAAATTTCTTTATCTTAATTTTTATTTTAAGTGCGCATCAAAAGAATCACAAAATTGTAAAATTATATTTTAAACAAATCTCTCTTTTCAGAAATATGCAATACCAACTCTTAAACTATCAACCGTGTGCCGATACTGCCATCGGCAGTATCGGCACACGGTTTTTAGGACTTAAAATTTCTGTCAATAATTTTCTTTGACGTTTTGCTGTTTTTTTCAATTGCGTCTTAAAGTATGCCTAAAATAAAGTATATTACGTTTTATAAACTTTTTCCCAAAATGGCTCTTTTCGATGATATACTTAACTTCGATGGATCAGAAGCGAAATTCTCAAGGACAAGAGAAATTTCCATCAAAAATGTTTTTCATAGTTTATGGTTTTATTTTTATTCTATCGAAAGCAATGCTTAATAAGCATCACAAAATGTCATATAAAGTTTTCCCCAAAATCGCTTCTTTCAACGATATACTCGATGTGTTAGACGGCGGTGCTATCTAGGACTTAGTGAAATTACCATAAAAAATTTTTTCTTAGTTTTTGGTTTTTGTTTTTTTCTATCGAAAACAATGATTAAAAACAAGCACAAAACGTTACATAACTTTTTCCCAAAATCGCTCTTTTCATCGTTATGCTCAACCACAATGGTCGAACGAATCTATTTAAGGACTTAGATCATTTTGGACGAAACAATATTTTTTTTTAGTTCACTATAAAAAACGCGCAAAAATAAGCACAAACTGTCAAGTAAACTTTTTTCTAACATGTGTCGTTAGAGAGACATCGAAGTTCCAGTTAAAAGT
The DNA here is from genome assembly GCA_945867215.1 of Epinotia demarniana. Lineage (NCBI taxonomy): Eukaryota > Metazoa > Arthropoda > Insecta > Lepidoptera > Tortricidae > Epinotia > Epinotia demarniana. Next base: position 20,361,043 of record OX244263.1, read on the forward strand.
AATTGAGCAAAAAGTAATTGCAATTACAAATTACATGTAATTGCAATTACCAATTACAAGTAATTTCAATTACATGAAATTTTAATTACATTCAATTGAATTAACGTAATTGAATTAATAATTGTGTAATTTGTAATTAAATTACAAAAAGTAATTAATTACGCCCAACACTGCGGGATAGAATAACCACAAGGAATAATTGATTGATATATTTAAATCTGATCTGACCGGACAAATTTGCCACCGAATGGCTCCCACAAGATGGCTTCCGTGGTAGAGGCAGACCGAAAAGGAGATGGCGTGACGACTTTGATACGTTTTGTACATATTGGCGAACATTAGGACAGGACCGAGACGAGTGTCGGAGGAAAAAAGGGGAGGCCTTTGCCCAGCGTGGGACACAATATAACAAAAAAAATGTACCGTGATCCTTATCGTCATCGTCGGCGTCGTCGCCCGGCTCCGGCAGGGCCGGCAGCTCGTTGGATATGGGTTCCTCGTCCTCGGGAGCTTCCTTCTCGATCTTCTCCAATTCTAAGGAAGTGTCTTCCTCTTCTTCCTCGTGTTCGTCTTCATCCTACAAATGCACGCGTTTATACAATGCAATATTTTTACAGATACATTTTAAACGAAAACAATATTGCTGTACTTTACACCCTGCGACATCTTCTGTTTGTAAACTTATTTATTTTGGAAATTTGAAGAGCAATGGAAGGAAAATCTAGAGATACTGTTAAAAATGGGTATCACTATGAGTAAGTTTATCCACACAGGCCTTTTTAACCGACTTCAAAAACAGGAGGAGGTTCTCAATTCGGCTGTATTTTTTTTTTTCAATGTTTGTTACCTCAGAACTCCGTCATTGATGAGCCGATTCGATTTTTTTGTGTTCGTATGTATATGCTTCCAGATGGGTCCCATTTTCTTCAAAATTCAGTTAGATGATGGGATCCATGAGGAATTGAGGGGACTCCTCAATTTTGTTAGGCACGCGTGTAGTGATTTTTGTATTTTCTGTTATAACTCGTGTATTTACATCCGGAATCATAAATTTGGTGGCTAGGAATTGACGATGAAGACCACAGATGACTTAGCGAATTCCTCAATTATGTACTTAAAAGTGCAAAAGTACGTCACAGGTTCTGATAAGATTCCGTTGAAATAGGAACTAATGAAGTGCCATTGGTGATGATCTTGGGGAATCGATGGAAGTCCTCAAATATTATCAGCCAACATACAGCGAATCGGTTTTTTTCTATAGTAATCAACGCATTTGCTATCGGAAATCAGTTCATGTGGTAAATTGTAAAAAAAAATAGGAAATGTTCTCGTGGCTTGGCGGAGTACTAAATTGAAGTCGGTTAAAACTTTGTTTTTACAGTAAATTATTGCTATAGTAAAATAATGTATAATAACAACAAATGTTCAGTACTAAAACTAGTACTGCTAACATAAGCTGCGCTCGCGCAGGCCGCGCCATCAGGCGTATTCTTCATGTATTAAATGATCCTTATAATACCGAACTAGTGTGCTAGATGTCGTTACTATTGTATGAAAATCGTAACGCCATCTAACCGATAATTAGCGAATCATTTACTTTATCAATTGGCTGTGGGCAGCTATCGGTATAAACCAGGAAGTAATGTAATTAGTTCACGGTAGTAACGATAGATGGCAATAGAGTCAATTAACTGTCGCAAGATAATTAGTTTATAAGACAAAATGTAAGAGGGCTCGCTCTCTTCTTCACCTGAAACTCGACACCCTGTACCTAATATTAATAAAACCAAGTATTAGTAACAAGTCTTTCTCTCCGCCTATGGTCCCCACCTTAACAACAACACAATGTACAATTTCATATAAGTAATTTAACTTGTAATTCATTTCAATCGAACCTATTCCACACAAGTATCTATGCACCTAATATCTGAGTATATGATAAACATTAAACAATGATGTAAATAGAAGGTATATTGGTTTTTAAATCTTGCATTTTGGGACATGATACATTAATACACAAAAAAAACACACTGAAGCGCAAAAAAATCAGCCTTTTACAATGCGCCTCAACGAGAGTAGGTAAACAAAACAAGCACCTATACGTAGGAAATAAAAGAAGAAAGTAACAAAAGCAGCAGTTGCTTTGATAAAAGCGGTCAAATGTTAAAGAATTAAATATCTACATATAAATACAAAAATTCTTTGGTAAATGGTTCACATAAAACATGTAACAGTTTTGTTACAAGTAGTCTTTGAAGTTAAGTTTTAGAAAGCATTTAATTTTGTTAGTGCCAATCACAAGAGGTTACAAGTTTGAAATATAAAACTTCACTCGCAAATCATTTTGCACCTCATTATTTTGTTCATTGCTATCTGCATTTGCATTCTCATCCTCGTCCTCGTCTTGTTGCACACTCCGATTATTGTCTTCATCGATATCGTCATTTTCGTCATCTTGATCGACGTCATAACTTTGTTCGTCTTGTTCATCTTCCTCGTCATCATCGTTTTTTGTAACATCGTCATTTGCTTCATCATCATCGTCATATTTTTTTGTATAGTCATCGTCTTCTTCATCATCATCGTCATAATTTTTTGTATAGTCATCGTCTTCTTCATCATCATCGTCATCGTTTTTTGAATCGTTATTATCTTGTTCATCTTGATCATCATCAGGTGTGGCTTCATTGGCATGATAATATTTTCTATAAGGGAGATCTTCTTCCTGTTGTTTATTATTTATGATTATAATATATTTATAAGACACAAACAATACTACAACTGCTAACCATTTAAAAAAAATGTTAATAATCAGTTACTACATTAGACAAAATTTATATTAGTACTTATTTGACCATTTACGACCCAGTCACCTCATCATTATCTTCTAAATCCTGTTCTTGACTGCCATCCTCATCCTGTTCATCGTCATCTTCTTCTGTATCTTCCTCATCATCTTCATCTTCTTGATGACCATCATGTTCGTCATCTTCATCATGATCGTCAAGTTCATCATCATCTGCTTCTTCACTGAGCCCTTCCTCATCATGTTCATCATCCTATTTTTTATCAAAATATATAGTAATGTTGATGTACTAACAAATTTGACTTCATTTTCAATGTATTGTTTTTTTATACTTGTATTTCTGTAGTACCTAGTCTACAAAGATTTTAAATACATTACATTTCTTCAAAAACTGAACCAACTGATTGAGTTTGTTTCAGTTATTCCCACTATAAAATCTGGATGGCATCCTACTAGTTCATTAAGTGGAAAAATAATTGAACAGGTACAGGTCGACACACGTAAAAAGAGCTCTGCGCGCCATATTGAATGTATGGCCGCCATAGCTCTTTTTACGTGTGTCGACATAGTTAGTATATTCTGACTATGTTCTTACATTAGTACTGAAACAATTAAAAAAAATAACAAAAAGGTGAAAATTAACAGTTTATTCTATTTGAATAATAATTGGTAATGTTCTTATAATTACATACTTATTAATTTTAGTATGTTCATAACTATCATTAATAATTACTATACTGTATGGCTTAACTTTTACAAATTGAACTTACATGATGATTTAGTTCCAACGTGTGCTCATCATGGTGGTCATCATCCGGAGCATCCTCCATCCAGCCCTCCAGCACACCCGAGTATTGGGACTGGACAGCATTTGCTTCCACTATCAATATGTTATCATTATTTTATCACTTAAAATTTACATACACAATCTTAGGATTCCAATAAAACTTAAGTTGGTCTAGCAAATGTAACAATGCCAAAGGAGATTGCAAGCTTATCACATAACTAAGTATTGTAAAAGTAATCAATGTGCAGTGTAATAAGATAATAACTATGTACTCACAGTCTGACAACCCTCGGTTTTCCAAAATAATCAGTCCAATGAGCCCAATCAGCACGAAGAGTAGAGAGAAGAAGATGACTTTAGCACACCAGTGCCCTCCCGTGCCATGCTCATGGTGCGAGTGTATAAACACGTCGCCCTCGCCCAGCGCTGCCGCCGTCCCGCGCGGCTCATCTACTCCCAAATCATCTTTAATGCAAATACCAAGACAACTATTAGATATCACATCCTAATCCTAACTAATACCATTACATATCGTAATCCTACCTTTTTTCCTCTTCTTATCCTTACGCTTCCTTGGTTGTACGTCGCCTGACATGGTTCAGTTTATTCTGGCGCTCCGCAGGCGACAGAGATCCTCTTATTGTTTCATAACCCTGAGTAAACAAAGAACACTTATACATACAAATTAATTCAGGGCACGAGACGTATAACACTACCAAATGCGCAATTTTCTTAAATAAAGATAATATGCGCACGTTGAAATTTTAAAATAACCTACGTACATGTGAGTACCTCCGCTGCTTTCCTGAATTTATTTTAGAATTTAACCTAAAAATAACCGGCAGAGACAGCTGAGTACGCCGCGGGTAGGCTAGAGGGGGCGGGCCGACTTCTAGTGACGTTTGGTGACGGCTGTCGCAATCGTTCAAAAACAAACTTTTCTTTGAACTGCATGAACATTTTCGTTATACATAATTGAGGATGTTAGCTTTCTAGCAGAATTTGCATGTCTTGTGTGAAATACGCTGCTAAATTAGGTACGATGGCTGTGTGTGTGTGTGATATTCAGTCACATTTTCTTACGTATATATACATATAAGTGGCCTTTCTTTCTAATGTTATCTGTACTGGGATCAATGACATTTTGACATTTCGTCGGTCGGTAATCGGTATAGGTTTCGCGTTTCGCTTGATTGTTTATCAGAAAAGTTTTCACGCAGTGTGTTAATTTCTAAAGAAAAATGAGTGAAGTTTCTATTTTATACGAAGGATATTCGACAATGACCGGTAAAGATCAAATGACGGCCAACTGCAGCTGTACATTAATTACAGGCACTCACAATGTTATTGTTGACACCATGACCGCTTGGGACACTCAGAAAATTATCAATGGTTATTGAATTATTCCATGCTTTGTGTTAATTAGTAAGCCCGTTAGTACCATTCCAATTTTTTATGAGTAAATATTTAGAACATACTAGCTACTTACTTATAAATTATCGTGTTTAGTGCAAGTACACGGAGAGTGAAAGAATATTGCTATTCGTATAACTTTTAGTAGACATCATTTACTTATCTTTCATGTTATTTCAGCATTATTGAAACACAATTTGTCTCCACATGACATAAATTATGTGGTGTGCACACACGGCCACTCTGACCACATAGGGAACAACAATTTGTTTCTGAATGCAAAGCACATAGTTGGCTTCAGCGTGTCTTTCAAAGAACAGTACTACATGCATCCTTTTGATAAAGGTAACTATAAAAAACCAACGAGGAATTCGTAAATACATAGTGCATTAACACATTCACTGCAGACAGTGTACTTTCATTTATTAGCTAGGTCATGATCCAACATCCAAGGCTATGGAATTCCATTTGATCCATTCCATTGAGCAGTGTTAAAACATACATTTAATATCTATAGTTATGTTATCCATTTAAATTCAATGGAATTTAGAATAATTAATTTTATATTTAAAATAATTCTTTCATTTATTTCATCTTTACAAGAATATAAATTTAGCTCTATTTTATAATTCACTTGATTTCATTTCATTGTATGGTGGGTGGCAGGGGTAATAGTTCATATGTGTTTTTTAAATACAGGTTACAGTAATCTTGTATAAAGCCAGTTAATAGTACAAGTTAGAAGTCAACATTTTATTGTTTATTGTTTTGTTTTCACGCTTAGAGACTGTATACATCTCTACGAACATTTGAATAATTATTAATTGTATTTGGACACTCAGACCTTATACATCTCTGGAATACTGAATTAATATCATTAACTTTCTGTTAATGCACAGACCTTACACTTATTGAATGTAATGGTCATATTTTGTTTTGTTTTTATTAACTTTGTGACATTTAGTGTGTTCTTATATCGGTCCTTAATCTGCAAATTTTTAATTATCATTGTGTTAGATTATTATTCTTTTATTGTAAGATTTTTTTTGGGAACAGGGTTGAAGTGTGTTGTGGGCGATGGGCTAGCAACCTGTCACTGCGATATCACATTTTTTCGATACCCACATTTATGCTAAAAGTGGTACTGGAACACAAGTTTCATGTGCTCTGCCTACCCCTTTTAGGGATAAAGGCGTGAATGTATGTATGTATTATTTTTATTGTAAATTACCGTTCGACATGTAAAGGTGCCTTTGTGGCCTATTTGCAGAATAAATAAATTGTATTTGTATAGCTTCTATAGAATAGGAGAAAGAGAAGACAGAAAGAATAGAGTAAAATATAGAATTAATGATATGATATGCAATGATCCGATTTCACGGTGCAACACAGAGTGAAAGACCCCAAACATAATGTTAATATAATTATGCTCCAGGATTCCGGGACCTACATTTGTTTCTTGAGGACAATGATATTATGTATATTATATTATTTTAAAACAGGTTTTATACCCCTTACTAACATTGAAAATGAATGTAGGTACCCATGTTAGTTCCTACACAAGCTAGCTTCAAAACTTAGTAAGTGCATTGTACTTGGAGATTTTATGGCAACTTTGTAAGAGGCATTTTGCAACTAGGCAAGTCTCAGAAGACACTACATGCAGTACCCCCCTCTAACCTTATTGAGGAGAAGTTGGACATTTCACCTGCCACTGCATTCTTCATTATCAAATCAACATGTAGTTTGAGCAGAACTGTAATAATGACTTTCGATTTTTAGGGGAAGAGTTTACTATAAATGACTCTGTGAGAGTAGTTCCGACCCCCGGGCACACATTGTCTTGTGTGACTGTGCTTGTTACTACCGCAGAGGGAAGAGTTATAGCAATAACTGGTAAGTTGGATGCTAGTCTGTGCCATAGCAAATACTGAGCTCACTCCTATTGTTGCACATACTAGATTTAGTTTATATTTTTCTGTTTAAAATGTTTTTATGTTCTGTTTCTGTATCTGGTATGTGTGGCATCATAAATGTTATCAATATCATAGTAATTCAGTTGTTAGTAACCACAAATCATTTCTCTTGTTTTAAATTGAAGTGTTTGTTGTGTAAGGGTGGTCCCCTTACTGCAAAAACCAATTAACCAGATAACTAGTAAGTTTGTAACTATAGCAGGGTATCACAAATTATCGTAGCAATTCCGTTGGTAGTAACCATAAATCAATAACCTTGGCTTGGGTAATTCTCAACCATTAGAGTACCCAATTGGCGTGGTTCGTGAAACAAAAATAAACTCAGTTTAAAACCGAAAATTAAGCATACAAACAAATTATATGAAAATGTACATTTAAATATAAGGAGTTTATGCATATCGTTTCTAAATTGAAAAGAAAAAGTTGATATTTATACGAACTGAATGCTTCGTCGTCGAGTCGAGTCGTCAAAAACACCGAGTTAATTTTTAACCAACTTAAAAAAAGGAGGAATCTTTTTATGTTCCCCGTTACTCGAAAACACCTTGAAAGATTTCGAAAATTCGTTTTTTTTGAAAAAGGGTATCCTTGTCAGGTGGTCCCATGATCATCAGGTCAGGATCTGATGATCGGATCCAGGAGAACGCGGGGACTCTTCAAATTTTACAAGCACACTTGAATCAATTTGGGCACGAATTTGAAGTCAGATAAAATTTTGTTTTAAAGTAAATTATTGGCTAACAACTCGCGCTAATTAGGTACACAATTTTTTTCATAAGCGTTTACTGTGAGAGTTGTCCGCTTGCTATAAAAACAATTAAATGCACCATTTTATGTCCATTGGGGTGAAAAAACGACCAATTTGATATATTAGTGATAAGACCTGTTGTTAGCATCATTTATTCAGCAATTTTTTTGTAACATGTTTCTCTCTTGTTATGGTGCAGTAAAGAGTATTTATTATTATTATATTCCAGGTGATCTTTTTGAAAATTATGAAGACATAGAAAATCCAAATGTTTGGCTAGAGGCTGGCAGTGATGATCCTGTGCAGCAAATGAAGAATAGACTCAAAGTCGTTGATGTGGCTAACTGGGTAATCCCAGGTCATGGAGCCAAGTTTCAAATCACTGACCAGATTCGGAACTCTCTCCGCAAACAGGCTGGTAATGCACCCGTATAAATATATTTGTAACAAAATCACAGAATCACTTTTGGAATTAAATCACGACAATAAATAAAACAAAATCTCAAGTCATATTTTATTACACCTATAAATATGTCCAAGGAGCGAAATGGTTTAAAATCCTTTAGCTGACGCATATTATAGATACATTTTTTAAACCTTATTGTATTACAATTTACAATAAGGTGTATTTTAATTTCTCATAATTATGTCAGTCAAAGGGTTTATATCCAAATAACCAAATGTGGACATAAACAATTACGTGGTTGGTTTAGCACTGGGAACATAATATTAAATAATCTGTTTACCTAGTTGCACGAACGTTATGATTATAACACTCGCTAATCTCGCTATCACTTTCCGACTAGTCGAGATGAAAAGTGCCAGCATGTGACACCGATGATATTAAATGTAATTGTTTGTGCAACTGGGCAACGCAAACTTTGTTGTAGGCCGTGGTCTCAGGTTACCGCTTAACAACATCCCGCGTACAATATATCGTTCTGCAGAAATTGAGACCCTGAAAAGCTGCTATTTGACCCTGATGTATTGTCACTGTAAACCGCATGACGAGAAACTTGTCGGGCTATATTTATATCCTATTTAGCATTACCTTTAGCTAAATTTTTATACAACTTTACGCTGTACGCAGCCTGCGGCGTCAACCAGAGACCAAAGGCTTATTATATTATGACTGACATCATTAACACAGATTGAAATGCCTTAACTACAAAAAATATATCCGAAGACCTAATAAGTAATAAATAACCAATCAGCACACAGTAGAAAGCAAACAAAACAGTAATAAGTATATATTTTTTTGAATATATATATAAGAATGGTTTTTGAAACCCCAACAAGAAGTATTTTAAAGTATAAATTATTTACAACATAGGTAATCATAATCACGTGAATCACACTAGATTAGAAGATAGAAAAATACAAGGAATTCTTCCATATGTGGTCAAAAACTATGTCCTTAAACCAATAACAAAAATAAACTATTAATTTTACGATGATCCTATATATAGTGCCGCAACTTGTCTATAAATAAACCTGTATCGTAAGAGTCTTATTTGCCATTAGTAATATGGGTCATAAAACAAATGCCGGGAAAATAAGAAAAATACTTGTTACGTATGAAAAGCGTTGCATTGGTTGTTCAACTACATCATAAAAATCTTAGAAATATTCAGTGAATACGGCCAGAGAACTTGCAGTTGATCATAGCAGTTAGTTCTGTTCACACGAATCCAGTTTTGCTTTCCAACTACTCATATACAGTCGACGTCGAACATATACGAACACTTATACACCTTATTTCATAACAGTAAGGCGAAAAATGATGATGTTCACGTCCACTGTACATTAGTTTTATTTCACACTTAAAATTTAGACTGAAAACTAGCGTGTCTTACTTGACTGGACAAATGACATTCAATGGTTCATCCCTATACATATGCAAAACCAGGTTTATAAGCGAGATATACGGCCTCCAAATGCTAAAGTAAACTTAGTAGTGCCAGAATATGAGACAAACATTACAGTGCAAGCATCTAAATAATATGAATAATATAATATTTTTCGCATAATCTTAACAAAATGACCTAGTCCCAAACTAAGCAAAGCTTTTACTATGGGAACTAGACGATGATAAACGTACTTATAAAGATAAATACATATCATGATACTTAGATATACAGACAACAGGTATTCGTGCTCATCGCATCAATAAATACCCTTACCAGGATTCGAACCCAGGACCTCTTGCTTCGTAGGCAGGGTTACCAACTAGGCTAAAGCGGTCTTAGGGCAGGTCATCTGAAGCTGAATATTACATTAAATCATTGAAACTAACTACACTAAATTGCACCCTGCAAGAAAGTCCTAGCTTATGGAAACGTCACATAGGCACTAGTAAGGTCGATAATCAAGAATATTCAGCAAGTTTATGGATTCATTGAGACAATAATTGCATTGTATTCTAGCATTGCATTCAGATCTAAAGACAACTTTTGATAAACATACAGCAAAAAGCGAATCATTTATTTGATTTATTATATACATTTAGAATAGAAAACTACAATTAACACTAAGCAAACTTAATCAGTTTGATACATATTTTAGTTGATACATGCAAAAAGATTTGAATAGTAAAATTCATCTTAACTCGAAAGTGATATCACATTATTTTACATCCTTGTGGCACTCATTTACAATATATTTTTTTACAGTCGACGTTTAAAACGTGTATACAGTTTCGCCTTACAAAGGAATTACGTACGGTAAGTGTTAACATATTAATATGTTCTACGTCGACTGTACACAGCACACGAAATACAACCAGTTCAAATGTTGCTCCCCGTGATACCTTCGACCGAGATCCGAGTGTCGACGAGTCCAGGCCACATTTGCTGCGTGCAATAATTAAACATTTGTTTCCTATTAACTTAATCATATTTAATCTAAACCATTATATCACAGCCGAGGGTCACTAACGAACGCAACAAAGCTTAAACATGCCCATATCCGTTCCGAACATTAATTGATAGCTGCAACCAAAAGGAAAAACTTAATTCATAACATATTCATAAATGTACATAAATAGTTCGATGAAACTTAAAACAAGGGAAATTTTACAAATTACCAGATTGTGTACTGTGTAGGTAAGAAAAATATTTAGTAGGTACCTATGTATGTTGAGTTACCTGGGGATCAATCGTGGTGGGTAAGGGTTGCGGTTCGTCGATACATAAGTCAGAGTCGGAGTCGGCCCGACGCAAGGAGCCGTCCTGAAACGTAACAGGGGATTAAGTAAATTGAACTAATATATGATTTAAATAAGACCTCCGAGAGGTAAATGCGATAACTACAACATTTCATGTTTTGACTTTCGCTTACATATCGACTTATTAGACCAAGTTAATTTCAAATGTATTTTCGACATTAATGCTATAAACGATGACGCTTGTAGAATATTGGAACAAATGAACTGCAAAAATCCCAAAAAACAAAATCTTTTATAGCGGGGGTGAAAACAGCAGTGAAAAACACCCTATGCATTATGTTAAATGGATATAAAACATAAAAACTCAAACGGTTTGCGGGAGTGCATGAAATTAATTTGGTTCATGCTGTATGCTCTGTGCTCACAGAACGGTTGACATGTGACTGAGTGAAAACCTCGATACGTATAGATGTTTTATATCACGATAGCAGTCAAAGTTTAAATAAAATATAAACACGATTCGCCTTATTTCAAAGACATAACATGCAAAATAGCAACCATATCTTTGGCGTCGACTGTATCACACATATCTTTGTACGATCATAGATATTATGTGTGATAGCTAGCGGTTTTCCCCGTGGTGCCCTGAACGAGCTCGGGGCCCGCTTTGGCACTCGCAGTCCCACATCATCATATCAGCCGAAAGACGTCCACTGCTGGACATAGGCCTCCCCCAAAGAGTGCCACAATGACCACTCCACGCCACCCATATCCAGCGCACTCCCACTACCCTTACCAGGTCATCAGTTTACCTTGTGGGGGGCCTACCCACGCTGCGCCTTCCGGTACGTGGGCGCCACTGGAGAACCTTTTCGCCCCAACGGCCATCGGTTCTACGTGCAATGTGCCCCGCCCATTACCACTTAAGTTTAGTGATTCGGAGGGCTAGGGGCAGTCCCATATAAGTATATTTAATCTGCTTTCCTGAGAAAAACAATTATACGTATCGGGCGGTTGAGATAACACTTTCTCGCATGTTTCACGAAAAGCTCACATGGTTGATCAAAAAAAAAGCGCACTAAGTATGTACCTGGTTTCGAGCCAAACCAGAATCCGCTTCGGGTACAACAAAATTGTAATTGTACAGACACTGCAATTAAAAAGAAATGATAGTCTATACAATTGGGTCGACCGATACTACACAAAATAAAAACCTTAGAATGGGGATAGAAGCTAGAAGAAAACTAAAACAGCAAAATCAATGCATACTCTACACAATGGCATCTCGTTGTGAAAAGTGATATGATAACTATATTGTTTGGGTTACTTTAAAAACATAATCTAATTCCGTTCAGTACCCCACTACATATGAACTTTTCCACTTAAGTGCCACATAATCTGCTTGCCGAGAGCAAATTCTTTGATTATTTAAAAAAAAAACAAATTGCTGTTTGTGGACCTTTACAATTTTAATCATATCCTGACCTGATGAGAAGGATACCCTTTGACACAAAAATCTTTTTCTAAATTGCTCCAGGCCTCTTCGAGTAATCGGGGACGTACATAAAAACTTAAAGATTCCGACGAATTGAGAACGTCCTCCTTTTTTGTGGTAAGTAATGTATATAGGTATTTTTTTACAGGGATTTCAATGTGAATTTTGTTGGATAACTATAACACTCGTTATAGGTACAAGAGATTTGTCTTAGCTCAGCTACAATTTGTTAAGCGTATACCGGCGAAATAGTGCCTGAGTACTTAGGAAAGTAGCTTTTTGACCAGTGTTGCCAGTATATTTAGACTATAGTATCCGCAAAACCAAGTGGCGAGTCAGGTCATAATACCATTGGATCATGCTACCTCTTTCGCACCTGCACTGCCTTATAGAGCGGACCGTGGAACAATAGTCCTGACTTTTATTGCCTGACTCGCCACTTGGTTTTGCGGATACTACAGTGGAATGGTAACTCGCAATATGGACCGTTGCGAATTAAGTAGGAGTGTTACTTACTCCCTGTGTGTACTGGTGTGTGGTAGTTAGCCAGCGCGACACGGGGCTCATGAAAGCTGGCAACGTCTCAGTCAGCGGCGGGCGCGCGTGCGTCAGGAGAGGCTTGAGCAGCCGCGCGTCAACCGCGCCCCAGAGCTTAGCCAGGCGCGCCTTCTCGCTTCCTCCCTCGGCACGCGAAGACTCCTGATGCATCAATGTTCACCGTCAACACTAATTACACACTGAGGCGGACTTTGATTGGCCCAGGAAAAATTGGAGTGGAGCAGAGGGCAAACCCAGCCTTAGGGCGGGTTGCACCGACCTACGATTACAGACCGATCAACGTCAAATATGGCGCTGACAGCTGTCAGTCCATAGGAACTTGTCAAACGTTCCATACATTCAGATTTTAACGAACACCGCTTACGATTACAGACGGTTTGGTGCAACTCACCCTCCGCGGTCACAAATAAGACCAAAGCGAAAAGATTCGAGATTTGAATTGCAGTAATAACCATGCGTTGCGATAAATTTGCATATAACATTTACAAGATAAGTACCTGAGATGTGATCATTCCATCCACCTTCAAAAACTGAGTGCCGAGTGCACGAAATGTATGTAATGCTATTATATAGTTTGTTAATGGGTCAGTAAGTAATAAAATGTCAAAAGAAATAATTATGAAAATAAACAAGTTTACATACTTCGTAATCGTTAAGTTGCCAAGGCATAACCACTCCTTTGTCGCCATTGCCCCACTTAACTACCATGCGGCTTCTCTGGATATAGGAACGAAATCAAACCAAATGAAGTGAAAATTAAACCATGCCACAGGATACAATAAGTCATGAAACGCGACACAAAGTATAGAAACTAGTATATGACTTATATAGGACTTATTTAGCAGTTGCTAAAGTATATTTTTTGCAGGCAATTATTACATAGTTACTGTATTTTGTCTCGCGTTCAAGATAGACGACTTCAGACCATTCTTATAATTAGAATAGAACCTCGTTTACATACGGCTACATCGCCATAAGCCTGTATGTATTTGCGCGTGCCGTTGCCGGCGCCACTTCGGGCAACGCTCTGCTTAGGTATTCATAAATGAAAGTGAGGCCTTATTTTATTTAATCGTATGGCATACATTATTTTGGCCTTGAAAGTTTGTCACTCTTTAGTACCACCCAGGGGACACGTGCAGGGTTGTGGTAGGTAGCTCCTGCGGACGCGAGTAACAGTTGTCCCCCCTTTGTCAAGTGAGTGGGCAACTCGACTGTTAGAAGTTCTTAAGCCGCCCGAAGGCCTCTAACTCGGCTTAACGACTACTGTCATAGACAGCAATCGGGATCAACTGCTTTGGAAGGCACGCTAAGCAGTTGAGGCCTTATTATTTATTAGAACACATAAAAATAATCTGAAACCATAAATGTGTTAGTAAAGTTAGTAAGGGGCAGTGCAGTGACCAGCAAGCGTGCAGGTATCTATTAGTCTTACTGATGCCCGGTCGCTACTGGCCGGCTGCGTTGGCTCCAGATTTCGGAGGCCGAAACCAATTTCCGCAGGCTGAACAACAAATGGCGTTTAGGAAGGACGCTGGGGCGGCCAGTACAGAGGCTTCTATTGTCGATGGGTAGCCTCCAAGGGAACACATAATACTTTGACTCGCTAGTAACAGAAGATCACACTGATTCGTGTCTCACTGCTATTACTTGTACTCAAAATAAGTCCACTTCCGTTAAGGTATTGTATTATTTTCATCAACAAAAAAAATAGAATACCTTTTTAAAAAAAAAACGATTACACAATGGAATTCGTTTACAAATTTACCTCATTGGGCAGTTATACCTAAAAATATCACCCGACTTTTAAACCTCAACCAGAGAGTAGGGATATATCATCAAATATAATACACCAGCAAGGCTATCACGCGACGGCGCGCGAGCTCTCTGGAATTTTCTCGCACTATCCGTCTCTCTCTTATTAGAACACTTAGAACAAGAGGTATAGTGCGAGAAAAATCGAGAGTAGGTATGTCGCGGCGTGCTGGAAAATTAAATGATGTATGAGATGTCCTAATTAGCGGAAACTCTGCGTAAATGTGCGCCTTCTTCATAGTTCGTATAAAAATATTACCAATTTCTACTCTCTGGTAAAATAAGACATGCTTACTCCCGCAAAGGCGTACCCCGTTGAGGTAACTTTGTAATCGAACGAATGAAAGTTAGGTATGATCGAATGTAAGGCTCCATGTGAGATGCATACATTTGTCTACGTGATACGTACCGAGCCTCCAGTTTCCGTGGCCTGGTAGAGCTGCCACAACAATGACTTATTAATGAGATGCGGGCACGGGCCGTACGGGCTTGTGTAGTGCCATTGCCATGTCGTTTTAATGGCGATGTGTTTTAGGCGAAATGCGTTATAGACCAGTTGCGAATTGTCTGCTAGGCTAGATGCTACTTAGACCAGTAGCGACGTAGACTGGTAGCTACTTAGATCAGTTGCAGTTTAGACGAGATGCGTTTTAGACCGGTTACCGCTAGTACGAGTTGCGTTTTAGACGAAATGATACTAACCCGTTTATTTGTACTTTCAATAATAGTAACATATTTCTAATGTTCATAATGGAAAAAAGGTGTTAAAGGCTTGTTGCTCAACCGCTAGAAAAATAGCAGTAAACAAGAACGGTATTTCGTTTGAATTTTATCATTTGGCGTGCTGTCTAAATTATCTAGTGTATAGTATAAATTAAAGATAGACATGTGTATTGAGTACCTTTCTAAATCATTCTAGATGATTAGCGCGATAATATACCTACCGCGTAGGTATACCGGTGTGTTAGCATTGTCACAAATCAAATTAGCACAAATTAATGTCAATAAGCGTTGGTAATTAAAGTAACTATCCAAATATAATACATAACGACTCTCTTGAATCATGTAAGTCGTGTTTGTACATGGGTGATAATACTAAACTGTATTACTACAATACTAGGACGACTTTCATACCAAATCAAGTGCAGTGCTTAATCTACGTGTTATGGGTCTACATTTTGAAACAAACAATACAAAATTGCCACATAATTTATAATTAGTTTTTAAGTGCGCGAGTGGGAGCAGGACGCACTGATAATCCGATTGAAGACGTATAATGTTGGTTGCAGAATGCAAGCCCCAGTTAATCACTATCCACAGACAACTGTAATCCTCTACTTAGTGTATTGACAATATCACAATGATTAGGGTATTCAGAGCATTATCTTGATAACACCACACGTATAAAGCGATTTATGTGATAAGTATTATTATTGTTATAACGAGGGCGTCAGAAAAGGACTGGTCATATTAAAGCAGCCTTTAAGTATATTAAAGTTATAATCTATTTCATACTAAGACTCACCATAAAATAGATGGCTGATTAGGCGTGTTGATTTTTATCAAATCCCGTTCGATAATACTCTGAATACTGTAGTAAAAAATATATTTTAAGTACAAATATAAAGCACCTAATTTGCTAGGATGATTCACGTTACACCGTGCCGTGACCGAGCCGCATGCGAGCGTTGGGAGAGAAACAATGACAGCAGTCGCAATTACTATTAGACTAGACACAACGTTAACCAACTGATTTTAGCTGTTCACGACAATTAATTCCTGAACATAGAAACAAAAGTTTTCGCAAAAGCGCCAGTTGAACTCCCAATCAAACCTACAGGAGCAACTAGACTTGTTTCTTCTGTAGGTTTGTCAACTACAATACCTTATTGGTTATGACTATTTAGTCAGAATATATTTTACAGAATGATTTCGAGCTGGGCACGGTATAAAGAGAGCCATTTTTAACCTTTTGACAGCCACAGTCGGCTGTGGTACTCTGCTCTGCTGATACTCGCTCATAGCTTCTAATGTATCACTGGCGTCGTAGGCAGCGTTTTGTTTTGCACGCTGGCTGTCAAAAGGTTAAAGTGCGTAAAATTTGTAGTAGGATACCGTTTAGGGTGTAAAGTAATACTTACAGTTCTCACGTCACGGTACGGCAGCGCTTCGTTTTCGTCGTTTTGTCCTTCCCTACAAACAAACGTGAAATAGCTGTGCAATGAGGTATAACATCCTGTTTTTCACAAACAAGAATGTCGATTATTTGGTTGATAGTTTGCCAGAGCTGTTACTGCAATGTGGACTCGATCACTATAGGAGTAAGATAGATAAGAGATTATCTGTATTTTTCCAAGGTGAGTTAAGCCGGCAATTTATCCATTCAAAAAGTAACAAAATAATGGTTTTCTAATGTTTGGCAACTTTGGCATCATTTTTTTGGCAAATGATTCTTTTCGCTCATGATTTATTTCCCATATCTTTTTTTTTCATTTTATACGCTTACACTTTACAAAATAGGATGTGGTTTTTTTAAAGTCTAATAAATGAAAAACCGGCCAAGTGCGTCCACGAATTTATTTCACATCCCCAGTACTACTACTGTGTGTAAATGGCTACCCATTTAGCCGGCAGGGTTGGTTTTAGGAAACCCATAATATTTTTGAACGAGAGTTAACAACAAAAAATACTAATAATTAGTAATTTGTAATTAAATTACATACCCGCTTTAGGTGTAGGGTACCCTAAAAAAAACTCAAGATTTTATTGTACTGTTTTGTCGGCGTGATTGATTTATATACCAATGCCGAATCACACATTTCTAGTAGTTTTTAATGGTTACTGAGCTAAGCCGAAGACGGACGGACATGGCGAAACTATAAAGGTTCCTTGTTGACTACGGAACCCTAAAAAAGGTATGCGTATGCCATTCTGAATTAGAAAATAATTAGTTTTTCGAACATTATCCAAAAAAGTGAAAAAATATGCGGTTAAAATGTACGTTTTTATAGGCGTCAAAAATAATTTGGCCCATTTGTCATTAGAAGCATACCCAGTTGGTATCCTGAGGTAGGCGAGTGCGTGCGAGGCGGCGCCGCCCTGCAGCACGACGGTCGCGATCACGATGAGCGACGTGGTCGTCAGCATGGCCTGCCGCGCCTCCGACACAGTGTTGCGGATGGCCAGCGCGAACGACATCGCCCCGCGGAGGCCTAGTCGGGTTTCAATGGTGAGAAAAACCGGCCAAGTGCGAGTCGGACTCGCGCACCATGGGCTCCATGCCGTTGTCTATAAAAACGGCAATCACGTTTGTTGCATGGGACTATGTCTCACGAACCGTGATAGTTAGGCAGGTGAAATGGGTAAGTAATAAGAGGTATAACAACTTATCATATAACGCTCATAATAGTATACGCTCACTGTGTATAAGCTTGTTTAGTATAACGATCATTGCACATAACGAAAGAAAGGTATATAATCTCAAAATAAATATTTACGTAAAGTATAACGTACTTTAGATACAACATCAATTGATATATCGATTAAAACGTATAATATTCATAACACCTAAGGAATAGAAAGATTGAAATTAAATATTTTTTGGAAATCAAACGCCAATTATTCCTAACCTAACCGCCAGCGTTTCGACGTCACCCCGCTTCGCGGGGTGTCTATTTCTGCTCTAAGGGACGCAAAGTAACCCTAACCTAAATTAAAAATATTGTTGTTTACTGCGGGGGGCTTCACCCCCGAGCCCCATTTCTTGCGGGCACCGCCCCCCTGTTTCTAGCTGCCCTAACATAATTTTCTGTATTATAATCCTGAAACGAAATTATACTATGTGTTATGTTATGATCCTTAAACGGTATGTATGTTATACGAAATGAAATTAGTAATTTTGAGTGTTATAGAAAAATCGTTATATTATATGCATATCATGTCAATTGACCGTTATTCCTTATAAAAGTATTGGTTTTGTTGTTATAGCTTACGTTATTATATCTTGTGAATTTCATGTTAATAATGAAATTATATATATTGTTGTTATATCTCGTGGGACGCACCCGGCTCTCATACAACGTGTTTTTTTGCCGTTTTTATAGATAATGGTACGGAACCCTTCCGAGTCCGAGTCGCAATTAGCCGGTTTTCTGTTTATTTTAACAATAGTGCTATGATATTTATAATGATAATACTAGTAACTAACCTGAGAAGAACAGCATATGTTGGAAATTCATGGGTATAGGCGGTTTCCTACCCAGGTTCAACAGGAAGGACAATGGGTAAATGTTCACGGCTCGGCCTAGTGTTGATGTAATCTGAATGCTTTATTTAAGGAAATTGCTTACATACATATTTCACTTCATACGCTCTAAGTTGGACTCTACACTCTCTACATATAAATATGTTTTTTTTCCAGTCATTTACCACTTCAGTCACTATACGCGGTATTTTTTTAACAGTCTTAGAGCCGAAGCCCAGTTAATGTATACATTACTTACAAAGAACTAAAAAAAGGTTTTTTTGTTTTTTTTAGTGCATTAATATCGTTTTCTTTGTTATAATATTAATTTTAAACATCCAGCCGAGTGACCTCAGTGTCCGCTAGCCGCCATTTTATCTAGATAGGTACGAACTCTAACCAGGTGAATGAACTTCGTACCGCGCATCATACTGGATTTTTCAAACTTAATTACCTTTTATTACTTTCAAACTTAATTACCTTTTATTACTAAAATCTATTTTTTTTTCATAAATGATTAGTACGTTTTGGATACCTACGCCTAGCCTACCTAGTGGGCTTCGGCTCTAAGACGGTTAAAAAAACACGCTGTATAGCTTCTCTGGAGTAATCTCATTTACAGTCCTATTCGCAGTACAATGATCGGTTTATTTTATTTTTAGTACAAGCTGATGTCTTGTAGTCTATATCAATTAATTAGAAAATGTCAATTCAAAACAACCACTGAAATGACAAAATACTTAATTTTCCCTCCAATCCCTCCATAATGTTTTTTTTACGGAAGTCGTCCGTATTACGCGTGTGTAGTGTTCGAATAGACCCTCACATCATCAGCCTATATACGTCCCACTGCTGGGCACAGGCCTCCACTCATGTATGAGAGGGAACGGGCAGTAGCCCCCACGCTTGCCCAGTGCGGATTGGGGACTTCACATACACCTTTGAATTTCTTCGCAGATGTATGCAGGTTTCCTCACGATGTTTTTCCTTCACCGAAAAGCTAACGGTAAATATGAAATCATATTCCGTACCTAAGTTCCGAAAAACTCATTGGTACGAGCCGGGATTCGAACCCACGACCGCCGCTTGACAGCCGCATGCCTGAACCACTGGGCTACCGTAGCTATCGAATAGACCCTATTAGGGCCATTATACACAAACTGATAATGAGAAATAATAAAATAAATTCCGAGGATTTTAAATCTTGTCTGTGGTCTCTGGTGACTTACGAATACACAATATTTTAAATTTATTCATCAACACATTGAATCATACAGATTTGTATTCTTAATCAGTTCGTGTGTGATAGGCATTAACGCGGATACTTTGGGTCCGATTCAGCCACAAAAAAAATTATAATAATAATTCAGCTGTTTAGCCTGTTCATGAGTACAGACGCCATATTTAGATTAAAATTTAAAAAAAAATACTTCCCGGCCTAGGCCTTCAATTTTGTATGAAATTCCTTTACAGTTCTCTCGAATTGTTCCGCCCGAAATGTGATACTTCGAAGCCTGTTATGACGCACGCAACGACGACATTTCATTGCATGTTTGAGAAAAGTGTAGAAATAAAATAAACATATATATGATAGACTAGTCACAAACAGACATGAACCTATAATACTCAGGACACAGGCTAAAATAATATAATCATACCACGTGCGAGCGAGCTGGTAGCATACAAATCTCGATAACTCTGACCGAAAGGGAAATATCATTGTCCTTGTCATAGTTCCACTTTTTTTATTTGCCACAACTGATTTAGTATGAAGTGGCACATAAACCATTACCCGTCCAAATTAAGTAGGTTGTTTGTGGCAAGTCATCTGCCATTTCAGGAACAGTTCTTAATTTAGCTGCATAGGAGCCTTTCCGTCCCTCACTGTGGCAACACGTATAGCCTGTCCTGAGTATAGGTCCTTGCTTACAGACAAATACTTATTACTATCAAAATCAAATGTATGTGAAAACACCAAAAAACAAGCATTTTCACTTAACCAAAACTCATATTGGTGGGTTGATTATTGCAAAATAACATCATAAGTAGTTTGTTTCTTTGCATACAAACAAGTATAGTAGCAGATATCTTAGATGTTTTATAAAGAGTACCCGGATTGACCAGTTAGGAAGCTAACCTGCCGGAGTGATTAAGAGTACAAGTTTTAAGTGTTGTAAAAAGGATACAAATCCCGCAATGATAAACCACGGGTCGAAATGGTGTTTTGGAAAGGTGAACATGGAGACTCCAATGTAAGTGAAGATGAAGTTCTCCGCCAGGAAGTTGAGCAGCTCGAACAGCTGTTTCGTGCGGTTCCGGGAGTCCGACGACAGGTTGTTGTATGTGTAGTGCGCCTGGCAGATGCCGCAGAACAGCACCGCTACCACGCCTGTAACGTCATGTTAAATTAAGGGGATGCCTTGATTCGAGTCGACCACGCGCACGATAAAAAGAGATGCTCTCTTCGGGAATGGCGTTTTTAGACTTTCGATAAATACTTAACTTACTGAAGTTTTAGTTATATTTCATTGAGTAAAATAAAATACTATAAGTAGTATGATCTTGATTGTGTCGTAAAATAATGTATTGTTTCAGTAGGCTGAGTAAAAAAAGGAAAATAAAGACCCAACTTTGGTTTTTTTTTTTCTATAGAGGAAATTTTAACAGATAAACTTACTATTTAATCAAATAAACAATCATATAGTCAAAAATCATATATCTGAAAATCAGACCTTATTGTTAATCTAGTCAGAACTGCGTTTCAAAGCACGCGATAATTTCCAATGCATTCCCTTAAACCAAACAAAAATGCCACTGGTAGCAAAGGTAGGTGTACACTAGGTAGGTACTAGGTAATAAGTAGGCACAAAAGTCCCGCTTAGCTTCACCAAGAAGGAATAAAGTTAATCTTATTGTCGGCTGGCCTACCTTCATTTTCATTACACATACTTAGAGATATCCGTTTGGTAAGTAGGTATTCATGGGAAGTATTCTTAGCTGGGTTTGCCCGTAATTCCAGTAGGTACGGACAATAAAACTTTGACAACGATATGTTTACACAAAATTAAATCAATAGTGTCTCTTAGATGCCACTGGGTTTTACCCAAAAATAAACTTATGTAGGATTGTTATTTAACAGTAGCTTTTCGGGGAAGGAAACTTTCGCGAGGAAACCGGTGTAAACCCGACAGAGAGGAAACAGGTCTAATTTTCAATTTTAGTCGATGGGCTGGTTAGACTACTTAAATAATAGGTGTGTAGACACTAAATAAAATAATCAATAATGTCATTTTGATGAATAAGGATAAAAATGTAGTCAAATGGAGAAAAAATCACCGCAAAAGGTTAAAGTTATAAATAAGTGTCCAAAGTTTTAAGAAGGGGTATGTTCTGTCCCTTTTTCGCAAAACGCAACTTCATGAAACGATGACGCTTGAAGATTGTGACGTCACTAATAATAGACGGCAACGTGCCGTGCCCATCGTGTTCGGCGCCTCCGTCGACACGCCCCCCCCCCCCCGGCAACATCCCGTAACGTGACGTCACACACTGTTTGCGTTTTCTCTCTCTAACAAGCAATATTAAAACGGTTGTAGCTTCGTAATTCTTTGAGATATCTGAATGGGATTTTCGTCACTGGGCATATTTTTTTGCCTTCTTTCTTTTGGAGTAATAATAATTTTCGAGTCGACACCCCTATTAGGGGAATGTTTCTTTACGTACCCGTCAGTTCGCAGACTTCGGCAATCAGGAAGGCGGCGTAGGACATAAGCACGAAGAGCGCTGACTCCAGGAGGGGCCACTCGCGCACGTGCGTGAACTTGGTCATGTGAAGCGCGGTTAAAGAAATAGAAGGGATACAGAGTACAGTTAGAGGGTTCGAAAATATCTGGACACGCTTTAACGCATTGACAGAATGCCATTCAGATTCAGATATTTGTACAATGACGTATGTGCTGGTAACTGTTTGTACTCGGCTTCGAAAATATACGCAATAGATTTTTCGTCTTATTATTACAATTATACTATGGTGCAAAAATGCTAATATGTATATGTACATATATGACGTCGAACGTTTTTCTGAAATACTATGAAGATGGTAAACAAGCATACGGCGTCATCATCATCATATCAGCCTAAAGACGTCCACTGCTGGACATAGGCCTCCCCCAAAGAGTGCCACAATGACTTTGCGCCGACCCTTCAGTGGTTAGAGGATTCCTTGTCTTGACAACTAGTCAAATGTAGGTCTGGCGACGTTACTCACCACCAGGAATATAATATACAATACCACTCCTGTTCCCTACAATTTTGATGACTTCATCCAATAAAGGAAATTCCTCAGATATAGTATTGGTCCAAGGCAGAAGGTAGCTGCATATATGTTTTAATAAATTTCCTTCTATTTAACCGAGTTTGAGAGTACGGAATGCGTTTTAAATTGAATAATATTAACATACCTAATCCATATAATATGGTTACGCGCTTTGAGCTGCAGTCGGAAGAGAAAGTCTTCTAAGGACGGCTTTTGTTGATGTATCTAAGAGAAAAATTACCATATGTTGCCCTCTTTTTCCACAACGGATTATCGCCGTAAGTTGTTGATCGATCGTTAATCTAGTCAATAAATATTTTATAAGACGTCGTTCGATTGTGTCGCCCTAACCCCTAACTGCTTGAAAATACGTTTGTGACATGTCCCAAATATGGTACTTTTAAAAAGGATATCAATGCAGTCAAACACCCAATGAAGGCACCGACGAGTAAAGAAAGGCTGAAGATACCGATGAAATCTCCAATCGCACCCAAAAACGCCGTGATTTCAAAACCACCGTCATTCGAGTATCTCTTTTCATAATTTTGAATGGCTCTGAAATACACAATAAAATGCTACTAAGAACTCTGAAACGTTTCAGTTAATTTAAGGAAAATGATAAGTAAATTGTATAGTTATTTATTTTAATTGTAATGATAAGAAATTATTAGTTAAATGTTTACCCGCTAAGTACTAAAGCCACTGCATCATTGAGAACACTCTCACCAAATATCATAGCATACAGGTTCACATCAACCTAGAACAAATAGGAAAATATTGATTATCCATATATACTAATTGCCCCACACTTGATTGAACTTGATTATAAATAGTTGAGAGCATGATTATAAATATTATTATAGTACTAGCGGGTAGAAACCCGCGACTGTGTCCGCGTGAAACACGTTTATATCGTACATCCATACAAACTTCCACCCCCATTTGATCATTAACGGATGATTTCCGGGATATAAACTATCCTACATCCTTCTCTGGGATTCAAACTATCTTCATACCAAATTTCATCTCAATCGGTTCAACGGTTAAAGATTGAACAGGTGACAGACAGATACTACAATTATTGTTTAACATGGACAGAAGTAAGAATAATAAAGAAAAAAAGGAGGTAAATTTCGACTGAAGTGGAAATTTAAAAATTATTGGCAGTCAGCGGGATTTGAACCCGCTCCCTCCGGAATCTGCCCATCCGTCTTGCTAACTGAGCTACAGTGGATCCGCTCGTCGCGACTAATCTTTCAATCCCTTCCACTCTTCTAATTAGAGGGCTCGGCTTTGGGAATAGTAGGTAGTTAAGAGCCACAAAAGGGTCCCATTCCCATATTTCCCATCTCAGGAAATTGCTAGCTAGACAGCCAGCGCTGATATTCCAGTGAGACCGCAGGTGATTTCAAGGTGTGACACACAAGGGAAGACACAAAAAATGTTACAACATAAAGTACATACCTAATTCACTTGAGAGTCAAAAAGAAAAAAAATAAAAGCTCAACAGAGCTCAGATATTATACTCATTTCCTCCCTTAAAAATATTAGCAGATATCGGGTATTACTAAAGGAAAAAAGTCCAAGGTGTCATGCTGTGTCATGCCATCTGATTTATTTATCAAATAACAGTGTGCTATGCAATCTTTTTAATTTCTTGAGTACCCATGCTCTCCGTACTATATTTTCTATGAGGAAAACAAAGTCCCATTTTATAACAGAGTTACCTATGAAGAATAAATTATTCCCTATAGAAAACCTAATAAAATAATGGTTTGATAACTGGGTTAGGTACAGGGAAAAGTGTTGTCTTCTCTTTTTCTACTTGCATAAAACCAATTATCAAACTTGGTTATCTGCGGGGAACAAGGGTCTGATTATATGTATCTGTAATCTGTACTGTACTTTTGTGTTATTTTTTATGCAACTACAATTTCGAAATAATGTGATAGTGCTTGTTAGTTTTCAGTCCAATAAGATTCTTATTTGATTTAATATATTGCAGCAATAAATCTTTATAATAACTTTGTGTCAGTGTAAAGTCAAAAGTTAGAGTTTTGTGACACAGCATGTATGTGGTCAGCTTACCTTTAACTGTGAGAATATAGCAAGCACTGTGAGAGGGTCAGTAGGAGAGATCAGAGCGCCAAAGTAAAGGGTATCGAGGAATGTGAAGCTGGTGGCTAGTGACGCAGGCATCAACTGGACGCAGCCATACATTAGTGACCCAATGACGAGAGCAGATAATGCTGTGCCAACCATAGCAAATGTCAGAATTGCACCCAGGTTTCGGAAGAAATATTTCTGTAATAAATGCAAATAAATACAGTTTAGATGTCTTGTTTATTTGTAGTAAAACTTGTTATATCAATTTAAGAAAAAGACAATGTCTATAAAAGTATGACTTACATGAAACCAAACCTCTAGCCGCCTAAAGTTCTATTAAAAGGCATCAGCCTCCTCAATGGAATTTACCATTCTAAATTGGAATAGAGTAGCATTTGTTTTGTTTCATTCTATTTTAAAACAAAACAATCTCTACACTATATCATATCAGTTGATTCCAACTTTATTAAGAATTTTTCTTGAATGGTGGCAGCTAGAGGATAATCCAAAATAATCCAGTAAAATTATAATATAACATCATAAATAGTTGCAGTTATTGAAACAATACATACCCTTTTTAAACAATATCCTGCATGAAATATAATGGGTGGTAAGATAATATTGAAGAATATCTCTGGGTCAAAGGTTGCTTTCAAATCTATTTCATTTTGCTCAACATTCACTATTTCACCCCTGAAGCTGTATGCATATGTCTTATTTTTTACTGGTCCTTCTGAAAAATATATTTATTGCTATACCATATATGTTACACACAACCCATAATATGGTTATAAAAATCTATAAATATGGAAATTGCCTTTTTGTTATAATGATTAAGTCACTCAGGACAAACTTAATGAAGTATTACTATTAGGTACAATTTTTTTTGTTGGGCACAATTCTAATGGTAATCATTACAAGGTTTGATTCCCTTTATTAGTTTTGAATTGCTTCTAGGCTAGCCCGCCATATATTTTTTTTAACTATTTCAAAATAACTTATTCCGTCAGTTTTAAAAAGAAAGTTGTCTATTAAAGATTGTTACAAAGGTATATAAAACATTACAAACCTGCAGATGACATTTGTATTGTATCTGGAAAGTGAAACCGTATCATATCCGGTGGCAAAGACAGGTTGTACTTGGCATCGGGTTCCGGGTGCGCATCAAGGTATGTAACGGCATTGGTGCTGCCCGCATAGCGTATTATAGCGCCTACAATTAGCCCTGTGTAAATAAATAGTTTGATTAGTCATGAGGTTTTGATCATGTGACTTGATTTCATCAGATTCTCTTCTTACCATATATAACCGCCAGCCCTGTTTCGTGCAGCCAGCTTACTCGACGATGCTTGAATACCCATATCGTGAGCACCGTCAGAGTCAACAGACAAGTATAGATCAGCAGGTTCAGGCTGTCTATACGGTGAAGCAAAGTAGCCTTCGCATCCAACGCGATATCCGAGCCAGAAGCGCGGCATATTACTACTAGGGAACATACAAAACACAAACAACCTAGTGCATTCATATTGCGCGAGTACGCACTATTGTAAAAATATCACATTACAGAAATCGATGGAAACTTAAACCCGCACTTATCTAGGTGTCACTTTAATTATAAATAGATTTTGTAGACGCGGGTTTCTAACTAGTTACTGTTTAACGATGGATACCTAAATTAACTCGAAGCACTTAAATATAATTACGTTATCCTGCCAAAACTATTGTTTTTGTCTGCTATGCAAAATCGTTCGTCCATTCATTTGACGTTTTTCAGTTGACTGACGTGAAGTGAAGTGAAGTTGAAGCATAGTTGAAGTAAGCAAATACTAATGTTGCTAGCTTATAACAATATTATTCTTGCTTGCTTTTAAGTGCCAACATATGGGCAGATTTGGTTCGGTCCGACAAGACCGACCGACGAGTACGATGTTCTCTCTGTCGCAGTTGCAAAATCGAGTGTCAGAGAGAGAGATACGTTTTCATTTCGCGGTAGCAGCTTAACGCCTAACAAAAACGAACTTCGTTCGCGTGGAGATACACGAACGAAGTTCCTTTTCGCTTCGCGGTAGGCCACCTCTGTTTTGCTTCGCCTGAAACCAATTTTTAAACACGTTTTTCGCAGAGGTATTAGTACATTTTTTTTTGAAATATTTGTTTAAGGATAGACAAATCTCGCTATAACATATACCTATGTTAATAAGTTTACGACAAAATAAATATTTTAGTACTTACAAGCTTTTATTGCCGGCTGTAAACTGTAGAGTCGAAAGAGTAGCTTCTGCCCTCGACTCCGTGCGCGTGGTACTCGTTTATATCGTAGTTAGTATTTTATATGTGTAAGACTGGAAAAGGTGCGTGAGGTGAGAGAAAGAGTATTAAATAAATACCTAATGTAAGCTGTTCCCACATCAGTTTTAAACAAGCCTATGGACGCTTGCGACTCCCGAGGAGTCACTAGCGCGTTGCTAACCTTTTATTGATTGTTGATGAGACAAACTAGGGACAAATGCAGGTCCCTCATTTTAAACACCCCTGTGTTGCCTTGGGAGCTCTGGCGACCTTACTCACCAAGTCACCACCATGAACACAAGTAACAAAACACTATATTAAGTACCTACATACATACTGAGCAAGTACTAGATAGTGTTCTTTGCCTGAGAGGTACTCCCCCAGTTGGACTGCTCCAAATATTATAAAGATTACATTCCGCTATGCCTTAGGCTTAGGTACACCTCTCTAAATTAAAGTACCCACCCCCGAAAGACCCTAAAGAGCATTATAAATTATGTTAATCATGCGGAACCAGATTACAATTTTTAATCACCAAGGTAATACATCTGTTTGCTGGCATGTACTTGAATAAATACCAATGAGGAGGTCACGAAGTAAGAATATCAGTTACCTACGCATTAAATTATTACGACAAAAACGCTGGGCACAAATCTACCAAGGAGTTACGATGTTATTATGCCAATACTAAGTTACATAGGCTCTGGCAATAGCTTTTGAGCTCGCTTGTACATAAAACCGCATCCTCATTCTTGAGAAGACTACAAGCGGATACTACTTCCGGAAAGTTTTCATTTTTAGGGTTCCGTAGTCAACAAGGAACCCACATAGTTTCGCCATGTCCGTCCGTCTGTCTGTCTGTCTGTCTGTCTGTCTGTCTGTCCGTCTTCGGCTTAGCTCAGTAACCCTTACAACTAGAAAACTGCAATTTGGCGTGGGTATATAAACCAATCACGCCGACAAAACAGTAGAAAAAAATCCTGAAAAAAAAATTTTTTAGGGTACTTCCTCTACATGTAAGTTGGTGATGTTTTTTTTTTTTTCTCGTTCAACCTATAGTGTGGGGTATCGTTGGATAGCTTGTTCAAAAATATTATGGGTTTTCCATTACAATTTTTCAACTCAGTTATGCGTTTGCGAGATAATGAGATTTAAAACCCTAATTTTTGTTCGAGTCATGTCCCCCCCCCTGCCGGCTAAATGGCTTCTACTGGGGCCGTGAAAAAAATCGTGGCAGTAGTACATATAATGAATTTAAAAGGAAAACTATCACAGTTAAGTAGACATAACTAGTTAACGAGTAGTAGACATAACTAGTTAACTGGTAAGAAATACACTTAATTTCGGGTGCATATACATTGTCATTGGAATTTGAACCTTTTATAGTGGACAGTAGAAATAGAATAGAAAAATAGAAATAGAAAAAAAAAATCAATTAAAACACCCTTGTTTTACGACATTTTCTTCTGCCAAAGTGCAGGACAGTTTGTTGGCAGAGGGACTCACTTACAAATAGATGGGTAGGCTTAGCTATTAGTTAGGTAGTTACTTTAATTTTATAACTTTGTTTTCTAATGGTACAGCTTACAGCTCACGTGATTACTTTACTTAGACTACACTTCCAGTTTAGATTTTGTTTTTTCTAAGAAAAACTCCTTCACTTTAACCTTAAACATTCTAAATGTATTACATACGGTATATCATTATATATTTTGGGGAACAAGTACTTCCTACTTCTCTTCCCATAATAATTATTACCACACGCCGGCACCTCTAGGGCGTTTTCATAAATTGTTGTTGGTGGCGTAAGCGGAGTTCCACTTTTATAAATGGGCTAAATTGATTTGAAATGTAGCTGAATCGATAAAGTGTTGTATAAACAACAGAAAAATACTGTTGCGCCGGTGGTATAAACTTCAAACTTGATTTTCCATGCTTTAGAAGCGTTTTCAGCAGGCTGAAAAGTGATTTCAGGTCGTTTCAGAGGTGGCTCTTCCACATACTAGAAGATTGAAAATTCACCCTAGTTGCCGTTGTTTTCAGGCGCCTGAAACATGTTTTCAGTCCGTTTCAGGACAGCCTCTATCAGATGGCGCAATAACCTGAAAACCCGTTTTCAGGCGTTTTCAGGACCCCTTATGGGCCTTTGAAGTACACTTCAGTATATGGCGAAATTTCTCGAAGGAGTGAAAGAGACAGCACTATTAGAGAGAGACATCTAGATTGAGAAGGTTCGAGAAGTGTGCGAAAGAGACAGCACTATTAGAGAGAGACATCTAGGTTGAGAAGGTTCGAGAAGTGTGTGAAAGAGACAACTAGAAAGGGACAGCATAAATATTCGGGTCGAACGAGCATCGAACAATCTAGACGCTCTGGAACATTCACGAACCGAGGGGCCGCCGTTCCTAGAATTGGACCTTGGACCGATTATTCAAGATTTCTCCGGAATGTTCTAGTGCGAAGGTCTCCGGTTATATAAGCCGCGCGTCAACGCAGCGGAGGGGAGTTTTGAATTAAACTGCGAACAGTGCGAATCTCAAAGCGAAGCGAGTGAAAAGTGTGTCATAGTGAAGTGATTTATTAAGTAGGCCTTGTTAATTAGTAATTTTGTAATAAAGTTTGCATTTCTTTTAATTAGTGATCAACTCGTGTATTTTCTATCACGTTACCCACCCCGTGGACGTAACAATACTAAATTTATTTGGCAATAATGCCAAATTAATTAAAAAAAACTCAATTTTATTTCGTTTCTACTGAAAAGAAGTTCCATTACGTCACTGATTATGAAAATGATTAAAGAAAAATAGACACGTTAAAAATCTTCTAAAACTTTATTAATCAAATATAAACACAACACAATTGGTAGGGCTGAGCTGCAGGCTACTACCGGGGTCCACAGGCGGCGGATAGTGGAATGGCCATCAGATATGATGGTTAGCTGCGAATATACTGAATAAGCAGTCCCCGACCACACAGCGGCAGGGTTATCAGGATGTAGTGGGTAGGCTTGTAGGAGGGGCTACTCTATAAAAAGCTACAATATCCGACGACGATTATGTGACATGGCGAGTAGTTGCCGCCATTAAATAAGCAATCCTCTAGTGTCAGGCAGCAGTAGCACTAGTACCGACTGGAGAACGAAGATAGGAATCTGGAAGGGCTCTTGTTTGGACATCACGGAGCCCGTGAACCTCGGTTCGTGTACTGCGGTGTGGAAGGCAAGGGGGAAACCACCACACTATGCTTCCTCAAAAAAGGAGTAATGGATTACCAAGAGCCGACAAGAGCCAAGCTCTTAAATAAATGATGATGATGATGAAACACAAAATTATTATTGGACGTTTTATATCAAAACAATGAGTTTTATGAAATAATCTTTCCTTAACGCTACTTTTCTGTACTTTGTACTACATGTTTTTGTTTCTGCAGCGACCACTGCGTAATATTAATAGAAAATATTTATTAATCTGAGATACCTAGTTATATTAGAGTTTTGAAGTGTGTATGCACCTTAAACTTAATCGGGCTGTCTAGTGTGCCATGTATGATTTGTTATTATCTATGGACGAACTGTCACGTCACGTCCCCTTTCGCTCTGAGCGCTGCTCGTGCTACTTGTGTTTGTTTTTGTGTCGTCCTTTTAATCTATAATAATCCAAGATTCTATTAATAAGTTTTAACAATCCGACGACTGTATTTGCTCCATATATTTATGATAATATATCGGTGCATATATTGAGATCCTGACTTTGATTTCTTCACCGACGCTACCCCTGCCAGAAGGTACGGAACCCACGGGATCCTCTGTGTGCCACGTGTGCACCAATAAGTTAAATACTATTTACTAAGCACATTTAACTTTTAATATCTTTAACATAAATCGCAATATTTTTGGAATTTGAATCACAGACTCTAAATGGACAATGGCGTATAATGGAACTCAAAGTGGCGTTTAGGAACTATAAGGCACCGTTCATATAATATTATTATATTAAGGGCACGTTATCCGAAATCGAGCTATTTTACATCCAATAATAAACACTGAAATCTTGAGTTTAATGATGGGATATTGAGATATGTTATAGTTTAATAATCGCCCTTGTTACTTTTACGGACCAAAATACGAAATTTTAAACTTCGCTCGATCATATCATGCCAAGAAAAAAGGGAATATTATGATCTTATTTCTAGTCATACATAAAGTGGGCGCAAAATTGACTCAAGTGAATAATGTCAAAAAATAGACAATGATGTAAAGAAGATCTTTTTACGGACACTTTCTTTAAAAATGGCTTTAAATTTTTCTATACACAATTTATCTGGGAAAGTGACCTGCGCGTCTCGTTTTAGTAGGCAGATGGCCGCGCGGCCTCAGGCTGGACGGACGTCTGTAGCGATTTTTTCATTTTGACAACCGTGATTTTTGAAAATGTAATACCAGCAACCAGATAATAATATGATTTTAGGGAAAAAATATGAGATATGATGTGGTTGGATAAGCACTCAAACTAGATAATATGGTATTTTTACAAACCCACTAATATAAAAGTTCAAAAAGTATGCCATTACAACGCAATTTTCCATATTTTTCTTCTTCGAGCCCTTTCTTAGTGTAAAAAGTTTCAATTAGTTTCTTTAGTATGAGGAGTATTTTTTTATTACACAGGCCATATTGTCTTTTACGCCGTATAGGCGTATGTGTGTGTATTTGTGATAGATTTATTGTGACGTGATTGTGACATATTTTAGTACGTCTGACATTTGACATATATGTCATGTTGTCTTACGCAATTATTGATTTTGCAAAGCTAATATTCTAAATAAATATTAGGAAGTACAAGGAGCACCGTTACGTGTACCTACGAGAAATGCAGATTTTGCAATTTATGATGCTGTAATTATCATCCAGCCATTATGTTTACGCCACCCAGTGATGTGCAGTGCTGCAGTGCCAACGACTTGGATCCTAATCGAGAAAGACATAGTCACAATTAGATCAACTCGTAATCCTCTACAGTTGGACGTTCCACTGGTCTCCCGCTAATACTTCTGCTGCTGCAAAAACTATCGATGCGACATAGTATAGCAGGCCCCGTCATGGTGCTATTGAACAAATTGTGAACAACGCGATCACTATTAGATACCAATCTTCAAAATACTAATCTAGCTTCAGCACACTTCAACCTCTGGATGTTTTTTAAACTGAAAGTGAAATGAAGACCCCAACAATCACTTAAAACAGTATGGCGCATACATCTGTTTAATATTTTGTTACCTAACTCATTGGCCAAAAAATAAAGCTATTTTATTCTCGAATTTAATTGTGTCATTATAAGGTGTAATTTACTTGAAGGCAGTTACGTAGGTACCTATATACTGTGTATACTTTTCGTATAAAAGTATAATATGATAAGGCAAGTAATTGTTTCATTTTATTTACTCTGAGGCTAAGGGATTCTCTTAATTCTAGAACATTATAACATATGCTGGTTATATACTGGTTATATACTGTGGATGGACTATCTTATGTATGTGTCGGAAGCACGGCGTGGTATCTTCGTATAACTGTTTGAATTTACATAGCTTCAAAATTGCCACATGATTTTGTATGTTTTAAGTGGTTAATGACTCTCCTTTAGGTACAGTCACCAGCATAAATATATGACTATGGGCAACGCTGCTAAAATATCTGATCATCAATTGAAGGTATAGTTATATGACGATACAAAGGCGGTAAAAATATGTGATGATTTACAGCCGGCATATAAATCATTTTCCTGTAACAGCATAAATATCAGATCAGACCACGTAAAAATATCTGATACTCCACGAAATCAAAATGATGTGACATATAACGAGCGTAATCTTCTATACGCTGTAGAAGCATAAACATCGGATAACGTAACGACAGCATAAATATCTGATACGATTGGCAGTAAAAAATATCTCTAAATTCTGCAAAAATGAACTTTATCAGCCTTGACATACGGTCGTAATTTGAACAAAGCTATTTGACGCTTCTTGAAAAGAGTATTAACCTGTCATTGGATATCGCCGTCTCACGATTTAAAACGTGAATTTGACAGAATTGCTAAAAGTCAAAATTGTCAGATGGGCCTAATATTGCGTTTCTGAGCCTTATATTTATAAGGAGCCGTTGAATTGATTGACAGCTAGTCCCTAATGTAATTTGACCCCTAGAATTGTAGCACATATGTGAGCATTCGGTGGTGCAACTTATACTAGTCCATCTATAAATGCAGCTACTAGTCTGAGAGCTTTGTGGATTCCTCCCCAGCAGTACGAATTACAAATTGGTTCGACTCGCCTCTTCGCTCGTCTTTGATATCACTTGAAGCCTTCGTAAAATTAAACGAAACGATTTTATGACACTTCTTTTTGGATTCCGTAATAAATTAGAATTTTCTAATGAAGGTAGCATACTGTGATATGGGGTCAGTTTTATGCACATGCGTGGTGGTGGTGATGATGATGATGATGTGGTGTAGCAATTAATTTTGTAGGACCGTGGATATTCGGGTTGTAAAAGACAGCGCACACTTGTGCAAGATAAATTCTAAAGTCATTAACATTTTTATTTGTGGTCTATGATTTATTGAAATCAGTTGCATTTTTCTTGGATTCTCTTGAAATTAAGTTATACGATAGGAAGATCCATATTGTCGGTAGAAGTTGGCAAAATCATAGGAAAATTTCATCAATGTTCTCCTGCTTATATTCATGCGATTTTGCACCTTAGTGGAACACGCATAGAGTTACTATAACGTTGTCAATCTAACGTAGGTACCATTTGCTTTTTTAATTGTATATCACCTACCGAAATCACCGAAATGTCTCTAAGAAACATACTTGGAATAAAATACGAAATGTCAACAGGTCTGTCATTTTCCAGTAATATGTTTTGACAATTTCAGTTTCTCTAAGGAGGTTGGTGACTGGTTTTTATTCTTAATGTTACCAAAAAAATAATTAATCCTAGGTCAGTGACCTGTCTCATTAAAGTGAGATAGTGTGCGTGAAATGTAATGGTGTGCGTTACTGGGGAGAATTACGATAACGTTGCGCCGCCTAGCGGATATATTGTGTCGCGTATGTAGCTTTACTCGAATAGGAAAGCCTTAATATATTAACGATCCACACAGAGTATAATAAAACACCATGAGATCACGGCAGTAATTTTAGTTAAGTAGTTACTATATTCATTAAATACTAAACCTACTTACCTAAGAATCAGACAGTTCAAGTATAAATTTCAAATTTGGTCCCTCGTCCTTTTTTTAGGGTTCCGTACCTCAAAAGGAAAAAACGGAACCCTTATAGGATCACTTTGTTGTCCGTCTGTCTGTCTGTCTGTCTGTCTGTCAAGACCATTTTTCTCAGGAATGCGTGGAGGTATCAAGCTGAAATTTATATCAGATACTCAGGTCTATTGTCTCTTGGAGCTGTAAAAAAATCAAACTTAAAAGCCAACGCAATCAAAAGATACAGTCGTTTATGCTGCAAATTTTAGAGCTTTTCGACACTCGCAAAACCTACGGGGTACTTCCCGTGAACTCAGAAACTTGAAATTTGGCACGAAGCATTGTCATATAGCACAGACAGAGGAAAAATTACGAAAAGTAGTCATTTTTAGTTAAATCATACAAAAAAACACTTTTTAAATTTTGAACTTAATACCTTTTTCCTCATAAACGTGTGGTGGTATTAAATTGAAATTCATGACAAATACTTAGGGCTATATGACCCATCAGATGTAGCAAAACCAAACTTTTATGTCAACGCAATCAAAAGAAATGGCAATTTAAGTCGCATATTTTGAAATTGAGTACTCGCAACAAACTCAAAACCTAAAGGGTACTTCCCGTTAACACAGAAACTTGAAACTTGGCACGAAGAAATTTCATATAGCACAGACAAAGGAAAAATTACGAAAAGTAGACATTTTTAGTTAAATCATACAAAAAAATACTTTTTAAATTTTAAACTTAATACCTTTTTCCTAGTAAACGTGTGGTGGTATTAAATTAAAATTCATGTCAAATACTTAGAGCTATATGACCCATCAGATGTAGCAAAACCAAACTTTTATGTCTACGCAATCAAAAGAAATGGCAATTTAAGTCGCATATTTTGAAATTGAGTACTCGCAACAAACTCAAAACCTATAGGGTACTTCCCGTTAACACAGAAACTTAAAACTTGGCACGAAGAAACTTCATATAGCACAGACAAAGGAAAAATTACGAAAAGTAGGCATTTTTAGTAAAATCATACAAAAACCATTTTCTTAAATTTTAAACAAACTACCTTTTTTCTCGTAAATGTGTAGAGGTATTAAATTGAAATTCATGTCAAATACTCATGTCTATAATACCTTTCAGCTGTAGCAAAACGAAAGTTTTATATCCACGCAATCATAAGAAATAGCAATATAAGCCGCATAATTTAAAACTAAAAAAGGTGTATGTGAAGTCCCCAACCCGCCCTCGGCCAGCGTGGAGACTACTGCCCGTTCCCTCTCATCCATGGGAAGAGGCCTGTGCCCAGCAGTGGGACGTATATAGGCTGGTTTATATTATTATGTATTATAGGTAATCTCAAGGGTATCACAACCTAAAGTTACTTTCCCGTGAACTCAGCTTTCAAAAGAAACAGCAATTTAAGTAATCCGCTTATTTTGCCGTTCGCAACTTTGATTTCCTTGCGAGTAGTTCTACTCGTAAGGAAATCAAAGCCTAAAGAATGATTACTAAATTGATAAAGTGACCCTGTTTAAATTTATGGTCCCCCAGCTTTCCACATTGTAATGTTACGGATTCCATTTTCATTTATCATTTAGTAATAAACATACTAAGTACAACTTTTGCTTGTTATAGGTTTGTACGGAACCCTCGGTGCGCGAGTCCGACTCGCACTTGGCCGGTTTTTCTTTCCATCGTTTTCTTTTATTGGCTTGTTCTTCTTCAGTAAGATCTTTTTTCTTCTTTTGTCTTGATAATTCCTTTTTCCTTTTCATGTTTTTGTTGGTAACTTTTTAATTTCTCCCGGATGGATTAATCTTTTTTTTATAATATTATTATATTGAAACCCTTTTTTTAAGAGCGGGCGTACCGCCAGGGAAAAATCAGAAATCACCCGCGCGCCCCGCACCTGCCGCGCTGATGCGTCTATTGCTGCCCCGCTCCTTCTCGCATAGTATATGCCCCGACAGTCAGATGAAACATGATGAATACCTATGAATAATAGGCATGATGACTCATGTTCAAATTGATAACGTAGTGATGCTAAATGTATAGGAAACCATCAAATTACCGTAATAAAGTATAAATAATAAAATATAATTAAAATCGTAAAACGATATGAACCTTGAAAGTTAAGAAAAAAATTTTTTTTTTATTTTACAAGAGTAAATTTAAAGGTACCAATAGAATCCTTAGGCTTTTATAGAAACAAAATTGTACAACAATTATGTACTTAAACGCAGTATTCCGCGAATGAAACGACAATTTAAGAACCTGATTTTCCATACGACGATACATGTAGGTACTTTGTATTAACAAATGTCGGCTGTGACGTCACGCCTGTCTGTCTTTCAGTATTAAGCGTTTTGCGCTGCCGCCGCTGCCGCCAGCGAGGTCAATCTTTGTCTCAAATTTTTGGGTATTTATGTTCTTTAATTGTAGTTCCTCCAATACAAACATTTGTTCCTGTCCAAAAACTGGTTCAAATGACATCATAAAAAAATTTAGTCATCATCCCTATTATAAAAAGTGGGAAGCAAGACCAAATCTGTACCTATATTTGAAGATATTATTTTCGCTATTAAGTCACAGTTTCGAGAGCTATAACTGAAATATGACCTTCCGTTTTTTAGGGTTCCGTACCCAAAAGGTAAAAACGGGACCCTATTACTAAGACTTCTCTGTCCGTCTGTCTGTCTGTCACCAGGCTGTAACTCAAGAACCGTGATAGCTAGATAGTTGAAATTTTCACAGATGATGTATTTCTGTTGCCGCTATAACAACAAATACTAAAAAACAAAATAAAATAAATATTTAAGGGGGGCTCCCATACAATAAACTTTTTTAAACTGTTTTATAGAGAATGGTACGGAACCCTTCGTGCGCGAGTCTGACTCGCACTTGGCCGGTTTTTATTTACTAAATCACGTAAGGGTTACAATGGCTAGTAAAAACCTAAAGCAAAAAAAAGCCATAATCGATTAAAACTTTTGTGAGACATGTCTAAAATACTACTAATATAACCACGGTTAAATTCACGTATTAAATGTCACGACAGGCGACATGTTTCGAACTCTTCGGGAGTTCTTCTTCAAAACAATCATCGAAAACACTCATCCTGAAGAAGAACTCCCGAAGAGTTCGAAACATGTCGCCTGTCATGTCATTGAATACGTGAATTTAACTGTGAATTTTCTAAGTAGCATTAAAAAAACTGTTATATATTATGAAACCTTCGATCATGTCTATGAAAGTCAGATTTTCGGGCCACAGTGTTGCGGCCAAATTTTTCAATTCTGATCTCGGATTCCTGCTTGGAGACAATGGAGACGCTCTGGCCCTTTAGTTATCAATTTTGAACATACTGGTAGGTACTAAAGAAAAACTGCTTAATTGTGTTCACTTTTTTTAATATAAAAATGACCAAGTTCGCAGGCAATAATTGTTGGAATCTGCACCCTCGATAACCCTAAAAGCGACACCCGTGATGACTTTAAAGAAAAACAGTGTCAATAATGTCACTACGGGCGATATGTTTCGAAATCTTCGGGAGTTCTTTTTCAGGATGAATGCTTTCGCGGCGGTGTCGCTTGAATCACGACAAGATTCAAGCAAAACCGCCGCGAAAACACTCATCCTGATGAACCCCCGCAGAGTTCGAAACATGTCGCCCGTAGTGACATTTAATACGTGAGTTGAACCTTGTATTAGTATTATTTCAACATGTCTCACGAAAGTTTAAATTCGAAAAACAATGTCCGCCATCTTGGAATTCAAAATGGACATCATTTCTCGAAAAGCCTGAAAACGTATGTTGTTCTTTAAAAAAAAACGCGCATCGTAATTTACAACAAATATTTCAAAAATGAAAATAACGCGACCACTTTTTGAATTATTTCCGACTTCGAATTCGTATTTAGAGACCGAGAGGACATCGATTTTGAAATTAACCGGATTTATACTCAACTAGCGATCCGCCCTGGCTTCGCTCGGATACTATATTAAATTATATTATACATATGAACCTTCCTCTTGAATCACTCTATCTGTTAAAAAAAACCGCATCTAAATCCGTTGCGTAGTTTTAAAGATCTACGCATTCATAGGAGCAGACAGCGGGAGGCGACTTTGTTTTATACGAGTACTATGTTGTAGTGATAGTGATAATCTTTCATAAAGTAAATACACGCTCGACAGAAAAAATGTTCGTGTACTTTTGCATGTACTACACAAATTATTCTAAGAAGCCGGTCGCCGGCCGATCGCTGCGTAATCTTATGGTTGTATTTCGAACTTTAAGGTCTACATGTTAAGGTCGACTTTTAAATATATTATTTCAAAATATACAAAAATATCTACTGGAATGTAATGATACATTCATTCACTGGACGAATATACTGGGTCACAATATTATTGAAATAATTATGTTCACCGTGCTGTCGTGAGAGCACAGAACGTAGTCCTCTCGTCTCAGCGGAGCGATTGCGATTGACTCCGCCCGCGAACGGCAACAGAAGATATACCAAACTGCACGAAACACGCGACGGGAGAAACAGTATCGCGCTTAATAAAAAAGACCTATACGCCAAATACGTTATACCTCAATAAGTCTGAGAAGGGACTACATAAAAAAACGCCGCTCGTCAAATCACTAGGCAATATCAAGAGCTATATTATACACTAAATTTTTACGTAAATTATATGCACGGGAACGGCACACAATTGAAATTAGGTAAAAATAAGACATGTTTTGGCGATTGTTTTCTATCGAGGCAATTTTGGTTTTGTATGGTTTTTTTCAGACAAATAAATTGCAAATATGATGTAGTTTCTGTATGTTCATTTTCCTGGCATTCGCTTTAGTTTGTCATAGGTAAATATTCAATCTAAGAACTCCGATTTCGCGGAGCGCCCCCTCTTAAGCATTTGAGATAGGAAGGTAGTTAACTTTATATATTGTGATATATACTTTTTTAATTCACGATAGTGTAATTTCGATTAAAATAATTTTATAATTTCTGGTAATTTTAGAAATTAACTCCTTATGAAACGAGCTTTAGAGTTCCATTACGCCACTTTTTCGTTCCATTCACGCTATATTGGCGTAATGGAGGTGACGTATCCGCGACAATATAACATTAAAATGAATTTACAATCAGAAAATAATCATTTAGACAAATATAACTATCTTTTCATAATTATTATTAAAAAATGAGTTCGATATAGTAAAGAAACAAATACGCAGGATTTTCTTACCTTGTCAAAACCAGTCTTGTAAGTGGAACTTCGGTTTTGGATGCAGGAACACGCGACCGAGATTTTAAAATAAAAATAAATAGCTAATAT
The DNA here is from genome assembly GCA_945867215.1 of Epinotia demarniana. Lineage (NCBI taxonomy): Eukaryota > Metazoa > Arthropoda > Insecta > Lepidoptera > Tortricidae > Epinotia > Epinotia demarniana. The sequence goes on from OX244263.1 coordinate 20,401,368, forward strand.
ATTCCAAATTGTTGAAAAAATGTATTACAAATGTCCAAAAGAACGAATATAGCAAAGTTGTTATAAATAGTAAAAATATATGCAGGGCTTCATGGAGGGTTATAAAAAAGCGGCCAATTGCGTGTCGGCCCACGCACAACAAGGGTTCCGTGTCTATTGAAAAGGTCGTATCGTTATTAAAATCTTATGGCACTTACGTCATTTTCTTTAAGGAAGGCAGTTTTTTATAAATATCTCGAAAACCTTTGAACCGATCTTGTTCAAAACAAATTTCGCTGAAAGAATTTTATAAGCCCTATGAGCATGACTTTTTTCATATTTTTAAAATACACGGTTCAAAAATTAGAGGGGGGGGGGGGACACAATTTTAGTGACTTTCGGGGCGATTATCTCCGACTCTATTCACTTAATCCAAAAAAATGCTTAGAAACCTTATATTTGTTTTGAAAGGCCTGTCGATTGATGTACCACAAGTGGGCTTGCAATGAAAAAATAATTTTTGACTTTCAGTTTTATGTATGGGGTGCACCCCTAAAAAAAATCTTTTTTAGTAGTTTCATTACAAAACTATGTAGCGGTTAACAAAATACACCCTACCTTCAATTTTTTATTCAAATACACCTTATGGTTTTAGAGTTAAATGCCTGTGACATACTGACGAACAGACAGACAGACAGACAGACATGACGAATCTATAAGGGTTCCGATTTTTGCCATTTGACTACGGAACCCTAAAAACGAGGTGGAACATGAAAATAAGAGCCATCACATCGACTGCATTAATTGCAACAATGCAACAGTAGCAGACCCAATTAAAATCGCAGAAACATTAAATCTTTTATTTATTGAAGCTACAAATAAGATAAACTATAGAACTGCAAACACGCTTAACAAAACAAAAACTGAGAACTCTATCTTTTTGGAACCTCTTTGTATAAATGACGTGGCCAAAATCATTAACTCGCTCAATAATACGAATGCAGAAGGTTATGATGGTGTCGCAACATATATTTAAAAAAATGTTGTCCTGAATTACTTAAGTCCAGTCATAACATATTTAATAAATGTATCCTTAGAAACAGGCGTATTTCCAAGCAAGCTTAAAAAATCTATTGTAATACCCATTTACAAAAGCGGTGATAGAGAGGATGTTGGAAACTATCGCCCTGTTACGATCATACCAATATTATCGAAGGTGTTCGAGAAGGCGATGTACTTAAGACTTCGTAGTTTCTTTAATAAATTCAATATTATTGCACCGGAACAACACGGTTTCATCAAATTTAAATCAACCACTCTTGCCATCTTTAACCTTATACGCGAAACGATAACTCATAACGATAATCAATGCTTTACAACCGTATTATTCTTTGACATGTCGAAAGCATTCGATTTCGTCGCCCATGACTTGTTTCTGTTAAAATTAGAGCACTATGGCATAAGAGGCCCGGCATTGCAGTGGATTGAATCTTATGTGAAGGAGAGACAACAATGTGTGGAAATTAAAAGCGTGAATAGTTTACAATTATCGGAACAGTATAGATCTAATTTCAAATATAATAATTATGGAGTCCCTCAAGGGAGCATTTTAGGTCCGTTACTATTTTAGATTTATGTAAATGAATTGCCGGAGGTAACGAACCTTCATATATACTTATAGCTTCATATATCGCTAGGAGCTCTCGATCATATGGACTGTATTTTTGCTGAGCGGGATTTAATTTTTTGGAGAAAAAGGCTAACGGCTCCCACGAACCACGTTTGAGTTGCTGTAAAACCGCTCCGATTGCTACATCTGAGGCATCGGTTTGTAACGCCAGCTCCGCTTTAGAATCTGGATGTGCCAGTAAGGTAGCGTTCGACAGACACGACTTACTCTCATTAAATGCCTCACGTAGTGCAGGTGTCCAGTCAATTGACGTTGACCCTTTGGGATCTCCAGCAAGTAGAGCAGTGAGGGGTACCAATATTCTCGCTGCTCCCGGGACAAATCGTCGGTAGAAATTGAGCATTCCCAAATACCTTCGCAACTGCTTAATCGTCTGAGGTGCCGGGAAGTCACTAATGGCTTGTACCTTTGACTCTAATGGACGGATACCATCTGCTGATACACTATATCCCAAGAAAGTTACTTCGGGCTGTCCAAACACGCATTTCGAAGTATTTATCAGCACACCGTAGTCTTGATGGCGCTTAAAAAGCTGGTTCAAGTGTTCTTGGTGCTCAATCTCTGAAGACGATGAAATCAAAATGTCGTCAAGGTATCCGTAAGCAAAATCAAAACCGCGCAGAAGTTCGTCCATAAATCTTTGGAACGTTTGAGCTGCATTACGTAGCCCAAATGTCATGAACGGGAATTCAAACATACCAAAAGGGGTTGTTATGCTAGTTTTGGGGATATCCGGCTCATATACACGTATTTGTTTATATGCCTTGATGAGGTCTATGGTTGAAAAAACTTTTTTACCTGCGAGAAGATAAGCGAAGTCCTGTATGTGACGAACGGGGTATTGATCAGGCACAGTTCGAGCATTTAGTGCCCTGTAGTCTCCGCAAGGTCTCCATCCGTTGTTTTTCTTTCGCACCAGGTGCAAAGGTGATGACCACGGGCTTTCTGATCGTCGTGCGGTTCCATTTTGTAGCATATCGTCGAATTCCTGCTTTGCAATCTTTAACCGTTCTGGGTCCAGACGTCGAGGACGGCTTGCAACCGGGGGACCAGGTGTTGTCCTTATATGATGCACTGTATCGTGCTTAGGGTTACCTAGTTTACCGGCTGGACGGGTGATGTCCGGGTAAGAGCGTAGAAGAATCGCGTAATCGGAGTCATTCCCAAAGGTTGTATGAACCGATGATATAGTTTCGGTCGTGCTAAACTGCGGCACAGTGACAGAGAGAGAAGTAGTGCCATCGGTCAGCTTTTGCTTGCGGCAGTCGACGAGCAAGTTGTAAAAAGATAAAAAGTCAACACCGATGATTGGTTTCGCGACATCGGCTACTGTAAATCGCCATTCGAAAGCTCGTCGTAAGCCCAAATCGAGATGTAAAGTTATGTAACCATAAGTAGCTATGGCTGTTCCGTTAGCAGCGAACAACTCGTATTTAGTCTTATTGCGGCGCTCGTTCACAGACACTCGAGGGAATACGCACAGGTCCGAACCCGTGTCGATTAAATATTGAATTTTTGTAGAACGATCTGTGATGAATAAGCGGCCTGATGGTGAAGTGGGGCAGGCGCTTTCGGCCACTACTGCCTGCCCTGTTTGTTTCCCGACTTGAACGTGCATGGCATCACGCATCTTTCGGCCTTAGACCCGAAACGATAATGATACCAGCAAATAGTAAGACCTTCGGGAACTGCATGGAAGAAGCGTTGCCTGGATTTGGAACGAGATGCACCTCGACTCTCAGATCGGTAGCGTCGAGTCGGCTCCCTGCCTTGACGTCGTGGGTTGTCAACTTTGAGTAACGCTTCTACTTGCTGAGTTAGCTCTTCGACGCGCTGTATAAGTCCTGAGGCTGTATCCGTCGACGGCTCAGATGATGTGCTGGCTATGCTCCTCGTAGTTGGAGCCAATTCCTGGATGCGGTCGGCCAGTTCCACTACGTCGTCAAGCGAAAGCTTGGGTTGCGATGCGACTATGGTTTGTATATTGTTAGGCAAACGGCCAGACCAAACTGGGCGCAGGAAGTCGTCGGGCACCGTCGGGCCAGCTAAGCTTCGTAAATGTCTCAGAAATTGGGTGGGTTTACGATCGCCGAGTTCTTCGTGGAGCATAAGTTGTCGGGTTTTTTGCACTTGGGAGACCGATAAACGCCTAATCAACACCGTTTTAAGTTTCTCGTATTTGTTTGCATCAGGCGGCGACAGGATTATATCTTTTACCTCGCAGGCAAACTGCGGCTCTAGCTGTCCGATTACGTAGTAGAATTTGGTGGAGTCACTTGTTATTCCCGATAAAATAAACTGACCTTCAAGCTGCGCAAACCATACCGCTGGTTCTTCGGGCCAAAACGGTGGCACCCTTACGCCGACCCGGAAGACCTCTTGTGTGCCTGACGCTGTGTTTGCGCTACCTGATGGCGTGATTACTGTTTGTGCCTGTGGTGTATCTCTATGGCCTGTTGCCATGATTATTCTGTCAATGTCTTATAAATAACTGCGTCACATTTTTAGCTGAATAAAGCCAATATTTCCAATGGTTTCTCTTTAAGTACTCCGTACGTATCAATTTATTCAGCTAAATAATTATCTACCGAAAGGAGTAAGACATGCTCCCAAGTATCGCGAATATGTCACGCTATCTTCGCCCGGAGAGATTTGACGAAGAGCCAAGCGCCGCCGCATCTGATTTGAAATGGGCGCATTGGTATTTCACTTTTAATAATTTCCTGGCCGAAGAATGTGCCCCGGATGCAAAGGATTCTATGAAATTGAATCTCTTAGTTAACCATCTCTCTCCCACAATATTTTCATATATACGGGCATGTAAAACATATGTCGAAGCTATCGCAACTCTAGAGAGTATATACGTAAAACCCAAAAACGAAATACTTGCCAGGCACTTGCTAGCAACACGTAAAAAGAGAACTGATGAAACTGTAAAAGAGTACATTCAATCACTAAAACTGCTGGCCCTCGAGTGTCACTTTACGCAAGTTACTGCAGAGGAGCATCAAAATGAATCTATGCGTGGGACGTTCATCGCAGGCATCAATTCTCAAAAGATAAGGGAAAGACTACTGGAAAAATTGAATCTAAGCATGGAAGAAGCTGTTAACCTGGCGATTTCTCTTGAAGATGCAGGGATAAACGCGCAAACATTGGGTAATACTAGCACATCATTGAATCTCAACGCCTTATCCCAATCTAATAACGATAATAACGCTGCAGCTGCAACGCCTACCTTCCATCCGAGTTCCAAACGACGCTGCTTCTTTTGTGGTGGAAACGTACACCAGCGCATCAAATGCCCCGCGGCTAACGAATGCTGCCAACTTTGTTCCAAAAAGGGTCATTTTGCCGGGTAAGTAATACGAGGTATAACAACTTATCAATATAACGGTCATAATATATACGCTCACTGTGTATAAGTTTGTTTAGTATAACGTTCATTGCACATAACGAACGAAAGGTATAATGTCAGAATATATAATTTCGTAAAGTATAACGTACTTTAGATATAATATCAATGGATATATCGATTAAAGCGTATAATATTTATAACAGCTAAGGTTTATAACATATATTATTCAATTTATCTAACATCAAACAGTATAATGCTCGTATAGTAGGTATAATCGCCTTCAGTTATTTTAATTCAGTTATTTTAATGTCTGCAGGTAAGTATTGATCATTATAAAACAACGTTGTGGGTTGGGGTATAAACGTAATATGATTTAGTGGTCATCTTAGTCGGTTGACATAATTGATTTTTACTGTTGTATGTGTTGTGTATTAAATCATATATAACGCGTTCAAATGTGAAGTATTCAAAAGTGCAAAAAGAGCAATTAAATTGCACGAGAATGGTTACAGTTTTTTTTAAAACAGACAAGTAAATAACAACTTCTATTGGATTTGCGAGTTAATCCGGCGAGAAGACTGCAACTGCATTAAACGTTTGTAAGATTGAAATTAAATTTATTTTGATATCAAACACGCCAATTATTTTAATCTAACCTTACCTAACCGCGAGCGTGTCGACGCCACCCCGCTTCGCGGGGTGTCTATTTCCGCACTAAGGGACACAAGGCAACCCTAACCTAACCTACGAGGAATACCATTGTTAAGAGTATTTGTTGTTTTTTTATGCGAGGGGCTTCGCCCCCCGAGCCCCCCTTGTAGGTGGCTCCACCCCCCCCCCCCCTTCCTGGCTACCCTAACCTAATTTTCGGTATTATAATCCCTATACGAAAATGTACTATGCGTTATGATCGTTATGTATGTTATACGAAAAGATATTATATGTCATGATCGTTATACGTTATGTATATTATACGAAATTAAATTAGTCAATTTGAGTGTTATAGAAAAAAACGTTATATTATATGATTATTATGGCATTTGACCGTTATTCCTTACAAAAGTATTGGTATTGTTGTTATAGCTAACGTTCATTATATCTTGTGAACGTTATTAATATGAAATTATATATATTGTTGTTATATCTCGTGGGACGCACCCCATTTTGCCAGCGTATGCCGATCAAAACAGCCCCAAAGAGTCAATGCGGTCACGGACGACAACCAGTGTGATGCCGCTCTGTCTGCAATCTCCGCTGCTTCTCCGAATAGTCTAAGAAAGGCTACCTCACCAATAACAATTAATGGATATAAAGCAGACGCTTTAATAGACACTGGAAGCTCTGTCAGTTTCATAAATAGAAGTCTAGCCGAGATACTGAAACTAAAGATAAGGCCTAGCCGTCAAACCATCACTCTGGCTTCTCTTAGCCACGTATCTTACGTCCAGGGTGTCTGCTACGTACATATCCAACTTGACAAACATTGTTACAAACACCAACCTCTCAACCACCATAGTTAACAATCTATGCGCAGATGCCATTATCGGTCACGATATTCTCAGAAATCATTCTTCGTTGGAGCTCGAGTTTGGAGGAGCCCAGGAACCACTACGAATCTGTAATGTCATGGAAGCATCGGTACAGCCAGCATCCTTGTTTACCAACCTCTCCCCAAACATAAAACCAATCGCGGTCCGGTCCAGGCGACACAGCGCTGAAGATGAACGCTTCATAGCCACGGAAGTTTCTAAGCTGCTGGAAGCCGGAATTATTGAACCCAGTATCTCGCCTTGGCGAGCGCAAGTACTCATCGCCGGTGGAGGACTACACAAGAAGAGGATGGTAATAGATTATTCTCAAACTATAAATAAATACACTGAATTGGATGCTTTTCCATTACCGAGGATGGAATCCATTGTAGCGAAAGCAGCCAAATACAACTATTTCAGCCAAATCGATTTAAAAAGTGCGTATCATCAAGTACCTATTCTACAAAAAGAACGCATTTTCACTGCCTTCGAAGCTAACGGGAAGCTATATCAGTCTACGAGAGTCCCGTTCGGAGTCACCAACGGCGTCGCGGCATTCCAGCGTACCTTGAACTACGTAATTGAAGAAGAACGTTTAAACGGCACGTTTGCCTATCTAGATGACGTCACTGTATGCGGGAAAACCCAAGAAGAACATAACACAAATTTATCCAAGTTCAAAGAGGCTGCCGCTAAGTACAACCTGACATTAAACGAAAAAAAATGTGTTTACAATAAAGAAACTATCGACCTTCTTGGTTATACAATACAAAATAACACAATCCGGCCGGACGAGAACCGGCTGAAACCACTGCTCGATCTACCCGCGCCGGAAAACGCGGCTTCGTTAAAACGGATGTTGGGGCTTTTCGCTCACTACTCAAGATGGATACAAAACTTCTCGGAAAGAATCAAACCGCTACTTTCGGCAAATACTTTCCCAATCTCCAACATCGCAGCCACTACTTTTAATGAATTAAAAGTCGAAATCGCAAAAGCGTCCCTGGCTGCTATTAACGAAGATGCAATGTTTACTGTTGAAACTGACGCTTCTGAAAATGCTCTTGCCGCTTCTCTTAGCCAAAACGGGCAGCCCGTAGCTTTTTTCTCACGATCCTTGAACGAATCGGAACGGCGACAATCTTCAATTGAAAAAGAAGCTGCTGCGATAGTTGAAGCACTGCGCAAATGGCGCCACTATCTGATCGGCAGATACTTCCTATTAATAACGGACCAACAATCGGTAGCTTTTATGTTTAACCAAGTCCATTCTAGCAAAATAAAGAATGAGAAGATTGAACGTTGGCGATTAGAGTTGTCCTGTTTTAAGTACGATATCATTTATCGTCCTGGCAAAGAAAACATAGTCGCTGATGCGTTTACTAGAATATGTGCGCATATGAACATAAATAATCTAAAAACTTTACATGACAATCTGTGTCACCCAGGGATTGTCCGTATGAATCATTGGGTACGATCGAAAAACCTTCCGTATTCAATCAATGACATTCGGCAAATGACTGCCAATTGTAAGGTTTGCGCCGAAATTAAGCCCCGATATGCTAATACAAGCGGACAGCTTATCAAAGCAACGGCACCCTTAGAGCGCCTTAATATTGATTTTAAGGGCCCACTTCCATCAAAGTCGCGAAATAAATATATACTAACTGTCATTGACGAGTACAGTCGTTTTCCTTTTGCCTTCGCATGCAATGACATGACGTCAAGTACCGTCATAAGATGCTTAAACGAAATATTCTATACATTTGGAACGCCTATGTACATTCACTCGGACAGAGGAACGTCGTTCATGTCTCAAGAACTAACCCAGTACCTCGTCTCTCTTGGAATAGCCTGTAGCCGCACCACTCCATACAACCCACAAGGTAACGGACAAGTTGAACGCCTGAATTTTACCTTATGGCGAGCGATTCAATTAAGTTTGAAATCTAAGGGCCTGGAGATAGCAGACTGGGAGAAAGTTCTGCCTAGAAGCTTGCATTCGATACGGTCTTTACTATGCACAGCTACCAACGCTACTCCTCACGAAAGAATGTTCAGTCACCCTCGAAGGAGTCCTAACGGGGTATCATTGCCTGCTTGGCTGACTACCCCGGGTCCCATTCTAATAAAAAGGACCGTGCGACATTCTAAATATGATCCTATTGTGGAAGAAGGCCATCTCCTTCAAAGTAACCCAAATTATTCCCACATAAGATATCCTGACGGAAGAGAAGGCACTGTATCGAATAGACATCTAGCACCAATTCCCTCGGATGATGAATACATCTCCGTATCCTCTGATGAAGACGACGATGAGGCGCCTCAGGCTGTAACGGAAGAACCGTCTTCGCCTGCGAACGACGCAGAGGCAACAGCACCAGAGGAACCGAGGCCCACAGGCAGTCCTCAACCCGACGTTCGGCGCTCTACGCGCACTAGGCGTCCACCTGCCTATCTGGAGGACTACCAGACATCTTAGGAGGGGTGAATGTGGTGTATCTCTATGGCCTGTTGCCATGATTATTCTGTCAATGTCTTATAAATAACTGTGTCACATTTTTAGCTGAATAAAGCCAATATTTCCAATGGTTTCTCTTTAAGTACTCCGTACGTATCAGTGCCTTTGGCGGTTGAATCGCATCACTAAAGTTTTCGTCGTCATTCGGCATCTTTGTTTTGCTCTTTGTCGGGGTCACCAATGTAGCGAGGGTCCAAGTAAACTCGAGTTATTGGAACAACTAACTATATTTAGTATCACATTAACTTGGAAGATACAAGAAACATTTAATTAAATACTATCACATATTACATAGTATTTGACGTAAACAATATTCTAACCAACTTGACATCATCCATCAAGTCAGCTTAAATCGCGTCTCACCAGAAGCAATCTATGAAGGTTGTAAAACCTCTATGCAATAATTAAATATGCCACGTTACCTACAGTGCTATAGTTGATAAGGATTTGAATTGGAATGAACATATTGAATGTCTGTAATAAGGTGAATAGATTTGTGTTCGTTATAAATAGACTGCGCCAGACAACGGATCACAGAACGGTAATGGCGTGGCGGCGTATTACGGTTACGTGGAATCAGTGATGCGATATGGACTGATCTTGTATCCAAAGGACCTTTATATGTCAAAAAATGTGTATCCGAGCCATATGTGGTGTGTGCCCATTAACCAGGAGGGGTTTACAGGACTAAACCCCTATTTCTGAGGTTAAATATTCTCCCATTGCCTTGCCTCTACATATTTGAAGTCTCAAAGTTTGTGAAGTGTAATATGAATTTATTTAAAACAGGTCATGAAGTATTTCCCAGAAATACTAGAAATGCTAACAAGCTTGTTGTAGATAAACAGATACGAACTGCTGCTTTTAAGAAAAACTGTTACTCAATGTGTGTCACTATCTACAATAAGCTACCAAGGCACTTAAGAGACTTGCCAAGTAGTAAATTTAAAACAGCGTTATTTCGATGGTTGTTGTCACTTCGATTTTATTCCGTAAAAGAATTCTTGGGTACTAATTCGTGTTCGACATTGTATTAATATTGTAGTAGTAGGTTAGGTAGCTGACTAGATTGTAATTTGCATGCTGTGCATGAACAGCTAAAAAAGATGGGACCTGTGGTATATTATTAAAATGGAACAACTTTTGTAATGAACCCTTTTTTTAGGCAAATAAATGATTATGATTATGATTAACGGAGCTTATGGACGCTCGAAAATCCAGAGGAGATACAACCGCATTCGTCGGTCGGCAGGAGATGCAACTGAGCCAGATATATTTTTTGCATTACCTAAGTATGTGCAATGTCACCCGGAATATTTGCTTACCAGTGACGTGGCGTAAACATATCCGCAAGCAAGCCAGTACCCGCAAGTACCTACATTATCAATCCCACAGATAAAATAGCCCTCCAAAAAAACTTTTTTACAAAAAAATTAAACCGCCGAAAAAAAACTAAAAAGCAGACAATAATAAACATTTTTTTATTGAGTTTCATAAGCATAACTAAGTTCTGCTTACATTAATCTAAGTGTACCTAAGTATTTTTGAGTCGGCGCCAGCTCAAAATTACTTCGATTCACTTAGATTAATTTAAGAACTTAGTTATTAAAGACTAGCGGCCGCCCGCGACTTCGTCCGCGTAGATTTTTGATGATGACAAAGATATAAAATAGGTAGGTGAATTTTATTTTTAGTTAAAATGGTGTAGGCATAATACAATTCAAACAGTGGCAGACATTGATATGCGATTGTTAAAGAATTTTTAAAGTTTTTCCAATCAGATTACGGGAATTGTTTGCAGAATGCTTAATACTTATTCCGTCAGTTACCTGATGCTTTAATCTAATTTTAATCTTTGGCAAAAATGACTCTGCAAGATATAGAGCGACGCATGGATTTGGAGCTAGAAAATGGGGATCTTAGTTATTATGAAAGAGATTTAAAAAAAAGGTACATATCGTAAGGCTGTTAAAACAATCTTAAACTCAGCACTGGAAATCGAGAAATGGAGACAGGTTATTGAAGATTACATCTCTTTAAAAAATCTAGTGTTCCCCGTACAAAACCTTCAACATTTTTAAACCCCCCCCCCCCCGCTGAAATTACTTTTTTTGTATCTTAATAAGTAATCTTTCTACAACGTTTCAAGTCTCTAGTTCAAAAAACAGTGTTTCTCCTATACAAACATTGCACCCCTATTTAACCCCCTTAGGGGTAGAATTTTCTAAAACGCTGAAAGTACTTTTTTGTATTTTAATAAGTAATCTGTCTACAAACTTTCAAGTTTCTCTTTCAAAAGGGAAAGTTTCCCTCATACAAACTTTGCACCCTTATTTAACCCCCTTAGGGGTGGAATTGTTTTAAACGCAGAAATTACTTTTACTGTATTTTAATGAGTAATCTTTCTACAACGTTTCAAGTCTCTAGTTCAAAAAACAGTGTTTCTCCTATACAAACATTGCACCCCTATTTAACCCCCTTAGGGGTGGAATTTTCTTAAACGCTGAAATTACTTTTTTTGTATTTTAATAAGTAATCTTTCTACAAAGTTTTAAGTCTCTAGTTCATAATATAAAGTTTCCCCCATACAAACTTTACACCCCCATTTAACCCCCTTCGGGATGGAATTTCCAAAAATCCCGTCTTATCGGTTGCCTACGTCATAAAAGGAAGTCCTGGTGTAAATTTCAAGTTTCTAGTCCCAGTAGTTTCGGCTGTGCGTTGATGAGTGAGTCAGTCAGGACAAAGGCATTTATATATATAGATTAATAAAAAAGGTTTAATATTCATATGCTTGTTTGGCGCCGACTCAAAATTACTTCGGTACACTTAGATTTATTTAAGAACTTAGTTATGAAACTAAATAAAAAAAGGTTTTTTATTTTTTCCTTTTTTAGTTTTTTTTCTGTGGTTTAATTTTTTTGTTAAAAAGTTTATATTTTAAAAATTTCTGTGGCTTAATTTAGTTCATTACTAACTTAATTACTGGTTACATGCAATATTTTTGATTACTCTCTGCATAATATGTGGTCATACATTTCAATCGGTAAGTGAACAATCAATCATCCTGGTTTTCCTACCCTTAGGGTAGACATATTTATTTAAAATTTATGTGGGACCAACGAGGTATACTCTTTCTAAAAAAAAAGAGTTATCAAAATCGGACAACTCTGTAAAAAGTAATGCGTGGTCATACGTAAAAAAAATATATATACGCGTTAACTTGAGAACCTCCTCCTTTTTTTTCGTCGGTTGAAAAAGTACTCTATCTTACAGATGAGTAATTACAGCCCCCATGACAACAATAAGCATTTATAACTGTCCGTCGAAACCTGTTTTTATATAGGTACATTGAAAGACTTCTTCAATAGATATACCTACCATATAGTATATTATGCTTAGCAAAATGTTATCCTAGATGTAAATAAACGTACATGTAAATCAATGCTTAATTTTGTAATGTGTACCTACCTTACAGGGTGTCATGTTGTTCTATAGACTGTAAGATATTTAAGCCCTGATGTATGTCTACATGAGAGCAATAAAGTATTATTATTATTACTTCATTTAGAGTCGGTGTTCTACGGGTTTTTGATAAACTAGCCGGTGGCAATGGAGTTATATGGATGCCATGCCATTCGTAGGTAGATATATTACACTATCATAAATATCATAATAATGTGATCCCTTCCCGAAATTCTGAGATACTTAAAAGGATAAAATATTGTGTATCCGTTAAATCGCTAATAACACTATATTATTATGGCAATAATTGCATTGATTCTAAAGATTTAAAAGTAAACAATCAATAGCAATGCTTGCTCTAATTATACCTACATATAAAGATAAATCCTTCATGTAACTCGTATTACTTATGTCAGAAATGTCACAATACATAAAGTACCTAATGTATACCTTTGTTAATAGCTCAGTCAAACAAACAATTCGTTCCGCTGTAAGATGAGCGTCATTAATTTCAACTTTATCTCAAAGGAATAAGATAAAAAATACATTCATATTTGTGTCGCCGACTGTACTTAATCGGTTTAGATGGCGTGACTCACGACGTACACAAGTACAGTCTACTTGAATTGAACTACGAATCCCAGCAGTTTTTATAGCATGCAGGTTTTCGATGAAGGAACATGTCAGGAAAATAGTGAAGTAGGTACGTATATCTTCGAAACAAACGTGGGTGCAGTCTCCAAGCCGCAGGATCAGCGTGTGAAAATAGCTCATCCATTCCCTCTTGTCTGTGGGTAGGTAGCATATTACCTACTAGTATTTCTGCAGATTAATTTACTCCCCATACCGGAACAACTACAAATACCTGCCTACTCGGGTACTACACCTAAACTGTTTTATTTGACCACTTATTCGCTGATAGCCAATATGGGTAGAAAACTCCGTTTACTCATTAAACATTAAGTGTACTTTCGGCTGTATTCTTACCCACTGGTAACTCCTTTATGGGACAAGAGGCCCTTTTTATTTAATTCTATTCGCATATTCTAATCGCATAGTCACCCAGTGGGTAAAACGTAATAAGCGACCCTGCACAATGTCAGTCCCCATGTTATACGAAATCTTTGGCACTAAATGTGTAAGGTTTGTCTCAAAGACGAGTATCACGTTTGCTATAATATATTATAGTTTGGATGGATGGTGCCACAGTATACATACAGATTTTGAAAGAGACTGAATTTGTAGAACTGAGTATTTTAATCGACAACAAGTAAACAAAGAAGAATAATTGGATCTTCGAAACTTTAAGTATTTATTTATTTCAGTCAACATTTGTCTATTTACAACGTTGTTCTTACTGGTGTCGGGTTAGAATAGCACCCTTTTCCCTTTCTTCCGTGCGTGGGTGTCGTAAGGCCGATGTCTGGGACGCGGGCCCGGTTACCCGGTGGTAACGATATATGCCGCTCGTATCTCTACATTCGATCGAGATCAATGAATGATCGCTCGTCGTCGCCCCGCTCTCCGCTATAGTATCTGCAGAATTAAGTGACGAGCAGGGTCATAAACGTCAGTAACCGTAGGGGTGGTAACATGTCGATAACTTATGATGTACCTAAACGTCGATATAATTGTTATATTTTTAAATGAAATCTTATATCAATACTTAATTTGTTTTTAGATGGTTAATTATTTAATGACTGAAAATACAATAAATAAAATTAAGATATTTCTTAAATAATTAGCTATGTGCGTGATTAGTAGTACCTTATAATGAGAAATGCGTTAAATAATTATAGTACGTATAATTAATAGTACTATGTAGTCTATGTAGGGCATTAGGCATTATTGATAACAAAATATACTTTAATATAAAAGGTTCAATATTAAAATGCATAACTCATTCGTTATACGAACTCTGACTGTGAACCTTCGTCATAATGGAAATTTTTTGCTAAACTAATGATAAAAATAGATAATGCTGGTTATCATACAAAGGTGTTAAACCCGATTCCTAATGGGCGTTGGAAAAAAAATATATTCAAGGGTGGCTGGAAAAAAAGCATTCCTTACTTGCCAACGGATATTATAGAAAAACTATTGATAAGAGTGGACGCCAGTAAACCAAATAAAATATACGCAGTGGACCAACTTGCAAACGAACACGTTCATGAAGTAATTCGACTTCCACCATATTACTGTCAGTATAATCCGATAGCGTTGATATGGGCTCAAGTCAAAGGAGAAGTTGCAACAAAAAATACCACGTTTAAAATGGCAGATGTTGAGAAACTATTAAATGAAGCGATCGACCACGTGACAACCGACGACTGTATTAACTGTGTTCGCCACGCTGAAAATCTTCAGAAAGAAGACCTGGCTAAAGCACTTTTCATTGACACCAACCTTCTTGCTATAAATCTACAAGACAATAGTGACACTGAAGACGAAGATGAATAGCTAGTATTTTCCTTGTTTATTTATTTATTTTTGTTGTAGGTATATACATAGGTACTTACCTACTATAATTATTTTTTTGTAATATTTTTTAATTGTCAATAATTTATGTTAATTATTCAATATACTTATTTAATATTTCAATAGTAATTATACAATACTGGAATAAAAGAATACCACACTATTTAATTTCTTTGTTTCATAACTTTATCGACATTCCTTTTTCTGTCTACCGCTACCTGCACTATTGTTGCACGGCCCGCTCCATAAGGCCGTGCGAAAGAGATAGCATGATTCGGATGACTTATGATCGTGCTCGCCACTAAATTCTGCGGATACTATAGCGCCCCGCCGCGGCCTGAAAGTCGACTATCTACAGGGAATAGGGTGAGTAGTATATCGTGACAGCATTGGTGACAGCAATGTCACTGCAACATTAAATCAATTTTCTTCATCTTTAAACCTACAAGACGGCGTTGCCGTCCTTGATATGATTGAGGATTCGCCGTGTTGACAGCTGAAGGAACAAATTCCCTCGCTCTGCAAGGCGGAGATATTTCCCCAGTTGTGCTGCTCCAAATTCGAGCGGGATGCCATTTCCCTGTGCCCTACCTCACCAATTCAAGTTAGTATGCATATATTTACATATTTAGTTAAGTTACCGTTTTAAGGAAATTCTTGAATGAAGGCACTACGTTAATTATCTTACCGTTATTTACAATCAGCTAGAATATTGTAAGCTAGGTAGGTATTAACTCGCTATTCAGATCAAGAATGTGCATTGTGTATTAATAAGCTATTAAGAAGTGTACATAATCCAAAAGCTGGGATTATGTCGGATTAAATCCAATGATTACATTAGAAACCCACAACATCGAACATTATTAAGTAGGTACCTACCATTTGCCCGCGACTTCGTCCGCGCAGACCGCGCAGTGTTTGTCCGCGCGAAGTTGGGACGGATGTGTTTTGATTTCAGTTGGCTCGCACAGTCGTAGACACGGATAACGAAAAGTGTCGTACTTTAATTAAATTATACGTACTGCTCTAAACAGCTTCTATGTTTGTTGTGAATAATGTGATAAATAATTATGAAAGCGGGAGCTGCACGTTAACGTCTATTGCCGAGTACCTACAAATTAAGACTGATTTGTTATCTTAATTAGTTAATTACAATTTTAAATAATGTTATACAATATTGATGATGGTTATAATTAATATAATAATATAAATAATATACGGGGACAATCTTACACAAATCGACCTAGTCCCATAGTAAGCTCAGTAAGGCTTGTGTTATGGGTACTAGACGACGATATATATAATAGATATAAATACTTAAATACATAGAAAATATCCATGACTCAGAAACAAATATTCATGCTCATCACATAAATGTTTGCCCTTACCGGGATTCGAACCCAGTAGGACCTCTTGCTTCGTAGGCAGGGTCACTACCAACTAGGCTAAAGCGGTCGTCAAACCTGATAATGATTAAAACGTGTACAAATAAAGACTTATTATTCATGAGCTGTTTTTTTGCATGTTGCACTTTCCTCGCTATAGTGTGCTGAAAAGTTTTGCGTTACACACGGGTCCAAATGTATTTTACTTATCGTGTGTTGAAATTGAAACACTCGCTACGCTCAGGATTCTATTTTAGAACCATTCGCTTCGCTCGTGGTTCAATTATAGAATCCTTTCGCTTTCCGAAATCGCCAAAAGACTTGAGTTTCGACAGCTGTTCCAAATTTAAACTCATAACGTTACAAAAATCTGTACTGTAATAACATTACAGTACAGAGGGCCTACCGCGAAACGAAAACGAACTTCGTTCGCGTATCTCCGTCTCTGTCGCACTTGCTAGTTTGAGCGATAGAGAGGGAGTTGAACGAAATTCGTTTTGGTTTCGCGGTAGCCCCTCAGATTTTATCTACTACCACAGACAAGAAAGTTCTCATAGTAAAATCAGTTGTAGTAATGCTGGTCATTTCCTACGGTTTCTGGACGCATTTTAGACCATTAATAATATGTGCGTAGATAAAAAATGGTTTCCTACATTTTTTGGTTTCCTTTTGGTCATTGCCTAAGGTAACTGGTCGCATATTTAGAGGACTTATGATATTGCTCCACCAGTGATTAAAGTGTAGCTTCTGTGAGCAGGAACGTAAGCAATCCATTCAGAAATTTGTTTGGATGGTTAGGGACTGAACATACTTACTAAAAGTCTCGACGAGTTATTTCCTTCTATAGTGTAAAAAAACCAAGACCTTTTTATTAATAAATACTATTTTTCATTTCCTGTATTGAATCTAATTATCATTTCCTCTGTTGAGTTTTATCGATACAAAATAAACCTACAACTTATTGCAACTACCGCGTGCTAATCGATGTTGACGAATTGATGTCGCGCGGCTTATTTTTCCCGTCACAATTACGATCGTGTTATGGTGGGTACACACCAAGCCAACGAACGGCTATGTATCTCACTAACAAATTGCTGTCACATAAATGCTTCGCGTTCGTTGGTCGTTCGTTTGCTCAGTGTGTACCCACCATTAGACGCTCTACCTCACGCATCACAACACAACACCTACGCAAAATGTTAGACGCTCGGTTCCCTTACTAATCGACGAGCTCTTTCTTTCTATCTTGATCAAATCTCGACATAGTTCTGTGGGCTTTACGAACGTAGTGGTTATATTCTCTTCGGGCTTTATTATGGCTTTACTTAAGTTTTTTACCCGTACTTGCCTCCGAAAACCCTTCAAACTGACACAATTAGCTCCGCAAAGTTAAAAGCCTCAACGCACATCCTCGTAAAACAAGGATGCTGACTTTAAACCTCAAGCCAAACACTAGGAATCAATGAGATGTCCACTTCTTAGGTACTCGTAAAACGTACCATCCTACGAGTAGCTGCGAAATGCGTAGTACCTACTTGTGCTTTACTTAGTCGTATAATATAGTTTTTAGTGCCTTTTAAAGGATCTTTGGAGAAGGTTTCTAGCCAGGAGAACTCCCGGTCTGAACTTATTCCAACTTCAAGTGATTGACAAAAGCCAAAAGCAGGTAGGTTGTAGGTTTGCAAAAGTGAGATAGAGATCGAGAGACGTAGCGTCATTAAGGGGATGCGTCGATACGACTAAACCTGGCCTTCGTGAAAGGCATCGGCCCCCTTTAATGCCTTCCGCGCACGCAATACGAGATGCAACACCCTTCAGGAATGACTGTTTTGGTAAATTTTAACTAAATGCCTAACTTTTCGAAGTTTTATTACCATATCCTTAAGTAAGGTTTTAGATGAGGTAAAATACCATTCGTTTAAACTTGTTTCTGTAAAAAAGGAACATAAAGATCAAATGTTGGGTTTTTCTATCGAGATTTATTTTACAACTGTTTTTCGGTTAAATCAGACAAACAATCGTATAGATAGTCAAATCAAGAGATGTAGGTACCCGATGGCGAGTGGTTGAAAAATGGTTTCAAATTTTGAAGGACAATTTAGTTCCCCACGTGGATGAATTCACATAGTGAAATAGAACAGTGCAAGTTAAATAAAAGATTGTACCTGGTAATCACGACTGACTCGATTTATCTGTGTCAAATCAAACATCAACTTAATGGTTTTACCTTGAAGGACTCCAGCATGCGGAATCCTAAAAAGTAACTGTGGAGCAGTTATGTCAAAGCCGTCGAACTGCTGACCTTAGCTACTGTTATTGATACAGCATAATATGGTGCAAGGCGTTTTCCGTGATTTTTCAAGAACACGGCCAACTTGTTGCTATGACAACGTTGAAATAAAAAACTATTTATATATGGTCGAGATACACAGACTAGAACCAAAGACAAAATGTTGTGTATTACTGTATGTAGTGTATCTACTTACTCCTTCGATAAAATGTAGTGTATTAATAGTACTTCTACTTGTTATGCATAAGGAAACGATTAAATATGGAATAAGCGAGACAAGTTGATCACGTTTTGTTTTGACCGAACCCCCAACAAATAGTTGTCTTGCGACTAGTCGACCTTACGAGCGAGCCCAAACGGTGGTGACCGCTCCAATAACGCAGAACTATAAATGTACTTCATTCTATATTTACATTTTATTGCATTGCTCCTTTTCATAATTCATAAACGTGGGTACTGAGTATAATCTGGCCACTAATAGCATCAGTGTAGGACGAGCTAAAACATACACCTATCCCTTTTTTTTACAGGAAACAGTGTCAGGGTAAGAAAGAAAGAGGATGAGTCTATGTATATGTTACCCTCAAGTTACTCTAATGATGGTCCTGTCTATAATGGCAGACTCTGACCGATCAGCAAAGCAAACAACGCAGTCAGGGGAAAAGTGAATTTCGCGGTAATGTGTAGACATATCGTAAAGGTACCTAATGTGCCAGTGTAACTATTATGTAATTAGAATTATAGTACTCTTAGGACTCTGCTCACTAAACACTTGATTAAGTAAATTAAACATTCATAGCTACTTACAAGTCGTATGTAGGTACGTCGTAAAAACATACGTACTGATTGCTATAGAAACGCGTGCTTATAACACGACACTTATCGCTAATCGGTACGGTATCGGTAATTTGTAATCGCTAAAGGCTTGTTTACACCTTGTGAAGATAGTAAGTGCAGGTAAGAAGTGATTAGTTAACATGTTTTTACGATGATAAGTGTTAAGTGTTAAGAAATCGTATACACATTGCTTAGTTGTGCTTTGTGCAGGTGCAAAGTGTAGATAGAACAAAATGGAGCACAAACAACGATTAGAATTTCGAAATATTTTAACACGTTCCCTGTGCATGGGACATATGTGTACAGTTCGAGGTATCAACGATACGTGAGTGCTTCATATGTGCCGCACGACCCCATATAAACTTAAGGCTTGATGAAAATGTGCACGTATGAGCTGGACCAATAATATTTGCTTGCACGTAACAATACATACTAGAAATGAAAAAAAAAATTTGCACGTAGGAGTCAAAATTTTGAATTTCCCGCTGCACCGGGAACGTGTTAAAAAGTATAGTCGCGGTGGTCGCTTCAGAAATCGAAAATGAGGTGTTAGTTGAAATCGAGAAACCTAAAATGTTATGGCAAAGAAATTGGATCCGCAGAAGAATTCAGTATGGAGCTAGCGATAAACTTTTACAGGAACTAATTAATGAGGATCCTAAAACAAGCAGATACTGTTTACACAGTGTTTAGTTAGGACGAGACTGCGAGAGCGGGGAGTACGCGGGTGTGCGGGGGCAACTACTTAACAGGCAAAAATAGACCGAGCGTCTATTCACTTTACTTTGCACTCGCACTTCGCACTCGCACTTGTCACTTAACAGCGTGACCGTTTACACGTTGTGTTTACTAATCACTTTACACCTGCACTTCTCACCTGCACTTGCTACTTCACTAATCAAAGTGAATACAGGCCTTTAGTGTAATTCCCACCGAACGGGCCGGGCCGGATTGCCTGGCCTCGCGTCGCAACCGCCGACCGCGTTTTAGTGTGCCCAGGCGATTCCATTTAAGTATAGAGAGGTACCTAATGATCGAATCGTTCTTATTTTTAGGGTTCCGTAGTCTACTAGGAACCCTTATAGTTTCGCCATGTCTGTCTGTGCGTCCGCGGATAATCTCAGTAACCGTTAGCACTAGAAAGCTGAAATTTGGTACTCATATGTATATCAATCACGCCGACAAAGTGGTAAAATAAAAAGTGGAATAAAATGTTTTATTAGGGTACCTCCCCTATACGTAAAGTAGGGAATGATTTTTTTTTTAATTTCAACCTTAACGTGTGATATATTGTTGGATTGGTATTTCAAAATGAATAGGGGTTTAGCACAATCATTTTTTGATAATGATAATATTTTCGGAGATAATCGCTCCAGAAGTAAAAAAAATGTGTCCCTCTAACTTTTGAACCATAAGTTTTAAAAATATGAAAAAAATCTCACAAGTAGAACTTTATAAAAACTTTCTAGGAAAATTATTTTGAACTTGATTATAGATAGTTTTAAAAAAAATTACAAAATAATTTCTGAACTAAGTTTGTAATTTAACCGTATAAGCAGTTGTTTATTGTACCTGTAGTTTCTACAAAATCACAATGAAATGACGTGCTTTCAAATAAAGTAAAATCGGTGAAAATCGGTTCACGCAATAAAGAATTATCCCATAAAAATCTTCTTCCATACTTTAAGCTCGCGCGCAATAGTTTACTTAATTTGCCGATAGATGTCGCTGTACGCGGAACGCTCGTATCGTATTCGTACATGGCGGTGTTAAGATTTTTCCTGATTTAATGGGGTCGGAGCAGGTGCGCCCATACATTAGGTCGAAAATTTGTCGTGCTCGAATTGTCTTAGTTGTCTTTGGTCGTTCGTTGTCTAACAATAAAATTGTTCGCTAAGTTTTGCTTGTATTGTTCGCTAAGTATTGCTTGTTTAACGCTTAAGTGGGAACACCGATTTTCACCGATTTTACTTTATTTGAAAGCACGTCATTTCATTGTGATTTTGTAGAAACTACAGGTACAATAAACAACTGCTTATACGGTTAAATTACAAACTTAGTTCAGAAATTATTTTGTAATTTTTTTAAAAACTATCTATAATCAAGTTCAAAATAATTTTCCTAGAAAGTTTTTATAAAGTTCTACTTGTGAGATTTTTTTCATATTTTTAAAACTTATGGTTCAAAAGTTAGAGGGACACATTTTTTTTACTTCTGGAGCGATTATCTCCGAAAATATTATCATTATCAAAAAATGATTGTGCTAAACCCCTATTCATTTTGAAATACCTATCCAACAATATATCACACGTTAAGGTTGAAATTAAAAAAAAAATCATTCCCTACTTTACGTATAGGGGAGGTACCCTAATAAAACATTTTATTCCACTTTTTATTTTACCACTTTGTCGGCGTGATTGATATACATATGAGTACCAAATTTCAGCTTTCTAGTGCTAACGGTTACTGAGATTATCCGCGGACGCACAGACAGACATGGCGAAACTATAAGGGTTCCTAGTAGACTACGGAACCCTAAAAATAAGAACGATTCGATCATTAGGTACCTCTCTATACTTAAATGGAATCGCCTGGGCACACTAAAACGCGGTCGGCGGTTGCGACGCGAGGCCAGGCAATCCGGCCCGGCCCGTTCGGTGGGAATTACACTAAAGGCCTGTATTCACTTTGATTAGTGAAGTAGCAAGTGCAGGTGAGAAGTGCAGGTGTAAAGTGATTAGTAAAAACAACGTGTAAACGGTCACGCTGTTAAGTGACAAGTGCGAGTGCGAAGTGCGAGTGCAAAGTAAAGTGAATAGACGCTCGGTCTATTTTTGCCTGTTAAGTAGTTGCCCCCGCACACCCGCGTACTCCCCGCTCTCGCAGTCTCGTCCTAACTAAACACTGTGTAAACAGTATCTGCTTGTTTTAGGATCCTCATTAATTAGTTCCTGTAAAAGTTTATTGCTAGCTCCATACTGAATTCTTCTGCGTATCCAATTTCTTTGCCATAACATTTTAGGTTTCTCGATTTCAACTAACACCTCATTTTCGATTTCTGAAGCGACCACCGCGACTATACTTTTTAACACGTTCCCGGTGCAGCGGGAAATTCAAAATTTTGACTCCTACGTGCAAATTTTTTTTTTCATTTCTAGTATGTATTGTTACGTGCAAGCAAATATTATTGGTCCAGCTCATACGTGCACATTTTCATCAAGCCTTAAGTTTATATGGGGTCGTGCGGCACATATGAAGCACTCACGTATCGTTGATACCTCGAACTGTACACATATGTCCCATGCACAGGGAACGTGTTAAAATATTTCGAAATTCTAATCGTTGTTTGTGCTCCATTTTGTTCTATCTACACTTTGCACCTGCACAAAGCACAACTAAGCAATGTGTATACTATTTCTTAACACTTAACACTTATCATCGTAAAAACATGTTAACTAATCACTTCTTACCTGCACTTACTATCTTCACAAGGTGTAAACAAGCCTTTAGCGATTACAAATTACCGATACCGTACCGATTAGCGATAAGTGTCGTGTTATAAGCACGCGTTTCTATAGCAATCAGTACGTATGTTTTTACGACGTACATACGACTTGTAAGTAGCTAAACACTTGATTAAGTAAATTAAACATTCATGTTTAATTTACTTAATCAAGTGTTTAGCTGGGATTTCCCTAGCGAGGACCTGAGCAGAGTCCTAAGAGTACTATAATTCTAATTACATAATAGTTACATACGTGCACTGTGACGGACGGAAAACTACGGAATCCGACACTGAGCGTGGCCCGTCACGCTCTTGGCCGGTTTTTATTTTCTGATGATTCAGATTCACTATCGCAATATTTGTAATAATCCTGCTATAAAAGGCATAGGTAATAATGCTACATGTTATGTATAAGAGGAAACACGCAAATCTTTTTTGTTATGTGTTGTATCTTGAGCTTTGCTTTATTTGTACCGCCTGTCGATTTGAGTGGAATACTTTGACTTTGGCTAAGGTCATGCGTATAAATTTATGTATCATGTATACTAATTAATATATAGGTACCTACTCTAATATTATACAGAGGCATTACATATAATTTGTAAGTTTATAACTTAGTAAGTATATTCAAGACGATTATATGTAATAATTAACAAAACTGGGGTCAGCTAGCATTTCATTTAAATAAATAAATAGATTAGACGGTCAGGGTCAGGGGGCGTTTAAAATGCGTGGTGTCAAAACCAAAAACAATTATTTATTCTGCAAATAGGCCACAAGGGCACTTTGAAATGTCAAACGGTAATTTGCAATAAAATAATAATAATATAACACAATAATAATTAAAAATTTGCAGATTAAGGAAATATGTGTCAAAAGAGAAGTCTGTATCAGCATTAACAAGAAGTTATAATGATATTAATTCAGTATTCCAGAGATGTATAAGGTCACTGAATGTCCAAATACCATTAATAATTATTCTGATGTTCGTAGAGATGTATACGGTATCTAAGCGTCAAATGAAATATTGACAGAGATGTAGGTACAGGGCCAATAACAATAAAACGTGTCAAGATCAGAACGATGTCTCTCGTCAATACGATAATACAATATCTCATCACCATAGACCCAGTTCTTTATCCATTTAACCTACAATAGCCCCAACGCCTGTTGGATTCGGTTCACGGGTATCTACCGATGTACCCGTGAATGGGTTCTAGGAGGTGTATTGCATCACATATTAAATGTCATCTCCAAAGGGTCTCTACGTGTTGGATCTATATCCCACCTTCCAAATGACCGGAGTTCGCCCCGTGAATTTCAATCGGAGATAATAACAATACTAGTATTTAAGTAGTTAGGTAAGTATATGCTCTTGCAAGCATGAACTGTCCGGACTCCAAAAACAGCACCCGACCACGAGTAAGACGATGTGTCATAATACTCATAATAGAAGTACAGAGACGCCATATTGAACAATCTTTTCACCGATTGTTGATAATGGATAATCTTTGTTTTACTATATTCTCGCAGTCGGAGTGAAAAGTAGAGTGTATACACGTGTATAGACCAAAATATTTAATTTAAAAATAATTATCTCTTATGTAATATTTTTAAACATGTCTAAGGTGTTTAGGCGTTAGTATTAATGTAACAAATCAAGATCAGGATGAAGGTTCTAACGTCCGATTTATAAAATAAAATAACACCTACTCAGTGGAAGCCCTAGCAATAGTCGCAAGCATGAATATTGAATACTCAGGACTCCACAAAACAGCAGCACCCGATCACGAGTATGACGCGTATCTCGCCCTTTGTGAAAAATTCACAAAGTTTCACTAAAGATTTTATTTTTTTTAGTAGTTGAAATGTCATGTACTAAATAGTTACCTACTGAATTCATTAGAAAATCAATACTCGTCGTCCCATCGCATTACCTACTACGACAATTGGAGACAGCTCAGACACCACAAATTGGATTTTCCATAAAAATACCTAAGCATATACGGGTAATGGCTATAACAATTTTCCCCGGGTAACGTGCAATATCATGCGAAAGCCTCGTAAAAGGTTAATTAACCTGTCTTAAGGAAAATCACAGTAGTAAATAATTGCAATAAATGTACATTATTCGTAAATGATGATACTTACTTACCTATAATATAACTGAAGAATAACGTGTCTACCTGATTGATAAATTACACACCACTCTATAAATATGGCAAAAAATAAGTGTGTATCAGAATTATTTGTAAGCTTATCTTACAAACCGGTTTGACGACCGCTTTAGCCTAGTTGGTAGTGACATTACTTATTCTGTGGTGACCCTGCCTACGAAGCAAGAGGTCCTGGGTTCGAATCCCGGTAAAGGCAAACATTTATGTGATGAGCATGAATATTTGTTTCTGAGTCATGGATATTTTCTATGTATTTAAGTATTTATATCTATTATATATATCGTCGTCTAGTACCCATAACACAAGCCTTACTGAGCTTACTATGGGACTAGGTCGATTTGTGTAAGATTGTCTCCTTATATTTATTTTATTTTTATTTATTTATCTTTTTTTTAAAGAGTCGCTTATTAAGAGACGTATGTACCTACCTACTCATAGTAATCGAAGAAGTTGGGATTCACGGTGACTTGTTTAACCTTACCTTCGTAACCTTAAAGTTACAATAACTGGCACAAAAATAACAACACCAATAATGGTGAATGATTTTGGAGCCTTTGTAACATTTTAACAAAACGTTGTTTTATAAAAAAAAACTAAATGTCAGGTTAGAAAAAGTGCTTAATAAAGCTTTTTGTACTCGTCGATTAAAATCTGTTTATTAAGATTTCATAGAGAATACTGCAACGTCACTCTTTTCGTCATTGAATAGTCTATGTTAGTTCCGAAACAACCGAAATAACTTTTTCGATACGCTCTAGACAATCGAAAAAAATTTGAAAATAGAACTTCGTATTTCAATAATATGTGTCCTTGATCCGATACAAAATTGCCAATCTATGGCGTTTCGGTACGATGCAGCGTCGCGTCGTCTGTCAAAAATCTACTTAAACTGGCTGCTGTATCCAGGGCATGAAAACAATAAAAATAAACTACGCCTTGTGATTGGCCAATCACAGCACAGTACTGCAACATTACGGACGCCGGTGGTGTGATTATCTATGGATTATCTTGTGTAAAAGAAGTCGGATATTAGAAATAGACAATATAGTACTTACGAAGCGATATTTAGTTTTCGTATTAATGACTTCTGACTATCTGCAACCAATTCAAATGGGCTTCGGTACCAGACTTGGTTGTGAGGCGGCAATACATGCCACCCGGTCTTTTGCTTTACATCGCAGATCATCCAATACCATAATCGTTAAAATCGATATCAAAAACGCTTTCAATAGCCTAGAAAGGGACACTATTCTCAACGAAACCTTAGAGCAAACTCCTTCTCTTTACCCTTTCATTTACCAATGTTACGCCTCCTCAAGTAATCTTTTCTTCTCAGGCAGTTTAATACAGTCGCAAGTTGGTGCCCAGCAGGGCGACCCATTAGGGCCCTTGATGTTTTGTCTCAGCATCCAAAAGATTATTTCTGGATTAAAGGCGCCCCTTAACGTGTGGTATCTGCATGATGGCACTATAGGAGGAAGTCCAGAAGTGGTCTTAAACGACTTGAAAACATTGATACCTGCCTTGAAGAAAATTGGTCTTGAAATAAACCCGTCTAAGTGCGAGTTTTATACTTGCAGTTTTTTAGACACCAACTCTCTCGCAGAAATAGAGTCACTTTTACCTGGCATTAGACAAATACACGAACATTCTTTCAATTTACTGGGTGCTCCAATTTTCACCGAGGGTGTTAGTTCGGCCCTTCAAGCCAAAAGACAAGCACTTTCGGCGGCACAGGAACATTTGACACAATTGTCGGGACATGTTTCCCTTATCTTGCTGCGAAACTGCTTTGCTCTGCCTCGCATGGTGTATATGTTACGGACGTCTCCAACTTGGCTTTATGACACGGATTTGAAATCGTTCGATGACACTATTAAATCTTGTTTAGAGTCAATACTCAATGTGAGTTTAGACGACAAACAATGGTGTCAGGCGGCTCTGCCAGTTCGTTACGGTGGCTTGGGCGTGCGTCGGGTCCAGGACATAGGTCTGGTAGCCTTTTTAGCGTCGGCACATGGTTCGTCGGATCTTGTTGCTCGAATATTATCATTTGATGGCAGCAGCATTCGAGTTCCATTCGTAACCGAGGCCCTGGCTAAGTGGGCGACACTATGTCCGTCCAATGATCATCCGGATAGCTTAACGGTCCAAAGAGGATGGGACGATATTCTATGTCAGCAAACGTTTTCTCATTTGTTGAGTGATGCCTCGGGGACTGACCTAGCACGTCTCAAGGCTCTCACAAAGCCCGAATCCGGTGCGTGGCTGCATGCCTTGCCTTCCCCTCAACTCGGCACTTTGCTCGACAACGACTCCCTGAGGATAGCAGTTGCTTTAAGGCTGGGGAGCAAGGTATGCGAAGCGCACCGATGCGTTTGTGGGACAATGGTGGAGGAGAATGGCCACCACGGGCTAAGCTGCAAAAGATGTGCGGGTCGGTTCCCTAGACACCATTCTATCAATGAGATCGTGCGTCGGGCTATGGTGTCCGCCAACGTACCGTGCATCCTGGAGCCCCCGGGTCTGTCTCGGACTGACGGAAAAAGACCAGACGGGTTGACGTTGGTTCCCTGGCAGAGAGGGCGGTGCCTCCTATGGGATGCAACTTGTGTTAGCACTTTTGCAGCGTCCCATCTAAAGCACACAATTAAGTCAGCTGGTTCGGCGGCCGAAAATGCCGCCAAGCTCAAACACGCAAAGTACTCTGCCTTGGAACCGACTTATGATTTCGTTCCGGTTGCTGTGGAGACAGCTGGGCCCTGGGGCAGTGAGGCTCTCGGGCTGTGCAAGGAGTTAGGCAGACGATTAAGGGACAGGGGCCTTGACCCCCGCTCTGGGTCATGGCTCGTCCAACAGGTCTCCATTGCTGTTCAGCGAGGCAATGCCGCTAGCATTTTGGGGACCTTTGGTTCGGGCTTGACGCAGAGCGGGATGTACTCGTAGTATTACTTTTATTTATTTTTACGTATTTTAATTTTATCATTCTTTACACCATTGTATTCCGACTTGATTTGTAATTCATATTATGATAATGTCCATATTGTTATTTTAAACTAATTAAAGATACTTTTATTCCTTAAATTATTAATTTTAATGAACTCGTACAAAAAGTATTGTTCACAATACTGTCATAATCAAGCTTTTTAATCTCGTACCTTACTTAGGCCACTCAGCAAGCTTCGTGGCCTAAACACGGTACTTGACTAAAAAGCTCTCTATTATAACACGATTGTGGAAAATACTATTGTGAGAAACATGTAAAATAAGGATTTAGATTTTGAATGTTGCATCCGATGAATAATGAAGACAATTCATTAGTGGTCTTCATTTATTAACACGCTTTTACCACTCTTACCTACCTTTCGACACGTATCATTTTGGCAGAATTTTAAGCACATTTTACTAGTTATCTCTTTTTTGAATAAATATATATATAGTTAACTTTCGTACTAACTACTTTGTTAGTGCGAGGCGTGCAATAAAGAGTACTTGTATTGTTTTGTAATGTAACCTAATGTACGTCAAATACCTATTTATTAGTAGATACATTACGGAAAACAGTGGGTACCCACATGAAATGAGGACGATTTTCCTTCATCGGGAAAGTCATCGCGGTAGTAAATTGGTTACGGCTGAGTTTTCCTCCTTGACTCGGTTAGATATGGTTACCGATAGATTCCGGTTTAGATTCATTTATTTCATAATAAGATTATAATGTAAATTATGCTTGCATATCAATTAACATGAAGTCAGATTCAGATTCAGATTCAGATTTATTTATTATCATAATTTTACAATTTAAATCATTTGTACAGTACATATACAAGATAAAAATTTATAAAAATTATGACTTGTCGGTTACAATTGACGTGTACAGATGTGTACAGAAATGTTATTATTTTGTAAATAATGGTAATGAATAATTTAATGTCAGATTAATAATATACAATATATATAAAGAAGTGAAGCAAACATAAAATAAATATGTATAAAAGCGTCAAGCTTTTAAGTAATTTTCTTGTTTTCATAGTCATTTGAAAGAAACTCTTGTAAACTATACAGTGTTTTTTCAAGCAATAGTTGCTTTACATGGTAGCGACATGAGTTGTCGTTCGTTATGGTTTTAAGATTTAAGGGTAGCCGATTAAAAAGTCTTTGTCCTATTAACTTCATCATCGTCATTATTATGATCACCAAATAACCAAATAGATGTATGTAAATAAAATTAAAATTAATAATATAAGCAATAGCAGGTATATTTTAATAATTATGCCATAAATACGATCTCCGGCATCATCGTCAAGTGTTAGTGTCACGAACACGAAGTTTCATCGGTATGGTCCATATATTTGGAGGATTACAGAGTACAAACGGCTTATTCAATAAAAAGTTTCTCAATCGGCGTTTGAATGTTTGATCACATAAAGCGAGAAAAATGTT
The DNA here is from genome assembly GCA_945867215.1 of Epinotia demarniana. Taxonomy (NCBI): domain Eukaryota; kingdom Metazoa; phylum Arthropoda; class Insecta; order Lepidoptera; family Tortricidae; genus Epinotia; species Epinotia demarniana. The sequence goes on from OX244263.1 coordinate 20,431,025, forward strand.
TCTTCACTTCACTCGGAATATTTATGATATTGACATAAGATTGAATTTTATCTTGCTTGTAGAAATAATACTTTGCTGCAGAGGCCGGGAAAATAGGGATTGCCGACCAAGTAGATAAAGACGGATAGGGATACGATCCTGGCCTTTTCCTGCCGAGGTATGTAGGTAGGTAGGTAGAGAGCTTTTCTCAAACATGTAAATAATTAAAACTTTTTTAGTGGCTGAATGTCATGACATCGCCGTCGTCTCACGAATTCGTCGCTTTGCTGGCCGCCAATTTTGTATTAAATTTTATTATGGATGTCTCGGCTCAACGCGCCCGTAGCGTGATACTTCGAAGACTATTCATAGAATAGAATATAATAGTAGTTGATTGCCACACAACATACCAGATACAGAAACTAAACAGAAAAATAAAACCGGCCAAAAGCATATCGGGCCACGCGCAGTGTAGGGACACATGACTCGAACAAAAATTAGGGCTTTAAAGCCCAATATCTCGTAAACGAATCACTGATTTGAAAAATTGATCTAGAAAACCCATAATATTTATGAACGGGCTATCCAACAATAACCCACACCATGGGATTAACGAGAAAAAAAAATACATCCCCGCTTTATAAAAATAGGTGTAGGAGAGGTACCCTAAAAATATATTTTTTTAAAGTTTTAGATAGATCTTACTGTTTTGTCGGCGTGATTGATTTATATACCCATGCCGAATCAAAGTTTTCTAATAGTAATGGTTACTGAGCTAAGCCGGACGGACATGGCGAAACTATAAGGGTTCCTTGTTGACTACGGAACCCTAAAAACTAAATCCATCGGAACTCATTTTGAAATTTCATTTATAAATATCAACCACAAATATAAAATCCAGCTACACAACAAAAGTCTTTTCATTTTCCCCCCAATCTCCAATCCCTCCATAAAGTTTTTTTTACGGAAGTCGTCCGTATTACGCGTACGAGTATGTAGTGTTCGAATGGACCCTATTAGGGCCATTACACAAACTGATAATGAGAATCTTAATTTCTTTAATAATTAAAATAAATGCAGAGGATATAAATAAAATAAATGCAGAGGATTTTAAATATTGTCTATGGTCTCTGGTGACTTACAAATAGACAATATTTTAATATATTGTACAGTAAACTTGAACAGAATGGCATACAGGGACCTCTACTAAACTGGTTTAGAAATTATCATGAAAACAGATATAATACTGTATGCATAAATGGAGAGCAAAGTGAGATGGTGCCAACCCTTTGCGGAACAGCAAAATATATTATATACAATATTTTACATTTATTCATCAACACATTGAATCATACAGATTTCTATTCTGAGTTAACTGAGCTAAGAGCGAGAACCGAGCTAAGCCGGACGGACGTGGCGAAACTATGAACTATAACTAAAAACTAAATCTATTACCTATGTCTGTGCGTCACAGACTAGCTGCACACAGCGCTGGTTTTCAGTTCACCTCTAGTGACAACCAGTTTACAATTTGGTGGATGCTTAAATTGCTACAGAGATTATAGGTACACAAAAAACATTCATATAAATAAAAGAATATTGGGAGAAATGAGTTAGGGTCTCAAAGGGCTTTCAAAGATACTTACCTACATGACAACATGACCTACTTGCATCTAAACAAGGGACAGTTAACAAAAGCTTTATCAAGACGCGAAGTTAAAAACTACATTTTAGGGGTTTCAAAGTCTCTTTGTATGTTAAATACTTAATAAATTTTGTAGTTTACATGTAAAAGTGTTTTCGGGACAGTCATTTCTTAAAGGTGGAGGCAAGTCGTTCCAGATTGTGGCTGCTGCGAACTTAAAACTCCCTCGGAACCAGATAGTTTTGTGCAGGGGCAGTGACATTTCATTTTGGATTGTGCCGCGAGTATTCTGCTGATGATGAGGTTATTTTATTAAAAAGGTACTCGGGTTTTTTTTTGTTATTACGGTTTTATGTACGAAACGGGCTAGATGCAGCTCTCTCCGACCAGCCATTTTAAGAGTCCGCGGTAAGCTCGGCTGAGTTTCGTTCTCATTTTAAAACTACATGTTGTATTGTGACGAAACTTTGCATATACATTACATGAGATGTATAAAAACGAATCAAAAAATTTTATATTGCATTTTTCTTATCAGAACACTTGTCACGGCCACCGCAGTCTCTTGAGGATCGAAAGCCAGCTAGACTTGAGTATCATCAGCATACAGGAGAATCTCGCAGTGATTTAATCTGTTATTATGATTAAAATACTATAAAGAACACGACAAATATTGACGTTGTGTTCTTTATAGTGTGTATAGTATACCGGGTGGAAAGGCACGACGATCCCTTCCGCAAAAGGGGGATTGTTTAGACTGAGTACAGTATTTCCTCTAAAGAAACTAGGCTCATATTCATAACCGTTTTGAAGTTATAGGCAGTTAACTTTTAATGCAAAATACTGCAAGTGACCACCCTCATTAGGGTCAGTAACATTTTAATAATTACACAAGAGTCAGTGACCTTTATCAATACGTATAAACGATAATTAGTACGTATAGTAATAGTAGGGTTGTCACAGAAGAACATTAATTAATTTTATTATTTTTAATAATTGATCGTAAAAAAAAAATCTAAACATTACGAATCGATTTTCCATCACTTAAACTAACCCCCCTTTGCGGGAAGGATCGTCGTGCCTTTCCACCCGGTATTCATTGCATCTTTGAGAAGATGTTTTTTTCGTTATACCTGCATCGCGGTTAATAAGTTAGTCGCGGTTAGTTATTACCTAGTCTGATTAGGCATCATTACTAACCGCGTGACCTTCTATCGGCAGAATACTAATTTGGCTGCCGTCATATCAAGAGCTAAAATACGAGGTCAAGGAAAACGCGACACCTTGATTTTGATAATATTATTGGGGTACGAACTTACGTTGCGACCTTAGTTCTTCGTACATTCTGCTACATAATTATGTTCTATGAAACATATAATACAATATTTAACTTTACCATTGATGCTGGTTCAATTGTATTCTTGGTCCATGATTGTTTTAGATAACAAAATGCGCAACAGAAAACACCAAAAATTTGCCAACATAAAGATAAGTCATGATTAATTAAACTAGTGGCTGTAGAACTCGGAAGTATATTTCGTTTTTTTTAATGTAATTTCCAAAATCTGTATCGACAAAAAAATATACTTACAGTAGAACCTGCTTACAATTTTTTATAAGAATCGGTTAAGATCCGGTCCGGACAGCCGGACATCCGGACATACGGAATAATTCTTGCCCGAGCTGAAACGGAGAACTGCGTTCGCTTTACTCTCTCGTTCAATTGGGTATAAGGTTAATAAACTCACGTAAACGGTCTATGTGCGACTAACTCTTTGGGAGATTTTCTTCAGGATGAGTGCACGTAGTACTTACTTAAGTAAACCTTTTTAGTTATTAGTAAAACTTTACTAAACATAAGTACGAGAACTTAGTGCTAGCTTTAAGTCGAGCCAGGTAGTAAAAGGCGGATAAATTTCGAGCACTGTAACATCCAAGTGTGACCTTGATGCCGAAATCAATAGCAGGGTCATAGGAGTAGGAGTGGTCGCCATGGCCGAAAGCGGTCGAACAGATCATCATCATCATTCAATCGATGATCATGTATGAATGTTCAGAGAGAATGTAAGAAGTATATCGATATAAATCCATGCTGTCTAACAATACTGTTGGATAATATGCCTATGGAAGTTGTAGACAATTTCTGGTACCTTGGGCCAACAGTGTCAAACACACTTGGCGTAGAGATCAACTTCGCAAAGCATCCATGATGTTTGGGAAGCTCAGGGTATGGTCACTTGACAGTAAATACGAACATGATCGTGTACCGACATGCATCTTGTAGGTACGGTGCTGAAACTTGGATACCGTATACAAAACAGGAGCGGATATTGAACCAATTCCACATGCGATGTCTTCGGCGTATTCTAGAGATCTCATGGAGGAATCGTGCTACGAATGAAAGGGTGCTTCGCGCCTTTCCCCAGCATTATTGCTATCTTAAAGCAAATACGTCTTCAATGGCTGGGGCACGTGAAAAGGATTGAGCCCTTTCTTTTTGCTTTATTCTTAAGAATAGAGCAAAATAACACATGTTGACCTTTATTATCGATCCAACCAAATGGGGACAGGAATCTGAGGACCGAGACCACTGGAGGAAGACCCTGGGCGAAGGTATGGTTGCGCATGATGCAGCTTGGTTCGATCTTCTGTTGTTCCCAATGAGAACCTAGTCAAATATGCGGTCGTAGCTGTCGCTCCCGTATCGGCCTTGTGAGTCATATACGTAAGTGCCGCGCCACCATGACATAGACTCTGCTTAAATCATCTTATTATAGAGAAACAAGGCGAATGATGACGATGTGGTATAAAAAGTATTTAAAAAAATGTTAGCTATTTATTCAACTACACCTCGCCTAGGTACTAATAAACCGGAACTAATACTCTAGCAGTGAAATTATCCTCCAATACTTATTTTTCATAACGATTAGTAAAAACCGGTAAAAAACCGGTTAACCGGTTTTTGACTGTGTCGATTCTGTTAATAACCGGTTTTGAAATTTGACCGGTTTTTGCATTCCCTCGTTTCCCATGCTGTCTTCCACGCGAACCGTGCTCACGTGTCAGAACATATGAAAATGAGATTGAGATATGAAACAGTGTTGCCAGGTTACTTCACCTAAAAGTTTCGTTGTCATTCCTGAAAAGTTCCATTTTAGGTTGAAAAATTCCGTTTTTTTTAAATGGCGAAATGCTTATAAATAATTCAATTTAAATGGATATACATACCGTTTATCGAATATTTTTTACCTCTAGCCACCCAAAGGTCTATTAAAAGGCGTCCTTCTCTTCAATGGAATTTATATCATTATAAATTGGAAGACAGTAAAAAAAAACTGATTTATTTCGTCTTATAAAATCATGTAGATTTAACAAAAAATTAGTTTAATTTTTCGAACAATATTTTTAGTGTGTTATTAATTATATTAAATAAATTAAGAGCGTAGTCGGTCTGCGACAAAATTGAGAAATAGGTATTTGTACAAACTATTGCCGTCGCGTTGCGCCCAAGTCTTTCCCTGTAATGTGCGATAGGGACAACTGCAGCTCAGACCGATTTTCACTACAAAATCTTGACCAGATCGATGCTTTGTATTCCCCTGTTTTCTCCGCCAAACCTGCGCCGATTCAATTATGTTTGGTGTCGAAATTTAGAGGAAGAGCAGATCTATGTTTCTATTATTTTATTTTAACGTAAAATCTTTTCATATTTGTCTGGTAGTCATCTAAATATGACAGTAAAAATGGGGTATTTTTTAGGTTTTCGAAAATTCGTATCTGTTTTGGTAATTATTTTTTGGGAAAAAGTAAATGACATACATACAGTAGACCTAGATTTTATAAAAAAAAACGAGTCCTCTAGAGGGATAAACCAGGAAGGAAATAGGGGAATACGTTTGTATGGAAAAATGCTGCTAGGATACCCTCTTAATTTTTTTTTTTTTTTTATTTATCGTATGGCAAATCAGTATTTAGAACCGTGAGATCTTGGAAAAGACAGTACGGTTGCCAGGTTGTTGCACTTTTAGCACCACCCAGGGGTCACGTGTAGGGTAGCGATGGGTAATTCCTACGGACGTGGTGCAACTTCGACCCTCTTAATGCCGGGACCTTAAAAGTTTCGAAAATTGACCTAAAATCTAAAGTTCCTTCCAAGTTCCGCGGGGGTGTCCAAAGTTCCGAAAAACGGAACAAACGGAACCAAACAACGGAACAAACGCAACACTAAGACATGAACCAAATTAAGGCTCCGGTAATTCTCCTCATCGCTGTGTCGGTAAGAAGAGACGATGGAGAACGAAAGTTACTACTATCGCTGAGTGGAAATTGGCAATGGTTAGAAACTGCTGTCGTTGACTGTACGGTCAGGGTAGACAATTAGGCAGTAAAGCATAATAGTGTCGATTAGTAACGTCATTGAGAGGCTGGTTATCTCGGCTGCAACCAGCCGTGCGCGGGCGCAGTTGGCGCTGGCTGGCCACGCGTACTACACGCGCCATTGTCCGCGACCTTCCTCTCGACAATCACTCACTTTATGCTCAATGATCCTTTCCTTTCCTACACGCAATAATGTTAATGAGCCAGTTAAAATAGTCAAATATTATAAAGTGATAGAAAAGTGATACTGTAAATAAATTAGTTTAGTAGTGAAGATTTTGAAAATGAAGCTTTTAATTTTCGCGGTTTTATTTTGTGAAGGGTAAGTCAGCTCGGTTGATTATAAAATGTTATGTTAAGGCGGGAAAGTATTATTTGAGAATAAAATAACTGTATGTATTATTATTTTTAATGTCAATATAAGACTATGTAACAAAGGTTTTAAATAGGTAATACAACAATAAAACAAATGATAGGTTTTAATTTATTATTTAGTGTTTCAAATTAAAGCTTGGAAACCATCCTTTTCATGTGCTGCCGGTTCTAGTGTTTCAATTAAGTACCTACGACGTATATAGTATTATAATTATATTAGCTTTATAAATAATTAAGATATGTGTAACGTAGCTTAACAGTTTTCTATATTCCTACCAAAATTTTGTTTGGTTTGAATTTGACATTGCTGAATAATCCACAAAATTCAATATATGAAAATCACAGTTTTCATAAAATTCTCCGCACAAAACGCCAATTTCATAGGTAAGGACCTAATATATAAACGTACCTACCTACACAACAAAGTAAGCAAACAGTAAAATATAATCTTAACCTACTATATAATAAGTTACTAATATGTCTAACAACTATTTATAATGAAATAAACCGCCCCTAGCCGTTCCCAGCAGAGCAAATTCCATTAAATATTTGCACATTAAAATAGAATCATTTACACATTTTCATACCGTTTACGGAACACAATAGCTACTTAAGAGATAAATAAATAAAAGATGTTTTTGAAATTGTTAAGGTCGATACGAAACGAGCTAATACTTTATGCCTCCGTGACATGTGAATGAATTTTTTTTATTGAAAATCCTAAACTATTTACAGACGACCTCTGTAGCCTAGTTGGTAGTGACCCTGCCTACGAAGCCGGAGGTCCCGGGTTCGAATCCCGGTAAGGACATTTATTCATGCTGAGCATGAATATTTGTTCCTGAGTCATGGATGTTTTCTATGCATTTGAGTATTTATTTATCTATTTAAGTATGTATATCGTCGTCTAGTGCCCATAGTACAAGCTTTGCTTAGTTGGGCTTGGGACTAGATCGATTTGTGTAAGATTGTCCCCTAATATTTATTTTATTTATTATTATTTATTTTGTCCATCCCATGGGTGACCTGCCTCGCAGTCTGGTACTTCTGTCCCCCTATTCTGTAACTTGTTTTAAGCTCACCTCAACGGGTGCGTAACGATCGATATAAAAACTTTTGATATATTTTCACTGGATATAACGATTAAAGGATATAATGCACTTTTGATATAAACACATTTGATATATTCTCATGTAATATAATTATCAACAGATATAATGAACTTGTAACATAACAACTATTAATCTAACAGTCATAACGTATAGCATACATGGGATATAACTTTGTTCGATATAAAACTCAGTTGGTATAATGAACTATTGGCATAAACTGGAATACTTACTACTTTTATCTCTGACCTATTTTACTCTAAGGCAGGTTGGTGTAGGTAGGTACGACGACGAGCAACCACTGACATACAACATTATAATAGCCACTGATACTTGTAACAATGGTATTAATTGTACCATTGTAGGTTAGGTTAGGGTTAGCTTGTGTCCCTTAGAGCGGAAATAGGCAACCCGCGAAGCGGGGTGACGTTGACACGCTGGCGATTAGTTTAGGTTTAGGTTAGGTTAAATAATTAACGTGTGTGTGAAAAAAAAAATTATATCTTACAAAACATTATACCACTAATACTTATATCCAATATACATTATGTCCATTAAACGTTATATTAAAAATGTATTACACTATTTGAACATTATACGCCTTGAAATTATACTGATTGTTGTTATACCAAAAGTTTATTATGTCCCTTGAGTGATTATATCCAATCAAATTATATTAAATGTTGTTATATCCAGTGAAAATATATCACAAGTTGTTATACCATTCATTACACACCCCACCTCAACGCTCGTAGTAGGTAACTAAGCGTTTAGGCAGAGCGTGTTGAATTGAATCCATTTATTTCTATATACTGAATATAATTCATAAAGTAATAACATACCGAATTGGTATCATTGAAAACTAAATCACACTTCAACCCTGTTCCCTTAGTCGACTCTTACGACACCCACGGGAGGAAAGGGGTTGGTGCTATTCTAACCCGACACCACACGGGTTGAAGTGTGCTGTGGGCGATGGGCTAGCAACCTATCACTGCGATATCACATTTTGTCGATCTTTTATACCCACATTAATGCTAACAGTGGCACTGGAGACAAGTTTCATGTGCTCTGCCTACCCCTTTTAAGGATAAAGGTGTGTATGTATGTATGTATGAAAACTAAATATGTAGATACCTAAGTTAAACAAAAGTGTTAATTAATAGGGCTCTTCTACATACTGAAACTATTCCAGAGAAAACTAATTTGGTCAGTCACAGATCTTCATAGATCATAGATTCTTCAGAGTTCATTTTGTAACTCAGGGTTATTGTAAAATTAATTGGCAAAAAATGACTCTGAACTTTAGATGATCATTAAAATAAAACATGTGGAAAAACCGCATGAGTCGACTGAGTCGTCATACAATGTCATTTCACGGGACTGACATGGACTGTAAGTACTACATAAGTATGTCACTTTTTGTCGCTTGGACATCTCCATTTTTAACTGACTTCAAAAGAAAGGAGCTCTCAATTCGGTTGTATTTTTTTCTTTGTTTGTTACCTCAGAACTTCTTCATTGATGAGCAGATTCTTTTTTTTTTTGTTTGTAAGTATATGCTTCCAAGTGGGTTCCATTAAAAAAAAAATCAGTTGGATGATGGGATCCATGAGGAATTGAGGGAATTCCTCAATTATACGAGTATGAGGCACGCGTGTAGTGATTTTGGTATTTTCTATTAAAACTCGTGTAATACACCCGGAAATCATAAATTTGGTGGAGTGGAATTGCTGATGATGACTTATGAAATTCCTCAATTATATACTTAAAAGTACAGTACGTCACATTCGGATTAGATTCCGTTGAAATAGCAACTAATGAAGTTGATGATCCTTGTGGAATCGACGGAAGTCCTCTAATATTATCGGGCCACATAAAGGTGATTGGAATTTGTGGAGTACTAAATTGAAGTCGGTTAGAACTTAGTTTTAAAGTAAATTATCTGAAGTCGTTTCGGTTTATGCACTTAGGTAGTTATATATCTGCAAAGTGTTGTTATCTTCAATTTGTCTGATATTATCTTAGATAATGGAGTTGTGGAGGGCAGACAAAACAAGTATTCTTGTAATTTTTGGCGAGTGGGTGTTAATGTAGTCCCACAACATGTTTTATCTTCCTTAACTTCTTATATATTTTACTCTTTCCAAACCTTTGGTCTGTAGTTATTGTGGTTGTGTACCTACTTTAAACTCATCTCAACAATATAATGAAAGAAAGTGAGAATGTAATATTCATTGTCTTCGTATCATTTACAAACAATTGATAAGCCAAAAATGTATAGTAGGTCATTTTATAAACATTCGTTCAACTTTATCACCGTTTCATCTATAAAAAAAAGTTTTGACCGGTAAATAATAGACTTTTTTCCAACGTCTAAATCCCTATGTCGTCGTCAGTCGCGACTTGCAAGACTGACAATAGGTTTTGGAAAGTGAAGTAATTTTGCGCGATTCGCACAGATTACAAAAAAGAGTGAACGCACTCACTCACTCGAGCAACTTGTACTGAAATGAAGTGAGTGAAGACATTTCAGTGCCCCCCAGCTATCAAACTAACCCATACCGGGACAGGCAGTAGACCGTTTCCTGGAATTTGCCCGCCTTGGAATATTCCCGCCTAGGGAGTACCCTCGGGATGGACATGCGAAATACCTATAGCCAAAAGGGACCTGCGTACGACATTTCACAATAGCCAACACTCTGGCTTCGTCGGTTTAATTTGATACTCACTTACTTCATATAAGGAGACCAATCCATTAAATCGCATCGTCTATTGTGTGATGAGGCGCACATACCTAGGCGCACATACTTATGCTGTTGACTGGATGGATACACGGTTAACATATAGATCTTTCAACTTAAATGGATCCATTTAGTCATGCAGACCTTAATGTATGATTCCCACCGACCGGGCCGGCCCAGAGCGCGCCTTTGCGCATTTTACAAGTTGCCAAAGGAATTTGAAGCTCGTTAAATTCCATATTTGAATGTACTTACTTGCGGCCGGTCGGCTCCTTGCGGACGTGGACGGCTGCGGTCGGCTGTCGTCACATGTGGCCGGCTCCGTCGCCGGTGCTCGCGATGATTTACACTTCGATGTTCAATGTTGATGTTAAAACTCTAACGGACCTGAAAACGTTCCAACCCGAACTTTAAACTGTGACATCAAAAAAAAAATCGTGTATTCAATGTTTTAAATAAAATTCTAATATTAATCTGGGAATCTTATAATTTCATAGGTAACTAAGTAGGCACCTACCTGTTTGTTTCATTAGCATAAAAGAATAACAACTTCGTGCACTCGTGTCTTATATTTATGCTATTAATATTTTTATAGCCCCATGTCATTAGTCGACATACTCAAACGTACCTACTTGTTATAATTACTTTTAATTTGTTAAAGGTTTTTTTCTATCAGTTTTTTAAATGACGCAATGATAACAGCAAACAGGAAAATATTAATGCTTTTCCAACTGACCCTTGAGCAATTGAGTGGAACGTAGCTAGAACGTGCGAACAAAAAAATACTAAATATTTATCAGTAAAGCCTACGAGACTTGATCTAAGGATGAACGAAAATCATGTCAAATGCCCACGTAGTACCAATGCCCATTTCAATCTTCACTTTTCACACTCGATGTTGTAAACTATGATGTATACCTAGGACAGACTGCAGTTAGGTAGGTGTAACTTCGAGAAAGAGGTCAATCGTCGAATCCGCCTCGATTGGGCAGCATTCGGGAAGCTACGGCACGGCACATCTTTTCTTTTCGTCTAATATTCCGCAGTGTCTCAAGAAGACAATATACAACCAAGATAAAACAATAATAATGAATAATGAAACAATTTACCAAGATAAATAAATACATGCTAAGGGTATTAGGCGCACAAAGATAAGTTCGAAATGTTCCTTAGCATTCAAATAGTTGAGTGGTTGAAAATTTGCCACGGTAAGGCGGAGTTCAAAGGTTCGACTCCCAGTCTCGATAACTTTTATCATGGTATCAAAACAGAAATAACAAAATCAAAATAAACGCGATTAATGTGAAGGTCACAAGCTCTTTGCAATTCCGACCAATGTATATTTTTTTACGACTTAATTTATCTTTGTGGGTTAAATGGATTGATAAATCTATTGTTATTTATTTTTGGACTTAATTAATCTATCGACTGCGCACCTTCCGTGACCTAGTTGTGACGACATTTTATTAAATGTTAGTATATATATTGTCTGGTTTGTAGGTAAAGGTCAAAGTCAAATGTAGAGCAACTCCAAGTTGAGATAGGCATCTCAGGCATCTGGTAATAAACTTGACCTGGACTGATATCGCTTCCCAACAACCAGTTTTAAGTTTGGCCCGCCAGTTACACAGTCAGTATAAATGTTGGGGTCAAGATAGGATAAAGTAGTGGTGAGGTGAGTCGATTTTGTTATTGTAACGCTTGCCGAGCGCATCTTAAGCTAACATTATCGAGTTTTAGTCGCATGTGAAGTATACGTCTTTCATACGTGAATATGTATGCACATAAGTGTGAGAGAGAGGAATACTTTATGTTGGACCACGTTGGACTTGAACGCTATCATGCTACCTGTGTAGGAGAATCAGTGCAGGTCTGACCTTCGTTCACGCATAGTTGCTTCAAACCGCGGGGTCAAGTTAGGTATGCTACTTAGGAATGAGCTCACAGTCTAGATTCCAACGTAATATTAGGATTAAAACTTATTATATGTAGGGTCTGACTGAAAACCAGCGTTGCAGTGTAGGTACTCAGTACTCACTACAACATTATGCTGAGTCAAGCCCCTTTCGTACGATATTGTTTAAGTTTTAAGTCTATTTTTTAAGTCTAATTTTTACACTGTACCTTTGTAATATAATGTGATGTTAAATAAAGTTTTTCTATGTCTATGTCTAGATCAAGATTTTCTGTTTAAATAGCCTGATCCGGACTTCCATGTTGTTACTATATTCTTAATTTAGGTATGATCATTACGCCGGTTACGCGACCCAGTTTGGGTTAGGGACTACCAGGACTGAAGGAAGGGTTCAGAAAATAACATTTGCCTATTATGATATAAAAGGTGATAAAAGTAACAATAATATGTAAGTAGGTACGTACAGCATTCCTAAGGAGTCTAAACGGTTATTAAAATGTATCAAGAGACTATACATATAAGAAAAGTATACACTCGTATACCAGTGTAACCTCTTTCCTTAATTTATTTTTAAGTTGATAGCTGACGTCTGACAGCTTTTATTGTGACATGAGATTGAAGAGATATATTATTTAATTTATGTGTGGATTATAGTTAAAAGACCTGAAATTAAAGGCTTTAAATGTTGTTTCCTAATCTTTACAGGTGACTGAATTATTTGTTTTCGCATAGCATAATTACTATCGGTTTAATAAGTGTAAATAAATTCTTATTCTTTTCAGAAACGCAATTACGTCTTTGATTCATTTATAGAGATCATCAGAGTATGATATGATTATAAAACAACATTTACTGCACATATTTCAAAGAACATAGAAAAGTTGAGGTTTGATTTTGTTGTAAAATCAACGGCAGATGGAAAATCAAACATCATCTGTATAAGCTCCATAGCTACTCCCAGTGGTCAAATCTTTGGAATTTCATCCGATTATCAACCTGCAAACCTGCATGGAGTAATTACGAAAACTCCCAACTACGCTAAGGTGAAAAAATCATTGACTAAAAGACTTCAGACAAGGAAAATATGGATAAATTTGACCGACGAAATATCAAAGATATATTTGGATGAAGAACAAAACTTGCAGTTTCATGATTTTTACTTGGAGGAAACTGTGGAACAAACAAATAGTGCTGAACCCATGCCTGTTGGCTCGAACCAAACGTTAGAAAAAATAATAGAGAAATTACTTGAAGAAAAACACCAAAAGTCTGAAACACAAAATTTAGGGAAAATTGCCAAAGATTTTATGATCGGGAAGTTTACTGCCAGGAACTCTAATGCTTGCCAGTGGATTAAATATTTTAATAAAGAATGCGAACGATCCCAAATCGCTGAAGATAAAAAAAAATAGAAATTTTAAGAAATTTCTTAGAAAACTCTAGTGTCGATTGGTACCGCTGTATGCTAATGAAACTTACAGTGGAATCAGAATGGAGCAAATGAGAGAAACACTTTTGTGAGACGTTTGCAAACAAAGGATGGTCCGCCACTAGATATGCTCTTGGATTTAAATATCAGGCAGGCTCCTTACTCGAGTATGCTTTAAAAAAGAAAAATTGATACTGGAAGTAAGAAAATCTATTGACACTGGAACACTTATAGATCTTATTGCATTTGGCCTACCTAATTATGTGGCGGATAAGATTGATAGGGAGAATCTGCAAGAAACAGAACATCTCTACAACGAAATAGGAAAATGGGAACATTTGGTTGGGAAGACCATCATCCTCCTAGCGTTATTCCCGGTTGTGCCCCTAAAGGAGCCCAGGGTCCGCTTTGACACTTAATTTAACATATTTTATTTTTCCTCCCTAATTGAATTTAACGCTTTGACACAAAATAAGATTTGGCATAGGCACTAGTTTTACGAAAGCGACTGCCATCTGACCTTCCAACCCAGAGGGAAAACTAGACCTTATTGGGATTAGACCGGTTTCCTCACGATGTTTTCCTTCACCGAAAAGCTAACGGTAAATATTCCGTACATAAGTTCAGAAAAACTCATTGGTACGAGCCGGGATTCGAACCCACGACCGCCGCTTGACAGCCGCATGCCTGAACCACTAGGCTACCGTAGCTCTTTGGTGGTTCGGAAGACCAAATACGAAAAAAAGAATTTTACTTCTTATGACAATAAACCCAAAAAATATGAAGAAAAGAAACCATGCCAAATCTGTATCAATGAGAAAAAAGGGAAACGTTACCATCCTGAAGAGAACTGCTGGTTCAAAGAGAAAAATCCGAAAGCGGCTGTGAAAACTGTCAATAACTCAGAATTGGAAATAGAACTCTATGAGAATAATCCAAAAAACTAGAAGTACCACCATTAATAAGAATAGAGTTACTATTAAATGACACCCTAAAAGTTTTTGCAATTTACGACTCAGGTTCAAATGTGTCATTGATTAATGCTAAACTATTAAAAATGCCACAAAAAGAACAGGCAAGTAATATAGAAGTAGTAAACCTGAAGACTATTAATGGTGAGAAGAAAACAAAAGGAATGGTAACACTTAAAGTCAAAATATATGATATTGAAGAAAATATGGATGTTTTTGTGGAGGATAAAGAGAACTTTAACTACGATTTTCTAATAGGATTGTATAAAAAAAACAAATTAACACAAAATGAAGAGTTAAAGATAATGCAAATAATCAATCGAAAAGAAAACAAGATAACCGCAAATAAAGAGGATTTTAAAAATAAAGATTTTTCAAACTTACCAATTGTCGAAATTCCTGATGTACTAGGTGACAAAAATGAGAAGAGATCTTATCTATACTCTGAAGTTTTAAAAAAAGATCCAGAATACTTTAACAAATGTGAAATAAACTTTAATGAACATGTTAATACAGATGAATTCGAAATTACAGTTAACCATCTAGATTTATATCAACGATCAGAAATTGATAACTCGATAGATAAATGCAAATCAGTTTTTGCCAAGGATAAATATGACGTGGGTACAGTACGAGATTATGGAGCACATATTGACCTGATAGTAGATAAATACTGTTACAAACGTCCGTACAGATGCACAGCTGAAGATAGAAGAGAAACAGAAAGTCAAATATCGAAACTATTAAAAAATAATTTGATTGAGGAATCTTACAGTCCATTTGCTGCTCCTGTAACTCTAGCATATAAAAAAGAAGACGATAGGAAAACAAGGTTATGTATAGATTACAGAGATTTAAACAAAATAGTCGTCCCACAATCACAGCCTTTCCCATTGATCGAAGACTTGATGATAAAAACTGTAAACTGTAAGTATTTCTCTACTTTTGACATAAATTCAGCGTTTTGGTCCATCCCTTTGAAAATCCAAGATAGACACAAAAGTGCATTTGTAACGGGAACACCCAAATACTCCGAAATATTTAATTCCGAATTTGTAATTCCGATTTTCAAAACTCCGAAATTCATAATTCCTAAGACTTATAATTACGATTGCTAAAAAACACGAATTTAATTTTGACGAATTTCATAATGTCGATAGTTTGTTTTTCCGATTTTTATAACTCCGAACAATCAGAAGCGCGAAGTGTCATTAGCCCGAAAAACAGTACTCCGATTATCAAATTTCCGAAATTTCATTACTAATTCGGAAATCTGATATTCGGGATAATGAACTTCGTGTTTTCAATATTCGGAATTTTATTTCTTAGGAATTATGAAATTCGGATTTTTACCGAATCCCGAAAAATCCGAAAATACGATTTTTATTTCCCGTGGAGAATAGGGTTCTGCCTTTTCTCCGAATCCCCTCGCAGGAAAAAAAAACAACAAATAGTCGTAAAAATGGTATTATTAGGGTTAGGTATAGGTTAGGGTTATCTTGTGTCCCTTAGAGCGGAAATAGGCACCCCGCGAAGCGGTGTGACGTCGACCCGCTGGCGGTTAGGTTAGGTTAAAATAATTGGCGTGTAAGTCTGCCTTTATACGCCTAACATTCTATTTTTTTTTAATCTTCTTATTCTTACTCTTTTTTTTATTATATATTTACGAGGATAGTAACACATAATGTTGTACACAATTTGCTCACAATATTCTGTACAGGAAATGCTTGTAATTCTTTTTCCATCTACCCATCTTCCTATAAATAGTTAACTTGTTCCTTTTATGAATGATGTCGATTAATTGTGTATTCATGTTATTTGCTATTCAGTTTCTCCACTCCAGCCGTTTAAAATGCGGATCTTAGGTACTTAATTTGTGTGTGTTAGCTGCGGGAGTGATCTTAGACGTTGGGCGTTGTTTTAATGATTAATTTGATAATCATTAGTAACAGGAATTCGCAATTCAGATTTTTCGGATTTTTATTTATTCGGGTTTATAATCGGTCGGTGTAATGATATTCGGATTTTTGAAAATCGGTATTTTAATAATCGGAATTCGGATTTTTGATATTTCGGATTATTATTCCGTCGGACTTTTTATTATTCGGGGTATTGAAATTCGGAATTTTGATAATCAGAGTTGTAACCGTTAGACCTTTTGAAATTTCGAATTTATGAAAATCGGATTTATGAAGAACCGGAATACTTATATTAGGAGTTTTAAAACTTTCGGAATTATGAAAATCGGTATTATGAAATTCGTGATTTCGACTATCGGAATTTAGTTTTTCGTATTTATGTAGTGTACCCATTTGTAACACAAGAAGGCCATTTCCAGGGGACATGCCTCCCGTTCGGATTAAGAACTGCTCCAGCAATTTTCCAAAGGGTATTGAGCAATGTAATAAGAAAACACGAACTATCTAGTTTTGCAGTAAATTTTATAGACGATATTTTAGTTTTTTCCAAGAAATTTGAAGAACATAAACTACATAAATCAAGATTACTAGAGGCAATACTAAAAGAAGGGTTTAGACTGAAATTTTCGAAATGTACTTTTGCAAGTAATAGTGCAAAATACCTGGGTCATATTATAGAAAATAATTCAGTAAGACCTCTGAAAGATTATTTAACCGCTGTAAAAAACTTCCCAGTACCGGAAACAAGGAAAAATATAAGTCAGTTTTCAGGAAAAATCAATTTTCAGCACAAGTTCATACCGCACACAGCAATAATCCTAGACCCGTTACACAATTTACTACGAAAAGATGTGAAGTTCAGATGGTCTGCAGAATGTCAGGAGTCGTTCGACAAGACAAAAGCATTGTTATGTTCAGAACCAATTCTAAAGATCTTTGATCCTGATCTACCAATTAATATTTACACGGATGCTAGCATAAAAGGAGTAGGAGCGGTATTAAAACAAGAAGATGAAAACGAGAACAGTAAACCGGTTGCTTATTTTTCAAAAAATTAAATGAATCTCAAAAAAAGAAGAAAGCCATATATTTAGAATGCCTGGCAGTAAAAGAAGCTGTAAAATATTGGCAGCATTGGCTAATGGGAAAACAATTTGTTGTATATTCGGATCATAAACCATTAGAAAATATGAATATCAAAGCTAGAACTGACGAAGAATTAGGCGATTTAATGTACTATTTATCGCAATATAATTTCAATATAAAGTATAACCCAGGAAAATCAAATCAAGAAGCGGACTGTTTAAGTAGAAATCCCGTTCTAGAACCTTGTGATAATAACGATGACTTTTTAAAAATAGTAAACTTAATAAACATAGACAAAATAAAAAATGACCAACAAACAAATCAAAATCTAAAAAATTGCAAGACTAAACTTATATTTGAAAATGAAATTTACTATACGAAGCATAAAAAAAGAAGGAAAATCATATTATCAGAAGAACTCAGTAAAACTCTCATAAAAGATGTCCACGATACTTACTGCCATCTTGGAAGAACCCAGCTGACTAATAAAATATCACCGTTCTACACAGCAAAGAATATGATATCAAACATTAAGCAAATTTGTGATGAATGTGAAACTTGTATTAAAAACAAGTCAAGGAGAAAACCAAAATATGGCTTAATGTCACATTTGGGTCCAGCGACACGACCATTTGAAATCGTATCTATTGATACCATTGGTGGCTTTGGAGGATCACGGTCAACAAAAAAATACTTACATCTTCTGGTCGATCATTTGACAAGATACGCATATATTATCACATCAAGAAATCAAAGCGCCAGTGATTTTATTAAACTAATTAAGAATGTGACAGAAAGCTACAGCATTGAAATGGTATTAACGGACCAATACCCAGGCATAAACTCCAAAGAATTTAAGGGTTTCCTAAAGGAAGAAAATATAAAAATAATATTTACCGCTGTGGATGCACCTTTTTCCAATGGGCTTAATGAAAGGTTAAACCAAACTTTAATAAATAAGATAAGGTGCAAAATAAACGAAGGTGACAATAAATTTGCATGGACAACTATAGCACAGAAATGTGTAGAGAAATATAATGAAACAGAACACACTGTTACGAAATTTGCTCCAAAATACCTTTTGGAAGGCGAAAATGTGGATTTCTTACCCATTGAATTGAAATCGAGATGTACAGCAGAAGATTTAAATCTTAACAATACAGTCAAGTCTCACAATTATAATAAAAAAATATTCGACCTTCATAGAGAAGACTACAAATTGGAAGTCGGAGACAGCGTTTTCGTGGAAAACGGAAATCGTCTTAATAGGAAAAAAATGGACGAACTGAGGATTGGGCCATACAAGATTTTAAAGAAGATTTCGAATTGTATTTATGAAATTGACACCGGTCATAAGAAAACGGAATCTAATCTCTATCATATTACAAAAATATCTCCTTTAAATAGCCTGATCTGGACTTCCATGTTGTTACTATATTCTTAATTTAGGTATGATCATTACGCCGGTTACGCGACCCAGTTTGGGTTAGGGACTACCAGGACTGAAGGAAGGGTTCAGATAATAACATTTGCCTATTATGATATAAAAGGTGATAAAAGTAACAATAATATGTAAGTAGGTACGTACAGCATTCCTAAGGAGTCTAAACGGTTATTAAAATGTATCAAGAGACTATACATATAAGAAAAGTATACACTCGTATACCAGTGTAACCTCTTTCCTTAATTTATTTTTAAGTTGATAGCTGACGTCTGACAGCTTTTATTGTGACATGAGATTGAAGAGATATATTATTTAATTTATGTGTGGATTATAGTTAAAAGACCTGAAATTAAAGGCTTTAAATGTTGTTTCTTAATCTTTACAGGTGACTGAATTATTTGTTTTCGCATAATATAATTACTATCGGTTTAATAAGTGTAAATAGTAAATAAATTCTTATTCTTTACAGAACCGCAATTACGTCTTTGATTCATTTATAGAGATCATCAGAGTATGATATCATTATATACATTTGAATACCAATGTAAAGGTATTAATAATGGTCATTGGGCTAAGCCGCGATCGGACGTTCAGAGGCGAAATTTCAAGGGTTTCTTGTTGACTACGTAATTACCTCAAAAATTATAAGCATACGAGTAAGTACTGAGGGGCTACCTCGCAATGAAAACGAACTTCGTTTGTGTATCTCCCTCTCTATTGCTTGAACATGCAAGTGCGACAGTGACGGAGATACACAAACGAAGTTCGTTTTCGTTTCGCGGTAGGCCCTCTGCTAACATAGTAGGCACTTGTGCATCAATGGCACGTTTGCGTCGTCAAAGTCATGGAATGGGAAGCATTTGTTTGTTTCTCCATAAAACAACTACGTCTTCACCAGAATATGTAGTTTATTGTTTTTCTGTTGGCCACAGAAATGTTTGACTGGAGTACATCCTACTTAGGCTTTCATAGAATTATGGATTTTCTATTGTACTGAAATAAAGTTTTCGATCATTTTTTGACCACGATATACATAGTTACTCCATATTGTAGTATACTATAAGTAACATAAATAGCTAATCAAATAAGCCGATAAAAAATAGCTTATCAAAAGATATTGGTAACTAATTGTCATATTACCTTGACCAATTAAATTAGTTAAATCAGGCAAACTTTTTAATTAAACGGTAAAATGAGGTTAACCTTATGCTATTCAGCATAATTATACTTCTGTAGATTATTATTGATTCGAAGGTGATTGCAACAAGTACCGTCGAATGCTGTGATTGATCAACGCGGAATGTATTTACGTCTCTACCGGTCATTTGAGCCCGTGGACAAGCGAATTTCTGTGTTTTAAGTTTGACTAGTAGATAATGTACCGCCCTTGAATTGCGCTCCAGTATGAATGACTCTTTTTAGGGTTCTGTAACAAAAATGGTAAAAAAGGAACCCTTAAATATCTCACGAACTACTTAAACTATCAATTTGAAATTTGGAATGATTATAAATGAGAGTTATCCGCGTGCATGGAAAATGAAAACATTTAATATACATTTAAATTTACTATGAAAAATTACGAATTTGAGGGGGGGGGGGGGGGGGGGCAAAAAAAATTCAACTATTAGGTCAAGTGGGGTATCATTTGAAAGGGCTTGAGTTGCACTTTTCGAAGCAGTTTTTTTTTCTACATTGGTAAAATTTCGATTTATGAAGGAAAATGTAAAAAAAATACCATGATGTACTATGAATTATCCTAAACGATTTCGATACTACACGATACGACTTAATTAGAATTATGTAGGACGGTAAAACACACGTCGTGTACGTGTACGAGGGATGAAGATGAATTATAATGCGTCCAGTCAAACCATTGCTGCAATACAATTTCACGCAGTCAGCACAGGTAGAGTTCAGAACCGCGCAGCCTGTTCCGAGACTGACTAAATTGCCAACTAAGTAGAGCAGCAATATAGTACAAAAGAAACATTTGGGCTTTGTTCTCCGATATTTTTGTGAATGTTAGTAAATTAACAAGTAACGATAATAGTCTACTGCTTCCAATTATCGGTAAGTAATTAATATTGTGGTTTACACTTAGTGAATAGAAGGGGATTAGCGTGAGGATTTTAATTATACGTAGTTAAACCGACGACGCTTACAGGTCGACACATGTAAAAAGAACCCTGGCGGCCATACATTTTATATGGCCGCCAGGGCTCTTTTTACGTGTGTCGACCTGTACCTGTCGTTAAGTCATTACAAGATAAGTCTGTCACGTTTTGATCGGTTGAGTGCAAACTTGGTACCCATGATGAATGTTTTTGATGAATTGTAACGAAGTGTGCATCTTCTAGTCGGATGCGCTTCTCCTTGTTTAAATGCATAGTAAGGGAGATGCACTGATACTCGTATTATATTGGGATGACGTTGTCAGGTGCAAAATAGAAGCCCCCTTAGCGTTGAGTTATCAAGTGATAGGTGGTATCTGTCGATAAGTACGAGTATAGAATGGAGTAGGGTAGGGACCGCAAAATCGAAAGTAATCACTTCGCAGGGTAACAAACAATGTTTAAACCGCGATTTCGTCCGCGTAGAGTCCATTTTAAATGTACTCCCATGTGAAGTTCTGTTCTCATCACCCTGTTAAGGATTTTCAGGATAAAAATATTCCTCAGTACTTCTTCAAGGCCCAAACTGTTACTATATAATTAAGTTACTATATTAATATAATTTGATCAAAATCGGATCGGGTATGTAAGCGTAAAAAGCAATAACTGTCTTCACATTTATGGTAAAATAGGGTTATATTTCCGTAGCTGTGAAGGAGTCCACGAAGGTAACGAAGGTTTGCCTGCTGGGGAACCACTATTGTTATTCAGTACGAGCGGCGACATTGACATACTTTTGGTTTTACAAACCCCTTGCATATTAATATTGAAAACAGGTTAAAGAGTTTAACAAATGCTTCTTTTATTAATATGGACGATACACATTGTTTTAATGATTTGTAAGACCGATAGGTATGTCACCTACGCATATCTGTATTACTTAAGGTCTTTACTTACTAATGGCTCCGTGCTGGGATGAAGAACTCGAAAGCGTGCAATATATATACAACGTGTTAATAAAATAACGCACAACCTGAATACCCGTGTGGTGTCGGGTTAGAATTTCACCACCCCCTTTCTTCCCGTGTGTGTCGTAAAAGTCGACTAAGGGACCACAGTTGAAGTGTGTTGTGGGCGATGGGCTAGCAACCTATCACTGCAATATCAAATTTAGTCGATCTTTTATACCCACACTTATGCTAAAAGTAGCGCTGGAACATACGTTTCATGTGCTCTGCTTACCCCTTTTGGGAATAAAGGCGTGAATGTAAGTACGTATGAATACAGTTTGTTCAGAATCGACGGTAGAATGTAAAAAAAAAATTTTTTTTCATGTATTTTTCACTTTTGTATGGAGCGTTGGCCGACTGGGGCGACCTGCTCCATACAAATCCTTTTTTTTTCACACTCTACTCTCGATTCTGAACAAACTGTTTTCAGGTTTTGCGTTATTTTATTAACACGTTGTATATATGTATGTATATATATTTCGTTTTGAAATAGTAACCAGATATAAAAATCTATATAATTAACTAACCTGCTCACAAAAAATCACAAGAATCGGTTGAGAAATGCGACCTGTACAGGAGATCAGTGGGACAGACACCCGGATACCAGATAGACAAACGATTTTCGGCCCAAACTGAGACATAGAACGTCGTTCGCTTCGCTGGCTCGTTCGATAAAATAAAGATTTTGAGTTCGAATTTGCAGCAGTGTTGTTCCTGGCAAATGTTGGGTTGCCGTGTACAGAGCCTTAAACTAGTGGCACTGGGAGATGTAGAAGGCGCGCAAGCATTCATTTTCTTTTTATGTGCTTCGAAAATGTGACTACAAAAAAAAACCCTGTATATTTTACGAACTTATCTTAACATTTTACGAGAAACAGATGCGGAATGCGACCTCTCGAGGAGAACAGCGTGACAGAGGGACAGACACAGGTCATATAAGCGATTTTCGGACCACGCTGAATTATAGAACTTCGCTCGCTCGTTCGATTACCATGTTTGTGAGAGAAATTATTGCCATGTCATAAAAATATGCCATACAATGATACATATGCCGTGTTTAGGGAAGACGACACCTGTTGGTATAAATATTACGTCAATTATCGTGTCAGGAGTAAGATATATGTTGAAAACCGCGCAAGATTCTCATATCTTTCAAATATTTAACACATCGCGCGCTTGAAATGAAAACACATATCTTAGATATTGTTGCGAGCCTTGTTCTGTTAAATATTCGTGGAGATAAAGGTCCAGCCCAGCAGGATCCAGCACCAGCAGGGATGTGCTTAGCCGTGTTTTCATTGATTTGACACCTAGATGCCAAGCGCGCGATGTGTTAAATATTTGAAAGATATGAGAATCTTGCGCGGTTTCAACATATACATATTTAAAAAGATACTAAATTCGTTCAGCAGCTCTCAAAACACCACTTATTTACATGTGAGTTGTATAGTTTTAACTGTGATCTAACTATGGCAAAGAAAACATTGTATTTTTTAACCGACTTCAAACAAAAGGAGGAAGTTCTCAATTCGGTTGTATTTTATTTATGTTTTTTTTTTCTATGTCTACGCCCTTGAATGGCGCTCCAGTATGAATTACTCTTTTTTAACCGACTTCAAAGAAAAAGGAGGAGGTTCTCAACTCGGCTGTATTTTTTATTATTATTTTCAATGTTTGTTACCTCAGAACTCCGTCATTGATGAGCCGATTCGAAACATTTTTTTTTGTTTGTTTGTATATGCTTCCAGGTGGGTCCCATTTTTAAATTCAGTTAGATGATTCCCACCATGAGGAATTGAGGGAACTCCTCAATTTTATTAGGCACGCGTGTAGTAATTTTGGTATTTTCTATTATGGCTCGTGTATTTACATCCGAAAATCATAAATTTGGTGGCGAGGAATTGATGATGAAGACCACAGATGACTTCTCGAATTCCTCAATTATGTACTTAAAAGTGCAAAAGTACGTCACAGGTTCTGATAAGATTCCGTTGAAATAGGAACTAATGAAGTGCCATTGGTGATAATCTTGGGGAATCGACGGAAGTCCTCAAATATTATCGGCCCACATACAGTGATTCGGTTTTTTTCTATAGTAATCAACGCATTTGCTATCGGAAATCAGTTCAAGTGGTAAATTGTAAAAAAATGACGAAATATTCTCGTGGCTTGGCGGAGTACTAAATTGAAGTCGGTTAAAACTTTGTTTTTAATGTAAATTATGCCAAATCCGTCTAGTGCCAATTTGTGATGATAAGATTCAAAATAAAATAATGAGGACTTACATCGGTCAATATACTTTTCTTATTTATGTACCAGCAGTTTGATTGACAACCAAATTATCTTTTAAACAGACGCGTCCAACCCATTGCAAAATGATTTCATTCTATGCTAAAGTTGAACGCTCTAGACGCTCTACTTTCTCCAGGAACAGACAAAACGTTTTAATAGTAGTTTATGCGACTGATCCATAATGAGAGGCCCTAAAACATGGGTGTGGTTTTCACACGAGTGTTTTAAGGCCTAATTATGTACAGTTGCATACACTACTTTATCTACACACATATCAAAAAAATGACAACAGCAATGGCGGCAATTCGATCATCCGTCATGACGAATGGTTTTTTTTTAATCATAGACAAACGAATGAAGTCCCTATACTCATATCACTCGAGATCAAATGTCGTGCGGTTTGTATTAAAAAAACGTACTGAATTGACGTTTCGTATCGATAACTGTTTTAATATCTATACGAGTAGATACTGGAATAGAGACCCACTTGAGTTTTTACAGCTGTTCCAAATTTAAACTCATAACGATACTTTATCAAAAATCTGTACTGTAATGACATTACAGTACAGATTTTACCTACTACCACAGACAAGAAAGTTCTCATAGTAAAATCGGTTGTAGTAATGCTGGTCATTTCCTACGGTTTCTGAACGCATTTTAGAGCACTTATGATTTGTGCGTAGATAAAAATATTTACGTAATTTGAAAAGGAAGCAAAATTATAAGTACAGCGTGTTGCCTGTAATTTAACAAGATAACCACAAGATACCAACATATAATGATATTATTACTGGAACATCCTAAATTGATTGAATGACGATTTGCTAATATTTCGAGCTGTTTTAGGAAAATAGTAATTGAAAAGAAAATCCATGTGCAAATCATTTATTACCTTCATTATTTTTGTCAGCTCGGCTGTTATTCGCTAATAGCTACGCTTAGTTACTTAAGCATCGCGGAGTCAAGATATATTTGCGGGTGAGCGTTGAGGTGAGCTTAAAAGAAGTTATGTACTCGTAGATTTGCGAAACGGACAACGATGGTGTGTGTTATTTAAAAAGAACTAAACAACACAAGAGGAACCGGATTCAAAGTAGGTTTTCCATAAAACGGTTTAAAAATCAGGTAAATGTTTATAATCTGAAATTAAATATACGAAGAGACTATTTAAATATGCAGATTAAATAATTTAAAACTAGGATGCAAAAACTTTACGAAAGACTTAAAACCTGAGTCAGATGTTGTTGCGATTAACATTCTGTAGGTACAGGTGAACAAACACACACAGTGGGCTACTGCCGTGCCAGCCGCGGTGAATTTATTGAATACCACACCGCCATCAAACTAAATTAAATCATATATTTTAATGCTAATTAAACATATAGATTCATATAGTCATCTATATAAATAAATAAATATATATATAATGTTATATATATGTTATACATATGTAGGAGAAAGGTTGACCGGAGCGGGTAATCGGGCTTCTTCTGGGATATCGGGCATGGCGACGGGCTTCCTATCACGTTTTCAAATAAAAATCAGACGAAATATAACCACTTATGGTTTATTCGCATTCTCATAGTTAAAAGATAGTTAATAGTAACACTAAACTAAATATCGAATCGGATTCACACAACTATTAACGGTAAGCTATTTATTTGCCATAGACCTTAACATTATACTAGGGTACCTAGGTATGCACTAGATCGGAAACCGACAAGTCTCTTGGCGTGAACGTCTCTACAGTTCGAATACAAAACCCAATCTGAATCCTACTCTAGTCGCTTCTCCGCCATTTTCTAGACCCGTTCCCGCCAAGAGCCATGTCCAAGCGATGGTGGGGAACTTACTCAACCAATCAGAGCAGAGCGTTCACCACCTCGCCTGAGTTTCCAATGTACCAACATAGAAGTAATAATCAACAACCAATCAGAATAAATAATCTAACGGAAATAGTATACAAGCTAGCCAACTTAAATCTGAATAAAAGTGGCCACAATAATGAATCGATAAAAGAAGTAAAAATACAGTGTTGCTACAGTGTACGAGATTTGGGACTGGTCTTTGGACAGTTCCAATATGATGTAAAGAGTGATGTGGCTAGAGTAAATCGATTGTCATAATATCTGATTACGATTGATGATGGCTAATAAAAGGAATCGATTGATTACTGTGTAATAATTATTTTTAGGAAATCAAATAGAGAGCCTATACACTGTCGTCTGCCAACACAAGTGTCCTGTAAGTAAAGGGAGAGACTGATACTGCGAGAAAAATTGAGAGAGCTCGCGCGCCGTGCAGAAATCAATGCCATATTTTCAAAGGCAACATTTTGCACAATCAAATATGTCGGTTTCGATCGATGTGATTTTATTTCGTATTATCGTAACAGTAATTAAATAATACATTGTTATTTTCCTATTCACAATTATTTGATTCATATCGATTTATTTCTAAATTGACAGACTACAAACGATTAAAGCAGTATATCACTAAATTTAAAAATAAAAAGTCGTAGGACGTAATGGTTTGCATACCAAGTTTTCAATGCTAATTTCTATACAAATAAGCCGTAAAAAAATATGACAATAATTTTATAAGTGCTAAAAAGAGCGTGCATGGAGATTGAACTTTGTTTTGTAACTCTGAAGCTATTGAAACTTTTTTTATTATTTCGATGAGCAGTGCCAATTTACGTTATATGGGTGTTGCGATGTATCAAAAGACCAGTTCCAAATCTCGAAAACTGTAGTTATTATAATTGAACTATTTCCGGTAACAGTCAAGTGATGCCGCCATTTCAATTCGACACATATATATAAAATACTACCTGACTGATCATCAACGCACAGCTGAAACTACTGGTATTTGAACTAAAAACTTGAAATTGGTCTACCAACAGGTCGATCACGTAACGCATTTTACGTACGTAAGGTAATATGACATAGTTAAGTATATGGAATAATGACACTTAGACTGTCCTAACGCGCGTTCGAAACGGTATCTGATTACCCAGCCACAGTGTGTTATGAGACCCCAAAATTTGACATCCATAGATCTTCACACCAGCGAACAGCTACTTCGATTAGAAATGCGAGACAAAAATACCCGAGAAAATGATTTTTAAAATAACCTTAATTTTTTTGGCCGAAAAATTGGAAAAAAATTGGCCAGCAGAACTTCCTTTTATAACGTAGGCAAAAGTGTTAAAAGGGGTTTCGAAGTTTGTATAGAGAGCAAGAAATGTTTGAAGTACTTAAGAGATTATTAACTTCGATCTTAGACTGTTTGTTTAAAAACTAGAAAAACAACGTGTTTTGGAATTCATCCCCCCTAAGGGGATTAAAAGGGGGAGCAAGATATTTTTAAACAAAGAGATTTGTTGCCTCTGTTTAGGACTGTGTAAAAATTAAAAAAAAACTAATTTTAGCGTTCTTTTAAATTCATCGCCTTAGGTTAAAAAATTTTTAACAAAAAAATTAAGCCGCCGAAAAAAACTGAAAAGCAAAAAATAATACACCTTTCTTATTTAGTTTAATAGCTAAGTTCTTAAATGAATCTAAGTGTACCTAATTAATTTTGAGTCTGCGCCAACTCAACATTACTTAGGTACACTAAGATTAATTTAAGAACTTAGTTATTAAGGGTAATAAAAAAGGTTTATTATTTATATGATTGTTTGTCGCCGACTCAAAATTAATTAGGTACACTTAGATTCATTTAAGAACTTAGCTATTAAACTAAATAAGAAAGGTGTATTATTTTTTGCTTTTCAGTTTTTTTCGGCGGTTTAATTTTTATTTGTTAAAAAGGTTTTATTTTTCAATTTTCTGTGGCTTACTTTAGTTAATTACTAACTAAATTACTAGTTACTTACATGCAATATTTGTGATTACTCTCTGCATATGTGGTCACACATTTCAATCAGTAAGTGAACAATCAATCATCCCCTGTTTTCCTACCCTTAGTGTTGGAATTTTTATTTTAAATTTGCATGGGACCAACTTCGAAGTATAACGCTTTCTAATAAAAAAGAATTATCAAAATCGGACTACTCTCTAAAAAGTAATGCGTGGTCATACATAAAAAAGAAAATATATATGCGTTGACTTGAGAACCTCCACCGTTTTTTTAGTCGGTTAAAAATGGGGCTCAAAGTTTATATGGACGGCAATATAATTTTAAAATGAGAGATATGTAACTTTGGTCATAGACTGCTTGATAAAAGACTAGAGAACGAATTTCAGCGTTTTCTGAAATTCATACGTTATGGAGGTTAAAATAAAAGAGAGTTCAACATTTGTACGGATGGAGATCAAGAATTTTTTAATGTAAGAAATTTCTAACTGCGGTTTTAGACTGTTTGTTGACTGACTAAAAGTCCCTAAATAACAAACATGAAAAAGGGCTACTTAATTAATAGTAGATTAGGGACCTTTGGTTCGGGCTGACGCAGAGCGGGATGTACTCGTAATTTTACTTTTTTTTTACGTACCTATTTTAATTGAATTATTCTCTACACCATTGTATTCAGACTTGTTTTGTTATTCCTTTCCTATATCTTCTGTAACTTGTTAACTTGTTATTGTAATAAAGTAGCATTTACTCATTAAAAAAAACAAATTATTTGTATATATATTTTATGTCGGTTTTAGTTTAGTTTATCCTTAGTTTAGAATACACGTTTTTTCTTTGTTTGTATCACTGAATATAATTGAATTGAATATAATAATATGACCTTTTTTACGTTTAATATAGTAGATTGGTAACCTGGTATTTAATTAATAGTAGGTGACTTTCACCAGAGTTATACACTCTACTTTTCATATCGAATACGAGGAAAGTAAAAAAAAGACCGGGTTGTACTCCGGGAGTGCCGGCAGAAGTGAAAACTTGAATATTAACGTTGTGCAAAAAAAGCCTCCACCCCCAAGCTCCGTACGTATTACATCAAAAAAACCTATAAACGTATTCCGAAAATCCGCATTTTCATTTAAAAATCCGCGTTTTGAAGCCCAACTCCCGCTTTTTGTTTTCCGGCAAATGGCAACACTAAAACTGACGGTCACGTGACCTCCTACTCTCTGTGGCGAGTGTAACAATTTTTCCCCATCCCAAGAAGTGCACAGCGCCGCTAAAGTTTTCACTTTGAAGAACACAGATGGAAAATCAAACAATTATACAGGATGACATTTTAATCAGTGTCCAAATTTTTTGTAGGCATTTAGTATCACTAATAGACTTCATTTTTGAAAAAAAAAACTGGTAGGTGTTTTTTTTAATTATGAATTGTCTATCCCAAAAGAATTATCCGTACAGCGTGGTTACTGGGCATTCGGTACCGCGCGGAGCGGAGCGGGGCCGAGGAAGGGGAGGCGTGCCGTGTGCAAAGCTTACTACCCGCTGAAGTGCCCGCGCGGTAAGGCTTTTTTGGGATAACTTTAAACAAGATTAATATTTTTTTTTGTACTGAATGATATGAAACAAAAAAAAACGTATTTTATAATTTTGCGGAAGAATCATATACTTGAATTTGTACACTGATTAAAATGTCACCCTGTATATTCTAAAACGTCAGCCGCCATTATCGTGACGTCATCAGAGCAGAAAGAAGACTTTACGATACTTACCAACCTTGACGTGGCTAAATTAAATGAGTAATATGTCATGTTTTATTCAGTACCTACTTTCTGAAACGCAAAAAGCATCAATGCTCAAATGTAGAACTGTACGATACCTACTTAAACAAAAAACTTCTCACTCACTCAGCCACTCAGTCTGTCGGTTCTCATTACCTTGCCAGCAAAATGTTACGTAAGTTAAGTATTTTTTTCTACAGGGTCATTTGCAATGATTTCGTCTTTGGTTAAGTTTATTGAACTCTGCTTGATGTTACCGTCAGAGGCACCTAGTGGATGTTATTTATTTAAATTTCGGTCATGGATCAATAATACTTACCAAAACAAAAGGACATAAAAAGTAAGTGGATCGTTCTAGAACCGAAAAAATTAGGTCATGGTAATTTTTTAACATTTCGAACGAACGCTAAGACATATTGTCAACTTTGTGCCATTTTAAGTGTTAAAAATACCTTTCAGTTTATTTTTATGCCTTGAGTTCAAACGCGATGGTAAAACAATATGGCCGATACTGTCACTCATGTGATATATTGTCTTAACAACATATTTATTTCTCCATTATCCATATTAATATTATAAATGCGAAAATGTGTCTGTCTGTCTGTCTGTGTCTGTTACCTCTTAAACTTCTTACCTCTTAAACCGCTGAACCGATTTAGGTGAAATGTGGTATAGAGATAGTTTGAGTTCCGAGGAAGGACATAATAGTAGATAGTATGACAAAGGGTCTAAAGTAAGCCATATTACCACGAAAGGGATATTTTCCCGAACGAAGTGAGGGGAAATAGTTCGAGGGGTAATATGGCCTTTAGACCAGAGATATGCACTCTACTTTTCACTTCGACTGCGAGAAAATAGTAAAAACAATAGTACATTACTGCAGCCGCCGGGAAAGAAGGGCTTGCCGGGTGAGTAGGTATAGACGGATAGTGATACGAAGCCGGCAAGCCCTTTTCACGGCTAGGCATGTATAGTGCTTTTCTCAAACATATGCAATGAAATAAGAAATATCACCACTCAAAACCCTACCTATATTTATTTATTTGTCCTTCGATTTTGGCGGCAACAAGTTATTCATGGCTAATTCTGCATCCACCCTCAATTCCGGCGGAGTACAATTAGTTTCTTCGTCGCTGTTATTATCGGAACTCATTTTGAAACTTTATTTATAAATATCAACCACAAATATAAAATCCAGCTACACGACAATAGTTATTTGTTATGCAAGGCTGCAAAGTTGTTGTTTGGCGCAAGTGCTTGTATTGAAAGCCGAGCTAGCGAAGGATTGTAAAATTGAACCATGAGCGAAGTAAGTAAAGTAAGTAAGTAAAGTACTATTCTGAGCATAGCGAGGCTTTCAAGGCACGAGACGCCAAACAATTTTGCTGCCAAGCGCAACACACAACTTTTCACCTCACCACCGCGAAGAAAATTGTAAGTAGGTAAATGTAGGTAATGGAAGTAATTTGGGCCTTATACTCATTTTCAATAAAGGTTCGTTTACATCTCATCAAGATCTAGCATTTTATATTTATTAAATGTAACATATATATTTTTGCATCTTTAAATAAACCCCACGCTTACGGTCTACACTAAAAAAGTCAAAGTATTGTTGGGTACTCACGGGTAAACTAAGGCTCAAATTCGCTTATGCTTTTCTTCTGCACTTAAATCTATAAATAACCACCATTATTTTGGTTTTACTGTCTGTGGCTTTAGAACAAAACAAAATTAAATGTAGGTTGAGTTTTTTCTTAAAGTAACTATTCAAACGGTGCGTTCCAAATTTTGAAGAATCGAAATTTTTTGAAACCTAAAACTACATTTTAAAATTACTTATTCGTATTTTAACCTTATAAATCAGTCTAAATATTAATATTTCGTATGTACCTACTTAATTAAGAAAGAATAAGTATTATTAATTTTATTTTATCAAAATAATAACAATTAATTATTGGCATAACACCATCAGTTTCTGAACGCACCTCTCATTCTGTATAGAAAAAAGTTGGATCTCGAGATTGACCGTCACGTTCCAAATTCAAAAACTCTTTCCACGCTAGCGAATAAAATGGACTTTTGGGCGCAGATTTTGAGCGATAAAGCAAGCCTTATCGAGCCGGTGAGGTGAAAAAGACTTTTTATTATCTTATTCTTTTTAATTAAGTAGGTACATACGAAATATTAATATTTAGACTGATTTATAAGGATAAAATACGAATAAATAATTTTAAAATGTAGTTTTATGTTTCAAAAAATTTCGCTTCTTCCAAATTTGGAACGCACCGTTTGAATAGTTACTTTAAGAAAAAACTCTACCTAAATTTAATTTTGTTTTGTTCTAAAGCCACAGACAGTAAAACCAAAATAATGGTGGTTATTTATAGATTTTAGTGCAGAAGATATACAGCTATTAGCTAATAGCTAAAAGCATAAGCGAATTTGAGCCTTAGTTTACCAGTGAGTACCCAACATAACTTTGACTTTTTTAGTGTAGGTAAACGTGGGGTTTATTTAAAGATGCAAATATATATATGTTACATTGATTGAATAATTATAAAATGCTAGATGTTGATGAGATGTAAACAAACCTCATGGACGTACACCTAAACTGGACTGAGTACTGCGATTAAAAAAGTGTGGCCGACAGAGAAGTCATACTAGAGAATTGCATCTCGTTCTAATTAGGGTGACCAAGTACCTAGATGCGGATATTAGGATTTATAAAAAGGCATAAATGCGTCAATTCATGTTTATAGAGTGATTAACTGGTAAACGTGCCGGGAATCCTCTGGATGCGCGTGGTGCAGGACCGTTCGCTTTGGCAAGTAATACAGTCCAAATAAATTATTCCTGTATTTTAATTAAATAAAACTCATATATAAACTCCTAATAAAAACATCATGCTCCTACACATATATTTTATTAAAACATAAATACATGTTTACTACACTATTTTTAATTTGACGTCCGTTTGACACTAAAAGCCTCCACCCACCGGATGCGGCGCGCGTCGGGCGCGGTTGAATCGGTATATTCACACATGGGCGGGCCCGCACGGGCCCGCCGCGTCGGAGACGCGTTATCAACGCGTGTGCCGAGCGTCTGCCGCGCGTGTGCCGCGCGTGTGCCGCGCGGCTGCGGCCCAGCAGCAGCGCCGGCCCGCGCGTCATATCTCTCTCACTACTAACACATTTAATATATATCTTACTATCTCTATCATACTCAGAAGCGCGGGCCCGCGCTTCGCACGCGACGCGCACGACACGCGGCCGCGCTGCCGAGTTGTAACTTTAGCGTTCGAACCGCGTTCGATGTGTGTTTGAAGTGTAGTTTCAATGCTTTACAACTTGCGCGGGTGCCGCGCAGCACACGCGCCGCGCACGACACGCGTTCGGTGGGTGGAGGCCTTTAGCGGACTCCGGTCTCGTTTAGGGCACAACTGGGATTACCGAGAATAACGGTAGGGGTGGAGGACGATGATGATGACATTTTTACTAAATGTTTACTAACGTCTTATGACTCCATAAAATTATGACGTCATTTAGGTTTTTGATGTTTCATTGAAAGTTGCTAATTCGATTTTATCAGTAGAATGCCGCACTACTTAATGAAATAACAACACATCTTGTAGAAATATTTATTAATTGCAAATAATTAGATTACGTATCAAATATTGTTAATCAATATAGTCTTGTGTAATTTCTGCCTAAGTCCTACTTTATTACCCAAATCTCTCAAAAATTTAGTTTTTCCGTGATGAGGCATTCGTAAATTGGTTTTGCCGTGAAAGACGGACAAACAAATAAACACACACACTTTCCCATTTATAATATTAGTATGGAAGTATGGATAGTGCATTTTAAAAATATTAAATGAAATAATTTAACATAATTGCTCTGCCGACTTATCTACGACATTACATTCTCACAGTACCGGCCCAAATCATAGTCAACCTAATAAGTTTGGCATAATGGTTTTGTCGTTTTATCGTAAAATAAAGCAAAATGTTCCTTACCTATGAAATTATATTCCACAATTATTAAAGCTTTCGCTTTTACACCCCTTTATGCAACATATTTTCACCATTTTTACCTAATTTCATGTAGTCGAAAAGGCAACGAGAGTCCAATGACACTATTAGACAAATAGATGTCAACGTTGGGGAACGAGTCAATATTTAAAATTACCACTTGATTACCACAATATTTAATTCATTATCGTGTTTTAATCAGTAAATTTAAAAATTAGGTAAAAGGTAACATCTCTTATACATAATGTCAACTCGTAAGTATAAGCAGGTTTATTTTTCAGTATTATTTAATGCCTGTTAATACCACTATATCATTATTTTTTTACATTGGCAACTTGTGCGAGTGGGTCACCATCCTCGGGTTGGGTGCTCTCGCTCGGACCTCTCTCTAGTTGTCTTTTATTATACAATTGTCAACCTGTGATGCTAGGTAATATGGCTCAATTTTGATTGACTAATAAAACTGAGTACTCAGTCCACTTTAGGTGTACGTCCATGACAAACCTTTATTGAAAATAAGTATAAGGCCCAAATTACTTCCATTACCTACATTTACCTACAATTTTCCTCGCGGTGTTGAGGTGAAAAGTTGTGTGTTTCGCACGGCAGCAGAATTGTTTGGCGGCTCGTGCCTTGAAAGCCTCGCTATGCTCAGGATTGTACTTTTGATCCATTCGCTTCGCTCATGGTTCAATTTTACAATCCTTCGCTAGCTCGGCTTTCAATACAAGCACTTGCGCCAAACATCAACTTTGCAGCCTTGCATAACAAATAACTATTAATTTTCCCTACAATCCCTCCATAACGTTTTTTTACGGAAGTCGTCCGTATTACGCGTGTGTAGTGTTCGAAATAGTTCGAATAGAACCTATTAGGGCCATTACACACAAACTGATAATGAGAAACTTAATTTCTATAATAATTAAAATAAATGCAGAGGATATAAATAAAATAAATGCACATGATTTTAAATATTGTCTATGGTCTCCGGTGACTTACAAATAGACAATATTTTAAATTTATTCATCAACACATTGAATCATACAGATTTCTATTCTTAAATCAGTTCGTGTGTAATAGGCATTACCGCGGATAAATTTTGGTCCAATAACCATTCAGCCACTAGAAAAAAATTAAAAAATATAATTCAGTTGTTTCGCGTTCATGAACACGGACACCATATTTAGTTTAAAATTTAAAAAAAATTACTTCCCGGCCTAGGTCTTCAATTTTGTATGAAATTGCTTTACAGTTCTCTCGAATAGTTCCGCCCGAAATGTGATACTTCGAAGCCTGTTATGACGCACGTAACGACGACATTTCATTGCATGTTTGAGAAAAGATTATTATCCATCCACAATCAACAATTGCTTATACCAAGACGAAATAGTACATTACGTAACTAGGGTGGTGAATTCGTGAATGCCCCAGATCGCAGGTATTTGTGGCCCGAACCAAAGGTGAGGGCCATAAATATGCGCTCTGGGGCTTTACGAATTACCGCCCGTGTTGCGTACAAAATTTTACGTCTTCACCTGGCCACAATGCGAGTTATCCCGTACGCGCAGCGTGCAGAAAAACTCGCATTATGGCCAGGTGTGACGTAAAGATTGTTCAATTTGGCGCCATTCTTTTTAATAAATTGCTTTGACACAGATACAAAATATTCATACCACAAATAAACGCCACTGACCGTCTAATAGCGGCGTCTAAACGGCCGAGCGCGGCGGACACCATACGCGGGGCATATGATAAGGCGAGATAGACAGCAGTCTATCCCGCTCAATCTTCATAGCTTATGTCATGTATGTTGTCAACCACGCTTGAACGTTTGGACGGAGCTATAGTCGGTCAGAGGCGTTTATTTTTTTAATTATTGTGAATTTGTGAATTAGGGAATAAAAAACACCCAATGTTTGAATTGAATTCTGTTTCCTGATTGGTCGTTAACGTTATTAATGTCTAGCTGTATTCTGGTTAGTAGATAGCAAATACTATTATTTTTTTAAAGAGTTGTGATTGGTGGATGTAACATTGAACTGTTTGTTTGGTGAAATTAAAAGAAACCTTTATGGTGCGACTCCGTCCGTCTGTCAGTCTGTCTGTCACAAAGAGAAATATCTCACGAACTACTTAAGCTATCAATTTGAAATTTGGAATGGTTTTAAATGATAGTCATCCACGTGCATGGAAAATTAGAAATTTAAATAAACATTTTAATTTTCCATGAAAAAATACGAATATGTATAAGAGGGGCAAAAAAAAATCAACTATTATGTCAAGTGGGGTATCATATGAAAGGGCTTTAGGTGCAGTTTTTGCAACAGTTTTTCTTTTTTTTATACATCGTAAAAAAAAAATGTACACAATGCAAAAACAAAACTTTTCCCCTCCCGTATCTCCGGAGTTATCCAAGCGAAAATGTGAAAATATTACTTGTGATTGACATAAACATAAGTAGGTACTACTGGAAAAGTTAACTTTTTCTGTATCTAGCGTATTTTTTGTTTTATTTTCAAAAATCATTTCCTAGTTAAGTTTGCAATTTAATCAACTTAATAAGTATTTTTTTGTTTCCAAATTCCTATGAGACTAGAAGTACTCTCTTTCAATAAAAAAATAAAAAATCGAGATCGGTTCTCGTGATAAACACCATCATACATACTAAGCTGATTGCCCTTGCACGTTAGTACCAAATGGGGCCGATAGATGGCGCTGACCCCGTTCCTACTTCGCGCTGTTAAGATTTTTCAAGAATTAATGGGGTTGGGACGGGTATATAGCAGGTGAAAAAAAAATCGTGATTCAATTCAATTGTCTTGGTACTTCGATGGTCTTAGTGTAAAAGTTATTCGTTGTTTGAAGTATGTATTGAACCATTAATTCATTCGAAAGACTTCTAGTACTTCTACTGATGGACATAAGCCAGATAAGCCTCCCCCAAAGAGTGCCAAAGTGACCGGTTCTTCACCCCCCGCATCCAGCGGACTCACGAGTCACGACCTTTACCAGGTCATCAGTCCACCTTGTGGGGGGCCTACCCACGCCGGGCCTTCCATTGTGGAAATCAAGTTTCATGTTATTCTAGCATGTTAAAATGAGTACCGCGACTTGATTCGGGCGCGCTGGGGTCTCTTAGGGTGGTTTGCACCAAACAGTCTGTAATCGTTAATGTGGTGTTCGTTAAAATTTGAATCTATGGAAAATTATTGTATGGAATGACAGCTGCCGGCGGCGCCATATTTATCGTTGATTGGTCTTTAATTGAAAGTTGCACCTCGCCCTTAAACGTGGAGAAATAGTGATATTGCCGTGACTGCTAGCTTATCGCCTACAACACAACTCAACCCGATCCCGTGATTGACACCTACGGGAAGAAAGGGCTCACTACACTATTACTCGACATCACACGGGGAAAATTCGGTATTTTGTTGAATTGGAGATATGTACAAGAAAACTACGATAATTCTGTCAATTTTAAAATGTATAATATTACAGTTACCGCTAGGACACTGTAACACAGTACGATAAGTTAGGCAATTACGTTGCGGATAAAGAGCAGGTTGGCAATTGTAAGTGCCACGAAGGCAATGGGGGCAATACAATTTGTCTAGTTATGTGTTATGTTTGATAATGTCGTCTTATCTATTTGTTTGAGCATTGCCTGCTTATTAAGTAGGCACTTAACTACTTGTTATATAATAATATATTTGTCATATGTTTTTCCTTTACCGAAAATCTAACGACAAAAATATCATATTCTGTACATAAGTTCCGAAAAATTCATTGAGTAGGTACGCGCCCGGTTTCGAATCCGCATTTGACAGCCGCATGCCTGAACCACTATATAACCTAGGTACCGTGTACCGTAGGTTATTATTATTAGGTATTATAAGTTTTTTAATGGTTATTATGTGGTTCTGTTGCAGATACGCCGAGATTCTACACTTTTCCGGTGGCCCTAGCTCAAATTACACATTTCCCAAGGATTTCATCTTCGGCGTATCTACGGCGGCCATACAAATTGAAGGGGCATGGAACTTAGAAGGTAAGTATATGGTAAAAAAATACCATTTTTTCATACGTATATTAATTCAGCACGCAGTGTATCGGTAAAAAGTAAACAACCCATATCACAGACATTTAATTGTGTCTCAGAAGAGCCAACAGATAAATATGTTATGTGTTTATACATTACTTTGCTGTGAAAACGTAAAAAAAAAATTAGGCGCTATTATCAAAGGTACCTACTTTTTGTACAACTTTAGATAAAACAGCTGACAACAATTAAATTTAGAATCGTATGGAAGATACACACTGTATCAAAGTCTCGTAAACCTTCAGGTTACGTATTAAGTAGGTACCTACCTGAATAATTCCGGCCATCTTCGGTTCATTTTGATGATGTATGAATCTTACTCCCAATGTTAAATGGACCGCCGTCAGTAGAGTAATTTCACAATAATGGATCAGTTAATGATTCAGATTCAGATTCAGGTTCAGATGAATGTAACTAATATATAACATGTACTTGCAGGCAAAACACCGAGTATATGGGATAATCTAATTCACAACAATAGAAGTTTCGTGCGAGACCGCTCCACCCCAGAGGTGGCCGCAGACTCCTACCATCTCTATAAGAGGGACGCAGAGATGGTGCACGAACTAGGAGTGGATATTTACCGCTTCTCCATATCGTGGCCCCGAGTGCTGCCCACAGGGCTAGCCAACGAAATCAACCCGTTAGGCATACAGTATTATAGAAACTTAATCGATGAACTAATCAAATACAACATCACCCCTATGGTGACGATTTACCACTGGGACCTGCCGCAGAAGCTGCAGGACATTGGAGGGTGGAGCAACGCTCACATAGTTGATTACTACACTGATTACGCGAAGGTCCTATTCGACAATTTTGCGGACAAAGTGAAGTATTGGGTGACTTTCAACGAGCCGATGCAGACTTGCTTGGAAGGCTACGGGGGTACCTACCGCGCTCCGGCCCTCAACCGCCATGGCATTGCCGAATACCTCTGCACGCACAATCTCCTGAAAGCTCACGCAAATGTGTATCATATGTACGGGAAACACTACCGCTCTTTGTATGGAGGTAATGTGACATGAAACACTCAGAACATGGAAAGCTTAACGTAATAGACGCCATTAAATTAATTTACTCCCTTTGTTTCAGGTAAAATCGGTTTGTCCTTGGATTCCAACTGGGCGGAGCCGAATACGAACTCGACGGAGGATATACAAGCGGCGGAGTTGTATTTGAAAACACATGTATGTAGTCAACTGTATCCATATCCATACTAATATTATAAATGGGAAAGTGTATGTGTGTGTTTGTTTGTCCGTCTTTCAAGGCAAAACGGAGCGACGACTTGACGTGATTTTTTAAGTGGAGATAGTTGAATGGATGGAGAGTGACATAGGATAGTTTTTATCCCAGAGATCATCCCCTAGGGGGTGAAATGGGGGGGGGGTAAAAGTTTGTATGGAGCTGCTATATAAACAAGTTCCACGCGGACAGAGTCGCGGGCAGAGGCTAGTTGAATATAATCCTTCATTGGTTTTTAGGTACCTACCGACATAAACAAATAAGAAGATAGATGATTAATAATTCGTTTTTGGGATACCAAGTTAACTCGGTTGGTACGTTGGTAGGGGCCTCGTAAAATAATACCTACTTCTATAATCACCTCCTTCCACGTCTAGATTCAATAGGCTTTTATTAAACATATGGATATGTGACCACGTTTATAGAACGTCCCCTAGTAAAACTGTCGAGATGGGCAGTCTTTATAATTTACTATTTCCGATAGAGGTGATTAACACTCATAATTTATATGACCACAGGTCGGCTGGTACGCGCACCCCGTGTATTCGGCGGAAGGAAACTATCCCCCCGAATTAATAAAGCTTGTTGACGAGAAAAGTCGACAACAAAACTACAGCCGCTCCCGCATGCCCAAGTTCACTCCCGAGGAGGTCAACTTCATCAGAGGCACCGCTGACTTCTTTGGCTTAAACCACTACACGACGTATCTCCTGAGCATGGCCGATGGCCAAGTGGGCGCTATACCGTCACATGAGAATGACGTAGGCATCGTTCGAGTTCAAGACCCTCGGTGGCCGTCCCGATCGTCATCCACTTGGCTCAAGGTAAAGCAATGCTGAATAGGTCTTCCCATAAACAATACCTTACAAATTACACCGTACAATTAGTAAGTATTGTCACTAATAGCCGCAGCCAACAAGTAAAACTTAATGATTTTAAAAGGAGGCTTGTGTTGTACTTTTTACTACACCTAGTATACAGTATACTCTCATAGTAATTCTTAGTATACCTATTAGTATACTCGCTACTGCCGGCGGTGGGATAAGTGCCCTACGAAGACGTTTTGCTACAAAATGCTAAAAACATTATCACTATAGGCGTGGAATACGAAATTGTTAACCTTTTGTGACTTGGTAAGCAAGCGAAAATTTCTGAAGTTTATTATAGGATGAGAATGTTTTGGAGCATATACTTACTTTCAAAGAGCGAGAGTTTGTTTTGCCACATAAAAGTGATAAAGCACCATACAATCCAACACATTAAGGACAATGTACCTACATTTGTTGCTGAGCTCAATATTTTTAGATACTTAGATTTAGAGAAATATCTGATGACAATTATCCTGACTCCTGATCCCCGATCTTCCAGGTTGTGCCTTTCGGTTTCCGACGACTATTGCGATGGATCTCCACGACGTACAACGGCGTCCCGATCATCGTCACCGAGAACGGCTACGCGGATTTCGACGGCGTCGACGATTACTCGAGGGTGTCGTACTACAGCCACTACCTGAATGCGTTGCTGCATGCCATTCATGAAGACAAGAGCAATGTTCAGGGGTACTTCGCGTGGAGCTTGATGGACAACTGGGAATGGGACGACGGCTTTGTGTACGTATCAATTAATTGTAGCTTCCTTACTTCTCTTTAGTTAAACCTGGACTCCAGCCCCCTATTCTGTAACTTGTTTTAAGCTCACCTCAACGCTCACCCACAAATATGTCTTGACACCGCGATGCGTAGTAACCAAGCGTAGGTATACCTAGGTCTAGTTTCGTGACGGGCGACCGGCGGGGTGAGCTGCATTTGCACGTAGCGAATAACAGCTCAGTAGTGAAATTCCCTAAAACAATGATATACTTATGACGCGACGGCGTCGCAAGGCATCACCTTACTGGTGCCGCAAGGCGTAACCCCACCTCTCACCTCGCGCCTCTAGCCTAATGCGACAGACAAGATAATCTTACCCCGATACGTCACATTTCTTTAATTTGTCAAAATATTGGCTTTGTACTTATGTTTCACACATACGATTAGCAAAACGACCGGGTTGATCCACAGGCATAATGTCGCTCGACACGCCGCGCTATTTGTCAGGCTACTATGCATTGCGTTCCCAACTTCGGCCGCCACCGGTCCTATAGTCATCTGGGGTCATACTCAAATTTAGGTTCGCGTCATTCCTGTGGACACTATAAAAGTTAAGGGCTACGACATCTAATTTTGGTTTGGACTCTTAATCCGCATAAACAGCGTCTCCTCTTATGTATGACTA
Source organism: Epinotia demarniana (assembly GCA_945867215.1). NCBI lineage: Eukaryota > Metazoa > Arthropoda > Insecta > Lepidoptera > Tortricidae > Epinotia > Epinotia demarniana. The sequence goes on from OX244263.1 coordinate 20,472,724, forward strand.
TTCGATAAAAACCTGATTTATATGCAGATGAGCTTTTAATTATTGACCACAGGAGAGACGAATTTTACTTATACAGTGTATTCGGGTGAACACAAGGTATAAGGAATAACGTTCCATTGCCATAATAATCATATTATATCTTTATTATATAACGTTTTTTTCTATAACACTCAAATTGACTAATTTCATTTCGTATAACATACACAACGTATAACGATCATAACGCATAGTATATTTTCGTATAAGGATTATAATACAGAAAATTAGGTTAGGGCAGCCACACAAAGGGGGGACAGGGGGGCGGACCCCCCAATTTGTCGGTACCGACACCATTCCTCGTTGGCACGTTGCCCGCTTAACGGTGACATCCCTCAAAATCACGGAGGCGAATATCAATAAGTAAGCGGAGAAATAAACCTACTGTACTTCCGCCGGATTAGCAATCTATCGGACTCCTGCAGCGTGTCGAACACGTACCGCATTGTACGTGCGTTAGGTAGATCTATAAATGCCAAGTTGCATACAGAAAAATTACAGTCAGGATGGAAAAATTACAGGACTGTCCCCACGCACGTTGGATACGGTACGATTACCCCTCAAATGTTTCGAACGCGCGTTAGGATAGTTTAGTAAACTGTCATTTTTCCACAGAGAAATTGACATGTAGATGTAATAACGTACGTACAATGCGTTACGTGATCGACCGGCTGGTTTCTGCGCGATGAGCTTAACCAACTGTTTTTTTTTAACGTTCGAGCATAGTATTCAATTGAAAGTAGGTACCTGCCATGTGTATTTGAAACGCAAAAAAAACATTAGGGGACAAAGCACGGGTGTCAATACATATAATGGTTACTAGTTTACTTTCGAGACGAAAAGCAGAACTACATTTTCTTTGAAATCTTTCGAGACAGAAAGAAGTCGTGTCAGTTACGAGTATTACATAGTAGGTAATCAGAGATGCTCTGAGTCTAGACAGGGTAATCTAGAGTTAGCGCCCAAGAGATGAAATACGAATCTAATCTAAATTCCAGTTACGGTAGATGTGCTCCTAAAGCCTGATAACATCGTATCTTTAGCTTGATTCAACATATTTATTTAATAGTCTTCGAAGGTTAATTTTCTATAAACTTATCCCAAGAAAATAAAGCAAACCGTAAGCCGGGGTCACCTTCACTGCGGAAAAATATTGAATTGCGGTTTAGTTGCAGCTGATTCTCATGTCGTAATGAACAACTAGATTTCTCAAGACTGGGCCAAATATGTATATGTCCACAAATAAGATGTTATTTTTCAATAAGATATAGGTAATGACTGTCCGTAACAATGCGATGACGTAAAACTTGCCACATTTTAGTTGTTATGAAATGCAATTTTAATTTTATCATACGACGTCTATGTATTTGAAAGTGTACCTAGGGTAATAATGCCTACTTTATCACGGTTGCGTAATGGAAAACGCATAAGCGTAGTTATGTTCCGGCGCCGGGTCATTACCCGCCGTGACGCGCGTTTATTGCGTTAATGTGAGCATCGGGGGTTGAGTCTTGAGTCGATAGTCATTACATTACATACATTACAGGGCTTAAGCCGGCATTTCGACGATAAACACCATGTAGATTGTAGAAGCTTCCTAGAAAATTAAATTGATATGGTGTGGCTAGCGCGAAAAATTGAGATATTTACATTGAAAACCGGCGTTTTGATCCAATGTGTGGGCTCTGTTAGTGTTGTGATTTATTTGGTCTAGGTATATAAGTTTATATTAACCTTCCGAAATAATGTCGATTATACGAAAACGTCCGGTCACGGATTTTAATTGTCGAGCCATTTAGAGCTCACTTCACACTGGACACTCAAAACTATTAAAAAACCAAAATTAGTTTTAACTTAATTGGCTCAACAATTTTCATCACACTTGCTCGTCAATGGCGTTATTACTTGCGAGCGTACAGAGCAGTTATAGCCGTTTTACCTCCCACGGGCTGTTAAGTTTAGTTTTAAAATATAGAACCCACTCATACTTCACTTCGGTCTGAGGTTGTTTCCAATCAGCCAAGGTGTATTTCATATCTTCAAATGTTTGCTACAACCAACTTTTAATACGTATAAAACATATCTTTATACTAAATTTAACTGCAATTTAATGTTTAGTATTTATTACAAATAATTTTAAATGTTTTTAAATGTTTTCAAACTGTGGCTGTATACCGAAGGGTCTTTGCCATACGCGCCTCACGTCAAATTCAACAAAATGGACGACTGACATGTTGCAGTTTTTATTACGATTTGTATTAATTTCATCTAAAATTTATTTGTTTCCTCGCAAATGTGATGAAAAACATTGTGTATAACACGGGCGTAAGAATATTGCAAACTCGAGTCATCAAAAGCCCTCCGCCTTCGGCGTCGGGCTTCTGATAGACTCTTGTTAGCAATATTCCACTTACGCCCCTCGTTAAACAATGTACTATAAAATCCCTGACTGAGCTTACATTTCAGTCTCATAACGTCATAACATATTTAAAGAGGACCTGACCATGAAACGGAAATTACCGCCCGCTTCACGTACGGAAAAACCCACTTAAACCGTGCAATAATCAGCTCTTTTGAACTCAGGACCGTTCTGCTTGGTAATATACTTAATAAGTAGGGTAACCACCCACCAGTCTAAACCGGTCGACAAACGAAACGAAACCTTCTTTATATATAGGTACTTAGTCGATATTTAACGGGTATTTGTGTCCTTAGAATGCAGTAGCGCGCTTCCTTTAAATTATTATTATTATTACTACAAAGCAGAGAGCCGATTCAACTGTAATGAGCTCGAACACACCTTGGCCATTAATAGAGACAGTCTCTATACGGTGTTATTATCTCAATAGCTGTGATAGAAGGATTTAAGTACTTAATGTAACAATGTTTTCTCAAACTTGCAATGAAATGTTGACGTGACTTATTTCAAATTACATTCGGAAATACTATGTATTCGGTGCGATGAGTGGAGATCATATGTAAAGGAATTTCATACAGCCTTACACACCTAGGCCTGTAAAGCAACCTTCTTTTGTTTTTAAATGGCTGGGAGAGGGGCGGCGCAGGGCGCAGGCCCGGCGCTGGCGGCGCGGCGGTGAGGACGGGACACTTCAGAAACGTATTATTTAGTTGTTGTAACCTACGAATAAAACAAATTTACTACTTTTTATTTCATTGCAAGTTAGAGAAAAGCACTAAACAAATCTCGGCGTGAAACGGGGTTGTCGGCCGCGTATCCCTATACGGCCTCGCTACGCTCGGCCTGCAACCCTTCGTATCCCGGTCTCTATAGTAATGTGCTATTGCTTATCTTACTAAACGGAGGATTAGCGCAATTTGATAGGAATTTCTTCGCAGCATCATTTATTAAGAACTAGCTGTACCTGCGACTTCGTTTGCATGTTAATGTAGGAGTTAACGCATTTCTTCTCTTGGAAATAGGACACATGCAGTTCTAATTTTAACCTATCATGTAAAACTTTCAATAAACCTATATATTTTAGTTAAAATGACGTTAAAACCTGTCACTCTGATATTTAAATGATTAAGAAAGGGACCTGACACGTGTTATTTATCAAGAGGTATTTTAAGTTTTATGAATAATGGGGTAAAAGTTTAGTAGATGTCAGTGGCAATAGATCTAACAGGTAGGACACACGCTGCAGTATTAAAATGTTTATTGATCTTCTTTTCTACATATTTTTAACACTGTGTTATGTTATATTATAAAAACGTGATGGATGACTGAAATGATCTTGAGTTCTTGAGTCACTCCGACTCTCAGGTAAAGATGTGTTTAGGTATTAATAATAGATAATCCTTTCGAGTACCCATTGACCGGTAGTGTTTACGTGGAACAAAAGATCTCTTTTTAATTTGACAACAGACGGCCAATTTATATTTTCCAAACTATACCTAACCACTAGGTAAGTTCTACAACTATAACGCGAGTCCGAGTCCCTTTCTAATAAAGGAAATTATAAAAAATGTTAAAGCAATATGTTTATTTTTTCATATTGCAATGTTTCAGATTGCACTATCACATTCTGGCAAATCTTGTGTATGGGAACACCCAAATACTCCAAAATATTTAATTCCGAATTTGCTAATTCCGATTTTCAAAACTCCGAATTTCGTAATTCCTAAGACTTATAATTACGATTACTAAAAAACACGAATTTCATTTTACCGAATTTCATAATGTCGATAGTTTGTTTTTCCGATTTTTATAACTCCGAACAATCAAAAGCGCGAAGTGTCATTGGCCCGAAAAACAGTACTCCGATTATAAAATTTCCGAATTTTCATTACTAATTCGGAAATCTGATATTCGGGATAATGAACTTCGTGTTTTCAATAATCGGAATTTTATTTCTTAGGAATTATGAAATTCGGATTTTTAAAACTACACGGGGAATAAAAAAACCGAAACTTACGATTCTTATTTCCCGTAGAGGATAGGGTTATGCCTTTTCTCCGAAGCCCCCCGCAGTAAAAAAAAAACAACAAATAGTCGTAACAATGGTATTATTAGTAGGTTAGGTTAGGGTTCGCTTGTGTCCCCTAGAGCGGAAATAGGCACCCCGCGAAGCGGGTTGACGTCGACCCGCTGGCGGTTAGGTTGCATTATTGCATTAAGTTTATGTAATTTTTATAATCTTCTTATTCTTAATCTTCTTTTTATTATATATGTATTTACGAGGATAATGTCTTGTACGGGTCTCTATTGTTTCCCATAAAAATTAAGTTCCTGTTTTTTCAGTCCATAACGTTTTCCACCATATTTTTTTCTACTCATATTGTCGAAAGTCATAAAATTTAACAATATACATTGGAGTTCCGATTTTTGCAGGTCATCATTATTGTTAGTCATAAAATTGGTTAGCCATAATGTTCAATGTCCCGGTGGTATGCAATTACATAATGTTACAGGCAATAATCTAGTTTGTAATAATTATTGTAAGGTATTTTTTCGCAAGTCATAATGAGTGGTAGTCATCTGATTAGTTATTCATATCATTCAATTTCACGGTGGTGTCACTCTTCATAATGTTAAAGCCCATAAACACACTCCCAGAAAAATAATAAAATACATGTTTTTTTTACTACCGAACGTTACTGAACGCGTTCTTCCAGACTGCTTTATAACATACCCACATCGCCATTAATTATAATTAATCTGGGTACTTTGGCAAAAATAAAGAGTGATGCGATTGAAAGATATTTATGCCGCCCACTGTTTTGTTTAGTGGTCAGAATACGTTATAATAAGTATGTTTTGATTTGAAACTTTTTTCTCTAAAATCAAAATAGGCCGAAATATTTGACCCGAAAGTTAGGAAAAATATGTAGGTACTTGTCAACAATTCGATGAATAGTGTGTCATTATTGATTCTGGCGCTTCGCCGGCCGCTGCCGCGGCACGCTCGTTTCGCTCGCTCGGCTCGCGCGCTTAGGGTCACGGTACAACTAACACTCCTCCTCGCTTCGCTCGTCGTCGTACCTACACCGACCTGCCTTTGAAGTCCAATATCTTGGCCATTTTTAATTTCAGAGAAAAAGTTTCTAATAAAACATGCTTATTTAAACGTATTCTTTACGAAACAGTCATAAACCCTTCGCGCAGTAGTACCTAGTACCCCTTTCAAATGTATGTCTATAAATGTTTCTGAGTAATTATCTATATGACTTTGGATGTTATAGATTTGACCTCTTAGACTTAATTCACTTTAGGCATTAAAACGATATGAATAGCAATCATTAGTACATTGAAATATATGCCTTAGAATATTTATGAATAATTATCGATAGACCTTTGATCGTTATGGACATCAATTTCTGACTTTTGTGATTATAATACTTAATATTATGGGTCATTAATGTTAGAACTACAAAACGTTATACTTACAAAGATTATGACTACTGATGTTTATGTCTATAAATTATATGGATATCAATTTCTGACTATCGAAATTCGGAAAAATAAGTTTATGGGAAACAAAGGGACCCCGTCTTGTACACAATTTGCTCACAATATTCTGTATAGGAATTGCTTGTAATTCGTTTTCCGTCTACCCATTTTCCTATAAATAGTTAACTTGTTCCTTATGAATGATGTCGATTAATTGTGTGTGTATTCATGTGATTTGCTATTGAGTTTCTCCACTGCAGGCGTTTAAAATGCGGATCGTAGGTACTAAATTCGTGTGTGTTAGCTGCGGTGGTGATCATAGACGTTGGGGGTTATTTTAATGATTAATTTGATAGTTATTAGTAACAGGAATTCGTAATTCTGATTTTTCGGATTTTATTTATTTGGATTTATAATTGGTCGGTGTAATGACATTCGGATTTTTGAAAATCGGTATTTTAATAATCGGAATTCGGATTTTTGATATTTCGGATTATTATTCCGTCGGACTTCTTATTATTCGGGGTGGGTATTGAAATACGGAATTTTGATAATCGGAGTTGTAACCGTTAGACCTTTTGAAATTTCGGATTTATGAAGAATCGGAATACTTATATTAGGAGTTTTAAAACATTCGGAATTATGAAAATCGGTATTATAAAATTCGTGATTTCGATTATCGGAATTTAGTTTTTCGTATTTATGTAGTGTACCCCTTGTGTATGTTCCCGCCCTTGCCAACATAATAATGTGTGTTGCAGGCTTTATGATAAAAGTATTTTCCTGTATATGTTGGCCAATTTCTGTGTCTCAATTGTGGTCTCTATATTGGCTGAATGTCAACTTGAAGCTGCCTTAGGGCACAGCCACACTGGCGCGGCCTGCGGTGGCGGACAATATTAAATTTGACAGCGGCGGTCATCGTGACAATTAAATACTCAGCGTGTGATTCAATCTTGCAGAAAGTCAAATAGACTTTGGCTGAACGCAAGAACAGCGCTATCGCCATGCCATTAAAAACAGGAAGAGAGTCAGACATTTGACGTTTGACGTTATTTTGTTGAAAATTGTTGATACATTTATTGAAATTACGCCTCAAGACGAATTTATCGCATAGGTATAAGTTTCCATATCAGAATCGATTATTTTTTTACGCTTTAGAATTTAATATATGGTTTTGTGAAGGTCTATTATCACAACACCGGATCGAAATTATTAATATTCGATAGTTATGGCAAGCCCGCCATTTTGACGTCACTGACAGTTGACAGATATGGCGGCTACGATTTCAAGCACAAAAAAATTAATAATTGAATGAGGTCAAATGTTTCCGAAAATTAATTAATCGTCGCAGTCGGATAAAAACTATCCTAAACGGAAGCTAGAGTAATAATGTGCTTATGAAAAAAGTTACATATTTTTCCGTTCATGGGAATCTGAAATCATCGGGGGACACAAAAATGGTTAGTTTGATACTGGCTGATTCTTTTTTTAATTTAGAGATTTATTATAAGTGAGAGATTAGTGTTCTCTCGTCGCTTGCGTTAAATTATAGTAAGTATTATTTGAATGTATACTAGGTATTATAGATGTTCTAATCCTCGACGTTGCGTGCGAGTAATGCGAGTTTAAGCCATGTCATTTTTTCTGTGCTGTGCTTCGCGACCCCCAAGGAGGGGGGGGGGAAGCCTTTTAAATGGGGCGCGGCTACCCTTATTTTAAAAGTTAAAGTGCTGTATCTGATATAAGTACCTACACTAAGCAATATACACTAAAGAACAGCGTCCGGTGGAGGGTCGCGAATTTTTATTTTTTTCGTAGGTACTAATAATCCAGTAACTTTATACATCGGTAGTATGCGTCAAATCCGGTAGTTCTGATTTTTTGCAGACTTGTTTATGATGTTGGCCTAATGAATAATCCAAGTTTGTGACCTCGAGCACCGAACGCAACTTTGTCAAAAATCTAAATAACCGCGAAAACATAGTTTTTTTTTCAAATTTTGGCGATTATAACCCTAAAGGACTAGATTTTGAAAAAACTTTTTTTAAAACGTTTTTAAAGAAGACTAAATTTGCTATAATATGATACTAGAATTATCTATAGTTCGAGTCTCGTGTTAGCCAGGGTACCTCCTGGCTAGATTGAAGCTGGTTTTCGTCGCAGCCTTGGCGAATAGTTGGTACCGCAGCTCATCAAGGTTATGGGTGTTGGGGTGGCCTCCGTATAGAGAAATTATGACTCGCTCTCCTGCTGCTGCTATCTCGTCAGGTGTGGAGTTGGTGTCGAGAAAAATAGCAGCTTGCTTTTCAACGTCCGGTTTTTTTCTCTAAACCAAAGAAGCAGGATGTCGAGTCACAACCACTAAAGGCATGGATGAAGAGGAAAAGCTCTGGTTCCAAAGAGGATTTTGAGGTGGGTCGCATTCGTGACTTCACACGAGCAATACTAGCACACTCCGTCGGAGGTAATTGGAACTTCATCCCGCTAGAGTTGTTCGAGTGCCGTCTAAAATATTGCAAAAAATTGCGAAGTTCGAAAAAAAATATAAATTTTGAAAGACTTAATCTCGGAAACTATTGGGTCCACAGAGACAATTCTAGTATCATATTGTAGCAAATTAGGCCATCTATAAAAACTAGTGCTTTAGGGTTAATAATAATAATATAGCCTCTTTATTTCCTTAATATAGCATGCCTAAAATATTACATTACATTATACAACTTAATATATTAAATATCCACAGTTCTTCTCAGTTATTTAAAAATACAAAATTACAAAAATATTCATAAAAAATTTACTCTAGAGAACCATTTTTTTTGCTTTAAAGAACATTAGGAAAGTACAGTTGTAAATTTGAAATAAATAATTTAATTAGAATTTATAATTATAGCTGTAAAGTTGCATAAAATGTAAAAGAGTAAAATAATCATTAAGAATCATTAAAACCATTAAAATATATTAAAGTTATTGTTGTTATCACAGTTTTTTGTTTTCTCTTTAGTTGATTAAAGACCGTAAAATATGATACCATTGATAAATGATAATACTTTTTCTTTTTAATATTGATTAAAATATGATTTTAAATAGTTTTATATCTTATTTGTTGTGTTTTAAAATAAAATATAATAAAACTTTATCATACAAGTTTCCAAATAAGATTAAAAAATAAATAAGTATGAAAAATATACTAATTTCTGATAAATTGATTACTATTAACATGCAATTTTTATTTGTTTATTAAGTTACTTTGTTTTAAGGACCTCTTCGCGAGTAAAGGCCTCCTCCATACTCTTCCACTTTTCTCTATCTCTTGCTTTCTTGAGCCAATCTTTTCCTGCTGTTTTGTTTATCTCGTTAATCCATCTTTCTTTTGGTTTTAGTTTCTTCCTTTTGTTTGGCGGTCCTGTCCATGTAGTTATTATTCTTGTCCACTTGTTGTCGTTCATACGCGCAACATGCCCAGCCCATCTCCATTTTTGTGTTTTGCAGTATTGTAAGGCGTCTATAACATTAGTTATTTCCCTGATGTCAGCATTTCGTCTCCGGTCTCGCCTTTTAATATTTAATATGCTTCTTTCTAAAGCTGCTTGAAATGTCCGTATTTTGTGTTTCGTGTCTTTACCGTATATCCATGTTTGACTGCCATATGAGAGACAAGGAAGTATACAGGAATCTAAAACTTTTTTCTTCAGTTTCACGGGGTTAGATTTCAGCACTTCTTTGTAGGTCCAAAATTTGTTCCACGCCATATTTATACGTCTATTTAATTCGTCTTGGTGTCTGGTTTTTGAAAATGATATTAATTTTCCTAGATAGACGTATTCTGTTACATATTCTAAAGGAGTGTTGTTAATGTATATGAGTCTTTTTGTAGAATTTGTCATTACTTTTGTTTCTGTAGTATTTAATTCCAGACCGATTTCGAGGCTGACTGCATCGATGCAGTCAGCCTCGAAACTCGAGTTCACCAACCATTTTTTCCAGTTGACATGCTGATTCTGAGAAAAGTATAATATCATCCGCGAACCTGAGATTAGTTAGGAAGTCGCCTTTTATGTGTAAGCCTTTTCCTTTCCAGTTGAGCTTTTTTATAATATTTTCGAGCACAGTTATAAAAATTCTAGGTGACAGGGGGTCGCCCTGCCTGACTCCTCTGCAAATTTTTATTTCTGGGCCTTCTGTTTCCATTTTTACGCATGATACACTTTTACTGTATATATCTTGTAATAGCTCTATTGTCTCCGTCGGTATATTGCAGTCGCTTAAAGCTCTCCACATACTATTGTGAGATATCGAATCAAACGCCTTGGCGTAATCAATGAAAGCCAGGTACAGCGGTGTTTTATGTTCATCGTATTTTTCTATGATTAGATTTAATGTGTGTATGTGGTCGGTTGTAGAGAAATATTTTCTGAAACCTGCTTGTTCAGGTTGTTGATAGTTTTCTGTATATTTTAAGAGACGCGTTTCAAGGCACGAGGCAAATAGTTTATATATGTTGGGTTGTAGGCTGATAGGTCTGTAGTTGTTGATATCAGCTGGGTCGCCCTTCTTGTATAACAAAGTTATGTCGGATTTTGCCCATTCTGTAGGTATTTTTCTAGCATTGAGAATCTTATTGAACAGATTATTAATAGAAGGTACAAGCAGGAACCGGCCTGCTTTTAATGCTTCATTGGGAATTCCGTCAGGCCCAGGGCTTTTGTCTGTTTTCAATGTTTCCAATTTTTTCATGATTTCTGAGCTTGAAAAACGTTCTATTTTGGTAGAGTCTTGAGAAATTAATTGGCAATGACCTTGTTCTTCAGTGTTCAATGAGTAAAGAGATCTATAAAATGATGAAGCGGTTTCGATTATTTTCGATCTAGAGAAGGTTTTCGCCCTCGTAGAGTCATGGTTCATACAGGCAGGGGATCCATTGTTTGGTGTTGTTTAGTGCTTTGAAGCCTCTTTTTAAAGAATCTTATTGAACAGATTATTAATAGAAGGTACAAGCAGGAACCGGCCTGCTTTTAATGCTTCATTGGGAATTCCGTCAGGCCCAGGGCTTTTGTCTGTTTTCAATGTTTCCAATTTTTTCATGATTTCTGAGCTTGAAAAACGTTCTATTTTGGTAGAGTCTTGAGAAATTAATTGGCAATGACCTTGTTCTTCAGTGTTCAATGAGTAAAGAGATCTATAAAATGATGAAGCGGTTTCGATTATTTTCGATCTAGAGAAGGTTTTCGCCCTCGTAGAGTCATGGTTCATACAGGCAGGGGATCCATTGTTTGGTGTTGTTTAGTGCTTTGAAGCCTCTTTTTAAACTTCCAGATGATTTCAAGTGGTTTTCTATTGTTTCAATTCTTTTGTTTTGATTTTCCATTTTTATAAATTTGTGAATATGTTTGTACAGGTAAGTCCGCTCTACTTTTTCTTCTTTTGTTATATTTTTCTTATTTGTTAATTCATGTCTCCTTGCTATGAGGCACTTTATTTCATCTGAAATAGTGTTTTTGCATTTTTAGAGCTTTTTGTTCAGTGTTTTTTAAGCTTTTTAGTATGGTTTTTTTATTTCCATATAAAAGGAATCTATATCTTCAGTGTTGCATATTGCCAAGTTTTTGATATGCTCGTTCAAGTTTAACAGGTAATTTTCGGTTTCTTCTGGTGATTTTACTTTAGTTATTTTATGTTTGTACTTGGCTCTACTCTTGGTTGTTTTTGACAGCAAGACCGTACTCCTAATCAGACGATGGTCACTGGGAAATGGAATGTTGTTGATTACTTCGATGTTAGTGATTTTATTCTTATTGTTGGCAAGTATGTAGTCTATTTGGCTTTTTTTATTTCTAGGAGATAACCATGTCCATAGGTTATTGATTTTCTTTCTAAATACGCCATTTGTGATCACCAAATTATTTTGGTGGCAGAATTGCAGGAGAGTTTCGCCTCTTTTATCTCTCTTTCCATAACAGTACTTTCCTAGTATTTTTTCTTCGCCAGGTAGTCGCTGTCCTACGCGTGCGTTGAAATCACCCAGTATTAGTCGGATATCTTCACAGTTTTCGTAAGATTGCTGCAGTTGGTCGTATATTTTTTTATATCATCTTCGCTCGAATCTATGGTTGGTGCATGGACTTGGATTAATGAAAGTTTTGTGTTTCCAAAGTAGAGCTTTAAGACACATATGCGTTCTGATACTCCAACGAAGCTTTCAATGTTTTGTTTATATTTCTTTTTTATGATGAATCCAACTCCGTATTGGCCCTTAGTTTGACCGTAGCTTCAGAATATATGATCATCATCCTCTTCAATGTTATAACCCGTTCTTCTTATTTCAGCCAAGCCGATGATGTCATATTTTATATTTGAAATAGCTTGCTTGAAGTCGATTAGCCTTTCGTGTGACAAGAGAGATCTGGCATTGTAAGTACATACGTATAGCTGTTGGCATGGAGGGTTGTGGTCGAGAACTTCCACGGTGACCAACCGGCCTTTAGGGTTATAATCGCTAAAATTTGAAGAAAAAAAAAGATTTTTTCGCGATTATTTCGATTTTTGACAAAGTTGCGTTGGGCGCTCGAGGTCACAAACTTGGATTATTCATTAGGCCAACATCATAAACAAGTCTGCAAAAAATCAGAACTACCGGATTTGACGCATACTGCCCCATACTTTCAGGCGACAAAGTTACTGGATTATAAGGGGGTCGCGGCATGAAAAATACTGCATTAGTGCAACGTCGAGGACTAGGACATAAGTACGATATATGAGTACCTAAGTACTTTTTTCGGAAACATTCCAACATCCTTAAATACTTTCGTGTTCATGATGACTACTCGTGCTATCAGGCGAGTACCGAAACGCTCAAGCCTGTATTACTTCAGAGTACGGTGCACTAGTGTAAACATATATTTCACGTAGAGAGCGACTGTACATAATTTACATAAACACTGATAAGCAACATCATAAGTTTGTTTGGGCGACTACCGACACGACACCCGCGTCCTCTCCATAAATGCGGTCTTAGGAGGATAATAAAATTGCCGAGTCGAGTAGAATATATTACGGCATTCGGCGCACTATAGGTGCCTACATTACGCTACTCAATATATGTACCTAGGTACATTTAATATGGTTCCATATGCACTCTCTTTGAACCATAATGGATAACGACGGTGCTCGTCTAGTGTCGAGTGAATAGTCGCCGCCAGGAACAAAAGACACCTACATCGGACAATAGGGATGGCCACTGTCGTTTCCAGTAACTAAAAGCACTGGTGTGTAGTACGTTTACCTTTATAATAGAAGTTGTGGCCACAAGTGCTTTGAGTACAATAAAATTGAATTCAGGCCGAGTTGTTATAAAAAGTCTAAAACTCTGCATCTACGGTATACGTTTCAAGCTTATTGCACAGCCGTAAACATTCATTTTTGGTTACCTTATAAATTATCACTATCATCATGCTATCTTTATCTTGTTTTTCAATCAGGTTGGCTACTTGAAGTTATCTGGTTACCTATATGTATATTCTTTGATAGGGTATAAATGAAACAAAATATCAGTCAAATCTTTCTGTGTTATAATTTCACTCGTCACATTTGTAAATGCATTTGCAGGTCCCGCTTCGGTCTGTACTTGGTCGACTTCAAGAGCCCGAAGAAGCCGCGGACGCCTAAGCGCTCGGCGCGGCTGTACTCGGGCGTGGTGTCCTCGCGGCGGCTGCCCGCGGACTACGACCCCGAGGACTTCTCTGCGTTTTCGGGAGCCGCCACACTGGCCCCCACTCTGCTCCCTCTCCTAGCCCTCTACAGGCCTTAACAGCCTTACTTTTTTGTAAAAAAGTACTTTTTAATAATATTATTAAATATAAATATTCTTTAGATCCATTATCAACTTGATCCCTAAATTAAGCTTAAGCTAGCACTGAAGGGAGGTCCCGGGCCGCTTTAATACTCGACGGTCATGAGCTTGCTGGCGTTGTCGCGGGCGACGTCGCGCCGCAGCTGCGCTTGGATGGAGGCGAAGGACTTGCCCTTTGTCTCGGGCAAAACCACCAGCATGTACACCAGCCCGAGGAGCGAGAACGTCGAAAAGCCCCAGAATACTGTGTAAATGCCCCACGAGTCCTTGACTACCTGAAATTATAAACAAAAATTGGTTTAGAGCGGTCGATCACTTACCCACTCATGGATATTCTAAACATAGACGAGATTAGTAAAATAAATATTTGAGACGCAACGACTTGATAATATTCAAGTCCTTGCGTCTCAAATATTTATTGAAAGGTTCTAAATCACACACTAAATGGGCATACATTATATTAAGGCAAATACTGATTTTTCATAAACCTATTTGCAACTTGGTTAGGTAAGGCAAGACGTGTTTGTTCACCTTGTTAGAAAAAAAGAACATATTCTAACTACTCGTACTTACCTTATATGGGTGTAATAGTAGCTACTAATAGAGCCGAGTGATCTGCGTGTAATTAATCAAAATGCTCAACCATATTGTGGCATTTGTGGCTGGTTAATGAGGAAAAATACTTTAAATAGGGAGTAAACTAAGTGGAAAACCAGTTCAATTAGCATTGGTTAGCAGTTATTTACCTGGAAGAGCTTCTGCACCGCGAACATGAAGATACCCGTGTAGATATGCGCCACACAGGAAGCGTACAACTTGACGTTGGTAGGGAACATCTCTCCAATGATGACGTAAGGCACCGTTGACAATCCTATGGCGTAGCACACGATGTAAACTAGGATGGAGGCCACCGGCAACCAATGTAGGAATGCCACCGCTTCTTTGTTCGATTCGTAGAACCAGTAAAACGTGCCAAGAGTTCCATTCATCAGCCCAACTCCCAGCGCAGATAGCAGTAGCAGTGGTTTTCTACCCACTCGGTCCACAAGGCACACTGACAGCACACATGTCGCAACCTGTACGCAGCCCACTAGAATAGACTCTATGTAAGGTTCCAACTGTCCGTTGGCATCAGGGTCGGAGCTGTTAGACGCCGTGGTATTGAATATCACCTGGGCGTAGGCGACCACAGCCGCACTGCCGCAAAGTTGCTGAATTGTGAACACTCCCAGACTGATCCACATGGCTTTTCTATTTGTTGCTTCCGTGAGCAGATCTAGCCAAGAACCCTTGTTCTTCATATCTTCTTGGACGTTCATCTCGATACTCTTGAGCTCGGTTCTGATGTCTCCACTGCGTAGCATTCTTAGAGATCGCTCTGCTCTTTCGCTCCGGTCAAATTTCAGGTAATAGTAGGGCGACTCAGGTAAGAAGATGAAGCTAAGAACGAATGATATAGGTAGGATCAAGTTGATGCCGGCTAGGGTTTGCATCGAGACGAAGGGCCCGATACAGTACTGGGCAAGAATACCGACCTGGAAAGAAATAAACACAAATTAGAGCTAAATATTTACTGGGCTTAGAAATGATTAAATTACGCAATCATTGTATAGGTAGTTTAATAATTCGTGTCTACCTCAAATTTGATTCCCTGACTTGGTTACGTCGTCAGATTTGTAACCCCTTTTTTAATAACCGCAAAAGGAAGTTCTTTAGTCAAAAGCCGTCTGAACTGACACAGTAAGAAGAAAAACACCTGTCATACCTACGTCATGTCAGTGCACATGAAAAATTACGTGAAGCATGCGTGAAGCGCTCTATAAATAATTGTTGTTTTAGTATATCATCCGCTGTGCTTACTTCAATTGATTTGATCTCCCGTAAATATGACCATGTGAACGTCCAACGCCAGATACTTTTGCAGAATATTTAAGGTAAGTTCTCTAGCATTAAAGCGGCCTGTTGGCCTGGCTAAATGCAGTGCAATAACTGTGGGAGGGGAGAAAAACCATCTCGCTCTAATCAGTGACTTTTAAAATAATTTAGTTTCAATATTAAATTATATACGATAAGTTTTCGATGCCTTTCGTTTTCGTCGCCCGGTAATAGTTCTACTCAGCTTAAACAATTAATTAGGCCTAATCTATGTTTGAGTAGTGAATGGACATTAATGCTATTATATAATCTGTGTTAGTACTGGGGTAAGCTTACAGAATGTTTTCCATCGGGCTGAATCCATCATGCTATAGGTATACTTATATTTAAAAGAGGAAAGTCTGTGATATTGTAAGTTTGTAAGAAACGGTTCTGCGAAGCCACTGGACCGATTAAAAATCTTTCACCTGTGTATATGGAATGGACTTTCCGGATGGACATAGGCTATATTTCATCGCGCTGTTTTGCCTGCGTTTTTTCCATTACAAGGGCGAATCCACTCGGACAGCTAGTAAAACATATACAAAGTAAGTAAGTACTTGTATATGTTTTACTTTTATTATTTTTATGTTTTTTTTTATTTTATTTGACAATTGCTTTAAGGCATACAGCTTCATCATCCTCCTCCTCCGTTGTTCCCGGTTATGCCCATAAAGGAGCTCGGTTGACACCTAATCCCAAGATTTTGCATATGCACTAGTTTTACGAAAGCGACTGCCATCTGACCTTCCAACCCAGACCTAGACCCTATTGGGATTAGACCGGTTTCCTCACGATGTTTTCCTTCACCGAAAAGCTATCGGTAAATATTCCGTACATAAGTTCCGAACAACTCATTGGTACGAGCCGGAAGCATACAGCTAAGCAAAATAATTTAATTATTTCTGGTCCAACTAAAACCAACTCTCCTCAATCACCAATTTACATAGTAATTGAGACCGACAAAATCTGAGTTTATTCAACATAACAGGCATATGTTCCAATAGTTTACAACTTAATGAACTATGAACTAATTAAATGGGCCTTAGTTGCCTGAAATAAATGTTTTATATTATTATTAATCCCTAATACTGGGACAGCGTGCGGACTATGGCTCGTTATTTAATAAATTCCTAATCATCATCGTCATATCAGCCGAAAGACCAAAAGCCTCCCCCAAAGAGTGCCACAATTACTGATCTTGCGCCACCCGCATCCAGAGGAAACATTGTAGGCACGTAGAGCCGATGGCCGTTGGCGCGGAAAGGTTCTCGAGTGGCGACCACGTACAGGAATTCCCAATAGTTGACACAAATTATTTACCTCTATTTGTTACGAATTCAAGCCTGCGTAGTGGGCCAGTGTTGATCGCTGAGACATTTAGATGAAACATGAATACCTTAGCAATATCATGGCTCTTTTTACCTGACTGCCCATAGAAGGAGGGTTATGTTTTTCGAGCGTATGTACCTATGTGGACAAAAATATTATATTTCTCGGGGTACAATCCAAACGTCTTGATTGGATTTTGGCATATGAGGAGTCGTTGGATTCCTCATAATCTAGGCAGTTACAGGCTATAATATTTGAAAAAATCGGCCAAGTGCGTATCGGGCCACGCGCTGTGTAGGGTTCCGTAGTTGCCTGTCTATCATAGTTACATCGACACGCGCGCGCCAACTAGGTTGGTCGGCCGAATTTGTACGAAGGTTGGCCTTCCTTAAGTTACATACATTAAGATGACGTACATTAAGATGGTCGACTATTACTCGGCAACTAGTTAAGGCGCCGTAGGTCTTCTCTCCCTCTCACTGAGCATAAGCGTGAGCGAGATGGAAGTGCGTGCTCGGAAACGCGGAAATCATGTTTTTTAATTTTAATTTTTTGGCCGTTTAAATAAATAAAAAAGTAAACACTGATTTCCCTCAAACATGATATTGCCGATTTTTAGAAGCCATTTTAGTATTTTTAGCTTTTGTTCGTAATTTGTAACAAATATTTTAAGTGTATTTTAGACCTTTTTAGACCTATGTTCGTGATTTTTTTCTATCGAGCGAAAAATGCTAAATCATGTTTCTAAACACTGATTTTCCTGCAGAAAAGCCTCAAGATTACTATTCGTATTTTTTTAAAACCATATTATTATAAACAGACGCATTATATTGTTTCAAAAACGCTGTTCGCTCAACTTCGCTGAACCTACGGCGCCTTAAGCCTACTTAGCCGTGATAGTCTTCCTATTAAATTCATTATATGTACTACTGCCACGATTTTTTTCACGTTCCCAGTAGCAGCCATTTAGCCGGCTAGGCGTAGGGGAGGTAAAAAACAAATTTATTTTTCAAGATTTCATTCTACTGTTTTGTCGTCGTGATTGATTTATATACCCATGCCGAATTACAGTTTTCTAGTAGTAAGAGTTACTGAGCTAAGCCTCAGACGGACGGATAGACGGACATGGCGAAACTATAAGGGTTCCGTTTTTGCCATTTTGACTACGGAACGCTAAAAATCTTTTGTGTTTATTTGTTAGCATTTATAATTTGAACTTTATCGTGCCGTTGATGAGTTGTATTTTCAAATACAACAGATGATACGAGGCTTTGAAAGTGATTAGTAGCAATGTAATTAAGACTAGCTGTGCATTAAGGCGAACTCTTTGTGTTTGATGTTGGACATGAGTGCGTAGCAAACCATGTGCGATATGTAATTAAAGCAATGAGTCACGTTTTGCGCCCGCGTGTTCGTCAGCGTGATTACGCGCAGATACGACTAATGAGAACATTTGAAATTGCTAAAAGCTCGAAACTTAATACAAATTATTTAAATTGTAATTAATAATCTAAACAAGGGTTTTGTTTTCGTTCTCTATAAGTACAGGTATAAAGGCAATATGCTTTACTCGAAATTGATTGTAATTATTTATTGAATTATTAGTTGGAATGGTGCTTGGCCAAGTACTGGAATTTCAGTTTGATCATTATCTATTTCATTGGTAAATCTCACAGCTGTTGGTACTGGAAGCTGGCTTTTAGCAATCTCGAATACCTCGATACAAGTTGACCTCTATGACACCTAATATCGACCTGAAGTTGCTTAAATGGAGCCCAGCTTATCGCTGCAAACGTTAGGGCGTATCGGAATGTTGAACATCTTGCTTCCTGGAATCCTAACGTGAACGAGCAAGTGAAAAGAACATTAGGTAGGTTACCAAATACAACTACCTAAACTATAATAGCTGTCAACCGGGGCAGATGCTATGGTAAATGCGTTTTTTGAAGAGATCTCCGAAAATGTACATTTTAGAACTATTACAATGGTCTAAATTGAACATCGCGGGTTGTAATAGTTTTAAAATGTTGCGTTTCGAAGATGTCTCCAAAATACGCATTTACCCCATAGACGCATTTGCTCCGGTGGACCTTATACTATGTTAACAGACGTCCCGATTATACAATGGTGACCAGTAAAACCATTATTACTTAGCAGATAAATATTGTGTGTGTCTTTACAATTTTATTGTTCTGGTGTGTTTCTAATAAATAAAAACGTGGATTGATCGGAAAGTATGCTAGTAAGTAACTAGTACTCGTAATACAAGTACAGCAAAACGACATCGACAATTCAAATAAACATAAGTTTTTTAATTGAACAAAAACTTAAACGTTCTTTATCCTACATTATTTTACTTCACTAGCTACCTATTTGAATAATCGTCCCGGCGAAGCAAAAGTCATTGTTTTGCAGAGAACAATGCATTATCTACGGCTGTTCGCATTTAAGTTAATATTATTAAGTATGTATTCAGGTGGTTATCCTCGAAGATCTAAGTAGATAAACGTGTTCGTCCTTTGGCTTATTCACCCAGAGGTTTCGACAGCTTGCCTACACCTAGATATAAAATATTATGGGAATTTCTCAGTAAGCTTAATGTAGGTACCTGTCTAATTTTTAAGTATTAGGCATTTAAAATATTAAGTCCTACTTAAGCAATGAAACAAAACTAGATAGCTAAGTGACATTTCAATTTTAAATAAATTTCAGTTACTTTTGAAACGGTTGTTGAAGATATATTTATAGTGTCAGTACAGCGCTATTCAGCCTTGTGACCCACCTGGTGACCCACCTGGTTTTTTAAATAATTATGTAGTATGTAGGTATTGGTCAAATTTGTAGGTACTTCTAGTCTCAACGCCTATTTTGATTGCAATACGATAGCAAACAAATGTCTAGGTACCTACACACGTACGTATAATATGTACAGATAAAAATCAAACCGTTATTATTGGGAAAGGTACCTACTTTGGAATATACAATGAACGCACGACCGAGCATTCTTGTCCTTACACTTACCTTACGGTTGGTCTTACTCTACTAATTACAACCTGTCGAACTAAACCCGTCATTAGAAACCATTAATTCTCATACGTACTTTGTTCATGAGGGTGATGAGCGTGGAGAGAGCGCCTCGGACTTCGTTGGTGGCGATTTCCCCGGTGTACATAGGTGCGACGGTGTAGACGATGCCGTAGCCCAGCCCGGAGAACATCCGCGCCACGTACAGCACTGTCACCGACTTGGCCACGATCACCAGGATCCAACCCAGGATGAATGGTACGGCCCCTGGAAATATACGATTGGAAGGTCAATGTCGTGTCATGATCACGAGGAAGCGGTTAATTAAACGATCAATTGACGATGGAGCGCCATATGCCTGCTTAAGCTATCGACATAAACTAGTACGCAACAGAAAAGCTTCTTGCGGTTCTATGTTCGAATTTTGGTCAGGGAAAATAATGGTGTCATGAGCACTTCTTGATGATGTTTTGAGTTTTCTATGCAAATCAGTCGTCGTTTCAATGTAGTCGTTTAGTACCGATAGAAGGTACAAACCTAATTCAGGCCGAGGATCGATTAATGTAAGATGTCTTCCCTAAAACTAATTCTATAATGTTTGATGAAGTACAATTTTTGGATGGCGCTTACTGACACCATAGCGCGTAGGTAAAGAGATATACTTAGAAATTGAACCTTATGCTGTGAGTGAACAAAATATCGTCTTATCCCAGAATGTTTTTTTATTACAAAAACGTAACGTTATGGGAAAATTGATTTCAACTAGACCCCGCACAAATCGTCCGCATCAAGACAAGGATGAAAATATGCGTTTATAATTTAATAGAAAATGTAGAGTGGAGCTTGAATATTCTATGTAGCTATACAGTTAATAAATAAGCAGTAAACTTTCGCTACGTTTATGTGCGGATGGTTAGAGAAAATAAGTTAAAAGAGACAAGCCCCCAAGCAACGGGAACATAAATGGAAGAAGAAACCTCATAATCTCTTACCAAGTAGTAATGTAGTTTTTCGTCCAAAGCGGTCAGCGAAGTAGGCGGAGGGTATAGGCGTGAGCGCAGAGCATAGGATCATGATTGAGGTGATCCAGGAGCCCTGGTCGGGGGTGGTGGGGATGGAGCTCCCGTCCGACTGCAGGTAGGCCAGCGTCGGGGAGGGCCAGCCGTAACAGGTGCCTGCGGTTGCCGTGATGAGGGTTGCTGGAATAGTGGAGTAACAGGTTAATGTTTACATCCTGAACTTTTTGTTATGACACTCCTTACACCGAACGCGGGTCGGGCGCGGCGCGAGTCGCTAGTCGGGCGCGGCGCAGGTCGGTATATTTCTTTCACTATCTCTATAACACAGATGCGCCGCGCACGACCCGCATTCGGTGTGTGCAGGCCTTAAGTTCTAGACATATATGGACAGTAAATAAATCAATATTCGCGGACAATCTTACACAAATCGTACTAGCTCCATAGTAAGCTCAATAAGGCTTGTGTTACTACGACTAGACGACGATATATTTAATAGATATACATAATTCTATACATAGAAAACATCCAAGACTCGGAAACAAATATTCATGCCACAAATAGTTGCCCTTACCGGGATTCGAACCCAGGACCTTCAGCTTCGTAGGCAGCGCTAACCGTCGTCATAATGATTGGCTTAAGCAGAAATATGTGATTGCTGCAAGATAAAGACGAAATCGCAAACCCGCAAGCATTACTTGATACAGTCAAAACTTTAACGGCATAATTTGTAACCGCTTATTGGATACACTTGGTAGAATGAAATAGAATTGAACCAAATATCTTTATCTCAGACTATAGATGTGTGGTGTGCGTGTGTCTAATCCATACTAATATTATAAATGGGAAAGTGTATGTGTGTGTTTGTTTGTCCGTCTTTCACGGACACGAAGTCCGTCTCGGAGCGACGAATTGACGTGATTAGATGAAGGGATGGAGAGTGACATAGGATAGTTTTTATCCTCGAAATCTGGTGAAATGGGGGGCGGGGGGGGGGGGGGGGGGGTAAAAGTTTGTATGGAGCTGCGATATATAAATGAGTTCCACCAGACTAAATAAAAAAGAAACAAGTGTGCGGGCCCCTCTCATCGATGAGAGGAGTCCTCTGCCCAGCAGTGGGACAATTTATTTATACTTATTTTTATTTAAGTTTTATGCAGGGTGATTTTGAGATGTATTCAGAAATCTTGATATTGTGCCATGGCGGGAGAGTCAACTAAATACAGGATACAATTTCCGCCGAACTACTTGTCCGCTTTGAATTGCGAGTGCATTAAGAGCAGACTAGAAGTTTAGCTGAAACTACTACTGAGTACTGACGCACGTAATAGTATTTGTAAATAAACACATGCACCAAAATTCATACTTCAGGCAAAGACAAAACATTCATTTCGTGTAGGTATTATGTTATGCCACAGAGGCATGCCAAAGAAGATTCTTTTTTATTATGTTAAATCACATTAATGGACCCAAATTAGTTTGCAGGAATCATTCTCCAAATGCATGACAATTAAAAAAAAAAGTTGTAAAAAACTAGCCAAGTCTCGATGGAGCTACTTGTTTATCTCTAAAAAGTATTGAAATCTAGACAAAGTCGTACCAAGTCTCAGGCAGGTGGGCTTATTAAAGAATAATAAGAATGCCTGAGACTTGGCACGACTTTGTCTCATAGTTTGGTTGAGCTCTTGTGCTTTCTAATCAGGGTCACCAGGTACTCCAGATTTTCGATTATCCTAGTTTTGATAGTTTTCCCTTTATGTGGCCATTAAACCGGAACTCTGTACCAAATTTCAGCTCTCTGAGTTTATGGGAAGTACTAGTTCTATTTTTATGATCATGAGTGAGTGAGTGTCATAAATGCGAAACTTTGCTTTCGCTTAACTTCGGAACTAAATGACCTACAGACTTGAAATTTTGGATTTTAAGTATGTGATTATAGCTTAATGGATGAAAAATTTCTGCGTTCTGATCTTATCCAGAGGTTCTCAAATAGGGGCCTGAAAATACGGCGAAATGGTTCCAGTAAAGGATGGTACGGCAGTGTTTGCTTCGTGCTCGACTTGGCGGGGGCACTGCCGTGCCCCCAGATGCGTAAATGTTAACATTTTTTGTAAACAACACAGAAATATGATTCATTATGATTACAAATGGTTGGATGGAGTGGTTTTTGTGTTTGGATCCATTCTAATATTATAAATGCGAAAGTATATGTGTGTGTTTGTTTGTTTGTCCGTCTTTCACGGCAAAACGGAGCGACGAATTGACGTGATTTTTTAAGTGGAGTGAAGGGATGGCGAGTGACATAGGATAGTTTTTATCCCCGAAATCATTCCCTAAGGGGCTGAAATGGGGGATAAAAGTTTCTATGGAGATGCGATATAAATAAACGAGTTCCAGGCGGACGGAGTCGCGGGCAGAAGCTAGTATATTATAAATGACAACCGACCCGCCCACTATATTATACATATAAAGCTTCCTCTTGAATCACTCTATTTTTTAAAAATGCATCATTATCCGTTGCGTAGTTTTAAAGATCTAAGCATACATAGGGACAGACAGCGGAAAGCGACTTTGTTTTATACTACGAGTACATATGATGATGCCGCTTTTCCGTCGAATATTGTAGATTGCGATGGAATAACAATGTGACGCAGAATCAATTTACTGAAGTCAATATATACTCGTAATGTAATGGTGCGTGAAGTAATAAATTCAAATAGTTAGGTATCTGTTACAAATATAGGCAAAGAATATTGTTAGTAGGTATAAAAGAAGGTTCAATAAAATCACTACGTTTTGGTTGGTGTATTTTTAGGGTTCCGTACCAAAAATGGTAAAAAAGGAACCCTTATGGTGCGACTCCGTCCGTCTGTCTGTATGTTTGTCACAAAGTGAAATATCTCACGAACTACATAAGCTATCAATTATAAATGAGAGTTATCCGCGTGCATGGAAAATGAAAAAAATTAAATATACATTTAAATTTAGTATGAAAAATTACGAATTTGAGGAGGGGGCAAAAAAACAATTCAACTATTAGGTCAAGTGGGGTATCATATGAAAGGGCTTGAGTTGCACTTTTCGAAGCAGTTTTTCTTTTTTTTCGTCATTGGTTATATTTATGAAGGAAAATGTAAAAAAAATACCAATCCCCCCCTTATCTCCGAAGTTATCAAAGCGAAAAATTTGAAATAATTACTTATGATTAAGATAAACATAAATATTATCGGAAAAGTATAACTTTTTCTGTATCTAGCGTATTTTTGTTTTGTTTTGATTTTGAGGAGGGGGCAAAAAAAAATAATTAAAGTATTAGGTCAAGTGGGGTATCATATGAAAGGGCTTGAGTTGCACTTTTTGAAACACTTTTTCTTTTTTTTACATTGGTAAAATTTTGATCTATGAAGGAAAATGTAAAAAAAATACCATTCCCCCCCTTATCTCCGAAGTTATCAAAGCGAAAAATTTGAAATAATTACTTGTGATTAAGACAAACATAAATATTACTGGAAAAGTATTTTTTTTTCTGTATCTAGCATATTTTTTGTTTAATTTACAAAAATCATTTCCTAGTTAAGTTTGCAATATATTCAACTTTATAAATATTTTTTCGTTTTGAAATTCCTTTAAGACTATAATAGATATACTCTCTTTCAAATAAAACAAAAATAATAGAGATCGGTTCACGTGATAAACAATAATCGCTAAAACATACACATACATATACATACTAAGCCGATTGCCCTTGCACGTTAGTACCAAACGGAGCCGATAGATGGCGCTGACCCCATATGCGCTGTTAAGATTTTTCTAGAATTAATGGGGTTGGGATTGGGACGCGTATATTTAGTTTCAATAGCAGGTCAAAAAAAGATCGCGATTCAATTGTCTTGGTGTAAAAGTTACTCGTTGTTTGAAATTGAATTCTATTGTGTTGGGTTGAAATAAGTAATTTAACAAATATTGGGACATTTACTTTACCTTGAATTGATTGTTAGTTTGTACGGAACCCTCGGTGCGCCAGTCAGACTCGCACTTGACCGTTTTTTTAAAGATACTTAATCGATGATACCTTTGTGGCAAGGCCGATATTCACAAAAATGGTGTGCTAATAAAATGCTCAGCGTTGAGCAAACCAAACAGGTGCATCGCCCCCAACATGCACTAGGGCTGCCTTTTTATCATCTTATCAAATAATTATAGATAAGAAAAGGTTATTTACTAATAGAAAACACTGTGCAAAGATTTTACTTATGACCTTCACACTAGGCTAGACCTGTCTCGTGGGGTCAATTTAGCTGTTACCTAGAGTACATTTAACTTTCTACGCTGTTTATTACCGTTACCTACTCTAACGAATTATATTATTATATAAGCAGTGCAGAGAAGTTTGACATAATATTAAAAGAAATGAAAAAATCTGTTGTCTACTGCGTCTGTATCAGAGAGTGTGTGGTTGTGTATTTATGGGTGTGTGTGTGTGTGTGCGATAATGTGTGCATGGGTGTGAGTCATGATGGCACCTATGTTTCTTTGCAGTTAAGTGTTATGATCCACTTTATTAATTAATCATTAATAATTGTTCAATTTAAGTTGAGTTGCTTTGTTTATGTTTTTGAATGGAATTTTAAAGTTCTGAATAAAGATATTTTATTTATTTTAGTTTTGCTTCACTGGGAGTACCTAGATTTTTTGATGTCACATAGGTAATCTGATAAATACGCATTGCTGATGATTACATAGTCTAAATTTCTAGGAAATTGTAAACAATCATACTTAACATGGTAAGTTCAGAGCATACGTCTTATACTTATACATTTATATCTGTTTTTAGTTTTCATACATGTAACCTACGGTAGTTTTATTTAACCAAAATACAATGTTTATTGGTCCTAATTCATACTGTACTAAGGGCAACCTTATTTTGAAATACATATATGATGAAGGTATGTAAATAGGTATCGTGTGGCTGAAACACGGATTGTTTACATAGATAAGGATTAATTAAGGATTAATGATAATACAACGTGAGCTTAAGATAATACAAGTGCGTTAATTCCGTATTGGGACGCTTAAAACAATCAAAATTTACAATAAGTTGATAAAGCCTATAAGTGTTAACGATTCATGCTTACCTACAACTGTATTGATATTGGTATGGTTGAGATTATTTAATTTCGCCGAATATTATTTTATAAGGCCGAAACGCACTGACAGCGGTGGCGGAGCGGCGCGGTGGGGCGCGGAGGTGGTACCGGTTGTAATGTTCGAGCTAATATGAAATGATCCGCTCAGAGCGGCGCGGCGCGGCGCGGTTTTCTGTGCGGACCCTTTCGTATAAGCTTGAACATTACAACCGGTACCGCCTCCGCACCGCGCCGCGCCGCCACGCCAACGCTCTCTGTGCGTTTGCAGTTATAAAGCTGCCATTGGAATTTGAATATTCTATCTTGGATGATAGAGTTGCTTTTTGAATGGTCTACTTTGATGCAATAATCCAACTCGACAACTAATGCCAACTCAAATAATCTCAAGTATAATATCACTACTACCTTCACGTGCACGAGTATGACGTCTGATAGCCATTGCTTCTACTTATTTGTTACACTTCAATCCTGTTAAAATGATTGATATGTTCTATAGGTATCCTATAGATAACTGATATATTCTGAGATTTGATCAAATCACCTATATCATCTTACAGGAGAGACTTTATCATATCACTAAACGTGTCTAGTGAAATGATAAATCAAGTTCGTTTCGTCAACACACGGACGTGTTTCAGGGGGGTTACCTTTGTTTTACCAAAAAAACATTGACAAATTATTACTTCCCAAAACATTTTTCGTAAAATTTCATTTGCCAAACAATCGTTTGCCAAATTAACACTCGACAAATAATTCTTACGCAAACCTTATGTTTGGCATATTCATGTTTAGGCAATATCTCGTGTACCAACTGGTACTTTGACCAAATTTCATTCAGTCAAATATGTTAGTTGGCATAATATGTTTTAACCAAAACAAAATAAGGCAAATGATTTGTATCGTCAATATTTAATTGACCATTTCTATTCCGTCGGTTAGTCAATAGAGGAATTCTTCAATGACAAATCATTTGTATCTTTATTTCAATGGTCTATAAGATACACAATAAAATAACAACTTTTTTTATTATGTGGGTAGGGAAAAATAATTTGTGTAGAGGTCGCAATTCTAACCTAACTGCCAGCGTGTCGACGTCACCCCGCTTCGCGGGGTGCCTATTTCCGCTCTAAGGAACACAAGCTAACCCTAACCTAACCTACCAAATAATAGAATTGTTACGATTGTTTATTTTTTACTGCTAGGAGGCTTCGCCCCCCGAGTCCCCCTTTTTTAGTTGTCCTAACTTAATTTAACCTGTGTCTTGTGTACAATAAAGTATTTACATACATACATACATTAACACCTTTGCCTACCGACCTACTTAACCGTGTAATATTTTATTTAAGGGACCGTGCCGTTTTATTAATAGTAGTTTGGTAAACTGATATATCCCAACCAATTGTGATTTTTGTCTATTTATAGTTTGCCATAACATTAACTTGACGAAATGTTTATTGTCTAATGTTTTTTTGCCTTATGAAAGCATTTACTAAAAGACCACATGCCATAATGTAATTTTTCGTAATAATATTTTGCTGAATGAAAATTTGACGTAATGAAAATATTCGTATTAAAATTGTGCCAAAGTTTGCATTGGCAAACAAAATAGTTGCTAAAATTTGTTTGGGAAATGAAATTTGACCAGAATAAATTTGGTAAAACAACAGGATCCCGTTTCAGGGATTTTATCAAATCACTAAACAAATCTGGTGAAATGAAAAAACCGGTTGCATTTTTAGGCTGATTTCGTCATTTCACTAAAAAGATTCAGGGATCAATTAACTGTTTTCTTCTAGGCAAAAGATAAAATGGATTCGCCATTTTAACATCCTGCGAGATTTGGTCATATCCCTTATACCTTGTAGAGATTTGTTCAAATTTCTGTTTTGGCCATTTCCCTGCGACATATAGGCAGGCACCAGACAGTTAAGGGTATTCTTTTTGCTACCAACATATCGATCTCTCTTTTAATAATTATGAGGACCATGGTTATACCGGTAGTCAAAAACGAAACTGGGGACCTAGCGGACTCCAGTAACTATAGACCTATCTCCTTGGCAACTATCATAGCGAAGGTATTTGACGGTATGCTTAACGCACAGGTAAATAAATACGTGAGTCTTAATCATAATCAGTTTGGATTTAGACCAGGACTCTCCACGGAGAGCGCCATACTGTGCCTTAAGCATACCGTCAAGTATTATATAGATAGAAGGCCTCCAGTTTACGCTGCATTCTTAGACCTATCTAAACCTTTTGACCAGGTGTCCAACGATTTACTGTGGAAGAAGCTTAAAGACACTCGATTGCCTTCGGAGACAGTACGGATACTCAGGTACTGGTACGAGGGCCAGGTCAATAGCGTTAGATGGGCGGGTACGCTGTCGGACCCGTATAGGTTGGAGTGTGGAGTGGGGCAGGGGGGGCTAACCTCACCCACATTCTTCAACCTATATATGAACGAACTTATTGAGGCGCTGGGTAAAATGCATGATGTCATGTCATCAGTATGTATCAACAATATCAGTTATGCGGACGACACAGTTTTACGTGGTTTTACTTAGCGCTTCGGCATGTGGCCTGCGTCAGCTACTTGATGTATGTGAAAAGTATGTAGGAAAAAGTCACCTTATGGTCTTTGAGCCTGACTAGCCTGAGCAATACAAAATAAATGTAACCCCATAGGGTTAAACGGTAATCCATTGAAAAGGGTATGAAGTTTTAAGTACCTAGGCCATATTGTCAACCATGATCTTAAAGACAATATGGACATGGAACGGGAACGGAGGGCTCTCTCAGTTAGGGCCAATATGATCTCCCGTAAGTTCGCGGGGTGCACAAGGGAGGTTAAAATAACTTAATTTAAAACATATTGTGCCTCCTTGTACACGTGCAGCTTACGGAGCCCTCCGTGTCCAGTTCAATAACGCGTTCTGGGTGCTGGTGGGGCTGCCCCGCTTCTGTAGCGTATCAGGGATGTTCGCGGAAGCGCGAGTTGACTGCTTTTACGCGAGCATGCGTAAGCGATGCACATCCCTGGTGCGCCGGGTGCGTGCCAGCCCCAACCCCATCCTGCGTTCTATAGCGGACAGGATTGACTGTCCGTTTATGAGACACTGTTTATGCACAGTCAGTTTTTCATATAATGTATAGCAGTAAGTAGGGAGTATATACTAACATTAGAAATAAGTAATTGTACTAAATATATCATGTATGAGTCTTGTGTTACTCGAATAAAACGTTTCAATTTCAATGTTTGATATTGTACAGGTATTTTTTTGAAATATTGTCACTCATCATCCTCCTAGCGTTATTCCCGGTTGTGCCCCTAAATGAGCCCGGGGTCCGCTTTGGCACCTAATCCCATGGTTCGGCATAGGCACTAGTTTCGCGAAAGCGACTGCCATCTGACCTTCCAACCCAGAGGGAAAACTATTAGGCCTTATTGGGATTAGACCGGTTTCCTCACGATGTTTTCCTTCACCGAAAAGCTAACGGTAAGTAATCCGTACATAAGTTCCGAAAAACTCATTGGTACTAGCCGGGATTCGAACCCTCGACCGCCGCTTGACAGCCGCATGCCTGAACCACTAGGCTACCGTAGCTTTTTAAATATTGTCACTATAATATCTATTATTAAGAAGAACGCGCTATTTTATCAAACATTAAAACGTGTATCGATGACACGGCATGACTCGGGGTCGATATTCAATATTTGTGCTTTTGGCAAGGCCAAATATCCAGTAAGTAGTAGTCGTCGGCAAATTTATCGTTTCCGACCTTTCCGGCTGGACGCTAATGCTGGGAGTAGGTGAATTATGTGTGTCCCTTCTCAATAATTTTTGCATAAGTTTGGAAGTTGCATACCAGCCATTTTCAGTAGGTAAGCTAAATAGCACAGAACCTCCTTCGCTAAATAGGCAAAAAGCGGGTGTTTCGCGTTGTTCTATCTATTCTTAGGAACCAAAACCTTTGTGAAAAATGTATTCTATTTTTGTTCCAATCTTCTTGGACTTAATACCATTTCGTTTCGATCTAGGTCAGCTAACATCTCAATCATCCCAAGTTGTCGCCTAGACGCTGGTTTTTGTAGAAAAAACTGTCATCTGACCTTCCAACTCACAGGAATCATCAGTAATCATAAGCACTCACAATCACCTCAGTAATCATAATCACTCACAATTCAGGGATATGGAATAATAACAAAAGAATAATAGGTTCAATTCATATCCTACTAAGTATATCCTACTAATATTATAAATGCGAAAGTTTGGATGTTTAGATGTTTGTTTTCGTTACTCAGTCACGCTTAAACGGCTCAACCAATTTCGATGAATTTTCTACGAAGATAGTTTATACCCTGGATTTAAATATATCGTCCTTGATATAGGATAGTTTTTATCCCCAGCCCATGTAAACGAAGTCGCGGGCGGAAACTAGAACGTACATAAATCATCATCCTCCTAGCGTTATTCCCGGTAATGCCCCTAAAGGAGCCCGGGGTCCGCTTTGACACCTAATCCCATCAGGATTTGGCATAGGCAATAGTTTTACGAAAGCGACTGCCATCTGACCTTCCAACCCAGAGGGAAAACTAGACCTTATTGGGATTAGACCGGTTTCCTCACGATGTTTTCCTGCACCGTAAAGCTAACGGTAGAACGTACATAAATAAGGGCATAAAAATCTGTACACGACTCTATTCTTAATGTCATAAAGGCGTGTAGAGATATTTATGTACCCCTGTCTGTACCTCCTTATATTTTGCTACTATGTATATGCAATTAAAGTCACAATGTACGTAGGTACCTAGTACCCGGATGATTGTAATCACAGGCTATTATTTATTATATACCTACTACGTATGTAACATCCTGTAATCAAGTATTATTACAGATGGGTGTAGTATGATAATGAATATAATGATGAAATAAATAGGTAATTCAATATTTCATCATTATCGATATATTTGTAGTTCTCCATATTTTACCTAACTTAAGTTACAACACAATTTCTGTGCTATATTTTCGCAGCGCTGCACGCAGTAAACACACAATGTATTCTACTTTTAAGCAAAAACTCTGAGATATTATAAAAACAATGTGAAGATTTCAAATAATGCTGGTAGAATAAGAGTATAATTGTTCTGTTTTCCTTGACGACACACAACTGTACTCGTGCATGCTCCATTTGAAGCTAAGCTATGTAAGTAGGTTAATTTAATTCTTAATGTAGAGATCAGTCATGGGGATACAGTTCAGTATGACAGGTTAAGGGCGTGCTTGGTAAATATCACGGTCTGACCAAATTAGGAAACAATGAAGATTGATTTCAGATATTTCGTCTCCATTAGCTGAAACGTGATTGCTTAAAATTTCCTCTATAGAAAAAACCGAAGCTGAGTCTTTATATTCTTTTTTACCTCAGCCTACTCAAGCAATACATTATTAATCGACACAGTTTTAATGATGGTATTTTACTTCATCAAAAATTTTACTCAAGGACATTTTAATAAAACTTCAAAAAGTGAAGTGTATTTATTGAATTTGATCCAAAATAGCGATGCCTTTCGTGTTCTCGTACGCGGAAGACATGAGAGTGTCTCTTTCACAGGGAGTGCAGGAGGTATTCCCTTCAGTACGAGTATCTCTTCCACAGGGTTCCGCACCCGGCAATTATTTAGTACGAGTAGGTCTCCCACAGGGTTCCGCAACCAGTAATTATTCATTACGAGTAGGTCTCCCACAGGGTTCCACAACCGGCAATTATTCAGTACGAGTTAGCTCTTCCGCAGGGTTCCGCAGCCGGTAATTATTCAGTACAAATAGGTCTCTCGCAGGGTCCCGTAGTCGGCAATTATTCAGTACTAGTAGGTCTCCCACAGGGTTCCGCAGCCGGTAATTATTCAGTACGAGTAGGTCTCCCACAGGGTTCCGCAGCTGGTAATTATTCAGTACAAATAGGTCTCTGGCAGGGTTCCGCAGCCGGAAATTATTCAGTACGAGTTGGTCTCCCACAGGGTTCCGCAACCGGTAATTATTCAGTACGAGTAGGTCCCCCACAGGGTTCCGCAGCCGGTAATTATTCAGTACGAGTAGGTCTCCCACAGGGTTCTGCAGCCGGTAATTATTTAGTACGAGTAGCTCTCCCACAGGGTTCCGCAGCCGGTAATTATACAGGAACTGATAATTACCGAAATAGCGATAATTTTCCCGTAACTTGCGTCACAAAGACTCAACTATTTGCCAAATTTCAAACTGTCTCAAATCTGATGTCACAAGTTTTTAGTGCCAAATGTGTGTATCGCAAATATTTTTACCTAATGAACATGTGTAAAAAGACTACCATCACATAATAGACTTTTGCACGTAGATTTGCTGGCCGTTGTGGCGGAAAGGTTCTTGAGTGGCGACAACGTACTGGCAGGCGCAGCGCGGGTAGACCCCCGGGACGAGGTGGACTGATGAACTGGTAGGTCGCGGCAGTCCGCTGGATGCGGGTGGCGCTGCACCGGTTATTGTGGAACACTTTTGGGGAGGCCTATATCCAGCAGTGCGCGTCTTTCTGCTGATATGTATGATGATGATGATGATGACACCAATTTTAATACAGACGTAAATTTTGTTGATCTTTTAAGGTCGAACCCGGTCAAATCTGTCTAAAAATCGGAAATTGTTTTATGCGTAAGTTAATAAGGCTGGATGTAAGGAACAATTGTTGCTAATGAAAGCCTGTATCTACGATCGCAGGAATATGCCGTATTTCGTTGATGTCAGTTTATAAACACAGAATAATGAATAAAATCTTTAAAAAGTCCCTATAGTACTGAAATGAATCAAACATTTGCGTAAACCGAGTTTTCTTTGACATCGCAATCGGAAATTGTCCTTGGTTTGTTTTCATAGTCTGCCACGATATCCGTGCATGTTTGTTTTGAGGAAGTGAAGCGTTATTCAAGCGTTGAGAGAACACCAGTAAAAATATTTCAATTACGTTCTAATTATGACTCTTCTAGAGTATGTGTAAATTACAAAACCCATAGCTATGTTGGTTTTGGGAGTGGTCGAGCTCCCTTCTTATCAGGGCCGGTGTTATCGTCGTTCTTATGGAAACTTCTGACCACTGCGACATCTGTTTCCCGCTATAAGCACACACATACAAGGCTACAATGAATCGGATGCGTCAGTTGTTATCTGTCTTAATGAAACACAAAATATCAACATTGCTCAGTGTTAGATTACATGTGACAGCTTGAAGGAGTGAACGATCGTTGTAAGGACTTATGCTTTATTTCACTATGTGTATAACAGTCCCATAGAGCGAGTAAATGCAATTTAATTATTGTATAAATGCTAATGCACTGCATAACTTGATAAAACACTTTTAAACGAACTAGAAGTAGATAGATTATAAACATTCTCTGTATTTTCCCGCAGACTGGTCAATGTAAATAGGTACATATCATAAAACACACACACGTTAATCATGCTTGCAATAAAATGCTGGCGATAGTTCTGACAGGGAAAACGTGACTAAATCCGCGTAAATTGAATAAAGACGACAGACGGACGAGAGTTTTGGAACATAATTCAGTATGCCATGCCGCCTGCCAGTTGGCACAATCAGCGCTTCGTCGTGTACTTGCGTGCGATTACATATTCTCGGTCAACGTGTAAGTATATAAACATGGTATTGAATTCGCTGCATTACTTCAAGTACCTATCTACTTAGTCTATGAGACGAAAATGAACTCTATGATACGGAGCACATCACAGGACGATGGGATATCGTGAAATAAATATTCATTATTGTTTTTGTAACTCTAGGATTGTGTTTATTATTTAGGTTATTATGACTTAGAATATTTAGTTGTTATTGTAAGTGTAGAATTATATTTATTGTTTAGACGATTACTTTACGTGTTTACTGTGGTTCGAGGTATTTTGAGCCGACTGCCACACTTAGGCCGATGGCCGGGACGAATTTTCGCAAAGATATGATGAGATTGATGTTATTTTTCCGCAACAATTGAATTGGTACCTGTTTTTATGCAGTTGTATGTGACTTGTTATTTATCTATAGAAAAATTAAAATAAATGTTGGTAGGTACCCTTAAAAACTGTATTTCAGAAATGGACCAAATGCTGATGATCCCTATTTATCGGTAATTCCTAATAAGGCGGTGCGGAGTCAGTGTGGCATCAGTAAATTAGTATAGATTCTTTACTGCGCACATTTCAATGAAGCGTGCTTCCTGATTGGCGCGTGACTGCATGTATACCGGCCCGCTTCCGCGCACTGAAATACCATACTGTTCCAGTATAATACTGACAGTATACCGACAAGTACCTCAGGATGCTCACGTTAAAGTGAAAACACCGCATACAGATTTCGCGCCCCGCCAAATCAGTACGCGGCCCAAGTGCCTAAGTGAAGGTGAAAGATTTAATATGATCATCATCATCATCGGGATCGCAATCATTTAAAGCCGAAACAGAGTTTAAATAAGCAAATAACACAGTCGACTACGTTAAAACAACTGAGCAAATCTGTGATGAAATGATTCATTGTATTAAAGAAACAATTAAGTCCCAGTAAACCAATGAGAGGTAAAATGTTGCGTTGTAAATATTCCGAGTTTCACTCATATCATGTGAGTTATTCCGACGTAGTAAGTAATAACAACAAAATTTCACTCGGCTAAGAAAAGAAATGAGCACAACTGTAATATTAATATTGTAGCAGCAGCGAGCACGTGCGGGGGGCGGCTTAGGAAGTGGCATCGTTCAAATGTTTTCTTCATGTAATTATGATGCGTGAAATGCTTTGAAATGTCAGCAAGTTTATATTTTGTTTTTTTTTAAAGCATCTGAGTATTTATAAATTATTTATTAATATCCACTGCTGACTATACTTACCTACTCACAAAAAATTTCAAAACGAATATAGCGCGCATATTGTTATTTCGTCGATGTAGGTGCATAAACGGGGAATGATGGATAAGCTACGACTTTTGACAGGTGAATTATTTCGCCTTGAGGCGTCTACATACTGGCTCGGGCTATACAACGGACGATTGAATTTTCATTTCGTCAGATTTCCTTAAGATTTTCCCGTTCGAATCAATTGCATTGTGCGACGTAAATAAGTAGATAAACCTGCTATTAGTCGCTGACAGCCACGTCCAAGTCATTACACAGCTGAGGAAAAGAGGAGCAATTATTGATGTCACATTCATTCGGCGACTTTTTTTTAATGTATGTGGGACATGTGGATTGACTAGGAAAGCCAAGCCAGACATGACCTGGCGGTGAGGTCGCGGGCGCGGCGCGGGCGCGGGGCGTGCGCGGCGCGACAGCGCGCCGGTGACGTAAGCCATCACCTATACCACGATATATGTATGAAGTACATTTAGTTCACACGTGGCTCAGAGTATTTTACTTTATTTTAACAACGGCAGACTTGTTCTCCCGACGGAAAGTATTACCGCTGGACAGATAACTCCTTGTTTCCGGCGGACTGATGCGCTACCCAGTGACACAGAGCATAATAACGAATATGTACCTACTTACTTCTTAATGAAACAAATTAGGAAGTTACCCCGATCATATTTTAATGGGCTACAGGACTCGAATCTGCGATGCACCTACTTATCTGAATGGCGATGGCCAAGACAGTCGTTAGCAGCAGGATTAACTATGAAAAAGAAGCAGAATGATGAAAGACTCAAAATGGTATGAACGCGATTATTTTATCATTTGAGAAAACATAATAGAGGTTGGGTAGAATAGAAGGTTCTGATCATATCGCGGTGGCCTACGCCCCTGTGCAAAATTAATATTATATTCTTTATACAAATAATGCATACGAGTAAACACGCGAATCCTCCATAAGTCTTTCAGCCTATTTATTAATTGTTTATCTTCTTCTCTCATGTCAATCCAACTTCTAGTTTGGTCATCGCTAAGGTAAATAACCTGAAATGTACAATCTTAGCAATTAAGTATAGATGTAAGCCTGTTCATTAAACGCGATTCCCTAATTTTACTTTTAGGTTAGGTACTCATTACAGGACCCACTGAAAATCAGCGTCGGGGCCCCCTCTGCCTCGACTCATGCTGAGTTGGGTTCCTTTTCTGAGACAACTAATACTTTTAGATATAAGAATTCTGTACACTGTTTTATATTTGTTGTTTCAAAATAAATCTTATTCATTCATTCATTCATTCAAGAGATATCTGTGCGATAGGATTCACTTCGAGAATCGACCACAGCGATGCTTAAAATACGCTGACAGTAAGTCACTATGTGTGCCGAACCGGTGACATATGCGGCCAGCCATACAAGCGGAACTTATCCGCAACGGGAAAAAGCGTAACGGATATCTGTGGTAGGGCCATTAGATTTTGTAGGCTGTAGGTAGGAGCCATGAGGGCGAAATCACGCAATAGAATTCTGCTACTGAATTCCGCCTGCATGTGGCCGGCCTACACTTGTGGTCGCGTACACACAGCGTTAAGCTCCTGTCTTTTGATATTTTATTCGTGTGTTAATTTAGTGGTTATTACTATATTGTGACCACGCTATAAAACACACCACAAAACAATGCACGTTAATTACCGCCGATTGTAACGCACCGACCTAGCCACATTTATATATAGGTTATGTATGTATGAGCGTGTGATGAACAGCGGCGTTTTCCACGTTGTAAATTATATATGTTAAGTGGTTAAATTGTAAATGGCAGCACATTTGATTGAAACAGGCCGTCTTGTTATCCTGAAATATCGCCTCTAATTGAACAATCGATATATTTGAACTTTGAACCTTGTGAGACTTAAAATAGAGATATAAGAATTTGCACAGATACCTTATGGCTTATATTTAGTCCGTAGTAGCAATTGGCATTTGATGTAATAATTATGTGTGTGTGTGTGTGTGAACGACCAGTCCCGTATGTACCTACCGCCTAAGAATTCCACGACACAGATATGAAATACTAAATGTTATACCATCTAAAACCACCCCTGAGAAAAAGGATAACGAAAACCGTACCCAAATCATTTTTGTAGTTCTTTAGTCTGCTCAGTCTGCTGTGAATAAAGCAACACGCGCGACCCTGGACTTTGCTATACCATTGACTGGTATTTAGTTTGTAGTGATAGTGACGTAGCGATTTCATTTATGAATGTTTTAAACTAATAATTGAGCTCAATTTCTAGTCGTGCTTCAAGCCATAACATATTTGTTTTTTGAAGAGAACGCCTCAATCAATACTGAACTGGACTTCTGACTTATTCGCAGAATTGATACAAGTAAATTAGCAACAAAATTTCAGTATTATGTAGGTATTCGCTGTTCATTTGACTGTGCATCAAGGAATACTCGTATTCATTCGTGAGCATGAAATTTATTCGTGGCTTTCGCTGTTGTATGAGATAGCAATAATTTACGTGGCGCAGTGATAAGCTTGCCAAATAACGTCACATATTTACATGATACTAATTTACCATCGTGATCGGCACTTGTACTCGACTGTTGTTCCTGTCATTATCCCTAGCATATGGGTAAGTTTTCTTACTGTCTTTTAACAGTCGAATCGAATTTTATAACTTTTATAAGTCCCAACTTGCAAAACTTAACACATTGGAACATTGGAGAACGGATAAACATGGCACGTGGGTAGGGTAGTGTCTTCAGCCATCA
Source organism: Epinotia demarniana (assembly GCA_945867215.1). Classification (NCBI taxonomy): domain Eukaryota; kingdom Metazoa; phylum Arthropoda; class Insecta; order Lepidoptera; family Tortricidae; genus Epinotia; species Epinotia demarniana. The sequence goes on from OX244263.1 coordinate 20,510,659, forward strand.
TATTTACTAGGAACAACCTTGAAACCTTAGTGGCACATGGCCTTTCATGGCACAATGATTCTAAAGAGCTCAGTACGTATTGCGAATATCGTTTCAAATACCACACGAGCTGTTACGAGCTTCCCTCACGGAAGCTTATTGAAAATTAGGAAAACTGCCCATAGCGCGCATAACGCAGCTCGCAGTCACGACTGTCACGAGACTGTTGCTATGCTATTCACAACGAGATCTACCTCCCAATCGCCCCTAGTATATCTTGGCCCTAGGTTCGTAAGAATATGCACTATCGGTGGCCAGACATACAATGGTTCGCCTAGCGAGTTGACTAGCATTGTGAAACAGCCCGGGTTATAAATACGCATTCGGACGCACGTGCTACGCGCAACGGACTTCTCAGCCGGCGGCCTCTACTTTTTGCTACCTACTAGACATGTCATGCTACTTTTACCACTCACTTATGCGGGCTTAACCGAAGCGGATGTAAGTACGATCGACGCCAAAGATGTTTACACTTTAGAACCTTATATTTAAGAAAACAAGTTGGTATAAATGTTTTTGACGTCGACGGTAAGCATTCGGGCATGATCCATGGTGAAATTCAGCATATGAGCTAGAGTACACATACAAAAAAATACATAAGTAATCATTTACTAGCCAAAAAGTAACACCACAATGATCAGACTCCAAATTAGGCTGAGCCTGTATCTACGAGAGCGATTGACAGCATTATTAACTAGTGCAGGAGATTGAAATGATTACCTTAAGGGGCTCCCATACGCCAATGACCTTCGATCTGAATCCCTTAGTTTTCTAATGTTTTTTGTAGATTATTATATTAGCAACAACGGCTTTAAGCAATATAGTATCCCATATTTACTTCAAAGTTCATTGTTTTCGGGATATTTGGCATCGAAGTTGAACAATTTCAGGTCAAAAAACTGGTTTTTTGGCCATAACTTTAGTGTTAATAAGTAACATTATTAAAAACGCAAATCAAAATTATAGGTAAGTTCAGTATATATGAGTGGGTATGAGTTTCGGGTGTATAAAAGTTTTAATGAGTTAGAGGTGTCGGGTTTTGTATTTTTACAGACCTTTCTTTAAAAATTGACAATTAATTATGTATTAACATTTTTCAAGTTATTCAATATCAAAAATGTTAAACAGAAATCATACTTTCCCATATCTGCACCTGGAAAGCTAGCTTCAATAAACCGAGGACGAGTGTCGAGGTGAAAACTACTAAATTTCGTTGATTTTTGACGGGAGCCCCTTAAACATTCATTACTTAACCTATTTAAATTTACATTTTTTATGAAAGAAAAATGAGACTAGCCAGTATCAGTGTAGGTGAGGCGACTTCCTAGCTACCACGGATCTCAAGGAAGATAAAGGGTTCGTTTCTGTATCAATCTTTTGTAGGTTGGAGACGCGAGCAAAGCGATGTGCACGTACTGCTGCTTTTATAATATAGAGAGCAGTTAGGTTTCCTGACACAGCAGGTCAGTGGTAAAACGGAAATGTTTTCTGTTATTACCTCATAACGGCTCTTTGCTTCTTTCGCCTAAGCCACTACATATCGTACCGCTTAACAACGCATAAGCGCATAACTAACAAATTCAAAAGGTAAGGCAACTGCGGCGAATATTTATTATCCTTGGAATCATTACTCACAGAGTACATCTCATCAAGTCATCATGTCTGTCAAATGAGACCAGCTTGACAGGTATGGCTTAGGTACCCCGAGGCAGCTTCAACTATCTGCGGCGATGATGCATTTCGTGGGCAAGCATGAGTCATACATATTATATGTATCGTTAGCCTACCGGGTAGTGTCGCTACGCGAAGCTGAATGTCCTGGCTTCGAATCCCGGTACCTAAGCGTAGTTTTAGTTTTAGTAGTAGTGTATAGCTTTAGTGATAAATCGGTCCCTAATATATATTGTAATTGTATTAATAGTATTTTATTGTTTATTGAATAAAATAATTATACTTTAAATAAATCGTCCTCTAGTTCCCTTATTGAGCTTACTATGGGGCTAGGTTGATTTGTGTAAGATTGTCCCGAAGGAAGGTACGCGTACTATATTAAAAACACTGCTTGATTTACTGATACCATAGATTGACTTATAGTCAAGTCGGTGATCTCATTTCAATGACGATGAAACTATATTTTTATATGGCAGCTCACTATGATTGGTTATTGCCATATCACCATTTTAGAACCAAAACAACGATATCACGGAGTCTCGATATCAAGATCGACTTACATTTGCACACAGATAAAATGCGTATTGCGCGATACCTTTGGTTACTTTTATGTGCCGTAAATTCCAATTGGATAATGAAACATTGTTTTGAGTAAATGCGTTATCTACCTATAAATACTTGCTTTTAAGTTCATCTGTGGAAAACTTTGTACATATCTACTACTTGGAAATCTATTGGCCGCTCCACTCGATGGGCCATCGCTATCCATCTTACAGGACGCAACTACGCGTTAAAGGGAGTAAGACATATTTATGTCTCGTTCTACCGCATAGCCGCGTCCTGTATGATGGGTCATGATGGCCCAACGTGTGGAGCGGCCATAATAAAATAAAAATAGCCTTTATTCTAACACATGCATCTTCATAACATATCTTCTTTTATAATAATTAAATACTTTCTTTTCTTTTCACGATACATTTTTTGTAAATATCACATTTTTAACTTATATTTAAAGTATTATATTTCACGTTTTCGTTCACTTTAGATTTTTATTGATATGTGTAAGTCGCCTCTACGGCGTAGGCCTCCCTCAGTTTCCACCATCTGTCTCTGTCCCTAGCTGGTCTTCTCCAATCTGGTTCACATTTTTCTTTAAATATATTATTATCTTCCCATCTTTTCCTTGGTCTACCTTTGTTTCTTTGTCCATCTTTAGGTACCCACTCCACAAGTCTTCTGGCCCATCTATCATATGGCATTCTACATGCATGTCCTGCCCATTTCCATTTTAAATTTCTTATTTTTTCTAAAATATCGGTAACTTTTGTTTTCTTTCTTATTTGTACATTATTGATTTTATCTGATATTTTTATGCTCAGCATACTCCTTTCCATTTTGCGTTGGTGTACAGCTAATTTATTTTCCTCTTTTTTGCGTAGGGTCCATGTTTGACAGCCATACGTCAAACTGGGTAGGATCACTATGTCATATAGTTTGCTTTTTATTTTTATGTCTATATCTTTAGTTTTCATAATCTCCTTTAAACTCCAGTACTTCTTCCACGCAATTGCTATCCTTCTATTGATTTCTTTTTCCGTCTGGTGGAGCGGCCATATGTAGTTTTAATTAATTAGAAAATAATACACGGTGCTTTACCATTATTGTTTGGCTTTACTTAAAACAAAATTTCCAGTACCTAGTTCCGTTTTTTGCGGTGCATAACAAAATCGAATACATACTTATTTTTCGCTTCCATAAGAAGCTAAAGTAGTGTATAGCCTGAACCAAGAGATATTGTTAACAACCAGCAGTTATAAAAGGCTTTGCGTTAAAATTAGATCCTGGTTAGTAGATTTTTGCACACAATAAAATGGACACGCTGCCATGATGATTCGCACGATATTTAGTCGGCCATGGATCCGGTTTATCCGCGGTGGCCGGTTGTTATTCTCATGGTCATTGTCAATCTGAGCATGAGACTCTGAGAACAATTGCTCTTGCTTCCACCAAAATATATTAAGTACAACTATGGACTACACGTTCACGTAACGTTATGAACGCGCGTTAGGTAGATCCAGCTGTCATTTTTCCACGTAAAATTTTACATTTTGATCTACCTAACGTAAGATAGATGTTTATAATGTGATTGCCGTATTTTTTTACAATATCAATAGGTACCTATGGAGTTAGTTAAAAATTAACTACTTATATGTACGTAGTATAAGTTACCTGATTGTTGCTACACCCTTCCAGGGTCCACGTATCTTAGTTTTAAGTACTCGGTTGCGAATAAATCTTATTTTATCTTATCTTATCTAATGCGTTATGTGATCTGTACAGCTACTCTATAATATTGGAAGAGAGAGATTGATAATAGCTCCATTCCGAACTCCTCGCAAACCTATCACACAACTCTGCCCACCGCTCAGGAGGACTGTTCTCGGCAGCAGCTCACCTATCCCAAGGCTGTGTAAATATCTGATGTTTTGTGTGACTGATCATGAAATTTAAAATACGGTCTAGTAACTTCTTCAAAAGTAAGTGAAGAACACGAAATGGTTTTAAATTATTCAGTTATACACCGTGAACGTGAATAACCCGAAAGATTTTAACCACGCATTCCTGAGGTCATTAGAAGTAAGAAATATTTTATGAACCCCAACAAAAATTCAGCAAAAAAAAAGTTTTTTTTTGCTTGTTTTGTCGGTTTTTGTAAATAAAACTTGGATAACTATCGCTTTTCTATGGAAATTATCCCTTTTAATAAAACGGTAACGATTATTTTTTCAAAAAAGGTTAAATTTAGTGAGTGGTAGCTGGCACTTTGATATCTGTCAATAGCGACGCAAAACTGGCCAACATCGGTAGCAACGTCGCAATCAAAAGAGCTAAATGCACGTTAGTAATCATAATAAAAAGTTTACACGAAAATTGATAATATCTTCAAAACTAAGCCGGCAGTGACTGGGGTTCACATAACATTTTTTGCTCCTAATGACCTAAGGAATGCGTGGTTAAAATCTTTCGGGTTATTCACGTCCACGGTGTATATCATCGGTGTACATCACTTTCCCTTTAAACTGTTCAATTTTATCGCCCTTTTCTTGACATTGTATCTTATAAGATACACAATTTTTGGTGTTCTTTTTGTATTTTTGTAACAGACAATTCTTTTGGCTCTGCAAGGCGCAAACGAGGCTCGAACTCACATTTTTTTTTGTTAATTGCCAAGAAAAGGGTTAAATATGTCAACTCCTGCAGATCCTGGGATATGATTGTATAGTTTTGCCATTCTCAAAAGGGCAGAATTACGACCTAAATTTGTTTTCCCAAATGGAATGCCAAACAGTTTATACAAACCAGAACGAGGTAGCTTAGAAGGAGCAGTTATTTTAATTTTACTTAATAAGTCTGGGCAATCCAGCCCCCTACTATTAACCAATTTGTAAAGGAACATTAAATCTAGCACTTTTCTTCGCTGCTTAGTGAAACAAATCGAAAGAATTTCAGTCGTTTACTATATGATGTGAGTTGACGGCTTTTGGAAGTGGTATATCCTGAATGTGTCAAAAAGCGTCTCTGTACCTTCTCAATTCGATTTGTATGCACCTGGGAGCAGTAGTCTAGGTTACTTCTTACTAATGTGTTATAGAGCAATACTTTAGTACGTGCAACTGACCAGCGTTTCTTAATAAAAAACCTAACATACGAGACGCTTTTTTAATGATGTTTATGTAATGGGCATTGAAATTTAACTTAGTATCTATTGTTACTCCCAGGTCACGGATTGTATCAACCTTTTCAAGTTGCGTGCCTCCGATAGTGTCAAGTGGGCACAATGGTTTTATTACGAGTAAAAGAGATGTAAAAGCATTTCTTGGCATTCAGCGTCATTCTATTCTGGGAGCACCAATTACTCAACCTGTCCAAGTCGTCCTGAAGGAGAATACGATCCGATGAATTTTTAATAGGTCTGATAATTTTAAGGTCGTCAGCGTAGAGATATGGCTCGGAGTTTACACAGCAGCTCACTATGCTGTTAATAAAAATTATAAACAATAATAGACCTAGATGTGATCCTTGTGGGACACCTGATGTTGCAAAAAATTGCTTGGATTGTTCACCATTAATACCACCCTAAGGGGTTTAAAAAGGGGTACAAAGTTTGTATGGTGGAAACTTTTTTTTTTGAGATGGAGACTTGAAACTTTGTAGAAAGATTACTTATTGGGATACAAAAAAAGTAATTTCAGCGTTTTAGAAAATTTCACCCCAAAGGGGGTTTAATAGGGGTGCAATGTTTGTATGGGGGAAACATTATTTTTTGAACTAGAGACTTGAAACTCTATAGAAAGATTACTGATTAGTATACAAAAAAAGCAATTTCTGCGTTTTGGAAAAAGCTACCCTTAAGGTGGTTAAAAAGGGATGAAAGTTAGTTTGGGGGAAACTTTTTTTTGAGCTTTTTGAAAAAAAGTAATTTCACCATTTTATAAATTTTCACCCCTTAGGGGGTTACATAGGGGTGCAAGGTTTGTATGGGGGAAACATTATTTATAAAGCTAGAGACTTGAAGCTGTAAAGAAAGATAACTTATTATATTATAAAAAAGCACGACCGACGTTTGAAAAAAATCTACCCGAAAAGAGGTTAAATACGGGTGCAAAGTTTGTATGGAAGGAACTTTATTTCTTGAGATAGAAACTTGAAACTTTGCACAAATATTACCTATTAAGATAAAAAAAGTTGTTTCACCGTTTTAGAAAATTCCACCCATAAGGGGGTTAAATAGGGGTGCAATGTTTGTATAGAGGGAACATTATTTTTTGAACTAGAGACTTTAAACTTTGCAGAAAGATTACATATCAGAATACAAAAAGAGTTATTTCTGTGTTAAAGAAAATTTTTCCCTTAAGAGGGTTAAATAGGGGTGCAAAGTTTGTATACAGGGAACTTTATTTTTTGAGCTACAAACTTGAAACTTACACAAAGATTACTTATTAAGATACAAAAAAGTTGTTTCACCGTTTTAGAAAATTCCATCCCCTAAGGCGTTAAATAGGAGTGCAAGTTTTGTATGGGGGAAACATAATTATTTAAACTAATGACTTGAAACTATTTAAAATAAATTATTATTCAACAAAAAAAAGCACTTTCGACGTTTTAGAAAACTCTACCCCTAAGGGGGTTTAATAACGGTGCAAAGTTTGTATGGAAGGAAATTTAATTTTTAAACTATAAACTTGAAACTTTGTAGAAAGATTACTTATTAAGATACAAAAAAGTAATTTCAGCGTTTAAGAAAATTCCACCCCTAAGGGGGTTAAATAGGGGTGCAATGTTTGTATGGGGGAAACATTATTTATTAAACTAGAAACTTGAAACTGTAAAGAAAGATAACTTATTTTAATACAAATTAAGCACGTCCGACGTTTGAAAAAAATCTACCCGTAAAGAGGTTAAATAAGGGTGCAAAGTTTGTATGGAAGGAACTTTATTTCTTGAGCTAGAAACTTCAAACTTTGCACAAATATTACCTATTAAGATACAAAAAAAGTTGTTTCACCGTTTTAGAAAATTCCACCCCTAAGTGGGTTAAATAGGGGTGCAATGTTTGTATGGGGGGAACATTACATTTTGAACTAGAGACTTGAAACTTTGTAGAAAGATTACTCATTAGAATACAAAACACCAGTTGTCAGCGTTTTATAAAATTCCATCTCTAACGGGGTTAAATATGGGTGCAAAGTTTGTTTGAGGGAAACTTTTCCTTTTGAGCTAGAAACTTGTAACTTTGTAGAAAGTTAATCTATTAAAAAACAAAAAAAGTAATTTCAGCTTTTAAGAAAATTCCACCCCTAAGATGGTTAAATAGGGGTGCAAAGTTTGTATGAGAGAAACTTTATTTTCTTAGCTAGAGACTTAAAACTTTGTAGAAATATTACTTATTTAAAAAAAACTCCTAAGGGGGTTAAAAGCTGTGAAAGTTTGGATGTTTAGATGTGTGGATTGTTGTTACTCAATTACGCTTAAATGTCTCAACCGAGTTGAATGTTTTGAACGAAGATAGTTTATAGTCTGGATTAAAATAATAGGATAGTTTTTTATCCCGGTTCCACGCAGACGAAGTCGCGGGCGGAAACTAGTACGAAATAAATCTTTGTTTAAGATTCTCCTTTACAATTAAATAATTATTTTACAAAATCAACCAAAACAATGTCTGTTTTGGAATCTGTTATAGTTAATACCGAACGAAACATTAATTATTGCTTTCAAGTCCGCGACACGGTAGAGGTCCAATCAACATTCCAAAGTTTTTTTGGTCAGTCTAGACGCCACCGGCAGTGACTTTGGGAAAAATTGGCAGCTAGATGAAAGAGTCCTTGTGCTGCTTCTCAAACATAAAAATACACCGGCCGCTTCATTCGCCCGATAATCGGCGGGCATAAAAAAACTAATAGGTCTCGTGTACCTATACAATTCGATAAGACCTTATCGGACACATTAAGAGTACCCGTGTGCCCGTGTCATGTGGCATAACGCCAACCAATGATTAAGTTGAATCTGTTTATCTCCCTCTGCATCGCTGCCGCACTGCATTCGGCTCGAGGCTGCGCTAATAAAGAGAGTTTATCTCCACGATTGCTGGGTAACCTCAGCCGGCGAATTTATTTGAAAATGTCGGCAGTTGCGGTCGAGACCTAGTTTCTGAATAAACTACAACTTGAAAAGTAGATTGAAAGGCATTAAAGTTATACGGTTCAGTACTGCACTCAAATAAACTCGGATGTATTTTCTCACAATTTGCCGATACGTCAACGACGTCAACTAGTTTATCAACAATTGAACCGGAGGCATGTGGCTAATGAGTTAGTGCTGGTAATTGGAAACCCTAGTGTTTCAATCTATCGTTAACAAGGTAGATTAATACGTTCAGTTACCTACTTCATAGCTTCATGGTAAAATAAATAAATAAGCGAAGTAATCTTCGTTATGTCCACATTTGTAATAAAGTCAGTTCGGCAAACTTTACAGCCTATCTAAAGTAAATAGAAAACAATTTCCACTAGAGCAATTCTACGAACAATTTGTTGAAGTAGTACGAGTCATTGCAGCGGCATTGTTTATAAACATCAGTCGTCAGTTCGTCGACGGGAGTGCTCTCTCTTGGCTACTCGAGCGCGCGAATCGCACGAAATCGCGACATCGAGAACTGCCAAGCTATCTGATGTCATTGACATTCGCTCTTACTGGCCTGATGGGTGTCCATTAAGCTGGAATCGAACGGCTCCGGCAAATGGAAAATACCTAGAACAGCTACGTGATCGTTATTCCAAGGATACGTGCAATGTTACCTTCTTTAAAAAGTCTCTGTTTGAACATAAAGCAGTGCTTTGGATACCTATTGTCACACTTTCAAACTATATTTGTAATTTTTTCTACCTCTGTACCGTTAACTGGCATTAATATAGGCTTTAGCTCAAATACAATGACACCGATAATAAGTCGTCGAAAAACTCTATGCTCTATGGCCCATAAACGCACTGTTTAGCGTATTTTTATAGTTCATACATTTATTTTCCACGATGTCAAATTATCTAACTTTTTTTAATCGGCCGCTGTAGTTCAGTGGTCCGGATCCGGATTCAATTTGGTTTGGATGGCAAGTGCAAGGAAATTTCGTACAAAAAGTATGGTATGCAACGGTGTATAACTTAACTTGGTCTTAAAACGCTCGTGGCGCCTTTAATTGCGATGCTCGCCAAGGCTCGCAACTCACGACACTCGTTGCATAAAAAATACTATAACAGTCGTCAGGACGAATCACATTTTAAATAGTTGAGTTAATCATCAGGCTTATAATCCGCCTGGGAAATAACAAGCTCTTGCAATATGCGAGTTGATGATGAACGTTTTTTAACTGCAGCGGCACTGGCGTGAGGAATTTGCATACATTAATTCATAGATTCACGCCTTTATTCTCAAAAGTGATAGGCAGAGCACATGAAACTTGTGTTCCAGTGCCACTTTTAGCATAAATGTGGGTATAAAAGATCGACAAAATGTGTTTGCATACACTTGTGATAAAAAATTGTTGTAAAGTACGTTGCGACTATTTTGTCCGTAACATAAGGGCTTAAGAATCGTTGGTCCGACGGGCGGGCCCTTTTGTACAGTTTATACCTGGTCTTAAAATTGTTCCAGGAATCGCTGGTTCAATGGGATTTGCTTCGAGGAAGAATAACAGTTGGAATAACCCTCGACCTAAATGATAACGCACGATAACGAAGCGAGACATTATTGATTGATGACGATTTTTCGACGCAACATTTTAAACCAATTAATCGACTGATTCAATTCTATTTTTACTATTGGACTCATTAAATGAGTTTATACACGTACTAAGTAAGTACGACACAAATGAAATTAGTGATGCAATCGATATTGGACGGCTTTATCATCTTTGTCGTACTATTCGGAAATGGCTTCTTATTTATGTCAATTATCATAAATTTCCTAACTTGTTATAACAAGTATTATCAGATCATTTTATAAATAAGCATATGCTTAGTCATAAAATACATATTAGCAGGCATATTGTAGGTACGCTAAGTTGGAAACAAGAAGTTTGGCTATAGATTTCTTTGTATTCGTTTATTTCTATAGGTAGGTAAGTGAGAACCTGTAATTGTCTATATGGTTTCACATGCAAATATATGAATTTGTTACGCTGTTGGTTTTCCATGAATAAATAAAGTTATGACTAGTAGATCGATTAGCGTATTTAGAAATACAGCGACAGTAGTTAAAGAGTGGAAAGCTGTCAATAAGTTTAGAGCATTTCCCTGAAACGACTGCATCTGGTTCTCGGTTTTCACGATGTCTATGAATTTACGTTTTGCAAAATGTAAACAACATTTACCCGCCATTAATTCATTAAAATTTGATTTAAATAATTAAGCTAATTATGTTTTTTTACATCTTCGGCTCTCTTATCACGCTCACCTGTAGCTCGCGTGATAATTCCGCCTCTGATGTAATTATCAACATACCTCACTTGTATCACAATGCACTATTGTGATACTCTTAACATGCTTGTTCCGCTGCATAGCATTCTGCTCTATCTTGGTTATGTTTACTCCATCATTTCTTGTATCAGTTGCGAATGCTGTTTATCATGTAACACTTTTTTGTAATACAGTGGAATTAATTACATATGTTTGAAGAACCTAACCTCGTGTTGTGTGTGTTGAGGAATTATTGTTTTAACTATTTATTTGTGCTACTGGTACATTTTCTTGTTAGTCATTTAGGATCTTAGTTTTTGTTGATTTAAGGCTTCGAAAAGTGTGTCAGACCGTTGTCTTTTTGAATAAATTTTATGTCATTTTCACTGGCCTTTTTCCATACAAATGTACTGTATTAATTAACTGGAATGTGACCAATTAAAAGTGCAGTTTACGAGTTAGTACCTTGTTAGGTAGTATGCTCTCTTAAAGCAGCGTAAATGTCTCATCTTCAATGCGTATAAGAAAGCGATTGTAGACGCATTTTTACTAACAATTGCATACCCATGCAATGACAAATATGTCACTATTTTAGCTAGAAGTGTCAAAATTATATTCCGTCGCAGTGACTCGGATGATATTGATAACCTACAATAACCTCATTTTGCAGAAAACTAATATATATACATACCTCATTATGTTACTTTGATTAACAATTAGGTATAATTTATAATAAACCTATAGATTGAAATAAGACATGTATGTTAAACACAAGCTCTAAATATTGTAGTGTTTGTTGCATAGGCTACCTACGGTTGACGTTTCGTTGGTCACGGAGTATTTTCACGAATTCATTCAGGTTGTGTCACGTTGTACCGTGTGGATATATGAATTTAAGCATGTGAGCATATAAATACGATACGATAAGCAAGCAATGCACTAATAACACGGAACAATGTAACTAGGTTTTGAAACATGGACTGAGTTAGCAACACGGCTCACAAGCGTGGCGTGGCGAAAAGTCGATAGGTTATGTTAAACAATTGACTTACCACACAGTGCTGTTGCATATTCCTTCCAATGTGAACGAGTTTTGGCTGTCATTGCGAATGTGTTACTACAATTTTCTTGACTATTAATTTCTTACTGGACGTTTTGGAATGAGATTATCTTGAGCACTGATTATTTATAAATAAAGGTACTAATAATTGGCATCCATTTTAAGGTTGTTAAATATATAATTATATTAACGGAAACTAGCTAAATATCACAATGTTATATATTTCGAACTAAAAATTAAATTGGGTTTGAAAGAAAAATGTTATAACTTATTAGGCTTCATTTTGGATGTTTTATGTGTTGGCTTGCTGGCTCATAGTGCGACGAGAGGACGTGTCGTGATAACGCGACGGCGGCGGTTGAGCGACTGACTGACTGAACGAGAACGAGTCGAAGTCGAACCGAACGAACGTATCGCGGCGCGGCGCGTACTGTGGCGCGTACAATGGAATGAGTTGAATCGGCGCTAGCGCACGTTTTTGCTCTCTGTTTATCGCTCGGTGCGGTGTCGGCGGTGTCGGCGCGTGGAGCAGCTCTTGTTGAGATAACGAGAAGGTTGATATCAGCTCGCGGCGCGGCGCGAGCGGCCCCCGCGCACGTTGCTCGCTGGTGGAACGACCGTGTCTCCGAATGTTTGTGGAGACACGAGTATTTTTAGACTTTAGTCCAAAAATAATACTGACAATGGTTTGAAATGTACTGCCCGATCTTCACTGGCACACTCATGCAATAATTAAGCAACGGGAATGCCCTAATAACGGGGACAGCGGCGAGAAGGATACTTTTTGCGTCTTTATTGTGTTGCGCAAGAACTGTTGATACTGTTGGTATTATAATAAAGATTTCCTTTATTATAAAAGTGAAGCTTGGTTCAGCAGCTTAGGTATACCTATTACCTAGGCTAGTTCAACCTTTTAAAGGCTTGAGTTAAAAAAAGGTTTGCAAGCCCGATTTAGAACGCGTAGATATTTTACTTTATTAATCAACGATCATGAAACCTGCAAACCGCAATAACGTAGGTAACCTAGGTAACTACGTCAAGTTCACAGAAATGCTTTAGTACTGACTAGCGGTTATATTAAGAAGATATCCAATAAGTGGCTCGTAAAAGGAAGTGACAGAATGGAGTAAGTAATAAACTGTTGCCAAGAGCGTCGTGAATTTGTGTGGGACACGAGATAGGTAGATCATTGAGATCTCACTGACCCTTAGAAGGTTACCAGCTGTTTGTGCAGATCATATAAATTGCTAAAATTATATTATCACCTTAGTTATATTTATGAGTGAGTAATAGTATTGTATTTATGGGTATTTAAGTACTTTTACGACGCCCACGGCAAGAGCGGGGGTTGTGGTATAAAAAGGGTTGAAGTGCGTTGTAGGGCGGGCATGGGCTAAAAACCTTGCAGTAGGTATCGCATTTGCTCCATCTTTTGAACCATGCGGCCTAAGGATGTAAGTACCTACACCTACCTACTTAAGTCTACTTTCTTGATCATCATCATCATCATCATCTTTCTATCCTTAATAAAACGTTGATATATTACAACATGAATACTGACTCTACATCATATTCCAAATCTTATCCCATGCGTTATCACTGTTATCAGTTGTCACTTGAGTTGCGTAGAGGACATATATTAGTCTTTGGGGTCGTAATAATTCCCACACAGACGGGATGTTTTTTTATTGCATTGTTTGTAGTGTCTTTTTGACCTATTAAAAGTCTAGAAAAATCCAATTGTGCAACTCAGACCAAGAAAATATACAGACGGAGCGTTACGAACAGTCTAGTGAAGCCAACCGGCTTTCAACCAAGCCCCATAAGTTTAGCGCACGCTAAACAAATTAAATCGCACAAAACTCGAAATAAATGATCTTGACAGCATTGCGACACGTGCTGAACAGTTTTGTGCAATTTTCTTTGTATATGTGTGCGTGAGCGTGTGCTAAACTTGAAGTAGCTTGGTTTTGTTTGTATGTGGTTTGGCTTCACTTGACTGTTCGTAACGCTCCGTCTGTCTTTTTTTCTTGGTCTGAGGTGTGAAAAACGCGTTTTTTAAGTCATTTTGAAAAAATAAAAACAAATCAAATACCTAGGTAGGTAGGAGATCTATTTGCTTTTGGGGCCAATTACTCGAAATGACAAAAAGTGACGGAGATGCTCATCAAACAACTTTTTCCGTGAGATCAACCACGAAATTGCGAAGAAAAAGCTCCAAATAAGAGTTGACTGTGATTTAATTGAGAGTTAAGGTATGGAACACTTTTTTGCGATTTACTGGCTGGTTATTCCATACATTAACTCTCAATTAAATATAGATGATCATAGCATACTAGTAGTAGTCTATTATTATTAGTATAAGTCTATTACCTATACCTAATTGTATGGTCATATGTAAAAAGACGTATAGAAAAATATATCCCACCAAAAACATTACATGTAAAGTGATTGCCAAGACTCCCTAGCTCATATTATATAGCTTTCAGCGTTAAAAAGATATCAGATCATAAGTAGCGCCAAGCTTCATATCCTACACAGCGTAACTCTACCACTACCAGTCACGATCTACAAATTCTACTTCTTGGCTAAAAAGTATAGCTTTGTTGGGCACATCCCGGTCGCCGCATAGACTCTCACGCGTGTCTATACTTTTTAGCCAAGATATACAATTTGTAGAGCGTGGCTGGTAGTGGTAGAGTTACGCTGTGTAGGATATGAAGCTTGGCGCTACTTATGATCTGATATCTTTTTAACGCTGAAAGCTATATATGAGCTAGGGAGTCTTGGCAATCACTTTACATGTAATGTTTTTGGTGGGATCTCATTCCTTTTTGTAAGGTAATTTCTAAAGAAGTGTAAGGAAATATCTTAGCTAAAAATATATAGAACTTAAATATATTAAAACTTCAACCCCCTAATTTAAAGGGTGGGGGCTGATTTACTAAAAATCCTGAAATACGTACTTTATTATTTATATCAAGGAGTCCCTATATAAATTTTCAGACCCCTAGCATCAAAATTTGCGGAAGGCTCATACAAAGTTCCGCCCCTAGTTTAAGGGGTTGGGGGCTTGGGGGGTAGAAGTTCCAATTTTTTGAATTATTTTGTTGATTGTAAACTAATACTAGCTCACATACCAAATTTCAGCTTTCTAGGACCTATACAAACTTCTACCCCCTAATTTAAAGGGTGGGGGGTGATTTAATAAAAATCCTGAAATACGTATTTTATTATTTATAACAAGGAGTCCCTTTCTCCTACGGAACGCACCAGTGCCGCCCTAGCGGCACACCTCTTCTTGGTCTTTCTCTATATTTAGGCGATCGCAGGCCCCAACTGCGACCGTTTGCTACCTCGAGGTTCCCTTTTAGTCGCCTTCTACGACAGGCAGGGAATACCGTAGCCAAATTCTACTGCCCGGGCTACAGGGCGCAACAAGGAGTCCCTAATGCTCCTATATAAATTTTCAGACCACTAGCATCAAAATTTGCGGAAGTCTCATACAAAGTTCCAAGTTTAAGGGGTTCGGGGTTTGAAGTTCCAATTTTTTTAATTATTTCGTTGATTGTGTACTAATACTAGCTTACATACCAAATTTCAGCTTTCTAGGACTTCAGGAAGTACCCTATAGGTTTTGATGATCACCATCAGTGAGTCAGTGACGAAATCGGCGTTTTTTTAGATATCAATAAAATCTTAAGTATAAGAGCTATGTTACTGAAACTTTATACGTATAATAAGTCCACTAATGACATCATATCCCGAGAATTTTGTTTATCTGGAATGATCCAAACACAAGTTACGAGGGTTCAAAAAAACGACGAACCGCTTCGAGAAAAGGTAGGTAGTGCCCTTGCGTTGCGCTTCGTTTGGCTCGTCTTGGCGTATAATTAATGTTTAAGTTATTTCATTTCAATGTCCTGTACTCGTACTAGTTAATACCTACCTACACATTATTTTAACTAATCGGAGTATATAAACATTATACGCTAAGCCCCGTTTAGTTAAAATAGGATGCATACAACCATTAAAACTAGAAACAAGATTATAATAGTACTTAGCGCCTGCTTAATACTTGACATTATTTGAGTTGCTCGAATTGCATTAATGTCTGTCCAAAAAAAGAACTCCACCACCCAAAGCGATTTCAATTCAAATAACAGTTTTGTAATAAAGTTGTTTACACATACTACTGAAAAAATATAAATAATGATGGTCACATCATTTATGTTCCAACTCACTCCCATATTTTATGTTCAAATTCTCTTAAAATCGTAGAATATGCGAACGCTGTTGACGTTGCTAGCCAGCATTATATCTCCTGATAGTAAGTAGAGTAACCCAAACAAATTTGAATAAGAATTTAATCAGCAACTTAGCGTTAAATTTGTATAAACACATACTTACATTACATATAAACGATGTAGTCAGTTCGAACGATATAAACGGGTTGGTCTGAGAGGGTCCTGAACGAAATTTGCCTAGTTGGAGTTTTGCCCACATTGCAGTTTGACCACCGAGCATTATGCCTAAAACGCAAAATGCCTACATTACATTTTCGTCGTTTTGAGGTTACGTTAGCGATATTGACGGAGCCCCGCTCCGCGGGGCTCCTATTTCTGGTCTGTTTGCCCTTCGGGCATCTGAAGAAATCTAACGAACCTAACCTAAATTGTGATGTAGGCATTTTGCGTTTTAGGCATAATGCTCGGTGGTCAAACTGCAATGTGGGCAAAACTCCAACTAGGCAAATTGCGTTCAGGACCGTCTCAGACCAACCGATTAAGACTTGATCACGTTTTCAAATGGAAATATCCTAAGCAATTGGTCCTTTAAGAAACACGGAAACAACATTCTGCTCATAAATTGCACAACTTTTTACAGTGGAAATAGTGATTCACATATTTTCTCTGCGTGTAGCCTTGTTTTTATATGTTTATGCTTGGTAATCAGCTGAAAGAGACGTGGAGATAAGTAACCAGAATGGGCGTTGGTTTTGTTTATTAGAATTCGATAGCGACCTTTGTTAAAGGACGATTTTGGAAGTAGAGATATACATGATAAAAATGGTTTGACGTAGGTTTTAGTGGCTTAGTGGTAGGCTTTACGAACTACAGTTGAGGTTTTCTAAATACAACAATAACTCTTGATTATTAGAGTACCTAGGTATCTTTAGCAAATCATTTTACGTAGGTAGGTAAGTATATTTTTTGATGAAAGAAAGTACCTATTTCTCAATCCTCTATGTCTTTGATTTCTGTCAACAAAATGACGCACTTATTTACGTACCTACTCCATTTCTTTACGAGTACAAGCCCGAAAATGTATATTCAATATGGGACATTCATTTCGCATTCTATGTTGACTGCAATATATTTGATTAAAATTGTGTACTCACCACGGGCAGTAAAAAAGAAAGCCCTCTATCGCACATTTACAACCCTCGCCTGCGGCTCGGGTCACAAATACCTGCGATTTCGGGCTTTCTTTCTTTCACAGCCCTTGATAAGCAATTACTATTGCGCGCTCAGTCTGATACGTCAAATCACAACAATTTAAACTAGAAACAAGATTATATATTAACTAGCGGCCGCCCGCGACATCGTCCGCGTAAATTTTTGATGATGACAAAGATATAAAACAGGTAAGTGAATTTTATTCTTAGTTAAAATGGTCTAGACATATTACATTTCAAACAGTGGCAGACACTGATATGCAATTGTTAAAGAATTTTTAAAGATTTTCCAATCAGATTACGGGAATTGTTTGCAGAATGCTCAATACTTATTCCTTCAGTTTCCTGATGCTTTAATCTTATTTTAATATTTGGCAAAAATGACTGCCAGATATAGAGCGACGCATGGATTTGGAGCTATAAAATGGGGATCTTAGTTATTATGAGTGTGATTTAAAAAAAAGGTAATTATCGCAAGGCTGTTAAAGCAATCTTAAACTCAGCACTGGAAATCGAGAAATGGAGACAGGTTAATGAAGAGTATCTCTTTAGAAAATCCAGTGTTCCCCGTACAAAACCTTCAACCTTTTTTAATCCCCATCCCATTGGGATAGAATGCTGGTTTTTTGTACTCTAATAAGTAATCTTTTTACAAAGTTTCAAGTTTCTATCTCAAAAAATAAAGTTTCCTCTTTGCACCCCTATTTGACCCTCTTAAAGGTACAATTTTCTTAAATGCAGAAATAACTTTTTTGTATTCTAATAAGTAATCTTTCTACAGCGTTTCAAGTCTCTAGTTCAAAAAACAGTGTTTCTCCCATACAAACATTGAAACCCTATTTAAGAGGGTGCACAACGCGTTACAACTCGACCTAGTCGCGATCGCCTGCGCGCGGCCCTGATAGCTACCCACACTACGATGTTATTGTGTGCGTGCGGTTTGAGTGCTGCCGGCCGGTTGGACCGACTCTCTTGATCATTGTTATACTTTTACTTTATAGTGAGCTCGGAAATAAAAATCAGATGAGTTTTAAATGTTTCTATTTTATTAAACTTACGCACTTATTTACATACCATAAAACTAGTGCCTATGCCAAATCTTGTTATTAGGTGTCAAAGCGGAGCCCGAGCTCCATTATGGCACAACTGGGAATAACGGTAGGGATGATGATGACGCACTTATTTACTTACCATAAAACTAGTGCCTATGCCAAATCTTGGGATTAGGTGTCAAAGCGGAGCCCGAGCTCCATTATGTCACAATCGGCAATAACGGTAGGGATGATGATGACGCACTTATTTACATACCATAAAACTAGTGCCTATGCCAAATCTTGGGATTAGGTGTCAAAGCGGAGCCCGAGCTCCATTATGGCACAACTGGGAATAACGGTAGGGATGATGATGACGCACTTATTTACATACCATAAAACTAGTGCCTATGCCAAATCTTAGGATTAGGTGTCAAAGCGGAGCCCGAGCTCCATTATGTCACAATCGGCAATAACGGTAGGGATGATGATGACGCACTTATTTACATACCATAAAACTAGTGCCTATGCCAAATCTTGGGATTAGGTGTCAAAGCGGAGCCCGAGCTCCATTATGTCACAATCGGCGATAACGGTAATAGTACATTACGTAACTAGGACGGACCCAATATAGCGGTCGAACTGCGTGGTTGGAGGGTGGCCTGGGGAAAATCCAGGGGAAGCCTCCGGCACGACCACGCGGGGAAGGAATTGAACGACGTTTACGCGCGCGGTTATATAGTGGTTTTTAAAAAATGGTCTAAATTAACTGGGTCACCCATAAGGCCCGTAGTTTTATAATAAAATGTTATATTTCCAAAACATCATCATATACGTCAATAAAAAAATGTTTAACCTAACCGAATTAGACATTTAGTAGTATCATTTTTTCATAGGAAAAACAAATATTTTAGTACTAGTGCGTCTACTATGTACTAAAAGACTATATATCCTATTGTAAAAGGCAAAGATTAATACGTTCTTGAAAGTTTAATATGGAAATATTCTACCTAAAAGATAGCTCTGACGCGTATTTTTGGAAAACACTCCGACGAAAACCTGGTTGTTTTCAATAACCGTATATAGAATTAGAATAACAGCTCTGCTATGGTCTAGAATAAGAGTGTATCTATACAAAACAGAAGTTTACTATAACAATGTAATCATTTGAACGAAAATATGGCCTGTGAAAAAGCCTTACGTTAGCTAAAATATGAACTTTTTGTTTGCACCGTCTTAACCCCCCTAGGGGTAGAATTTTCTAAAACGCTGATGTACTTTTTTGTATTTTAATAAGTAATCTGTCTACAAAGTTTCAAGTTTCTCTTTCAAAAGGGAAAGCTTCCCTTAAAAAAAAAATGTTTCCCCTATACAAACATTGCACCCCCATTTAACCCCCTTAGGGGTGGAATTTTCTTAAACGCAGAAATTGCTTTTTTTTGTATTCTAATGAGTAATGTTTCTACAAAGTTTCAAGTTCTATAATTCAAAAATTAATGTTTCGCCCATACAAACATTGCACCCCTATTTAACCCCCTTAGGGGTGGAATTTTCTAAAACGCAGAAATCGCTTTTTTTGTTATCTAATAAGTAATATTTCTACAAAGTTTTAAGTGTCTAGGTCAAAAACTAAGTTTCCCCCATATTCACTCTAAACCCCAATGTCACTCCCTTAGGGGTGGAGTTTTCTAAGTCACTGAAACGACTTTTTCTATATTTTAATAAGTAATTTTTCTACAAAATTTTTACTCTACCTAAAAATCAAAGTTTCCCCCATACAAACATGTCACCCTTTTTAAAACCCCTTAGGGGTGGATTTTTCCAAAACGTTTAAATTATTTTTTTGTATACAAATAAGTAATCTGTCTACAAAGTTTTAAGTTTCTCTTTCAAAAGGGAAAGTTTCCCTCATACAAACTTTGCACCCTTATTTAACTCCCTTAGGGGTGGAATTTTCTTAAACGCAGAAATTACTTTTACTGTATTTTAATGAGTAATTTTTCTACAAAGTTTCAAGTTCATAGTTCAAAAATTAATGTTTTCCCCATACAAACATTGCACCCCTATTTAACCCCCTTAGGGGTGGAATTTTCTTAAACGCTGAAATTACTTTTTTGTATCTTAATAAGTAATCTTTCTACAACGTTTCAAGTCTCTAGTTCAAAAAACAGTGTTTCTCCCATACAAACATTGAACCCCTATTTAACCCCCCTAGGGGTAGAATTTTCTAAAACGCTGATGTACTTTTTTGTATTTTAATAAGTAATCTGTCTACAAAGTTTCAAGTTTCTCTTTCAAAAGGGAAAGCTTCCCTCATACAAACTTTGCACCCTTATTTAACCCCCTTAGGGCTGGAATTTTTTTAAACGCAGAAATTTCTTTTACTGTATTTTAATGAGTAATCTTTCTACAAAGTTTCAAGTTCATAGTTCAAAAATTAATGTTTCCCCCATACAAACATTGCACCCCTATTTAACCCCTTTAGGGGTGGAATTTTCTTAAACGCTGAAATTACTTTTTTGTATCTTAATAAGTAATCTTTCTACAAAGTTTTAAGTCTCTAGTTCATAATATAAAGTTTCCCCCATACAAACTTTGCACCCCCATTTAACCCCCTTAGGGATGGAATTTCCAAAAATTGCGTCTTATTGGTTGCCTACGTCATAAAAGGAAGTCCTGGTGTAAATTTCAAGTTTCTAGTCCCAGTAGTTTCGGCTGTGCGTTGATGAGTGAGTCAGTCAGGACAAAGGCATTTATATATATAGATTATGAGGTAATGATGAAAATTTTAAATTGATCATCTTATCAGGTCAGATACAACGACTTGTATAACAATGTGATTTCGTTTTTAGGGTTCCGTAACCAAATGGCAAAAAACGGAACCCTTATGGGCGCGAGTTCGACTCGCACTTGGCCGGTTTTTTTACCAATAATAAAGGCAGGAGCCGAATTATCTTGGCTGGTGTCCGTCTGTTGCCGATGTCCGCATATAAGCTTAAACTTTATACAAGGGAAGGATGGAGGGAGGATCACATGATCGCCGAAATCGAAGCCGAAATTTGTACCTAAATCAAACACTATAAAAAATATAGTCAAGTCAAACATCTACTACCGTCCATTTATTGCAATTTGCATCAAAACATAGCTAGTAGGTATCCTTAAAAAAAGAGCTAGCTAGAAATATTTCTTAATGAATATTCACTACAAAAGCAGGAAATTAACGTCATATGCCTGACTGAAACTTTTTTGAGAAAAGGCATAGAAAATAAATTCAAAATGGTAGTTTTTTTCGCGATCACGACTTACACAAAAATGAGGTGCTTCAAGTATTTTAATTAGAAACGAATTGAACTGCCTAGTATTAAGATATTGCGACGAGATATATGAAATTTAAATGTTTTTGAATATTGTGGAATATGTATAGAACAAATTGGGTTTCTTTGCATTTGTACCTATTTACAGAACGCCGTCTTCGGACGTTCGGATTTTCCTAGAAAAACTAGATTTTTTGCTCTCTAATATAAATAAAAAGACAAAATTGTTTTGTGTGGTGACTGGAATATTAACATTTTGAATCGGGACAGATAACACTGCAATTAATGAGTGTCCTAGAAGCTAATAACTTGAACGAACATTATAACTTACCAACGCATCAACAGTCATGTGTAAATCTGATAGTCAGTAATGTAACACTCGCCCTAGGCAGAAATGATGAGAAATGATCACTGTCTGATCATGAAACGGCACAGATACTCTCATTGAATGCGGGGAAAATGAAATATCTCAATAACTGGACTGAATAACAAATAATAACGGCCAACCACGCCCTCTGATAGTTTCCTTTGTGAGGAGTGCGAAACGTGAAGATATTCTGAATCACGTGAAGATATTCTGAATCACGTGAAGATATTCTGAATCACGTGAAGATATTCTGGAGCACGTGAAAATTCGGTGCACGGCGCTCAGTAGCAAGGACATCGTACCAACTGGCCCTGAGAAGCAGCTGTTTGTTAATGAGCGTTTGACTAGTAGCAGGCGGTTATTTTGTGATACAAGAGCTTACCCGTGTGGTGTCGGGTTAGAATTTCACCACCCCCTTTCTTCCCGTGGGTGTCGTAAAAGTCGACTAAGGGACCAGGGTTGAAGTGTGTTGTGGGCGATGGGCTAGCAACCTATCACTGCAATATCACATTTATCCGATCTTTTACCCACATTTATGCTAAAAGTGGCGCTGGAACATACGTTTCATGTGCTCTGCCTACCCCTTTTGGGAATAAAGGCGTGAATGTATGTATGTACAAGAGCTTAAAAGAGATTAAGGATCATAGCTTTACGAGTATATACTGTTGGACCCGCAGCGGAAACATTTACGTCGAAGAGCGCGACAGCCGGGACGGAAGGATTCGATCCCATTAATACGTAGGTACAGAAGTTGTCAAGCAAACGCGACGAATAGCTAAAGTAAGGAAATCTTATTGTTTTGGTTTGTTTCATTTAATTCTTGTGGGCTCATTTCCAGTGTTCATACAAAATTGACGAAACTAATAACTACAGCTTGGAAAAATTGAAAAACCCCCGACATTTTCATTTCAAAGTCCAATATCTCAAAAACGGCTGAACAGATTTTCATGAAACATGGCTAAGAACACTCGGGATAAAATTATCTATGACACAAAAAAACCGCATTCAAATCGGTCCATCCGTTTGGGAGCTACGACACCACGGACAGATACACAGACAGACACGTTAAACTTCTAACACCTCTCTTTTTGCGTCGGGGGTTAAAAAAGGAAGTAACCTCTCATCAAATATCCCCCATAAAACTGTGAAGTCCACCTGAGTGTACCATTACATACATACCTTTTTCCTGTAGCTGCAGATGTAGATACACCTGGTTCCTCATCACTTTGCCAGCACTTGCTATGATTTAACGATGTATTATTATTATATGACAATATGACTGGTCCAACTAAATAATGGGTGAGAATTTTTTCGAGCATCGTCAATTTCATCTAAACATTCTCCAAGCAATTATATCGAATGTTTCCATCAAAACTTGTCTCTGATTTCGACACTTTTTGAATTTAGGTATATCCTAACTTTTTCAAAAAGGCGTAATTACTTTCTGCCTCCAGGGAAGTGTATGTCCACGTTTAATACTGCCTATTTCCTTTTTAAACGTATAAAAATACGTAGTACCGTAGAAAGTCTATTAATGACTATAATTTTACTCCGCTGGATGCGGGTGGCGCGGGATCGGTCACTTTGGCACTCTTTGGGGGAGGCCTATGTCCAGCAGTGGACGTCTTTCGGCTGATATGATGACGATGATGATAATTTTACTGCAGATACTATTTCATTTAGTCGTATCATATCAGATGAGGATGAGTGTGGCGTTACTAGGTATATTTCAAAAGCTATGTACGTCAGTGACTAAGATTGATCACCTCCGAAGCCCATAATTAATATTTTTCAAACACAAAGTCATACTCGTATTTTTACTGTGGTTATTTTCCCGCATAACACTACAAACTACAATAACCAATATCTTGATTTGTTTACCGGCCACCTCTGATGTTAATTGGGAAATGTTTCCTAGCGAAATAGTTTCATGTCCCGACAGATTTATTTGCAGTAGTTTATTATATACATTACTCGTATGTACCCATGTTTCGCACTTGACTATGAATATACATTGGGCATTATTGAATTTATCATTTAATACTCAAGTACCAGTAAGTATTCAAGACTTTATAATTATTCAAGTAAACCGCTACAATGACACAGAAAACAGTGACAATATGTCATTAAAATTATTACCAGTGTAAGAAATTAGTTCCACTTAAATTCCGTTCCATGAAGCATGATCATCTCATGCCCAGGATCGTGCAAAGTGGAGGAAAGCGAGTAAAACAGCGGACCCTGGCATCCTGGCAAAGGCCAGGATAACGCTAGCTAGAAGAAGATGGAGCATTATCATCTATTTCTGGTTAAGCTTTACGAATAAAATCTTGTAATTTTGAAAAAAGAATGTACATAATAGTGTCGGATCACGCACAATGAATGGTCCTTTACCTTCTAGCTAACCCACATTGGGAGTCACTAGCCTGTACCGTGAGTTAAAAAGTTTTTATTCATAAGAAACTTAAGGCACTTAACTACGTCCTGTTCGTTAAGGAAGGCAGTTTTTCAGCAATAACTCAAAAACCTTTGAACCGATGTTGGTAAAAATAATTTTCGATATAAAGCACTTATGACCACGATTTTTTTCATGTTTTTCTATTACACGATTGGAAAGTTAGAGGGAGACACAAATTTAGTGACTTTCGAGCGATTATCTCCGAATATATGTATTTACTAATGAAAAAAAATACTTAAAGACCTATCGATTGAGACACATCAATAAATAGGTCTTTTATTATTGAATTTGAACACTGATTAAAATGTCATTCTGTATTTACTAATAAAAAAATAATTTAAAGACATCGATTGAGGCACATCAATAAATAGGTCTTTATTAAAAAATTTATGCATGTCTACATGCAGTGATATATATATATATTTACTTCTAGTTACATGAATGGAGCAGGGATGCCTCGGATCCGACTTTTTAGACATCCGCGGATGCGGAAGCGGATGCGGATTTTGAGGCAAGACACTCAAAAGCATAAATACGAAACGTGTTTAGGGTCACGCAGGACTCGAACACGTTGCGACTGATTTACAATCGTTGCAAACCAAACGCATCACCAAGAGCGAATACGGCTAAACGTCAGATTACAGAAACGAAATGAAGATTCTTATTGACTAATGACGAAAATACTCAACACGCGCGTGTCACCTCACTACATCCGCATCCGCGAAAACTCCGCATCATTTTTTGCGGAGGCGGATGCAGATGTTGAAAATCATGCGGAACATCCGCGGTTGCGGATGCGGATGAGAATGTCTGCAACACCCTTGCTATGGAGTGCCTCCCTAAAAATATTTAGTTTGGTTTTGATTACGAAACTCGCGTAACTCGTAGCGGCTAACAAAATACACCTATATTTCATTCGAATATATCCATAGTTTTCGAGTAAAATGCCTTCGTACATACGCACAGTCGCACAGACGGACATGACGAAACTATAAGCCCAGCGCTGGAATTCGCCGCTGGTGTGGCGGCATGCGCAGCTGCACGCGCCTGTCGCCGGTCCAACGCGCCGCTTTTAGTTTTTTAAATTTAATTTGTATTATTTTATAAACACTAACCCTAAGCATAAGTTATTAGTGTAATTTCTAACAAAATATGGATCAACTTTGTCCGAAAAAATTTTTTTTTAGATAAGAGTTCCGTTTTCTAATAATTATGGAGCGGTACAAATAGTTTTACATAAACAAAATAATCCCTAGTCGGTGGCTATTTGGAACCGTCGGAAAAGTAATGGCATGGTGATTTTAGTGAATGGCTAACTCGACGATGATATTGCTGTGCAAAAATTAGCCTGGTACAAATGGCAGTTTTTTTTAAATTAATATGTTTTTGTTGGTAAGGCGGGCTTAAGTTACACCGGAGAAGTATGGCATTACGGTACCGCCTGTTACTTCTTTTTTCATGGACTGTCGGAAAATACAAGATTTTTGTGTACCATACATACTTTCGTTGCCAGCGCTATGACCATCATTTTCCTTTTCGTTATTAGACCCCTTAAAGGTCGCCATACTTGGTACAAAGGACCGGTTTTTTTTGTCAGTATCTCCCGGTCTATTACCTAATAGGCAGTGTTTATATGGACGGGTGTAGCGTGAAAAGTAGAGTCACGCCAAATGACAAGAACCGAACATTAAAAGCACAGTCTTGCAACTTGTAATTAAACGCTCCTATTGCTATATTCGCGGCGTGTTCGGCATAGCCCAATGCTCGGCTTGAGCAGAAACATGGCCTTAGGCTACGAAATACGAAGCCATGTAATAAGCACCTGCAAAATTAATCTCTAATTGAGTAATAATCCCGGAACACTCAATTAATCACAATTACCTATCTCATATCTATGTGATTCATCAGAATCTGTTTACATAGGCACGTATTATGAAGGTAAACATCTGCTAACACAATGATGTAAAAAAACCGGCCAAGAGCATGTCGGGCCACGCTCAGTGTAGGGTTCCGTAGTTTTCCGTCCGTCACATTAAGTGTTCCCACTTAAGCGTTTAAAAAAAGGGCTATTTGTTACATTGAGTCGACATATTAAGTACAGAACCCTAAAACCCTACAAGCAAATCAAGCAATACTTAGCGAACAATTTTATTATTAGACAACGAACGATCAAAGACAACTAAGACAATTCGAGCACGACAAATTTTCGACCTAACTAATGTATGGGCGCACGGCGCAGCCACTCCGACTCCTTTAAAAAGGGAAAAATCTTAACAGCGCCATGTACAATGTGAGCGTTCCGCGTACAGTGACATCTATCCGCAAATTATGTAAACTATTGCGCGCGAGCTTAAAGTATGCAATATGATTTTTATGGGATAATTCTTTATTGCGTGAACCGATTTTCACCGATTTCACTTTATTTGAAAGCACGTCATTTCATGGTGATTTTGTAGAAATAACAGGTATAATAAACACCTGCTTATATGGTTAAATTACAAACTTAGTTCAAAAATATTTTGTAATTTTTTTCAAAAACTATTCAACCTATCAAGTTCAAAATAATTTTCCTAGAAAGTTTTTATAAAGTTCTACTTTTGAGATGTTTTTCACATTTTTAAAACTTATGGTTCAAAAGTTAGAGGGGGGGGGGGGACGACGACGACACTTTTTTTTACTTTTGGAGCGATTATCTCCGAAAATATTAACATTATCAAAAAATGATTTCAGCAAACCCCTATTTATTTTTAAATACCTATCAAACAATATATCACACGTTAGGGTTGAACTGAAAAAAAAACACTCCCCACGTTAGGTATAGGGGAGGTACCCTAATGAATTTTTTTTTTTCACTTTTTATTTTACAACTTTGTCGTCGTGATTGATGATATTAGTACCAAATTTCAGTTTTCTAGTGCTAACGGTTATTGAGATTATCCGCGGACGGACGGACAGACAAAGCGAAACTATAAGGGTTCCTAGTCGACCTCGGAACCCTAAAAAGAGGCTCTTTTTATATAACATCATTGTGCTAACACGTGTAAACGTAGAATGAACTACCGCAGCCTAATTCTGAAAAAAATTAGATTGTTGAGAAGGCGTTTTAATGTCTTCACCTGTAGGCTGATGGCTATATAATAATAAATAGGAGATAAAGCATGACATAGTACAAAGTCATAGCCATTATTCCGTTTTAAGCTTATAAATTGTACTATGTGGAGCGCTGTAACCCAATATAGTTATAACCTCTTTTACGTTATAAAGTTATAAATTGTACCGCGATGGCAGTTACGAGTATGGAGTGGACATGAACTTTAGCAGTTCTGAACGACCCTATCGTAAATGTGTATTTACTCGTATACGTAAAACACTAAAGTAGGTAAGGCCGCTCTTGTATCTAAAGCGCATGTTATAAATTGCACGACATTGACAATTATTGATCGAGCGAGCGAAGCGATCGAAGTCCTAGGCTTCAGCTTGGGCCAAAATTCGTAAGTAAGTAACAAGTAAGGATCTCCCGCTGTCCGGCTGTTCTCCACTAGTCGCATTTCTCAACTGATGCTCGTGTAATTTTGGGAGCAGATTCAATACATTTGGTAGTTCCTTTTTGTCACATTTTTTTTTTTTGCAATAAAAAAATATATTTGAGGCGCGCGAGTTCTAAAGCCCACAGACTCACTAGTTTATGACACTTTTTGTCAGGGCAATTATTAGCTACTAGCTAGCTGTATGAGCTCGTTCCCACTAAGTCGGATGTCGTGGCGATTTTTAATCGTGTGTCATTGCCGCTGTTCTCACTATGTCGGATGTCGGATCCGGATTTCAATCGGGTGTCGGCGGTACTGTTCCCACTAGTCGTCTGTCGTGCACGATCGCAACGACGCGGCAGCGACGCGCGGGTGTGTGCGCGGGCGCGGGCGAAATCGTTCCGACATCCGACAAAATGTGAACAGCGCTATATTCACTCGTACGCGAGCGTGACACGACACGATTTTTTTCCGGGCTGGAGGGCTGGCAAAACGCACGACATTTTATGTCGTATCCGACACAAAATCGTTGTCGGACGAGTGTGAACAGCTTCATATAAAATGTTCTGCCAGTGGAACGTACGATTAAAAATCGCCACGACATCCGACATAGTGGGAACGAGCTCTAAGTCGACAGGATTATTACAATTTCGTAGCTAAGCAAGTCCTTGAATTAAAGATCTGCTGATATTCAAACTCTTAATTAGAAGTGTACAGTAGATATAGATAAGTACATGCCTTTCTTGTGTTTCAGATAATTCCAAATCCAAATTATTATGTCAGTGAAATGTAAAAAAAAGACCGGGTTGCACTCCGGGAGTGCTGGCAGAACTCAATGACATTGTATCTAACAGTTTTTCGATCAGTTCACGTGTCCGTCTTACGAATTAACAATCTGACGAATCTTACGGTCACGTGACATCTTACGGTCACGTGACCTGTTGCTAGTTTAACATTTTTCCCCCATCACAAAAGTGCACAACCCCGCTAGAGAAGTTTTCACTTCAAAATTATATGTTCTGTAGTGTAGTTCATATATATTTCATATACATACATATTTCATATAATAAATGAATAAATAATTTGTCTTTTCATATGATCCGGCGCTATTGTATTCGACACCTGAACAAACATGTTCTGTAGGTTTCACGTGAATGCGCAACATGTAACTTAAATAGGTAAATGATATATGCACCTAAATGAAATAAATTCTAGAAAATACATTTTATCTACAAAATTCAGTCATACATAAATATTATATCTCATGATTGTTGAAACCAACACAAGGTAGGTATACCAGCACTCTATGTATATATTTTATACACACGCAAAACATAGACACACACCTCAAGAGCACCATGCACCTAATCACAGGCTGCATGAAACCAACTCCTGGACACTGGTTACCGACATTCAGCAGCATTGCCCCACCACATCGACGCTTCCAACACCTCCTTAGAGAGGTCGATAAGATCCATGCCAGGTCCGTACTGCCAACTAACGCAGACCTAAACATATTCAGTCCCCCAGACTAAAGTCACGGAACCCCCCGGCCCTAGTCTCACACAAATCGCCTACCGAGTGGAATATCCAATCTGCCTGCCTGGAGAAGTGGCTGGCCAAATCAGAGATCAGAGGCACCGACCCTATTCGAACTCAGCCACCGCCATCCGCAAGGTTTCAAAGAAGCTCGACGTGTCTGGTGCTATGGTGCTCCCTAAATCGAATAAGGACCGAAATAGGGCGGCTGGAGCGACGCTGAAGAATGTGACTATGGGTGTGGAATGTCCGAAGCAAACAGTGCACCGCATCTTGTTCGAATGCCCTCTCACCAGGTACGACGGACTGCCCTCGGACTTCAAAGACCTCACGAGTAACGCTTTTTTTTTAAATTTAAGTTGTAGTAGTATTGTCAAGGCATTAGATACGTGTACAGATATTTGTGAGCACTTTGGCCGCTCCGATATATCTGATGGCGACTGTACCTACTCGACTACTCGTAATTATCACAGCGTATGATTTGCCATACGATAAATAAAATAAAAATACAATACCTTATATGTGTTAGGTGGTATGCAATAACATGTCACAGAAGATCGATGGACAGGCGAACTTATTCTTATAAAGGATCTCTTCTAAGCTTTGAGTAATAAGGTAAAAGTACGTTTCACCGGATCTGCCATATCGTCGGATTTTCCTTATTAGCTATCAGTCGAGTAGTTGCTAATACTACATACAGATTTTTCCGCCGCTACCAAGATATCTATTCCTTCCACTACGCGACAGAATGGGTAATTTTGGATCTCAGTTCGGGACGCGATAATTGATCGAGTCGAGATCGAGAGGAATCCCCCCTTAGGAATATCGGTAAGAAACTGAGTGAACTTCTTAAGGTCATAAAACCTTTTTAAGACAATTTTATGAGTGAAGATTATTGGCTTATGAGGAGTCATTCTTTATTTTGTTTATTTATTTGTATAAACAAGTTAATTTAGGGCAATTTAGGTTTGAAGAATTTAATTAAAATGTGGATTCGGTGATGGGTCAACCCTCATTTTGATCGACGGTTTCTACGAACAGCGCCTAGAATCAGGGAAACCGTATTTTTTGGGATTGTCTTTTTAAAGGTTGATCATAAGGTTTTAATATAAATTAATTCGCTTTTCAAATAACTGAAAGTATACTCAATTTAAAATTAATAATTTTCAAGACTTTTTTACGTTATAGTAAGCGATTGGGCAAGGCGATAAAAAAAAGATAACATTTATTTTACATCGATAGTATAGCAAAAGCTGCTAAAGCTATATTTATGGTTGCGCAATAAGTTACAACTCCTTGTAAAAATGTAAGGTATGAATTTATTATTATTGTTTACATTAACCATTTGACTTGTAACTATGGTACCTTATTTATACAGTATTGTATTGTGTCATAATGATTACGATTTAATAGTAAATTACGTAACTAGGGCGGTGAATTCGTGAATGCCCCAGATCGCAGGTATTTGTGGCCCGAACCGAAGGTGAGGGCTATAAATATGCGCTCTGGAGCTTTACGAATTACCGCCCGTGTTGCGTACAAAATTTTACGTCTTCACCTGGCCGCAATGCGAGTTTTCCCGTACGCGTAGCGTGCAGTAAAATTCGCATTATGGCCAGGTGTGACGTAAACGTTATTTTTTTAATTTCTGCTTGCGTGATTTCTTGTTCAATTCACCTGTCGGACGTTCGGTGAAATGTACCCGTAGTCTCTATTACCGAATCCACGTTTGCCTCATCCTTGCTACCTACTCTACCTATCAACTTGATTTTTTTAATCGCTAGGTCGATAATGTGTATGAATTTCACGAACTTTCTTGTAAAGTCCAGCGCTTCTAAACATTTGACACACAACTACGAGTACCCAGCTACGGAGCTAATAACAAACTCGTACCTATGAACGTGAACGCATACTTTACCTAACACAACCCTACACGTGTCCCCTGGGTGGTGCTAAATGAGCGACAACACTGTCGGCGAAATATAAAAATATCACATGGAAATTCGGCTATTCTACAGATCGCCATACGATTAATATATGTGAATAACGAAATATAAAAAATATTTTTAACATCTATATACATAATTACAGTATATACATAATTTCTAGGTTCATTTAAATGATGTCACATTTATCTAACTTGCAATTGTACTTTTGTTCATAGCCCTACGAAAATCGCAGATCTTATTAAAACAATAAACGTACATCCAGGTCTTAGTGTTCGGCAAAACGAAAAGCGTGACCAGAAATATATGATCATAGTCAAGAGGGCGCTATTATTCTCATTTATATGTTATACTTATGGCAACAGTTGAGTATAGTCTGAACAATGTGAATTGGGAACTCGTTTTTAGACTTACTTTTATTCACGATAATCAAAGTCAGAATCCAAATATTCGGTGTCCATAGGGAAAGTGGTTTCAAATTCAGTCTGACCCAAAGTGTGAATCACTTTCAGAGTCAAAGGTGCCACTGGTGTCAGAGCCAACTTCAATCACGAACTTTTCCATTGTGGATTTCAATTATAGTGTGGCGTTAGATACTACTTAAATTCCAAAACCTATGTACATACGCTTAGTACATTGTCAGTGACTAAGATTGATCGTCTCCGTAGCCCATAAAAAATATTTATCAAACACAAACTCATATCAGTAACTGTTTATTAAGCGGAAACGTCCGCTAACGAAATTCCAAATTAAGATCATAGTGGAAAATTGAATAATTATTCGCCACGAGTGGGATTTGAACCCACAACACCTGGAATGGAAGAGCGATGGACGGATTCCAGAGGTTGTGGGGCCGTACGCTTGTTTGCCACCGTCATTGATTTGCCATAATTACGATAAATAAAACCGTCATTGTATAAAAAAAAACAAGCGACCCACCCCGGCTTTGCACGGGTACAAGGCATATTATACATAAAACTATAATAATAATATAAACCTTCCTCTTGAATCATTCTATTTATTTACAATAATCGCATCAAAATCCGTTGCGTAGTTTTAAAGATCTAAGCATACATAGGGACAGACAGCGGGAAGCGACTTTTTAGTGACTATCAGTGGCGGAAGTCGACTCATTATAGTGCTCGGTAACTTTAGTACCTACATAAAAAAGGTGATTGTAAGCTAAATTGACTTTCCGCAATCACAAAGTCAAGTTGAACAATTCATACTTTATTCATATAGATAACAACTGGCTCTGAAGATAGCAAATAACCACCAAATGAATCTAACTAGATAGGCACTTCCCATCATCGTCTAATATTAAATGTATCTGCCATTTCAAGATATAAATCGAATTAATTTCAAGGACAAAATTGTATGTCTGTCAAGAGAAAAATGCAATGTAGAGTTCTTTCGGATGGCAGTTCGGAGCACGTTGGAATGTCGACATATGATCAGCAGGGCATCGCGTGAAGCGCACACAGACACACTCTTCATATGAACAGCGTGTACAGTTACAGTATCTTTAAATCTGTAACTTATGTCTGTGGGATAAGACTCAAATTCGTAGTCATAGTTCAAGACCTGAATGCACACATGTTGGCAGCTTTACAAGTGTGATGTATTTAATAGTTGTACGCACCATATACAAGACCAACAACGCTACAAGTAAAAAAAACATGCAGTGTAGATCTTAGTACAATGAGTTAAAGGCTAAAATAATATTGAAATATGTCTAATGATTTATGTTCTTTTGCTTCCAAGACGCCGTTTAGTCCCGAACAACCGAACATTGTCGTAGGTGGTGTATTTTCAAATCCGGAATTGTTTTATCACCCAATTAATAAGGATAATTTGTCGCTACTCCATTTTGAATGAACATAAACCTCTAAAACATGTTTTATTCAGATTTGCCGAACAATATTAATCTGCCTTTAAATTTGTTAACGACTAATTAAATTCTTCAGTATTATATATTGCGAAAGCTAATTTACTCCTGAGAATGCGTTGTGCAACGGGGGACTTGTATTTATCCCAGCTTAGTCAACATTGCTAATCCTCATAATCTAGATATATAAAATGTAGCTACACACGATGATTTTTAATTCGTGATCAGGAGTAATTTTTAGGGTTTTCTAATTTTGAAATTGATACCAAACACGATTAACTCGATGTTACCTAACACACACGTCCTTTTTTTTCTGAATAGAACTGTATAAGGAATTACTCTGTAACTCATCGTAATCATTGTCACCCTAACGGTAGTTTGCGAAAATTTGACGTATGTGTGTTCGACGGGTCTCTATTGTTTCCCATAAAATTTAAGATCCGATTTTTTCAGTCTACAACGTTTTCCACCATATTTTTTTCTCATATCTTTGTCATAAAATTTAACAATATACATTGGAGTTCCGATTTTTGCAGGTCATCATTATTGTTAGTCATAAAATTGGTTAGCCATAACGTTCAATTTCACGGTGGTCACTCTTCATAATGTTAAAGCCCATAAACACACTTCCAGAAAAATAATAAAATATATATATTTCTTACTACCGAACGTTACTGAACGCGTTCTTCCAGACTGCTTTATAAAATATCCACATACCCATTCATTATAATTAATCTGGATACTTAGGCAAAAATAAAGAGTGATGCGATTGAAATATATCTATGCCGCTCACTGTTTTGTTAAGTGGTCAGAATACGTTAAAATAAGTATGTTTTGTTTTGAAACTTTTTCCTCTAAAATCAAAAATGGTCGAAACATTTGACCCGAAAGTTAGTCAATGTACTTGTCAACATTTCGATGGATGTTGTGTCATTATTGGTTCTGGCGCTTCGCCGGGCGCTACCGCGGCACGCTCGCTTCGCTCGCTCGGCTCGCGCGCTTAGGGCCACGGTACAACTAACACTCCTACTCGCTTCGCTCGTCGTCGTACCTACACCGACCTGCCTTAGAAGTCCAATATCTTGGAAAAAGTTTCTAATAAAACATGCTTATTTAAACGTATTCTATACGAAACAGTCATAAACCCACCGCGCAGTACCTGGTACCCCTTTCAAATGTATGTCTAGAAATGTTTCTGAGTAATTATCTATATGACTTTGGATGTTATAAATTTGGTCTCTTAGACGTAATTCACTTTAGGCATTACAACGATATGAATAAACGTTGAAATATATGCCTTAGAATATTTATGAATAATTATCGATAGACCTTTAATCGTTATGGACATCAATTTCTGACTTTTGTGATTATAATACTTAATATTATGGGTCATTAATGTTAGAACTACAAAAAATTATACTTCACAAAGATTATGACTATTGATGTTTATGTCTATAAATTATATGGATATCAATTTCTGACTATCGAAATTCGGAACAATAAGTTTATGGGAAACAAAGGGACCCCGTGTTTGACGTATCTACTTAACTTCAAGAAATGTAGGGTGATTCAGTGGACATTATCATTCAATGTAATTAACTATGCAGTGATTTAATTGCATGAGACCTCAGCCATCGAAATCCGTTTTGGCTTTTTATCAATATTTTTCGACTCCTGATCACGGATTAAAAATCACCGTGTATACAGGGCGGAAAGATCGAATGTAACAATAAATTCTGCATTTATGGACTTATGAAAAATCGCTTGCCTCAGTCGGGACTCGAACCGGTCAAATATGACAAAAAATAACGTGCCGTATTTTATGATGCAGATTGAAAGGGTTACTGATAAGGTTAATTTTTCTCTAAATAACAAATACAATTAAAATAACGCTAATCCATGAATGCAAATTCAGCGCATGTAAAAAGCATTAAACCGAATTAATGAGGATTGTCATTATTGTCAATGAGGCCGCTTGCTGTTCTGTCATTCATGCATTAACTACCTAATAGTTGAAACCAATTTCTAGTTCCATTGAAATTGCGCAATATGGCGACCCTCAGATCATTTGTTACGCCCTTCACAGACTTAGCTATAATATATATTAATATTCCAAAATATATATTTACAGCAAGGCATCTAACGATAACCTACTTACCTACGCTATATTTTGCGTACCAGTTGACAGAGTCCACACACTCAGCTAAGTCAGCTATATTTTGGTATATTATTTGTTATATTTTGGCTATTAGCTATCATCATTCGCTTGTCCTTATCCCATTTACTTGGGGTCGGCGCAGCATGTTTATTTCTTCCATACCTCTCTGTCGCCCGTCAACTCATCACACACATCTTTCCTGTTCATATCGTCTCTCACGCAGTCCATCCACCTTTTCCTTGGTCTACCTCTTCTCTTACATCCCTCCACATTCATACTTAATGCCCTTCTAGTAACATGACTATCATCCCTCCGCATTACATGTCCATACCACCGTAAACGATTTGCTCTCAGCTTTTCAGTTATCGGTGCTACTTTCAGGCTTCCTCTTATATCCACTAACCTGGAAACCGCGCTATCTACTTATTATGCTTACGCTTACGCATGGCTCACGTATGGAATTATGCTCTGGGGAAACAGCACAGACGCGCCTTCTGTCTTCACCATCCAGAAAAAACT
Source organism: Epinotia demarniana (assembly GCA_945867215.1). NCBI lineage: Eukaryota > Metazoa > Arthropoda > Insecta > Lepidoptera > Tortricidae > Epinotia > Epinotia demarniana. The sequence continues at coordinate 20,546,642 of OX244263.1, forward strand.
AATCCGCATATTGGTCAATATTAAGCAAACTGACAGCTGCAAACCCTACTTTAAAAAGCATAAATTACTTACTCTACCCAGTATATACATATTTGAAACATGTAAGTTTGTACGGAAACATAAAGAGTTATACGTAAAACGCGACGACTTTCCCTCTTCACGACCTATCCGTAATAAGAATAGGCTAGTTCGGCCGCCCGCCAAACTGACACTGCTATCCTCAGGCCCATTCATAATGTCTATTAAGATTTATAATAATTTACCTGACTCTATAAAGGAGGAAGAAGACGATAAAAAGTACATAAATAAAATAAAGCAACTTTTACTAACTAAATCCTATTACACGCTAAATGAATATTTGGAAGATAAATTATAAACGTTCAGTAAGTCCTCCTCTCCCTGAAATTGCAGTGCTCAACAGGGTTCACAATGATCTGTAGCTTTAAGTTAACACCTGTACCTACTTTTGTGATATTGCAATAAATGATTGAGTATTGAGTATATACTCATTCCTTACACGATCCAATCTCGTCACGCCACACATCCATCTCAACATTCTCATCTCCGCAACATGCAATCTCGTTTCATCCTTTATCTTTGCGGCCCAACATTCCGCTCCATACATGACGACAGGTCTTATAATGGTCTTGTATATTTTGCCCTTCAGTCGAAGGGGCATTCGGTCGTCGCAGATTGTTCCCGTAACCTGTCGCCATTTCATCCATCCTGCGCTGATTCGGTTTCTAACGTCACGGTCAATATCGCCATTACATTGTATAAGTGACCCGAGGTATCGAAAATCGGAGCAGGCCGGCAGCGTTACGCCATTGAGCTCTATGGGCGTAAAATTGGAGAGACCGCCGAAATCGCAAAACATGTGTTCAGTTTTTGATCAGCTGATTTTCAAGCCCACATTCTCCAATTTTTGCCGCCACTGCTCTAGTCTGCTCTCAACCCCGAGTCCATTTTCACCAACGAGGACAATATTATCAGCGAAGAGCATACACCAGGGCGCCTCCTCCTGGATGCCCGACGACAGAGCGTCCATTATAAGCAGGAAGAGGTAAGGGCTTAAAGCCGAGCCCTGGTGTAAGCCCACCGCGACGCTGAACCTGTCGGTGATGCCAGCCGCCGACCGGACGCGAGTACAACACCTGTCATACATAGACCGAATCAGCCTTACATACTTCCCTGGCACACATTTCTCTTTCAAGGCCCACCACAAAACCTCACGAGGAACTCGGTCATAAGCCTTCTCAAGGTCAACAAACACCATATGTAGGTTTTTTTGCGCATGTCTGTATTTCTCGCATAGTTGCCGAAGAGCGAATATGGCGTCTGTTGTACCCCTGCCCGGCATAAATCCGAATTGGTTTTGTTTCATTTCACTCTCATCTCTCATTCGTCTCTCTATCACTTTCTCCCACACTTTCATACTATGTGACATGAGCTATATTTTGGTATATTATAGCCGAGAGTGTGACGAGATTTAAAGGTTTTAACCCGCTGATATGTCGTACGACAAATTAAGAATAGGCCCTTTGAATTCTTGGTACGGAATACGCTTTTGCTGAACACATCACCGTAAATAAAATATTCATGTGTGCGTGTGAATTTGCGTGTGTGCTGAGTTGATAAACGTTTACGCTTATCTGTGCTAATGCAAAAGTCAAACAATCATGACGTTCGACGAACACACCCACCACTGTAAATTGGTACTTAGACGGAGTCCAGGTAGAATAGGTGTGTTCGTTTAAATGATTGTTAATGCATGTGATTCCCAATACATGCAGATTAGGATTTTAGGATATTTAATTTAATATTGAGCATTTATCATTCGCATACCCGTGTGGTGTCGGGTTAGAATTTCACCACCCCCTTCCTTCCCGTGGGTGTCGTAAAAGTCGACTAAGGGACCAGGCTTCAACCCTGTGTTGTGGGCGGTGGGCTAGCAACCTATCAATGCAATATCACATTTTGTCGATATTTTATACCCACATTTATGCTAAAAGTGGCGCTGGAACATGCGTTTCATGTGCTCTGCCTACCCCTTTTGGGAATAAAGGCGTGAATGTATGTATGTATCATTCGCATCTAAGTCGACTTACGTCTGTGCGATTAGTTAGGCATAATTAGCAGTTATTGCATAAAGCATCCTATTTTACAGGTTGTAACAAAAAAGGTGATCCAGTTATCCGCGTCGAATGGATTGTATTGTACAATCTATTCTATAGACTCGCATAACAGAACAATCAAAAGTAGTGAACGAATAGATGTCCGACGAAGAGACCAGGACGAAGACGGTTAGATCGCCAAATCAGGCCATTTGCAATTGGTTCTTCGAACTCTAAATATAATTTATCACCCACTCTGGTAATTTGCTGACATCATATTTTAGGGTTCCGTAGCCAAAATGGCTAAAAAATACACTTATAGTTTTACATTATTGTTATCAAACGGGACTTATAGCGTAAAATTTACCTAAGTATTTATTTACTTATCTCTATATACGCGATTAAGTCCCGTTTGGGAAAAATAATGTGCCAGAATCGTAAAAGTTGAAATCAACTTATAATACTGTCATGCAGTAGTACATATTTGAAAATAACATTTAATAATCTCCCTTCTGACTTTCAAACCTACAGATTAAACACACTTCCCAAAAAGGTCTTACGCAATCGCCGAAGAAACACAAAAAGATACCGGTGATATGAGTTAAATGGTGAAAAATATGTGTAGGTAAAATAAAATATAAGTAATGCAATTAGTACCATTATATTTTTTACAATATTCAGCCTTATCTCACAAGCATTTATCGTTTTAATTTCAATGCTAGAAGATGTCGTTTATGACATCATAGAATACGCGAATCGCGTAGGTTCAAAAATTTTAAGGAATCTACAACCTAACCTTTAATACAACTTATATTAAGTATAACTTAGGATGGGCCGATTTTCCCACTGATTCCAACTCAATATGGCGGATTTTGTGCATATAATTTGCATTTTTAAATACAAAATACCCGACAATCCTAATTTTGCGGATACTATGTTGTCAATTCAACACCCTTATTTTTATACTTACGTTGTATAATTTAATGTGAGATAGGTCTGTATCGGATCTACGGCATCTTTTGACAGAATACCTAATAAGTTATAACGCGATAATTTGCAATTGAAATAGTTTATTACAGTCGATTTATACAGTACAGTCGATAGTCTTATTTGTGTGATACATGGTACCAATGCCGTAGTACGAGACCAATGTTAGATTACGCATCGAAAACTAAACGCTAACTAAACTAACTTTTGTAGTTGTTGCCGGAGGACATCAAGTACTATGAGATACAAATTTGACGGCTCGAATTTGTGACAATCGGAATCATTTCAAAGCGCGTTTATTTGCTGTCAGGAATAGTATCGTACTTATTGTGATATCCATACTTGGCTGTAGATATCTTGTTTATTTCCATACTTAACCGTACCTAGCGTGAAGAGGATTAGTTAAGATACAGTTTTTAGAATCGAATCAGATATACCACATATTTGCCCTTCGCCAAATGTTATTAAGATCATCAAGCTTAGATATAAGAAATTTCCATAAACTTATTTCGAATCGTTTTATACGAGCAGAAATAGGTATTTTGCATACTTAATATAGATATAAAAACTCTATGCCAACATTCTTATTCACAAAGTAAAATGGCAGCTAATGTCTTGGCAGACTTTGATTTGGGACGTTGTTGTATGGCTGATTTTGTTACTATCACATCACGATTATGACTTAAGAAAGAAAGAAATATATTTACCAGGTGTGACAAATACATTATATATACCGTGTGTTACCGGCATGCGGGCTTTTTTTAAGTAGTTAACTTAATACAGATAATTAACTATTATTCCGACTTCATAAATCGAACAAAATTTAAATTGCCAGCAATGTACAGCAAAGTAAATTGACAAGTACCTACGTGTAAATGACAGATCTTCACACTTTGTTTAGTACGGCGTCATACACCTAGTCCATTGAAGGTTTGTATTTTGGAAAATTAATTGCGCAGTTAATTTACATAATTATGATTTGCAAATACATGCAAACAATTGCAATTAATATGACATCTATGATCTATATTATCAGTTCCATTTGCACTTCATCTGTTATTAAATCCATGAGTAGGTATATTAGCAAAATATAAATGTGTGTCTAAGATCATGTATTGGCAGACTCCATCGGGAGTGTCCCCGCCAAGACGAGCCAAGCGAAGCGCAAGGGCACTACCTACCTTTTCTCGAAGCGCTTTGTCGTATTTTTGAACCTTCTTAACTTGGGTTCGGATTATACCAGATAAACAAAATTTTCGGGATATGACATTTAAAACTATATAGTTTCAATTGCAAAGCTCTTATACTTTAGATTTTATTGATATCTAAATTACCCCGATTTCGTCACTATTAACTTACTGATGATCATCAATATTTTTAAGGTTCTTCTTGAAGTCCTAGAAAGCTGAAATTTAGTATGTTAGCTAGTAATAGTATACAAACAAGGAAAAAATCTTAAAACTTGAAACTTTTACCCCTGCCCTTAAACTAGGGGGTGAAAGTTTGTATGAGACTTCCGCAAATGTTGATGCTAGAGGTCTGAAAATTGATATAGGGGGTCCTTGTAATCCTTGTTATAAATAAAAGATTGAATAGATTCTTAAGTTCAAGCACATCCCAAGAAACATTAAGGCTAAAAATAAAACGTTAAACCAGTTCAATAACAGCTAAAGACTTTATAAATGCTGATTAATAAAGTAATTACATACATTAAGCTGTACTCGAGCATAAACTGTATCGTTTTATACAGAACAGCTGGTTTACAGGTGTATACTGTCGAAATCATTACTTTAAGCTTCTTAAAAGCATTGTAAAACACAAAAATACAGTGTTAAGTGTAAAAAAATACTTTAAGCAGTTTTAGAAGACTAGAGTTACATAGCGACTGTTTAAGACTCTTGATTTATCCTTTTTTACTGCTTAACGCTATACAAGGGTATATAATATTGCTTCCCCCGATCCGATTGTATGCCAATCGGCAAAACATAGAGGTTCATGTATACTTATTATGTAAGACCAACTTTGTATTACCTATGTTTCACAAATAAAAATCTGAATCTGAATCTGAATCTACTGACTGCATATTGGTGTAAACTTACTGTGTTGTAACTCTATCATATTAGGCTTGATAATAGCTGATTAATAGTTATCTACGAAACCCTTCATAAGCAATGCCCTTTACAAGAGTGTATTATAATGCTGTTGGCTGAATAAAACTTTATTGGAACTCTATTATAAAGCCGCTGCGATTAGTGTAGGTTTTATCGTATAGTTCAGACAGAGGATTATTTTAATTCTTATAGTGTTTATAAAGAGCATAATCCAGCTTAAAATTGAAACTGTGAAAGTTAGTTATTACAGTGGTATAAGGTCTAGTTAATATTTTTGTGTTTGGTTTATATAGTCATTATGGACGTTAAACCATGGCATAAACAATAGCGAACCGGGGCAGTAAAAAGAAAAGGTTTGTGTTCAATTTAATTTAACCCTAAATCGCTGTAATGTCGACACAATATCTACTGCTAAGCAGCTACTGTAATAATTAAATTCTAATATATAGACAGTATTACTCTTTAAGCTCATACTTACTCTAATATTATGCCTCAGTTCAGCGAATAGATAGAAATAGAAGAACAAGAGCTGTATAAATTGGGGACGCCATCATAACATAACCTAGGAATTTTATTTCATATTCCATTCTATATTTTAGTTAACTTTGTAAATTTCTTTAGAATAAGTCATTGAACACAATACAATTGGTTTATTTTTCAGTAGAGAAGTATTGTGAATACAAAAATCGTGGTTTTAAGTTAAATAAAAACTAGTTGGTAGTATATTTTTTTGTTTATTTCTATTTTTATCTTTATTTCGAGGGCGCGTGAGTTTATTGCTATTAAGTGATACACATATTCACGGAAAAGTAGGAGCCGCAAGCAAAATTTCTACAGAGAATAGAAATATGGGTACTGATACTCGAATCATAAATTCACATCACAAATTATACTATGACCGGCCGCAAATGCAGGTTTCAATAATTATATTAAGAAACTAGAAGTTTTTCATTGTGCAAAAAAATTAATTCTTATATCAAGACTTTTACCAGCCCGAGGCTGTACTATAAGAATAAAATGGCCAAATCGTAGAATTGTAGCTGTATAATGGAATTTTACGAAACCCTTAGTCAGCTTGTCATTTGGCGTATACAGCTATTATACAGCTGTTAACTAATTGTATTTACACTTGAAGCTGTATTATTTGGGGCCCCTTTTGGCTGTATAATGGCTGTATATGCAGCTATACAGCCCCTATGCAGCCTAGTTATGCAGCCTAATGTAAAAATAATATTTATAGTACAGCCTTTATACAGTTATAAATGTTACTTGGGATATGCCGAATTTCAAAAGGTTCGTGCGGCCGACTCACCAGTTTAGTCCACGGTTTGCACGCCTACGAGAGTAATAGCGGGAAAACGCTTCTACGCGCTACGAAGTACTCGCTACTTGCTACTGCTGTAGTATTTCGTCGCAACTTTAGTGTAAAATTAGGGCTTATAGATTTAGAGCTGGGCACGTAGGGTTAGAAACTTGGCTCTACAAGTGATCTGATTACTTTTTGACAGTGCGAGCTACATGGTCCCGTCTTGGCAACATTTAACATGAAATGTTTTTGTGGGATTTTGTTTACATGGATTATATATGGTTTATGGATTATACATGGAACGATCCTGACATTACCATTTATGACCCAAAAAAACATCATACATTTAACCACAATTTCAATGGGTCTGCTGTAGGTACCCATCTCACTCACACACGTGTGCACCAATAAAAAAAATACATTTCTGAAAAAATATTACTGAAGCAGAACATTCGTACAGTATGTATACTTATACGTTTAAAAAAGTACCTAAAGCCGATTTTTTAATCTCCAGATAAAGTTATCCGTCAGTTAAAATTATCACCATGTTTCTCTTAAGTCATATGAAAGAAAAGGACAGAGCTAACATTTATCTGACAGATAGTTTTATCTGGGAATTGAAAAATCGGCTCTTAGTCGATACTAACGAAGTTCGCTAAAAGTTTGCGTACCTAGTCAAACAGATGCTAAAAACCATTTTCAAATATGTATACGGAGCCCTAAAGAGCGCAGTCACTAAATTACGAAAGGTGGGCGATACGATATCTTAGGTAATTGAAGTCTTAACAATCAGTTGGATATAACTGGTTTTGGTGACCAAATCTAACCCGAGCATGTTGCTTTGTTGAGTAATGGACCTGCGTTTGTCTCTATGGCAGTCAACACAAGGAAGCCTCAAACCAATAAGGGATTGGCAACACAACAACAACATCTAAAGTTGCAAGCGTCTATAGGCTATGGGATCTCTTTCCTTACCATCTGGCAGACGGTATACACCCTAGGATATATTTCCCGTTGCAAGTATATAAAAATAACACATCTTCACGCAAGAATGTGTCGATTATATAATGACACTGTTGCTGTTATATTTATTGCTAACATCTTTTATTGCCGACTGTACTTTTCTGCTTTCTTTTTCTTTTTCTTTTACCTGTATATTGAGAAGATTCTAACGAGGCCGAACTCTCTGGGGTTACGTCGGTTAAGAACTGAAATTCCCATGGCCACCTTTCTGTCCTCCACCATCAGATAATGCTGATGGCACAATAATATTGAATATTCATCCAAACTATACCTTTACCCAAAATTTCAGCTCAATTGGTTGAAGATATATGCTTCAAAATTCAGTTGCAAGATTCCACCCGGACAAACATACATTGCAAGTTAATTAAAAGCTTTTAATAATTCAGTTGGAAGATTCCACCCGGACAAACACACATTGCAAGTTAATTAAAAGTTTTTAATAATTCAGTTGCAAGATTCCACCCGGACAAACATACATTGCAAGTTAATTAAACGCTTTTAACAATAAACCCTCCTTCGCAATAGTATTCTAGGTATGTCCTCTAGAATATACAACTTTTTACCTGATGCACATGTAGAAAAGTTTAAAAAAAAATTGAAGGAGGAACTCATCAATAGGGTATATTATACGCCAGATGACTTTTTTAAAGATAAGTTTTAATATATGATAGACATTTGCATGCAATATAGAATGGTATTAATTTATAATGTGACAGCTAAAATAATTAAATTGTTTGGCACTTTATGATTTGAATGACTATTGTAAATATATCATTAACTATTTGTTTTATTAATTGGATTATGTGACGCGAAAGACTTAAATTAATTTGTATTTTTTATTTAAATGAATAAAATGACGGCTAAGACTGTAAAACTGAATGAAGCTAATATGAGATTGACATTTGAACTTGTTTGCATGGAATTTGACTATAGTTTCAAGGAATATTCACATGCCTATCGGCCGAATATATAATGGATCGATGTATATACTATAACACCTTATGTACAATATATTCTGATGAATAAATTATTGATTGATTGATTGAATAAAACGCACGGCCCAAACCTGAGGGGTAATCACGTAACGTTTCGAACGCGCGTTAGGACGGTCTAACTGTAATTTTTCCACATTATTTTTACTTTCTTATTTTTATTTATTCTTTACTTAATCGCGTATCAACTTATTTATTTACCTCACTGAGGTCTCCCGCCGTTTCGAATGTGTTGCAACATCCATGGTCACGGTGCAACTGGCTTGTGCGGGTATCAACATCTTCTTGCTGCGCGGGTTTTCCGAACTACCCGCCGGTCTTTATGAACCACTTGTACACTAGGGTTGTCACCCGGCCGACACACAACACTAACAATGTCCGGTGATGTAACGGACGATGTTTTTTGACGCTGGCATTTACTTATGATAGGATTCCACGAAGATGATATCTTAAAACCGTCATCCCAAAGTAATGTGTGAGAATCGTGAAAGTTTAAATCAATATATTGTCATTTTTCCATTTCAGTATGTCAAGCGAATATTGTTCGGACAGGCATATCTTTACTTTCGATGTCATTAGCGACAGTATTAATTAAGGCGGTATTATATAAATTATAACTTCGTACTTCGCCCCTTCAAGTTGACGTTCAGCCAATACAGAGACACAGAAATTGGCCAACATTGTCATGGGGTTAAAAACAGGTCAAAATATGTAGATAAGAAGATAAAGAAACATTTAATGCTGCAGCCTGTGTCCTACCTGTTGGATCTATTGCCACAAACATCTAATAAGAAGAATAAAAGAATATAAATCATTTATCTCGAGTCATGTTAAATGAAACGAGTTTTGTCCCTTTCTTACTAATTTAAATATCAGTGACAGATAAGATGCAAACGAATTTTAACGGCATTTTAGCTAAAATTAGAACTGCATGTGTCCAAGAGAAGAAATGCGTTAACTCCCAACACATTACCATGCAAACGAAGTCGCAGGCACAGCTAGTCTTTAAGTAAAGTAAAATTGTGAATAGTCTAATTACAACTTTACATAAACATTCATTTCAAACGTCGAATAAATAAATTTGCTTGGTTGGTTGGTGCAATTTTGGCGCATCTCCTGTTGTACTCGTAGTTTCCGTTAGTTACTCCGATGTTCTTCGTTTTCGGTATCTAAATAATTATTTTCAATCAGAGTGATATTTGGGTCATTCCGCTACGCTATCGTCTCGGGCGACCTCGCGCGGCTAGCTTGGCTCTAGATTTTTACGTCGCATTCTTAAATAAATACTTACCTACTGCTGCGCATTTGTCAACAAAAATAAATATCGCGATAATCGTATCACATCTCTAGAATTTTCCATCAGTGGAAAATTTGTTGGTACATTCACCTGAGGATTATATTTTACTGACATATCAATAGATTTAGGCAGGCCGATATTGTAAGTACTTTACTAATATTTGAGGGTATTTAGCCATTGCTATATAATCGTATTTTTTATTGTGTTGATGGCTAACACTAAAATTTTAATAAATATTTTGATCTACTACCTACTAGGATTTATTCCCGATTCTTTAGTCGGGTGTTGGGTCATAATGTATGAATCGGCCCCTTTTCCGAAACGTATGTTTCTAAATCTAGTTGTTTTCAGAGAAATCATGATATTTTAATTCGTAAAAAAATATATAGTGCACGGCTATCACGCGAAAGCGCGCGAGCTCTCGCACTATCCGTCTTTCTCTTTTTACAACACTTAGAACAAGAGGTATAGTGAGAGAAATGTCGAGAGTATCTCGCGGCCGTGCCATGAGAGACGTGCAGATGCCTACACGTTTGATGTAGTGACCTTTTTGGATAAAAAAACAATATTCAACATTTTACTAAACAGCTTTCATATGATATTTTCCGAAGATACGAATAGATGATAATTAAAATTACTGGGTAATAAAATGTTTAGGTAGGTACTTAAAGTAAAAACACGCAATAACAGTTTATTTTTTAATAAGGCACTTTCACATTGTTAAAATCAATCGCCGCCGAGAACATTTATCCTTTATAAGTAAGTATTTATTAAACTAACACACTCCTCGTTATTAAGCACAGAGCCATTAGTATACATAAGGGAATGTTTCACAGTAACATCACAATATTAAATGCTCTTAAACTCAGTAGCAACGCATTGTTATTTCTGGAACATTAAAATGATTCTACTTATTGAGTTATACATTACATTGCTATAGTCGCGGTTGCGTTTATCGCCCTTGGCAAAGTTACGGTTATGTTGGTAGTTTCCGGAACTATATTAATTGTGGCGAACGGAAACAACAATATACATGGTATCGCTTATTTGGTAATGTATTTCATGGTATGTTGGTATGGAGTGCGTAGGTACAGTCGAGTTCTTCAATATCTATATAGACAACCTTTCAAAAATATCTAAAATTTAAATTAAATTTCTAATTCTAATTTCTATCCGGCTCGAAGGACCATGTTCGAGGATCTTACGGCCATGGAGTAAATAAAAATGGCGAGTACGTGCAGCGATGTATTTCTGAGAAGTGACAAAATTGTGACAATATTGTTGCCATATAAAAAACAAATTAATGTTGCTTTACAAGGTTGCAACATCTACACATGCGCCTTATGTCAGTAACAATAAAGACTGTGTATAAATATTTTTGAAATGTCTGTATAGATATTAGAGCACTGAACTGTACCATGAAACTTGTTATAAAACGGAAAGCGTCAACGCTGTCATAGCAGCAGCAGCATGTTGTTTTATCAAGGTCCTAACAAGTAGAACAAACGACTACCTATAACATCGTCGGATCCCCATATCTACCTGGCATATTTAATTTACTAAACTTTTCATCTTTATATTAAGCTAATGGAGTAGCTCGCCGACTATGTTAGACAGATTAAACATGCGACTGTCATACATACGTGTTAGCACAGCCTTTTCGGTTGCTTTTCCCTCTCCCGATAGTTCCATAAAACAGTTGACTGCACGGTAGTGTGTGGAAGCATCTATGTCACTTGGAAGGTTAAACGCATTTATAAACTTGTCTTTATTATGATTGTTCTTCCAAGCTTCTCTATTCATAATCACAGCACATGGTTAAGAAAATTGTGGTAATTATAATGCATTTAGGGAAAAAAACTGCGATTCACTGCAGCTTTCTTAATTTCTTATTATGGACAAAATATTGATAACTTTCTTACTTTTATACTTTTAAGGCCGTGATGGTTAAATGAATGCTCACCATGTAACGTTCATTTTAGCCCGTACCATATTATACCTCTTATGAAATAAAGACAAATAAACAGGAATAGTCATGTATTCCTAGTTCTTACAGCCATATTGCTGCTCAATTTTACTTTTTCCGACTGGTAAAGGTAGCGCCCAAATTTATGGAATCTATAATTTACGTTGGCAAACCGTTTCCTTGTGAAATTGTAACTTATGGCTTCATAAAATTGGATCGCTGTCGTACCTCGAAAAGTTACAAAATTTTTGTGTGTAAGTAATCACGCGGTGTACCTAAGTATTTTTTGATAATTTTTATGTTAAATTGTCCTTAAAGTGCCGTTATAAGTAAAATATTTATTAAAACAAAAGTAACCATCGCACTTAGTTTTACCTAAGCCCCCCGTTAAAACTACATGCTTATTGGCATTATGTGTTCGCAGTTATTTCTTTTATACATACAGATAACATACTTGACGACCTGTGAACTTTTAACTACTTACTTAATTATCAGTCGTCTGGAAGCCTGGATGTACCTAGTGGCGACGTCAAGCAGATGTTCGTAAGACGAGCGACTGTATAGGTATATATACTGCTATATCATCGACTTATAAACCTTATGAAAAAAAACTTGATTTAAGAAGTTCCGTGACAAAAATGAGGACACACATTTTTACCATATAATGTTGTTTTACAATTTAGGTAACAATGTGCTCCACATAGGATACAACCTACTAACAACAACAAACTTAAACCATAAGAACCACTATTTTATTGTTGCTCATAAACATACGATAGGGATATTTATAAAGCGTTCTCAGTTAGTTATTCGTGCTGTGTAATTTTTAAATAAGAACCTGTATATACTCGTATTATGTATAACAGTGCTGAATGAATCAAAGTGGGCGAACAAAACACTTCCACAGTGCTCTTTATTCGCGACAGGTCGACGAACTCTGACAAAAACGGAACACGAACTTTGAGCGTGACCACTGAAGGACTAGGAAAAATTGGTGATTTAAACGAATAAAAGCTTTATGTCAGTGCCATAAGGTCTTCAATGCAAATTCAATTGTTGAAATAATAATCAATCGCAATATTACAGCGTTCAAGATGATATTAGTGATACTTAAGATACATTGTGTATCTACTTGAAGAATGTCAGACAGAATAAGTCGATATGTCGGCATGAAAAAAGTGAACCACACGCAATCTGTTTATAGATTAGCGACGTGTTGACGGATTTATCAACTTATTTACTGCGGTCAAGTACCGGTACTGTAGAGGTTGGCCAGACAGTAAACATACCTCTACCTACTGTATTAGCAGTTAATCACATAATCTAGTTACCGCACAGACACGTACAATTTTTACTCTGTTATAATAGTACAAAAACATGTTCGCACCTAAATTAATTATCAATAACATATAAAACATATCTTAACGTAAGTACAAAATTGTTGGTAAGTACATTAAAGTAAGTATGTATTTATTTATTGGATAGAGAGAGATTCAAGATTTATTCGATTAGTGAATTGTGAAAATATTTAAGACTCAATGAAACATAATGTAAATTGATGTAAATATTCGGGATAAATATAAATATATAGATAGGAAAACTAGTTGATCTTATTTACCTCTTTGATATTTACTTACAATTCAGAACATCATGAACATAAGAAAATCATAGCAAACTAGTTATTCCTTTAGATTTTGTATGTATGTACGTATATCATTTTGTACTGGAGTTATGGACTACTAAATACCTCTGGATAAGTAAAAAAGAAGTTACAGTTACCTATTAACTTTCTTAACCTAATACTTGTATATAAATTTCAATTTGTATCGTGTAGTATATACTACACAATGAAAATCGAATAACATACTTTATTTTCATCTCGCACTAATGGTTTTTTCATGTATCCTCAAAAAAATCTGCGTAGTTCAGTTACTTTGTACTCTTTATATTAAACCTTGTATAATTATAAAATTTATAAATAGGTATCACACTGGCTGAGAACACCATTATTCAAAAGTTTTGAATAATAGACCAATACTGTAAAACTTAAATGTACATCATATTAAATAATCTTTATTAATCTTTATTTACTCTATAAGTCAATCACATAAATATGTATAAGTAATTCTTTATATATTCGTTAGTTTTGTGACATTATGAATGTGTTTTGATAGTAATGAGTAGCATACTTTTAAGTTACGCATACATTGTCCTAGACAATTGATACTATAATTGAATTAGTATTGCCAGCACCATTAGTCACAAAAAGAGAAATGATTGACTTTTATTAGATATTAAGTTTTACTCTATCAGGATGATCGTCTATTGATCGATCACCTTTCTCATACACAACTTTCTCACTACTGTAAAGTTTTTCTTGAATTGCTGCAAACGACTGGCCCTTAGTCTCAGGAAGGAGAACCAGAATAAATATCACCCCAGCCACTGACAATACGCCAAAACCCCAAAACGCTACGTAGTTCCCCCAATTGTCTGCGATTACTTGGTACAACTTGGTGACGGCGAACGTCATCAACGCGACAAATATCTGTATAGCACATGTAGCTTTGGACTTAATGTTAGTAGGAAATATCTCCGACGTTATAGCGAAAGGCACTGTAGCTAACCCAATAGTGTATGAAAATATAAATATTGGTATCACAATAATAGGAATGAATCTTAAATTAACGACATATTCGCTGTGTTCATGCTTAATGAAGAAATATGCCCCTACAATAATGTTCGCCAAACCGACACCGCACGATGAAACCAGCAGGAGTGGTTTTCTTCCTAATCTATCGACTAGCTGCGAAGAAATTGCAGATGTCAACAACTGCACTGTTCCAAATAGGATACACGATTCCTTCGGCCCCAGGCCGCCTTCGGCGGCGCCAAAGATTTGCTGAGCGTAGGAAATAATCGCAGTGCTCCCACAAAACTGTTGGGTGAAATATATGCCGTACAGAATTATAAGTCCTTTCCGGTTTCCACCCACCGTCAACAAGTCTTTCCAGCGACTTTTCTCTTTCATGTTTTCGTTCACCAGATGCGTCATGCTTTCTAGTTCTCCTCTCATGTAGCATCGTCCGCGGAGCTTCTTGAGTGATCTCTCGGCCTGCTCCGGCTGGCCCTGCTTCAGGAAATAGTAAGGAGACTCCGGCATGGCGCTGAACGTGACCACGAACAGGATTGGTATCGCGATGTTGAAGCTCGCCAGCGCCAGCATCGAGACGTAAGGCCCGATGGCGTACTGCGACAGGATTCCAAACTGAAACGTACAATTAAGGCGGTGAAAAGCAGGTGTTTTTCTGCCTAACGTGTAACTAAAATTAAGTAAGTGTGCTAACTAAAGTAAGGTGTAACTAAAATTATACATCACAAAAGAAGTGATTTTTTCTTTTTTGATGTATAATTTTTCATTAATTAGCATGAATACATATTTATTAGGTTCATCATCCTCCTAGCATTATTCCCGGTTATGCCTCTAAAGGAGCCCGGGATCAGCTTTGACACCTAATCCCAAGATTTGGCATAGGCACTAGTTTTACGAAGCGACCATCTGACCTTCCAACCCAGAGGGAAAACTAGACCTTATTGGGATTAGACCGGTTTCCTCGCGATGTTTTCCTTCACAGAAAAGCCAACGGTAAATATTCCGTACGTAAGTTCCGAAACACTCATTGGTACGAGCCGGGATTCGAACCCACGACTGCCGCTTGACAGCCGCATGCCGCATGCCTGAACCACTAGGCTACCGTAGCTCTTATTATCTGTATATTAATATCCTACCCAACCTAAGGCCATTTAATGACATTAATACTCCAGGAAAAATGCGGTTTTGAAAAACATTAATTTGTAATAGCGTTTTTTTGTTGATTTCATTTTAAAATGTTATTTTAAGATGCTTTATTTTATTCAAGAATCCGACAAACATTCCTTTTTTATTAATTATGTTGTATAATTTATCTTGAATATTATAGAGCAAATGTAAATGAACCAAAATAAAGTCAAAAATATTTATTAGGTAATATTTTTCTGACGTTCCGGAAGGTAGGTTACTTATCTTTTTTTATGTCTGAAATTCTGTCGAATTCTGTCGCTGGGTAACTATTTAATTGATAATATAACCGTTACACTTAAAAAATAAATTATAATAAATTATTTTCATTTTTTTTCTATACAAGTTGTCAGTTCATTGACTGGACTGTTAAGTTTTTAAATTAGGTACTTTTTATACTGTACACAACAAAGCACAGACAAAGATTTCGTATTTTTAAAAGGGGAAAATAAAGTTATGTTTTCAGTGGGTCTACGCAATATTTTAATCCGCGATTAATCTTATCACTGACTCGGCATTAATACCAACTTGCACATACCTTAGACATGACTGTGATGAGCGTTGCCATGGCACCGCGCACTTCATCGGAGGCTATCTCTCCCAAGTACATAGGAGCGGCGGTATATGCGATACCATAGCCCAGGCCGGAGATGAGGCGCGACGCGTATATCGTCGGAATGTTGCCCGCGAACATCACCAGGATCCAGCCGATGATATACGGGACCGCTGCCAGCAACAGCGTCTTCTTCGTGCCGATTCTGTCGGCCAGGTACGACGCGGGTATTGGACTGGCGGCTGAGAATAGAAACGTAAATATAGGTCGCTAATCCTGAGTATATTTATTAATAATTATTACTGATTATGAAGATATACGCTTCTGCGTGGCCAGTTGTTGGTGCAATTAGTGACAATTCGCATGCCTTTCAATCTAATCTCGTTATCAATGCATATCTAATAAATGACTTGAACTGGACACACTCTCTCAGAATCGGCTATAGCGGGACCGAGTACAACTGATTTGTCACGGTTTCAAATAAGGCTGCTAATGTGCCATATGACTATTTTTATGATTGCTTGAGTTTAACATAATGCGAGAATATATTTTTACCACCGAATCATAGTGAATTAGACGAGATTGTGTAACTTTTGATTTCCTGTTCACAATGTCAGCTTCCTCAGATTTATACAGGGTGACATTTTAATCAGTGTCCAAATTCAAGTATAAGATTCTTCGGCAAAAATTATAAAATATGTGTTTTTTTGTTTCGCATCATTCAGTACAACATTTTTTAGTAATTGCTGCTTAAAGTTATCCCAAAAAAACCTTACCGCGCGGGCACCCCAGCGGGTATTAATGTTTGCGCACCGCACGCCTCCCCTCCCCCGGCCCCGCCCCGCTCCGCGCTGTACTGAATGCCCAGTAACCACGCTGTACGGATAGTTCTTTTGGGATAGACAATTTATGATTTAAAAAATACATACCAGTTTTTTTTCAAAAATGGAGTCTAGTGATACCAAATGCCTACAAAAAATTTGGACACTTTATATGAATGTGATTGTTTTTCGCACCCTAAGTACTTTGTTTCTGCGAGTGTATTTGAACTTGTTTTGGATATCTCTTATGGTTTATTCGGGGAGTACCTATACGTCTGAGCCGTAGTTGGACACTTATAAATAGAACACGGTTTTTCATAACAAACGTACTGTGCAAGCATCCGGGTTTGGCGTTGGCTAAAAAAAAAGACGCGTCTTTCCGAATTAGTCCATAACTAAAGAGTACACTTACAATTCATGTCTGAATCTGAGAAATGTGGCAATTATTAATATTGTAGGGCATCATAAAATTACAAAGTACATATACAGTTCTCTATATTCGACGTAAACAGGTACGAGTATTTCCGTCGAAACAAGGGATCCTCTTTAACGCTTAAAAATCTGCCACGGCCTATATCTATTAGTTACTTATCAATACATACAGCACATAACTCGCACTTGTAAGTACTTATCTATCGCATAGTTTTCGTAATTTACGGATAAAGGTACCTACTTATTTTACTCGTTCACGTGTCTTCTGATATAGTACTGCCTATATCTGTTTCATATATTTCTCGTCCCATGTCATCTGAGTTTAATATGTTTCGCATTTCTGGCATGTGAGGAGCACGTGGGAGGAACGGACGAAACACATTGAAATAGTTGGGATCGGAAACCATTGACAAAAATATACCTCTAGTTTGCTCAAAGTATAGGTACCTCCTTACCTATTTTTGTGAAATTGAGCGATACATTCGAGAATTCTGATACTTAAGTTAATGATGTTGGAAATTGATACACAGATAAGTTAACTTGTTTAATACCTAGTGTTTAATAGCGATTGCCTAATATGAAGGTCAAATTTCAAATATATTGCAACACAGATGATAGGATAGTTAAATATATCGACAGACTGCCAGTGTATGACTTGGGAAATTGTTCGTGGGTATTTAGGATTTGTTTTTTCATTCGGCATAAATGGGAAATTGACAATAGAAAATTGTTGGTCATGAAGAACGCTAACACTAAATGTTATCATAATAGTAAAATTTACGAGTTTGATATAGGTTTTCGATTTTTATACTACATTTTAATACTCATTCAAATAAGGCAAAGTTACAAATTTTTACTCAAATTTACGTGTCTAAAGCCCGATATGCGCATTGTCAACTGCGCATCCAATCACAGATACCCAAAATATCAGATCGTACTTACATATGGCAATCATAAACACAATATAGAACACTAACAAATAAGGTTCAACAAATTCAGAAAATATTGAAAAAGTGAAAACATAAATACTTAAGCCACAAAATTGCTACTCGCGAGTCAAAACAAGATGTTTAGAATATAATAATGTTAAACGGACTGTAAGCCCATCGTCGATTATCTGATATTCATACAGTGGCGTTATGCTCTGAGACACTGCCTGTTTTTATTGCATGTACAAACTTAGATAGGTATTACTTTATGAACGTACCTGAACACAGGATCATAAGCGAGGCGATCCACGAGCTCTGGTCGGCGGAGGTCTCGATGGGCGAGTCGGCCGCGAGCAGGATGGGCAGCGTGGGCGACGTCCAGCCGACCGTCGTGCCCGCCGCCGCCGTGATCAAAGTAGCTGGAATTCGATACATGCATGGTTTATTAAAAGCATTCATGCGGAAATCGGACGTACTGCACTTCAGGAAAAACCTGCGCGTGATAGGGCTGACATCTTCTTCCTAATTCTGACTAATTAAAACGAATCCTTTGACGAAGCATTTATACGCCAACTTAGAACGAACTTTATTGGGGTACCTCCTCAATTCTTTCCTTTAAAATTATTTATACTATATTGACACTTATACAAATGCAAATCATTTATAACGGACTATAAAATCCATAGTGTTAGAAGTTACATTACAAACTTAGGGCTATGGTTAGTGTTCTATAATTATGGTAAACTTAAATTAAAGGCTTTTTATTAAATTTGATTTTTTGTTTTAATTATTTGACGATAATAATACAACGTCGTGTCAATTGACCTAGAGAATCATTAATATTGTATTAAATGTTATGAATGAAAGAAATGAAATAAATATATAAAATAACAGACTCGGAAACTCGATTTTTCTACAAAGACGCAATATTATTCGAATGTTTATAATAAATTTATTTATTTACTCGTATGTCGATCTGTAGAATAGGCGGAAGCGCTTATTTCGCCGAAAGTGTTTATAATTGAATAAAATTTTTTGCTCAGCGCATCTTTGATTGGTCGATTCTCCACTCAGTGTAGTACCTACTTGTCGCAAAGACCTCAACGTGCCTCAACAGGGCTCTCTCGTGTCAGCTTAGTCTGAGTATTTTTAATGATCTTCTACTTAAACAGTTCAGTTAAATGAACAAAATTGATCATCGAAACATGACTTCATAAAATACCTAATGATCGACTAATAAAAAATATAAGTATATTTAATACTATGATGCTAACTTTCCACTATTTAATTTATCTTCGGGACACTGGTACTAATTTGGGTACACTATGAAAGTACCTATCGTATACATGTATGTGTATCTAAAGAAATGATTAAGTGCATCTGGTATTTTCGTTAATTAGGCCGCTTTGCATTCCTTTTCCGTACCGCATTTCACTTCGGGAAGCAGGTACATTGAGCTCAGGTAAACGAGATATTATTGAGAAAACAAAAGAACAAACAGATGGAGCGCAGATGGAAGTATTAAAACAGTATAACGTGACTTGCAAAATGTAATAATAACTTAGAAGTTCTTATTAGTCAAAATTGACTTCTCAACTAAATGTTTTCTCCATTTTCATGTCAGCGTTTTCGAAAAAGATTAATCAGAAAGAACTAAACCTGAAGTTGTAAGTGTAACTGGATATCTTATAGTTTATCTAAAGTTGAATTTGGACTACTTTAAACCTACGAAGCAGAATTTTATCAACATGTTTATATAGTGAAATTTATTCAGTATACTAGCTTTTGTCCGTGTCTTCGAACTGGTTTATATAGTAACTCCATACAATTTTTCTTCCCCCTTTTCACCCCCTTAGGTGATGAATTTTGGGATTAAAACTGTCTTTTGTCCTTCTCCGGGATTCTAGATGGTAGGCTTTTTCAATATTATTTTGCATTTTTCTTATCAAACGGTCGTAAGGTACCTTTTCTACTAAGGACCAAATTAACGAACTTGTAATTTACATATACTTACTAAAAAATAAACTACGTCAGTAAATGTTGCATCTTATAGTTTTCAAGATAGCGATAAAAAGCGTCTTTTTTACCAACTTTTACAAAGCAATCAATATCTCTGAACATCACATAATTATGTTCCTAACATATAGTATTAATATTATTATACTCTTTGCTGTCAATCCTGCACAGTACAGTTCCCTTCCCTGTGTTTATTCCCTCGGTACACATCCTTTTTAGGGTTCCGTACCCAAAGGGTAAAAACGGGACCCTATTACTAAGACTTCGTTGTCCGTCTGTCTGTCTGTCACCAGGCTGTATCTCAAGAACCGCGATAGGAAAATTGAAATTGAAATGAAAGAGGACAGTTGAAATTTTCACAAATTATGTATTTCTGTTGCCGGTATAACAACAAATACTAAAACCAAAATAAAATAAATATTTAAGGGAGCCCCATACAACAAACGCGTTTTTTTTTTGCTGTTTTTATAGATAATGGCACGGAACCCTTCGTGCGCGAGTCTGACTCGCACTTGGTCGGTTTTTTTTTAATTCACAGCTTTACATATTTTTTGTCTTTAAATAATATCAAACTTTAATATAGGTATACTATACTTTCCTTTCCTGGTCTTTCCCCTGTCTATAAAAAAAAATCGATATGTCCTTATTTTCTGTTAATTGCGATCCTCGTACTTTGGCTGAATACGCCAAGAGGACTTAATTAACTCAATTAATGGTATCTAAAAAAATTACAAATTCTTGTTTCATTTTTCGAATTTGTTGATAAATTTATTGACACCTTAATACGAAATTTTCGAAAATATCGTTTTTTTAAATGCTTTATCATTTGGTATGCGTATCGTGAAGGTCTATCGTAGACCGGATCGAAATTTTGGATAGGTAAATGACAAAACAATTCCGCCATTTTGCCGTCACCGACAGCTGACCTGACAACCATGAGGGCGCTTTCCCTCAAGATTTTTCTGTTCACGGGAAAGTGAGAATCCTTCGTGACAAAACGTGTTAAAATGATTTTTTTTAAATTCAGAGATTTACGAGTAAATTGATTTATGCACTTAAATTTTACTAGTGTTATAAAATCCACCCCTGAATGAATACAAGAGCTTGGCATTCTGTTAACAGAAGGCAATTTGCATTCTGTTAATACATGCAGTGTGAAATACTACGTATTATCAGGTATTTCTCAATTAGAACAAAACCACCGTGAAGTTATCTATTGGGGACAACATCAGTTGACACATATAAAACAGTATCAACAACAACAGTTCTTAAGCGAAGTACCTTAGCTATCGCATTCTTGTATTTTCTATACATGTGGAAGATAATTACGTCTCCTATTGACATATAATTTACAAGTTCCCTGTGATACTTGTTGTTAGTTTACAGTCCTACTTAGTAAGGAAAGTAGCCCAGAAAATGTAGTATTTAGGCAGCCATGCACACATTTACAGTATATTACCGCGCACTTTCATCTGCTCACTGACAAACATACACTCAAACACAGTCTTATTATATGTTGCAACTTCAGAAATAAAATATAGACTAAAATATATACCGACACAAATAGCGCTTAAGCCTAATAGAGTAATTTTTATTCGTTTTGATTTTTTATTGTTTTTTATGGTTAGTTTTGGTTTAAAGATTTTGTGTTTCTTTTATTATTACCGACTATTCTCTCAGTGCCATGCCATCTGGTCCAAATGCTGGCTTCACTGAAAATCAGCGTCACGGAATGTGTCCTCTGGCTAATAACTCTGTGACATTAAGCTGAGACTGCTGGGTCTATCTATAAATTAAAAGATTATTTTTTATCGAGTACTGTATTTCATCGTAATATGGTAAACAATACACGTTATTTTCGAGAATTTATACACTTTTCATAGGATTCTTGTATTGACGTTAATTTTTCCAATGAGATCTGTCATTCCCTTTAGTGCAAATTACTTAGAATAACTTGTATTAAGATAAGTTTTGTTAGTTATGTGTAGTTTTTGCACTAATAAATTATTTTATTTATTTCTTTCTTTCTTTCTTTCTTTCTTTTAGTATTTAAGTAATGCAAATATTTTGATTCGTTTGCCACGACAAGTAAAACTATCAAATTCCTAAATATCTAAGATGAAAACGCTATTACTACTTTTTGTTTACTACATTTAAAATTGCTTAGAGGTTTTTAGATAGGTAGTCATAATAAGTAGGTAAAGAGGTATGAAGTTGGGTATGCGATACGGAAACTGAACTGAAACGTACGTGAACTGAAGTGAAAGAATACGTTGCGGGGTATTTTTTTAAAACGTCCTCCTATACTCGTACGTACCGACTACATTCAGTCGGTATGCTGGAATATTGATAAATACTAGCTAATGATTGTCGTTTCATGGAGATTGGAGACTTGTTTGGAAGATCTCTAATGCAAGTTCTTTATAAGTATACACCAAGTTGACCAAGTGAATTCCGACATGTTAGCGTTTGTCGCGATAAGCCACGCGGCTCCATATACGATTCGCTATGTACAAGATTCTCTTATCTTTTAACATTCCCGTCTATGGATTAAGTGACTTAAATCAGAATTCCCTTTATTGCCTGCCTAGTTCGTATCCTATATAGGTCCAAGTTTTAGGGTTCCGTAGTCAACAAGGAACCCTTATAGTTTCGCCATGTCCGTCCGTCTGTCTGTCTGTCCGTCTTCGGCTTAGCTCAGTAACCTTTACAAATAGAAAACTGCAATTCGGCGAGGGTATATAAACCAATCACGCCGACAAAACAGTAGAATAAAATCCTGAAAAATATTTTTTTTTAGGGTACAGGATATACATGTAAATTGGTGATGTTTTTTTTTCACGTTAGATCTATAGTGTGGGGTGTCGTTGGATAGCTTGTTCAAAAATATTATGGGTTTTCAAAACTATTTTTCAACTCAGTTATGCGTTTGCAAGATAATGGGATTTAGAGACCTAATTTTTGTTCGAGTCTTGTCCCCCCCCCCTCCCTGCCGGCTAAATGGCTACTACTGGGGACGTGAAAAAATTCGTGGCAGTAGTACATAAGATGATGAATTTAAAAGGAAAACTAGTTATCAGAGTTAAGTAGACATAACTAGTTAACGAGTAGTAGACATAACTAGTTAACTGGTAATAAATGCACTTAATTTCGGGTGCTTATACATTGTCATTGGAATTTGAACCTTTTACCGTGGACGGTAGAGTTGCTTTTTCACGGCACGTTATCTTCAATAGAAAAAACCTTGTCCTTCAGGTGGTCGCTAACCGAAGGTGGTCGCGTAACCGGCGAAACGACCCTATACATTGGTGTGTTATAAAAATAATCATATTTACGATTATTTACGAGGGTAAGCTATCATGAAAACCCCAAAAGCCCCTTTTAAGTCCGCATTCTGTGACAGACGGGCAACTACGGAACCCTACCCTGCGCGTGGCCCGACACGCACTTGGCCGCTTTTAATGGTAAGTGGTTTCATAAAGTTTGTTAGTACTGGTCATGAGGTAAGTAAATATACATATAGTAATGGCAGTCTCACTTGACTTGCTTTAAATTAGTGCTGATCTCTAAAATCTCTTGTGGGTATGTGCCTACAGGAGATTCTACTGAAACTCATAAAACCGAACAAGTCAGAACCAGAAAGCCTGATTATAAAAGTTTTGATTAGCGGACACTACTTAGTCCGTTTCGGCTGGCATTAGATAGGTATAAAATGAAAAGTCAACAGATTAACGCACGATGTTGCTGAATCTTTTCGCAGGATTTAATTTAACCCTATTATTCGTTGCACGTCGCACCCCGGCACCCCGCATGTAGGGCGCTTTAAGATAATAAGGATAGCAGCGGCCTCCATTATTTGGGATGCGGACCCTGTGCAGTTGCGCACCAATGAAATTGAGCTTAGCTATTGACGTGCAATTTAAATCAATCAACATCGAGTTGCTGTCAACTCAAGGGAACACAACACAGCTATTAATCCTACTATAGGCAATAATCATTTGTCGTAGAAATATGAATATACTACTGTTTTTTTCAATTATTTATCATCACAAGGAATGGTATTAATTTAATGGAAATATAATATATGGTTAGTAAAACAGTTCACATACCTATGTCAGTAGGTATTAAATATGCGAGGACAGAATACAATTAGTGTCAAAAACCAGGGGGTCACGGTAACCATAGTACATTATTGTCGAAGCTAGGGAAGTAGGCAATTGCTGGCTGAGTATTAGTTTTAAACGGACGACTTTTGGGACGACCACGTCAATTTTCTATATTTTCCGTAAAAAGAATTAGCCACTGTATGTTAAAACAGAATATTTTTTGCATTGCCGCCTTTTAATTTTTTTTAATAATAAGTTGGAAGTGTATTTTTCTTCCGAAAGCGCCATAAGTTATTTGAGACAACTAAAAAGTCGCGATGAGTCACAGCTACTGATCTTCCGTTTTGGCTGTTTAGGACCTATGCCTTTTATTTATATGCCGGTTTCAACTTTTTAAAAATTTTGTACCACGACAAATAAGGGAATTTGTATACAACATTGTAGTCGAGCAAAATCGAGCCGGCAAGGTTTTTAATTTTTTAAATGTTGACTAACCATAAACTATGCACTTCACGTCCTGATTTTTTACCAATAATAAAGTCAACATTGCCGATGATTTTTGAGAAAAATTAGTTAATTAACTGTTGTGCCAAAAATGTGTGTACCTACAATAAAATATTTAGGTCAATATCAACACATTACGAGTAACATGGACGTTTTTGTAAACTTCATTGTCCGGTTAACCATCAGACAATGTAAATCTTTAAGTGGGCGTGAATATCATTTACGAAAAGGATCGGAGTCTCCAAGGATAAAATCCCCATATACGCAGCAAAAACAAAAGCAAATTGTTGTCTTGTAATTACAATAGGATTTGCCTTTTGCATACGAAATCACTCGGCTCCGCTAGAATAAGCAGATGTTTGTTTATGCTTACCGACATCAAAGTAAATCATATCATCAGTTGCGAAAATACATAGTATCAATTTACTGACGGGTTTGCAAAGTATCATATGACATAAACAACCGGCATCATTAAAAACATTGATTCAAACCATATGTAACATCAGCCAAACGAAAGATGTAGTAATTCTTAATAGATCTTCAAGTAATTAGGTGCACTTGGCATAAAGAAATAAAATTGTAACAAACAGATGTAACTAGGTTATACCTGTATAGTCTAGGCT
Organism: Epinotia demarniana; assembly: GCA_945867215.1. Classification (NCBI taxonomy): domain Eukaryota; kingdom Metazoa; phylum Arthropoda; class Insecta; order Lepidoptera; family Tortricidae; genus Epinotia; species Epinotia demarniana. The sequence goes on from OX244263.1 coordinate 20,572,260, forward strand.
AGGGTCAACACAATAACATATCGTTTAATTAATATCGCGATATGTGATATGAGGTAATACTCGGGCAAGGGTGCGAACCTGAAGACCTCGAAAGCCTGACCTTTACCGATGTGATACAGAAAACAGTGACGTGCCCGTGGGTGTGGGCGAGCTGCGATGCCTGCGATTATGCTTCTACTGTACATATTTGTCTGTTGTTTCAGGACTGTTTACTGAATCGAAAATACAGTGTACTGACAAACCTACCACACTTCTTTCTTACACGAAGTGCCTTTATTGTGACATTCTAGTAAGTATGGTCCTGGTGCCCGCTACCCGCCGGCGCTCAGAGCGAGATGTGCGGCGTAATGCAAATTAACGTTTATTTATCTCTGCTTTGCACGGGCAGTAGAGCTTAGCATAAAGCATAACAATAGTCGGACATGCGTATGAAGTATATTTACGGCTATCCGTAGTGTCCTCAAGTCGATGTATAAAAGTCTCATAATTTGCGGATACCTATACGTCTATAACGCACTTTTTTAACTGACTCAGGGAGCGGTATTGGCTTCTGTAGAGGTGGCAGGAGAATTGTGCATTAGGAAATGGCTGGGTGTTAAATTTTTTCTTCTTCTTCTACCTTCTAGTACCTCTACCTCCTAGTGGTTTTAGCGCCCGTCCTTGAGAGCGTTTTGCCGGGGGCGCTTTCGTTCACCTAATTTTGTAAGTCCTATTATTGGAACTCCGAAAATATTCTTCATAAAATTTCACATCATGATAATCATTAGTCATAGTCATCAATGATGGTAACCTTTCGAATTCATAATGACAATAATCATATATTTCTCATATCCTAACATTACGCTTCATATTTTTTCATCATAACACTCCGTTTTAGCTAAATTCATAATTATTATGTATGCAACTGTGTTTTAGATGTACTGCGACACTACGCGCACGAACCGAGCGAGCGAAGTGAGTGTGCCGCGGTAGCGGCCGGCGAAGCGCCAGAAAGGATTTTTAGGGTTCCGTAGTCAACAAGGAACCCTTATAGTTTCGACATGTCCGGCTGTTTGGCCCTCTTCGGCTTAGCTTAGTAACTCTTACTTTAAAAAAATGCGTTGGTATCAGCGTTGGTATAATATAAATCAATGACGACGACAAAACAGTAGATAAAAAGCCCCTACACTGTGCTTTGCCCGACACGCACTCACGCTTTTTATAATTAATTTACTTAGCGTAAGCGTTTATTCATTAAGAAAAAGAAAATTATGAGTTGAAGTATGTTCTTAGTATTTTATGACAGCCAATATGGGCCCCGTTTCGCCACTTAATCCTATTACCCGCAGTGTGCTCCCAACATTGATGATGCTTGATACAGGATGTCTATTTTAGGTATTGGCATTGTGTGTCGGTAGGTACCCAATCCGTGCACAGTAATAATTAGTAATCGTAATAAAACATCGCCAGCATGTACAGTCGACGTCAAAGATATATATGTATTTTTACAAATTCTGTACCTTAATTCATTTTAATACCGCGGAAAATGTATACATATATCTGACACCGACTGTAAGACACCGTTCTACAATAACACCGTTGATTTGACATATTCAAGAATCAGGGCCGCTATTGCAAAATGTCAGAGAAAATGTTGAGTGCATGAGGTTTTAAAGATAATTTTCAGGTAACATAATACATTATAATATACCTACCTATAAGAAGAACAATATACTTATGTTAAAAAATAATATTTGTTGGTAATAAGAGGTGGCCAATAATTAGTCGAACTCTTGACAAAAGGCAAGTTACATATGTATTTATACATACTACTATATTTAATTGACTATCATACCATTTAGTCTTTAGTGAGTTTTTAGACTTAAATAGCTTTAGATTATGACATATATGTAGGTACTAAAATGTTACTTACTTACATGGCTACGAACATATGGAACAAATTTTCTTGTAAGTAATGGGAATTCCAAGAAATCTTTCCAACTCATTACACTTCCAGGTGCAAAGAGTGGCAAACATGATGTGACCCCAAACGAAATTAGGTATGTAATAGTACATTGTGATACAAGTGAAGTATGTTGATAATAACATTACATCAGAGGCGCAATTGTTCACGCGAGCCGCAGGTGAGCGTGATAAGAGAGCCGAAAATGTGACCTCACGCGTTTCATACGACGTTTTTCAAAATATTTTGTGAGGAAAAATCCTTTTCATGAGATGAAATTGTATAGGCCAGCCAATTAATTTTCTTTACTTAATGATGGTGACAGGTTTGTAGTCACATATTGTACAACGCCAAGAATTTCCATTGGCATCCATTATATTTATCACTTTTCTAGTAACCACGAGTCAACATTTATAAAGAGAGAAAAAGAAAGAAAGAAAGATACATTTATTCACAAACACACATTTATGATAATGACCAAACACGTATTAACAATGTTTACAAATATTTGTGAAAATTAAATAAATATTTTCGTTTTAAAATCTTTATTAATTCATGTAAAATGTTATCAAAAGTGAATAGTTTTCTAAATTTTACTTTTCTTTATCATATCCAAAAAGAAATAGTCAATTAAGTAACAAAAAGGATTTAATTAGTTTATTCGAGTAAGAATCCATTTCCCGAGAATTAAAAAAAAAGCTGTACATTCTGTACTACCCGGTTAATTTAAAAACCGTGTTCATGCATACATCTTGCTGCAAGGTTCCAACGTGACTTAATCGGTATATAACCATAACACACGAGTTTCGTAATGTTATAAAACACGCGTGTTTAATACCCAGGATTAGAAGCCTAAAAGCGACATAATAAGAGGTAGGTTACAAGCAAATGTGTTGAAAAAGAATTTAGTTATTTCAATATGCGTATTGTGCTTTTGGAAATAGGATATTCACACAATGGACCATCGCGAATACACCCAAACAATTTCGTTGAAAACAACAATATTGTTCGATCCGAAATAATGGGGGCCTTACAAGAATATTTATGAGCCTCAATACGCTGAGAGAGAACAAAGTCATGACGTATGTAAATATGTAAAATTCTGTCTTCCACTCAATAATGGAGATACGAACTTAACGTCAAACGCAGAAACGGTGCGTTGGATGTTAAGAAACTAAAGTAAAGTTCGATGTCTTAGAACATATAACGTCAAAGCCAAAATCAATATCGTACCTAAATGTATTATTTTACAAGCACTGTGCACTTTTATTTATCTTCACCAAAGGATTTCAATAATATCAATGTTTTTTCTTCTTTCAGCGTGCGTATCTACTCCGACGTTCGCATTCAGCGCATTAACCTTTTAACCGCTACGATTGTATAAAATATTATTATAGTATTTGTACCTACCTAATGCAAAGGTGTGCACTTTGTCTCTCGATCGGTGTCAGCTAAACAGGAAAATACTATAAAGTACATATGTACTATATGTAAATAGAGCCTCTGTCAGATATGTTAAAATTTCTTTTTGAACCTCAAAGGTAATTCAAATATTTTTTTTAAAAGTGGTTCTGATTATGTTCAATAATCAGGCACAACTTTATACAATGTATTATTTAGAAGTTAATTAATTATATCGAGCACATTATTTTAAATGTAAAGTTTCCATGAAATATAAATCTTGAAGTAGATACCAATAATTGTTATTGTTATGATGGAAGTGTACCTGTTTGTGTGTGTGTGTATATTTGTTTATATTAATATAAGCAATAATGGTGATACCTAGTCATCCCTGTTAATTAGTCATTACATAGTAATTCCAATTACGGCTAAATATTTGAAAAATATCTGGTATTTTTACCTATAAGTACCAAAGTGTACTTTTAATTTACGGCATTGAATTGTCAGTATTCAATGTAAATCTTTTATTAGTTTACACATTATTTTATAAAATCCCAAATGAAACGATTAAAAAACAGATAAAAAACTAAATGAAAAAACTTTAGAATCGATAAAAAGTATAATCAAGTTTATTGCATTCATGTTGTTACATAGATATTACGTTTTAGGTAGTAGAGGTCCACAAACAGTAAAATATTTGAAGTGAAATTGCAGACTACATCCTTATATCCCATTATATAATTATTATTTGCGCTTCCTTTTAGTCGAATTTCAGCTGTAGGGTGTGAAACCGTAAGCGATGTTCGTTAAAATCGAATTTGTATAATGCCAGTGCCATATTTATAATGATCGGTCGTATGTGTATATATTATGACTGAGTGTTTAAATATATATATTGTAAATGTGTGTATGTGTATATTGTAAATTATGCGCCTGTGTAGTTTAAAGATATAGTACCTACATACCTACTTATAAGTATACTGTGCCATGCTTACAATGCCCTGAACACTCATTTTGTGAAGTAATTAGGGAAGAAAATAGTTAATACCTAAGGTTATACATTTCATGAATAATCATTACTATACTACAAAATAAGACATATATCATCCTTCTAGCGTTATTCCCGGTTCTGCCCTAAAGGAGCCCGGGGTCCGCTTTGACACCTAATCCCAAGATTTGGCATATAATAGGCACAAGTTCGCAAAATAAAAAAGAGAAATGCTGGCCAGGAGAGAGCTACCCGTTATACATACCTACGAAAGCTATTTTTCGAGGTATGATATCTATCTGCAGAATAAAATACATAATAGTACATACACCGCTTAGTACCGTTGACCTACAATAAAGAGCACCATTGAAAAACAAAAATATGGTGTGAAAATACGATAAGGAGTTTTATGATAGTAGTTTGAACGATCAGAGAGCATCTAATTCTTTCGAAGTAAACAATTTCCCTAAATAATAAAATACCTAATATAGATCACAAATGTGAGGCCCAGTGCCGAAGGAGAAAACGATGATACGAACGCAATTTTTTAAGACATATGAACGATTAGTGGCCAATTTAGCACTAAACAGATTCACCACATACTTATTGAATAGGTTTATGTAAGCAGGACATTTAGTTGGGGTTTATAGATACGCATTCTCGAATAAAACCTAATCAAAACGTACGGAGGTGAATATGCCGCAGTATAATTAGTAGTAGTAATAATTGTTGTTTTTACTTGACTAATTAATTATCTAGTTTAACTACCTACGGTAAACAAACGATGCTTCACAAAAGCTATTTACTACACATTGATGTAAGTATATAATTGTCCATGCTTAAGTATAGGTGCTAGGTAATATGTATCTATGTAAATACTTTTTATTCATTCAATTTACATAATTTGAACATGTTTTACAGTGTAATATGTAAACGTGTTTTCCACGGAGCGTCTGGCAAGTATACCTTTATAGGCAAGGGCTATTCGTTGACTCTCGAAATCCCAACCCTAACCCATCCAGCACTTTTTTAAACATCCCAACCGTTTCGCGTTTTTTACTTTGTGTTTTTTCATCCCATTGTGCTAGTGTAACCACATATTTAACTTTATTATATAAATTATTTCTTAATTATCTGTACGTACATACATCACATACGTTTGTATATATCTGTAGTAGGTATGTTGTGTTGCGTTCCGTGGATCACGTACGGTGCTGTCTGAAAATCAGCGCTGTAGGTGTCTGTCTGACACCTCGGCATAATGCTGAGACAGCGACCGATTCGCTGCCGCGAAGACACACAATATGTGTCAATTGTATTTAGGTCTACTCCCTTTATCTCTGTGTGTCTTTTGTGTAATGAACAAATGTCTTTTTTTCTATATATTATAGTTTTTTACTTTTTTATACTTTTGCCAAACTTTTCTTAAACTTGCGTATGTATTGAAATATAATGAAGAAAAAACATATAGAAAATTACCCCCCATGACCTTAAACCCACATGCGTATGTATGCACGTTGCATAGAAAGTATGGATGGATGTAATTGACACTTTCCAAACGGGGCTACGACGATTTTGAAGACGTCATTTACGCGGGAGGCCGACTTCTTAGATGTTGTTGTCCGGTTTTGGGGTCCGTAGTCGAGTCATAGTCACGTTTCCAACGCGCGTTAGGACAGTCCGACAGTCCAACTGTCAGTTTTCCATAAAAAAATGACATTTAGATCTACCTAACGTACGTACAGTCAGCGTCATATAGTTGGTAAGTAGCATCCAGAGTAGCCAAATATTGCGTAACACACCCTTATTCTTAAAGACGTGTAAGTACCGACATATTTGGCTACCTTGACTGCTACTAAGTCTACTAACTATATGACGCTGCAGGCACAATGCGTCACGTGATCGACCTGCATGAGACATGGCTAACAAATACTAAAAGATGGAGCTGGTATCCGAGAGTGAAGTATATGTTCGACGGAAACCCGTACTTACCTTAACAACATGCACTTCAATTGCAAATTAAATTAATTACCTAGCGTCAATTACAGGCCACAGTGCTTTTCAAGTCCAAGGTCCTTCCGCACATCTCCCTCCGGTGACATATTATGCACGCAACCGTTGCTAAGCAAGTTTAAACAATGAACATATCAAACGGTTAGTGATGCTCTAAAGCCCTACAGCCCCTACAGCAGAAATATATTCGTTATGATAACTGAGATAAGGTATAAAATCAAGTGATCGAGGTTTTCGTCAAAAGGCAAACTCCATTGTGGCAACGAAATCCACACACACAAGAAACGGAATTGACAATGAAATCATTATTAGTGAATGCCAGTCGCTCGCTAATATTAATTACCAAGTCGGTGATGCAAATTTAAAATACCAACGATGGAATATTCATTAAAAAACATGTAGGTACCTACTGACTCATAAATAAATAACAAATTTGTAGGTGTATAATGATTAATTTGCTGTAATATCAAGTGGAATTGTATGCGGCATAAAGAGTTTTCCTTATGAAAATTGTCAGTAAAAGGTACATACGTATATCATTTGAACTTTTGTACCTAAGTATCTCTGAGTGACACTTTGCCAAATTGGTTCGAACAAATTAGCATATTTTCATAGGACCGCTAACTTTTAGCATTCGTTTAAATAAACCCTACCTAACCAAATCACAAATTGATTCATTTGGAAGAAAAAAATCCGGGCGACTAAATTAAGTAGCACACGACATATCCGGAAAAAAATGGGAGCATCTCCAGATAGTTATAAACTCTACTCGGTATCATTGTATTTACGATTGAAGATAAATGTAACTATCGAACGTGATCAATTAGGTTTGAGCGTTCTGCTGTCATCAGAAATTGTGCAATAGCCTGGCTTCTAATTGAAGCACGGTATAACAATATACGTGCACTAGGTACTATCAGCTGAAACGCCTGTCCACAAAACAAGAAAAAGCTATGAGAAAAACTGTAGTAAAACAAAAAATAAATAAAACAACTAACCACTGAGTGCTGCCACATATTCCCTCCACTTGCGGCTGATGCTCATTGCTGGTGTTCACGCGAAAATTTAAAATAAACATTTATAGTTGTTTGTTGGAATCGGACATGCGCGCGAATAGGCTTGTGTGTTGATACTGGAAACGGCGCGCTGTGGTCTGTTCGCGATAATATTAGCCCGCCACGTGCTGGCCGCGTTTCATCGGCGGCGTGAATGGCTGCTGGTGGCTGTGCGATTGCATGTAGTACGCTCCGGTTTTGTTGACAGTACTGTCGAGACTGGCGACGATCGGCCGCGGCGGGGCGCCACCGGCACGCTTCTGTTGCCTCGTACCCACCACTTGTGTGCTTTATCATTCATGGGCATCTGATAACGTCATTTTGTGCGTACACGTTGCGTGGTCGTTAGTAGTAAGGATCGGCATATTCATTGATCGGCACATAACGCAACAGTTTTCGGGTACATGCCGATTATCATTACCAGGGTTTTTTGACGGTTTACCCATCTCTTTAGCATTGCTATTTGATCTGTAATGCTGTGGTAAACTATGCCTTCGTGTAGAATCGTGTTACATTGTCGAGTACAATAGAATGTGACACGATACCTAATCTGCGTTGTGATGATAACCACCGTGGTATTATATGTAATAGGGATCAGCCAAGCATGAAGACTGCAAGTCATTTGATGAGACATTGAAAAAACAAGATTAAAATATGGCGACTATTTTGTAGCAACTTGGTCATAGTCTGGTATAACAAGTGCCTAGTTAACATTAGGCAGTAAAACATAAATTGAAAACTATGACTCACATTATTAACTGCTTATACGAATAGGTAATAATGTACGAACTCTCCTCTCCCCTAGTAATTCTCGTGGCAATTGGCCGTTAATTAATCCTGCCATGTCAATTGTTAGTAGGTAGGTACTTGATGTTTTTTTTTAATCGGCAATAATTTGTGCCAGTTTTACATGAATTTGGATAGTATACAACTACAAAAAAATACAAACAAAAACAATAGCCTTTTCCTTTCGTTCACCCTGATTTAGTGACATCATTAAGGGTACCTACACGCATACTTATGTAGGCGGATGATTATCAGTTGTAAAGCAACGATGAGACACCTACGTATGTATATCTAAGTGAAATCTACATTTGCGTTGCATTGCACATATTTGGCAATAGTTCACAATACCCATTATAATGTGTCCAAGCCTGGGACCTCTGGTCCGCATCCACCGAATGATTACGGATTCTGAACCCAGCCAAGCGTACAGGGAGGCTGCAATGGATATAACCACCTAGATACTATTTAAGCTGCTGGCCGGCGAATTATTGAAAAAAATGTTCGGAATTATTTTGGAGAATCATTTGTAGGTTATTACTGTAAGTATTTCAGGCTCGTTTTTATGGAATTCGGAACCCTTCGTTTTCCTGAAGTTTCTAACGACATGTGAATTCAACATTCCAATAGGTCTTTAATTAAGTACATATTAGAAATAACCAAGTATAGTAGATTTTATTTCATTAAGTAATGTCTAATTAAATTGCCATCCATTTTTTTGAAGATTTCCAGTATTACATTCATAACTGGATTTGCATTAGTTAACACGCTCCATTTTTGATAATCCTAATTTCGTTAATGTAATTAACGGAACGTGAAAGGGCTTAACGCCTGACCCCCTAGCACACTAAGTTTTATGTCGGACATAAAGCATTCGTCCCATTCTGGCCAATATGCGACTGCAAGAGGGACAAATGCTTTATATCCGACATAAAACTTAGTGTGCTAGGGGGTCTGAAATAGTTAATTATCGAAGGGGTACAACATTTTAATTATTCGCAGTTCTGTTGGCAATCGCCGGATCCAGCGTCGTGCGCGCCACCTAGCGGCACTTCCAGGCGACACAATCAACTCCAACATGGTGGTGTCGTGATGCAGCGCCATCTACCGGCGCAACGATGTCATAGTGCTCAGCGCGCCCCGCCAGGGATCTGCTACAACATGGCGTGGTGGGGATCCCGAGCCTTTAAAAGGGGCTGCATCACTTTCAGGAGCCTCTTATCCGACCGACAACCGATAGGCGACGATCATATTTGTGATTATACTAAATAAATGTACATTGGTACCTATAGTTTATCATTAACTTAAAATATAACCTGTAGGCTTACATCAGAAGTGTTCTAACCTACGTTCATAATGGGTAAGCGTAGTAAACGCTCAAAACGAAGACGAACGAGGCAATGTTCGAGTTCGAGTTCATCGAGTGGTATTAGCATTATCTCTGCAAGGACTCCGTCACCTCCACCACCAAAAAGGAAAAAGGTATCACAAAAGGCTGATACCTCAACTGTAAGTACAAGCTTGGCTTCTACTTTGAATAATATGATACCCGAATTTAACCCATTGAATGATGACATATGTGCTTGGCTGAATATTATCAAGAACTACGCGCAAACTTTTTCATGGGCTGACGAAATTATCCGGTATCAGGCTTTAAACAAATTAAAAGGTCCAGCTAAAGTTTGGTACGATTCTCTGTTGCGCACGGACTGTTCCTGGCCATCATGGAAATGGCAGGATTGGCAGAAGAAATTAGCATCTAGTTTTCAAAGACGCCGGAATATGTTTGAGCTATTAAAAGAAATTGTCGAGAACAAACCAAACGACAATCAGTCTCTTTACGAGTGCTATTTCGAACAGAAATGTAAAATTGATAGATTGTCGTTGAGTTTTTCAGAACAAGATATTATGTCAATTATTGTTGGCAATATAGGTGATAGCGGTATAGGAGCAGCCATCGAGGCTAGCAATTTTGCAAGTAGCGATCAGTTGGCAAGCTTTTTACACGGCCGCGTATACAAATGTACTAAAAACGCGAGACAACTAGGCGCGAACCCTCGTGAAGATTCAACGAAAAGTGAAATTCACACATCGTCTAGTCACAACGCGGCACTACCGATAGTATCTAATTATCATAGCTTACCAGAACAACCCGCGGCCGCTCGTAACACTAGTAATCAAACACAGCAGCGAAAACAGATCAAATGTTATTACTGCGGTGGAAACCACAGAAAAGTAAATTGTGATGTCAACAAACCGACGAACAAAAGTCAATGCAACTATTGTAACAAGCAAGGACACACTGAAACTGAATGTTATCATAAAAATAATGCACCCAAATTAGAGAAACAGGAAACTAAATTTGTTTCTACCCCCGACCCGCGGAAAAAGTTCGTAAAAAATATTGTTTTGGATAATATCGAATTCGAAGCTTTCATTGACACTGGCAGCAGCTGTTCACTCATATCTGCGTCTGTGCTACAAAAATACCTTATAAAAAAAGTCCTGTTGCCCTCGCCTGTTACATTGCAGGGCTTTTCAAAGGAAAGTTTAAAGACGGTTACACACAAGATAACAGTTGATCTGAAAATTGATTCGGTGTGTTTGACGGGTATAGATTTTTATATTATAGATGATTTAGCCGATTGCGAGATATTAATAGGTAGGAATGTGACCGAACGATCGGATTTGATATATTCACGTGTTGGAAATGCATTAAAGTTCGATTATGCGTCTTCTTTTAATGAATTCTGTAACAATATCGTCGATTTCGAATTGAACGCAGACTCTCATCAGAACGAACTGGTAGGACTTTTCAAAAACTATACTGGGTGCATAGCATCAAATATTAAGGAACTAGGGAAAGTTAATGGCCACGAGATGGTAATTAATGTTACCAATCACCAGCCAGTTCAATACAGACCCTTTAGAGCCTCTATCCCGGACCGTAAGATAATCAGGGAAATGGTGAATGAACTTTTAGAAAACAACATCATACGGGAAAGTCATTCACCATATGCAAGCCCAGCTTTGCTTGTCAATAAGAAAAATGGAGAGAAAAGGCTCTGCATCGACTATCGAGCATTGAATAAAGTCACAGTCAAGGACAAATACCCCATGCCGCGTATTGAGGACCTGGTAGATAGGCTTCAAGGTCACGAGTGCTTCACAAGCTTATACTTGAAAAGCGGTTATTATCAGATTGCGATGAGTAACGAATCGATTCCTAAAAGCGCCTTCATCACAGAAGACGGTCATTACGAGTTTTTAAGACTCCCGTTCGGTTTAGTTAATGCTCCAAGCTGTTTTCAGAACATGATGAACAAGGTCTTGGGAAACTTAAGGTTCGGAAATGTTTTAATTTATTTAGATGATGTTTATCTTGTAACTGACACAATAGAAGAGAATTTTAAGTTGTTAGAAGAGGTCTTAGACATATTCAAAAAGAATGGGCTGACGTTAAACCTAAAGAAGTGTCATGTTTTCAAAAGAGAAATAGAGTTCCTCGGATATAAAATTAAACCAGGTTGTGTTATGCCTAATGAAAATAAGCTAGAGGCTGTATGCAAATATTCCGCTCCCAAAACTGTCCACCAACTTCGACAGTTTCTAAATAAATAAATAAATAAATATAAGGGCACACTCTTACACAAATCGACCTAGTCCCATAGTAAGCTCAGTAAGGCTTGTGTTATGGGTACTAGACGACGATATATATAATAGATATAAATACTTAAATACATAGAAAACATCCATGACTCAGAAACAAATATTCATGCTCATCGCACAAATATTTGCCCTAACCGGGATTCGAACCCAGGACCTCTTGCTTCATAGGCAGGGTCACTACCAACTAGGCTAAAGCGGTCGTCGTTTCTCGGTTTAATTAACTATTTTAGGAAATTTATAAAATACTGTGCCGTTATTTCGGCTCCTTTGAGCAAACTTTTGAAAAATGACATTTCTTGGGATTGGGGTTCTGCTCAGGAGAAGGCATTTCAGATGCTCAAACACAAGTTAACGTCAGACAGCGTTTTAGCCATGTTCGATCCAAATAGGGAGTGCGTCTTATACACTGATGCAAGTAGGGAAGGTCTTGCCGGAATATTAATGCAGGTAACAAGCGAAGGCGAAAAGCCCGTGCACTTTTACAGCAGGCAAACCACAGACGATGAAAAAAAGTTCCATTCATTCGAACTGGAATTGTTGGCAATCGTTTGTTCCCTGCAAAAATTCCGGTTATACCTATTGGGGTCCATATTTAAAATTGTCACTGACTGCAACGCGGTTCGATTTGCGTTAACTAAAAGAGAGATAATTCCCCGGATCGCACGATGGGTTTTATCCACGCAAGAGTTTACCTTCGACACCTTGCATCGTGAAGGTAAACAAATGCAGCACGTGGATGCACTAAGTCGCAACCCTGTGCCATCCGGAGAAAGATCAGAAACTGAAATAGTAATGTCAATAACAGAAGCGGACTGGTTGCTGTCGGTACAATTACAGGACCCCGCGTTACAGAAAATTAGAGAAATGATAGAGTCTGGTGATGTTGACAGTAACAAAACTATATTTTCTCAATATGAGGTGCTAGGTGGAAAAGTCTATAGAAGAACTGCCCATGGTCGTCGTTGGGTTGTACCAAAAAAATGCATATGGCAAATAATTAAATGCAATCACGACGACCTAGGACATTTTTCTGTAGATAAGACAGTAGAACGGATAGGAAGTCAGTATTTGTTTGCAAGGATGCGACATATAGTGAAAAAGTACATAAAGAACTGTTTGAACTGCATTTATTATAAAAATAAAGGTGGTCCTAAAGAAGGAGAGTTATACCCGGTGCCCAAATACGCTCAACCTTTTCACACACTCCATCTGGACCATTTAGGCCCATTTGTGAAAACTAAGAATAAAAATGAATATAAATATTGGTTGTCGTCGACGCTTTCACAAAATTTGTGTTTCTTTCGGCCGTATCGTCAACAAAGACAATTTGCGCAGTAAAAGAATTAGACACTATATCAAAGTCATTTGGTAATCCGAAAAGAATAATAACAGATGCCGGCTCATGTTTTACCTCTAGCGAGTTTATGCAATACTGCTCAAGTAGAAACATCCATTTGCACACTATCGCCACGGGTATGCCTCGTTCAAATGGGCAAGTGGAGAGATTTAATAAAACGGTATTAGAATCTTTAAAAGCAATCGGTGCGGACACGACAGACGATAGGTGGGACCAGTACATTAAACCTCTACAACAAGGGTTGAATAGTACATTTCATAAAACTATTAAAGCAGTCCCAAGTGAGGTCTTCCTCGGTTACCGGCTGCGTATGGATAGTGATAGTTTGGCCCCGGATAATGAGTCGCATATACTAGACGTGACAAAGTTGCGTGAGACGGTGAATGATAATATTAAAACAGACGCTATAGTACAAAAACAAAGATTTGACCGACCAAGAATCAAAGCACATAAGTATACAGAGGGTGATCTGGTTTTAATAAAAATCCAAAGCCAGAATAATGATGGGAGAAGCAGAAAGTTGTTACCGACGTTCAAGGGACCCTTTCAAGTAAATAAAGTGCTGGGTAACGACAGATACGAGGTGACGGATGTGAAAGGTAGTGAGAGAACGGCTAAACGGTACACCGGAGTAACGTCCGCGGAGAACATGAAGCCGTGGATAAAAATTGACGATTGGGATTTTTACGATTGAGAGTATGTATAGTATATAATATGAAAGTTATTTTATTATGATTTCGAACAAGTTTCGAAATTTACAGAGTAACTAGACTTCGCTTACATATCACTGTTTTTTTTTATCTCCCCGTGTTGGCAAGTGGAGGTAGTAAAACAATGAAAACACATTAACAATTTAGACCTTTATTTAGAAACATGGTATTTCTTACATTTTGGAGTTTAGCGAGTCAAGATAAAATGCTTTATTTACGGAATCATTGCGAACTGCATGTATACTTTCCTATTATTGACCTATCCAAGTGAAGCTGAAAATCTTAAGTGCGGCAATGTGCCCTTTAAGTACAAGAGGTTCCGATGGATAAAGGTATATAACTAAGTGCGGCTATAGCCCTTTAATGGATGCCTGGAGTTCGGAGCTTGGATGAGGCAATAAGGAATATACTCGAGTCGGGATGTTTTCCGTTACATGTACTGACTTTTTACTGATTATGTTCGTGGTTATGTTACAGCATTCCATCTTAACTCGGGAGGTGACCGGGGCGGTGCACCATGCAGAATGGCCGTGTTGGCAATCGCCGGATCCAGCGTCGTGCGCGCCACCTAGCGGCACTTCCAGGCGACACAATCAACTCCAACATGGTGGTGTCGTGATGCAGCGCCATCTACCGGCGCAACGATGTCATAGTGCTCAGCGCGCCCCGCCAGGGATCTGCTACAACACGGCGTGGTGGGGATCCCGAGCCTTTTAAAGGGGCTGCATCACTTTCAGGAGCCTCTTATCCGACCGACAACCGATAGGCGACGATCATATTTGTAACTGTGTTTATACTAAATAAATGTACATTGGTACCTATAGTTTATCATTAACTTAAAATATAACCTGTAGGCTTACAGTTCATATAAGCATAAAAGTAGCCCAGTAAATGTACTACCTATTTATAGTTTTTTTTTACTAATTTTCCGACATTTGCAATTTGATTTTGCACTTATTTATTTTGGCACAATCGATATCTCCAGGATCCAGGAGGATACAGGCTTCATAAGATTTGGTTTCAATTGGCCAAATAAAAAAGAAAATAGGACACGAAATAAAAGCTTGCGTAAGTCATCTTACTTAACTGGAAACATTAATTATTTTATTTATTTTGTTTTGTCGCATTATAATTAATGTAATAAAATCTAACTTTTACATTGGGATCGTTACAGATTAACTGCGTACGTTCCGAGGAGCTCTCTTTTAATTGATTGACCCTGTTGGGATTATTGATTATTGAGCGTGGTAAACCAATACCCAGCCACCGGGTTCTTGAAATTTGTTACCATATTCTGCCGCAGCCCTGATCTAGTTTGGTTAGATCGTTGTTATATTAATTAATATCTGCAAGAGGGCTTGGATAACACATTTCCTTTGTTCTCAAGGCCATCAAATGTTGATGACGTTATTAAATATCTGCGTTTTGAAAGAAGTATTGTTCTTTGAGCATGGAAAATACCTCTATCGCCATAGCAAACAGCTGTGTTGGTATTATTCACCATGCATACCGAAAACTCAAGTGAACAACTGTTACTCTGATATCTGAATATACATGTATGGTACGAATATCTATGGGTCAAGTTATACTAGGACCTAGTGGTGAGGTGAGTAGGGACAGGTGGTGAACCATATAAGATAATTGTAAGACGCTCCTTACTTACGGAATTACTTAATTGTATATCCAATTCTATCCTGTGCTTAATAAAGTTTGATACAGCATAAAATGATAACTAAGTACGAGTTTTTTGAACTGGTCAAACACTCGTATTGTTTTAGGCTAGGCGCGAAGGGCGAGTCGTATCCAAGGTCGATTTGAAAGTCATGTGGCTTCTGAAACTTCAGTATATACCTACCTACTTAATGTGTATACCTACCTACTATAATGATGGATTTCGTAACATTTCGTGTTTTGAGAATTAAATTATAAGTTCAGTATTTGTATACAACTTAGAAGTTTGTGTATCAACGTATATCTGTATACATAGGTAGGTACGTACTTAAAATACCGGAAAATCATCCCTTAAAGGGGTGAAAAGAGTGGAAGTTTTTATGGGAGTGCGATTATACATGTTCCGTCTGTGGGAAGTCTAATAGCATATTTTCTTTGTATTAATAAGTATACGTGGACAAAGTCATGGGCAAAAATTAGTAAGTATTATATTAATGAGATAGGTACTGTATATTACTTAGGTACTTATGCTTTTAGAGGAATTAATCAACGAAACTTCATGTATCATATGGATAAACTCCCTTTTTTAAGTCGGTTTATTTTTTGGTTGGAAATATAAAACATCCCAACTTATTTTGGTGTTTAAAAACTTTAATGACAAGCATCGCGAGCGCGCCAGAAGAATTGTCTAACTGAAATTGAATTACTTATGTTATGTTACTTATGTGCATTGTACGTACAAAGACGTGAAATCAGTTATCTATCTATTCAAAGCAAATGAGGTATAATTACTTCGGTCTACTATTCCTATTTCATGAACATGAACATGAACATGAACATGAACATAGGTACCGCACCCAGCCAGGAAGCAAGCCTGACCCGGACAAGCCGGATATACCAGGGGGCACAAATTTGTAAGGAGTGACACGCTCTGGGATGGGAAGGGAAGACCGACCAACCGCAGCCAGTCGGCCACAATCGACCGGCTATGCAGCCTTAAGCCAATATTGGAATAGTGGAGAGGTAGGATACTTCGTCGGGGGGTGAGCGTTGGTGAAATGATGCATGTTGCTTCGTATGAAGTCTTCTTGGACCTTCTTGTGTCGGAGGTGGCTCTTCTCTGTGGTTGTTCTCCTCTTCTGATCCTCTGTCAGACTCTTACATCTCGTAGATGCTTCGGGCGGCTTTATTAATTTTATTCAACGAAACGGCGTTTCTGATGGAATTTTGCCTCTTGTAGGTTCGCCAGTGCAGTTTTACGTTCCTTGGAGTAATTGGGCTGATGCTTGAGCACTTTGTGGGCCGCTGTTTTCATGATGCCTGTAATCCTTTCCCATGGCAGTGGCGTTTTTATTTTTTTGTCTTCTGGTTTTCTGTTCTCTGTGATCAGTTCACTTAAAGACTTTTGTATTCTTTTACTGTGGTGGTGTTTTGCAGTTGCTCGTAGTTAAGCGTTTTATAGTTGAACGAGTCTGTTGTTTTGTTTTTGTCTGATCTAGTGGGGACCGTCTTATTAGTTTTGGTTGCGAGGGTTTTTAATTCGCCCCATACGAGTTTGTGATCTGACAAGTTTGAGTGTTCGCCTTTGATGTATCTGAATAGTGGTTTGCCATTGGTCTGTATCATGAAATGGTCAATCTGGGAGGTTTTGTTGCCAGCTCTCCAGGTGGCTTTGCAACTTCTTCGACCATGCGACGTTTTTAATCGGAAATTTTCCCTTGAAATCAGATCTAATAAGATTTCTCCGTTGTGGTTGGTTTTTGGGTGGAGAAGTTTCTTGCCTATTTGGTTTTTCTGTTGGCGCTTGCCCGATTCTTTGTAACCAATGTTTTTCTTGCCTATTTGGTTTTTCTGTTGGCGCTTGCCCGATTCTTTGTAACCAATGTTTCGGTCTACTATTCCTATTTCTGTACATTATAGCTAGGTCCGTTCATACAATTTAGAGTGACTACCCTATTTGAAAGAAAATAATTTTGGCCACACCAACACTTAACAGCGGCGGTAAACGTTATATGGCGCCGGAAACTGTAATTTCTTAGAAAACTGTAAAACTCAAACAATCACGTTTGAAAACATCCGAGCCTAACTGATGACATCAGCCGTTTCTCGGATGCTTATTACTCGAACGACTAATGACCTTCATAAATGTAGATAGGGGAGAGGGGGGCATGACGGGGTAGTTAACGTTGTAAGTCCAATGAAACGTAAAATGCTATTCTTTTTACGGATTTTTAATATTTTTTTCTGGTACCCAGTCTTTCATAATCAATATTTATAAAAAACTAGTTTGATTATTGAATAAAAAACATTAAAACTGCAATTTGTGCAAAAAGCAAAAGGTGACAAGCTAGCTGTCAACCTACTGCTTAGCCAAGTAAAAGCCGTTTCTACGTCTTGATCCTCGACACCAGCCCCCTTATTCTGTAACTTGTTCTAAGCTCACCTCAAAGCTCACCCACAACTATATCTTGACACCGCGATGCGTAGTAACTAAGCGAAGGTAGAGGTCTAGGTTCGTGACGGGTGACCAGCGGGGTGACCCGCTTTACTCGTAACGCGTAGCGAATAACGGCCCAGCTATAATTTGCCCATTTTTACATGCAGCACACGCTACGCTGCCTGATGTGGACTTTAAATAGTGACTATATGAACACATAGAGTTTTCGGAATCACGGACACTATTGTCTGGCGATGATGATTTACGAGTTTCAGCTTTGGTAACCTTTTTTGTATATTTTTACCCAATACCTCATCATGTCCCGTGTGCTTATGGAATTCGGCAAAACATAAAAAATTACGATGGAGTGTTTGAACCCAAACAAGTCCTTACCTGTTGGCGTGATTGTTGATCCATATGAATAAATTAACACCATTTTTGTGCTGGTTATATTGAAGCAACCGCGTCGGTACCAAATGTTAAGGAATATTGAAAAAAAAAAACAGTTTTAGGGATTAAATAACGAATGACACCATTTGTCTAGTCGGTCACTATGCGAACTCATTAACATTATGCCGGCGCATCGCGCATTAGCGAGATTCTGATGCTTTCCCGTCTTACCGACCACGCCGTCTTGCCCGTCTCTCCCCTACATCAAACCTATTTTAGCTAAAATACCGTTAAAATTCGTTGGTCACTGAGGTTTGTATTTGTGAGAAAGGGACAAAACACATTTTTAGTAACAGAGGTTCGTTTAAGGCCGAAACGCACTGACAGCGGTGGCGGAGCGGCGCGGCAGTTGTAATGTTCGAGCTAATATGAAACGATCCGCACAGAGCGGCGCGGTATTATTTTCGTATTGGTTACAAATACAAGGTTACGAACCCTCGCTCTGCACACTGAAGCGGGATGCGGCGGCAGTGTTATGAACGCCTTAGGAATAAATAAGGGGTAAATTCTATCCCAAAATTCATCACCTAAAGGGAAAAAAAAGGTTGGCGAAATTTTGCATAGAATTATGATATAAACAAGTTCCACGCAGACGAAGTCGCGGGCAAAAAGTAATGTAAAAAATTGGTGTAAATTATTGAATGATATCTTTTTCAAATGCTAGCAGCGTTTTTCATGAATTTAATATTCTCCATGGTATATTTACATGGCTATACTTATTGTACGTATTTAAGTACCAATGTATCATCATCACCATCATCATATCAGCCGAAAGACGTCCACTGCTGGACATAGGCCTCCCCCAAAGAATGCCAAAGTGACCGATCCCGAGCCACCCGTATCCAGCGGACTCCCGCAACCTTTGCCAGGTCATCAGTCCACCTTGTCGGGGGCCTACCCACGCTGCGCCTTCCGGTACGTGGTCGCCACTCGAGAACCTTTCCGCCCCAACGGCCATCGGTTCTACGTGCTATGTGCCCCACCCACTGCCACTTAAGTTTAGCGATACGGAGGGCTATATCGGTTACCTTGGTTCTGCTGCGGATAGCCTCATTTCTGATGCGATCACGCAGAGAAACTCCCAACATGGCCCTCTCCATTGCCCTTTGGGTGACTTTGAGCCTTCTTATGAGGCCCATAGTAAGCGACCACGTTTCAGTGCCATATGTCATCACTGGCAACACACACTGGTCAAAGACTTTCGTCTTGAGACACTGCGGAATATTGGACGAAAAGATTTGCCGTAGCTTCCCGAACGCTGCCCAGCCGAGTCGGATTCGACGATTGACCTCTTTCTCGAAGTTGGACCTACCTAACTGGATCGTCTGTCCTAGGTATATATAACAGAGAAATAACATCTCCTTGCCTGACTCCCCGCTGCAGCGGAATAGGTTTCGAGTTCTGCTCCCGGAGTCGGACTGACATAGTGGCGTTCTCGTACAAACACTTCAGCACTTCGATATAGCCATAGTCAACTTGGCACCGCTGGAGAGACTGTAGTACAGCCCAGGTTTCAATCGAATCGAAGGCTTTTTCGTAGTCCACGAACGCTAAGCAGAGAGGCAGGTTATACTCCTCGGTCTTCTGTATAACCTGACGAAGCGTGTGGATGTGGTCTACGGTACTAAAGCCTATTCGGAAACCGGCTTGTTCCGGAGGCTGGAAGTCATCTAGCCTGCGTACGAGACGGTTTGTAATGACCCTCGAAAACAGCTTATAGACATGGCTCAGAAGTGAGATGGGTCTGTAGTTCTTCAGCAGAGTGTGGTCACCCTTTTTGAAGAAAAGCACCACCCCACCTCTGTTCCATGCCTTTGGAGTTCTCCCTTCCAGTAAGACGGAATCGAACAACTTCTGAAGGGCCGTAAGGACCGGTTTTCCACCCGCCTTCAGAAGTTCGGCTGTTATTCCGTCTTCACCGGGTGCTCTGTTGTTCTTGAGCTGTTTAAGAGCCATTACAATCTCGTACAGGCTGATGTCCGGGATGTCGTCGGTATAGTGTCGGGTTAGTCTAGCTCTAGGGTCTTCCGCCTGACTAACTTCGGGTCTGCTCGTTGATGTGTATAGCTGTCCGTAAAAGCGCTCTATCTCACCCAGAATCTCAGGTTTCTGTAATCAGAGGAAACGATTCTACCATCTTCAGTTTTTAACTTCGCGAGCTGGCTCTGCCCTATAGACAGATCTCTCGAGAATACTTTAGAGCCCTTATTACGCTGGATGGCCTTTTCAATACGATTTGTATTGAATTGGCGCAGATCGCGGGTAAGGGACTTGGAGATCTGTTTATTGAGCTGCCGGTATGAGGTCGCGTCGGCTGAAGACTGTAGAATCATTTCACTCCTTTCCTTCATGAGCCTCTGAGTGGAGCTAGATAGCCTTTTAGTTCCGTTAGTGCCTTGGGCCTTGAAGAACTTAGACCCAGTGACACGGACAGCTTCCACAAACCCGTCGTTCAATTCGTCCACATCGCCACCTAGGCAATCGAAACGGTTTTGGAGTTCCAGCTGGAAGCTCTCGGGGTTTTGAATTTGGATTGATGCTGGACGGAGCGTAGACTTCATCAATCGAGAGCGCTCTTGCTTGATGCATATATTCAATGTGCCTCTTACCAGACGGTGATCGCTCCCGGTTTTGACCGTATTGATCACAGAGACATCGTTGAATATATGCTCCAATGTATGCATGTATTTATCTACTTAACTAATGTAGTCGTCATATGTGTACCTAGGTATATTATTGGAAAAATAATAATTGGTAATAAATTCGCTTACCGATAAGACCGCCTGTTGTATATCTTTAAATTTAAGAGTAGATGTATATGTTCTGTATTAGTCTCTTAGGTATTGAGGTGTTCTATTATAGTGCGTTTTTTTGTCTCTTTAATTTTACCAGAAAGCAGTCCCCGCGAAGGATAGGGGCAACGGGATTCGCGATTACTGTATGGTAAATCATTTCTAATGGAATAAGTGATTATATTGTGGGTAGGCATTGCAAATTACCATTATTCGTTTAAAATATAATCTAACCGTTGACCGAAAGCGTTCGAGTATCGGGTAAATGATGACGTGCTCGATATTACTAATTAACATGCTGTTTGTACTTCACGGATGAACGCAGGATTACTGAAGTCGACATCCGATAAATGAGCGGAACACAAACATCACATGACATATAAATGTTTGCAAAACCTAACACTTTTCCATTATTGATATTCAATTATAGACACTTGATTAACACGATTTTATTTTAAGATAAGCAAGAAG
The DNA here is from genome assembly GCA_945867215.1 of Epinotia demarniana. NCBI lineage: Eukaryota > Metazoa > Arthropoda > Insecta > Lepidoptera > Tortricidae > Epinotia > Epinotia demarniana. Next base: position 20,593,999 of record OX244263.1, read on the forward strand.
TATGTTCAGGCATGCGGCTGTCAAGCAGCGGTCGTGGGTTCGAATCCCGGCTCGACCAAGTTTTTCGCAAATTATGTGCGGAATATTTATCGTTAGCTTTCCGGGGAAGGAAAACATCGTGAGGAAACCGGTGTTATCCCTATAAGGTCTAGTATTGTATCTGGATTGGAAGGCCTTGGGATCGGGACAAATCTTGGGATTAGGTGTCAAAGCGGACCCCGTGTTCCTGTAGGGCACAACCGGGAATGACACTACGAGGATGATGAAGCAAGAAGTATAGTGAAATTAAATTTAAATAACGATAAAGCATTATTTATCAATTTCTTACATTTCGCTTGATAACCAACTTGATGGACCCTGCGCAAGACCAGGGCACCGATTTTTGATTTTCGAGCGCTCGACTCTTTCACTCGAAAAGTGTCAAAAATTATTTAATGCTATTTTAAAATAGCGATAGAAAAATCAAAAACGAGTGGTATGGTACTCGTATTCAATTATATTGTTTGAAAGTAAGTGCTGACCACTTTACAAACGTATTTACTTTTATTTGATTTTCGAGCGCACGAAAGTCAAAAATCTGTCCCCAGCGCTGGCTGCAAAGCTAGCACCTAGCAACATGCTGAGCTGCCATTTCGTGGCAAAGAAAAATATGCTTTTTATTTTATTTCTTTTATTATCTGTGTTGTTTGTCACGAATAAATGTTGTGATTTGATTTGATGATGATGACGATGGTATTGGAAATGACAGTTACGTATGCTACTAATTGCTTTTTGGGTATTTGGTGATTTGTGATGCGTGGTGTGTAAGTTTGGCACAACTTCCGAGGATGAGTTGTCTGCATTCCTCCGAATCCTCAAAAAATTAAAGGGTCGCCAGCACCCTTGTGATTCTTCTGGCATCACAAGCGTTCATAGGCGACGACGTCTGCTTACCATAAGGCAGTCCATATGCATGTTTGCCACCGTATAAAAAAGATACGTATCTTCACCTATCAGAGTCATATCCCCTTTTCTCTAAAGGCTCACATTCAACGGTATGATTAACGAAGCCAAATGAAAACCTCATATTATTTGAAACGAGATATTGTATCCAGATACAATAAAGGGACGGAATGTATATCGAATGATCTAAGAATTAAATAAAGCATACATCTTTCCAATTTTGCAATACTCCATCGTCTTTAATAAAAGATGTATCGTATCACAATGCTATAGGGGCAGATTGCAAGAAACTCTTCGCCATTTATTACCCAATTCACGAAATAGCTGTCATTTTGTGCCTCGAACTCATAAATTTTAGGGACGTCGAAATTGGCCATTCATTGTTTTATTGGGTGACATACATCTACACGAACAAAGCCAGATTCAATAAGATTTTAACGTCCGACCAAAATTTTGCTTTCATGATCTTTGTTCTGATATACCTACATTTATAAGTAGTAGGTACGAATTCTAACTCTGCGTTATTCATATATGACTGATAAGCTTTTGCCCGCGGCTTCGTCCGCGTATACTCGTTAATCGCCTTAGATATGAATTTGCAAACTTGTAGACCTTCAAGTCGATCACGTAACGCAGTGTCTGTATGAAAGGTAGATATAAATGTCAATTATGGTCGATTACTTTAAAAATTACAGTTGACGGCCCTGTCGCTCGGGTGAAACCTTAACTTTCAATATAAAAAAACCGGTCAAGTGCGAGTCCGACTCGCGCACCGAGGGTTCCGTCCGTACAAACTAGCAATTAACTCAAGGTAAAGGTAAATGTCCCAATATTTGTTAAATTATTTACTTATTTTAACCCAACACAACAGAATTCAATTTCTAACTACCAAGACAATTGAATCGCGATTTTTTTTTGACCTGCTATTGAAGTAGACCCGTCCCAACTCCATTCATTCTAGAAAAATCTTAACAACGCGAATGAGGTCAGCGCCGTCTATCGGCCCCATTTGGTACTAACGTGCAAGGGCAATAAGCTTGTATGTATGTTGGTATTTATTGATTAGTATGTACTTAGTATGTATGACTTATGAAGTTGATTAAATTGCAAACTTAACTAGGAAATGATTTTTGTAAATAAAACAAAAAATATGCTTGCTAGATACAGAAAAAAAAACATTTCCCGTAATATTTATGTTTATCTTAATCACAAGTAATTATTTCAAATTTATTGGTATTTTTTTTTACATTTTCCTTCATAGATCAAAATTTTCCCCACCACAATTTTTTCACTTTGTGACAGACAGACGGACGGAGTCGCACCATAAGGGTTCCTTTAGTACCTTTTTTGGTACGGAACCCTAAAAAGTGACATTTACATCTACCTGACGCGCGTACAATGCGTCACGTTATCGACCTGCTTAGGAGTAATCACGTAACGTTTCGAACGTTAGGGCAGTCCAGTTATATATAAAAGTGTCATTTAGATCTACCTATAGTGAGCCCGAGGAACCTTGATCCCTGTGACAGCTGTCATCTCAGTACAATTTTACGTTAACACGTAAAATTGTACTGAGATGACAGTCATAGGGATCCAGGTTCCCCGGGCCCATTATAAACGTACTTACGTATAATGCGACACGTGATCGCTCTGCTGCTGACTCGGAAGCTCGGAACGTATGCTACGCCTGTACAAAGTCACTTAGCAAATATGCTACTTATTACTGGACTTGCCCAGGCGCAGCTTCAATTATCGCACTCCTATAGAAACTTCCACTCCGGTTGACGACCGGTTAGCCTAGTGGGTAGTGACGCTGCCTACGAAGCTGAAGGTCCTGGGTTCGAATCCCGGTAAGGACAAATATTTGTGTGATGAGCATGAATAACTATTTGTTTCTGAGTCATGGATGTTTTCTATGTATTTAAGTATTTATATCTATTATATATATCGTCGTCTAGTACCCATAACACAAGCCTTATTGAGCTTACTATGGGACTAGGTCGGTTTGTGTAAGATTGTCCCCTTATATGTATTATAATAATATTATTATTCCACTCCCCTTTAAGTACCTAATTATTTCATGACCCGTCGATAGTAACACTGAAAAGGAAAAAAAACTGCGTATCATTTTAATTTTAAAAAAATATCATTTTTATGTATTTTGGATACAACCAACACATTATCTTTGCTTAAGAGCGTAGTCGGTCTGCGACAAAATTGAGAAATAGGTATTTGTACAAACTATTGCCGTCGCGTTGCGCCCAAGTCTTTCCCCGTAATGTGCGATAGGGACAACTGCAGCTCAGACCGATTTTCACTACAAAATCTTGACCAGATCGATGCTTTGTATTCCCCTGTTTTCTCCGCCAAACCTGCGCCGATTCAATTATGTTTGGTGTCGAAATTTAGAGGAAGAGCAGATCTATGTTTCTATTATTTTATTTTAACGTAACATCTTTTCATATTTGTCTGGTAGTCATCTAAATATGACAGTAAAAATAGGGTATTTTTTAGGTTTTCGAAAATTCGTATCTGTTTTGGTAATTATTTTTTGGGAAAAAGTAAATGACAGGGGCATACATACAGTAGACCTAGATTTTATAAAAAAAAACGAGTCCTCTAGAGGGATAAACCAGGAAGGAAATAGGGGAATACGTTTGTATGGAAAAATGCTGCTAGGATACCCTCTTAAGTACCAAAGTAAGTAGTAGCGATCTCAGAATGAGCATTCTTTAGCCCATCCGCCTTCCCTATAAGACAGGTTTACCTAGTTTAGGGCACAGGGGATCGATTTTTGAATCTCACCAAGTGACTAATTCTCACCGATGTGAGTGATTTGCGAAAGTTCGTATTTTTGAAACTCATCGGTGTCTTACATTTGTCATACCTATGATATCGATTTACGAGTGCCCCTACCCACTCGTAATTGAAATCACCATGTGATTGTTTTTGACAGTTGACGTATGTGACATCTGCCAAGAATTTTTCAAAACTTTAATTTTCGGTTACATGACACTGACACATACGCTACGTTTTACGTTTGAATCTGTTTTAAGTTATAGTATGAGAAAATAAAAACCGGTATCAAGGACAACATCTGCGTAAAAAGGAACGTAACGGGAAGATTGTCTCTGACTGACATTGTAAAATTTCTGCATGTTGGTAAACAGCGTGTGACTTTCAAACATACGGCTTTAGGAAAATGGTGACATAAAAGTCATCGGTGATAATTTTAGACACACCGGTGACTTTGATATCACCAGTGAGATTCAAAAATCGCACTCCAGGGCACCATTCCTAGGATTACTTAAGTAAGCTGATGAACTGATTCTACAATAAATATCCTACTAGCTTCTGCCCGAGACTCGTTTGTATCGTCGCTCTATACAGTATGTATGTATGTTATGGCTTTAAGGTTGCTTTGACGACCGGTTAGCCTAGTGGGTAGTGACGCTGCCTACGAAGCTGAAGGTCCTGGGTTCGAATCCCGGTAAGGGCAAATATTTGTGTGATGAGCATGAATACTTGATTCTGAGTTTTGGATGTTTTCTATGTATTTAAGTATTTATATCTATTATATATATCGTCGTCTAGTACCCGTAACACAAGCCTTATTGAGCTTACTATGGGGCTAGTTTGATTTGTGTAAGATTGTCCCTTAATATTTATTTAATATTTATTTATTTATGGCCTTAGATGCCTGAAATAAATGGTTTATTTATTTATTATTTATTTATACGAATTTTCACCCTCTATCTCATTTCATTAGGGGGTGGTTTCCAAGAGAAAAACGTATATCCTTCCCCGGTACTAAAACTATATCTATACCAAATTTCATCGAAATCATTCAGCGGTTTAAGCGTGAAAATGTATGCAGGCAGACAGACCAAGTTACTTTCGCAGTTATAATAATACCTCTCATCTGCCCACGTGGCTACGTCCGCCTATTGCAAAGTACCTACTTTACCTACTTTACTACTAAGTACTACTTTTTTTTTTGTAGGTACGCAGTACCTGCGTACCTACAAAAAAAAGCAGCACAGGCAGGAAAGCGCAGGGAAAGTCGCGGTATAATATGACCATCCAGAAAGTCCATTCTATATGTATACAGGTGCGATTTTTATTTGAAATCGGATACGTGTTTCCGAAGATTACCCATTATGTACAAACTAGCAAACTTACAAACTTTCAAAGCTACAATCTCACAGACACTGTCGCGAAGATCCGTGATTTAAGTATCAAATCAGTATACTGTATAGAAGCTTGTGTATGAGAAAACATGAGACGGAGAATCGACTGGTCAAACGATAGGTAATATTCGGTTTTTATCCGTACTCTTTGGTGTTGTTGATGTTGATGTTGATGTTGTGAAGGGACGCCTGGCCGGAAGCAGGCGGGCTGTCTATCGGTTTTTGCGTTCATTCAGCCCCATTCCCTTGGTTTGGAGCCTCAGGTTACTGTCCCGGCGGCGTTCCCACTACAACCTCTTCCATTTTTCTCGTTTTCCTGCAGAACAGAAGGACATCTTTAAGGCTGACATCCCTCAATTCCCTCTCCTCTAATACATCTTTACCGAATGTATCATACCGCGGTGCCGCGTACATGATGCATTCTGCTAATACATGCTTACTAGTTTCTTCCTCCCCACAGTGTGGACAGGAAGCGTCGCTGCTAATACCTATTACCTTCAGATGTCTATTCAGAGTATTGTGACCAGTTACGATACCTGTCAGCAACCTCAGATTATTCTTACCCAGTTTTAGCAGATACCTGGTTCTCCTGTGATCCATACCTCCTATCATCATCTTTGCCTGTCTACATCCAGTTGCTTCCCTCCATTCTCTCTCCCCTTCTTGTTCTTTTAGCCTTTCTATGACCCCCTTTGTGACTTGAGCCGAGAAGGGAAGGACCGGCTCCGGGCCTATAAATTCCCTGCCCGATCCCTCCCTCGCCAGTTCATCCGCGCTCTCGTTACCCGCTATCCCCTGATGTCCCGGCACCCATGCCACTGTCACACCTGGGTATGCTCCTATCTTATTAAGCTCCTTCTTGCATTCTCTTACCAAGGCGGATGTTACCGTTGCCTTTCCTAGTGCCTTCAGTGCTGCCTGACTGTCCGTATAGATCACTACCCTTCCAGTCTGCTGAGTTGTCTCCTTTATAATCTGTGCGCACCTCATTATTGCGCACACCTCTGCCTGGAAAACGCTGGCGTACCTCCCTAGTGGGATAGATACTTTCTCATGCAGTTTGGGTATGACTATGCCCGCTCCCGCTAGCTTGGTTTGTTTTCCTTCTTGATCCATCTGTGAAGCAGATCGTAATTGGGTGTTCAACGTCTACCTTCCAGTTGTCTCTTTCTCCTATATGTATTTTATACTTTTTATCGCATATCTCCTGCCTCTTTATGAGGTCGTTATTGGCTATCAGCATTTGTAGCTTCGATAGCGCCTCCTCCTGTATCAGCGCGTGCCTTTTATCCACACAGCTTCCTCTCCATTCTTTGCATGCTTTCATCCTGTACCACTGTTCCATGGCCCTCTTCTCCACTTCAATTCGCATTGTCTTCATGCCTAGCAGTATTTCCATGGCCTGAGTCGGGGTCGTTCTCATAGCCCCCGTCACCATCAGACACGCTAGTCTCTGCACCTTGGTTAGTTCTTTTTCATATTCTTTTATACGAGCCCTATGCCACCAAACCACGGCTCCGTATAGTACTCTGGGTAGAATGATTGCCCTGTAGATCCAATAGACTACCTCTTTGGTGACCGGTGAATTTAAAATCAGAGCTGCCAAATGTCAATATTGGCGTGTCAATATAATTCTCGTCTGACGGTAAGCGTTCGAACAGCTTTATTATGGATTATTTGTATCTGTGATTCCTGGTGAGTTTTTGACATGATTCAATAGTTGTGTGTTATGTATTTCACGCCGTGCTTTTAGCTATGGCAAATGATGCGAAGTAAAGCAATATCAGAGATCAGCGATTCAGGGTATACAATTGGTATACAATACATTAACAAGACGACATTCAGAATATTCAGATGAATTCAGTTGCACATGTTATACAGTGTGGTAACCTACAGGTGGTAAATACTGTGAGGAAAGGGGTGACTATAGGGGGAGGTTGGAGGTCACTAATGGATGTTTCATCCACATTCAGATAGCTATGCATTCTTATGCTATTTACAGAAATAATCAGTCAAAGAAATACGTGTGCAAGTATATTGCAGGTACGTATAGTCAGTATTCAGTTCTCGTTACCAATCAGCAGTAGTCAGTCAATGTGATGTAACGACAGACACTTCCTCTTTATATTATTATTAGTATATATTGTGTAAGTATAGATTATGTAAGTACGAGTATGGATTTGGAAGTAGCGAGATAACTACCTATATTAGGCCCTTGAGTGTACATAGTTTGGCTTACGTAATGAATATACAATCAAGAGCAAAAAGTAACCGCGTACATGTGTTGACGCGCGTGTGTTTGTATGTACAAAGAGTATATGTACCCGCGCGTGTTTGGCGCTCTTGAGTGCTATTTCTTATTATGCTAAAACGAATTAAGACTATTAAATTTCGGTCTAGCTCATTAATTAAGTCAAACTGAATGACTGTGGAAAAAAATTGCAAGTTTTGAACAACGGACCTGCTACAGTGCCGGTCACTACTTGACCCTATACATATACATATTAAGGTCCAGGCGGTCTAAGTTAGATCTGTCTACAAGTTTCTTAGCTAGGCGGTAATTTTTAATAAGATTGGTCAAATAAAAATGTCAGTTGCATCGTCGTTACAGTAAAATGGCCACGATAAATTAGTCCCCATTAGGAATGGTGAAATAACAAAGTTATTGGATGACATACCAACCAACCAATATACGTACCATGTAAAAGAGAACGATACGGAAGCAACTCATTTTATATTCACGGATGTCACTTCTAGAAAGTGCTCCACACACACCGGTCGTGGTTGCGGGTCGGCCGCGGGCCTGCGCAAGTTGTAAAACATTGAAACTACACTTCAAACACACATCGAACGCGGGCCAAGTTACAACTCGGGCAGCGCGGCCGCGGGTTGTACGCGGCGCGGGTCAGGCGGGGCGCGGCGCGGGACGGGCGTGGCGCTGGTCGGGCGATTGATATCTCTCTCTCACTACCAACGCATTTCATATCTCTATCTAGTAGCAAGGGCCCGCGTTGCTGCCGCGGCGGGCCCGCGCTGCTGTGTGATAGAGACGCCGCTCGTTACAGGTAGGTACCTACGTAACTTCTTCACCTTTCTGACGGCCGCACACTATGAGGGAGCGTCCCTTGGGAGCCCTAGAGAACTTTCTAGATTCAGCATGTCCATTCCGAATGGAAACATACAGCTCGCCAATTATTTCGTTCTAAGCCATGGACGCACGTAATCGTGCGGCAGCCGCGTTTATTGTGATTCACATCATCATGCGGACATGAGACATGAAGGCTTGGAAGACACTATAAAAAAACTTTACTCGGCAATGGACGTACGTCGATGTGCAGCTGCCGCTTTCATAATTATTTACCACATTATTCCCAAGAAACCAAAACGATGATATTTAGAGCCGTATAATTTAATTAAAGTACAACACATTTCGTCATCCATGTCTCCTGCCGCGCGAGCCAACTGAAATGAAAACACAACCGTCCAAACTGCGTGCGCGCCAGCGACTGAAACTTCTTTGATGCGGGCTCAAAAACTGACAGCGCTCGTATCGCGGCGCGGCACGTTCGAGCGCGGCAATGTTCGAGCTGCCGCGCGCGGAAACCCCGTCTCCATTGCGCGCGGCCGCCGCGCGATCTAATGTTCGAGTGATTGCCGCGCATTATCTGTACGCGGCTTAAAGCGCGCAAGACAAGCGAGCGATGCGAGCGTGCTGCGGCAGCGGCCGGCGAAGCGCCAGACAGAAACAGAACCAACTTTATACGAAAAAAATATATCCGTAAAGTCGGTTCTGGCGATTCGACGGCCGCTGCCGCGCATTTCGCTTAGATATGTCACTATGCGTGTGATTGAAAAAAAAACATATACCTAATAAAAAACGCGACTGGAAAACAATCAGTCTATCAACACGGAGGAATATGAACTTTATCGCCTAGAAAAAATATCTGTTGAGGAAAACGCGACTAGAAAACAATCCCTTTGTCAATACTTGCTTATGTTACCTATGACTAAGAAAAATAAAAAGTGGGGAAAAATGCGACTTGAAATGGTGCTACGCGGAACTAACGTTTGGGGAACTGGTCTAGCTAATCACAAATCGATTAGAGAAATAAGGAAGTTCGTGGTAATCTCTCAAATGACCTTGCCCGGATTATACCTAATTGTAGACCTCTAGATCTTCGGCACCAACTAGGCTGACAAGGGAAATCCATTATTTTACCGTAAATCGTTTCATCGATCATCGTTTCTTATAACACTTTTCGCAGAATTTATCACCACTTAGGAGTCATTCATCGAACTTCGTTAGGTCGCTCATACATTTGCTCGAATGACCTTTTACACAAGGATCAACTCATTTAATTTTACTTCATTTTTTTATTCGTCCATCGACGTAGTCGTTTAACGAAACACCTTTACCTACTGTAATTTTGGTTTAACGTAAGTTTCAGTTACCAAAATTCTTATTACATAAAAAAATAATTTCACCAGTACTATACTTACTTGATAATACGTTTCAACGCCAGTACCTACATCTTATAGTGGTAGCCCTACGCTTAAAAAACCGCAAATCGATGTACAGTTTAGCCGTTTGGCACACACATACAAGAAAGCAAAACAATTTTTTTGACCCGCAGTTCCTAAAAAAAATTCCCTTAGGGGGGGAGTGCCGAAACATTTTTCTTTTTGTATGAAAAAAAAATTTTTTTTTCAGGAACCTATCGTGTGTAGTATCATATGAAAGGGCTTTTCGAGGCGATTCTAAAAATATACCACATCATTACATTTTAGCCATATTTTTTTAAGTAAAATAAAAGTAATTTTCGAAACAAACCAAGTTTGGGCTCCTCCAGACACGACATGGCTGATTTTTTAAAAATCAATATACCACAAATTATACGTGATATCCTCATATCTAACTTCATAAAAGCAATTTTGAAAATAATTGCATAAAGTTTTTTTTTAATTTTTCATTATTACCAAGTGACACAGTGCTACTTCAATACCTATTTTACGTGACTTATGGTACTGCAGATACGGTACGGTACATATTAATATTAATCATAAAATGATACGTAGTATCCGTATATCCAACGGGCGCGCGCGGGTGCCAGCATGGGCAAGGCTCCCGCTATTACGCCTCCTCGTCCTATTGGGTCGGTTGCGTATTCAATGATCTTCCTCGGATCCCAGGTGAAAATAAATGCCAGTTAGAGTTGAGATAGGTGTATTAAAACATACTCAAATCGGAATATAAATAATATGTTCAAGACCACACAAGCGTTCGTAGAACTAAAACTCTGTGTCACACTTGACAGAAAGAAATCGAGACATCTCTAGGTTTAATATTTCCAACCAGCCTAGCCTGTTGTGCAACAAGGTTGCCACACCACCCCCCTACGGGGAAAAATAACCTCGCATAAAACGAAAGGGGTTATAAAAAATCAGAGAAAAAATAAAATAATTTTAAATAAATAACTCGTCAAATATTTTAAATCTTACTTGTCGACCAGATCTGGTAATGTAAGAAGGTTTTTGAGAGGAGTCTGGTGCGGGAGTTGGCGCGGGCAGCGCAGGAGAGACTGCAGTTCCAGGAACCGGGAGAGCTGAGGGAGCACCTGTAACCTGCTGGTCACGTTCCAATGCAGGACACGAATAAACAGTGTCGTAAGTCATAATATGAGCTGGCTTCACGCGGTCGATGCTAACTTCCGCTTCTCGACCCCTAATCAGCAAGGTGATCGTCTTGTCTGTCTTGCGCAAGATTGGATAAGGTCCCGTGTAAGGAGCTTGCAAGGAACGACGTACAGTATCATCGCGAAGAAACGCGTGGGTCGCTGTTGACAGGTCCTTGAATGTGAAAATTGCTTTTTGATGGTGATGCGATGCCGGAACTGGTCGAAAGTGAGCCATCTTGACACGAAGCTGGTTAACGAAATCGGAGGCGTCAGTGGGACGCTCGGATGTGACAGGAGTGACAAGCAGTTCACCTGGAAGTAGCAGTGGTTCGCCGTACAGTAACTCGGCCGCGCAAGAGCTAATGTCCTCTTTTAAAGCGGTACGAACACCAAGGAGTACCATTGGAAGTGCTCTGATCCACGAGCTGCCGTGACACATCAGAGCAGCCTTCAATTGGCGGTGCAGACGTTCCACCATTCCATTAGCCTGCGGATGATAGCTGGTCGTCCTGTTCCTGGTGGCACCATGCACTTGCAAAAGCTTCTGGAAAAGCGATGACTCAAATTGGCGGCCCTGGTCGGTAGTGACGACAGTCGGAACACCGAACCGGGCAATCCAGCCATTTGTAAAAGTCTCAGCTACTTCCTCCGCTGTCATGGTAACCATCGGCCATACCTCCGGCCAACGCGTGCTGCGATCAATGGCTGTGAGGCAGTAGTTGAAACCGTTGCATGGAGGTAGCGGGCCAATAATGTCCAGGTGGACATGGCGCAGTCTGGCTGATGGCGTGGTGAATTCGCCAAGGGGCGTACAGGCGTGCCTTGTCACCTTGCTCCGTTGACATGGCACACAGTTCTTTGCCCATCTCTGGCAGTCTTTTCTAATGCCAGGCCATACATACCGGTCGCTGACCAGTTTTGCAGTCGCGCGTGCACCTAGGTGACTTAGGCCGTGCAGTTTTTCGAAAATGCCACGACGGAATGCAAAAGCCACATACGGGCGGGGTTTACCCGTAGAAGTATCACACACGAGAGTAATGTGTGTCCCCGGAATGCAGGCAGCGTGAGAGAGGAGCTGTTGGCCTGACGTAGGCTGACAAGCTCGTCGTCCGTAGCCTGAGAGGAAGCAAGAGCAGCGTAATCCGCCTCTAATGAGATCGCTTCAACTCTCGACAGTGCGTCGGCAACGACATTATCCTCTCCTCGAATGTATTGAATGTCGGTGGTAAACTGGCTAATAAAAGACAGCTGATTAAGTTGCGGTGGCGGTAGTTTTTCTCGACGTTGTACGAAAGCGTACAACAAAGGCTTGTGGTCGGTAAAAATAGTGGCATGCTGTACCTCGAGTATATAGCGAAAATGTTGTACGCTTTCGTACACCGCTGAAAGCTCTCGGTAATAAGCAGGCCATTCCGACTGGCGTGGAGTCAATTTCTTGCTGAAAAACGCCAGTGGGCACCACTGATTATTTACCTCTTGTTGCAAGCAGGCGCCAACATGCACGCTAGATGCATCCGTGAAGAGGCCTAAACGGGCGTCGTTCACAGGATGATGAAGGAGCGTAGCATCTGTAAGGCTTTGCTTGCATTTCTCAAATGCCTCATGCAGCTCGGGAGTCCATGGAAACGGTTTGTCACCCTTGCTGTTGGTAGCCACCACCGCATTAATCAAAGGGGCTTGAAATTTAGCAGCCTGAGGTATGAAACGGCGATAGTAATTTAAAACTCCTAGAAATCGTCTCATACTGTTTGTACTCCAGCAACAGGAGGTTTGTAGTCCAGCAACGCGGTTACACGTTCACATGGAGGTTGCACTCCCTCACCACTGATATTTTGTCCAAGAAATTTTACCTGTTCTGCACCCAGGACACATTTAGATGGGTTTATCACTACTCCGTACTCTTGCAAACGACGAAACAAACCTCGAAGATGCTCCTTATGGGAGGCTTCGTCAGGCGAAAATACGAGTATGTCATCGATGTAAGGGAAGCAGTAATCAAGACCCCGTGTGACTTCATCGATAAAACGCTGGAAGGTTTGACCAGCATTTCGTAAACCGAAGGTCATAAAAGGAAATTCGAAGAGGCCAAACGGAGTTACGATGGCTGTCTTCCGAATATCGTCCTCAAACATGGGAATCTGATGATAAGCTGTTACTAGATCGAGAGTACTAAACACTCGTGAGCCGTGAAGGTTGTTGGTGAAATCATTAATGTGCCGGAGAGGGTATTTGTCAGGAACAGTCCTGGCATTCAGGGCGTGATAATCGCCACATGGACGCCAGGTGGAATCCTTCTTTAAAGTCATGTGTAATGGCGAGGCCCAAGCACTTTTGGAAGGCCTTGCAGTACCACAACGAACCATGTCCTCAAATTCTTTTTGAGCCGCCACAAGTTTTTGTGGGGCCAATCTGCGAGGTCGACAGGAGGCAGGTGGACCATCAGTGGTTGTGATATAATGCACAGTATTGTGCTAGGTCGAGTAATCTCCGGAAACTCAGCTAGTACGTCCGCGTAAGCAGAACTACCAAATTGTACGGCTTTGACGCTTGGCTGTGAAGCTCCAGAGAAAGATACAGGTACGTGTAATTTAGTATTACCATCCACCAGGCGCTGATAGCGACAATCAGGTAACAAGTTGTAATAACTAAGAAAATCGGAACCGATAATGGGTGTCGCAGCGTCAGCGATCACGAAGTTCCAATGGAAATCCCGGCGTAAACCTAAGTCCAAGTGCAAGGAAACGGTGCCGTATGTCTCAATTGAGCTGCCATTGGCAGCGCTCAGATTGTAATCGCTGCGTTGGTAGCGACCTCTAAGGAGACGGCGAGGGAAACAACAGAGATCTGAACCAGTGTCAACTAAGTACTGGTGTTTAGACCTCTGATCTGTGACAAAAATTCGACGGCCGGGCCTAGTACAATCAGCTGCCGCCTCTACTGATTGCTCGTCGCGTTTCCCTGGTCACTAGGTTTCCAGCTACACGGGGTTATACACCTATTTGCCTTTTCATTGTATTTCTTATGGTACCAACATACCTTGGAACCGTCCCTCGATGAGGAAACACGAGAGCGCGAGCGCGAGCGATGCGAAGACGTAGAACGCTGATGCGTGCGAGAGGGCCGGATGTTGACCGCTAAGGCAGCAATTTGTTGCTCTAAACGTTCCATGCGCTGTGAAAGAGTGTCTTGGTTAGAAGACGAACCAGCGAGGGCAGGGGTTGCACAAGAGAATACTTGCTTGGACCCTGAGATTTCCATGACCTTGTCACCTAGTTCAGACAGCTTGTCTAGGCTAAGTTCAGCCTGTGATGCAAGTATAGCTTGCACTTGTTGTGGAAGTCGGCGTAGCCACAGTTGGCGCAGTATATTCTCGTCAGAAAGTGCGTTGCCAGCAAGTGAGCGCAGGTGACGGAGAAACTGGGATGGACGTCTATCTCCGAGTTCCTCTACACTAATCAGTTGACGTACCCGCTGCTCTTCAGACATAGACAGTCGTCTAGTGAGCTCTTCTTTCAGCTTGGTGTACTGCTGGCCGTCGACTGGTGGTCGTGTGATAAGGTCTTCCACTTCGCCAGCTAATACGTAGTTGAATTTGGTGCGGTCAGCGGTGATACCTGCTATCTGGAACTGAGCCTCAACCTGCCCAAACCACACCGCAGGTTTATCAGGCCAAAAGGTTGGTAATTTGACAGCAACTCTACACACTTCAGGCACTGGCTGTAGCTGTTGCTGAAGCGCAGCATTTTCAGCTTTCAAGCGTTCAACCAAAGCTCGTAATTCGTCAGCCATAGTTATTAACACACACGTAAACAAATATGTAAAAGACATGCAAACAATACGATCTGGTTAGACTGGCTAAGTAAATATGAGTATTGTTGTGAAGGGTTAGTAGTATAGCAACGCTGATGCAAAAAATACAAGTTAATATTAACGTAGCACACAAATGCAAATGTTAAGTATGAACAATAATGACATAAAATTAACTAAAACGTGCAAATCATAGCATTGAAATCGAAAAGAAATGTTTCGAATGACAAATTGTCAAAATAAAAACAACACTTGCAGTTTAACACAATTCGTAAAAAGAATAGTTAAAACTTACCCAGGCTGGCTGGCCATAAGATACTGAACTATAACTAACACTTACGTATCTCACAAACAACTCAATTAATAGTAATTATTTCATTAAAACTATAAACTAAAACTAAAAGTTTGTTTACAAAACACCATTTGACGTAATTTTTGAAGTCTTGACGTTGACAAAATAGTGACGGGCACCGGAGAATGAAAACCGATTTTAATTTGAAATGTACGAACGAAAAGTCAAACGTAACGGTCACGGCAGGATAGGATAGTCTATGGAAAACACTTCCGCTGTTTTCGTAGCACACTATCGAATGTTCCGTTGTTCGGCAGCACTAATTGTGACATGTCAACGATGACACAAACGAGAAATACGGAAAAATAATTATAGTTATAAATGATCCGCCATTTCACTGCACAATTATGACACACAATTTTCGGGTCTTCTCTGCAGCGAATTTCTCCAACTTGGCAGAAACTATGATCCGAACGTCGGGGTCACCAATATAGGAGTTTAAAGGGCGCGCGCAGGTTCCAGCATGGGCAAGGCTCCCGCTATTACGCCTCCTCGTCCTATTGGGTCGGTTGCGTATTCAATGATCTTCCTCGGATCCCAGGTGAAAATAAATGCCAGTTAGAGTTGGGATAGGTGTATTAAAACATACTCAAATCTGAATATAAATAATATGTTCAAGACCACACAAGCGTTCGTAGAACTAAAACTCTGTGTCACACTTGACAGAAAGAAATCAAGACATCTCTAGGTTTAATATTTCCAACCAGCCTAGCCTGTTGTGCAACAAGGTTGCCACAACCCTTTAACTGCGCCTTTTCATCAGTTGGTATATGTACCATATGTGAACATGTTTCGACAAATGAATACCATGGATAACTAATTATTCTATGAAAGGTATATTGGATGAATCGTTACGCTACGATTTGAGACTAATTCAAAACGATTAACCATATAATTCGGCTCGATTATATAAAACCCCTTGAATTCATGTAACATATTTGTGATTAGAAAAAAAAAATGAAATTCGTGGAATACCTAGTTTTCGGCGACATGAAAATCGGCGTAAGTCGATAAAATGATGAACACCCCCGATAAGTCATAATTTTGCGAATTGAAGATTTTGCCCTGAACTAATCGAATCGGATGTGTGTAAAGGATCAATGCGGAATGCGCGCGTTATCCAAGTCTAAGCGATGACTCGCCAGCTCGATCTGCGATCGCAAAACCACCGCACATCCCTCTCGGGATACATTAGAGAATTTATCCCATTCCGAGAGCCTCGTGAAGGATTTGCATCTCTCCGCCATTATCGTTTACTAACAGATTATTATGGTAATACGTGTTGCCGAGATAATCGGCTCGCTTTATTGTGGCAACACTGACACATCGGTGTAGTTAAACACATTATAATAAGATAAATATTTTACACCATTTCTGCCATCTGGGTCATACACAGACTCATAATAAAAATTATCCTTCATTCTGTGTGTGTTTGACTGGCAGGAACAGCTGCTAGAATGTAATTCTAACCGAAATAGTGTCCATTGAATTATATCCGTATACAGACCGAGCCATAACAAAGGATTTCAATACTGGTGAATGATCCATCTACCCACAGAGACGATGAAATACTATATATTTTCTATCTTCACTTTTCGTCATCGTTTTACTTTTAATAAGGAAGGTAATGTATGGGACTGAGACTCTACTTATATGCATAGCCTATATTATATTCTCGTGTGTGGCAACTATCAGGTTCAGTTACATAATGTGAAATGGAAATGGGAAGCTACCTAATGGCTCAATAAATAGTACCGTTCCATGGGGCTCATAGATGCTATCTCTTATCATTGTTATGGCGAGGATGGTGCTGCACACAGATATAGATAGATATAGCGTATGGAACTAATGGATAGATAAAGCGCTACGTAGACTCAAAATCCACCAAAATATTAGTCATCAAAAAAATCAATATATATAACCAATTCCTGAAAAAAAGAGGAAAAATATTAATAGATATTTAAATGTTTGTTTTGGTTAATTTAAAGGAGCTCTTCAAGAATAATAAATAAATCACACAAAAAACATAATGGATGTGTCATTTATTTTTATATATTTACTTCCCGATGGAAATTTTGTAGGATTCTTTGATAAGGCATCTTGGAATAACATTTGAAAATTAAACAAACAAAAAAACGCTGTTATAACTTAATGTTTGAAAAAATCGTAATTTTCCTGGGGTAATATATATGTTGCAGGGAAATGGTCAAAACAGAGATTTGATCAAATGTCTAAGGGATATGATCAAATCACGCAGGATGTTAAAATGGCGAATCCATTTTATCATTTGCCTAATACCAATCAGTAATTTGTTCAAATCTCTGAATCTGTTTAGTGAAATGACGAAATCGGACAAAAAAGGCAACTCGTTTTTTCATTTCACTAGACTTGTTTAGTGATTTGATAAAATCCCTGAAACGCGTCAGTGAGTTGACGAAACTAACGCGATAAAGATTTTTCCGCTCTTTTATAAAAAAAATAACCACGAAGACGGTGGCGGGAGCAGAGCTCCCGCCACCATCTTCTAACCTATACGCCATCCGAGTCTAAGTCCCAGAACCGTTTAAATGACTAATGATTTAGGAGCCAATATCTGCGAGTTAATTTCGTCAATTCACTGACGCGTTTCAGGGATTTATCAAATCAGTAAACAAATCTAGTGAAATGAAAAAACGAGTTGCCTTTTTTGTCCGATTTCGTCATTTCACTAAACAGAGTCAGAGATTTGATCAAATTACTGATTTGTATTAGGTAAATGATAAAATGGATTCGCCATTTTAACATCCTGCGTGATTTGATCATATCCCTTAGGGATTTATTTGTTCAAATCTCTGTTTTGGCCATTTCACTGCAACATATACACTAGATAAATTAAACACCTCAATCTGTATAAAAACCGACCGTGTCACTTTTTTCCTATCTACTGTGACGTGTGATGCTGCATTTGCAGTTATAATCGTTTTAGAGACACGTTTTAAGTCTTTAAATTCCATGGCTTCATTCGACTAAACGTCTTATTACCCACATCTATTTTGTTTTTTGTTTTTTATCAAAAAACCTATGTACGAAATATCATTTGATACTTACCAGCGGCTTTTCCGTGTTTCTCGGAACTTATGTACGGAATATTTACCGTTAGCTTTTCGGTGAAGGAAAACACCGTGAGGAAACCGGTCTAATCCCAATAAGGTCTAGTTTTCCCTCTGAGTTGGGAGGTCAGATGGCGGGTGCTTTCCTAAAATGAGTGCCTACGCTAAATCTTGGGATTAGGTGCCAAAGCGGACCTCGGGCTAGTTTGAGCACTACCGCGAAAAATGCTAGAAGGATGATGATATATTTCAAATTATCGTACGTTTCTGGCGTCTTTGAAATTGTGTCCCTAGTGTAGTATATGATAGCCGAAAATGTATAACGTATTCAAATAATAGGCGACCTAAATAAATATAGCGG
This sequence comes from Epinotia demarniana, assembly GCA_945867215.1. Taxonomy (NCBI): domain Eukaryota; kingdom Metazoa; phylum Arthropoda; class Insecta; order Lepidoptera; family Tortricidae; genus Epinotia; species Epinotia demarniana. Next base: position 20,612,415 of record OX244263.1, read on the forward strand.
GGTACGATCTTAATTAATCGGTGATCGGAAATTACCTAAATTTTGAACGCGCGTTAGGCACATCCAACTGTCATTTTTCCATACAAAAAGTGACATTTAGATCTACCTGACGCGCGTACAATGCGTTACGTGATTGACCTGCAGATTTATACAAAGACGGTGGCAAACAAGCGTTGCCTGCAAGTCTGATGGTAAGCGGACACCGCAGCCTATAGACGCATGACATATATATACATAATATATAGACGTAAGTGTCTGTAGGTACTAGAGCTCCTAGAGGCGTACATACATGCCTTGACCGGAAATCCATCCGCCATATTTGACAAAAGAAGACCTATCCCCATTTTATTATCTCTGGTTGATAGAGACATGCTATGGAATACTGATCCTTGTAAGTATTGGCTAAATCAAGACTTACTTATTTGTATTTACAAAGAAAACATCCTAGGCCCAGGTAGACCCAGGTAGGTACTACCAACAACCACCAGTCGTGTTCCTCAAACATATTTAAATTGTAATAAGTAAAACAAGGATGTGTTATTGATTGTACCCTTAAAAATGTAAATATATGGTTCTTACTAGGGTACCTACTACTAACTAACCTAGCCCAGTTTAGGGGGACTATTTTCGGTCGACATTTTGCTACACATTATGACAACTTATTCTCCACACGCGCACACTGAAATTGTATTCACGCATTTACGCACAGGCGTAATTCCGTGCAAATTTATGGAAATCCATAGCGCATGACAAGCACACGCGACCTAATTCTACGAGAAATATTGAGCGAACCTTGACCTCGCCATCAAAATCATTCTTCCGATAGTAATTCGAACCCTCACCGGCAAACACCAAGACAGGTAAACAGCATTCGCGGCGAATGTGAAAGTAGTTACACATGAGGGAAGTAGGAGTAGGCCATTAGGCGGTTATGTGAGTGCTCCACTCAGTGGGTAAACAGGAAAACTGTCGAGTGTTAGAAATAGGCAATAAAGTACTCTCAGTGCTCGACACGGGCCAAATACTTGACATTTTAAATCTTACGTTAAAACAATAGGTCCTTAAAATTAAAGATGGCTGACGGAGGAGTTGGTTCCTATCAAAAACTTAAAGCTATGGACCTTCCAAATACCTGAAAAAAATTGGTACTTTTGTCCAGCGTGTCCTGAAACTGCCCTACCACAAATCATCAGTAACGGCGCCACCCCATACAATTTTTGTGTTTACTACTTCCGTTTCATTCCTATAATATACAATCCGAATTTAACGTACATAACTTACGATTACTGATTGTTTGAAACAACCCGGGCTTATATATATATATATATATATATATACTAATTTTCGAACAATACCTATTATATCCGTATTTCTTGACGGTATCGTTAAAGCAATTGTATAAAGTAAATGTATGCCGCACTTAACGTGCCCTGAATAGGATTAGAGGTCGCAGTATAAGGAAATAATCTGAATAATCGCATGAACGTCGAATCCGTCATTGTTGTTCTAAGGCAGCGAAAGCCCAGCGACATATTATAAGAAAGTAACGTCGTCGTCGACGACGTCAGAGGGCCATAAAACTTAATGTTTTGGCTGAGAAAAAAGCGCCTTTTGTAAAGATCAAAGGAGTGTCCCTTCTGTAATTGTACTATTATCTATTCTGTGCCCCGGGTCGCAATAATCGACGCACGCATGCAGACACGATCGGATTGAGTAGCAAATTTTCGAGTAATACATAAGGTAATACAAGTAGTAATTTAATCAGTAAAACAACGACACACACTGAGTCCAGTAGAAGGTACCAGTCATAAGCGTGTTGCCGACCCTTTGTTGATTTGCGGTGTCATTGTATTGACCGCTAGAGACAGATGCAAAATCGCTTTCAAGTATCAATCGCAGATTTTTATGACATGTAAGTCATGGTACTCCGAATAATAATTTTACTATGATTATAGCACAAAACGTGGTATTAAGGAGGTACTTGTTTGACGATATAGGAAGATAATGTTATATTATATCTCATAAGCTTTTATGGGGAGAAATTTCGTTATGCTTTGCCATGATAACGTATTGTTGGTGCCGTAAATAATGTATTGTAAAGGGTTTATGAGAGCTATACGAATACAAAGCGGATTAAATACATATACGCTGTGTATTGGCGGAGACGAGAAAGGCATTTACTCGGCACAAAGATGGTTCCACAAAAGACGAGCATGCTCATTCAATAGGAAATTTTGAAGTAAGTACATATATATTAAGAACATCATGTTTAAAAGTGCATTATAGCTATCAATACAAAGTATAAAACAAAGTCGCTTCCCGTCTGTCCCTATGTATGCTTAGATCTTTAAAACTACGCAACGGATTTTGATGCGGTTTAATAGATAGCGTGATTCAAGAGGAAGGTTTATATGTATAACTAGCTTCTACCCGCGACTCCGTCCGCGTGGAACTCGTTTATATCGCACCTCCATACAAACTTTTACCCCCCCATTTCACCCCCTTGGGGATGATTTCGGGGGTAAAATCTATCATATGTCACTCTCCATCCCTTCAACTATCTCCACTTAAAAAATCACGTCAATTCGTCGCTCCGTTTTGCCGTGAAAGACGGACAAACAAATAAACACACTCGTGTATGTACACTTTCGCATTTAAAATATAAGTATGGATATAGTACCCGTGAGAAACCGGGCGGGTCGCTAGTAAACACTAAACTGTTAAACACAAGCATATTCTCTGCCGGTATACGAGTAGGTACATATTTGCAGGCTTCACTTCCCTTATATTGCCAATGTGTAATTTTCTATTTTAGTCTTTATAAAAGCTTTTAATTAACTTGCACTATTCGTGTGCGAGTTTTGCGTACATAAATAAGATACCTATAGGATTCTAATAGGGTAGCGACCCGCCCCGTCTTAACTCGGCTTAGATTAGTACCTATTTCTGTAAGTGTCTTTGTCTTTTCGACGACCGCTTTAACCTAGTTGGTAGTGACCCTGCCTACGAAGCAAGAGGGTTCGAATCCCGGCATTTATTTGTGTGATGAACACGAATATTTGTTACCCAGTCATGGATATTTTCTATGTATTTAAGTATTTATTTATATATATATATATATATATATATATAAGTATTTTTATCGCCGTTTAGTACCCTACAAGCTTTGCTTAGTTTGGGACTAGGTCGATTTGTGTAAGATTGTCCACTAATATTTATAATTTTTTTAAACTTCCAAACATGTTTTTCCCTGCCAAATGCGCATTCTGTTGAGTTGATATTTGGCATACAATTGAGTTAGTTAGACAACGACGCAACATTATGATGAACCACTAAACTGATGCCCGAGGGAGACAGAAGATGACCATATAGCTCCGAAACTACACAAGATAATTCCGTCGTCTTTGGGCTCATAGAAACCGTCTTCTCAATGAGTGGTTGATGAATGATGATTGTTCAAAAATACCAGTCTAGTTACAATCGGTAATAAAAGCTTCTAGAAAGTTAAAAATAAGTATTTTCCGAATGACCACTTGTGAGGAGTACAGTGATATCCGCTCGCTTTATAAATATTCTCAGTATAAAACGGTCTAGGGCTCATCGAGCTGAGGAGGAGGCTACGACTATTACTGATCTAGTGACCTACTCCTTCCGTATAGTCGCCATTTTGCATCTGGTGAGACTACAGGTTCAATTATACTGCTACTTCTATTATTTCTACTAACAGTAGAAAATCTTACAAAGACTATACTTAATAATAACAATTGTCTGCGTCCGCCCGGTGAAACGCGGGACGAAGCCCACCATATCTAAACGCCCGCGCCGCGGCATCGGCCTGATTACGTTCCCAACCCTCCCCCCTCTGTCGTTACTCGGCGCTCACTGATTAGGGGCCGCATGGTCCGGCGTCCTAGGCACACACTCACGGACCCGGACGACGAAATCACAGCACCCATCGAAAGATGGATCGCTGCGCTTTCGGCCTCCATCACACCGCGTACACTTCGGCGTTCCCGTCGGCGAGGACGTCCACCGCGAGATCGCGACAACATAGACACATACAGTCCGTAAGTCGGGCCTAGCTGAGTTTCTTGCTGGACTCTTTTCAGCTAGGCCAAGTTTTAGCGAACCAGCGATAAAATTCCCAGTAGTTGGACACCACTCACACCCCAGATTCGCTTGATACCGTTCAACCAATCTCACTAGAGCGCAAACTCGTAGAGTATTCCAGTGTTTAAACTTCCCCGCGTGGTCGTGACGGAGGCTTCCCCTCGATTTTTCCCAGGCTACCCTCCAACCACGCAATTCGACCTCCAACCACGGGGTTCGTGCTATTAGGTATAGCAACGGTCATGTACAAGAAAAAAAAAGCCGCCAGTTTGCACCTCGCCATTAAGCTTTCCAAAATCGTACTCACCATTGTAATATGCAATTAAACCTATGTATAACAGTCTAAATCTTTTCACTTTATAATTCCCGAAGGTTCCAACAAATGGTCCATCGAGCCGGATCGAGACGATCGGAATAAGAAGACAATGCCGCGGCGCGGGCGTTTATATGTGGTGGGTTTCGTCCCCCGTTTCACCGGGCGGTGGGGCGCGCAGACAATAATAAGTACATTACGTACCTAAGGCGGTGAATTCGTGAATGCCCCAGATTGCAGATGTTTGTGTACCACATATCTATATCACCATCTCTATTACATTTGCACTATACGAGTGATAGAGATGAGGATAGAACTTCGCGATACTCGATTGTGGAGAGTGCAGGTTAGCGGCCAGTGTCGGTCGGTCCGTCGACTAGAAAACACGTGGCAGGATTTGTTTGTTTGCCGTAGGAGGCGGCGGCAGGGCTGCGCTTGGGCTCGTCCAGTGCGTAAAAGCCCTCTTCCTTCTTGCGCATGCGGTACACTATGAACATGACCACGAGGATCGCGCAGAGGAGGCCAACTATAGCTCCACCGATCACAGCTGGAATTGGAAATGAAATAACGTTATTAGATTGCCCGGCTGCGCGAAGAAGATGGTGGCGTGGTCCTCCGGCTTGGCGTTCATGATGTACTTCACGTTGTCCTATCCTGACACGACGTGTGTCGCAAATCGAAATATAAATATGCGATCGGGGGCTTTACGAATTACCGACCGTGGTTCGTACACAAATTTACGTCTTCTCCTGGGTGTGAACTGAAATTTGCCGCTGCGCTCGTGGGCGGTAGATCTCACTTAACGCCCAGAGTGACGTAAAATAATAAAATCTTTATTTCAGCGCACAAGACTCCATACGCAAGACGCTATAGCTATAACCGTGAACATAATTTTCGATACGAACATATTAACATACGGATTTTAACGACGGATAAAAACATTGATAAAGACAGAAAAACAAAAGGTCTATTCACCCATTTGCCTGAAAAATCAAACGTCTATTTCCTCATTGTAAGTACCTACAAGAAACACAATCTGAAATTTAATATTCTCCATGATGGCGGAGTATTTTCTTGATTGTGTAAATCGAATATTTATTACACAAAGCAAAAAGAAACACGTGATGGGGATATTTTAAGATGAAAGACTGACGAATCCTGTGATACCAAGGGAGTACGTGCAAAGGATATTATGATTAAGCATTCCCGGAATGTACATTGAAAGGAATGGTTGAAATGAAATTAACTTAATACATCGCGGTACGGCAAATTGTCTTGACTTAATAGTTATTTGTTATGCAAGGCTGCAAAGTTGTTGTTTGGCGCAAGTGCTTAGTTTGAAAGCCGAGCTAGCTAAGGATTGTAAAATTGAACCATGAGCGAAGCGAATGGTTCAAAAGTACAATCCTGAGCATAGCGAGGCTTTCAAGGCACGAGACGCCAAACAATTTTGCTGCCGAGCGAAACACACAATTTTTCACCTCACCACCGCGAGGAAAATGGAAGTAATTTGGACCTTATACTCACTTTCAATAAAGTTTTGTGTACATCTGATCAAGATCAAGCATTTTATAATTATTAAATGTAACATAAATATTTTTGCATCTTTAAAAATAACCTCACACTTACCTACACTAAAAAAGTCAAAGTATTGTTGGGTACTCACGGTTTAACTAAGGCTCAAATACGCTTATTTCACTTTTTCCGCTAACTTAGCAGGCATCAAAATTCATATACGTATATCTTCTGCACTAAAATCTATAAATAACCACCATTATTTGGTTTTACTGTCTGTGGCTTTAGAACAAAACAAAATTAAATGTATATGAGTTTTTTCTTAAATTAACTTTACAAACGATGCGTTCCAAATTTGGAAGAAGCGAAATTTTTAGAAAAATAAAACGACATTTTAAAATTATTTATTCGTATTTTATCCTTATAAGTCAGTCTAAATATTAATATTTCGTATTTACCTACTTAATTAAGAGAGAATAAGTATTATTAATTTTGTTTTACAAAATAATAACAATTTATTATTGGCATAACACCATCAGTTTCTGAACGCACCTCTCATTCTGTATAGAAAAAAGTTGGGTCTCGCGATCGACCGTCACGTTCCAAATTCAAAAACTCTTTCCACGCTAGCGGATAAAATGGACTTTTGGGCGCAGATTTTGAGCGATAAAGCAAGCCTTTTCGAGCAGGTGAGGTGAAAACATTATTTTCGCACCAGCAACAAAAAGCTTCTATCTATTAAATAGTTTAGTTCTCGATCATTCTACCGAAATCTTCATTTTGAAGACAGAACGAATTGTAAAATTATTTAATTATACGCTAGCTAGAGAAGGTTGGCATCTAAACAGCCACGACCACTCTAACAACAGTGTATATACGACTGAGAAGAAGTTTACGGATAAGTGAAAATTTTTTTCTAAAATAGACGGCCAAGTGCGTGTTAGGCCACGCACATTGTAGAGTTCCGTAGTTGCCTATTTGTATCAGTTACATCGACACGCGCGCGCCAACTAAATGGTGCGGTTGCGTCGGCTGAATTTGTATGAAAGTTGGCCTTTCTAAGTACATTTTAAGTTAGCCGAATATTACTCGGTAACTAGTTATGCCTACTTACCCGTGATAGTTTTCCTTTTAAATTCATTATATGTACTACTGCCAAGATTATTTTTTCACATCGCCAGTAGTAGCCATTCAGCCGGCAGGGAGGGGGGATACACATACGTCTCCGTTTCGAGCTGTCGGGCTGCCATTCAGTGGTGATCTTGGCCCACAGTTCACTTGGCATGCGACAGACATCCCACTCCCACTCCCACCCAGTCCCACTTCAACTTGGCCGACTTTCGAGCTACATCGACTATTTGAGTTTTGGAGCGCAGCGTGGTGTTCCGGATGCGATCCACTAATTTGATACCTAATATGCTGCGCTCCATGGCTCGTTGGCAAAAGAGTTTGGACTTTTGAGATGACGTCAGAGACCAAGTTTGTGCACCGTAGGTCCATGAGCCTCCGCTTAAATGATAGCGGAAGGTCACCTTTCATCAGATGTTTCATGGACCAATCCTCCAGGCGTTTTCAGTCCGTCTTTCGACCTCCTTCTCCTGTCGCGCCTGGAAGGAGACTAGTTGGCCCAAGTAAAGGTACTCATGGACATATGCAATTGGTTCTCGGTTTATCTCCAGCCTACGTGCGGTGCTATTAGTTATAAGCTTAGTCTTAGTCATGTTCATCTCCAGTCCAACCTCGAGGCTTGAGTTGCTCAGGTCTTGGAGCATAAGTTGTAGATCGGAGGCTGTTGACGAGAATACAACTATGTCGTCGGCAAAACGAAGATTGGTCAATCTTTTATCCCCGACGACCAAGCCCCGTCCCTCCCAACTCGGCACAAGTTTCCGGAAGACGTGTTCCAGTGTGCTGGTTAAAAGCTTCGGCGATAGCGGATCTTAATAAACCGGTTAAAATAAACCCATAATAAATATTTCTGAACAAGCTATCCAACGACACCCCACACTAAACGACAATAAATGACATCACCGCACCACTTTACATACGGGGGAGGTACCATCATAAGTATTTTTTCACACCACATGCTCGACAATGCCAAATTATAGGTCATGTAAACCCTACCGAAAGCAAGACATTAAATCCCTTGGTATTAGCCGGGTTATAATGTTGTACTGAATTTCATTATAACCCGCTGGTTAATAATATGATTTCACTTTTCATAATTCTTATTACTATATGCATAAAGTTTAATTTTGCTAAACACAATTTGTCCTAGGCCATGGCCTACTTGATTTGACAAAATAAATGAAGTTTGCCTCCGTGTGAACCCCGGTCCGGAGGAGCGCGGTGTTCGTAATTCGAATTTCGAATCTAGGACCACGGCTTGTGCTTTCGAATTTGGAACGTCGCGCGCCTTCATTTGTTCACGCGTGACGAACAAATCGAGTTCTTGTAGGTGCCTATAGAAGATTTAATTTCAAAAATAATATTGAAAATGTCGAGTGATGAAAGTGTTTTGACTCCTGAGTTTATCAAATTAGACAACTCAACCTCAATAAACGTACCAAATAAAAACATTACCTTATCTTTCCATAATTGGACTAACGTGTCTAATGTTACTATGTACTTTTAATTTGCTAAATAAACATTATTTATATACTGAGACTGTTTTTTTGTCTCGCATAAGGTGTGAAAAGTAGAGTATACTCCTCGGGGATAAGACTGTTTTAGTCTTGGGCGGTTGAACCCCTCACTGCACTCAGGACTCAGTCTTAATTCCCTCGCTTCGCTCAGGAATTAACTTATAACTCCCTCGCTACGCTCAGGAGTTAAATTATGAGTCCTTCGTTACGTTCGGGATTCAATTCGCTCCCGTGACATAAAACAGTGCTTTATCCCCTTGGTGTATAATCTACTATTTTTTCAGGGTTTTAATCTAGTTTTGTCGGCGTGATTGGTTTATATACCTGCCGAATTACAGTATTCTAGTTGTAAGGGTTACCGAGCTAAGACGAAGACGGACAGACGGACGGACGGACATAGCGAAACTATGATGGTTCCTAAAAACCGGGCAGGTAATTATGTATGTGCATGCATTCACAACTTCTTAAATCATTAAGAAAGCAAGTTTAGTATATACCATCACTTACATTAATTAAATCTTTCTTCATTAAGATTAAAACAGATGGTGCCTGGGTGCATTGTGGTTGTGGCTACTCTGCGAGTCATCCAGGCGGTGCTTATTTCAGTTATGATTTTTGCGGGCGCTGGGTCGACCTTAATTAAAGCGCTAAGTATCTTTTGTTGGCGGTTCGACCTGTGCACCCATTTCGTTATTTTATTTTCAGAACCACGGCTCCTGGCTTAATTAAATTACCTTCCTATTCCTACATGCACCCTGGAGTTAGCAATGAATTTTTAATTTAAACGCGCGTGCACCGAGGAGGGAGTCGGAACATTTTAAGTTTATGGTGATTGGAACAACGGCTACTGGCCACTGGTACCATCGCGCCGAGAAACAATGTGCACAAGTTTTATTTATACACCCGAGCGGCCACGTTTTAGGCGGGTACCACAAATCGGACAAGTTAGTTACCAATATTAAATTCCAAACTAACTCAGAGCTTCGTTTGCCGTATATAACTCGTGCTTGTTTGTAAACCATAAAACTATAAATGACCAGAGGCAAAAACTTAAAAAACCGGAACATCAATAAAATTGGAAAATCCTTTTTGCGAATCCTACACGCAATCCAGTAATATTTATCGGTAGTTAGGAATGCACTCCTTTTTTGCTTCCATTACCGCCAAATTGCATTCAGACGAAATTAAACGGGAAAATCCGAGCCAGTTGGTTGTTGTAATCTTTTTTCAGGCAATAATGGAGCTCGAAAAATACTAGCGGGACAGAGACGCGAACGAGCAAAGTTTTGCTGTGACACTTAATTTTGCCGCCAGCGTTGTTATGCGCCTGAAAGATTGCACGCCGCACGCGTCCCGTAAGCCTTTGGCTTTACCTCACGAAATTTCCAATATTAAAGGCAGATTTAGCTCGGCAACGGTATATCGGTAGTGAGGGAAGTTAAAAACATCAGGCGAACCTAAAATAACATTTGACGTCCTGCGTAAACTGTGTGTCCAGCTGAAATGTGCAAGCCATGCTTTGTTCGACTCACAAATAATGGTTTGTATTCATTTACGATTTATGAGAAAAAAGCAGTAAGAAGAGAATGTAAATAATTGCTATGAAATCTTTGTGCTTAATAATATTGTGTGCCGACGCTTTTAATCGGTGAATCTGTAGGATTTTCCGTGTATGTTTTCTTTCGGAGATGGTGCAATAGTACCTATGTCATATTTAAATTCGATGTAGATAGACATACAAGTGAACATTATTTGGTTTTGTACGCCCATGGCAAGACAACACATTAGTAAAATTGCCTACTGAACGAACATATGATTTATAGGTAAATTAGAGATGTCCAACGATAAGGATGTACATAAGAGTTAGGTCATGTCATATAACATTAACAACATTTTTAAAGTAATTCGAGTACTTACATAAAAACAATAAAGGACAATCTATGTTCAGATTTTACTTACACAGAATCTAGAATTGACTACGTTTCAATGTAGAGTTGAGCGTGCTGGGTGTAAAGTGGGTAAAGTAAACAAGATATACAATTAAAAGGTGCCTTTCGATGCCACACAAAGCAATCACAAGTTTTGTTTTCTCTTACTCCTAATAACAGAAAACTTGATTACTTATATTATTATACAACGACCATTTTCCATTTGGATAACAAGAAAGCGGAATGAGGGACGGAATTTACCTGTTCTGTAAGGACGGACGTCCAGAGTGGGGACAGTCGTTGTTACCCGATTATGTAAATTGGGACTATAGGATGATTATTCCGTGTTTGGCGTGGCTAATTGCATTACTTGTATGAGAATAAGTGCTCATTTGACGTACGTACACGTACTGTGGAGATATGAGGTATACGTATATCCTTCTTTTGCTTTATCTCACAGACGCGAGGGACCCATGATTGTGTACCTATGTTGACACGAACCAGCATATTGCCTCCGGCATATTGACAATAAGCACATATAGGTATGTTTGCTTTTGAGATGAAAATAGTGTAGCCTTGCATCAGGATCGTTTCGCTACTTGTCTTGTATGTAGGTACTCGTAAAGGGAAATAAATAAAATTGTTTCCAGACCGGGAGCTGGATTCGAGCGGGTATGATTCGATCCAAATCCAATAGTCGGAATAAATGCAAGACTCGCCGCCCCACACTACTACATCGCTTTCGGCAACTAACTTCGTTTGCGCAAACACTCGGCTCGAGAACTCTTTACCCACTTGCCTCTCGATTCCACTTGGTTTGCAGAACCTTACCAACTTCTCAATAAGTAGATTGGTATTTTGCTGCTTTTATGTTCCTATACTGTTAATATTAATTGAAAGCTTCTTGTTTAAAATGCCTTTCTCATACATATTTCTTGGCTGGTCTAGTTAGGGATGTTTCTGTTAAAATTTTGAATCGTTGCGTTTCGGGTAAAAAAGAAAAATTGAGGACAATCTTACACACATCGACCTAGTCCCAAACTAAGCAAAGCTTGTACTATGGGTACTAGACGACGATATACATACTAATATAGATAAATAAATACTTAAATAAATAGAAAGCATCCATGAATCGGGAACAAATATTCGTGCTCATCACACAAATAAATACCCTTACCGGGATTCGAACCCGAAGATTAAACAGATCCAAAATCAAACAAAGGTCGAGGTATGAATTTAGTCACATAGTACTAAACGAAACGACGATATATAAGTGAAACATATTTAAAAAATGTAGTGTCCCACTGCTTGGTTGCCATAAATTCCCGTAGGTACTTGCGCTTTATCCGGCCAATTAAACATACAAATACATATTTGTAATTCGTCAGGGACAAATTATTTATGCTCAAGCAAGACATTATATGTGCTATTAAGGGGGGGCACAGGAGAATTTAGCTTGACACAATCTTTATGGTATAGTTTGTCCACACCAAATTAATAAATCAGTGACGTTTAATGAAAACCCGATTATTGTTACAATAGTATGACTACTCAGTTTCATAAGCGCTTACTTACCGTATATTATTTCATAACTATACGAGGGTAAGGCAAGTCATCCCTCGTATCGGCCAGCTCAACTAACCCCAGTTTATGGTCAAAGCACAATTTATATGCAATCTAGCGCCACTAGAGCATGAAGGACGACAGGCTCCAAGTTTGTTAATTTCTCATAGAGGCTGATGTGCAACAAACTTTATCAATCAATGTGTTACTGTACTAACTTTGCAATATGCAGCGTGCAAAATAAACAAACTCTATTTACGATCAACTCGTTCAAAAAACTCTTGTCTGTTTTCTTTGCTATAAACTTTTCCTCACGAAACAAAGCAACTAAAAAACTTCAACATCGCAGTGTTTTGTGTTCTTCTGGCAAAAGCTATCAGAATGAAAGCGGTTTCCTTTAGAAATGCGTTTATTCGCTAACACAAATAAAAACATATTTACCAACGTAGTCAGTAACAAAGTCCTTGTGATCGAATTGAAATCATAACAATGCAGTGTTCCTAACAAAACGGGGTTTTGAAATAAAGGCCTGAAAAAGCTACTTGTATTTGTTGATCGAATTTACTTTAATATGTGAAGTGACGATAAAGAAATACACAAAAAGGCAAGATTTACGATGCGAACATTTTAACTTAGGATACTGGATCTGCTTACGAAAACGGAGCAGCATATTTGCATACTACGAGCGATACGGAGCCGGCTTAGCCAGCAAAATTTTTCTTTCACTCTCGTGTGTTCAGAATGTTATGACCTTTGAATAAAACTTGCTCAACGAGACAAAAAGGTGCGCTGGCTGCTCTGCTCTGTGGAAGAGACAGGAGGCAGATTTTTTAAAAATGCGCCAAAACTCACCAGGCACGGGAACGAACAACATGCGAGTTTATGCTTCCTGATTTATTACATACAAAGATTGATAGATCGATGCTTCCTGATTTGTTAGATGTCAATATCAACATTCGAGTCAGTAGCGAATACGAATTCAGTACTGCAAGCGCACCGCCCCGCTGTCTGCTGCCGCGCATGATATTAATACTACTGCACAAATGTAATACTGACATATGAATTAATTTGTGCGATATCAGTAAGCTCGCGTCATAGTACAAAATACCGCGTACCGATCCATCCCCGCCAACTCAGGAAGTGCAAGTCTGCAAGTGTTCGGACATACTTCTTTTAACAATGTACTTTTTAGTGCCGATTATTTCATGGTTGTCCAATGCAACGGCATGGTGTAAACCTGTAAACGCTGTTCCGAGAGTTCACGAAAATTTGTCTTCAACTTGCCTCGACGCTGTGACGTTTCTGAATGTTCCCTCTCTGTAGCCAATCCCATTTCGGTCGTGTGAAGCGTAAACTTTATTCCCTTGCCCGAAGCGCGGAATAGTCAGTCAACGAAATGTGAAAAGGTCCCAAATTTATCTTTTCTCTTTGGCGGAAAAAGCCGCGCCGCGTAGATACCTCTAAAGAAGACTTTATTGATATTGCTAGGGCGTGCAGAAATTTTACAATTTAAAAAGTCCTTGACTTCTTTTCAAATAATTGAAAGTGCAGTAAACTTTTTCTTTACATATTAAGTAAAAACTAGTGAAACATACTTGCGCTATTTTATTTAAGAATACAAAGTCTCATGTGGGTTGACAATTTGTTACAGAAAGTTCGCTAACGTTGAGTATAGAATTTAGTAAATGAGCTTAGACGAACATTTGGAGCATGTGACTTTGCACTCAACCGTTTACAAAATAGAAGCTGCTTTAGTTTCATAACATATTAAGAACCCATTCTTTACAGTCCACTTCAATAAATCAATAACACCACACTCAACAAACCACGCTACATACATTGTGTTTAGGTCTACGAAAAACTTAAATATTGAGAATTACTAAGCGGCAACGAAGATCTGTTATTTCAATATATTTATATAACCCTAGATAAAGGCTTTTTTAACTGTTCAAACCTATTACATTTATGCTCAGTACGTAGAAGCTTTTGTACATAATACGCTCTGAAAATAGGTTAATCTAGTGCTGTGAATTATTTGTCAATGGAGTTGTTACGGAACGGTTATAGGTACTATGTATAGATTAAATTATCTGAAAGATGTTGAAACTCCGATATTGCAACTGACAGGGAGAAGTTAGTCAGTGACGCACGTGAGGTAGGATGGTCGCAACATAGGTAGTTGTTATTATCAAGAGACAGTGGAACAAAGGCGTCACCGGCTGCCAGTTTGCGCATAATGCTCTCATACTTAATGTGAAATTTGCAAATTTTGCTAGAACTTCTGCTTGTATTTTAACGTATTGTGGTGGATTCATTGAGAATACGCGTGCAACCTTCAAATATGGAATAGAAGTTAATATTATAGAATTATTAACAATTTCGATATTTTATACCCACATTTATGCTAAAAGTGGCGCTGGAACATACGTTTCATGTGCTCTGCCTACCCCCTTTGGGAATAAAGGCGTGAATGTATGTATGTATGTATTAACAATTTAACTCATACAAATTGCCTGTAATAGTGGTTTAGGTTTGTTATTTGTTTATCCTAGTTCGTCTAGCTTGAACATGCGAGGAGGCAAAACGGCCTTTTGTAAATATGGGAGTTTAGTAAACCTTTCACCGCACTTCTTATCCGTGTTATTCTTTATAAAATGGAACCCTGTCATTCTGTTTACTACTTTAATATAACATTTTAACTCTTCCCTTATTGCGAAAATAAACTTTCAAATGTTCCTAACATTATCGTTAGTTAACTTGTTGTTATTGTCTTCGGTACCACAGTCCCGTCATGACAATGTTGCATCATTGTGTTTACACCGTAACTATGATCTCACTTGGCTGCCAATCAAAATATAAACGGCAAGACGACTCTGTCCTAAAGCTCTGGTTTCCTAGGATAGATGCCGTCATATGCCGACGAGATAAACTATCAGTCTCGTTCTAAGTGTTCTAATTAGAAAGAAACGGACAGTCTACCCCGCCGGTATGCGACGGCACCGCTATCCTAGGAAACCAGCAGAGGTTAAGGATTTGAATCGAACAACCGTTATCTAGTTTATATTAGTGACAGCGCCATCTTGTGGTCCACAAAAACTAAATCGTCTTAAACACATTGACGAAGGCTTAATTAAACCGTTCAGTCGTTAAGTCACTTATATTATGAATCTATAGATACAATATCAGTTTATTAATCATTGAACCAAGCTTCTTTAGATGACCATCTAAAGAGAAACTCTCAGGCTTGCCTAAAAGGTTAAATCCATTGAAAAGCAATTACAATTCATCTTTGGGGACCTCGTTAGAGTCAATTACAATTCGATCAATTAACCCCATTATCATGAAAGCGCGTAGGGGTGCGTCGCGTTTAAGTTACTTTATAATTATGTATGTACCTACTCGGCCTCATGACTTAATTCTGAACAAGGAACATAAATGGTTTCTTCATAACATATTAAGTAACTTTATTGTAGGATCCTGTAAACACACTTATACGTGTGTCTACATCTCACTCAATAAGCAAGGGTTGGTTAATTAATATTTTATACCCCCAATACAGGGTGACATTTTGATCAGTGTCCAAATTTTTTGTAGGCATTTAGTATCACTAATAGACTCCATTAAAAAAAAAACTGGTAGGTATTTTTTAAATTATAATTTGTGTATCCCAAAAGAATTATCCGTACTGCGTGGTTACTGGGCATTCAGCGCCTCCGCCGCGCGGAGCGGGGCGGGGCCGAGGGAGGGGAGGCGTGCCGTGCGCAAACCTTACTACCCGCTGAGGTGCCTGCGTGGTAAGGTTTTTTTGGGATAAATTTAAGCAGCAATTACTACATATGAAACAAAAAAAAACGCATTTTATAATTTTGCTGAAGAATCTTATACTTGAGTTTGGACACTGATTAAAATGTCACCCTGTATACAAACTTGCAAATCCACAAACTCTTTCCACTTCATAACTTTAGACAAATGCATGAACAATTTTCTTCAATCCCGCAATGCCGCTGCAGTTCCCGCCACATTTCCCAACATCGTGCGGGGTTGATCCCGGCATACCTATTACATAAAGGATCCTGGTATTTAGGAATACCTGTATCTCCTTATATATTGCATCCTCTATATGGAACGAATACCAAATTATTGTTTTTAGCTCCTGTATTACGTGCATTGTTAACAAATGTGAAACAATTTATTGATTGCAGAGCAAGGTGAAAACTTGATACCTAATTACAAGCCAGTTAACTATGTAGTCACTAAAATTGATATTGTTTAGTTGCTGCACAATTCGATGAAATAGCGAGACCTGCAATAATGAAACAGTCAAAACACGCTAACTGCATTTGCGGCAATCCATACTTTACTAATATTATAAATGGGAAAGCGTGTGTGTTTGTTTGTTTGTCCGTCTTTCACGGCAAAACGGAGCGACGAATTGACGTGATTTTTTAAGCGTAGATAGTTGAAGGGATGGAGAGTGACATAGGATAGTTTTTATCCCTGGAATCATCCCCTACGAAGGTGAAATGGGGGGTAAAAGTTTGTAGGGAGCTGCGATATAAAGGAGTTCCACGTGGACGGAGTCGCGGGCAGATAATATTAAAGTTGTTCCCTGAATAAAAACACGACAAGTACCTACTCTCATAAATAGAGGATCCTATACATATAGTAGGATCCTATACATATAGTAGGTCATCATTCTCATCCTCATATCAGCCGAAAGACGTCGACTGCTAGACATAGGCCTCCCCCAAAGAGTGCTAATGTGACCGGCCCTGCGTCACCCGCTTCCACCGGACTCCCAGGTCCTTTACCAGGTCATTAGATGAGACGAGAGTCTTTCAACAGTGTGTGTTGCCAGTGATGACATAAGGCACTGAAACGTGGTCGCTTACCATGGGCCTCATATAGGAGTCATAAGAAAGCTGAAAGTCACCCAAAGGGCAATGAAGATGGCTTTTCGTTTCTTTGCAGCGCTGTCGGTATCAATCGAATATTTTTATGACATGTAATATTGAATTTAATATAGTAAAATGCTGCAACTTTGCCAACTAGGTGCAACATTGCCTTTTTTGAAATTTCAATTATCTCCCAAACTAACATTTATTCCTATTGCAATAATGGCAGCAAAAGCTCCACTTTACTGGCAACAAAAAAGTGTTCCGTAGTTGCCTGCCTGTCTTAGTTACACCGACGTGCGATGCGGTTGCGTCGACCGAATTTGTACGAAAATTGGCCTTTCCAAGTACACATTAGTTTGGTGGACTATTACTCGGTAACTACTTATGCCTACTTGTCCGTGATAGTTTGCCTTTTAAATTCATTATATTATGTACTATTACCACGAATTTTTTCACATTCCCAGTAGTAGCCATTTAGCCGGCAGGGGGGGGGGGGGGGGCACATGACTCGAACAAAAATTAGGGCTTTAATGCCCAATATCTGGCAAACAAATCACTGATTAAAAAAAAAATGGTTTCAGAAAACCCATAATATTTTTGAACCCCATACCATGAGTTTAACGACAAAAAAAATTACATCACTGCTTTAGGTGTAGGGGATGTACCTGGAAAAAACTTTTTTTCAAAATTTTATTGTCCTGTTTTGTCGGCGTGATTGATTTATATACCTATGCCAAATCGCAGTTTTCTAGTAGTAATGTTTACTGAGCTAAGCCGAAGACCGACGGGCGGACGGACGGACAGACGGCCATGGCGAAACTATAAGGGTTCCTTGTTGACTACGGAACCCTAAAAATGACAGTTGGACTGTCCCAACGCGCGTAGGAAACGTTACGTGATTACCCCTCTGGAAAGTGAGAAGTTCAGGCATTTTTCTCGAAACAAGTTTTTTTTACTTGTTGCGTTCTGCCAGTAGGCGGCAGTGACATACATAGTTATTGGTGTCTTTGTCCAGTAATCTGATAAAGTTTGAAGTGTTAGTCGGCCGGCCCGACACACTCGTAAATTTCAGCTTTTATGTTCTTTTATTACCTATCAATCCGAAAGGTTACATGAAGAATGTTACGACCAGTTACTGGCGAATCAGGAAACCTTAATGTGTTTTATGGACAAGTTTCTTCTTCTGCAGGCAGGTAAGTCAGTTCTATTGTATTGTACGGAATACAATAGAATAAATTATATTATTTTATCTTATAACTTCCGTAGCTATAAGACCCACTGCGATAAACGTATTGTATTTATGGATAGAGAAATTATGAAAGTAATATGTAATACTTTATATAAGTGTAATTAGTTAAATCTTTAATATTTAAGATTAGTAGTTCTCAAAGTAATGTAATACATCAAAACGAAATAAACAGTCAATCTATTTATTTTTACGTTATTGTACCGTAAATTCCCCTGACTTCGCCAAGTTTTGGCAATTTTTTGAACATAAAAAACTAATTAACTTTGATTTACCGTAACTCTTTTGACGACCGGTTAGCCTAGTGGGTAGTGACGCTGCCTACGAAGCTGAAGGTCCTGGGTTCGAATCCCGGTAAGGGCAAATGTTTGTGTGATGAGCATGAATATTTGTTTCTGAGTCATGGGTGTTTTCTACGTATTTAAGTATTTGTATCTATTATATATATCGTCGTCTAGTACCCATAACACAAGCCTTATTGAGCTTACTATGGGACTAGCTCGATTTGTGTAAGATTGTCCCCTTATATTTATTTATTTATTTATTATTTATTTATTTATAACTCAAGGTATAAATCTCTCTAAATTATGGCTACAATTGGACTCTAAAGGTGGTAGGTTTTATGGTAGAAGTGTGCTTGAGACAGCGAGAATTAACTTGTACTTAACATCATTTAATAGCAATCATTTTTAACCGACTTCAAAAAAAAAGGGAGGAGGTTCTCAATTCGGCTGTATTTTTATTTTATTTTATTATTATTATTTTCAATGTTTGTTACCTCAGAACTCCGTCATTGATGAGCTGATTAGAATTTTTTTTTGTTTGTATGTATATACTTCCCGGTGGGTTCCAAATTCAGTTAGATGATGGGATCCATGAGGAATTGAGGGGACTCCTCAATTTTATTAGGCACGCGTGTAGTGATTTTGGTATTTTCTGTTAAAACTCGTGTATTTACATCCGGAATCATAAATTTGGTGGCGAGGAATTGATGATGAAGACCACAGACGACTTATCGAATTCCTCAATTATGTACTTAAAAGTGCAAAAGGACGTCACAGGTTCTGATAAGATTCCGTTGAAATAGGAACTAATGAAGTGCCATTGGTGATGGTCTTGGGGAATCGATGGAAGTCCTCAAATATTGTCGGCCCACATACAGCGATTCGGTTTTTTTCTATAGTAATCAACGCATTTGCTATCGGAAATCAGTTCATGTGGTAAATTGTAAAAAAAATATAGGAAATGTTCTCATGGCTTGGCGGAGTACTCAATTGAAGTCGGTTAAAACTTTGTTTTTAAAGTAAATTATTCTAGGACGATAACAAGTTCTACGCGGGCAAAGTCGCGGGCAACAGCTAGTTATCTATACAAGTCATCCGTATACAACGAAACGAACACTAGTTTGATAACGGGAGCCGTTTTTATTAATACTCGTGTTCGATATAAGTCAATATTGAACGAAAACATTATAGCCGTTTTTTTATCAAGACCGGTAGCAGAGGCAAAAGCTAATAAATTGCGGCGGGCTGCTAACAGCGAGTTCGCAGTTTTGTTTATCTCGTGCCAAGACGCTTACGGAATAGTGAAAAACATTTACCTGGTTAGCCAAGTTTCATAGAAATTAAAAATATACCAATTCTTTCGCAGAACAGTTAAATATCTCCCAATTTAAAATAGGTATACGAGACTTGAGTATCAGAGTCAGAGTCAGAGAGGGTAGATAAAAGCCTGATATTATTGGTACATTATTGTGTCCGGAAACTTTCTTGACTACAGCATTAAGTTTAATTAAAATTACCACAAGTAAAAATATAGCTCCTCCATCGTGCATTTCGTACGTACTGGTGCTACGCTGTAGACGGTGGTGTGCAAAATGTTGACCCTATGTATAATTGTACGGCCATTCACGGCCACGCGTCATGTATAATTGTGAATATGGTAAGAGTTACGCTATTTATATTTAGGTATTCTTAATAAAAATGTCTGTAAAAGGATCAGTATACGGCTCACGTGACATGCGATAATCCGATTTTCTGTCGACCTACCCAAACCAAGGATCGAAAAGGACTCGATAACATAATATCGCTAAAGTCTCAGTAATCTCGCAGCAAAATGGAATTGGTAATGAGAAAACAGTCACGTGGCCAGCGATTACTCCGCTAAGATCCGATAATGCCCCCGTTTCTCTCCGATAATCCTGAAAAACTGATGCGCCCGGAGTTAGTGATGTGCCGTTACCGTAAATTACGGTAAGAGAGAGAAGTTTGGGGTAACGTTCTCGGTAACGTTCTCCGTAACGGTAATTATCGAGAAAGTAGTCCAAGTCCTAAATTTTTTCAACTTTTTTTAACGTTATCCCATTTCAATTACGGATAATAATCTACACAAAAGAAATCCCAACGATCGGAATAGAGGGACTAGTAAATTACCAAAATTACCGTAAATTACCGCCGTAAATTACCAAGAATATTCTCCGGAAACGTTCTCAGGTAATGTTACCTACGGTTTTTTTTTATCTATTCGGTTTAATACAATGCAAACCATTAAATTAAATTTATAATAAATACAGTTCTTTTTTTAACCGACTTCAAAAAAAAGGAGGAGGTTCTCAATTCGGCTGTATTATTATTATTTTCAATGTTTGTTACCTCAGAACTCCGTCATTGATGCGCCGATTCGAAATTTTTTTTTGTTCGTATGTATATACTTCCAGGTGGGTCCCATTTTTTTCAAAATTCAGTTAGATGATGGGATCCATGAGGAATTGAGGGGACTTCTCAATTTTATTAGGCACGGGTGTAGTGATTTTGGTATTTTCTGTTGTAACTCGTGTATTTACATCCGGAATTATAAATTTGGTGGCGAGTAATTAAAATAAAATAAATTTAAAATAAAATTATTTCATTTAAACAGCTTCTAATGAAGTGCCATTGGTGATGATCTTGGGGAATCGATGGAAGTCCTCAAATATTATCGGCCCACATACAGCGATTCGGTTTTTTTCTATAGTAATCAACACATTTGCTATCGGAAATCAGTTCATGTGGTAAATAGTAAAAAAAAATAGGAAATGTTCTCGTGGCTTGGCGGAGTACTAAATTGAAGTCGGTTAAAACTTTGTTTTTTAAGTTAATTATTCATTAAATATTTCGTTATATAGAATAGAATAGAAAAACTTAATTCAACAATACACAATTTAAGTTACATGAGAATCTTAGATTGAAGACTTAACATATAAATTTAAATATAATCTAGATATTACTATATTTAGATTGAATAAATCATTAATATTGTAATAAAAACAAATTGCGATTCCGATTGCCGTAAGCATACTTGGTCCACCCCCCACCACAACCACGGGGTAATGATAAAGGGTGATGCTGAGGGCTGACGACCAGTCAGGAACCGCTAATTAGCTTATTCGTAAACACTATATACCCCTAATGGGTTTTTTCACCTGCTATAATACAATACAACCGTAACAGATAAGCATTTACCTGTTTGCAAAATAACGTATTAGCTAAAAATTAACACGAAATGTAATAAATATCCTTAAACCAAACGTATGTTCAGTATCACCCTAACATTATCCAAACGAAAAATACTCGCAGAGAACTTCAACGAGAAGTTACGGTAACTTACCGTAAATTTCAACGGCGAGAATTACCGTAAGTGGGTAATTTCTCGGCGGCACAGAATTTAACCGAGAAGTTACGGTAATTTACCGTAAATTTCAACGGCGAGAATTACCGTAAGTGGGTAATTTCTCGGCGGCACATCACTAGCCCGGAGCAACTCGCAAGCCGCAAAAACGTTTTCCTTTTTAATAAAAATAAAACCTTTTCGATCTTGTTTTCGAATCCCCGAATCCGATACTTGCAAATGGATACAATTATATTATTTAGATTAGGATACAATAGGCTCTAGCTCCAAGTTAGAGGTAGGTAGTCCATTTTATTAATTAAGTGGGTATTTGGTAGGGAGAAAAAACATTGCGGAGAAACCTGAATATATCTGCAAAGAAATGCAAAGGTGTATAAGAAGTCCCCAACCCGCACTGCCCGGTCCCTCTCATCCATGAGGCCTGTGCCTAGCAGTGGGACGTATACGAGTATAGGATGATTTATTACCGTCAAACCTTAGGACTTTGCCGTTCGGATATAGCTTTGCCCACCCCGTCACATTTCACAAAAACCGTAATATCCCAACACTAGCTGAAGATGTACACTTTTTTATAATCTGTGATTGAAAGCCAACTATGAAGCGGACAACACTAGCCGGCTGACCGGTCCGTACCTGTCCTCAGTTGCGCGTGAGCAAGCTTTGAGTACAGACGTGTTTTTTTGCGGGCCAAATAGTACTCGAAAACTTTAGTTGTATCTCGGTAACGGAAACTCGTACAGGTATGTGTTTTTGACTGTGATTATTATATAGTTAAATAACGTCATGGGTGGGAGCTTATCTCTGAATGTTTATTAGTTTTGTAATTATGGCGATGGGCAATGTCATAAGCAGATTTTCGGCTACTGAATATGACTTTGCCCGGCCAAATTGGACCCTTAGGGTTGTCACCCAAAAGTTATTTTAAACAAGTTGGTTTTTACATATGTTCGTATGACAGGTTGATCGTACGGACCGCTTCGACCCGAGTAGGGTCTATCTTAACTGCACGAGTAATTATTAGGTGCTTACCTATGAAATTGTCGTTTGTTATTAATTTTTTAATGATAACTGCGAAAAAAGTGATTCTAAAGCTAATTGACATTTTTTTACGTTTATCTTCTTAATGACAATAATTGTTACAGTACAAGAATTTAAATTGTTTACAGTAACGAGAAAAAACTGTGCTAAACTCATAACTCTACCTATTAACTTTGCGTAGTCGGGTAAAATCAAAACTGACAACCCTAGCACTATGAGATTTTAGTATGGAGAGTGCAGGATTTCTGTTTGTGACTTTGCCCAGTTCAATGTTGTGAGAGCTATTGTGCTTTAGGGAAATATTATCAGATGAAACTAAAATATAACTCTTCTGCATTATAGTCCTTAACTACACTAAGCATAAGTTTGAAAATGCCAGAGCAAGAAACACTTCCACAAAATGGGCAATGACGTAATTTTTTAATTTTTTTGGCTCGGCACTTAGATTGCGATTTTCCCTAATAAAGACGCTTGTTTTTGAACTAGAGTCCGGACGTATGTAAAAAAGGGCCCACAAAATTGTATATGTTACTAATAAGTTTTATAAAATGACACAATAAACTAGTGAAAAATACAAAAATTTCCAAAAAGCGGGCAAAGTTATACGGTTTTACGGTACATGATTAAATGGGTTTACTACCCACTTTCGGTTCATAGTGATAGAAATTAGTTTGCGGTATTTGGAACAAGGACCACTAGAAAAGGACACACTTTACAAATGCGTCTACATTAAATCCAGGAATTTCCCAGAGTTCACGAAATTCACCTATTACCAGGGTTGTAAAACTGGCAGCAATAAAAGAACTTTATTTTCCCGATCTTTTGGCTGTAAAAGTGTATAAGCATCGCTTTACTATGTAATTCCCTTTTGTGCACGTTCGTATGACATTCGGAGAAAGGGAATTCCTGTCCGTAGATTCTGAGCATGTTGCGTGAAATTTAAATTGGAAATTTTCATTTCATTTCGCTATAGCGTACAGCGACCTACTTGACTTGCCACTCATTTCGTTAGACTCTATATATTTAGAGCAAAGTAGGAACGAATGCAGTGGGTAGCACTCAAACCATAGGTCTAGTCTGAAACAAGTCGTCATAGTTATTGAGCAGGTATGAGTAAGTAACATTTCCTTGACGAAAATCGGGATACCAATAAGGCTGCCACGAATCCAAAAGCCAGATTTTTTTTTCAACTTTTTCCACATGGTAAAAAAACACATGTATGTTCTGCAGGGGTTCTGGTACTAGGGGTACCACTTGCCATGTCAGTCATCCAACACCCTCTAATGAATCCTTTCCGTCCCACAGATGTCAGATCTATTAAACAAATGCCAAAAAGGAGGAAATACTTTAAAAACTATAGTGGCGGCACTAACCTACTTTGGAAAAAAAAGATTCCACAGTTTAAATATAAATATTAGGGGACAATCTTACACAAATTAACCTAGCCCCATTGTAACCTCATGTTATGGGTATACGACGATATATTTAATAGCTATAAATAATTAAATATATAGAAAACATCCAAGACTCTGAAAGATATATTATTAATGGTCATCACACAAATATTTTCTCTTACCGGGATTCGAACCCAGGACCTATAGCTTTGTAGGCAGCGTCACTACCCACTAGGCTAACCGGTCGTCAAGTTACATGTGTGCTCAGTTCGAATTCACTACGATAGTTGGATGAACATTGATATCTCTAGTACAGTGTTTTTCAAAGTGTGGGTCGCGGCCCCCAGGGGGGCCGCGGCACATATCCAGGGGGGTCGCGAGGATCAGCTTCTAAAAAATCTCGTGACTACAAGGAATGATATTTCTTTCAAGCATGTTCATTTTAATAAACCAGAAATAATTCTTAGACGTGTGCATTTATACGACGATTTATTACGACTTCATAGTCGTAATTAAATAAATACACACGTTTATGTCATTTGTATTTTTTTAATTAAGTGCGAAGAATGAGCTTGTTTCATTTTAACTAATTTATTAAAACGTGGTTCCTGTTGTGATACGCAGACGATTAAATCATTTTCCAAATTCAATCTATTCCTCTTCTTTGTTTTGATATCGACCATTGAAGAAAATGACAGCTCACACAAATAAGAAGTTCGAATGGTATCAAAATACTGTCCTTAGTATTTTGATACCATTCGAACTTCTTATTCCTTTGCTAGATCAGGATATTTAGCCATTCTCTTCACCCAAACGCACCGAAACCTCATTCATCGATCTATAAATAATGCAGAAAAAATGATTTGTAAATATAGTGTAAAGCAATATTTTCGGCCTTTAAATCATAACGCCCAAACTAAACGAGGTGGAGCTCTACTAAAATGTGCTCTGAGTAGCATTTTGATTGCGTAATAACATGCGCGTAGTGCAACTCCATTCATCGATCTACAAGTAATGCAGAAAAAATATTTGTGAATAGAAAGCTACAATATTTTTGGACGGAAAATCATAAGGGCCAAACTAAACGAGGTAGAGCTCTACTAAAGTATGAATTGAGTAGCCTTTTAAATGCGTAATATCACGCGCATAGTGAAACCCCATTGATCGATCTATAAATAATGCAGAAAAAAGATTTGTAAATATAGTGTAAAGCAATATTTTCGGACTTTAAATCATAACGCCCAAACTAAACGAGGTAGAGCTCTAATAAAATGTGGTCTGAGTAGCCTTTTGATTGCGTAATAATATGCGCATAGTGAAACCTCATTCATCGATCTACAAGTAATGCAGAAAAAAAGATTTGTAAATATAGTGTTCTGCAATATTTCCGGCTGATAAATCATAACGCCCAAACAAAACGAGGCAGAGCTCTACTAAAATATGACCTGAGAAGCCTTTTGGATGCGTGATAACATGCGCATAGTGAAACTCCTTTCATCTATCTACAAATAATGCAGAAAAAATAATTTGTTAATAGGGAGCTACAATATTTTCGGCCGGCAAATCATAACGCCAAAACTAAACGAGATAGAGCTCTACCATAACCTGATCAGAGTAGCCTTGTGAATGCGTAATATCACGCGCATAGTGAAACCCCATTCATCGATCTATTAATAATGCAAAAAAAAATATTTGTGAATAGAGAGCTTCAATATTTTCGGCCGGCAAATCATTACGCCCAAACTAAACGAGGTAGAGCTCTACTAAAATATGATTTGAGTAGCCTTTTGAATGCGTAATATCACGCGCATAGTTAAACCCCATTCATAGATCTATAAATAATGCAGAAAAAAAGATTTGTAAATATAGTGTAAAGGAATATTTTCGGCCGTTAAATCATAACGCCCAAACTAAACGAGATAGAGCTCTACTAAAATATGGTCTGAGTAGCCTTTGATTGCGTAATAACATGCGCATAGTGAAACCACATTCATCGATCTACAAATAATGCAGACAAAAAGATTTGTAAATATAGTGTACTGCAATATTTTCGGCCGGTAAATCATAACGCCCAAACGAAACGAGGAAGAGCTCTACGAAAAAGAGCCTTTTGGATGCGTAATAACATGCGCATAGTGAAACCCCATTCATCGATCTATTAATAATGCAGAAAAAAAGATTTGTAAATATAGTGTACTGCAATATTTTCGGCCGGCAAATCATAACGCCCAAACTAAACGAGGTAGAGCTCTAATAAAATAGGATCTTAGTATCCTATTTGATGCGTAATAACATGCGCATAGTAAAACTCCATTCATCAATCTACAAATAATATAAAAAAAATAGTTTGTGAATAGGGAGCTACAATATTTTCGGCCGGCAAATCATAACGCCCAAACTAAACGAGGTAGAGCTCTACTAAAATATGATTTGAGTAGCCTTTTGAATGCGTAATAATATGCACGGATACAAACTCGAATTTTAGCATCCTATCAGCTGCAAGTTCTAGATTCTTGAAGAGCTTCTTTAACAGTGTGGTTGAGATCGGCCAGCACCACGGATCTATTCCGAAAGGGATTTAATATCCAACACTTTCCGTCACCCGTCTGTGTTTCATTTGAAAGATAACTCAATAATAGTTTTTTTTAATCTTGCAAACACTCCTTCACGAAATTATCGCAGGAAAATTCTTGAATAACTTGAGACATGCAAGGAAAAGATTCAAACTTCAAATTTTGCTATGTCCATAATTCAGTTTTCGCTATGAATCCATTAATTTTATCTTTTGCTGCAATCATGTTTTCGTCCCTTCCTTGTTCATCCATTCAAGTGGTCGAAAATATCTGCAAGATATGCTACTTTCAATAGCCAAGTATAGTCGAAATAATCCCCAAAATAACAGTCGCACAGCTTAAAAGAGATTTGCTTCATTTTACATTTAAAAAGGGGTAGGTTGGGTAACAGTAAAACTACCTTCAGATACCTAAATACAGGTTGCGTTCCAAAACGCATGACTGATTGAATGATAGAAAGGTGCAATACAAATCTGTGAAGTTAATAATTGGGTTTTAAGTTTAATCGTACAAATGGGGTTTTGGGGGGTCGCAAAGGAATTTTGATGGTCATGAAGGGCCGTGACGCCAAAAAGTTTGAAAAACACTGCTCTAGTATATGACATGTATTAAATGTATAGATGTATTAATAGACGATCGAACGGTCCGGCGGACCGAGAGGGACACAGCAATCTGAAAGAATCAGAGAGTTATACATATATTGCCGTTCTGCCGGACAGTTCGATGGTCTGTTAATACTATCGGTTTGGTACGTGGCATCCTTCAAGGATCATAATCTTCAAACGCTAACCTATGATAATTTATATTCAATAACTCGTGACTCTCTGTTTCCAACTTGCTAAGACGTCAGTTAACCGCGAGGCATCGGCCATGACCAGCAAAACCCGCGGCGAAACGTCACTAATAAAAGTGAATGATCATCATATTTCAAAAACACCTCACTACAGTACTAGTTCAAGTTGTCAATACATGGTAATGCAAATTCTGAATCAGCATTAGCCCTCCGATTATGGGCTACTGCTTTAGATAGAAAATTGGAATGGCGTCGTGCAATTGTCACGTGTGTATTACCCATCGAATTCTGAACAAGTATGGGTCGAACGGGCAGGCTGATGGCGTGCATTGATTTTATGGACCCACTAAATCTGCCCCTCTTTCTAACAAAGCGGGGTGCTTTGTTTTAGTATGCTGACCTTTTTACCGCATTTGATAATGGCAAAACTTAAGCAATAATTATTGAGCACGTTTTTATTTCTCCCTCTAATTTGATGCAATTTTCCCATCACTTTGTTTTAGTTGATTAGCTTCAAAACACCTAAAGATACAAAAATTACAGTGATACCCACACAATGTATAAAATGTTTAATTTCTTTTTTTTTTCAGGGAAATCGCCGTCATGGCTATTATGCTAGTGTTGCGCCAAAATATGCGGCAAATGGTGTTAAAGTTTTGAAAATCGGTACGATTGATCTTTAGGCCAAACGAATCAATATGACCCGTAGCCCAAAAAAAAACGAAAAAGGAAACAAGTTATGTCAACATCTTTTTTTGTATGGACAAACAAAAATATTTTGTTCTGAAATCGTGTGTGGTACCTAATGAAAGGGCTTACTAAGCCAATTCTAAAAATGTATCAGATCATTATAAATCAGCCATTTTTGTTAAATTACAACAAAAACAATTTTCGAAACATATCAAGTTTGGGCTACCAATGTACCACAAATGATACGTGATATCCTCATATTTAAGCTCCAAAAAGCAATTTTGAACATAATTTCATTAAGTACTTTTTATAATTTTAAAAAATTACAAAATGTGATAAAATCAAAATCACACATTTATAAAAAAATAAATTTTAGACACAGGATGATAAATACTAATGCGAGAGGAGTTTTCAATAGTATCTATATTATTTATTTATATTGTAAATATATGAAATGACTCTAACAAAAATTAGGGCTTTAAACTCCAATATCTCGCAAACTAAGGACTGATTTGACAAATGATTTCAGGAAACCCATAATATTTCTGAACGAGCTGGTTAACGATACCCCACACAATGGCTTTAACGACAAAACATATAACATCCCAGCTTCAAATGTAGGGAAGGTACCCGAATTTTTTTTTATCCAGATTTTATTGCACCGTTTTATCGGCGTGATTGATTTATATACCCATGCCGAATTCCAGTTTTCTAGTAGTATTTGTTACTGAGCAAAGCCGTGGACGGACGGACAGACAGACATGGCGAAACTATGGGTTCCTTGTTGACTACGGAACCCTAAATAAGGCGTTCGGAGTAAGCTAATAAATAATCATGTAACTCAGTCATAAGGACCCTTTTCGTAATATACTACTTGGTATTTGTATTATAAAATAGGGGCCACAAGTGAAAGCGATCATTAGGTGAAAATTTTATTAAACAGGAATATTTTTTCCACCTTTCAGACTTAAACACCAGCATGAAAGACGTTGGATTCTGAAGGATGCGGGACATCCTTAATTAGCCACTTATCAATTAGTTTATATTCAATGAAACAATAAAATTGAAAAAAGTAAGAGGCTCTTATTTTGTTTTGTGCCGTAAAGAATCTATACCAATATTATGAATTATAATGGCGAGAATAACTCTATCCGTTTGTTACCTTTACATACCTAGACCGCTGAACCGATTGAGATGAAATTCGGTTAGTATAGAGATACTTTGAATCCCGTAATTCCCGGAAGGATAAAAAATAATTTTTATCCCAAAATTAATCACCTAAAGGGGTGAAAAGGGTGGAGAAAGTTTGTATGGAGTTATGATACTCGTATAAACAAGTTCCATTCGGCCGAAGTCGCGTGCCAAAGCTAGTATATAAAATTTGTTACGAAGCAGTCGCTTTCTTAGTATCGCAACTATACATTTAAAACCAAGTTTCGTATGAAGCCATGAATATGAACCCCAGGAAATAAGTTCTTTCAGGAATTCCTTTTCCGCATGAGGTGTCGGATGGAAAATTTCTGTAAGTAGAATGTATTCGAAGAACTTTTCCTGCATTTCCACGCACCAGGAAATGTATCCATTTATGAAAAAAGATGTGAAGATTTGTAAAACTGTCTACTTATTTAACACTGTCTACGTCCTATTATTATTTTCTTTTTTTTTATTCCCAATGTTTAACACTTAAATAATTTCAATCATGCTCGTCATGTTTATTGATGTGTATTAAAATTGAAGGTGTTATCAATTGTTGTCATTAAGTCCCAGTTAGATATTTTAAGTGGCAGGTTCTGTCGTTGACACCATTTCTAAATCACTGAATTGATAACAGTTATAACAAACTAGACGTGCCCGCGGCTCCACCCGCGTGAATTAATTATAATAATGTGTTTGTCACAATTGTATTATGTTCATGAGCCCTGCTTAGCAATATACCACAGTATACAGGTATTTTCATATACATTTATTAAAATGTCAACATGAAACTCAGTAATACACTCAGGCCTCCTCTCATGGATGAGAGGGAACGGGCAGTAGTCCCCACGCTGGCCCAGTGCGGGTTGGGGACATTTGTGAGGAAACCTGCATACATTCACAAAGAAATTCAAAGGTGTATGTGAAGTCCCCAACCCGCACTGGTCCATCGTGGGGACTACTGCCTGTTCCCACTTATACATGAGAGGAGGCCTGTGCCCAGCAGTGGGACGTATATAGGCTGATTTATTTATTATTATTATTTGAAAAAATGGCTGAAGTATAGCGACACAAAGTTTCATAATTTTCAGCACTTAGTTAATTTTTACCCAAAGTGGTGTCATTAAAACACCTATTTTAAATGATTATAACGAATAGAACACATCAAAACTTTTCTCTAAAGAAGTTATTTTTTGCCCTATTATTAAAAAAAAATACCACGAAGTCACCGTCGGGAGCGGAGAATTAGGGGGTCAGGTCCAACCGATCAGAGCACTTGTTATGTTCCACACAATATAACAAACGATAATAAAATAAATAAATAAAAATGAAAAAGCCTTTATTTCTACTACCACTAATAATTACACTAATACTATAAACTATTATACTTAAAAACAAATACTCTAGGTAGAAGTCGCCTCTGCGCCGTAGGCCTCCCCCATTTCCTTTCATATTTGCCTTTCTCTGGCCTTCCGCATCCAGTCTGAGCCGATCCGTTGGCAGAAAATATCGCGCCACCTTTTCTTTGGCCGTCCACGTTTCCTCTTTTCGCCTCTTGGTATCCACTCGGTTAGTCTCTTCGTCCACCTACTTTGTTCCATTCTACAAATATGTCCTGCCCAGTTCCATTTGCATGATCTTTTCCGGTATACAATATCATTCAGTTTTGTTGTTCTCCTAATGGTTGTATTGTTTACTCTGTCAGAAAGTAATGCCCAGCATACTTCGCTCCATTTTCCGCTGGCCAATTGCCAATGCTTCTTCTTTTCTCTTGAGGGCCCAAGTTTGGCACCCCTAGGTGATACACGGAAGGATGGCTACTTCAAAGAGCTTACTTTTAATACTCTTTGTTTTTCATGATCTCTTTATAGCTCCAATACTTTTTCCATCCTAGTGCTATCCTTCGCCTTACCTCTTTTCCGGTGTAGACATCAAAAGATACCGACTGCCCCATGTATAGGTATTCATCCACGTATTTTAGTTTGCCGCCCTGTATCATTATGTCGTGAGGAGGTCCGTTGGTCATAATTTGTGATTTTGAGGTATTCATGTATAGTCCTACTTTTTGGCTCTCCTTAGTTAAGTCGTTTACCATTTTCTCTAGGTCGTATGCGGGCTCAGCTTTAGAATCGTTGTCATCGAGTTCATGGCTCATTTTTTTAATATAGATTCTACACATTAAAAGATGATTCCTCACCAAATTTCAAGTTGTGAAAATCCATAGTTTTTGAGGAAAAAATTATTAAAGTTTCCATATAAATTTCCATTACTGTGTATTTCGAAGAGATTTTGACTGACAATGACACTTGTGCGCGTTCCTTTTTACGTGTTGGTATTGGTAGATGTTCTTTAGGTAAGTTTTTAATCAATTACGGTTAATATTTAATATAATATCATAAATGTAGGGATCTGTTAGTTGTTTTAGTCCCGACGCATATGACCAAAAACGCAAAAGGCTAATTCGACATACTCTAAGGCAGGTCCGTGTAGGTACGACGACGAGCGAAGCGAGGAGGAGTGTTAGGTGTACCGCGACCCTAGCGCGCGAGCCGAGTGAGCAAAGCGAGCGTGCCGCGGCAGCGGCCGGCGAAGCGCCAGAACCGAAAATGTGTTATTTCACTTAGGTGTACCTACACCGACCTGCGGCGCTATCACGAACTTCGAAAGTCGAAGTTCGTAATACATGCATCCCTGTCACTCGAGTAAGGAAATGCGATAGTGATGGAAATACCTCGAAGTTCGTGGTAGCGCCGCTGTCTTAGGTATTACGCGTAATAAAGATTTGGTAATTCACGTATGTGGAAAAACGGAGTTAAAAAAAAAGTGTCAAAAATCACACGTAATGACGCCATATCGAAGTTCGTAATACATGCATCCCTGTCACTCGAGTAATGTACGTGCGATAGAGATGGAAATACCCGAACTCCGACTTTCGAAGTTCGTGGTTATAGCTCAGTATACCTAAGTTCCCAAAAACTCATTATTGGTACGAGAGGATTCGAACCCACGACCACGCTTGACAGCCGGATGCCTGAACTAACTACTACTACTGTACGGACGTGGCTTCCATAGTACTTCACAAACAATAGGGGTGTAGACACTAAATAAAATAATCAAATCTATTATACCAAATCGGAAAATCAGAACGGGATAAAACACGAAGGAACGAGCGAGATAGCGCCTTACAAAAAACACGATGTGGCGTCACGTTTCTTAAAAACAACGCAACGAACACGAGAAATAAATTTACAAATCTATTCTCTAGATGTTAACTTAGAACAAGAGCATAAAAGCTTCCGGTTCTTTTCCGTATTTTTTCTAAAATCACGTAATGAAATCTCGACAAAATTGACAATTTGAAGCGTCGCCATTGTTCGGAAATGTTCGGCTCTGATGTTCGGATCTGAGAGATCAGTCTCTCCATTTTACGTAATTTGATGAGACTACATTTACATGTTAGTATAATTGTTATACAATTGATTCCTCTAAAAAAACATAATGTTTATAAATAATAATGATTAAAACCGAACTTTGAAATTCCGGTTAGAGAATTTTAAATGAAATGGAACGGTACCTACGCTACAGCTGTGATGTGTCATTGTCATGTCACTGTTACTTTTTACTTTGACATTTTGTCTTTGTGTCTTTCACTTATCGTTTGTTATTATGTTAGCTTGCCTTCTGATTTGTACCAAAAAGCCGGGCAAAAATAAGGCTAGAAAGAGTGGGAGAAGAATTTCACGTTGAGAAAGGAGTCCGGCAAGGTGACTATCACCTAAAATATTTGCTGCAGTATTGGAGTCTATATTTCGAAAATTAAATTGGGACGAGAAAGGAGTTAACCCTTAACATGGCAAGACATGAAGGAATGTAGCCAGCTATCACTCGGAATGTTTTTTGTGATAGTTATTGGATAAAAAGAACTATAGTTAAGAAAAAAAAATGAAAACCATTCTGAAAGTTAGTTTTTCAGGACGTCCGTTAAAACGGACATTGCCACGAATCGTAAAAAATGAGATGTTGTCCTAAAAAACGGACAATACTGTCATGCAGGTCACGAAAATTAAATAAAAAAAATGTCGTCAACCAAAAATAAGCTTGAATACACTGAATAAAATCATTCTGAGCATCATCATCATAACAGCCGAAACTTAGACTTACACTGCTGGACATATGCCTCCCACGAAGAGTGCCAAAGTGACCGGTCCTGCGCCACCCGCATCCAGAAGACTCCCGCAACCTTTACCAGATCATCAGTCCATCTTGTCGAGGGTCTACCCACACTGCATCTTCCGGTACGTGGTTGCCACCAAAGTATCTTTCCACCCCAACGGCCATCGATTCTACGTGCAATGTGCCCTGCCCACTGCCACTTAAGTTTAGCGATCCGGAGGGCTATATCGGTTACCTTGGTCCTGCTGCGGACAGCCTCATTTCTGATGCGATCACGCAGAGAAACTAACAGCATAGCCCTCTCCATTGCCCTTTGGGTGACTTTGAGCCTTCTTATGACGGCCATAGTAAGCGACCACGTTTCAGTGCCATTAGTCATCACTAGCAAGACACACTGGTCAAATACTCTCATCTTGAGACACTGCGGAATATTGGACGAAAAGTGAGATTGGTCGGTAGTTCGTCAGCAGGGTGGTGTAACCTTTTTGAGGAATAGCACCACCACACCTCTGTTCCGTGCTTTTGGCATTTTCCCTTCCAGTAAGACGGAATTGAACAAATGCTGAAGAGCCGTAGGGACCGGGTTTCCACCCGCCATCAGCAGTTCGGCTGGAGCTGTTGAACAACCTTTACAAGCTCATACAGGCTGATTTCCGGGGTGTCGTTGGAATAGAGTTGGGTTAGTCGAGCTAGAGGGTCCTCCACAAGACTAACCTCGGGTCCGCGAGTTAATGTGTATAGTTGTCCGTTAAAGCGCTCTACCTCAACCAAAAGCTCAGGTTTAGAAGAAACGATTATACCATCTTCAGTTTCCAATTTGGTGAGCTGGCTCAGTCCAGTAGTCAAATCTCTCCAAAACACTTTAGCGTCCTCGTTACACGGGATAGCCTCTTCAATAGCTTGTATTGAATTGGCGCAGATCGCGGGTAAAGCAATTGCAGATCTCTTTATTGAGCTACTGGTGTAAAGTGACATTGGATGAAGACCTAGGCAACGTTTCGCTCCCTTCCTTTGTGAGCTTCTAACAACTCGAAGGCTTATGGGGGAGGGGAGTGAGGTGTTGCTGTGTGAACAGAACATGTGAACACAACTGGAGGGCTCTCTAGCTCAACAGCTAGAGAACCTTTTAGTTGTGTTGGTTCATTGGGCGTTGAAGAACTTAGACCCAAAGGCACGGCGAGCTTCCACAAACCAGTAATTGAATTCGTCTAAATCGCCGTCTAGGAAACGGAAACAGTTTTGGAGTTCCACATGAAAGCTCTCGGTTTTGAATTTTGATTGGTGCTGTATGGAACAACTTCATCAATCGAGAGAGTTCTTGCTTGACACATATATTAAATGTGCCTCTTACCAGACGGTGATCGCTCCCGGTTTTAACTGTATTGATGATCACAGAGACAACATTTAATGTATCCCTCCTCGTCGACAGGATGAAGTCAGTCTCGTTTTTAGTTGGTCCACTTTCTGTGCTCGCGTTTCGTTTAATGGCAAGGTCCGTTTTCTGTCACAATGTGAAACAAACTATGTGTCCATAAAAGTCGGCACTGTCCGTTTATTATGACATGCTCATTGGTACGTAGCCACCTATACAATCGATAATGTCACAAAAACAGGACCAGCTTTAAATCATCCTTTTTGACTTAGAATTAATTGAATAATTAAATTTATATCAAAAACGAAAGTTTAACTCCCCTGAAGGTTAATTCAACAAAAAGAAAACCATTTTTTTTATTCGTTATTGTTTTATGGGGCCAGAAACAAACGCCAACATTGATTTCAAGTGACGCTCGCGCACAAATTGAACGTTGCACACTATTGGCGTATGCAAGAAATATATAGTCATATTCTCGCCATTTCGTTTGGCGTATTTACTTTTCTAGCCAGAATGCGCGTTCAAACTTTGCACGGCATTTACTAACTGTACTAAAAAAGTGACAGGAAAGCGTTAAGGGTTAAAATAGACGGCGAATACCTAAGCCACCTACGCTTTGCGGATGATATTGTAGTATTCTCCCACAACGGTACGACTTTAGAATCGTTGTCATCGAGTACATGGCTCATTTATTTTTATAGATTCTACTCATTAATAGATGATTCCTCACCAAATTTCAAGTTGTGAAAACCCATAGTTTTTGAGAAAAAAAAAATTAAAGTTTCCATATAAATTTCCATGGATGGCGTCATTACGTGTGATTTTTGACACTTTTTTTAACTCCGTTTTTCCAAATACTGTAACAACTAAGCTATCGTCGCCCCCGGAATGAAGCGAAACCCCAACTACCCGACATGAAAACACTACGCACTAACGCCTACTGCAGAAGCTCCACGCTACGCTCGAGAACGCGGAATACTTAGTAATAAGCTCTAATGTTTTTGTACTATAAATTACACTCTATTTACCTATTTAATAAACCTACTTTTGTTGCGTACATTTATAACGAATACCTGAAGATTTGGCCAAATGTGATCATCTAGTGGTAGAACCCTGAAGTGTTGTGAACCGTAATAACCCTTGTCCTTTTATGAAAGCTTGACAGGTTTTGGACTCTTCATCATTGAATTAAATCTAGTCTATTCCGCGCAATAAATGAACCTATCTGAACGCTGCTTTCAGCTACTAATCTCCTATTTTTAATGTTAATGAAGTCTTGGTTTGGAAGAATAAATCATTCGCTGTAGGTATCTTATAATTATACGTTAAGTGTTAGTTAAATTAAGATTATAACCGCTATTTTATGATTATAAATATTTTTATTTTTGGGTAGAAAATCCCCTACCACTTATTACACGCTCGGTTGGACTTGGAAGTAGCTTTTATAAACATAAATTAAGATTATTTATTTGAACCTAAAGTAAACTAGTCGCTTGTCCTAAATACTTGGTTTTTTTGGAACAAAAGCACTATCGACGGGTTGTGTGGACTTCTTGTACTCACACATGCTACTTCTCAAGTCTAGGATGGGGAAAAAGCGTCCTATCCAAGTTACCTTCCTAGCTACCTATGAGTTTAAGACTCTGAGAATGAATCTACCAGTGTCTCCAACCTAGCGGTCAGTTTCGAGAAGATACACCGAGACAAACTCGACTGACATCTTTTAGTGTTATTAATTGTTGTATTTACAACACATATGGCCAATATATACCTAGACCATTCTATACTTATGGCTATTGGAGTAATGCCAATGCAAACCGACATGTGAAATATTTGTCCTAAAGCGTACCATAAATGAAGGGAGTCCACTCACAACAATAAATTGCCTTGAGTGGAGAATATCTACTCATAATATTAAGATACTTTAAATGGATTTGATGAACTGCTCTGCCTGTCATCAAAACCAGAGTTATTTCATCTTTCTGAAGCAACCCTGATATCTCAATGTTATGAATAGAAACGTTACCTTACTATGATGGTTGATAAATGCCACACCGTTACAATACCTCACATGCATTTCACAGAAACTAGACATTCATTTAGATTAATTATTATGATTGAAGTGACCTCAGCTATCCTTACAATGTGGTCTTCATGAAAACCATTCGGAATAACGACTAGTTTTAGCTAATCAGAACAAGTTTTTAGAGTATCTTTCGTCGTAGTAAATTTAGTTATAAACCTATCATCCCATAACGCGTGAATTTATCCCTAGTCTACCCCACAGTCCCTATTCTGCTTACTCCTGGAACCATACCTTAGTTCAGAAGCAAGAATGTATCCCTATTGAAGCTGTAATTAGTTCAGTCGGCGAAACTGAGATGAAAACCCTCTAACAGCCTGTGTAATTCATCTCCCCTCGCTGTGCCCGAAGGCTAAAGGGAAACAGCGAGTAAGATGCACTAACTGGACATACGGTATGTTGATATATAAGTATATTTAACACTGAACGACCCCTCAAGCAACCGATCGGATTCCACGAGCGGAGATATCCTCCTATGCTTATTGCACATGAATGCTCAAGCCACGTTTCCACCGTCAGTTGTTTTGAGAGACGTGAGGGCCCCGGTTAAGAGGTTTCGTCTCCTGTGTTAATAAAAAAGGTAGATGCCAGATCACACCTCAAATCTGGTAGCAAAGGACTCTGGATCACGCTAATTGACACCGTTATACGCTAGCGTGACCCCTCAGGTATACTGTAAACCTGGACAGTGTTCCGGTTGATTAGGTAGTAATAATTAACCCCAACAAAGTTTCGGAAACAATCATCCAAACATGTACAATTCCAGACTTTAGGCCGCCTGGCATTAAACACGCTTGATTAAACTATATAAACCTCACAGATAGTATCCGAAAAGGCATATACAGCCCTGATCGTAGGCCCTAACACCACTTTTGAATTTACAAATCACTATAAATTTAAGAACCGTAAATGACTCATAATTATGAAGAGAGTTTCCTCACAACGACAAGCCATTCACTCCAATAATTAAAGCACACACCAATAATTTCCCAGCCCACAACCAGAGACACTGTCAGTCCGAACGATGAGAATTGAATAATCGAATTCAATGCCGCGAATCCCGAATCCTTCTCCCGCATCTACCTCCATCCCCGCCATTTTTAGACACCACCGATTTTGTTAACCGTTTATATCGGTCCTTAATCTACACATTGAAAATGATTATTACTATTATAAGGTACGATTATTGTTATTTTATTGTAATTTACCGTTTGACATATAATAATGCCCCCGTGGCCCATTTGCAAAATAAATAATTGCTCAATTGATTGATTGATAATAGTATCATCATTATCTTTGAAACACTTAAACTCTTTGGTAATAAGGTCGAAAATCGGTTGTACGTATTCACGCGCCAATACTCGGTTTGCAATAAACACGTGATTTCTTCCATCCCACTCCCCGACAATGGTCGCACCGCCCATTTAATTTAGCTCCTAACGCTCTAGCTATTAAGATTAAAATCCGTATGGTCGCCCTACGCTTCCAGAAAGACAAATGTTGCCAGAGTAGAAATATTACTTTTCCCATAGTATATTGAATGACTATTATAATTCTAGTTTACATGGAACTCTTATTAACCCTTGTAACCACTGTCATTACGTGGAATAAACCCATACAATATTCTTTAAATGAAGTAAGGTTTTGATACTGACTAACTACACTATTAAATGCTAGCCTAATTATTGATTTCCTTTTCCCCCTTACTTATTAAATCAATTTCCCAATTTTTGGTGTGAAATAAAACTTGTCATCCTCTCTCTCTTTTTTACATCAATGATGATGTAGTTGGTTCCTTTATTTATACAGAAACACACCGACGAGTATGTCCGTTCCGTTATAATACGTGAATTACCAAATCTTTATTACGCGTAATACCTAAGACAGCGGCGCTACCACGAACTTCGAGGTATTTCCATCACTATCGCACTTCCTTACTCGAGTGACAGGGATGCATGTATTACGAACTTCGACTTTCGAAGTTCGTGGTAGCGCCGCTGTCTTAGGTATTACGCGTAATAAAGATTTGGTAATTCACGTATTTGGAAAAACGGAGTTCAAAAAAAGTGTCAAAAATCACACGTAATGACGCCATCCATGGAAATTTATATGGAAACTTTAATATTTTTTTTCTCAAAAACTATGGGTTTTCACAACTTGAAATTTGGTGAGGAATCATCTATTAATGAGTAGAATCTATAAAAAAAAATGAGCCATGTACTCGATGACGATTCTAAAGTCGTACCGTTGTGGGAGAATACTACAATATCATCCGCAAAGCGTAGGTGGCTTAGGTATTCGCCGTCTATTTTAACTCCTTTCTCGTCCCAATTTAATTTTCGAAATATAGACTCCAATACTGCAGCAAATATTTTAGGTGAGAGTCACCTTGCCGGACTCCTTTCTCAACGTGAAATTCTTCTCCCACTCTTTCTAGCCTTATTTTTGCCCGGCTTTTTGGTACAAATCAGAAGGCAAGCTAACATAATAACAAACGATAAGTGAAAGACACAAAGACAAAATGTCAAAGTAAAAAGTAACAGTGACATGACAATGACATATCACAGCTGTAGCGTAGGTACCGTTCCATTTCATTTAAAATTCTCTAACCGGAATTTCAAAGTTCGGTTTTAATCATTATTATTTATAAACATTGGGATCCTGTTGTTTTACCAAATTTATTTTGGTCAAATTTCATTTCCCAAACAAATTTTAGCAACTATTTTGTTTGCCAATGCAAACTTTGGCACAATTTTAAGACGAATATTTTCATTACGTCAAATTTTCATTCAGCAAGATATTATTACGAAAAATTACATTATGGCATGTGGTCTTTTAGCAAATGCTTTAATAAGGCAAAAAAACATTAGACAATAAACATTTCGTCAAGTTAATTTTATG
This sequence comes from Epinotia demarniana, assembly GCA_945867215.1. NCBI lineage: Eukaryota > Metazoa > Arthropoda > Insecta > Lepidoptera > Tortricidae > Epinotia > Epinotia demarniana. The sequence goes on from OX244263.1 coordinate 20,652,510, forward strand.
GCAAACTGTAAATAGACAAAAATCACAATTGTTTGGGTTATGACATTTTACAAAAATACTACTAATAAAACGGCACGGTCCCTTAAATAAAATAATGCACGGTTAAGTAGGTCGGTAGGCAAAGGCGTTAAATTAGGTTAGGGCAGCCAAACAAGGGGGGCTCGGGGGGCGAAGCCTCCTAGCAGTAAGAAAATCAAACAATCGTAAAAATTGTATTATATGGTAGGTTAGGTTAGGGTTAGCTTGTGTCCCTTAGAGCGGAAATAGGCACCCCGCGAAGCGGGGTGACGTCGACACGCTGGCGGTTAGGTTAGAATTGCGACCTCTACACAAATTTATTTTCCCCACCCACATAACAAAAAAAGTTGTTATTTTGTGGTGTATCTTTAAACACCATTGAAATAAAGATGCAAATGATTTGTCATTGAAGAGTTCCTCTGCTGATTAGCCGACGGAATAGAAATGGTCAATTAAATATTGCCGATACAAATCATTTGCCTTATTTTGTTTTGGTTAAAACATATTATGCCAACTAACATATTTGACTGAATGAAATTTGGTCAAAGTACCAGTTGGTAAACGAGATATTGCCTAAACATGAATATGCCAAACATAAGGTTTGCGTAAGAATTATTTGTCGAGTGTTAATTTGGCAAACGATTATTTGGCAAATGAAATTCTACGAAATATTTTTTGGGAAGTGATAATTTGTCAATTTTTTTTTGGTAAAACAAAGGTAACCCATAAACATTATGTTTTTTTAGCGGAATCAATTGTATAACAATTATACTAACATGTAAATGTAGTCTCATCAAATTACGTAAAATGGAGAGACTGATCTCTCAGATCCGAACATCAGAGCCGAACATTTCCGAACAATGGCGACGCTTCAAATTGTCAATTTTGTCGAGATTTCATTACGTGATTTTAGAAAAAATACGGAACAGAACCGGAAGCTTTTATGCTCTTGTTCTAAGTTAACATCTAGAGAATAGATTTGTAAATTTATTTCTCGTGTTCGTTGCGTTGTTTGTGAGAAACGTGACGCCAAACATCGTGTTTTTTGTAAGGCGCTATCTCGCTCGTTCCTTCGTGTTTTATCCCATTCTGATTTTCCGATTTTATATAATAGATTTGATTATTTTATTTAGTGTCTACACCTCTATTGTTTGTGAAGTACTATGGAAGCCGCGTCCGTACAGTACTACTACTAGTTAGTTCAGGCATCCGGCTGTCAAGCGTGGTCGTGGGTTCGAATCCTCTCGTACCAATAATGAGTTTTTGGGAACTTAGGTATACTGAGCTATAACCACGAACTTCGAAAGTCGGAGTTCGGGTATTTCCATCTCTATCGCACGTACATTACTCGAGTGACAGGGATGCATGTATTACGAACTTCGAGTTTCGATTTTCGTGGTAACGCCGCTGGGCGTCATCCGCGAGTCGACATCCAATGTGCCTATTTTGCGTGAAATCGGCGGGGTAGCGCTACTCTAACCACCCCAGCTCCTCCAGAAAGTTTGTGAGTGCCTCGGTGTTGCGGATTGCGTTCCGTAGTGTGTCCGTAGACCTAGCTGCTTTCTTCTGTATACTTCTACTTGCTTACATCATCTACAAATAATAAATACATCTTGGGGCTAGGTGTCAAAGCAGACTCCGGGCTCCCTTAGGAGCACAACTGGGAATAACGCTAGGAGGATGATGATGACATTTAACTGAATTGTTTACGGGTGTTATTTTAGTGTAGTAGGTATAGTCGAGTCCTCCAATATCTACACAGACAACCTTTCAAAAATATCTATACAGAGACTTTATTGTTACTGACATATAAAAAACATGTGTAGATATTTTTGAAAGGTTGTCTGTATAGACATTGGGGAACTCGACTGTACCTACTGAACTGAATATAATTAAGATAAAATTATTTTTAGTCATATTTTAAATTAAGTTTACTTACCTTTTGTTATAAAACTCAATTTCACAGCATGATTAATTAAAGCATTAAATCATACCGTAGTATAAATTGCTCTCGCAAAGTACAGTCAAAAAGATAACTAACATGAAATGGAATCTTTTGTTATCATTGATGAATTATTATAACATATATTATAACAGATAAAGTAAAGCTAAAATTGAAATAGTAACCAACTTTATAAATTACAATCTAACATGTTAACTAAAGGAATTTAAACTTTCGTGAGACATGTTGTAATAATGCCAGAAGTTACACAGTTCAGTTGCTTCAAATTCTTCGAGAGTTCTTCTTCAGGATGAGTATTTTCGCGGCGATGTCGCTTGAATCACTGCCCGCGCCCGCTTCGCTACTTATTAACTACTAGCTTCAACCCGCGACTTCGTCTGCGTCGACCTGGGATAAAAAGTATTATATATTTTAATCCAGGTTATAGACTATCTCCATGCCAAATTTCATCTCAATCCGAGCAGCCGTTTTTGCGTGATTGAGTAACAAACATCCAAACATCTAACCTTTCGCATTTCTGATATTATAATAGGATAGGATTTAAAAAAGTAAGATGATCGCTATGTTTTGTAATGATTTCAATCGCATGCTTGCAGGAATTCAGAGGGCCTTTTTACGAAAAGAATTTTCTCGAAAAGCTAACTTTTCTCTTACTTAGCTTTTCTCGAAATGGTAAATATCAAATGATATTCCATACATAAGTTTTAGAAGAAATTATTGGTACGATCCGGGATTCGAACCCTCGACCGCCGCTTGACAGCCGCATGCCTGAACCGCTAGGCTACCGTAGCATCGTAGCATTTTTAATATTATCTACCAGTACCAGAGGTACGTGTAAGAGCTTTGAACCGATATTGCAAGAAAATAATTTTTTGATTTATCGAGTCATTACTACTACTACTGAGCTATGTATTGCGTACACTGTAATGATGAAACATGGAAGAATCGGGTCACATGTGACAATTTATTGTGAGGTCACGTCAATATTTTAAATGGAAAAAAATAAAGATGGTGTATGAAAAAAAAATTGCAATATCGGTTCTTAGCCTTAACACCACCCTCTGGTTACAAGGTAATATTAAAAATACACACTGCAATTATATTAGGTTGAGGTCTTTGGTGTGGCTACGATCAGATTTTGTTTTCAGGGTGCGGTGCCGATGCCGTCGCGTTGTGTGCCAGTCGCAAATTAATTTTCATCTTCTTATAAACCACTACGGACAAATAATACATACAATACATGTCATCTATTAAACCAGCTTCCTATTGCGTTAATTTGCGCGATGAATCGTTTTCCATTACGAGTCATCATTAATTTTCTTCTATACACACTAATCCCTTAGATCTGGCCTGACCTGGGAAAAGCGAGTAGTCTTTCATAAAATAGTACTATCGCATTCATATATAAAGTAAAATCAGAATAGAAAGATGTCTTCGTCTAAAATGATATAAAAATATCCTGCGTATTACTGGAGCTACGTGTTTTTTATTAGGTATAAAACTGGGCGACCCGAGAGGAATACCGATGAGTTCAATCACATAACTTGAGAATAAAAAGGGTAGCCCTGTCAAAGTTGGTCGCGCTTGGAGCCTTCCTCGCAGCAATGTCGGTGTTCGGAGATTTTGTAAGGCGAGGTTTCTCTTTTAATAAATAACACTATCAACGATTGTTGCTGTTTTGATTTGATAGAAACTCTTTTTTATAAAACTAAGGGCAATCTTCCGCCAGAGATGTATTAAGCTGTTTATAACCGCATAGATAGATTATGTTTTTCGAGTGTATGTAAATAAATATACCTACCAATTAATTGGCGCAAATATATTAGAGAATTCGCTTGAATATCGAATCTAGTGCCAAACTCGGCGCTATTCGAATATCACAGAATTTGATGGAATCAGGTGTTAGTAAGTGGTAATGTTATATACTGGAACAATATTCTCTGGCTATTCCGCCAAAGAACGTGCAGGTTTATAAACGATGGTGTTGATGATATGCCTACATTCGTATCTTTCCGCACGTGCAAACATGCAAATTAATTCAACAAGCCATCGCCTATTAATGATCTCATCATCGCTAATAAAACAGCAAGTTCTTTAGCGGAATAGCAAAAGAGTATTTTTATTGTAAGATGTCACTGATTGTGGTAACATAAGAAAATTAATAACAGGCTTTTTTAATTGGCTATGTTGAAATCACTCTACTATAATAAAGCCCCACTTATAACCGCTAATAAAAATTTAACATGCAGCTCACTTGGCAAACACACAATATTATTATAATAGCCTCCAACTTCACGCCGCGCGGTCGAATAAACCCACACATTTTAATTCAATATTCATGATTTCTTTTAGGTGGTTTCTTTTCATTAGCAGCCTCCACGGGCAGTTTCTAACTAGTTGAATATTTCACTAGGCAGCGCATCGTGGAACTTTTTCTGAGAACTCCCGAACAACTGGCACGGAGAAAATAGTTAAGTATTCTTCGCGTTGTTCTTCGTTAATAGTAGTAAGCAGCGAGTCCGTCTGTTGGTTTGTAATCCAGATAAAGGTGTGTCGGATTCGGGTAAATGGCTATTAAAAGTTACCCAACGAGAAACTATTGACTATTGAGCCTCGTTGATTAAGAGTTGTGCTCAAACGTCAACTAACGTTTATTTATTTAAAAAATAAATAATTTTTCCGTACATAAGTTCCGAAAAACTCATTGGTACGAGCCGGGATTTGAACCCACGACCGCCGCTTGACAGCCGCATGCCTGAACCACTAGGCTACGGTAGCTGTCAACTAAGAAAACTAACTAAGAAACTGAGCTAACTAGGAAAGGTAAAAAAAAAAAATTTCCAAGCTGATGTTTTTTTAATTTGCCTCACTTTTCTAGGCACATCTTTCCCTGGCTAGGCTCTAACGATCATGGCGTAAAACTCTTAAAAGTATCACGACAACACGAGTAGGTGCTTAATTTTTTTTCACGTTATTTAAGTAAAAAAAGGTTTTGATTCAAGCCGAACAAGTCACAGCGCTTGACTATTTCAATTTTACCTATGAAAATGTAAGGGTTACTAATGTGTTGCATAAAATTGATTGTCATAATTTTATTTTGCATAACAGCCCATGGCAGAATCATCATTTCGCCGAATTACTTTTCGCATAAATTTCATTGCATACAGTCATTTCGCATAACTTCCTTTGGCAGAATAGTACATTGGCATAATGACGATTGTAATAGTTGATCTTTTATAAAAAAAATAACCTCGAAGACGAAAGCGGCAGCAAAGCTGCCGCTTCCGTCTTCTAACGTATCCGTGATCCGAGTCGGTTTTTGCCACTAAGTCCCTGTTCCCTTCTAAGTAAATTCGGCCATATGACTATTCTGCAATTCAAATTCTGCCAAATGAGAGTTATGCGACATGATAGTTATGCTAAGTATATAATTATGCTAAAGTATCATTCGGCTAAAAATGTTTCAGCGATAACTGTTATGCGGAGTGTATTTCGGACAATCGATATTTACCAGATAAAGGGAACTCGAAAATGTAAATGTTGCCAGTGACCATAATAATAATAATTTATTGAAAAACCTCATAGCTAATGTTAACAATGTGCTAGCTTGCATATTAATACATAGTGCATACATACATTATTACTTACTAAGGTTGAACCTGTGTCTCAAACAAAGATAATACTTACAAAATTAAAAACTGTAATTTGTAGTAAACTGTCAGTCGTAAGTTAAGTTTGTTAACCTGTTAAGCAATCATTGCAGGCTTCAATTATCCCTACGCATTCAGCCTGGAATACCGTGTTATGTTCACCCAGTGGTTTGGATATGTGTATGTATAAATCCTCTGAGAACAGTGTTCGTTTTTGACCCATCTGTAGAAATTATAAGGTCTGTTTGGTTTAGTCCCTCTCTCGAGTCTTCCGTTAGTGATATACCGTAGTCTTTATACGTCATACACTAAGGTATACGCCCTAGTCCTCGACGTTGCACTAGTGTATGACATGAGCACTTTATCTCAAGGTGACATGGCTTCAATTCGAAGAAAAATCCTCTTGGTTCCATTTTATCCCATATTTCTTTGACATAAAGTGCCAATGTCATACACTAGTGTAACTTCGAGAACTATAGATTTGCCTTCCGTCTTACCAGCATGCGTTTTTTTTCTGCCGTCTTTTTCTTATGATACGAATATGTCTGACTTTCACGCTTTCCTTAATTGTTTAAGTAGACCTAGATCAATCGCGATTGTATTTAACTGTACGAACAATTGTATCGCTCTACGATTTTGCGTGTCATCCTTGCTAAACATGTAAAAATTGAAAGCCAATGTTTATTTGAGGCCCTACATTAATTAATCTTAGGCGATATTTTTCAAGGAGTTGCTTATCTTAAGTAAGCGAGACGTGAAAGTGCCAACTCATGCCACGAAGTTAATCAGCTGCTAATCTAACGGTTTTTTTTTCTTTTTATAAAAGTCATTCTACGATAAGTAAGTACCTACCTAATTTATTGAAGAACCCATTCTGAATAATATTGGTAAGAATGTCTTGAGTATTTCATTATTATCTTAACTGAAGTAACCCGCTCCTTGCACGGTAAAATTACAGTACCTACCACATTTACGTAAAGTAAATGGATTTCATGGTTCTCTATTGTATGGGCAAAAATCATTTCCCAAAGTGTCACTTCCCAAAAAATGTTACCCAAATGATCATTTGGCAAAAAAACACTAGTCAAATTATTGTTTCGCATTATATCACTTGGCAATATCTCCTATGGCAAAATATTACTTCGCAAATTATTGTTTGGCAAAGTTTTACATGGTCAAGTTTCATTTGAAATTTCGATCATAGTGGAAAATTGAAAAATTATTCGCCACGAGCGGGATTTGAACCCACAACCTCTGGAATCCGTCCATCGCTCTCCCAATTGAGCTACCGTGGGTCCGCTAATGGCGACGAATCCTTCAATCTCTTCCACTATTGTATTTACACCTTAGGGAGGCTCGTAGCGACATCTACCGCGAAGTTATTACAACTTCTGAAACGGCACCAACGTCTCAAGTTACATTGAGAATTGTTAGTAACAATGCGCTACCCCATTTTTAACATTAAATGTTTATGAAGCAGAAACGTCCGCTAACGAAATTCCAAATTTCGATCATAGTGGAAAATTGAAAAATTATTCGCCACGAGCGGGATTTGAACCCACAACCTCTGGAATCCGTCCATCGCTCTCCCAATTGAGCTACCGTGGGTCCGCTAATAATAATTTTTCAATTTTCCACTATGATCGAAATTTGGAATTTCGTTAGCGGACGTTTCTGCTTCATAAACATTTAATGTTAAAAATGGGGTAGCGCATTGTTACTAACAATTCTCAATTGTAACTTGAGACGTTGGTGCCGTTTCAGAAGTTGTAATAACTTCGCGGTAGATGTCGCTACGAGCCTCCCTAAGGTGTAAATACAATAGTGGAAGAGATTGAAGGATTCGTCGCCATTAGCGGACCCACGGTAGCTCAATTGGGAGAGCGATGGACGGATTCCAGAGGTTGTGGGTTCAAATCCCGCTCGTGGCGAATAATTTTTCAATTTTCCACTATGATCGAAATTTGGAATTTCGTTAGGGGACGTTTCTGCTTCATAAACATTTAAGTTTCATTTGGTCAAACGTATTATTTAGCATAACATACTTTTTCCAAATTATTGCATGGCATATGATTTAGATCCTAATTGTGTAGTGCATACGAAATCTATTTCAGTAAGATTACATAATTTTGCTAAGCGGGTAGTTTGTAAAAAACAAAAGTAAATAATTTACAGGTAAGTTTATGTTCTTTTGTACTATAGGTACTTAGGTAACAATATATTATAATCCAAATAAGCAGCATGCATGCAAGCAAGCCCCGAGTCGGTTTCGCCCTTTTCATCGAGAGTCTCCAGCGAATCGACGCCACCCCGCTGCGCGGGGTGTCTATTTCTGGTCTGAGGGACACAAGTGAACCCTAACCTAACCGACCAAAAACAGAGTTCGCTTATGACAAGCCATTTTTTCCACCCTGGTACCTAATGTGCGAAATGAAAATATGAACAAATGTTTTGTTTGGAAAACAATATTAGCCCGAACAAAGTGTTTGCTTAATAAACTTTTGTCTTAATAACATTTGACAAAGCAAAATTATGCCAAATGATATTTTGACCAAATGAACAAAATGCGAAACAAAAATGTGCTATTTGTTCGTTTGGGAAATGAAACTACTGCCATAAGTTTTGTGGGAAGTGAAATTTGGCGAATAATATTTTGCCGAAACAGCAGGATACCGGATTTCATGTTTGAGACCCAGAAAGGATTTAGACGGTTCACTAATGTTTGACCAAAAAATTATTGACAAAAGTTCATTTGACAAACAACGTTTCACCTAAAGATCATTTGGCAAACGAGACATTTGACAAAAGTATCATCTTACAAAAGCTCACTTAGCAAATGATCAATTAGCAATCACTACACTTGGTAAATGGGTTAAATAATAAAATGTCAATTGACTTTTTTTCATTTCACCAAATAATATGATTCGCAAATGAAGTATTTGTCCAAATGTCAACTTTCATTTGGTACAAATTATTTACAGGTAAGTTACAAGATTAGATTAGTATTAGTAAAAAGTTGTCGGTTCTGGCGCTTCGCCGGCCGCTGCCGCGGCACGCTCGCTTCGCTCGCTCGGCTCGCGCGCTGTATGTTCGCATTTCAACCTAACACTCCTCCTCGCTTCGCTCGTCGTCGTACCTACCGGAGACCCAGGTTTTTTCCATGATTAGTCTAATTGCCTTTTTACATGACGCATAGTATACCTAGGGTTTTTCCATTGTGTCTAGATGTAAGATTTTTAGACCAATAGTAGTTTTGTCTGATAACTCAGTTGCTAAATGATTATTTTGTCAAATAGTTATTTATAAAATGTAAATTTAACAGTTGATCATTTTGCAAAGTGAGTCATTTCTAAAATGACTAGTAGTAAAATGATCAATTGGCGAAACATTTTTTTTCTAAACTTTGTTTGTCAAGTGTAATTTTGCCAAATGACTTTTGGTCAAACGGCAGGACACCGATTTAGACACTTAAATAACACTACTCGTATTATCACTTACTTGAAACTTTTATTATATTGACGTATAGGTAGATCAATACCAAGGTGCATTTCTAATGAAATAATAGTTAAATTAAACATCAGCAGCATACAATATATACTGATTAGAGTATAACATATGCACCAAAGGAGTAGGATATTACGAGTAACCATTTTTTTGTACTTAAGAGTCGTTAGCCATATTAAGAAATAACTAAATATATTGAGCCCCTACTAAACACTCGGTACACTAGGTACTCAGAATTATGCTAAGTAGGTTTTACACAAAAGCGTACCTTCCTTGGGTTTCCTATTTGCAATTTTCATAAGTTTTGGTCCACCTACCCTCAGGCAGCGGCCTGACAATATGTCCTAATCCCGATAATAATGTCCAATTTTGCCTAAGGCAATTCTGCACAATAACAACAAACACGAAATCAGTTAACTCATAATCATAACGTTCAAAGTCCTTTCTTCCTATTCCCAATCCTTCACTAACTGGTTTTTTTCGTAATTCAGCATTTCAGCTCATTCTTTATTATTCGCTGTATCCATTTTTATTTCTGGGTTGTTTAAAGATACTTACTAGCTAGGTACTAAATGTGTTATAGTTGGGGTTATCTTGTGTCTAACATTGTGTACAACTGTCATTCAATCTTCTGCCATGGATGCAATGTAATCGGTCAACTCAAATATTCTCAACGAGAGGACGAGAATCTTTGACCAGTGTGTGTTGCCAGTAATGACATATGGCACTGAAACGTGGTCGCTTATTATGGACCCGATAAGAAAGCTCAAAGTCACCCAAAGGGCAATGGAGAGGGCCATGTTGGGAGTTTCTCTGCGTGATCGCATCAGAAATGAGGCTATCCACAGCAGAACCAAGGTAACCGATATAACCCTCCGAATCGCTAAACTTAAGTGGCAGTGGGCAAGGCATATAGCACGTAGAACCGATGGCCGTTGGGGCGGAAAAGTTCTCGAGTGGCGACCGCGTACCGGAAGGCGCGGCGTAGGTGGACTGATAACCTGGTAAAGGTTGCGGGAGTCCACTGTATGCGGGTGGCGCAGGACCGGTCACTTTGGCACTCTTTGGGGGAGGCCTATGTCTAACAGTGGACGTCTTTCGGCTGATATGATGATGATCATAAAATATTCTCAAGTATACAGTGTTTAGTACTGAATAACGAATGTGATGAATATCTGTGGTCAACATTTGCGTTTGTGAAGAATTGGGAATAGGAAGAAAGATTTAGTGTAAAGCCTAGTGCTAAATAAATCTGCACTTAAATGCATTCGTTGAAAGCAAATCCTGAGTTGAAAAACAAACAATTATAATAAGAAAGCTACCTATTTGCAAGCTACAAATCACAATAAATTAAGAGCCAGCAGCTACTGGATTTTTTTGCTGTCACGTAATATATTTTTTAAAAGAAAGGAAATAAGTATACTCTAAAACAATATTCGAAGGACTTACTTTCCCAGCGTAGCCAGAAATGTCTTTGACCGAAGAGCCATTTGATCCCTAGATAGCAATATCACGTTAGCTGACCAAGAGGAGGTGACTTCTACTAAACGCTTTCCAATACCTGATTGCTTAGTCAGATTGCCTTTTGGATACTCACGAAAATATCTTATTACTTTTTGTTTCACAGTTCGACGGTTACAATTATATTACTTTGATAGGATTCCGTAAGTCAATAAGGAACCCTTAGACGCGCGGTTGTTTTTATGCGTTAAACGCTGCGATTCCATAGATACCTTCTATGCGGTAAACGTAGGTATCTGTGGGATCGCAGCGTTAACCAAACAACCGCGCGCCTAAGGTGTTATAGTTTCGCCATGTCCGTCCGTCTGTCCGTCTTCGGCTTAGTTCAGTAATCATAACTATGTACTATAAAACTGTAATTCGGCATGGGTAATATATAAATCAGTCACGCCAACAAAACAGTAGACATAAATCTTGAAAAAAATATTTTACCCTACAACTAAAGTGGAGACATTTTTTCCTCGTTATGCTGATATTGTGGGGTATAAGAAAAAGTCTTATTGCCTGCATGTTGCACTAAACTAACTTACCCTTTAAACTGGTAAATCTGAATTGCGGAAACTATACAACTGACAATGCACTTCACGTTTGCCGCTCTCAAAAGGATATTAAAACGCTTTTAGAAGCAATAATAATACAAAGATTTTTTAAACCTCTTGCAAACTAGGAACGATAAAAATGTTGCATAATACTTAGATATTCATAATCATAATATAACTAATATTGTATATGCAGAATAAAACCAAACGTTCATACGAACAACTAATTTTGTTTTAATTTACGCTTTGTTTATTGGAAACGCATTCAGTTTAAGATTGATTTTATTGTTTTTTTACAGAAACATTCTTTAAGTATTTGAATTTGTATGAATTATTCCTAAGCTAACGGCTCGATCTAAAACATAAATGTCGCATTTCAATTTATATTTCAACTCGTTATGCGCGCTTTTTGACACAAAAAAATTGTACACACATAGTTTTTACTTTATCTAGCTACTGTTTTGTTGAGTTTTACATGCGGCTGCAAATGACTGAATTCGTACCTACTTCATTCGAATTCAATCCAAATATCAGGGGGTTTATTCGATTAAAAATTTTAAACTAGCGAGACTTGATAATATTCCCTAATTCTTGCGAGAGTTTTTTACTCTACACGATCAAAGGAAAAAAAAGATTTCAAAGTAAAATAAACTTGATGATAGGCATTTTTTTCTGCGTAGTAGACGTATATAAGTTAGTGGAAGAGAGTGAGGATCGATGCCGTCACCTCTGTCTGTAAGATAGATCGCGTGAACTTTGGTTTGACGTAGAAACTATAAGAACTTCAAGTTAATTTCATTCTTCAGTCTTTCTATGAAGGCTAACACGGTTAGTTAGTTAGTTAGTTAGTTTTACTGGGCGTTTTCCGCAAGTCGACATCCAGTGTGCCTATTTTGCGTGAATCGGTGGGGTAGCGCTACTCTAACCACCCCAGTTCCTCCAGAAAGTTTGTGAGTGCCTTGGTATTGCTGACTGCGTCCTTTAGTGTGTCCGGAGACCCTAGGTGTTTTTTCCTGTATACTTCTACCTGCTTACAGTCCAGTAGAATATGTTTGGTTGTTTCTTCTGCTTCCATGCACGCTCTGCACATGGGGCTGTCTGTGATACCTAAGTTGTAGAGGTGTCTGTTCAGAGTGTTGTGTCCTGTTATTATTCCAACTATCTTGCGTAGTTGGCTTCTCTGTGTCCTCAGTAGTGCGGTAGTGAGTTTGTTGTCGCGTTTCGACAAAATCGCTTTAGTCTGTCTGCATGTGTCTATGTCCTCCCAGTATCTTTGGTGTTGGTCTTTGGTGTATAGCTCCAGTTGATTATATATGTAGCTTTGTGGCAGGGGTAAGATTGGCTCCGGTCCGTATGCCGTTGTTTCTGAGCCTTTCCTGGCCAGTTCATCCGCTGCATCGTTTCCTCTTGAGCCACTGTGCCCCTTGATCCATTGTATAATAACGTTGTTTTTATCTGCGCACACCTCTGTGAGGCTTTGGTGGCATTCGTATAGCAGGCTAGATGTGATGTTATCACTGCTCAGTGCCTGTAGTACCGATTTACTGTCTGAGAGTATCCGTATGTTTGTATTCTCGACTTGTCGTCTTTTTATGGCATTGCAGGCTTCAGTTATCCCTACGCATTCGGCCTGGAATACCGTGTTATGTTTACCTAGTGGTTTGGATAGGTGTACGTTTAAATCCTCTGAGAACACACCACATCCCGTTCCCGTGTTCGTTTTTGAGCCATCTGTAAATATTCTGAGGTCCGTTTGGTTTAGCCCCTCTTTCGAGTCTTCTGTTAGTGATATGTCATAGTCTTTCCTGAAGACTGGAGTTCTTGGTATTTTATCGATTGAAGCCTCCATCATGGGGAGGCTTGTGATCAGTCTGTTATGGATTTTAGTGTGTGGTGCGTTAAGTTTCGTCAATAGGTTGAGGCTTTTTAGGCGTATTGCCGTCGCTGCCGCTTCCTTCTGTATATGCATGTGTAAAGGTAGGAGTCCTAGCATGATTTCTAGTGCGGCTGTTGGGGTTGTTCTCATGCAACCTGTAGCCGCAACACATGCTAGCCTTTGTGTTTTCTGGATTTTGTTTATTGCACTTGTGGTTTGGGTGCGCGGCCACCATACTATGGCACCATAGCTTATCATTGGTACTATCACCATTTTGTATAGCCACAGTATGATTTGGGGGGCCAGGCCCCATCTCTTCCCCACAACCCTTCTGCATTGCCAGAAGGCTACTGTTGCTTTGTTTAGTCTACTGTCTAGGTGTTTGCTCCAGTTCAGTTTGTCATCTAGTGTTATACCCAGATATTTCACCTCTTTCGAGAGTGTTAGTTTTGTGCCGAATAGAGTTGGCATTTCGTAGGTACCCAATTTGCGTTTATTTGTAAAGAGAATTGTGTCGGTTTTCTTTGGGTTTACCGATAGGTCATTCTCCTTGCACCATTTCTCTATTATTTTCAGTGCTGTTTGTGTGAGTTCACATAGTGTGTTTATGATTAGGCCGCTGACCAGTATGACTAGGTCGTCCGCGTATCCTATCGTTAGAAATCGGTTATTGTTTAGTTTCGTTATCAGGTCGTTTACTACTAGGTTCCACAGCAGTGGCGAGAGGACGCCTCCTTGTGGGCATCCTCTTATGACTAACGCCTGATGACTTTTGTTTTCGGATAGTTTTATGATTCTCTTCTTTAGCATGTTCATAATCCATTCTATGAGCAGCTGTTCGGTTTTGTGTCTTTCTAGTGCTAGTTTCATGCTGCTGAAGTTTGTTTTGTCGAAAGCACCCTCTATATCAATGAAGGTGCCTAGACAGGAGTTCTTTCTAGCGAGCGCATCTTCTATGTTCGTTACTACAGCATGGAGGGCTGAATCTGTCGATTTGCCCTGGCTGTAGGCATGCTGGTTTGGGTGTATCTTTATGTTTTTGAGGGCCGTATCCTTCAGCTCCCTGTCGCAGAGTCTCTCCAGGGTCTTTAACATGAATGAGGTTAGGCTTATGGGTCTAAATGATTTTGGGTCCGAGTAATCACTCTTTCCTGGTTTCGGCAGGAAGATTACTTTTACCTCCCTCCATTTCGTTGGTATGTATCTGTAGGCAATGCAGCTACATAATAGGTTTGATAAATGCTCGATCAGCTTTTGTCCTCCCCACTTTAATAAGGCAGGGTAGATACCGTCCAGGCCTGGAGACACGGTTCACATCAATGAGGTTCCTAAGTGCATCCAGTTATGAAACTCTTGAGGCCTAATCCTGAACCATGGAACCTGTGGTTCTTATTGCTTCGGTTGCTCGCTCCTGCGTCCGTACGTCTGCATTCTGGACTCGGACAGTGTTGATTTCGACTCCTCCAGTAAGCCATACTCTTCTTTACAATTTTCCAGTTCTTAACAACTATCCGGGGGGCTTTTGAGTAAATCACTATTTACTCATAAAAAAACCAAAACTGTCTCATTTGATACAAGACCACACCCCTTTTTATGTCCCATTTTACCTACATGGGGTAGGTACTATGCTGTGTATATTTACAGCTTTTTCAATCGTTCAGACCAGTACAAATTGACTTATTTACGGTGGTGGATCAAGATTGGCACCTACTCCATTGATTTCTTCGTTTATTTCACACGTCTGAAAATTTATTTCTGAAAATCAATTAATTTTACTACAGACCAAGCTCCGACTGACCCTTGGTCGATTTTATTATACCCGAAAGCAACCACAAAACCGCAATTTCCCCACAAAAGTGTAAACGGCCCTTAAAGATCGGATTTCGTAAAGCGATATCTCATCCCTTTAGGGCTTTAGCGCCCCGTGGCAATAATTCAAGGAAGACCAGCTATGCCATCCGCAACTCGTCTCGAATCACCTCACTACTCACCCCTAATATATCTTGCCCTCGGGATCTGTAACAATTGCGCCTAAATAGGAGTCAGACGTATATTGGTGCACCTCAGACGAGTTGTCAGTGATGTGAATAGAAGGCCCGAGGCCATGGGTGCTATGGGACGACTCCTCCCATCTATGAAACTGCGTTTGGTAATTTTATGGTTCGGGGTTGATAAGTCGACTGAAGATTTCTTATGTAAAGGTTTGACATGATATTGGAAAAAGTGTTTTTAATAATGCAAACATTATTGCACAATTAAAAGTTGCAGATACAATAGGCAAACTTAATACCATCAGATCATTGCGGATTTGGGATAGGAGGGTAATGCCAGGTTTCTAATATGTGAGACATTTCCAAGTAAGTCTCTTTAGGCAATAACACCCCTCTTTTTGGATCGGGGTTTAAGAATCAAACGATGTAATTTAATTATGAATAAGGCCCTGGTCGACTGAGCGATTCTCGAGTCAAAATAGAGAAAATACGGAGACAACGATACTTCCCAGACACGAGACCCAGCTAGATCGATGTTTCGCCCCCTTAAAGCCTGAAACTCGAAATTTGATTGAAATCGTTAGAGGCGTTTCGAGAACGTGATTACAAATATATACTTATACAAATATTGCTTGTATAAAAGTATGTATAGGTATATTTAATTAAAATTAATATAGGATAGGATGTTGGGGCCGGTTAACTCACAATTCTCAAAAAGCCAAGTTTAAGTTTAAATGTCAGTTTCGGTTCTGCTTACCCTTTTCTATCCGATATTCTATAGAATAAATGATAATCCTGAATCAAATGATGGTTATAAACAGCACACAGACCCTGCACTCGGTTCTCAGCATTACCCTTCTTTAGGGGGGCGGTTCTCAACGCAATAAACCACAGCGGTACGATGACAGCAACAGAGATGGTAGAAATGAATTGAGAAATGCCCTTTTATAAGTGTTCGCAAAGAGCAGCGGAAAAGCTCGCTTTTAAAAACTGGTAGATTCACGTTGGTTATGTGACTGATGGCTAGTTCAAATACGACTCCGTTACATACCTACTCAATAACATCCTATGAGTACCTCATTGTTGAGTCCTGAACAAATATGTTCCAATGATAAATTAATCGACACAGTTGTAGATGACGTACCTAATTGTACCGAAAACGCCAAGAACCTTAGAAATTGCTCACGATTTTTACTGTACATCCTTGGCCAAAAGTATTGAGGTCACTCGGCACCTCAATTTTTTTAGTTGTTCTTTAATTGTGATTGCTCCAAATATACAAACGTTTGATCCACTCCAAAAACTGGTACGAATGGCATCGTAAAAAAATCTTAGATCACACCCCTATTGCATAACTTTTCAAACGAGTAATAGGGTATAAATGTAAATTCACCTTCAAAAATGTATAGTCGATACGTCCGCCAGTAACGCACTATCCAAAAGTTACGTAGGTTTCCCATCGCCGTGACACTAGCGATAACATCCCTTCTTTTAGAAAAAAAGATTTTTTTCAGGTGTGTCCCACGAAATATAACAACAATAATATATAATTTTCACAAGATATAATGAACGTTAGCTATAACAACAAAACCAATATTTTTTAAAGGAATAAGGGGGCCCCCGCAGTAAAAAACAGTAAATACTCTTAACAATGGTATTATTTGTAGGTTAGGTTAGGGTTATCTTATGTCCCTTAGAGCGGAAATAGACACCCTCCGAAGCGGGGTGACGTCGACACGCTTGCGGTCACGTGTCACGTTAAAATAATTGGCGTGTTTGATTTCAAAAAAATATTTTATTTCAATCTTTCAATTCCTTAGGTGTTATGAATATTATACACTTTAATCTATATATCAATTGATATTATATCTAAAGTACGTTATACTTTACGAACATATATATTTTGGACATACCTTTCGTTCATTATGTGTAATGAACAAGCTTATACAAAGTGAGCTTATATATTATGACCGTTATATGATAAGTTGTTATAAGAACGTATTACTTACCCAATTTTTGCAGCATCCTCGCATGTACAAATTTAGTCAAAATAATGCTTTAAACCTATAACAAACGTTGCCAGAGGATAAAAGTAAGGTGGCGGCAAGAGTAACGTAGTAGTCGGAACGTATCGAGTAATTCCATTTAAAAGTGGCACTAACAAAGTGAAGATGCAGGGCGCCTTTTGTAAAGTGGCTTCATGCATCTCATTAGAAGTGTTGCCAGCTCAAATGCGAGACCATTCGCAACCCCGGCATCGTGCAAGATTAATGATCGCGTCTGAAAGTTGAAACTAATCTCAACTTAGGGTAACCTAACCAAACTAGTTCTTAAGTCAATCGAGTGAAGTAATGGATCTTTTCGATGTAGGAGCACCCTTCCTAAGCCTTTTTATTATGTCGTGGTTTATTGATATTAAGATACTTATTCAATCCAAAATCTAATCACATGTAGAATAGACCACGAAAGTATTACATAATTAAAATACTATGATTTATAGTCAGTCTCTTCAGCCCGCGCATGCAGAGTGGTCGCGTCGCGTTAATGTGCAACTGCAGCGGGTATCGGGGTCGTTGACCTCTCGAGGCATTAAGATGTCAACTAAAACGTGTGCTACATTAAAGTGCAATGGATGCAATATTGTGATAAACGAGGTGTTGTGCTTTCTGCAAAACAAACTTGAGGTGATGAACGAGGAGAATTTAATTCAAATCTGTAAGTCAGCCTTCACTGTGGAGGAGATACTTAAAGCGAAGACTTTGCTGTTCCAAGCAATCCCGAACAGCAATAAGATTACACGTAAGAACGGCGGGAAAGAAATAAGAGACCTGAATGATATCATAGAATTATTCAAGAAGACGAGTGCTCAGGTTATGCCGATTTTTGTTGCCCGAGAACTGCACAAACTCCCGGCAATAAATTTGGACCACGTAGATGTCTCGAGGCTCCTTAAAGATATACTTTCGCTAAAAACTGACTGTGCTCTAATCAAAAATAACTACGCGACTAAGGAGCAAGTTGACCATATTAGCCGCGAACTGGAGAGTATCAAAACAAACTGTGAGAAGAGTAGCCCTATTCATTATCGCAATATTAATATCAAGCGGGGTGCATATCTTCTGCAGGATAGTTTTATGAACGACAGTGGCCCAGAGGGACTACCTCAAATAACGTCACCAACGGAAAGATCAGTGACCTGCCCGGTCATTGCCCCTAGCAACACGACGGAATCGCCGAGCTCACCTAAACGCGCTGCATCGCATGAGCGTGCTCGCTCACTCAATCCAACGGGCGGCTCGGATACGCTTGCTCATAGCGCGGTCAGGACCGACCGGCCCCCTCCCGCGGTGCACTTAGATAAGCGGCCGCAGGTTAACCAACGCCTGGAGGTGGCTACTGCGGTTTCGAACAATGCAGGTCCGAAACCCACTCGGGCGCAGAGTGAGGCGCGCTTACACGTGCCGCGGCCGCCTATCAGCGGGGAGTGCAATGCCCCCAGTGTTTCTGAGCGAGTTAGCAACTCAGTTTCACGGTCAACACCATTGCAATATGCGGACGCGGTGCGTTCGGTAGGCAAACAAAGGGAAGAGGAATGGATTGATGTTGGTAAGAAAAAACGGAGTAGTAAATTTATTGGAAATAGGGGTAGAGGATGTATTGAACCGAACAGTAAATTTAAGTCGGCGGATATAAAAATTCCGTTTTACATATATGAGGTAAATAGCAACACGAGCGAGGAGGATGTTGCTAACCATGTTTTGGAGAGAACTAATGTGGTAATTAAACCAATTAAAATAAATATGAAGCGAGACAAAGGCTATGCGGCATATAAATTTTGGATTCCAAAGTATAAACTGCCGGTTTTTTCAGACGAAAACCTATGGCCTGAGGGTGTGGCTTTCCGGAAATTTATACAGAGGGACCTAGAAAAGGTTTCTAATCAGATCAAAGTGACCCAAGGCCAAATATTATCTAATGTTTCGTAATGGAAGTCAAAAATAAAAGTAATAATAATAAGAATTGTATATACTTGATGACATTCAATTGCAAATCTGTAAAACGGTCTCTGGACGGTATAAGGCAGCTGTGTAAACAGGCAGATATTGTTGCTCTTCAGGAACTATGGTTGCTGGATCATGAACTGCCCTTCCTAGAGTCCATCGATGCTGACTTTGGGAGCACAGGAACCTCTGCAGTGGACTCGGGGGCCGGCTTACTGAGGGGCCGGCCTTACGGAGGAGTGGCTCTTCTATGGCGTAAGAGTGCGTTCGAGTGTGTGTCGGTGATTCCGGGTCAGAATCCACGTATTTGTGCCATAAAAGTGCAGTCGCAAGATAAATGTTTTCTAGTATTTAGTATGTACATGCCGACGGACTCGACCGCGAATCTACCGGATTTTACACAGTGTTTGAGTGAGGTAAACGCTATAGTGGACGACTGTGAGGTGGCCTCCGTGTTTCTGCTGGGGGATTACAATGCGCAACCGGGAGAGCTATTTTACACCGAGCTGAATAATTTTTGTCGGGAGGTGAAGTGGCGCATTGCGGATGTGGACTGGTTGGGCACTGGGTCTGATGCTTATACTTTTATCAGTGATGCTCACGGCTGCCAGAGGTGGCTTGACCATTGTCTGGTAACGGAGTCAGCGGGGCGGGCTGTGTCGAATGTCCGTCATGATGTCTACTGGTCAGACCATTTTCCTATGTTTATTACGTGTAATCTGCCTAAAATGAATAAAATAATTGTGACATATAAAGACTCTAAGGATGAAAATAGTGAGGTATTATGGGGCCAGAGAGGAAAGGAACAGACATTAAATTATTATAAACTATGCAATGATGGTCTGAAAGACATTGACTTCCCGTTAGAATTGAGCACCTGTGGTGATAAATACTGCAAGGATGCCAGTCATAAGCTGATAGTTAATAAATTGTACCAGGACATTGTATTAGTTTTACGAACATCTGCGAAAGCAACGTCTTGTAAGTCGACGAATAATAATAATAGAAAAAGGCAATTCATAGTAGGCTGGAACAAGCATGTTAAAGAGTTTCATGGATCAGCTAGGGCGAGTTATTAGCAGTGGTTACTTTATGGGAAGCCTCCTAGGGGCCCTATCTATGATGAGATGTGTGCTTCCAGAAAACTATTTAAGGATAGGCTTAAATGGTGCCAGGACAATGAAGCAAACATTAAAATGAGCATCTTAGCTACTCATCATAAAGCCAAGGACTTTCCTAGCTTCTGGAAGCACATATCTAAGAACAATGCAAAGAAGTGTGCACCCTCGAGTGTAGAGGGTCTGTGTTCTCCTACTGAAATTGCTGAACTCTTTAAGGACAACTTTAAAGTGAAAAGCCCGCTGGGAAAGGCGCAGAATGTGCTCGGTACTGAGGGCGAATGCGGTGACTTGCAAGTTCGTTTCACGCTTAAACAGGTCACACCTACCTCGTGTTCTGAAGATGCTCTTCAATCTTTGTCTGGGCCACGGTTTCTTGCCGGAGGGCCTCATGAAAACGATAGTCGTGCCAGTAATTAAGAATAAGACTGGCGATGCCTCCGACAAATCCAATTACAGACCCATCTCGCTAGCCACCACTGTGGCCAAGATACTGGACAGTTTGCTCGACCGTGTACTTTCAGAGTATGTACCGTCACACGATGCTCAATTCGGTTTTAAACCTGGGTTATCGACGGAAAGTGCCATCCTTTGCTTGAAGCAAACTGTTCAGTATTACACGGAAAGAAAAACACCAGTATATGCGTGTTTCTTGGATTTGTCGAAGGCGTTCGACTTAGTACCCTATGACGTCCTCTGGCGGAAGTTGACGGCCATGAGGACGCCCATTGAAGTGGTCAATTTGTTTAAATTTTGGTATGGGAACCAGGGCAATCAGGTTCGCTGGGCGGGAGCGTACTCAGACTTGTATAGGTTGGAATGTGGGGTGAGACAGGGGGGTTTGAGCTCACCAAGGCTTTTCAACCTATACATGGACGAGCTTATTGTCGGGCTCAGTAATACCAAGGTGGGATGTTCGATTGGTGGCGTTTGCATGAACAACATCAGTTATGCTGATGACATGGTTTTGCTGAGCCCGGCGGTAAGCGCTCTCGAAAAGTTGCTTGCGGTCTGTGAGAGCTACGCTGAGACGCATGGCCTTCGATACAATGCGTCAAAGAGCGAGCTTCTGGTATTTAAAGCGGGAAATAAAATGCCAAAAATAGTCCCTCCTATCACGCTCTGCGAGTCACAACTGAAACGAGTGGCGAAATTTAAGTACCTGGGGCATTGGCTCAGCGAGGCTCTCACAGATGATGCAGATATGGAGAGGGAGCGCAGGGCGTTTGCGGTGAGGTGCAATATGCTGGTCCGAACGTTTGCAAGGTGTGAAAAAGCGGTTCAGACGACTCTCTTTAAGACCTTCTGTCAAACGTTTTATACCTGCAGCCTTTGGACCAATTATACCCGAAAAACCTACGACTCCCTGCGCGTCCAGTATAATAATGGGTTCAGGATGTTGTTGGGACTGCCACGATATTGTAGCGCGTCCGGTATGTTCTTCGAGGAGCGCACGGACGGTTTCCGTGCGATAATACGTAAGCGCGTGGCCTCCCTGACGCGCCGCCTTCGTGACAGTCCCAACAGCCTCCTGAGGGCCATTTCTGAAAATATTAACAGCCCACTATGGAGGCACTGGAACTCCATTCACATGGAGTCCAGACAGAATATTTTTCAATTAACCAATTAAATTTCAATGTTTTATTTATTATTTATCCTGATCTTATTACTATTTGACATGTTTTTATTTTAATTTTATTTCATTTTATTTTGCTATATTCATTAAGGTGTTATTGTATTATGTTGTATGTCTGTATTGTGATATGGGCAATGCCTGAAATAAAGAATAATAATAATAATAATAATAATAGTCAAACATTCCTGTTACAAACTGTAAAATCCTGAGGGAATTTTACTAAATTAATCTGAGGAGAGTTGTAACCTATCAGTCCTAACTCCTATTGCCCTAAACAACCCTAGAGCCCTAATTCCCTAGCCCTATCATAGATTTGATATATACACATATAAATATGAAGGATGTCTGCACCATGACACCTACGGGGTACAGACGGAAGGTTGGAAGGATATGGGTAATAGGTTGGATATTCACCGCCAACTGCAGAGACTCTTGCAGTCGATTAAGGCTAAGGTGTCTTGGCCACAGTGAAGGATTATACCCTGGTCGATGAAGTAAGGTCGGAGTCCAAACTAAAAGACATTTATTTACAGTTAACATCATATTTTTATACCAAATTATACATGTGTGTGCGTGAATACCGATAGTCCTTTTCTTATATGTATTTCGTTAAGTCGACGAAACAGCCATCGCACTTTGCTCGCGCTCAGTGCTACCGTGCAGTTTCTTGTCCCAAATCTTTATGCTGATGGCGCGTACGTATCTATGTTCAACGCTCGTGAACACAAACTGACAATTTAAACTTTCGCGCCTAAACGGATCTTCAGTTCCTGTGACGTCACTCATGTGTGTCACTCGCCATAATTGTTTGTCCGTGGTTCATCCCTAGATGTCAAAGAGTTGCCTAAGTTTTGACTTTTGACAGGAGTGACGTCACCAGACGCTGATTGTTGAATTAAAACATGTTCCGTTTCACATTACTTCAAATTGTAATTATTGTTTGAAATTAGCATAAACTAGAGTAAAAACGTTCCAGTAGTTATGATATGTTTTTTCAACATTTTGGTCATAAAAAATGGTAAATATTACAGCTGCATCTTCCCTATTCCGTTTCATTGGATAGTTGCAGCAATCAATTGTTATCAAAAATATCAAAGAACACAAAAATACCTTTTTACTGAATTCGACAATGAATGTACTGAAATTTAAAATACCCTACACTATGGGTAAAACTAGAAAAAAATATATATATCCCCACATTGGGAGAGTACCCTAAAAAAACAAGATTTTATTCTACCGTTTTGTCGCGGTGATTTATTTATATACCCATGCCGAATTACAGTTTTCTAGTAGTAAGACGGACAGGCGGACAGGCGGATAGACGGACGGACATACTATAATCATAATCATAATCATTTATTGCACCATGGTAAAATACAAGTTGATAAGGGTTCCTTGTTGACTACGAAACCCTAAAAACGAATAACAGATATATGTATGATAGCAACCACTAAAAAAGATCAAATAATACGTATTTAAATTGAAAATGTAATATTGTTCGAGAGCCCAGCGAGCAGCCGAAGGGTTATCAAAACATTAATTACCCGACGACATCACGACCCAAGCTTTCTCTGTCGTGTTTATTTTAATTCGCCGACCAATATATTTCATATTGCATTCTCAATTAACTAGTTAAAGAAAGAATTGAACTCAATTGGTTCAGCGTGCCACTAATATTTCATCAAAGGAAAGAAACTTTTCGATTTTAATCCACAATTTTTATTAAATCAATGAACGACGGACGTGCTCTTAGTTACACGTTTCTTACCTGTTTTTCTGCTATTTTTGCTGTTATGTAGGTTTGCTGAAAAATCATCGTAGCTACCAAACGGTTGGACCGATTTAAATGCGGTTTTTTTAGTGTCATAGATAATTTTATCCCGAGTGTTCTTAGCCATGTTTCATTAAAGCCCATTTCATTCAGCCCTTTTTGAGATATTGGACTTTGAAATGAAAATGCCGGGGTTTTTCAACTTTTCTTAGTTGTAGTTATTACTTGACAATCTATCATATCAACGATACGTCAACCGCCCCACCATGCAGTTAAGGTTGTATACGTTTAGTCTATGGTTGTAATAATTTTATGTTAATATTGATATTGAACCTTTTAAATTTGAATTTGTGTAATAGTGATCGGAAATTCTGGAATATGGATCCTCATGGATATATTAGCCGTAAAACGGCCAGATCCACCAGTTCTACGTCGACTTCTAAATAGGAGTGTTCTAAATTAATCCGTTGTGGGGGCGCCTGCTCGACACGAGCCCTAACTAACCTAAATTCCCAACCTAATACGCGCCGTATCTGCGCGCGACCACGCGCCTTATCTGCGCGCCACCATGCGCCTTGTGCAACGCGCTTTGAACACGCGCTCTCTTGAGCTGAGCACCATCTAACAACGCGCCCTAACTGCGCGACCTCGCCTTACTGCTGCCCTCCTGAGTGATCCCATCCGGTTCCGTTTTGTCTATAATCTACTCTGTAACCATTACATTTGTCAAAAATAGGAAATAAATGACCTCGATCCATATCTCCTCTTTTTCTTAGTAGTCAGTAGCTTTCATATTTGCTACGTGCGCTTTCAATCCTTTGGAAGTCCACGCAACGTGACACGTAGGTACGTCCAAAGTATGTATATTTGCAGCGGTGAATTCATGTGTCCATGAGAGTTGGCCAGAAAGCCAAATCGGCTCTGTTAATTTGGCAAGGTACAACAGTAACGTATACGTACCGTGGGTTATAAGGGCTATATTTTGTTAATCCATTCGCATGATATTTGCAATCGGATGTTTTTCGCGCACTCACTTCTACTCACGCCGAGCAAACGCGGAACAAGTGAATGCAACATATTGAGATGCGAAACTGATCATCCAAATCAAGCCTCTGCTTTTCTTCCGTACGGTATTTACTAGATATCCTTACTTTAGGTAATGCAACGAAACGAAAACGAACAAAATGATCTACTCTTGAAGCCAACTATGTGGCTTTAACACAAAGATATTAAACCATTGTGGGGTAGCAGAATTTTGCAGGAAGCATCTCCGTTGTTCACATCGCATTTTACTTCTGTAAAATGCGATGTGCAACGCAAAGGGAAACCTAAAACAAAAGTTTAGCGGCGCGCAAGCGCGCAAGAGCGAGCGGAAGGAAACCGTCCGAGGCAAATTTACGGGACTTGCCACTAGAGTTGGCACATACAAGTATTTCGAATACATACTCGTTCATGCGAATTACTTGTAACAAAGATTGTACGTGGGTAAAATTTTCCGCAAGACTAGCTCGATGCAATACCGATCCACGAATGTAAGTAATTTACTCCAATCCCGAGAATTCAATAAAAGAGAGAAGAGAACTGAAGAGGTTTGTTTTCAATTTATTTCAATCTGCCCTTTATTATTTCATCGTTTATAAGTGGTTAATGTGACTTTTAATATATGTAAATTATGTATATCTTATCTCGGTATCAATATACCAGTTAATAAAATAAAATTAGATCCCCGTGTTTCGTGGCATCAACGCGTTTTTTCCCATAGCTGTTGTAAGAAACGACTACGGGATAGGGTTGAAGTGTATTGTAGTCAAAAGGCTAGTGACCTGTCAGCGTAATATCTCATTTTATTCATCCTAAAATAAGACCCACAGTTGCTAAAAATTGACACTGAAAATGATATTGCAAGTGATATATGTTAATATATCCTAAAAAAGACTAGGTAAAAAATCGTAGGCAGCCAATGTAAAACCTACTCCAAAAATCAGAATCTTTGTACCCCCACATTTTCATTGTGAGAACCGTAATCGCTTGAAACCGCAAAAACCCCTGTCTTGCTCGCACGTACCAGATTTCGTGTGTAATAAATTGAGATAATCGTTTAATTCTGTTTTCATTTAAACCATGATCTTCAACGTGGGCTTACAGATGATAATGTTGGATATTTTTGCCGCTCACCGCACTCAGCCGCTTAAGCTCAGTGTTAACTGTAGCCAGTTAATTTTATCAGAGTCCAACGAAATTGGGGGTTTTGATCTTTTAAGCTTGCTTTCACTTGGTTATTTGCTATAAAATCTATTGGGATACACGGATACACGAACAAATACATTACACTAGCGATACCCATATCGCATTAATTCGTGAACTGATGAATATTTTCAGATAAGTTACTTATCGCTGTCAGATATTGATTGTTGATAATGATAATTAAAACACATTTTTTATTTAAATACGTGAAAGATGAGCTATATACATATTGTGGTTTTTAATGAAAAACGAGTATAGAAAAGAATAAAATAAAATAGTTTTACATACATCATCATCATATCAGCCGAAAGACGTCCACTGCTGGACATAGGCCTCCCCCAAAGAGTGCCAAAGTGACCGGTCCTGCGCCACCCGCATCTAGCGGACTCCCGCGGCCTTTACTAGGCCATCAGTCCACCTTGTGGGGGCCTACCCGCGCCGCGTCTTGTGGTCGCCACTCGAGAACCTTTCTGCCCCAACGGCCATTGGTTCTACGTGCTATGTGCAGCCACCGAGTATGTACATATATACTCGTACTTCTAAATCTTGACATTAAAATATATATAGTATAACTAGGTTTTAGTTTAGAATCAAAGGGTAAATGAAATTATTTATTTACGAAACCATAGAAAGACGTAGGTAATAATTAATAATAGTATTCAAATAAGTAATTATACCTACAGAGAATGAAACTCTCATCGTACGTACTTTACTAACTCTGCGTTAAAAATCGAATGTGTATAAGAGAGAAGCCTTTAATCAGAGATAATAATATCTACTCCTTATTCAGTAGATTATGTTCACAGAAGTACGATTTAGTATAGTCTAGTAGCGTAGTGTATTGCTCTAGTTGGCTTCGCGTTGAAATAACGAGCTAACTTATATAACGTAGCCTCGAAATTATAATTCAGATCGAATTTGGTATTGGAACATGAATGCGGGCTAGTAGTTTCATGCTGAAAGGGTAGTTAGTTAACTTTGTTAGGTATGATATATATCTATGGCTAAATTGGCTAACATTTTCAGTGTTTTTGAATTTGCCAAAGTAAAGCAAAAAACAGTCAAGTCTATATTTTATTGTATTTTATAATGAGGAATCATATTTATGAAATATCAAAATCGCTTTAGAATGAAGTCAAAGACGAAATTAGGTTATGATATTTACGTTTAAAAACAAAGGTACAATTTTGTCTCAAAGCTTTTTAATATAACCATATTTTTTCATTTATTATCATTCGGTATATTATCATTTTTATCTGGTACCTTTAAATTCAAATGCGCTTTCTCGGGAATATCAATATACCTCTGAATGTTAGTAATTTAATATTACTAATCGTGCTTTCATTATTAATAAAATTAGATAATTTATCAGCTTATATAATACCACAAATTACGGCGATATCCTATAATTAACACTCCTTAAGGAAGGCGGTGCATTAGAAATTATGGCGTGCTTTGAAAAGCCGTTCTGGCTAGATTAAGAAACAATAAGGTCTGATTTTCAGATATATGATTCTTGCCTATATGATTGTTCATCTGATGTTAACCATACCTACATGATTGCATAAAATTTCCTCGACAGAAAAAAAATAATCCAAGTTGGGTCTGTATTTTCCTTTTTTTACTCAGCCTACTCAAACAATACATTATTTTACGACACAATCAAGTTAATACTATAGTATTTTATCTCATCTAAAATCTCACTTTATGATATTTTAATAAAACTTCTCTAAGTTAGGTATTAATAAGTCTTAAACAGCGATTCCCGATAAGTGTTACATTTACATCTGTTTTTCTCGTGGGTGGAAGGCATCAGGTGGCATCAGCGTGTCTCTGTCGTGTGTACCACTCAAATGAAGGCATCCCCTTAGTAAGGAAATCGAAACGTGTGCGTTTTATCCCTTATTGAGATAAAAGCGACAATGGCGTGTTTTAATTCTTTTTTGTACTCGTCGATTAAAATCTGTGTATTAAGATTTCATAGAATACGGCAACGTCACTCTTTTCATCATTGAATAGTCTATGTTACTTCCGAAACAATCGAAATAACTGTTTCGATACGCTCTAGACAACCGAAAAAAATTTGAAAATAGAACTTCGTTTTTCAATAATATGTGTCCTTGTTAAGGAGACTCGATCCGATATAAAATTGGCAATCTTTGGCGTTTCGGTACGTCTGTCAAAAATCTACTTAAACTGTCTGCTGTATCCAGGGCATGAAAAAAAAAACTACGCTTTGTGATTGGCCAATCAAAGCACAGTACTGCAACATTACGGAAGCCGGTGGTGTGATTATCTATGGATTATTTTGTGTAAAAGAAGTCGGATAGACAATATTGTACTTACGACATTTAGTTTACGTATTAATGACTTAAATTATACACTTTAATGATCTCGTACAAAAAGTATTGTTCACAATACTGTCATAATCAAGCTTTTTAATCTCGTACCTTACTTAGGCCACTCAGCAAGCTTCGTGGCCTAAACACGGTACTCGACCAACAAGCTCTCTATTATAACACGATTGTGAAAAATACTATTAACTGTTACTTTGACATACAATTTTACACCATTCCTTTTCAATATCAATGCACCGTACTTGCTGCGGAGGTTGCGTCGGACTCAGACGCACTTGACTCATGCGTTTTACACAAAAGGGAGACTACATTACGTAAATAACGATTACCAGTGATCGGAATAGGCAGAGTATAAATACCTAAACTTAGTAGCACAGAGACAAAAAGTGGAGACTTCCTTATGACTATATTTTTGCGTGACTAAAATCCCGAGAACTTACTAAGTAACTAATATTTTATAAATGGGATAAAAAACAATGTTTTTCGGGTTCAATAGAATCAATAGGCACAAAATAAAACAACCAATAATATAAACGGATTCTTTATTTAATCTCAATTTTCTGTTTCCGTTTCTTTATAAATATTACTCCGTAATACAAATGAAATATCATAGAAACACAGTATAAACCCGTCTGTACTCGATAAAGGATGGTATGAAACTGTATTGTCAACTTATTATTAATGCATAAAAAGGATAGCAGGTAGCAGCAACAAGTGATAACGACATCTGGTTCCCTTTTACACGATAGCAATAGGAACCACGAGAAATATAATAGATAAGACTACTGTTTTGTCTATCTCTTTCACTTAAACACGAAATGTGAACGAGGATAAAAGAGACAGATTAAAATTAAAAATAGAATAAAATTGCTGTTTCTTCTGTAGTCCAAAGAAATATAGAAGTAACAAGAATTTTCTCATCGGTGATTTTCATGAAAAGTAAAAAAAATAGTGTTGCTGTTACTACTGAATTATTGATACATCCAAGATTCAATTATAGGATTTACTTCTATATAACTTTAATTTTTAATCCGGGAAGTCCCGGAATTTTTTTAATCCGGGAAGTCCCGGAATTTTTTTAATCCGGGAAGTCCCGGAAAAAAGTTATCGCAAGGAAGTCTCCACTTCATGACTTTGTTATACTAAGTTTAGGTATTTATACTCTGCCTATTCCGATCACTGACGATTACCCACATATTTTTAATTCGTGATCAGGAGTATTTTTTTCTAATTCTGTAATTGATACCAAACACGATTAACTCGAAGTTACTTAAAACAAACGTTCTTTTTTTCTGAATAAAACCGAAAATAAGGAATCACTTTATAATTCAAACTCATTGTCACCCTAACAGTAGTTTGCGACAATTTGAAGTATTGTGTGTTTGACGTACGTGTATCTACTTAACTTCAAGAAATGTAAGGTGACCAGACAGTCAGTAGATATTACTGTTAATATTATCATTCAATTTTAACTAAACAGGGATTTAAATGCATGAGATATCATCTATTGAAATTCGTTTTGGCTGTTTATCAATATTTTTCGACTCCTGGTCATGGATTAAAAATCATCGTATATAGATAGTATATTTGACGCTCCTTGTTTGGACCGAGACGATTCAGATAATAAATGCGTCAGTAAAGGTTCAATGTCGATTGGAACTCGACCCCAGACAGCAGTTAAGCAGCAGACACCGTGTCGCACTTGTCGCAGCGACATTATCGGTTTCAATGTATTTCTATGACGACGAAGTGTCACTATTAGCTACGAAAAGTAATTCATATGCTGCTGCGTGTGTCGAGTTCCAACTAATACCTTAACTAGCTAGAATCGGGCCCCTGAAATGCAACGGAAACCACCGAACCATTCAACTAATTAGGTAGCAAAATTACAATAAAGGGTGCTGAATCATTTATTTGGTTAACGAATATAAATTGGTTTGTGGTTGTGCCTGTGCTTTGCACCGGTCGTTAAACAGATACGGCTGACCGCCAAACGCGAACGCACTAATTTACGGTCCCCGATATTATTATGAACGAATTACTTTACCAATTTGTTATGTGAAACGGTTTATAATAGGGGTCGGAGTCGGAGCGTGAGCGTCACCCATAGTACATTTTGTTAAACACACTTTAATGATATCTGGGTGAAACAATCGTTGATAATTTAAATCAGTGTTTTTCAAACTTTTTGGCGTCACGGCCCTTCATGACCATCAAAATTCCTTTGCGACCCCCCAAAACCCCATTTGTACGATTAAACTTAAAACCCAATTATTAACTTCACAGATTTGTATTGCACCTTTCTATCATTCAATCAGTCATGCGTTTTGGAACGCAACCTGTATTTAGGTATCTGAAGGTAGTTTTACTGTTACCCAACCTACCCCTTTTTAAATGTAAAATGAAGCAAATCTCTTTTAAGCTGTGCGACTGTTATTTTGGGGATTATTTCGACTATACTTGGCTATTGAAAGTAGCATATCTTGCAGATATTTTCGACCACTTGAATGGATGAACAAGGAAGGGACGAAAACATGATTGCAGCAAAAGATAAAATTAATGGATTCATAGCGAAAACTGAATTATGGACATAGCAAAATTTGAAGTTTGAATCTTTTCCTTGCATGTCTCAAGTTATTCAAGAATTTTCCTGCGATAATTTCGTGAAGGAGTGTTTGCAAGATTAAAAAAAACTATTATTGAGTTATCTTTCAAATGAAACACAGACGGGTGACGGAAAGTGTTGGATATTAAATCCCTTTCGGAATAGATCCGTGGTGCTGGCCGATCTCAACCACACTGTTAAAGAAGCTCTTCAAGAATCTAGAACTTGCAGCTGATAGGATGCTAAAATTCGAGTTTGTATCCGTATCAATCGGTGCGTTTGGGTGAAGAGAATGGCTAAATATCCTGATCTAGCAAAGGAATAAGAAGTTCTAATGGTATCAAAATACTAAGGACAGTATTTTGATACCATTCGAACTTCTTATTTGTGTGAGCTGTCATTTTCTTCAATGGTCGATATCAAAACAAAGAAGAGGAATAGACTGAATTTGGAAAATGATTTAATCGTCTGCGTATCACAACAGGAACCACGTTTTAATAAATTAGTTAAAATGAAACAAGCTCATTCTTCGCACTTAATTAAAAAAATACAAATGACATAAACGTGTGTATTTATTTAATTACGACTATGAAGTCGTAATAAATCGTCGTATAAATGCACACGTCTAAGAATTATTTCTGGTTTATTAAAATGAACGTGCTTGAAAGAAATATTTTTTATTCCTTGTAGTCACGAGATTTTTTAGAAGCTGATCCTCGCGACCCCCCTGGAAATGTGCCGCGGCCCCCCTGGGGGCCGCGACCCACACTTTGAAAAACACTGATTTAAATGACTCGGTTCTGTTTTGGCTTGACTGCAGAACATAATTAACAATACCTTGTAGTACTAATTATTCCAGTGTTAATAGCATATTCGTACCCTTGGTAAAACAACGCCACATCTGCAAAAAGTCAACTATACAGGAGAGAGGTTTAAAGATTGCGTGAGTGCATTTTGAGGATAACTTTTTGGCGTTTAAAGGAAACTTTTTAAAATTTTGCATGTGTATTTAGGTGACTGAAACTAATTGAATGCGTTG
This sequence comes from Epinotia demarniana, assembly GCA_945867215.1. Lineage (NCBI taxonomy): Eukaryota > Metazoa > Arthropoda > Insecta > Lepidoptera > Tortricidae > Epinotia > Epinotia demarniana. Next base: position 20,684,343 of record OX244263.1, read on the forward strand.
TATTACTTCTTATTTAATACATTCATTTTGAAAATCGTATGTCGGATGTGCACATATGGCATTGTTTTACCAAGTACTAGCTAACGTACGTGGTCATCCGTCGTTATTTAACGAAAGATTACGTATCGTAAGTGCACATGTATCTTTGTTTTACGACGCACCCTATAACGCATGTAACAATATGTCGTTTTTCTACAAAAAATCATCAACAGTATTGGGTCGTATTAGCATGAACCAGGAAATTTCTTAGTAAACCAAAACATTTCAGTACTTATAACTCCTTTCATAACTAACATTACCACTTAATCCTAACTAACAACGCGTCTGGGTTCAAAATTATTTTATAAAAATGAGGGTTTGGTCCTAAGTAAGGGCAAGACAAAGCATGTTTTTTAATCAAAATGATCATTTTAATTACAATGTTACATACTTACAAATATTATTCAGTGTAGTACTCACTAAATCAAACATAAAAAACTCCAATTCTAGTAACTTTAGTGGACACTTAAGAGTCCGCAGTAAGCTCGATTCTCCATACAAACGTAGTTACGCTCTCATTTTAAAACTACGAGTAGGATTGTATCGAAACTTTGCATGTTCAATGAAATGAGGTATTTCTATGTCTGTAATTAGTTTATGTAGCTTCAGATACCATGATAAAAAAATACAGAGAATTTAAGTTTTTCATACAAAACTAGTTTTTGCTGTATTTTGTTTGTTTTATAAACTGGAACCATATGAACTAATTACAGACATAGATATACCTCATGTCATTGTATATGCAAAGTTTCGTCACAATCCAACACGTAGTTTTAAAATGAGAGCGTAACTACGTTTGTATGGGAAGGTGAAATTCGCCGAGCTTACTGCGGCCTCTTAAGAACATAAAAAAATACAAAAGCTCTTTTATGAAATGTTTTTGTTTATTTAGCAAATATAATTACTAAGAATATAAAACTTTCTGTATCATATTTATAAACAACCTCCTTATTTTATAAACCAACAAGTAAAAACAAACAAATGCAGTTTTTTTTTGTCACACCTAATCAAATTGAGATAATCAATAGCGTAACATAAAAGGTTTAAAAAACTTAAACAAACAATACAAACATTTTAACATTTTGATCAGATCAAAGGAGGCATAATTACCTTTATTAACTAATAAAAAAACACTTTATTCGCTGTCATATTCATCAGTGAAGTAGGGGGTCCAGTTCGGTAATATTGGGGTCCTGGTCTGGATAAATAGCGTTATTTTTAGCCAATTTTATTGCTTATAAAATTGCACATGCTCTATAATACCCTGTTCACATAAAATACTGAGATCTTTATACTTACTTAGCGCTACTTAAAGGCACAGGTCTATCATTGTACGCGTTTGCTAATACAATAGGAACTATTTATCTTCTTGCTCTGTTCCTAAGTACAACACTTTGGTCATTTTCGTTTAATTTGTATATACATTTGAGTCTAAACGGGTCAGCTTTGGTAACAGTTATTTCATTCAAATTCGTCCACCTTATCTTTTCATCCTGATATTATTTTAGCCACTGTCGGTCATTTATTTGCTTTTTAACATTAAAAAAGCTATCTTAGCTCATATTTTTGACCAAATACGGCTCATGGTCAGGTGCTCTAGACCATCTGACAAGAAGCTTCCACTCTTCAGGTGTATAACTTGTATTGTAAATAACTATTAACGTCGATGCACTTTCAATTGTCGAATGAACACTGTCACCTTTGTTCTGGGTATGCCCTAGCCCTACCTCAAGAAATGTATGCGATATATTTATATTATACTTATGTGCAGCATATGCATAGAGAAAAAGACAATTCGATTTCGGTTCAGTCGAGTACAGTTATCTGACCAAAACCTGAACTCTGCAACACCTCTCTGAACATGCGTGTCTATATGTATAGTCCAGTAAACAACTGCTTACTTACTTCATTTGATCCTTATGTTTCTGATGCATTTTTGTTTTACGGTATCTGTATTTTTATTTGAGGCAAAACGTTTTCGAGAAAGAGGTGTCGTGTTTAAACTTCTGTGATCATGTTTAGCACAAAATTCAACATTACTAAAATCTCCACAACTGAAATGATCAGGTGATGGCATTGGCGTAGCTATATTAACTTTGTCTCCCAGAATATTCAAAATAGACGTTGATGGAGAGTTTTCCAAGCTGGAACGATATCTATATTGAAAGGAGCACTATTTGGCCTTAAACTGGACAAGTTACAAGGACTGCTATTTGCTTCTGTTACATCTGGCTGATATGGTACGTCCGATTTAGAAATAATTTCTTTATCTTAAGGGGGGGCAGGCGGTATATTCTCCAAATCGGCTGTATCGAAGATTTCCTCATCAGATGACATGCCCCAAAATTCCGCAACTGCATTCGAAACTGAAAGTAACACATAACATAGCCACCGTTACGTACACATATGTTTAAAACACAAAGTTAGTATTGAGTAAAAAAATAAAAGTTAGAAGAATTAGGTTTAAAATGCACTAGTAAAATTATTTAGGTATGCTATAAATTAAATAAAAAAAGAGCTGTAACAATTGTACAATAAACATGTATTTTATATGCATTCAAAGTTTTTGAAAACGACGCAAGTTAGACTACGACCTAATATAACGACGTAAGTGCACATACGGTACCCACAATTGCGTCATATAACGCAACTTCTTCACAAGCGGCTATGAAAAGTTCGAATAATAAAAGCGCAAGTGAATATAAGTCCACCCTTTAAAAAAACGTCAGAATTACGTGAAACTCATAGCACAACATTATCATAACTATACTTAATTCGTTTTTAAAACATTTTCATTCAATTGCCAAAAGTCAATAAAAAATATCGTATATGATCATGCGATGGGTAATAATTAGTACCCAAACAGCCGTAAGCGCACATACAATTGTTTTGCACAAACGTATCTTAATAACTTTTAAAATTACTCAACATTGGAGATTTCAGTTTCCGCATCCATTTTTGCCAATTTCGATCCAACGTGCGACGCATGCTCACAGTCCGGTAACACTGACGGGACTGACATTACGACGGCCCAGCGCCTGCGGTAGCGACGTAAAACAACGAAGCATGTGCATCTGTACCATTATTTTACGACCACTAATAACTTACGTCGTTATCCGTGTAAAATATTTCCGAAACTAAAGGAGTTAAAAATAAAAGTCTTTTCATACAATACAAAACGCATTTTTTAAAGGCTATTTCCGTAATAAAATCACTTTTGACGTATGGTCACATGTTGCGTTATTTTACCAAGGGTACGAATATATGCCATATGTACAACTTGATTAGTTATCTTAAAAATGTGCCATTTACGCCAGCCAGTAGACGTTCAGTCTTCAGAGGGTAGCAAAACGAGGTGCATTTTTTTTATCTTGTGTATATGGGTGCAACTTAGTAATTATTAGAAATGGTAGCACAAGATATCTTGGGTCCACTTTCGCCAGCTACAAAACCTCAAAATATTGGCACTTTAATCGGATTCTCGCTCATAACATAACTTATCATTTATTGAAACGTTGTAGACTTGTGGTCTAATTTAACAATATCTTTCATGGACCAGTACTTTCATTCAAGTTATATTTGATCGCCTTGTGACCTCTTTTTAACCGAATTCAAAAAGTTAAAAAAGGAGGTTCTCAGTTTGACCTGTATGTTTGTATGTATGTTTGTTAATTGTTAGTTTTTGAGAATGATACCCCGACAACCGCTTTAGCCTAGTAGTACTAGTAGTGACCCTGCCTACGAAGCTAGAGAGGTCCTGGGTTCGAATCCCGGTAGGGGCATTTATTTGTGTGGTGAGCACGAAGTTCCTGAGTCATGGATGTTTTCTATGTATTTAAGTATGTATTTATAATAAATAAATAAAGACATTTATTTCAGAAAACTTGTTCCATACTTTTGTTAGTAACAATTGCATTAAAACTATGTTAGACACACAAACTAAATAAAAATTTAATAATAATAATAATAGAAGTAACCGGGCTCCTCCCGCGCCTCATCTATCCCTATTGACGTGCAGGTCTATGAAACGCGCGAGGATGCCCGAGTCTAGCCTATCGGCGACCATCTGCATGATACTGTTGATGCTCCCCCGCACACGACGCATAATGGACGCCGACTTCTTGCGTATCATGGCATAGAAGTCGTCCACGGCTGCGTCGGCGAACATTCCCGACGCGCTGCAGTAGCGGGGGAGCCGCAACAGGGCCCTGGGGACATTATTGTATTGCACTCTCAGTGCATTGTACGCTCGTTGCGTAAAACTGACCCATAGACTGCTCGTGTAGAAACTTTGGCAGTAGGCTCTAAAAAGAGATAATAATAATTTATCTATATTAGTATGTTTATCGTCGTCTAGCACCCATAGTACAATCTTTGCTTAGTTTAGGGCTAAGTCGATTTGCGTAAGATTGTCCACCATAAAAAAAAAACTGTTTCTCTAGGTATAGATAGTTATCCACGTAGTCTATTGTTTTGCCGTTAACGGTTATGCGGTTTTTGTAGCTATTAGTCATCACTTTGGTCTTGCTAATGATCATCTCGAGTCCTATTTTTGAGCTATGTTAGTTCAGTGACTTTATCATGCTTTCTAGGTTGCTTTGGTTCTCAGCAAAGAGCACGATGTCATCAGCGAATCCTAACTGGCTCAAGTATCGATTATTTACTTTTATTCCTGTTTTCACCCAGTTTAGATTCTGGAATACTCCTTCCAGCACGGCTATAAAGGTTTGGGAGAGAGAGGATCCGCCTGTCTCACGCCTCTCTCTATTTTGATCTCTTCTCCTCTTTGCTCGAGTCCCACTCTGCTGGTGCTGTTTATGTAGTTATTTTTCAGGCCTTTCGTGTATTTATAGTGAAATTTAAAGGATTCCAGTGCTTCCCAGATCGAGTTGTGGCTATTGGTTTCAAAGGCCTTGCTGTATTCAATGAACGCTTGGTATAGTGTTGTTGAACTCTATAACTTGTTCTAGCGTGTGTACGAGTATATGGTGTATGGGTGGAAAAAAAAAATATATAGTTAAGGGCCTTAATCTAATCTACCCTTTAACTTTTCTCATTTACATACATTTTATATGGGTAATTGTCGTTACGAAAATGAGAAGAGTTAAAGCGTAGATTAGATTAAGACCCTTAAGTACATATGTACAATTTGTTTGATTTTCACCCGTATAGTGCTAAGCTTGATCGGAAGCCTGCTCGTTCTGTTTGGTTGTTATCAATTATCTGTGTTATTTTCTTGAGTATAGGTACTTAATGTGAAGAGCTTGTAGATGCCTACTTGCTAAGAGGCTACTAGGTCTGTAATTGCCTATGTCCATAGGGTCCTCTTTTTGTACATAAGTGTAATGTCAGAGTTTCTCCACTGGGTTGGTATGTCGTATGGTATTAAAGAGTATTGTGGGGCTAAGAAGTGCAGGAGTTCCTGGTTTAAGAGCTTCGTTAGCAATTCCATCAGGGCCTGGGCTTTTATCGTTTTTCAGTCGTTTCAATTAGTTGTATACGTATCTTACTTCTTTATAGATTTCACCGGCAGTAGTAGTAGTGTTGCTATGTTTCTATAGTTAGTTGGTTCTTCTTCTTTGTCTGCAAGTTAGTCTACTTTGAAAATGTCTAAATGGGTTTGAGAAGGTACTATCCAAAACTGGTCCTTTAGGTTTATAATAAAATCTATCGCGGTATTTTCAATTTTTGACGAAGTTATCATAAAATCAGAACTACCAGATTTGACGCAAACTCTAGATGTATTAAATTACTCGACTACTTAAAGACAAAAATAACCTAAAGCGAGGGATACACATGGCGGATACTAAGTATCTCCGCGCACACAGCATGATACAACCGATGACGGTCCCCGCCAGGTGCAAAGACTATTGCAGTGCAGCACTGTGACTGCGATGCAAATTAAGGTAATGGGCTATTGAGTTGTATGTTGGATTGACTGGATGCGATGGGAGGAGTCTAGCGGACACCTGCCGTGACAATCAGTCTCAAAATTGTATAAAGGCAGGCGTTGACTCGCCAGCTCGCCGAGTGGGCCCCACAAAAAAATCGCACGCACAGTGCGACAATGGGACAGTACAACACGTCTGAGCGGCTGCGAAGGTTGTCGAGAGGTGAGTCTGCGGTAGCCAGAACCCGGTGTTCCGTTCAAAGGCCGCCAGCGTTTTGACATTTTACACTTCTAACAGATCCAACCTTGAGCATAGGTTCCGCTCTTGCGACTACTCCACTCTGGCTGACCAGTTAAGGCAAGAACAGATCACTCGGGCCCTCTGGTGGTTAGGGTTCCGCGGTGTCGCCACTCACCGTGAGCTCGCCACAATCATCTTATTTTATTTTACTTAGTGTTTGTAAGTACAAATCCTTAGGTACCACCTTTGCACACAAAACGACCAGAATACCTTTTTAGGAAAATAGCGTGGGTAAAAGACCAACACCAATTTAACACCCGTAGTAAAATATTAAAAAAAGCCGTCATTGCTCAACATAAGACCAAAGATGTAAACGGGAATTCAAAGTCAGTGCAGCCAAAGTCTAGAACAACATTCCCCCACCTATTGGGCTTAACATGTCCCAACCATTGTTCAAATTTACATTGAAAACCTTGTTGTTTAAACAGAAGACTGACTTTAAAAATTCGTCGTCAGTGTACAACTTTGATTAGTTCTTCGTTTGTTTAATTATTATAACTATGTTTTTGGCGGGTCTCTATTGTTTCCCATAAAATTTAAGATCCAATTTTTTCAGTCCATAACGTTTTCCACCATAATTTTTTCTAGTCATATTGTCGAAAGTCATAAAATTTAACAACATACATTGGAGTTCCGATTTTTGCAGGTCATCATTATTGTTAGTCATAAAATTGGTTAGCCATAACGTTCCATGTCCCGGTGGTATGCAATTACATAATGTTACAGGCAATAATCTAGTTTGTAATAATTATTGTAAGGTATTTTTTCGCAAGTCATAATGATTGGTAGTCATCTGATTAGTTAGTCATATCATTCAATTTCACGGTGGTGTCACTCTTCATAATGTTAAAGCCCATAAACACACTCCCAGAAAAATAATAAAATACATGTTTTTTTACTACCGAACGTTACTGAACGCGTTCTTCCAGACTGCTTTAGAACATACCCACATACCCATTAATCATAATTAATGTGGGTACTTTGGCAAAAATAAAGAGTGATGCGATTGAAAGATATTTATGCCGCTCACTTTTGTTTAGTGGTCAGAATACGTTAAAATAAGTATGTTTTGTTTTGAAAGTTTTTTCTCTAAAATCAAAAATGGCCAAAATATTTGACCCGAAAGTTAGGAAAAATATATACTTGTCAACATTTCGATGAATGTTGTGTCATTATTGATTCTGGCGCTTCGCCGGCCGCTCCCGCGGCACGCTCGCTTCGCTCGCTCGGCTCGCGCGCTTAGGGTCACGGTACAACTAACACTCCTCCTCGCTTCGCTCGTCGTCGTACCTACACCGACCTGCCTTAGAAGTCTAATATCTTGGCCATTTTTAATTTCAGAGAAAAAGTTTCTTATGAAACATGCTTATTTAAACGTATTCTTTACGAAACAGTCATAAACCCTTCGCGCAGTAGTACCTAGTACCCCTTTCAAATGTATGTCTAGAAATGTTTCTGATTAATTAACTATATGACTTTGGATGTTATAGATTTGGTCTCTTAGACGTAATTCACTTTAGGCATTAAAACGATATGAATAGCAATCATTAGTACGTTGAAATATATGCCTTAGAATATTTATGAATAATTATCGATAGACCTTTGATCGTTATGGACTTCAATTTCTGACTTTTGTGATTATAATACTTAATATTATGGGTCATTAATGTTAGAACTACAAAACGTTCTACTTACCAAAGATTACTGCTGATGTTTATGTCTATAAATTATATGGATATCAATTTCTGACTATCGAAATTCGGAACAATAAGTTTATGGGAAAGAAAGGGACCCCGTTTTTGGCGGTGTCTTTTTGTATGTTTATCTTTTTTTGTGTTGCTTTGCGCTGTTTGTAGCAGTCGCTCTGCGTTACCACCTTAGCTTGGGCCAGGCTGAAAATCAGCGCTGAAGTCACGCCGCGGTGGCGAGGTTGCAGCATACTGCTGAGAATGTCCCTTTGCCACCTTTTTTTTTAATTTTAGTGATGTATATTTCTTTTTCATTTTAGTTTATCTCTTTTGGTTTTAAGTAACTTTATTGTAATTTTGTGTACTTATTGTGTTTTTTGTGGCAATAAAATTATGTTCTTTCTTTTTTTCTATCTTTCTTTCTTTCTTACTACAGACCAGTATGGATTTCTGGTTTCATAATCAGACACATTGTAGGTACCTATCAAATTATTGTATTGTAATATTTAGTATACAAATAATTGCAAAGTTTAAAATCAGTAGGTGCTTACCCAACTAGCACACTCTTATATCGGTTCCAGCCAAGTGTTAAGGTGTTAAGAATACCTGTAAGAAAGGTAACTATATAACTACGAAAGAGGCCCACATCTTACAGTTTAAGGTGTTAGAAAGACTTTAGAGCAGTGTTATCTGACACCCATAGTGTTAACCAACGCTCTACAAACACCGTAGTAACGCTTAAGGTGTAAGCTGAGAGTGTTGTAACACTCTTGCGCTTACCCAGTTTAAAGTGAGCATATATCTTACTCTTTTCTTTACTATACAATTATGAGGCAAATATAGTCCACCGACAAAATGGCGAAGATTATCAATATATGAGACAGGAGTCGTACTAATTGGAAGTGTATTAAATTGGATGTGTATGTGAAATTAAGTGAAATAATCTGCACTTGTGATTTTACGGTAAGTTTATACCATGTTTCCCATCTCAATTTTAACGCGCCCAGGATTTATTAAAGATTTCTAATAAAACTTATGAAGAATAAAATAGACACCTAAAGTTTTTATCATTTTCTATTCTTGTTTCTTGGCCAGTGGCATGTTAAATTAAGTGGCATCCATAGAATGGCAAGAGTAACATAAATAGTGAAGTATTTTGATGTCAAATATTGAATAACCTAATCAATTTGTAGGTTAGAGTTCACCAAAACAATGGCGAACTTACACTAAAGCTTTAGGCGTCAGTTAACTCATCTATAACGCTTAATGAGTATAACCCTTAGTCAAGAATATTGTGCAGGCTTTGCCTTTATAACGGTGTTGTTCAATACTTCTAGTATCTTGTGTTACAACACTCTTGACCAACTCTATTATAAAGTTTCTGCCTGCACCTTATAGCAGACATACCACCTTAAGCTTTATAAGGCACTCCACTGTAACAACTAAAAAGCAATAAGAGTTAATGAGCGTCAGCGAGCACTCTTGTAAAGGTTTAAGCGTTACAAACAGGTTAAAGCTTTAACATCTTAAGTATACTTGCTTTGAGTAACACGTTTATAACTCTAAAACCTTTTTAGCAGCGTTCAATAAAGCTCTAGTAACACTTTAGGAGTATTTTTTTTTCTTTATTCCTCTATAACACTATTAGGTCCAACTGAGATAAATATAACTCACTTATAAAGGTTAAGGTTATAATAAAAACCTTAGCTGACACCAAAATGTTAGTTGGGTATACCTACAGACAATTTAGTAGTAGGTACTAGTAGTACTAAATTTAATGCAAGTGGGTGAAAATCGTACAGCAAACTATGATTACAGTCCTATACCTACCGTAGAGAAATTAATAAAGGGCTTGTAAAAAAAGCTATAACATTACGCAATATGACAGTTTTATCCTCTATGAGCAGATTACTAAGCATGTTATTGTATATGATTATTGATCTACTCTAAAGTAACCATGACACAGCAGTTTTGCTATCATTAACGAACACTGAATGATAAAACCGAGTGAGCCGGCCATTGTGTGCCTACTTGAATTATAGCTACGTTGTAGTGTCATCGAGTCCGTGACCTCGAGCGCTTGTTTGTCTCGCTGACTGGTTCGTTTAAAGTATTGTACACTTCGAAATGGCTCTTTTCTTGCAAGATCCCGTACTGCAATCCTACATTTTATACTCCGCTATATTGGCGTTGAAGCTGCTAGCAGTTTCTACGTTGACGGGCTTCAAAAGGACGACAAGAAAAGTGTTTGCGAATCCAGAGGATGCGGCTATGTTAAAGGTCAAGGTGAATCTAAACGACCCCGAAGTGGAGCGTGTGCGGAGGGCCCACCTCAACGACTTGGAGAACATCCCCGCGTTCTGGCTGCTGGGGGCGCTGTACGTGACGACCAGCCCCGTGGCCGCCTGGGCGACGCTGCTGTTCCGTGTGTACACGCTCGGTCGCATCATCCACACGATCGTCTACGCTGTGGTGCCCTTGCCCCAGCCTGCTCGAGGCATCGCCTTCGGTATACCTTTCTTAATTAAATGTTACATGGGGATACAAGTGGTGCTGCACTACAGTACCTCGCTCTAGATGTCAGTTAAGCAGATTATTATTGTGACTTATTAAATTGTATGTGTTATATTTTTCCTCGTTAATTATTGTTCACTGTACACTTTAAAAACTTCAAGTATAAGGCAAAAAAGACAGACAGTGTTTAAGAATTCATAATTAAATAATGCTGGATTTGAAGAAAACTTGTTTTTAGTTATTCACGACCAATACCCATCAGTAGCTATATTGTAATATCAGTAAATTATAATTATATCAATCAATCAATCAATCATATATTGCATTTCATGTACAACTGTTACTCGCGTCCGCAGGAGCTACCTACCACAACCCTGCACGTGTCCCCTGGGTGGTACTAAAGAGTGACAAACTTTCAAGGCCAAAATAATGTATGCCATACGATTAAATAAATAAATTTCATGTACAGTTAAACATGAGCTCTGTTGAGCATAACAATTTCTAAATACTACACAAATGTTTAAAATACTTACGGAAATCTTAAAGCTAACATAAAACGTCTTCCTAACACTTAATATCTTAGTTTTGTTAAGTTTTTCAATTGTTAACAATGTCCATACCTGTAATTAACATAATTATTAGCAACTATTAACTAAAACATTATGGATACTCATAAATATGTAATTCTATGTCAATTTATTATGTTGGGTGTTATGTAATTGTAGATTCACCATTAAACTATTTAAGCTAATTAAGGGTGTCTGTGATAAATTCTTGATATCAGTAATATGTTTTACTTATGAGAGTTATGAGCCAATCTTTGAGTTTATTTCGGAAATTATCATATTTGTCCTCTTTTTTTATAAAGGCAGGGATTTTGTTGTAGACTTTAATTGATTGGTAATGAGGTCCACTTTTATACATATTCATCTTAGGGTCCGGGAGGGCTATTGGTTATTTCGACGGGCGCTATGAACGAAATATGATGAAAAACATTCACTCATTATCGCACATTAGCGCAATATTATATGCAAAGGTGACAGATACGACACCCGACAGATTGTGCTGTGTATACGCTATATTTTGGTCGGAGTTTCTCGAGGTGTCTTCGCAAGTCGTAAGTATGGCTACTAGCAATAAACTTGATAAATATATTTTCCGTTGATTCGTCTTCTTAACACTTCTTCGGTCAAAATAAATAAATAAACAAATGCAATTATTTCCCTGAGTAATAGTTGCAAGGAGATTGACTACCAGGGGACTATATTTTTGTACAAAAGCCAGCGCTCAGTCTCACCCGGCCGAACACGTTACATCACGCAGTGTCCCATTTCTTGAAGCTACCCATCTTCTGGATTCGCGTACACTTTTCTTGACCACTTTTTGATGGCGGCAGCATCACTGCTAATAACTTTAACTCCAATGTGGCGGCATATAAAATGTAGGATTGCACTACGGGATCTTGCAAGGAAAGAATCATTTTAGTATGTAATTAAAACTAACCAGTAAGCGAGACAACCTAGCGCTTGAGCTTTTACGGACGCAACAGCACTGTTAGCGTAGCTATATATACCTATATATGTAAGTTGATATAAATGTCGGCGGCCGATCGTAAAATCCGCCAGATCACGAAATTCTTATGCATATCGTGAAACGCCGCCATTTCATGATATGCCTAAAATTTGGCCAGAGTTATCACGATGTACCTGATAAACAATATGGCAGATCGATTAGAGCAAGTTTAGACCGGACAGATATAAAAATGTAAAATTAGTTGCATACAACACGTATAATTTTTTTTTTTCATTTCAAGCTAAACCTTGCAAAGCTCTTCGAAAACAAAGTTATTACACTCATACACTCTTTACAACTTTGGGGCTCCGCTTACATAGGGGAAGGTGGCTCAAAGAGGGCACCTTAACGGAAAGTTGAAAAAAAAATTTTTTATAACCCAGTAATATTATTCATTTGTTTGCCACAAGGTCCATTATTAAACACTTTCCGATGGAGTATGGCTTAATTTATCGAAAAATTAAAAACAAAATAATTCTACGCAATTTACAAAACCCTTACGATTGACCGCTTTGCCCCAGGGGGTGGCCTAAAGTGGGCATTCGCTTAGGGCAAAACGGGCATGGGCTGGGGTAAAGCGGTCACGCACATAATGTACCGTAATGTTTTGTTTTCCTTAGCCATAACTAAAGAAAACAAAACATCTTGATTCAATTTTGTATAATAATCTTTTCGCAGCAATCATAGAGGAAAATCACAAAAAAAAATTTAAAAAAATAAAATCAAACAATAAAGATCTGTTTTTTTCAACAGCATATAGATAATAGCTACTAAAATTTATCCATATATCCATATATTATATATATTATCTCTTCACGCTTAAACCGCTAAACCGATTGAGATGAAATTTGGTATGGAGATAGCTTGAAACCCGGGGAAGGACATAGGATAGTTTATAGTTTTTATCTCGGAAATTATCCCGTACGGGGATGAAATCGGAGGTGAAAGTTTGTATGGAGCTACGATATAAACGAGTTCCACGCGGATGAAGCCGCGGGCAGAAGCTAGTCTTATATATAATCAGTCAAAATCAGCCTCTATCTATTTCCTTTATTCTAATATCGAGAACTTATCATGATTCTATTTTGTATTTGTATATTATAATCTCTTAGCAGCAATCATAGAGGAAAATCACAAAAAAAAACAAAAAAAAATAGCGTCTTCTAAAAAAAAGAAACAAACTATAAAGATCTATTTTTTCAACAGGATATAGATAATAGCTACTGTAATCTTTGCCCTTTTCGCCTGCCACCTGCCCGCTTTGCCTTTTTCGCCACATAAAATATGCAAGCAAAATATAACCTCAAATTATTGAGCCACAGACAGTTTGATGTGACGGTATTGCAGCCAGATAAGTAATTAATAACTAACAGGCATTGCTAATAGCACTGCAAACATCAAAAATGAGAGAACACACGAAACATACCTTCAAATATTTTTCAAAAAACATCCTAAAACATTTTTTCGACGGAGCGTCTAACGGCGTGCTCGCAGGTGAGCCGGACGAATGACGCGAGGAGCGCGGGCGGCGGGGGGGTACTGTCGCGCTTAACGGCCCCGCTCTTATTTTAAACGGTAATATTAAGTCCAGTGCCCGCTTTGGGCACCATGCCCGCTTTAGGCCACCTTCCCTATCAGCTAACATATTTCGGAAATGAATATAATAAGCTAAGCGTCATGCCTCATGAAGGAAACAGATACCTAAAATTAACTGGGAAATCTAGGAATGCTGACTGTCCAAAGAAATTGTGAATGTTACAAAATAGACTAAAACACCACACTTACACACACACACCACCTTGTCTATGACCGTCACATCTAAGTCCTAATTTTAATAAAATAAAACTTCTTTTTGCATTTTACATAAAAAACACTTCACTCAAGCATGCCATGCCCCATACCTATCCGGTTTTCGTTTCACCGATCGTTTATTTTATTCAAAAAATAAGTGATCAAAAATATTCTATAAAACAAAAGTAATTTGTAATTTAATAAGTAATTAATTGCAAAATATAATTAATAATTCAATTAATAATTACATTTTGTAATTGTAATTGAAACTTATAATTACAATTTCGTTTTCCCTGTAATTATAATTTGTAATAGCAATTACTTTTTGTAATTGTAATTATTAATTAGTAATTCAATTACGTTTTGCACCTGGGGAAATTAAGAACACTAAAATTATAATTTATTCCCCTCAAAAATCTGGGGGGTTTAAAGTGTACTTTTTGGGGGGGGTGTGTGTCCACGTACAGATGTAGTGCATAATGTCCCTGCGTGGTCGTGCCGGAGGCTTCCCCTGGATTTTCCCCAGGCTACCTTCCAACCACGCAGTCCAACCGCTGTATTGGGTCCGTCCTATTATAGCAACAGTCAGGTTCAAAAAAAAAGTAGTGCATAATGGTTTCCACCAACCACCAACAAACACGCACTGCATCGTGAGAATCACGAATATTTGAATGAGTTGATAGTGAAGTTTCCACTTCAACTATAAAAATTACAAGTCACTTTAGTCACTATAGATATTTAATAGTACCACAGAATAAATAAAAGTACTACGTACATTAATGTTCTCTGCTAACAAATCCCCTGTTAAGGTATACCGAACGAGCATACATGTGGTCAGCCCTGCGATAGAATGCGTGTGTGCCACAGAAGCGCTAACATACCGGCCGGGGTACTTCTAGTGGCGCGACGAAATCACGTAGTGAGCCGTCCCTGATAGTACTTACAAACATACCAGTTTATACCTATAGATGTTTCAAGAAATTGTTGTCAACGCACGCGACCGAATAATAAACAACCTAGCTAACGGGTTTTTGTTATGGCATTCATTAGTGTGTCGGCCGTCCCGACGATCACACCGTTGTGTTTGGTTCAAGTAGTTGTATTTTTTAACTCAAAATGGCGTTCTCTTTGCAAAGCCCCGTAGTGCAATCCTACATTGTATATTCCGCTATATTGGCCTTGAAGCTGTTAGCACTTTCTACGTTGACGGGCTTCAGAAGGATGACAAGGAAAGTGTTTGCGAATCCAGAGGATGCGGCCATGTTAAAGGTCAAAGTGAATCTAAATGATCCCGAAGTGGAGCGTGTGCGGAGGGCCCACCTCAACGACTTGGAGAACATCCCCGTGTTCTGGCTGATGGGGGCGCTGTACGTGACGACCAGCCCTGTGGCCGCCTGGGCGACGCTGCTGTTCCGTGTGTACACGCTCGGTCGCATCATCCACACGATCGTCTACGCTGTGGTGCCCTTGCCCCAGCCCGCTCGCGCCATTGCTTTTTTTGTACCGTACGCTATTAATTTGTACATGGGCATCCAAGTAGTTCTGCATTACAGTGCCTTTTTGTAAATGTGAATGACTGTATTTGGTTTTTTAATAAATATTTGGTATAGGTACAAATTGGTTTGTTATTTTAGGAATTAAGTTTGGTTTGTTTCTAATAATAATAATAATTTATTGGGCATGCAAGAGACCCATAAAATGTACAATAAAAGCAAAAAATATAAATGAAAATAAAATAGGCAGGTACAGCAAAAACGTGTAATACCAAAAAAAATACTGATTTCTTGTAGTGGAGAAAGTGGTCTTTTTAAATTAGTATTTTTGTCATACATTAGGTACCAATCGATACGTGTCATTGAAAAACTTTTTTCTTTACCAAAATTACTTAATAGCAGGTTTGCAACTCGTAGGTAGTAAATAAAATAATATTTCCAAGATTTGAGGAGAAAAGTGAAACGTGATATAACTATTTATAGGTTAACATCAACAAAGGTCAACAAGTCTAGTCTTTGTTTTCAGTAGGTATCAGTCAACAACGTCCATACCGTCAACAACGAACAATGGGGCGAATAGCGTTAGATAGACTAACGCTATTCGCCCCATTGTTCGTTCTTTGTACTTATATGTTTTCCTTGTTAGACCCAGACTATTGTCTTCGAAAAGGTCAGAAAAGTCAAAAGTTAAAATACCAATACAATACCGAGTTTCAGTCACGTTCTTCAGTTTGATATAAGATATTTAAGATTTAGACTGGAGAACTAAGCGGATATGGTCATTTGTGGATTCGTAGTCTTAATTGCATTGTCAGGGAGGTAGGAGGAGTAACTATGTAATTAATATTATTTTTGGAATCTCCCGACTAAAAGCTAGAAACAAGTACACCGATAGCTTGCTAAAGAGTTAATGATTATATGCTTAGATGCATTATTATATTCTTACTACAGCAGTCGTAAGTTACAGAAAACCTAACTAGGTATCTAATCTAAATCGGTCAAGCCGTTGATGTGCACACAGAAACAATCTCACCCTAAACGCATACCTACCTAAAGTGCATTCATCCTTACTTGTCTTATTTGGTAAACAACATTCTAACCTCAAAATGTATCTTTTTAGACTATAGCAGCTATTTTATCGTAAGAAAAGCGTTGCTAGACAAAAAATCGTGAAGTGATGTCCGAAAAGTCGTCTCGGCATAATCATTAATACTCACGAAATTTCTATTCTATCCTAAAAAGATGCATTTTGAGGTTAGAATGTTGTTTACCAAATAAGACAAGTAGGGATGAATACACTTTACATAAACCCGAATCTCTCCCAATTCTACGGTTACGTGACCTCCTGAGATCTCACAAAATCTGTCGCGAGTTTAACAATTTTTGCCCATCCCAAAATGTGCTCAGCGCCGCTAAAGAAGTTTTCACTTCAAAAAACTTGAATATTAATTCATTGTAGGTACTTAGATGGCTGCGTCTAAATCATGAATCTCATGATAATAGGTACGTTATGTTATGAAACTGTTGTTGTTTCCTATTACAATGAATTAGTGGTTACAAAGTACAACACAAATAGTTAGTGCCAATGGTGCCGCTTTGTGACGAGTAGGAAATCTCAAACTCGCAACGGTGTGTAAATTATTTTTGACACTATTTTGAGGGTTTATTTAGTTACATCATCATATTAGCCGAAAGACGTCCACTGCTGGACATATGCCTCCCCCAAAGAGTGCCACAATGACCGGTCCTGCGCCACCCGCATCCAGCGGACTCCCGCGACCTACTCGCTCATCAGTCCACCTTGTCTGGGCCTACCCACGCTGCGCCCTCCATTACGTGGTCGCCACTCGAGAACCTTTCCGCCCCAACGGCCATCGGTTCTACGTGCAAGCTAACTGCCAGTTAAGGTTTGCGATTCAGATTTAATTACATGAGTTACGATAATTAACTACTTAATCAAAATATTATGACCTAATGAGAGTGGCCAAATTACAAATTATTAATTCGAGTTCTATACGTTATGAGTCATTCACTCCTGAAGGTTCTGGTCCTCCCTGGTTATGGGATGAGGGCACTTGCGTATGATTTGCCTGTTGACTTCTGTCCATCAACAATCACAATCACAACATCAACACTAACTTAGAATGAGGAGGAATCTTGTAAATGCTCAGTCGAACTTCTCTGTCTGTGCAACAGTATCAACGTTTGTATAGGTAGATACTGATATTATAAAGAGGAAGTGTGTGGGATAGTAGCTTTGTAAGTTTGTAACAATGTTATGTAGAAGCTATTCTCTGGAACTACATATCAAGTTCTTTTTACCAATATATAGAATGGACCTTGTTCAAATTATCTCGGTTTATTATAAAGTTCATAAATTTAAAGGCCAAATAAATCAAGCCAAGTGCAAGCAAAGGAACTGGCTAGCCAGCGCCGAGTGTAATATTCCACGAACCACTTGGTGCCACTTTTGACCCTTCTATAACTCAAAACCTCTTTTACGTAAACACATTAAACTACGTGTGTTTAATTATATCCATAAGGACATCTAGAAGCCCAAATTTCATGAAGCTAGCTCAAACGGTTATAAAGATATGAAGGTGAAAAAGTCGTAAATTTTAGCACTGACTGACTGACATTATAGTACCTAAAACCTAACCTACTTCCAGATGACCTAGAAGGATGAAATTTGGAATCCAGCTCGGTAATTGTGTGTAAGCGTAGGAAAAAATCTAAAAATAAAAAAAGTTAAAAAATAGGGGGGTCCCCATACAAATTTATTTTTATTTATTTGTAGCGTTGGAACCGTTACAAGCAGATATTTGAAACTATCCCAATATAAGTATTATTATATTTGCTATATAAAAGAAATATAAAAATAAAGTTGAGTCAAAAAATAAGTCGTGTCCCCATACAAAAAACTTGTAATACGTGCTAAACAACCGGCCAACGGTGTGTTGCCGGTTTCTTTACAAAAAGTAATGATATCCCACCAAACACATAAATATAAAAAAGGAGAGCCAAGTTCAATACAAAAATTATGCTTGGCTGTGGGCTTCGCCGCAAAAAGAATGGAGATCTAAATGAGTGCCAAGTTCTATGCAAAATCCAAATATTCTTTGCGTTATTGGATACCTATAAGTAGATTAGATTTGACTTGACCAGTTTTTATCACAATTAAAATATATGTATGTTGCATAACTTTATAAAATGACTGATGTAATGAAAACTAGCCAAGTCAAACCTAACCTACTTTAAGATCTCACATTTTTAAATGACAGCAATTGTTATAGGTATCCAATAACGCAAAGAATATTTGGATTTTGCATATAACTTTGCACTCATTTATATTTCCATTCTTTTTGCGGCGAAGCCCACATCCAAGCATAATTTCTGTATTGAACTTGTGATGTGTGTTTTGGGCACACACCCAAATCCTCCGCCGCTTAGGGCTTGATGGAGGTTTCCAGACTAGCTCAGGGGCACTATGAGGGATCTAGGGGCGCTTGTAATGCAAACACGGATTAAATATGTAACAAATAAGGGTCTTACGCCCGTTTATTAATTATAAGCAAACACTAGAATCTAGCACGCTAAATCTACGGTGTACGGTTAACGCGGTCGCGGACCTATCCTTACTGACTACGGGATATTAGTGGGAGCGTTAGTTCGGGAAGCCTAAGGCTGACGAGGACGAGCCAAAACCGCCGCCTTGAAGGCTGTAGGATCCTGGAACCCCTGGCTGATGAGGACTTGCCACAACCACCGCCGCGGGGATGATTCCAGGGTGACTAGTCCAAGGCTGATGAGGACTTGCCAAAACCACCGCCTTGAGGACTAGGTATTCGGGAACGTCTAAGGCAGACGAGGACTGGCCAAAACCGCCGCCTTGAAGACGCAGGGGGAAGGGAGGGGGCAGTGCTATCCGAAGCGGACTCCGGAGAACACTGATCTTTTTTTTTTTTTTTTTTTTTTTTTTATTTTTTTTTTTTTTTTTTGAACCTGACTGTTGCTATAATAGGACGGACCCAATATAGCGGTCGGACTGCGTGGTTGGAGGGTGGCCTGGGGAAAATCCAGGGGAAGCCTCCGGCACGACCACGCGGGGAAGTTTGTACACTGGAATACTCTAGGAGTTTGCGCTCCAGTGAGATTGGTTGAACGGTATCAACCGAATCTGGGGTGTGAGTGGTATCGAACTACTGGGAGTTTTATCGCTGGTTCGCTAAAACCTAGCCTAGCTGAGAAGAGTCCAGCAAGAAACTCAGCTAGGCCCGACTTGCGTCGGACTGAACTGATCGTTGTAGGCGCGCTCGGGCCTTTTAAAGCCGCTCGTTGTGACGTCACCGCTCTGCCCGTGCGCCGCGCGGCCCGCCGCGCCCCGCCGCCGTTGTGCGACGCAGGCGCGTCGTCACAAACTTGGCTCTCCTTTTTTACATTTATGTTTTTGGTGGGATATATCCACATTAACCTCCAAGATGAAAACTGATCTCCAAAAGTTGCAGTAATAAAACTAACTTGTTTATCCTGCAGTTTCCGCGCGTGTATAAAATTGCGCCGGAGGGTGTTGAGCTAGTTATTTTTATTAAGGCGCTTTAACTCGGAGCTCGGGAGTAAAATTCATATACTTATACGTGTAGGTATTTAGTTTCACTTTGACGTGTAATTTTCTTTTTGTTATCAAATGAGTATTCTGCTAAACAAAAACCTGCGTGTGCACTACAAACTACAAGTAAAATAACAGCTTAGCAGCTTAGATTAGCCAATTGGTAAGAAAACATTCCCTTCATTTAGCGCTGATAGAAAAGCAACGCAAACACACAGGCTTGTTGATGACTAGCTACTCCGAACCCAGGTGTACATACAACATACATACAGATTCACGCCTTAATTCCCAAAAGTCGTAGACAGAGTACATGACATGAAACTATTGTTTCAGTGCCAAGTTAGCCAGTGATAGGTTGCTAGTCCATCGCCCACAACTCACTTGAACCCTGCTCCCTTAGTCGGTTTTTACGACACCCACGGGAAGGAAGGGGGTTGTGAAATGCTAACCCGACAACCATACGGTGCAACCAGGTGCAGCCTCGCGAAAAAATATAGACAAAGCCTCCAGCTATTTATTTATTTTATTTACATACATTATATATTATATGAATGATTTTTTGTAGATGAGGGTACAGTAGGGTTCAGGCAGTAAGGTCTTTATGCCGGGTACGCGACCAGGCCTCGTACCGTGGTCGGCCTTATCACGTAATCAGTGACAAGATGTCAGTCTGAGTGTCAGTCTCGTTCTATCGAACGTTATCAGACAGTAATGGACGCTCTATCTTGACAGACAGACACAATTTCGCATTTATAATATTAGTATCTCTATAACAAATTTCATCCAAATCGGTTTAGCGGTTTAAGCGTGAAGAGGTAACAGACAGAGACAGACACACTTTCGCATTTATAATATTAGTATGGATTTAGCTTACTTCCGAATTTGTACTTGTAGTATACAGACACATTGGATAGTGCTGAAGCTGAATTGAGGTACGATAAAACTGGTGTCAAACGCAGGTAGGTACATTGCTTCAAAAATCAAGTTAATACTTAAACCTTTTACGTTTTATCACAACGTTTTCCACCATTATGAAGCAAGGTTGAAGTATTTTTCCAGTGTGCCGTACCCCTTCCAGTCGACTGGATCACAAAACCAAACGCCGCGGCCGAACACGCAAACTTCATCTCTCGAACCCTTTCTGCTTGAGCGGTCTCCTTTGGTCTATTTGACTTGAGCGACGTTCCTATAGTGATATGATTCGTATGGCATTTTGGGATGAGGTTGGCACGGAACAGAGGCGTAATAAGGAAATTTCTTATACTGAGCTGTAGGAGATCGATAAATATTGACGAAACTTAACGAGTGAGGTATTTGATAAAGGGTAGTCAAGATTGGTTTTACAGAAAAATGTTTTTCTGTTATACGATGTTGTATTATACTTACGTATATCGTTATTCAAACAAGTCTATTTGAGCATCTTGTATTGAACTTACATGTTTTTCCCAGTTTTGTAAATAGTGGTAGCTTCACGAACTTGCAAGATTCCAAGAGATATCTTGGAATCTTGCAAGTTATATATAGCGATGGTACAGTTAACAATTTCAAAACCCTGAATAGAGGTTTACATGTATGTAGTTCGAGGCACCGTATTATAAATGGCACTTACCTATGCATTTTTTCTAACTCACCAATGCTATGTTCACTTCAGTTGAGTTTCCCCACAGAAGTATGGGGGCTTGCCTTTGGGTCTTCGGCCCTCGAGCTCCCTAGGTAGCGATCTCTAAAAGCAACTGAGCACAGATGCTACATACCCATGGCTGTAAGGGATGTTCTTCTATTGACTAATGTTGAAAGTAATACATAAGCGAAACGATTTATTTGAGAACATTTTTTTACCTACTTGTTATTTCCAATTACAATGTCTATCTAATATTATTTCTAATAATGTTATGTCAGCTGATTCATGTATTAATTTTTGTGTTTAATTTCAATGTGAACAATTTTCTTACGATTATGCAAAATAATAAATTTACTTTTTTTCTAGATTTGCTTGTAAATTATTTTATTCCATCCATATTATTAATTTATTATATCACTAACTGTCTTATTTATTCCGGTGTTGTATGTCTCAATGTTTCAACTAATTGTGATCTAATCGCAGTATGTAATTTTTTTTAAATATAAAAAAATACTTAATGTAAATATTTTCTATATTGCTTTCTTGGGATTAAATACGAGGCTATTACATATCACTTTAGGTATATTTTACAAATCATATCTGGAGGAGCCCAAACTTGGTACGTATGTTTTGAAAATGATTTTTATTTGAATTTAAAACAAGTGACTGAAATATAATGACTTAGCATATTTTTAGAATCGGCTTAGTAAGCCCTTTCATTAGACACCACACAGTCCACACACGTTAGGTTTCAGAATAAAAATTACTTTTTTCCCATAAAAAAAGATGACGTTATACCTAATCCTCTCCTTTTTGTTTTTTTTCGTGCTACGGGTCAAATTGAATCGTGAGTCCTAAAGATCAATCGCTCCGATTTTCATGCTTTTAACACCATTTGCAGCATATTTTTGGGTACGGCTAGGACTATGTTATAAATTTGGTCTCTTTAGGAGTGATTCAACGATATGAATAACAACCATTAGTACGTTGAAATATATGCCTTAGAATATTTATCGATAAAGCTTTGATCGTTATGGAAATACATTTTTCCCCTCAATGCCTCGGAAAGCCGATTTTTATCCTTTAAAACTAATGAGCAAAAACGATTTTTATCCACTAGTGGGGAAAGTAATTTGACCTTGGAGTTTTGACAGATAATAACAAAACGTAAACCACTCATCATACAAAATTTCACAGATAATGTATTTCTGTTGCCGCTATTACAACAAATACTAAAAAACAAAATCAAATAAATATTTAAGAACTATAAAAAAATTGCTTGTTGCCTTCATCAGGCGCTGGGTGTCAAAATGTATGGGAAAACTAAAATCCGACTCGCACTTGACTTACTTACGTTAATATTACTGTTAAAAAAAAAAAAAATTAAGTAACTAAAGTTGTTTTGCATGCACTTTCCTCGCTACAGTGAGTGCAAATGTGTTTTACTTCTCGTGTGTTGAATGAAACACTCGTTACGCTCAGGATTCTAATTTAGAACCACTACCTTCGCTCGTGGTTCAAATATAGAATCCTTTCGCTTGCTCGTGTTTCAATTTTACACTTGCGGGTAAAATACGACTTTGCACCCTTGTCAAATAACTATTCTGACTTTTGTGATTGTAATATTTAATAATATAGGTCATTAATGTTAGAATTATAAAGCGTTATTCTTAACAAAAATGATGACTATAGATGTTTAAATGTCTATAAATTATATGGATATCAATTTCTGAGTATCGAAATTCGGAACAGTAAGTTTATGGGAAACAAAGGGACCCCTAAATATTGACATGCCTGCTAAATTACATATATTATAATTATGTTAACTAATCAGGGTGCCAGCAGAGTAGAACACAGTTTGCCCACGCAAAGAAAAATATACCTACCTACCTGCGAACAATCAACCTTGATTTAATAATTAAAGTAAAAATGTTGCCGGCCAGACAGTTCCTTAAAGTACCTAAATAAAAACATAGGGAAAACGGAAATAATTCGAATACCAGAGTACTTTCGAAAATAAATTAAATTATCCCTGAATTGAAATAAACCTGGCTTCTGTCGCCATTCGTTTGTTTACTAGCTATCCTAACAATTTACAACCTTCAGACACATTTTCGAGGACAAAATTTAATTTGAACGGTCAGAGTTATTTCAAGTCTTAAGTAAATACAAATCTCTTAATTCCCAAGGAGTTTATCTTCTCTAATCTCCCTGGACCAAATTCGGTTCAAACAACTTCCGTTAAGTAGGATCTTAGTTAAGGAGACAAGGTCGACTTCTAAAAGGGTTTACTTTGTGACTTCTCTCACTGTCACTTTCAAGAGGTTGAACGAATTTTTAGGAATCGAACGCCATTCTTTTGCACGACTGAGGAGACGTCTTTTATAATGCCGCTAGTAGGTACTCTAGGTAGGGGCCGCTCTGCTCGTAGACGCTTCCCTTTACAAACGAGTTTTCGCATGGCAGCGCTACGAAATCATTAGCACTGAATATGATTATTAAAGGCCTCCACCCACCGAACGCGTGTCGTGCGCGTGGCGCGTGACGTGCGCGGCGCGCGTCGGGCGCGGTTGAATCGGTATATTCGCACCGCAAGCGGGCGGCGTATAGCAACGTGGGGGCCCGCTGCGTCAGCGACGCGTTAACAACGCGTCTGCAGCGCAGGCTCGTCGCCGCGTTGGCGACGCGTTAGCAAAGCATGCGGGCCCGCGCTGCTGCTGCGCTGCTGCCGCACGGCTGCCGCGCTGCTGCCGCGCATCATTTCTCTCTCACTACCAACACATTTAATATGTATCTCACTATGTGTTTGAAGTGTAGTTTCAATGCTTTACAACTTGCGCGGGTGCCGCGCAGCACACGCGCCGCGTATGACATGCGTTCGGTGGGTGGAGGCCTTAAACGTACTTCGCGGGAAGAGGCACAGCTCTGAAAATAATATTTCATTCAGAGTAATTTGAGAGGGTAAATAAAACGCCTATTGATGGACACATACTCATGACGAGCCACGATTCGAACCGTTTGGGTTATTAATTCATTTATTTATATCTACACAGTATTCTAAAACAGTAGTGACAGTGAGCTGATAACAGATCCTCACCGATTCCTATTTAAAAGCCGCACGCCTGGCTCATTCGACAATCAAAGCATTCATATCAACAACATTGCCGTTAAAATAGTGGTGACGCGACGTTTGAACGTACAACGCAGGTATAATAATAGTAGATTGTACAACAAGTGCATAAAACGCACCCAAATAAAGAGTTTATTCTATGAAGTTTAAGTTGCTCGTGTCGGCTGTTGTCTTTACCACAGCAATAACACTAAAGTGCTGAATCGGATTTATTTGATTTCGAAAATACCCACAAAAAATACTCGACTGCTACTAAGCGTGAAGTGCGGCAAGTCGGCAACAAAATATAAAAAGGTTAATTCGTTATTCAAATTGAAATTACTGGATTAGCACAGAATTTCCGCACATAAAAAATTAATGGCAGGCATAGCCTAATAATTTAAAGAAGGCAAACTGGCTTAACACGCTGATTTCCCCGGAGCACCTCCTCCACTTGTCTGCTCTGCCGGTCCCTAGACGCCGTCAGATTAATTCACTTCCAATCTATCCCATTTCTTATAAGTACTACACTTATACTTGTACCAATTATTTTGCCTCGTCGTTTGTATAACATAACACTTTCAACTGTCGCGCTTTGTACATTTTTTATAAGATTTTAATTTCGTGGGTATAGGTATGGCTCGATTCACAAGAGCTGGCGCGGAATTCTATAAAATTAATGACAGTTTCATACATTTTCCAAGCCAGCTCTCGTGAATCGACCGTATACTTTACTACCTACCTGATATTTACTCTTATACTCGTATTATTTCTGACGACGCGTGTTTGCATCATCCGTGGTCTCAGCGGCGCTACCAAGAAAATCGAAACTCTAAGTTAGTATACACTATACATGCATCCTTGTCACTCGAGTATTGTAAGTGCGATAGAGATGGAAATACCCGAACTTCAACTTTCGAAGTTCGTGGTTATAGTTCAGGTGACTAACGGTTCAGCAATTTGGCAACGGAGATATGGGTCCGTACAAAACTTAACTATGTTACTAAAGTCTGTTAGGTATTTTTTTTTATACTACGACGGTGGCAAACAAGCGTACGGCCCGCCTGATGGTAAGCGGACACCGCAGCGTCCGCAGCCTATACACGCATGCAACTCCAAAGGAGTAACATGGGCGTCGCCGACCATTGATATGTTTGAGGATACGTTGTGTTGACAGCTGAAGCAACAAGTTCCCTCGCTCTCAACACAACGCATCCTCGGGAATAAGAAATAAATAAAAATAATAAATAAGAATGTATAAGAATGCGTCAAAAGTAAATAAATATCGTGTCAGACCTATGAAAAGTCATTTACAGTACATATGGTGCTACTTTCCCGCACTAGTGCGGAAAAGAGCACTTTTCCTGCATATGTCGAAACTTTAAAGAGCCATATGTACAGTAAAACGTTGTACGATACACGTGCGAATAGGTAATTCGCAACTCATGTCGATTTAAAACACTCCCTTCGGTCGTGTTTTAATTTATCACCACTCGTTGCGAATTTCGTATTTTCGGCACTTGTATCGTAAATAACTTTTCAACACAATTGCTCGTAACGTACCTCTTATTGTGTCACTTTTAGGCTCATAATCCTGGATATTAAAAACGCGTGTTTTATAACATTACAACACTTGTGTGTTATGGTTATATCCCGATTAAGTCACGTTGGCACCTTGCAGGAAGATATATGCATGAACACGGTGCATTCTTAAATTAACCGGGTTGTACAGAATGTACAGCTATTTTTTTAATTTTCTGCAAATGGATTCTTACTCGACTAATCAAATTAAATCCTTTTTGTTAATTAATTGTCTATTTCTTTATGTATATAATATGGAAACGTTTAATTTAGTAAAACTATTCACTTTTCATAACATTTTACATGAATTAAATACAGATAACATTTTAAAACGAAAATATAATTTTATTTTGTTTTGGCTGTTTAGAGATTTCTGTGCCCACACTGCGCAAACTTCACGAAAAAAAAACACTGTTGGGCGCCCTTATAGGTTATTTATTTCACAAATATTTGTAAAATTTATTTATGCGTGTTTGGTTATTATCAAACATGTTGACTCGTGGTGACTAGAAAAGTGATAAATAGAATGGACGCCACTGGAAATTCTTGGCGATGTGCAATTGTGAGTAAAAACCTGTTGTCATCTTAATGATTTGGTTAATGTAAAGTAAATAATTTGGCAGGCCTATAACATTTTCATCTTATGAAAATGATTTTTTCCTCGCAAAATGTGTTGAAAAACGTCGTATGATACGCGTGAGCTTTGATAATTACATCCTCGGCTTCCTTATCACGCTCACCTGCGGTTCGCGTGAACAATTTCGCCTCTGATGTAATTATCAACCTACCTCACTTGTATCACAATGTACTAATACCATCTTCCTTACGTTATTTCCGGTTGTGCCCTAATAGGACCCAGAGTCCGCTTTGGCACCTAATCGTAAGATTTGGCGTAGGCAGTAGTTTTACGAAAGCGGCTGCCATCTGACGTTCCAACCCAGCGGGAAAACTAGACCTTATTGGGATTAGACCCATTTCCTCACGATGTTTTCCTTCACCGAAAAGCCGCTGTTAAATATCAAAAATGATATTTTGTAAATTTTATAATACGTTAAAACCAAATCTCAAGTTATAACTTCGTTGAAACTGTATTTTTTTGCTTCATTTAGTAAACTGACTCCTTCATGCCACTTCTCCCCTATACCTGTACGATGAAGAAGGTAAGTACCTACAGTCGACGGCAAACACATCGATTAAATTACTAGTGAATTACAGTGGTACACCAACAGTAAATATACCTTACTAAAAATATACAATACACAATATACACATTCATTCCTGAGCATAAAGCTTGATATGATTGAAAATTAGTTCTTAAAGTTTGTACGTGACATTGAATAATGTTATCTTGATATAAACAATTTCGATTGCGGTTTTGTGTTAGTGTTAGTACCTACAACCGATTCATTTAAGTAACGCTAAAATTCATAACAAATGTATGGGAATGACAGATGTCAACGAAAAGTGTTGCGTCGGCATCTGTCATTCCCATACATTTTATTATTTTCTATTGGCGTTAGCGATTGTCGATTGTAACCTTGTCTACGGCCCCTGTTCTCGAGTAACTTTTAGTCGGGTCTAAGTTTAGCATACTTATTCGAATAGGCATAAAGTAGTTTATGCCCATCCGTAGAACTTAATATTTTACATGCTAAATTGCTAGTGACAACTATTCAGCCATAATACGTATTCACGTCATTGCTTACCTTCGTAGTGGTTTCTGAATAAAGTTAATATTCCTCAAAGTAAGCAAGTAATTTTATGTCCAACTCTAAATAAAGCAACCTCGAGCAATGCGCGCAATGCTGGGAGGAAATAAAATTAGTTGTAAACTCCTAGAAATTACTTGAAACAAAGCACAAGAGTTTCGCTTCACAATTATGACTCCGTAAAACAAATTAGTTCGTCAAAGAGCCTTTTTACGGTCTGGTTGGAGAAAGTATTATCTTTAACCAACGTCAAACCATTTTTGCATCCAATTCTAAACAAACGGTGCCTTTGTTGATAAAGTACACCCTCACAGCTGACCTTAGTAAGCCCCTTTGCGTCGGGTCAGGCATAATTTCATGTTATCTAGAGGGTCAAATTCCTTAATTACCTTTGTCAAATGATTTAATCCACTATCCAACGAATACTAGTGTCGGCTTCAAAGCGAAAGGTTAAACAGCCTCGCCTCGTCGTGTGGGTCCGTTCGCGCTCCTCTCCCACTGACCCATATGTGGGTCAACATTTAGTATGGATTTTCGAACAAAAATAATTTAGGCCGAGAGAGGACGGTTAGCAATCATTTTATATGTAGGTACATACTAAAGCCAAAGCCCAAAATTATAAGTCTTACCTACAAAAATTATGTTCCTAATCAAAATCACTTTAAACTTCCCCGTGAAGAAGGGCGTGGCACCTCCCTGCCCACACATTATTATATTAATTTTCCCTTTGTAAATAATTTCTGAGGAAAGCTTTTTCTTACGCTCAAACACATGAAACCCTAACGTCGTTTTATGTCAATAATTATGTATTGTACGTGTTCTAGTTTAATTTTAATAAGCTACCCTAACAGTCGCTCGCAACCATCATTAAAGAAAAATAATATAAAAAGGAAATTCGCTGATAGTCTTACTTTACATCAAAATATCAGTTCTAGCCTTTCCTAGACTAAAAAAAACATTTCTTGAAGCCGTCTTTAGGCCACACCGTTTCGGATTTGCAGACATGCAGTTCTAATTTCTGGCTAACCGCTTTTCGACGACGGAGAAGGCGTCAATTATGTGTTATCTCCACAATCAGCGTAATTGTGGAGCGAGCGTGTAGAGCACCGTCGTGAATTTAACACGACAGTGTTGATTACAGGTCGAATTAAGTTCCAGGTGAGGACGACAATAGAAAAGAGTTGGACGGTTGGTGGTTTAGTACGGCCTGGGGGACATACGCGAGTCACAAAAGGGAAGTGTCTGTGAAATATAAGGCCTGCGTGATTTGCAAGAATACTTTAGTTACGCAATGCTACATATTCTTTACTGGTTTATATTTATTTATAACGTTATCGCCTTGTCGGGGGCCTACCCACGCTGCGCCTGCCGGTACGTTGTCGCCGCTCGAGAACATTTCCGCCCCAACGGCCATCGGTAAAGGTTGCGGGAGTCCGCTGGATGCGGGTGGCACAGGATCGGTCACTTTGGCACTCTTTTGGGGTGGCCTATGTCCAGCAGTGGACGTCTATCAGCAGATATGATGATGATGATGAACGTTATCGCGTCAAATATAATTTTGAGCAAAACAACTTTTTGGAAAAATAACGTTATATCAACTATAGCGATGTGCGAAAATAGCGGTATTGAAAGCACAATATAGAGCAAAGAGCGGTGAGCGGAGTACCGGTATTGATAGACTCGTAGCTTGTGATCTTTGGGGTCGCCAGAGTCCCATGTGGTTGGCGCCGCGGTACCCCAAGGACTTGTCTAAGAACCCCACAGGCGACGAAGGTCATTTCGCCCTAAGACGAGCCAAATGCAGCGAGCTAAATTTGCATGTTTTCTCCAAAAGGTTTACCGTACGGGTAAGGTTACGGTACGAGCGAAATTTGCAGGCTTTCTTTGTTGCAGCACGTACCTAACTACGTTACGGGGACATTGCAGCAAAAAACCTCCAGGCGCACAATCGCCGACATTCCATTACAACCAGATTGCATCCTTGCAGTGCATCCACGGCGCTTAACGATCGTTTGCCCAAATTGGCTTAAAGCTGTTGTGCACAAGCGCTCTTGAGGGAACTTTAAACTGCCTCATCTTCAACTTTTAATTGATGCCCATTACAATCCTTGGTTATGGGTTGAACATCTTAACTTTAGTTTCCGAGGCAGTAAAAACTTTCCGAAGTACCTACCTAGGGGGGTGAGCGCCTTGTTCTAATAATAGGTATTAATTAGTATAACAAGGAATAGAAGAGGTCCTGGAAGTAAGAATAATAGAAAAGAAATGATCGTTGCAAATAAAATAAAACTATTTATTAAGTAACTACGCTATTTAACACAATAGCTTTCTTATGTTATTGTACAATTGAAAACTATGACTGGTTAAAATTTACGCTCTTTAATTAATACCTAGTGCTTATTACACAAACCTTTTTGAATTAAATAATATGAGACTAGGTCGATTTGTGTAAGATTGTCCCCTAATGATCGATTGATTATAATAATTAATTAATTACAATAGTTCAGCATTATACATCGGTAACCATTTATTAACTAAGCCTCTACATATGTTTGAGGAAAAAATAATGTTCCTATAGGCACCCATTTCGTAGGCAGTAAAAAAATGTAGTAACCACATTTCCGTTCGGCTCGTAAAACTCCCCGCCATAAATAATAGTTCCCGTTTTATGGGTCAAATCGCGGCTCTTAACGTAACCGTGTACCCAAAAGCAGTTTTCTAGTATATTTGTCAAAATGATATGCCCACGATAACCATTAAATTCAGTTTAGATACATTTATACTTAGTGTGTTTCAACAGCCAGTCATAAAATGACGAGGCTTAAAAAATGAAAGCAGCGAGATGCGCCACTTAGCATAAATTCAAATAAACTCGCTAGATTTGAGTTTAGGTCGAATACGTACAAATGCTTGATATACTAATAATACTCATGATAATTAATATAATTTGATTTTTAGATCGAAATAGGAGAAACGTAAAGAATAATCATTATTATACCTAGGTAACTAATTCATTAATTTTGACTTTTGTTTCTGCTATTAGACAAGACTTTTTAAAAACACACTTTTAAGTCTTAAACTCCTGTCACGTTGGACACGATATCGTTGTTCAATCCGTCCGACATTAGTGAAACATGAATCGGAACCCTATTTCACGCACACTTAAGAAAAAACGTCGCCGTGTTTTTATAATTATGTTATTCCGTAACTTTTCCAATCATTTTTAAGGTTCCGAAGTCGACTAGGAACCCTTATAGTTTCGCCATGTCTGTCCGTCCATCCTCGGATAATCTCAGTAACCATTAGCACTAGAAAGCTGAAATTTAGTTATAATATGAATATCAATCACGCCGACAAAGTGGTAAAATAAAAAGTGGAAAAAAATGTTTTAATAGGGTACCTCCCCTGTACGTAAAGTGGGGAGTGTTTTTTCTTCATTTCAACCCTAACGTGTGATATATTGTTGGATAGGTATTTAAAAATGAATACCGGTTTAGTTAAATTATTTTTTGATAATGTTAATATTTTCGGAGATTATCGCTCCAGAAGTTAAAAAAAATGTGTACCCCCCTCTAACTTTTGAACCATAAGTTTTAATAATATGAAAAATAATATAGAATAATATAGAAGTTAATAAAAACTTTCAAAAAAAATATTTTGAACTTGATAGGTTTGAACTTGGTTGAAAGGCTTTTGAAAAAAAATACAAAATAATTTCTGAACTAAGTTTGTAATTTAACCGTATAAGCAGGTGTTTATTTTATTATTTATTTATTTAATAAACAGAATATAGAAACTAAATGATTAACAGGGTCTAACAAAACTGTCGGAACAGTTTGTCTGTGTGATCATTTTATGGTACAGAGTTAACTAATTTTTACAACACTATTGTACCTGTAATTACTACAATATCACAATGAAATGACGTGCTTTCAAATAAAGTAAAAACGGTGAATTATCCCATAAAAATCATCTTCCATACTTTAAGCTCGCGCGCAATAGTTTACTTAAGAGGCCGCAATAAGCTCGGCCGAATTTCACCTTCCCATACAAACGTAGTTACGCTCTCATTTTAAAACTACGT
Organism: Epinotia demarniana; assembly: GCA_945867215.1. Taxonomy (NCBI): domain Eukaryota; kingdom Metazoa; phylum Arthropoda; class Insecta; order Lepidoptera; family Tortricidae; genus Epinotia; species Epinotia demarniana. Next base: position 20,716,341 of record OX244263.1, read on the forward strand.
GTTGGATTGTGACGAAACTTTGCATATACAATGACATGAGGTATATCTATGTCTGTAATTAGTTTATATGGTTCCAATTAGTAAAACAAACGAAATACAGCAAAAACTAGTTTTGTATGAAAAACTTCAATTCGCTGTATTTTTTTTATTATGGTATCTGAAGCTACATAAACTAATTACAGACATAGATATACCTCATTTCATTGAACATGCAAAGTTTCATTATAATCTAAAACGTAGTTTTAAAATGAGAGCGTAACTACGTTTGTATGGCGAATCGAGCTTACTGCGGACTCTTAATTTGCCGATAGATGTCGCTGTACGCGGAACGCTCATATCGTACATGGCGGTGTTAAGATTTTTCCCCATTTAATGGGGTCGGAGCAGGTGCGCCCATACATTAGGTCGAAAAGTTGTCGTGCTCGAATTTTCTTAGTCGTCTTTGGTCGTTTGTTGTCTAATAATAAATTTGTTCGCTAAGTATTGCTTGTAGGGTTTTAGGGTTCTGTACTAAATATGTCAACTCAATGTAACAAATAGCCTATTTTTTTAACGCTTAAGCGGGGACACTTACTGTGACGAACGGAAAACTACGGAACCCTACACTGAGCGTGGCCCGACACGCTCTTGGACGGTTTTTCAATGATAGTACTGTAGCAGAATGAAACAATTGGAGTTCTATGAAAAATATGGGACAGTTTTTCTCCTATTAGAATCAGTGGGGTTTTCGATTCCGCCTAGGAATAACCGAAAATTTCAAATTCGGATACAGTAAAGTCAGTGTACAGCTTTTTATAAAAAGGCCCAGAAAATATACAATCTAGGTTCCGCTACGCGATTTTACTATGAAAAGCTATTCCAACCCTACTATTTCCTAGTTATTATGCTGAAAGTATACAGTTGCGTACCTACCTCAATCAAAGGTAAAAAAAACTTAAGTTCGAATGACAACACAAAAAATCAAATGAAACGGTGATTCATGAGAAATAAAAAATAAAATTCACAATAGTATGATATGATATATACCTACCTAATCTCTGCTAACAGTTTTGTACATAAAAGGACGCATTGGAAGCGCATTCCATGATCTTTCTCGGAACTGAAATATAATATCTACAATAAGTAAAGTATTGGAGCCGAAAATATGAATGCACACGCAACTCGTTTGCGCTTACCAAACTTTTGTATTTTTTTAGAAGCCGGTTTTCATTAGAGTATGCATTATGCCTTCAACGTAATGAATGGAAATAAAAAAAGCAAAAAAGATTTGAAAATGTAAGTGTTCATATTATGAGCAACATTTCGTTTTTGTTTCATATTGGTCACGGTGCCAAAATGACCAAATCATTGAATTAACTTTAGTACTTACCTATTTTATATTGTTGTGTTCTATTTTTCCCATAATCATTTTTATAGGTATTAATCGACTTCAACTTAGCTTTTCGGTGGTGGAAAACATCATGAGGAAACCGGTCTAATCCCAATAAGGTTAAGGTTTCCCTCAGGTTGGAAGGTCAGATCGCAGTCGCTTTCGTAAAACTAGTGCCTATGCCAAATCCTGGGATTAAGTGTCAAAGCACAACCGGGAATAACGCTAGCATGACGATGGTTAATCGACTTCATAAAAACATATAAAAGGAATGAGGTTCTCAGTTCATCTATACATACAGGTAAGTATTTACTTATACCTAATTACCTACAATCCCCTGCGGCTATAAAGTCAATCCTGACACATTGCGCAACTATGAAGTTTCTGAATAATGACAATGTCAACCATAGGAAAAAATTACATATTTACTTATTGCGTGTGACAGAATAATGAGTGGCAATGATATCACAGGCAATATATCGATACACGTTAAGAAGTTCGTACCTATAGCCAATAATATTGTTTATGATGATGTTCATTAATGTAAATAAAACGTATTACTTAATTGTAAAATTAGTACATACATACATACATACATACATTCACGCCTTTATCCCTAAAAGGGGTAGGCAGAGCACATGAAACTTATGTTCCAGGGCCACAATTAGCATAAATGTGGGTATAAAAGATCGACAAAATGTGATATTGCAGTGACGGGTTGCTAGCCCATCGCCCACAACACACTTTAACCCTGCTCCCTTAGTCGACTTTTACGACACCCACGGGAAGAAAGGGGTTGGTGAAATTCTAACCCGACACCACACGGGGAAAATTAGTTATATTAGTAATATTCTACTTCAGTTCATTATAAATATTAATAAATAAATGTGTTTTATTCTTTACCTCTGGGAACGGAACTCTTTTTACCTAGAGAAAACTTTTTGAATTTGAATGCAATAGTAGATTAACCAAGGGGATAAAGCACTGTTTTATGTCACGGGAGCGAATTGAATCCCGAACGTAACGAAGGACTCATAATTTATATATAAGTTAATTCCTGAGCGAAGCGAGGGAATTAAGACTGAGTCCTGAGTGCAGTGAGGGGTTCAACCGCCCAAGACTAAAACAGTCTTATCCCCGAGGTGTATACTCTACTTTTCACACCTTATGCGAGACAAAAAAACAGGCTCAGTAGATAAATAATGTTTATTTAGCAAATTAAAAGTACATAGTAACATTAGACACGTTAGTCCAATTATGGAAAGATAAGGTTATGTTTTTATTTGGTACGTTTATTGAGGTACCTACAAGAACTCGATTTGTTCGTCACGCGTGAACAAATGAAGGCGCGCGACGTTCCAAATTCGAAAGCACAAGCCGTGGTCCTAGATTCGGAATTCGAATTTCGAACACCGCGCTCCTCCGGACCGGGGTTCACACGGAGGCAAACTTCATTTATTTTGTCAAATCAAGTAGGCCATGGCCTAGGACAAATTGTGTTTAGCAAAATTAAACTTTATGCATATAGTAATAAGAATTATGAAAAGTGAAATCATAATATTAACCAGCGGGTTATAATGAAATTCAGTACAACATTATAACCCGGCTAATACCAAGGGATTTAATGTCTTGCTTTCGGTAGGGTTTACATGACCTATAATTCGGCATTGTCGAGCATGTGGTGTGAAAAGTTATTTATTATAAAACAATTTTATAAACTCTGAGAAAAAAGCCCATCTCGTTGCATGGCTTCAATCAATGGTGTAGACGCAAGTATGATTATGTTGAAAGGAGCTTTGATTAAATTGAACAGATCGACAGTAAAATGATACGGCATAGATGAACTATCACTGCAACATGGGCACCGAGTACTTCGTTTGCCGCCGTATCATTGCGAGTATAACGCCATCGAATTGATATGGGCACAGATCAAAGGACATGCGGCACGCCATAATACTAAACCATCATTTTCCACAGCGAAAATGATGAAATTATTAGAAGAAGTGTGCAATCACGTAACCAAAAATAACTGGAAAATGGTAGTAAATAAAACTTAAGCCGAAATATGGAACTATTGCAACAGAGACATTAAAGTGGACAGTACCTATTTTAGATAATGACTTAGTTATTAATACAAACGATTCCAGTAGTGATAATGGTGATGGTGCTTCGGAAAGTTATCACTTTCCGAAACACCATAACCATTATCACCATTATTTCTTTACTTTATTATTATGTATCTATAATAAAGTAAAGAATATAAATATTATCTCTACCTAGATATTTTTTTTTTCACTTTCCTTCATATACATCTGATAAATATTTTTTTATTACAGTTAGTAGAGAACTGCATTCGACTTAACTCACAATTGAGTCGAATTTTATCGATACAATGATCAAACGTGTAACAACCCTAAAGCCATGTCTCAGGATTGACTTCATAGCCGCGGGGGACACATAGCTCGTAAGGGTAGCTAAAGTAGGTATATAATAAAAAACAAATATAATACAGGTAAGAATAGTATACAGGTTATCCTACAGCTATGCGACATTATGGAATAGTACCCTTTGTATTAAATATCTTCAATATAAAAGGTAAGTACCGGAGATTTGATTCGAGATAACAAGCAGGGATACTTTACTCTATTAGCAATATTCTTCATTCAAAAATAAAGAAATATAATCGTTTCCTCGCCTGGGCACTGACCCAATATGAATAAAACCTTTTTTTGTCTATTAAGATGGGCATCTTGACAAAAAATGTTAATTTTCATAATATTCCTTGGCGAGGCATGATCTTTTTAAAATCATTAAATTCAATAACTATATCTTATTTTTTATATAAGTAAAAGAATATCTCCTTCGAGTCAACTATCCTGAGTTTCTGCAAAATAGGAGATTATACCTGAGTTGGCTGGATGTGGAAGCCCTCTAAAAGATTGGTCATTCTACCTATTTCATTTCGAATAATTCGAGAAAAATAATAATAGTAAGTGCTCAGAAAAAATATGCATATAAAAAAAAACGCTTTTGCTGCTGACTGGACCTAATAATATTAAAGTGAACAAATAAAATAATTAAGCAAATAGCTTACTAACACTCAAAACAAAAGACTTACGTCAAAATACAAAAAAAAAATTACGAAGCGGGAAGAATAGATTTCCGGCGAATTGCGTAGGTACATTTCCGTCAAAAAGAGAAACATTTTTAATTGTCTCTGCATGTGGCTGAAAAATGGCTTGCAGATGGCAAGATGAACCAAACCTTGTAAAACTGTTAGCACGATTTTATGGTATCCGAGGAAACCATCTATTCAACGCTCAACAATCCGGGTCGCCGTGGGCCGTGGCAACCAACCCGAGCCGAACCTCACTGGGACCTTGCACCATGAGGCAAGCTTTAAAAAAAATCACAAGACCGAGCGCAACCTGTCTCGCGGCGAGATAGCCTATCCGCCTCTTTATAATTAGAACACTTAGAAAGAGACCGACAGTTCATCTCGCCGCGGGACAGCTTGCGCGCCGCAGTGGCGGGGTAACCTATGAAATTCAAGAAAGTTACAAAAGTCTTCATTCTATTTAAAAGTAGGCAATTAAGTCCACTTAAAATTTAATTACAATTTATTTCGTATCGATTCAGCATAATATTTCCCACCAAGATTTGACGATGGCCCATCAGAATTCTATACGTTCGCAGACGTCTGGCAGCTCCTCACGCAACGATCTCAAAGACGCTGAATCATTGTAGAATATCGGCATTCTCGCCTTTATCGTCTCAGCAAAACAACGACGCAACGTACCAATGCCCTCATCGACGATACGTCTCTTTCCAACGAGGTGTCTCCCGTTGCGTGGCAGAGGACGTGCGTAACGACGGGCCACGCCCCCCCAGCGTCTTTCTGTGATGGCAACTGAAAGATGCGCGCGCAACCATAATACCCGAGCCCGGGCGGGGTTATATGGAGCAGGGATAAAGCTTACGTTGCATCAAGATATTTTACAAACACCTATGACTATGACAGTCCAGTTTTTAATATGGGGTAAAATTAAAATTATGTTAATACTTACAGTAAGAACAGCGTTGTGATATGAAATGAAATGGAAATTATGTATTCGTAACAAAAATAAATAACTAATTCATACATATAGGTACCTATAATAATATTTAAAAACTTTAAACTAATTATTAGTTACGAATTGGTCTCTCCTCAGCATAATGCTGGCTCATGCGCTACAGATTACGTGATTTTACCACAATTTATCAGTATAACATGTCGAAGTCATAAGTAATTGCGTAGGGCGGCAGATGTAACAATCCGAATACATGTGCATGCAATTTCTCAGTACAACTCGTTTGACAGTTCGATCAGCAGCGCAACATGCCTCCAGACAATAGCAATTACCTAGTCAGCTTGAGATAAATTGGGGCTGACAAATCATGACATGTATAGACCCCATCACGAACCAGCGCTGGTCTTCCGGCAAGACCATTTGCGTAATACGTTATCTGACCCCCTAGCACACTAAGTTTTATGTCGGAAAGCATTTGTCCCTCTTGCACTCGCATATTTGCCAGATGGGACGAATGCTTTCTGTCCGACATAAAACTCAGTGTGCTAGGGGGTCTGCTGTACTTACGCGTAAGTAGGTACATGCGAGTCATGCGACACGGCCTTAAATTAAAACAGAACACAGCCGCTGCGCTTGCGTCAAACACCGCCATCTGGCCGCGAAAAGTGAAATAATTATTTTTCGCCAAAAAAAAAACTTAAATATTACGTGCCACATACGATCGTTGTATTGAATGGTTTGGTTAGGTTAGGTTAGGTTAAGTTAGGTTAGGCCAAAAAGAATACTATGGTTTTGCACGGAATTCTTTAACTATCTACTACTTCTCAATAGAAAAACATTTCTTTTCTAAAAAATAATGAAAAGTTGTAGTGTTTAAAAATTGCTCATAATCGCTCATAAGATTATGAAACCTCGACCAGGTTCGATCCTCGGTTATGTTATGTATGAGACATTAAAAAAAACATTGAATGTCATTACTATTATATCTGAAATCGAAGCAATGGTTCCTAAGAACAGATGTCGTTATCTCTTATAGTTTCTGACTTCTCCCTACTAACTCATTTGGATTGATCACCCTGTATAGTAAGAAAATTTTAATTTCTGATACTTTATGACTTATGCAGTACCTATTTACTCATAAACATATTGTTTACTTATTTAAATTTCAAACTAGGTACTTAATGAAGGTTCATATCGTCGTACTGTCTGTCTTTCAATAATAAAATTCATAAAATATTCAAGTTGTATAAGAATAAAATACTACGTAGGTAGGTGGTATGTACGCAGTTATGACCTGTTTTAAGTAGACATAAACAAGTAACACAACCAAATCAAGTGCCTACTTGAACAATCCAAAGTCACAAGCAAGAGGGGCCTTACGTTTTGTTTTCACCTGTAACCACAGATTATATAATAGTTCTTCGAACAATACTCAAATCTGAAAAAAAAGGGAATACCTACCGTTTTACATGCCTACAAAATTTAACAATCGAGTGACCTTGAACGCGCGGGTGTTTGCCCGCTCGTGCCGGCCAAGCGACGCTAGGGTTGACACCCCTTAGAAATGATTTTATTATGAATAGTTGAGTGAGCGCGTGTGCCAGTGCCTGCCAACCGACTGGCTGAATCCCCGCTACTAACGGCGCGCAAAGTGTAGGTATAATTCTAAGTTCCCACGGTGCAACTAGGTAGCACACGTAACAATGCTTTCGCTTTGTAAGTACGTATGTATATGCAATTTATCCGTTTAACCTAACGTCTTCACCAATGAAGTAGACTGCGTTTAATTGAAGTAACATGTAAGCCGAACCTTATTCTGTGTCGTACGTACGATGCGTTGGAAAAATCTCTAGCTAGAATCAGCAGCGCAGCGCCACGGTCCGGTCGCCGAAACTAACCGAACGTCACGCGAGCGCTCCCGATCCCGGCGCCATCTAGCGGCGCGCCGAGCGATCCGCTCGCACCTGCCTGCCGCCGCCAGCCCGCAGCCGCGAGCCGCGACATTCTCTGTCGCGCTTGCACCAGGGGCACGTAAAAGTAACCTCAAAAATACAATCGCTCATCAAAATATTGTTCCCTCGCACACAACTAACAGTGACAACAACTATTGAGGCAAATAACAGTGTTTAACAAGTGATGTACTACTGAACAGCTGCAGTGAATGTTTCAAAAGTGTACCTTTTAGTGATATTTGGCCAATCGAAAGTTTCCTGAGGACGTTACTCGTTTCGGTGGGCTGTCAATGACAGCCCCCCCAAAATATTGTGCCAATATGTGGTGGTTAATATTATTTTGTGTTATTCATGTACAGACTTTTGGAGTTAAAGCTAGCGTTGGATTGATGTCATCTAACAGTGAGTATAAATATGCATTTTTTATTATTTACAAGAATTAAAAACAATACGATTCTAATTCGAGACATCACCTGATCGAGCGCAGTGTAGCATGCTGATAGTGACATGTTTGACAACACGCAGGCACAGGTAGTGAGGTTCCGTCTATTACGAGATACGTTTTACCGGAGCGTTTTATCGTCGTACTTTTTATTAACACCTGGGAACTGGTTTACCTGCGTTCATGCACGTGGAAATTAAAATACTTAATGAACTATGTGAGCTGTGTATATTTACTTACTTAGTCCGTTGTTTATCGCCTTGACTGGAGATGGAGCGTTCACTGTGCGTAATTCGACATTGATAAACTGGCCCCTTGGAATCTGATAAAAAAGATGAGCGGGAGAGCGTGTAATTGTCATACTCCCACATTTACTCCCACAATGTTTTGTTCTAAACCATACTATAGATACCTATCAATACTGTACTTACGTAGGTTAAAAGAAAACAGATTTAATCAGATTATGAAAAAGAGTACCTAGGTGTGTGCTTGGAAAAAATCCGTGACGGAATAATCTAACGTTTCTTTATCAAGTCTAAGAAGTCCTTAGATTGAAATATCTTAGTTCAACGGTTCCCGAATCTATGTATCAATATTTACACTAGACGTTTGGAAGTTCTATATTTATTTACCCAATACCGATGTAGCCGCCTAGATATTTCTAGTGTCCAGACCAAGGTTATCCTCTTTCTATGCAAATCTTGTAAGTCAAACAATAACAATTTTGTTAAATGCTCATATATACAACATATAATGTATATGCCATTGTTCTATCGATGACACAAGTTCAATATACATATTTTATTGTCAGTCACTTATATTTTATATTACCGACAAACGATTCACCGAATGCATTGTTTCGCCGAATTTTTATTTCATCGTTTTTTTCCCTCCTTCACTCTATTGAATGAAATCGGGATGAAATCTTGTTAGGGTATGAATAATATCGATAAAGTCAGCTGCAGTGCAAACTTCAAATATGCAGGGGCGCATACCGAACAATCCTGCTGACAGTCTATATTTATAGACTGACTGACATAATTATGCATTACATAAATAGTTATTTGTGTCACAAGGCAGCAAAGTAGTATATTTACGTAGCGAGGGATCCTACAATAGAATCCTGAGCGTAGCGAGGGATTCTAACGTAGGATCCTGAGCGTAGTGAGGGATACAAGTGTTTACGCCCGAGACGAAAATAATTTTGCTACCGAGTGACACATACTATTTTTCACACCGACTATGAGGAAATTAAAAAAAAGCTATTGTTAAAATATATCTAAATTACCTTAATTTTTATTACTAATTTTTAAATATTACGAAATATTTATAAATTTTTATACAACATTGTTATAGTTAAAACTTGAAACATGTTCGTTTTGAATCGAATACGATGAAATTACAATCGATTATTTTATTAACATCTGTGTTCAATTGGCACATTGCGTACAAATGTTCCAATGCCAATGTATAGATTAAAAAAGTAGCTTGAACAGAAAAGTAGCGTTTTGGTCCCTCTCGTCGTGGAGCAAAACTTACTTTTCCGAATGAAAGGTGTGAAAAAAACATTGCGAATAAATGGATGCCCCGATGTTATTTTGAAACAACATTATGTATTGTTAAGTAGTAGGTACCTGATAAGTTGGCTGAATAGTTGAATACAGATAAGGCACTGTGCATGAACAGTTAATAGTTCTGTAGATATGCATTCAATGCATGTAAAGGCATAATTTGCAAAACCACTAGCCCACATAAGGAGATGGTGTCGAATACTGCAAAGCGTGCGATGTTCCTATTCAAGGCCTCATGTTTTCTGAGTAAACATGATGAGGTATCGCTTTACACTGAACTGAAAAAGGAAGTAACTAGACAGGGTTACATACGAAGTTTCTTCGATTATTAGTCATACCGTCCTATGGTTGTATCGTGAGTATTCTTGAGTCAATTACGTCATTGTGACTCGTACTAAACATTAAATATATTAACACAAATATAGGTACTAGGTAGACTTTTCCGTCCTCGAGGAAACGCCGGAATAAGTAATGGCACTACGTAGACCTACTGCTTATTGCAAAATATCTATCTTGTTTTGTTTTTGGGACCATCAACTTATTCTTCTTGTTATTCTGTCCCGGTTAGTCAGGAGACAACAGAGTTTTTTAGAAAAAGTACCATAAATTGGACTGTATGTTAAGGATATATGGTATCTCATGGAATTACCATGGTTTTCCAATATAAAAAAACACTAGTTTAGTGGCTTTAAACCCCATAGAATATAGTTTTAATTAGTAACCCAGGAGCCGTAACCATGGCAACCATAAATTGTTCATTGGCCCTTGAACCAATTTGATTGCCGTTTTTCATGGTTATTAGCCATGTTCCAGGAAAACCAAAATGGTCTTATATCAAACTTGTACACTCTTGTACTGAGCTGAAACCTGGAAATCATACGCTAAACACGAAGCATCCGAAACATCTTAGGTATACAGGTTGCACAAGCTGCCTAGTATTTTTGCACTACTTAAGCAGATACGCTTACGTTGGCTGGTGCATGTGCATCGAATGCACCCATCGCGTTTCCCGCGGCGTGTTCTGCTTGGCGCCGTAGCTGACGCCAAAGGGCCTGTATTCACTTTGATAAGTGATTAGTGCGAGTTCATACATTTGCTGCGAGTGCGAGTAGCTTTTGTATGGACTCGCACTAATCACTCATCAAAGTGAATACAGGGCAAAAATAAGCGTCGGCAGGCCGATGATGCTGCGCCAAGCGAGTCACGCATTCAACATCCCGGCTCACAAGCGGGAGGACCTTGCCGTGGACAGGGACAAATGGCGGAAACTTGTATTTGATGTTCGTAAAGTGGTTTAAGACCCCCAGCGGCATCAACGTGACACTTGTTTGGCGCGGGCAAATTACACCTGCCAGGCCTGCGGTCGTGTATGCCGCTCCCGCATTGGCTTACACAGCCATGGTAGACGTTGTCTCCCTTCTTGACACTGCTTGTATAGTCTGTAACAGGTTTAAAGGCCATTGATGAGCCATCCAGAGGCGTATTTAAAGATTTGGCGCCCCGGGCCAGTTAGCTTTGCCGCCCCATTAAATGACGACAAAGATGTGGTGTGAAATAAAAAATGAAAAAAAAGGCTTGAAAATTAACCATTTATTCACTAGATTTTTTTTTCTGTGTACGAAGTGGTTGACAATTTAAGCCAAAAATAATTAATAGCGTTTGTCAACTCGGCTTCTATATCCAGAACAGCTAAGCTGTTTAAGCGTTCTTCACTTATACTCCAGGACGAATACGGTTTTGTTTAATAATAGCGGTTTTTTTAAATTTCGTTTTAAAAGTCCCTGTAGTAAAACTTCTTCGCGACTCTCATCATCACGTTTCTTCCTTTTGATAACTCTTTTTTGGTTGTGCTTGTAGTCTTCAAGTGTTTTAGGGTTCCGTACCAAAAAAGGTAAAAAAGGAACCCTTATGGTGCGACTCCGTCCGTCTGTCTGTCTGTCAGTCTGTCACAAAATATTTTACGAAGTACTTAAGGTATTAACTTGAAGTTTGGAATGGTTTTAAATGAGTTATCCACGTGCATGGAAAATGAGATATTTAAATATACCTACATTACGAATATGCGAGAAAGGCAAAGAAATTTGACTATTAGGTCAAGTGGAGTATCATATGAAAGGGCTTGAATTGCACTTTTTGAAACAGTTTGTTCTTTTTTTTATACATTGGTAAATTTTCGATCGTTAAAGTAATTTTTTTTTTAAAATACAATTTCCCCCCCCCACCCCCTTATCAACGAAGTTATTCAAGCAAAAAAATTTAAATTATTACTTGTGATTAAGGTAAACATAAATATTACTGGAAAAGTATTTTTTGTTTTATTTTCAAAAATCATTTCCTAACTAGTTATTTAATCAACTTTATAAGTATGTTTTTGTTTTGAAAATCCTATAAGACTATGATACTCTCTTTCAAATAAAAAAAATCAAGATCGGTTGACGTGATAATCAATAATCGCTAAAACCAACATACATAACTATTGAGCTCATTGCCCTTGCACGTTAGTACTAAATGGGGCCTTCGCGCTGTTAAGATTTTTCTATAATTAATGGGGTTGGGACGGGTTTGTTACGAGTAAGTATATTTCAATAACAGGTCAAAAAAAAATCGTGATTCAATTGTCTCGGTAGCTCGATGGTCTTGGTATAAAGGTATTCGTTGTTTGAAATTGAATTCGGTTGTGTTGGGTTAAAAGTAATTTAGCAGGTTAATTGATCGTTTGTACGGAACCCTCGGTGCGCGAGTCAGACTCGCATTTGACCGGTTTTTCTACCCACCTCTTCGAAATCGTCAAAATATTCTCCTTTGGTTTAAAATAAATTAATTAATGAGTCATGAAGGCTAGAAACGATCTCCAAGTCCGAGTCAAACCCTTGCAGATTTTTTTGATGTAAGTATTTAATATACCTGCTTAGATTTGCTACTTCAAAATAGCTCCCCTAAATTCTGACAAGATGGCGGTTTCCTGGAATTTAACTGCAGCTTCATTTCTGACCAAAGCAGTTTGATTGCCTTTTATGGCTTCAAGGGCCGCTATTTCTATTTGTTGATTCCAGTCTTCCACTTCCAGACTGGAACAAGCATCGTTCCTAGCTGAACATCTCTCTGGGATAAACTTTTCAAAGCTACATTTTCGGTCGCCATCAAGAAATCTTGCAGTACCTAGTTTTGCGCGCTCCATTGACGCTGTAAAAAATACGCACATATTCTGCAGCAACCCGAAATACTTTGTAGCTTCTAGGCAACATTCAGCACGTATGTCGCTTATTTGCCTTTTTCTTTTATCTTAGCCTAGAGACCATTATTAAATATACCTACTGATTACATTTTTAATTTAAATGACAATAATAATAAAAAATGTAGATAAACTTGTCAATAAAAGGCGCCCAGAGGAAGCCTAGAGGGGCGGCTTCGCCGCCCCTCGCAGCCTGCCGCCCCGGGCCATGGCCCCCTTGGCCCTATGGTAAATACGCCCCTGGAGCCATCTTTGTTTTGTCGCTGTCGGAGATGTTTTAAGTAGTCAATTTAGCTAGTGTTCGTTGGCGATGCTAAGTAAGACTATAGGGCGCTACTTCTTCGACATCAAATAATAAAAAAAAAACTCCTCATCCTTATTAGCATTATCGTGACATTTACGGCCATATACTTGGTATCTTCTGATCTGAGGTTTGATCACGTAAGTATAGTTCCGAACGCGCGTTGGGATCACCTGACTGTCATTGCCCTATACTAAAAGTGACATTTAGACATGTAGATACATGACGCGCGCACAATGCGTTACATGATTGACCTACGTTATACTTATATTGTACAATATGTACGAATACTAAAAGTGACATTTAGACATGTAGATACATGACGCGCGCACAATGCGTTACATGATTGACCTACGTTATACTTATATTGTACAATATGTACGAATACGTGTAGCACAAGTTGCTGCCAAGTCGCGCGCGACTTTGCGACTCTCGTACTCACACTGTGTAAATTAGAAAGAGGAGAGTAACTTTTCTCGTCTCGCATCGCGTTCCGTTGCCATCGTCAGTTGTGTTAGCGTGATCTCTATCCTCCTACGTGTTTTCTGTTAGAGTTAGTATGGGTTCCATGTTGACCCCAGTCAATGTCCTTGTTATATTTTATACTAGCTTCTACCCGCGACTCAGTCCGCGTGAATCCTCATGTATGCCGATGATGTTGCTGCAATCGTCACAGCACAATCCGTGGACACGATCGAAGACAAATGAAACGAAACCGCGGCGGAGCTGGCACAGTGGTTTGATGCCAATGGTCTAGCGTTAAACCTTAAGAAGACCCACTACCTAGTCTTTAACCTATCGGGCCGAAGCGCGAGACCGCTTGCTGTTTCTGTAAATGGGACCGCTCTAGACCAGGTAAGTACCACCGGATTCTTAGGGTTCGAAATAGATACCTGTTTAAAGTGGGACCACCATATTAACAGACTCAGCGGAAGCATCAGCAGCGCGTGTTTTGCTTTGGGAAGGGTAACTAGGCTGCTGTCAGATGAAGTCGCGCGCTCGTGCTATTTTGCCACAGTGCACTCGCTGATCCAGTACGGTGCGGAGCTATGGGGACGCTGTGCAGAGTGGGTAAGAATCTTCCGTCTCCAAAAGCGCGCGGTAAGAATAATCGCCCGAGTACCGCACAACACTCCTGCTAGACCCCACTTTAAAAAACTGGGAATACTGACCTTACCAGCTATAGTCATTCTACAGGTGGCTTTATATGTGCGGCTAAATCTAACAGCGTACAAAACATATAGCATGGTACACAACTACAATACGCGTAACGCCCATAAGCTCGTTGGCGTTAGCCGCAAGTTGACCAAGTCGACCAAGCTCACCCATGTCATGGGGCCTGCCGTCTACAACAACCTACCTGACAGCATCACCAGCGCCCAAACCTTGGCCATTTTTAAATGTCGCCTCAAACGCTGGCTTGTTGAGCACCCGTTCTATGATTACAACGAATTCTTAGATTTCCACAAAAAGGAAGTCATAATATAATCTATATTTTAGAACTTATTATTAATTACTATTATTAATGCCACGACCTGTGTTATGTCATATTGATGTGTATATTGTTATTATTATTATTTTTACGACATACGTAAATATGTTCAACAATTATAACGTGTAAATTGGCTTTACGAATAAAATACTTATGACTTATGACTTATGAAACTCGTTTTTATCGTAGCTGCATACAAACTTTCATCCCCCATTTTACCTCCGCAGGGGATAATTTCCGGGATAAAAATTCACTATCATATGGCCTTGGAATTCAAATTATCTCCGTAACAGACAGACAGACACACTTTCGCTTTTATAATATTAGTATGAATATCACTTATACTATTACTATTACTTGCGTCGCGCGTCGCCGTCTTAAGTAACGTGTATTTGTCTTATGTTATAAGTTTTATGTAATGTTATGTATGTTAGTCTGTAAGGTATTTGTAAATATGGGCCTTGTTGCCTGACTCAAATAAATAAATAATAAATAAATAAATAAATAACTTTGACATTGCTTGACACAAGCGCTAAGTTATACACACGTACAAGTGAGGGGAATTAAATTGGTACCTATACCCATGCTACGTAGTTATTGAAAATATCGACGTGTGTTTGTTTATAGTAGGTACTCATTTAAAAAAACACGTAAGATTTCTGGTCAATTCCATGTTGTATTGCGGTGTTTCATGGTGTAGCCGCTTCGTTCTACCGTGCCAAGTTTCTAAAATAGCAACAACTGAAAGGGACTGAATAGCATGATATTTTCCTGAATCAGTACAAAGTTCAACAGTTGTGGCGGAAAGCCAATTTTTGAGGCGAGGCTATTCTGGCAACTTTGTTTACTTTTGACTCGAGCAATCTTATCTTATAATCTTCTATTGAAAGTAAATAATTAGATAAGATTTACATCTCATCACTTCTTAATCTAAACGCCAAACAGACATCTCTTTGCTAGATATAACCGCATTAATCAATATATGATTCGCAGAACGAATTGAGCAATGAGCATGCCATCATTAGAAAATGTGTATTTCTAATGCACTTCAAAATATCTGCTAAAGAAAACGAGCATATCTACTATACACACTAAAATGGCTATACATTATACCTAAACACTGTATCAAAAGATAAAAAAACCCATGACGCGCGTCTGTTTATCGTTGCTGCACCTTCTCATCGAATAATCTATCCGTTTGGCGATATAAACAAAGAAAGAAGTGCAATGGCGTGGGTGGTCGAACGCTGACCGCGACGGAATATCTAGTTTTAACTGTCTCAATTATGGCGGCCCGCAGCTGACGCGGCGGCCATAAAAGCGCCGGTGATGAAAGAGCACAATCCCATTGTAATTCCAATAAAACGGGCTTTGTGTCCAAATGAGGCGTCGTTACGTGAAAAATGAAAAAACGAATCGCACTTGTCATGTTTGCCGAAAATTGTTCATCATAGACACAGCTTATATAGGTGAATTTGGTAAGTTGACTGTTGATTGATTGCGTTTTATAGGCTTTGACGTCGCGCGCGTCTGAACGGCTGCAGTGGAACTGTCGGTTATTTATTTACATTAACATTTGCTGTTCTTTTCCCTGCTTGAAAATTCAGCCAGACAACCAACTAGACATAATCTTCAGTCTTGGTATTGTGTATTAAAGTTGTTCGTTTTCCGTACAAAGTACAACTAGATTAACTAGAGAAAAATAGTTTTCCCAAAGTATCACGTCCCAAACGAATTTTTCAAATTATTCTATCGAAATGAAGAGCCGCATTATATAAGGTGGTTACTGCATAAGTTTCTAAAAATATCACGCCGTTAGCCTGTGAATGTCATATTACGTTTTGCATGGACAGCGAACCACCTTAATCATGATTTTTCTGGCAATTTGTGCATATTTATCAAAGTAATTGTGTTGACCCGGCGAAAGACGCCAAGTTTTTATAAAATTTTGGACATGAAAAATGACGTCGTTTTTGGGGGCAGCAGCTGCGGCGCTCTAGCCGGAGGGTCAACTCTGTTAGATTAGATAAGGGCGCTGACTTTTTGCCTCCAATTGTAATAAAGGACCCGAATCAGACTAACAAAGCCTGTATAAACAAAAAGTTTGATCTCTTTTGTAATCACACCGCTCACAGTTTGAGTTTTCTTGATGTTACAACCAAATTTTGTAACATAAAAAATATATGTCGTAACCATCTATACGGCGCGATCAGGCTGCTCACACGAACCGTCAAAACAATCTTCATTTAATCTTCTGTGGAAACGCTTATTGAATATGTCGTAGTGCACGTTTTGTTCAATATTGTTCCTTTTCTCGTCAGTATCCAATATCATCACAGCAGTCAGCCCACCGCCATCCATTACGTCGGTGACGCACGGATGAGGGTTCCAAAATTGCTTATTTCTAGATCCGCAATAACGTAGCCGAAGAAATTATGTACACAATAAACACCTATATATAACAAACAGTACAGTTTCATTCATTAAGGAGCTTAAATATGTGAACCTTTTGTGTATTCTGCTCCGTAAATTACACGGAAGCTATTCATATTTTAATTTCAGTAACAGCGGAACTTGAATCCAATTGTGAGGATGTAATACAGTTGCGTTTCAAGTCCTTAATTAATTGCAGCGAAGTTGGATCGGTAGTTCGACTGCGTGTAGAGGACCCACTTGGAAACTTACTCAGTATTATATTGAGTGAAGTCGAAACAGAAATTACAACGATCCCTTGTATTTACTTGATGTTTATTCACGGACACACTGGGATTACCCTGTGCAGAGGACATAATAAAAGTCTTTGAATCTGGAACGCTACGCTTGATTCAGAAAACAGAGTAAATACGGCGACGCAGATACTGTCTGTTTATTTCAGTCTGTTGTTTCAAAGAAAGAATTGCTGTATGCTGTATGTATACGTATAGGAACTGATTTTAGTTGTGAAACGCGTCTATGGTTCGAAGTCTAAAAGATTTTCAAATCAGAGTATTTCATTATGAGTTATGGCTGCATTGTGTCTATGTTGCTCCGCGTCTTTTTCAAGTTTAAACTGATGTAGTCATGTTAGACAGATAAGTACTGGAACATTTTCCTATGTTATTTAGTTTTGTTTTGCGTATAAACGTTAAGTCATTATTGTGGTAGGTTCTCAATTGAATTGCACATATTCACAGAGATTATTGTACGTTCCAAATAGTATGATAGCCGCTCAATTAAGGTCCCCTGCCAAGTCCAACGCGACACTTAGCGTTGACCTCGATCCTGTATTGGACCGTTGTCATTAAGCCTCACTGTCACTGCCCCACTGATGATATAGATAGACAGTGGTTCGATCAACGAGGGTCGGATAGGGAACATTGGGCGAAATATCACCATCTGTTATTTGACTTTGAAGCTTTTGATGACTTGTTAAGTTTGCTTTTTGCATGAATCAGTCCGACATGTGCAGCGATAACGGGTGATTGGTTTCGATCCTGTATTAATTGTTGGCGCAGGGTATTGGAATCGCTTAATCTGGTCGTATTCGTATTGCTCGTTACACTTAGACATTCATATTATAAGGGTTGCTAATTTTTGAGTGATTTTGGAACTCGGATACTATAAATAGTTAATGTGTGACCATTTTACTTGCTATACTCGTCCTTAGGTTCCAACTTAATACATGAGTATATGTAAATCATGACGAACATGTACATCAAACATCCCTTAAGTTAAACGGATTCAGTTACGCTCTCTATGAATTACAAAAATATACCGATATAAAAACTGCGACTTGTGCCTATTATGCTTACGCACATTCTTGGCTACAATACGGCATATTATTGTGAGGACACAGTCCAGATGCAATAGGTACCACTGTTTAGACTCCAGAAACGTTGCCTAAGAATCCTAGTTAACGTGGACAAGATGACAAGCTCCAAACAACATTTTATTGAACAAAAAATTCTAACTCTACCCTCCGCGTACATTTTACAAGCCACTCTACTCGTAAAAAAAACAACATGTCATTATTTCCACAATACTCACACACATCTTACTTACGACCCCGTAACAAAGTGGCCCTACCCGACACTAAAATGAAGATGATTAGCTCTGGCCCCTTTGCTATGGCAATAAAAATATTTAATTATATCCCAAAAAAGTTTCAAGACATAAGTAATATACGCAAATTAAAAATCGAACTTAAAACCTATTTGAGTAAAAAATCCTATTATTCCATACAAGAATTACTGAATGATGCCGAGACCGAATTAATTTAATTTAAATTGATGTATTACAATGATGAATTCAATTGCAATAAAATATTATCTTATTATCATTATTTCAATGTAATGAACTATAATATTTATAAATACAATTTGTGTAGGAATAATACAATGTCAGTTAATTTTGCATGTGCTTTTCGACACTTATTTCAAATTGAATTATATCCTTTTAATGTTTAACTCTTCCTTTTTTCAACGTTATTATAACTATTGATTGAAGTTTTCCGTATTAAACATTTTAAATTTAAATTTGTAGTTTTAGGAAATTGCTATGCTCAACAGAGCTTATGTTTGAACTGTACCTAGCTTTAAGATCTTATTTTACTAACATGAAACGCAATAAATAATTGAAAAAGCAACGAAATCCAATGACAATAGATTTGTGCGTGCCGTGGGGGTGCCTCCTCGCATTTTTTCTGTAGCGTTGCATGGGTTCAAATTCGGTCGGGGTGCAAAAACATCGCAACATCTTTAATTGAACGACTTTTCTCAAGATGGACTTAGATTTTTATCCTTGAATGGAATAACTGCAAATAACAGCTAGTCACACGAGGCATTATATTTTCAAAATTATTTCGACCGAGAAAGCTGTCAACACATCCAGAATGCCCGGGCGACTACGACCCGATCTTGGACTTTCTGCATTTAACATTAAAAAGTATGACCGAAGAATGTGGCCTATTTTATCAGTAATACGAAATTCAGGTTGGTTCGCAAGAGACTTTTATATGAAATTTTAAGCACGTCCCCACGCAGTGGCGCGCCTGTAAATCTGGCGCGAACTTTGCGCATTAGCGACGCGGGAAAAAGTCAGAGATGAGAAAAGTTGACGACAACATGCCATTGAAGGTTTTAATTGTATCCAGTAAGAGTCAGTTACTGATGCAAGAAACCAAATTGTACATACACGTGTATATAACATACCTACGTACCTACGTAGGTACAACATTGATTGATTGGAAACAGTGATTTATTGATGATAATTGACTGTTGAAAAAAAATTCTAACAGATTTTTTCGCATAAATTATGCCTCCCGATCCTAACGAGTATTACCCATTAGATTACAATAACATGATAATTGTCGATGTTACACTTATTTTCAGGCATTCAAACTACATCATCACTCACTCATTTCATTCGAAGTGAAAATGGATTCAGAATGCAATCCATGGAAGCAGTTGGACTTTTTTTTTATAGTGACGAGTCCCCATCATTTCACAGGGATACCTAACCCTATATGCATGTCTTTCAAAATCAGTATGAACAGCGATAATCAAGGGATGCACTTATCTGTTGCGCAAGACAAACTACAAAAAAGCAACTCGCGTATTCAGACCTCTGTATATTTTCTTGGTCTGAGCGCGTAATTATTTCTCTGTTGCACTCAAGTTATTGCATCACGTGCACTTGTGCTATAACAATGCAGGGGGCTAGCACAACTGACGCCGCGCCGCGACGCGAGTCGACAATGATCTACCCTCCTCTATCTAACTTGCACGGTGCGAGTGGTACAGGAGACGCTCAGTCGCGCGCGAAGCGAATTGTCAGCAATTTGTGTTAGACGTACAGGGCACAAAAACATTGTGGAATAAAACGCAGTCAAAATATTGTGTGAACATTTGAATTGTGGACCATTTATGATCTCACACCGACGCCGACGGTAAAACGCGATCAGTAAAGCTCGGAGAGAAGAAATCAATAAATTGAAAAGATTCCAAATTAAAGGAACTGATAATCCGGGGGTTCTGAAAATGAGCAACTAACGAGAATAGTTAAACGAACCCCTAATTTGCATACAAATTGGCTTTCAGGGATAAACGCTTCATTTGTATTCAAACGTAGGATCTCAGTTCAGTGGCTGAAGATCATTTATCCAGTTTCGGATTTGAATCAACCACAATATCACTGGTTACGTCCTCCCATCTCCATTGCAAGTTGCTGGTGAAGATGTTTAATGCGAAGATAAGGACATTTAGTCTACTTCTACTATAATAAAAAAGCATTACGGCATTTGAAAGATGACACCACGTGAAACGTCAAAAATGCTCTGTTATTATGAAATTTATGAAGTTGATAGGGAAATACAGACTAGTCACGTCACAGTTTTCCATGGTCGAACGGCGTCTGTTTTTGGATCGTAATATATTTTAATATCTTCATAATAATAATTATTATTAGGAGCCTATGGTGTCCCACTGCTGGGGAAAGGCCTCCCCCCTCCTTTTCCAGGCATCCCGATCCCGAGCAGCCTCTGGCCAATCCTTTAAAAAGGAGTCTATCTCATCTCGCCATCGTCGGCGAGGTCTGCCGCGTCTACGTTTTGAGTTGTCGTTTCAGTGGCGGTCTTGGCCCACAGCTCACTTGGCATGCGGCAGACATGACCAGCCCAGTCCCACTTCAACATAGCCGCTTCTTCATAATAGCTTATTGTTATTGTAAAAATACTTTATTTTTACTGTTGTCAAATTCCCTATTATTAATTAATTTATTTATTTATTTAAATCAGGCAACAAGGCCCATATTCCAAATACCTTAAAGACTAACATACATATCAATATAAACTTATTAAAAACTATAAAACACACAATTATTGCGGCGTGTTGCGCAATTTCGTGGTGTCAGGTAACCGACCGCGAAAACGTCGGAACTTGACTCCCTTCGGCCAAAATTCTCCCTTAGTGAAGGTCGATAGATGGTCTATGATGATGGTATTATGGGTACCTGATACAAAACCTTGTTACTGAATTTCACCAGCCTCATGTGATGTGATGTACTAAACTAACCTGCCCCTACAAATTTGATTTAGATCGGTATTGTTTTTCATCTTGTGACTTCATCGATTTACTTACTGGCATCTACGTGATATCGACGTTTCATAATTTGCCATAATGTACGGCCAATTATGTAATGTGTGAGTATAGACAGATGAACGGTTAAACATTCGTCTTTTATATCTGTGTATGCTTAAAATAATGCTCCCATCATCCAGGCATTCATTGTTGGGTCGTTGGCCGCGACGGATACGTTACAATTGCACGCAATTTTAATAGAAGAAGTTGACTAGGTGGTTACATCGTGCTTGAACAACTGACTACGCGACACGAGACAATAATACCCTTCTCTTTCTAATTTGCACTGTGCGACAGAGACAGCAGCAGCAGTCGCGCGCGACGCAAATTGTGGTAGGCTAGTTAGCAACTGCTATACGTATGTCCGTGAAAACATCTTGTCTATTGTTTAGTGCTTTAAAGAAATCTGGCACGTGGAATTTTGAGATAAGTACCAACCTACGCGATAAAAGCAGTTTAAATTGCTTTATTCCTATGGCAAATCTAATAAAAGGAAGCTCTCTAATACGACACCCAGTAATAGAGTCGTTAGTCTAGGGTATAGGTATACTTTCGAAAAAATATTACGGTCAAATCACGAGTGTTTTCCTGCAAGTAAATTATTTCTTTGATGTCAGTAATAAAAAAAAAACTGCTCATTATTCGTGGGTGCGCTAGCTGGGGTCTATAAACATCAAATTTGAAATGAATGACAGGCAGGGAGACAAATAGGCGAGGGGAAGCTGGTCCATAAACAAACTCATTTCGGATCACTCATTTGCACGGTTTGTTTGTGTTTATTTTGACCGGTGTGGGAGTGAGCCTGTCTGCGAAGCTGACGGCCCTAAGTTTTTCCATACGGATTATAATCCTACGCAGTAATTATAAGACGGGGCGCGAGCTCTCTCGAGCTCTTGTGCACTATCCGTCTCTTTCTACGTTTCCTAATTAGAGAGAGACGGATAGTGCGAGAGTCCTCGAGAGTGCTCTCGTGCCGTCTTGTGCTAAACGTGCTGGGGCAAACACGAGAGTCTCCAATATTACTTATACACATCACACACATCATCAGCCTATATACGTCCCACTGCTGGGCACAGGCCTCCTCTCATGTATGTTAGACATAAACGAATTAACATAAATAGAGGTACTGAGATGCAAAATAGTAGGTATAGAGTCTCCAATATCAGACTTAAGATAATATACGAGTATTAGAGGTACAGATATGCAAAAAGTACGTAATGAGTCTCCAATTAACAAATAGAGGTACAGAAAGGTAAAAAAATTAGGTATACAAATAAATAGTGCACTTAGTAAACTTATAATATAGGTATGTGCAATAAAAACATTTATCTACGCACATATCATTGGTACTCTAAAATGCCGTACCGTAGGAAATGATCAGCATTACTACAACCGATTTTACTATGAGAACTTTCTTGTCTGTGGTAGTAGGTAAAATCTGTGTCAAATGTCATTACAGTACAGATTTTTGATAAATTTGTATCGTTATGAGTTTATAAACTCAAGTGGGTAGTGATAGTATCCATAGTATATTAAAACAGTTATCGATACGAAACGTCAATTCAGTTCGTTTTTAACCGACTTCAAAAAAAAGGAGGAGGTTCTCAATTCGGTAGTATTTTTTTTTTTTTTTTTTTTTTATTATGTTTGTTACCTCAGAACTCCGTCGTTGATGAACCGATTCGGAAAATTTTTTTTTGTTTGTAATTATATGCTTCCAGGTGGGTCCCATTTTTTCAAAAATTCAGTTGGATGATGGGATCCATGAGGAATTTAGGGAACTCCTCAATTTTATTAGGCGCGCGTGTAGTGATTTTAGTATTTTCTGTTAAAACTCGTGTATTTACATCCGGAATCATAAATTCGGTGGCGAGGCATTGATGATGAAGATCACAGATGACTTATCGAATTCCTCAATTATGTACTTAAAAGTGCAAAAGTACGTCACAGGTTCCGATAAGATTCTGTTGAAATAGGAACTAATGAAGTGCCATTGGTGATGATCTCGGGGAATCGATGGAAATCCTCAAATATTATCGGCCCACATACAGCGATTCGGTTTTTTTCTATAGTAACCAACGCATTTGCTATCGGAAATCAGTTCATGTGGTAAATTGTAATAAAAATATAGGAATTGTTCTCGTGGCTTGGCGGAGTACTAAATTGAAGTCGGTTAAAACTTTGTTTTTAAAGTAAATTATTTAATACAAACCGCACGACATTTGATCTCGAGTGATATGAGTATAGGGACTTCATTCGTTCGTGTGATCCTATTATGAAACTCGCTGACGCTCGTTTCATAAAACCACACTCGTATTTTACGGCCTCTCATTATGGATCAATCGCATAAACTACTATTTAATAAAATCAAATGATTCACAATATTAGCAGCAGATACGAGTAGTACATAATTACATTTTCACTTAACAGTTAAGCGCCTTATCACGTATAGAAGATCACTCACCACATGCACAGATAAAGAAGTATTTATATATTTAATTTTTACTTAATTTTTATTTATTCTTAATCTAATCTTGAATATTTCTTGTCATAATGAGTCCCTAACCTCGCGGTAGCGAGTACTGCAGTGACTCGCAAGGTTAGGAAGAAAGTTTCTGTTTATAAACTAATGCGTTGTTTTGAGAGCGAGGGAATTTGTTCCTTCAGCTGTCAACACGGCGAATCCTCAAACATATCAAGGGTCGGCAACGCCCATGTCTATAGGCTGCGGTGTCCGCTTACCATCAGGCGGACCTTACGCTTGTTTGCCACCGTCGTATTAAAAATTATGTTTTTTTTTGGAATTTTGAAAATATTTATATGTATCGTTTATGAAGATAATGAAAAGGTAGGGACCTAGGTGGGAGGGATCCTTAAGGAAATCCGGAGGCCTTGGACTTGTAGGCAATAGAAGTACATATCCATTGATCAATACTTTGAGGTTGCGTTCACAAAGGTACGATCCAAACCAGCTCAGCAAGGGTAGGTAAATTACCTACTTTGTATCTTCAAAATACTTAGTTTGAGTTACTTGTATTGTGTTTGAGGCCTTTACATAGTCTTACAGATTTCCCCCATTATACACTGAACTCCAGCCTTAATTACCGAGTAATTTGATATCTTGAGTTTTACTCAAAATAATTTGATTATAAGGCTCTTGTCTAGTAGGTGATGGATAATGAAGACGCGTACCGCACTGGTTTTCAGGGATCCGTATAGGTATTACTCCTTTTGAGTGAAAATATTTACTAAGATTGCCGTGCACACCGCACAGTGACCAAACTTTAACTATGAACGTAGATGACAAAGAACTCAAAAAAAAACAGTGTATGGGAATTTAAAAAAGATTTTTGGACTGAGACGATTGAATCGACGCACAGATTAATAGGTACAGAAAAACCGTTCACAAAGTTATGTTGTTAATGAATCAAAACAATTATTGGTAAAATTTGCAATTTTCCTTGTTGTTCCGTGGGTTCAGGCTTACCGAGATAAATACGATTACAATTAAAATACACAGAATTAAGGCGGGTATTCTTCCGTACTTACTCGTATACATTAGTAATTATTAAATACCTACACAACAAAGTGGCGTCACCGGACAAGGTACTCCTTCCTTCTACGAGTATCTGTTAGAAATATAAAATAAATAAATGACATATAATATAATATTTAATACATTTATTTCGGGCAACTAAGGCCCATAGTTACAAATACCTTGCAAACTAACATACATACAATATAATACTAAAACACGAATTATTATTTAGGCGACGAAACAGACTGTGGCTCGGTTGCGTCGTCATGTCCGGTGTAGAGTTCGTTAGGTTGCCCCGGAACCGCCGAAACACGACACCCTTCGGCGAGAAGTCAGCGCACACGCGATGGTCTGCAGCGGCCGCGGCACTCGCACCACAAACGAGCTGAAGTGCACGTAGTGGCGCGAACGCAGCTGGAAAACCCTCAGCGAGTAGCCAGTCTTCTGGTGAATATACTGCACCATGTCATCAGCCGTAATGCAGGCGCGACCCGTACAGCGCTTTACTCGGTGTGGCGACCCGCAGGCCCGAACCAACTGGCTCTGCTGTACCACACTGGCTCTTTCGCGGCTTACGCTTACTAGACACCAATGTGAAACCCTCCTTATCCACATCGGTGCGAGGGGGCTTCTCTTTTGGAGGAACCCCGGCTTCACGCACTCTTTTCACATGTGTATTTGTATTAAGAGCATATTATTTTTTTAAGGCTTCTCAAGTTAAAAATAAGTAGGGTAGGTGAGAGGCAGGTGAAGCTCCTATGAATTATGGAATAAAAAGAATTATCGATATTAAGTAAACCACCTGTTAAATAAAACTATCAAAATCCGTTTTCCAAATTTCATTCGTATACGTAGACTTGCAACCAAAAGTAACTGAACGAACTCATTTAAATATTAGTTTAGGGTTTCAATCCCGACCCTGTGTACATACACCCGTACACTTCGCGGACTTTTTTAATTAAAATATTTCAAACGCCAACATTCTTGGTTAACAAATGAAGTTGTTCCCGAAACGTAATAGGAAACTTTTGTTAAGTAAAATACAGGCATAACTTTGATATTGGTTTAATCTTTAAGTAGGGGATGCCTAAATTCAGGACAAATTGTTTTTTGGTAGAAATAAAGAGCGTAATGAAATTATCAGGTTCTGATCAGCAAATAATGCATTAATTCCCAACCATAATTCATTAAAATTAGTATTTGGGTCCTAGTCATTTCACACATCCTCTCTAATTGAGATATTAAATTATTAATCACAACTGATTGAATGAGCCAGTATTCCTTGTCAATTATTCATAGCTGAAGTCTCGTAGCGTGAATGCATAGTTAGTTATGGGTATAAATAAACCTCCAGCCATGTATGTCAATTAAATGAACTAAATTGGTTTCTACACAACTATAATTCAGCTATCCTAAGTAACTTAACTGATTCTTTTGTTAATTCTTTTGTTCATAAGTAATACCGTACCTATGTAGGTACGGTATTACTTATGCTACCTTATATTATTCATATTTCATACAGCTTTTAGCTAATACATTGTAAAATTAATAAGGAGAATTGTCTGCCAACAAACCGTGCTGTGGTTTGGCAGATTTGTATCTATATAAAAAAAGCTAGCATGTAAAAAAAGAGAATAAACTTTATTATTATTATTATAATTTTAAGACCGCTTGGGAAAGTAACGTACAATTCTCGTTTATCGCGCAGAATAAAAATTACTGGAAGTGAAATTGCCAAGTACCTAGCTCGCCTATGGAAGAGATAATCTATCTGATATGTAAGTTTCATATATATTCATATGTATGCGTAAGTATAATATATCACTGATGGGTACTCATATTCATACTCATTTATTAATAATATTATAAAAATATTACATGTCACATATTAAAAGTCCCAATTGTATAGGTATTATTATGATGTTAATGTTATAAATGTTTAGACATATTATTATTATAAAAATCTTATCTATTACCCAGTTTTTAATTTTTTTTGTAAGGTTGCGTCTGCATTCATCCATCGTTCTTTTCTTCTTATTAATATATATTTATTTTTACATTATATTATCGTATCGTATTTTACTATATTATCCATCCTGCTAAATATTTTTAGTCTAAATGAAGTACAACTGTCCACTATTTTTTTTTCGACTTTTGTACCGTAAGTTATTATTTTGTATTAAAGATTCAATAAAAAAAATAAGTATCGATTCCTAACTGCACGTTAATTGTTATCGGTTCATGAATCGCATTCCTTATTAGTATGCCTCAGTTCGTTTGCTAATGCCCTCAACCGCATCCCTGAAGTCGTTGAATTACGTGTAACTTGGAGGTGTTCACGTGCGCATTCGGCATTTTGCGCTCGCATGTCGGTCAATAAGAGATACCTTGCGCATTCATATCCGAAAATTTCATTTTCAATTTGATTTCAATGTTGCGTGTGCTGGCGCTGAAACGTTAGTTCGGTGCATGTGGAATGCAGTCATATCAATTTGCATTACGAAATGGATGAAAAAATCGGTCCAGTTTACTTGACACCTAAAATTGTTATCCACAAGTCCTAAAATAAAGAAATACGCAACGCTCATTTGTGTCCATACCTATTTCACTGCAGGCGCATTTCCAAAATAATATTTATTTTACTACATTTTCTTACGTTTATGTTCATTTGTGACAACACGGTTTTCTTGGTTCCTTATTGTCGGCTTTCCCTTTATTATTTAAGCAATAAAACCTAATAAAAGGAGTCGTAAAATCCAGCCCCAAGTGTTTATTTCTTATCTGGAAAGTACGTACTAAACGTACAAACCAAACGGGCACGTTTTACGCCTATCGTTATTATGTATCGCCTATTTTTTCGCGTCTTTGTGGTCTATGTATGTGTGACTTTCAGACATGCAGGCGAACTATAGCACTGTTAGACACTACTGTCACTAACGGCAACTTCTGTCAATCTCACACAGGAGGGATGAGGTAAAACATTTCGGTGCAGGGAATATCCATTTTGTATGTTTGTACAAAAGGTAGTCTGTCGCGTAGCGTAAGGTGGGACTTGGAACTTCTTTCCGATTGTCGAATTGTATTTTGAATTTGATTCGCGAATAGCGTTCATAAAGGCCATTACATGGACCTGATGCTGGACTGAACTCTTCTGACAGAATACTAAATCGTACCTTATTATCATCCCCCTAACGTTCTTCCCGGTGGTACCCCTTAAGGAGCCCGGGGTCCGCTTTGACCCCTGATCCCAAGATTTTGCATAGGCACTAGTTTTACGACAGCCATCTGCCCTTCCAACTCACAAAGAAAACTAGACCTGATTGGGATTAGACCGGTTTCCTCACGCTGTTTTCCTTCACCGAAAAGCTCAGCTAAGTGAAAAACTCATTGGTACGTGCCGGGATTAGAACTCACGACCGCCGCTTGTAGCTAATTTTTTTTGGAAGAATTAATCGTACCTTTCGTATCATATGCGCTAACTTGATTTCGGATTTTCTAAAGGTAGCCTTAACTGCTTCTAATATTCCATTATCGAAGCAACCCATACTTCGATTGGCAACCACAGTTTGGGGGTCCGCGAAATTGGGCAAGCAAATGAGTGGATATTTAAGTAAGCGTAGTTAACGGCGTACGACTTTCGATAAAATTACGCGTCCGATCCTACATGGGTGAGTAAAACGTGCTTAGGCATTTATTTACAAATTCGCTCGCTCCCCGAGCCCGAGCGATTTGCTCTCAATGAGACAGACACGAGGGTGCTCCACCCAGATTGCATGCCAGCACCCCACGGCGCGCGGTCCGTCGCCCGATCCCACAAGCACCCTCAAGTCACAACCGAATGTAATGAAATTAAATTAGTGTCCTTTACAGAC
Organism: Epinotia demarniana; assembly: GCA_945867215.1. Lineage (NCBI taxonomy): Eukaryota > Metazoa > Arthropoda > Insecta > Lepidoptera > Tortricidae > Epinotia > Epinotia demarniana. Next base: position 20,745,295 of record OX244263.1, read on the forward strand.
ATCCACACTCATACCCAGTTTCCCTGTTTGTCTTTCGCGTAAACCCTCGCCGTTCATTTAAATACCCGGCCTCCGTGAAAAATTGGAAAAAATGAAAAACCGAGCCATTTACATGCAAATTGAATCAACTATATTTCAATTAGTCAAGGCTGCTTTTCTCTGTTACTGCCGGAATAAATAAACATGAATTGAACTGATTTCATGAAATACGTGGTATTATTTAAATATGAACCTTGTGACTTGACACTTTAATTAAGGATTGTAACCATTTGATTAATTTTCAGTATAAATTAACGGTTATTTTATTTTACACCGCGATATATCAAAAAGCTAGTAAAATCAAAAGATTTGCTTGCTTTTGACAAATATTATAAGCCTGTCACTCCTACGATTAAGAGGAATCCAACGACACCTCATGTTTATGTCGAAATCCTTCAAACGGTTTAGGGTGCAGGGCGTGCCAAGGAATAAGACATACTCACATACATACATACATACGCACGAAAAACATATCCCTCCTCTCCTTCGGCAATCGGGTTATAATGGACCCATAAATACATTTGAGAATTTTTATCTATATTAGCTACTATGAAAAACTAAATTGGAGCAAACACCTAGACAGTAGACTAAACAAAGCAACAGTAGCCTTCTGGCAATGCAGAAGGATGGTGGGGAAAAGATGGGGCCTGGCCCCCCACATCATACTGTGGCTATACAAAATGGTGATAGTACCAATAATAAGTAATGATAAGCTATGGTGCCATTGTATGGTGCCCCCGCACCCAAACCACGAGTGCAATTACCAAATTGCAAAAAACACAAAGACTAGCATGTGTAGCGGCCACAGGATGTATGAGAACAACCCCAACGGCAGCACTAGAAACAATGCTAGGACTCCTACCTTTACATATGCATATAGAAAAGGAAGCGGCTGCGACAGCAATACGCCTAAAAAGCCTCAACCTATGGACAAAACTGAACACACCACACACGGAGATTCATAACAAACTGATCACCAGCCTTTCTATCCTGGAGGCTACAATCGACAAAATACCAAGAACTGCAGTCTTCAGGAAAGACTACGGCATGTCACTAACAGAAGACTCGAGAGAGGGGCTAAACCAAACAGACCTCAGAATCTTCACAGATGGTTCGAAAACAAATACGGGAACGGGATGTGGAGTGTTCTCAGAGGACTTAAACATACACATATCCAAACCACTGGGCGAACAAAACACAGTATTCCAGGCTTCAGCCTTGTGTAGGGATAATCGAAGCCTGCAATGCCATAAAGAGACGACAAGTTGAGAACATAAACATACGAATACTCTCAGACAGTAAATCGACAAGCACTGAGCAGTGACAACATCACATCAAGCTTGATATACGAATGCCACCAAAATCTAATGAAGGTGTGCGCAGACAAAAACAACGTCACTATACAATGGATCAAGGGTCACAGTGGCTCAAGAGGAAACGATGCAGCGGACGAACTGGCCAGGAAAGGCTCAGAAACAACGGCATGCGGACCCGAACCAATCTTGCCCCTGCCACAAAGCTACAATCAACTTTACCTATACACCAAAAACCTACACGAAAGACACTGGGGGGAGATAGACACATGCAGACAGACCAAAGAGATTCTGCCAAAACGCGACAACAAACTCACAACCGCACTACTGAGGACACATAGAAACCAACTACGCAAGATAGTAGGAATAATAACAGGACACAACACTCTGAACAGACACCTCTACAACAAAGGTGCAATAAATGATTGAGTATTGAGTATTGAAGGTATTACGGACAGCCCCATGTGCAGAGCGTGCATGGAGGCAGAAGAAACGACCAAACATATTCTACTGGACTGCAAGCAGGTAGAAGTATACAGGAATAAAGCACCTAGGGTCCCCGGACACACTACGGGACGCAGTCAAAAACACAAAGGCACTCACCAACTTTCTGGAGGAGCTGGGGTGGTTAGAGTAGCGCTACCCCACCATTTCACGCAAAATAGGCACACTGGATGTCGACTTGCGGAAAAGAGCCCAGGATAACTAACTAACTACTATGACATTTTCGATGTGCTCAAATACATTCAATTTGACTTGATTATATGCCTTATGTAGGTATATGCTTTATGAGTTTGCAGCACGTTGTATATAGACTGGTGATAGACTGCGATGTGCAATCTGCTGTATCAATAGAATAGCAAACTTAGTAAACGTATTTAAATCCGCACTTAAGAACGATCTGACCACCTCCTTCTATTAAAATCGGCAAATAAACTCGAGATTAAGTAAATAAGTAACCACTTTCGTATTGGCATATCATCAAACAGAAACTTGAGCGGTTTATTTATCCACTTTGATGGGATCTCCTTAGAAAAACAGTATTAGGTACCCATTTGGAAGATAAACGTACAATACCCGGATATCGGCTATCGAAACTTGTCGTATAACTCAAGCGGGCTATCTGTGACTCCATTGACCGTATATTTCCATGATCCTAAACAGCCTTCAGTATATTACTACTGGACACTGGGAGTCGGCACACCAATACAATAGTACAAACTATATCTTTGCTGTCCACTCGCTTGATTTATGTGGAAATATTTTCGTGGACGCTTCCTATACCAATGAATAGAGCTTGGACTATTTCAATGATTTAGACGTTTCCTGGTTCAATAGAAGCGAATGTAGTTACCGAACTAATTGGATCGTGTTGAGGTTGGAACAATGTTGTAATTACAATATTTCGGAGGCATAAAGAAATTCTATTTGCTTCGAAATTAAATCTAGAAATGAAGTTAATATTTGATCGCGAAGGTTTTGTTTGCCCTGCATTTAAAGGCATTCATTGGAAAACGTTGATATTATTCAAATACTTTCGTAAGTAGGAAACAAAATAAATATACATTATTGGATGTATCTCGACTAAGTAGGTATACACTTTGTTTGTCAATAACCAATAACCCTTGTCTCATTCGGCAGTAGGGATAAAAACAATTGCTTGTTTATTATCAATAGCAAGACGACGATGAGTCTTCATTATATTTTATTAATTTAATCTTTATTGCACAAAAGTACCTTATGTTACAAAAGGCGGACTTAATGCTATAAAGGATTCTCCACCAGTCAACCTTAAGGAAAAGCAGTTAAAATTTTGACCTCAGCAAACTCATAAAGCATATACCTACATAAGGCATATAATCAAGTCAAATTGAATGTATTTGAGCACATCGAAAATGTCATAGTAGTTAGTTAGTTATCCTGGGCTCTTTTCCGCAAGTCGACATCCAGTGTGCCTATTTTGCGTGAAATGGTGGGGTAGCGCTACTCTAACCACCCCAGCTCCTCCAGAAAGTTGGTGAGTGCCTTTGTGTTTTTGACTGCGTCCCGTAGTGTGTCCGGGGACCCTAGGTGCTTTATTCCTGTATACTTCTACCTGCTTGCAGTCCAGTAGAATATGTTTGGTCGTTTCTTCTGCCTCCATGCACGCTCTGCACATGGGGCTGTCCGTAATACCTTCAATACTCAATACTCAGTCATTTATTGCACCTTTGTTGTAGAGGTGTCTGTTCAGAGTGTTGTGTCCTGTTATTATTCCTACTATCTTGCGTAGTTGGTTTCTATGTGTCCTCAGTAGTGCGGTTGTGAGTTTGTTGTCGCGTTTTGGCAGAATCTCTTTGGTCTGTCTGCATGTGTCTATCTCCTCCCAGTGTCTTTGGTGTAGGTTTTTGGTGTAAATAGACATCAACGCACAAAAATGAAAAAGTCGTTGGTTGCACTTCGTTTTCAATAGATACCAAGTTTGTTTAATTAGTTCAGTTGACTCGTAGAAAAAGTATTGTTCACAATAGTGTCATAATCAAGCTTTTTAATCTCGTACCTTACTTAGGCCACTCAGCAAGCTTCGTGGCCTAAACACGGTACTCGGCTAAAAAGCTCTCTATTATAACACGATTGTGAAAAATACTATTAAATTCATATTTCGACCTGGGTTCATATAACATTTTTTATTCGTTATGATGACCAGTGGTATATGCTGGTAAAGTTATGCGGGTTCCTCAGGAGCACTTGTGTAGTGAAGGCTCAGGTAAAAACTTAGGAAAACAATTTAAGTAGCCAGGCGATGTTGAGTTACGGAGTACCTAATTTGCCACCGTTATGAGTAACCCACTTGTGGTGGGGCATGGAAATTCAGAATACAGTCGAAAAGATTCGCTTGAACTCGTATTTAGAGAACTGCCGCCGATCGATCACAGCTCGGTACAGCCAGGCCATTTATGTCAGAGCATTGATGGTACAGTCATCCCTCGACGCTCGTCCAGCAAATGTTTCCAGGTATGGACGGTCGAGTTAGAAACAGCTGAGCTAGCACTCGGATAGGTCGGCAGACGACGCGCACTCCGACCTCCGCGGTGCACGCGCACTGGCAGGCTGGCCGACCCGGGCTCGGCTGCCAGCGCGCGTCTTTTGTTTTATACTGTTGATTATTCCTTCTTGCTTGTTGTTCTGTTGTGTCGATTCCAAAACTAACTGCGCCCTTATGTTATTATGCTTTATTAGTAAACCTATGCTTTCTCCGTGTTTTCTATGATTATGTAGAATACTTGTTCTTAGATATATTGTGCTTCTCTGCGTCGTGTAAATACTAAACTTCACAGTTTATGTACCTTTATATGAGTATGTCTTGTATATTATAATTGTGTTTTTCACCGTCGGCGGCCTGTTATCACATACAGTGTCAATGATGTAACATTAATTATCATTTTCTTCTGTCGCTGTCCAAGTCAACTCGTCATTCACAATAACGGCCCATAATTGTGCGCGAAGAATCGTTATTTTTCCAAAATGTATAATTGTATGTTTTTGTCGTAGCCGGTTGTGCGATGATCCAGTTCCAATGCGCTAACAAGGAGTGCATACCGCAGACATGGCTGTGCGACGGCCACGCGGACTGCCCGGACGGGTCGGATGAAGCTTTGGAGCAGTGTAAAGGTAAGTCGCTTTGAATTAAAGTCAGTACTAATATCTGCCATTAGAAAGCCGGCCGTTACGGTTAACGGCCCTACAAACAGACTCGTGTCAGATTAAATGTATACGCGCTTTGTTGTACCGGATATCAACTATTTGGTGACTGTGCCTGAACATTATGATATGTGTTAATATTTTTTCTCAAACATGCAATGAAATATTGACGTTGTGTTCTCCATAATGGGCTTCGAAGTGTCACGTTTCGGGCGCAGCGAGACGAGAGACCCGTAATGACATTTAATACAAAATTAGAGTTTTTTTATATTATTTCATTGCATGTTTGAGAAAAGCACTAAACATACCTCGGCGTGAAAAGGGATTGCTAGCCTCATAACTATCCGATCCTATCTATCTATCTATCCGTCTATATGTACCTACTCGGCCGGCAACCCCTCACTGCCCGACCTCTGTAGTATTGTACTATTGTAGTTTATGTACTGTTAAGTAACCCGATAACGCCGTAAAAATGTTTCCATAAAATTAGCAGGGTAATTGCGTTACATTTCGATTACGCGGTACAGAATATGGTCATTATATAAGCCGCAGAAAAATACACTTTATACAAGCATGTGATAACGCTCGTTTTAAAAGTGACGCGATTCCTGTAGATGGACACGTATTTCAAGTGCGTTATTATAGAAGCGAGCGAAGTGAACGAAGTTCTCTATTTCAGCTTGGCTGGAAATTCTTCCGTACGCCCGGTTGCCCGATTGGTCTCGTCTACAGGTCGCATTTCTCAACTGATTCTCGTTAAGTATTGTAAGCAGATTCAACAATTATACGTTTTAAATGAAAGGAAAAAATTGAAAAATTTATTGCTCCGAGCTGGATTCGAACCGGCGACCACAGGCATTCATGGCCCGTCGCTACTAACCAACTGAGCTATCGGAACGATAAAAAAATATTATTATTAAATTATTGTAATTTATTGATTTGATTTAAAATTTGTAATTTTCGTTAGCAGCGTTACTGCTTCAAAAAAAACAAAATTAATTATACGTGTTAAAAAACGCAAAACTGTTTAAAGGCATAATAACTCGCATCGTGTTTTGATAAGAAATAATTTACTTTAAAAACAAAGTTTTAACCGACTTCAATTTAGTACTCCGTCAAGCCACGAGAACATTTCCTATTTTTTTTTACTATTTACCACATGAACTGATTTCCGATAGCAAATGCGTTGATTACTATAGAAAAAAACCGAATCGCTGTATGTTGGCCGATAATATTTGAGGACTTCCATCGATTCCCCAAGATCATCATCAATGGCACTTCATTAGTTCCTATTTCAACGGAATCTTATCAGAACCTGTGACGTAGGTACTTTTGCACTTTTAAGTACATAATTGAGGAATTCGAGACGTCATCTGTGGTCTTCATCATCAATTCCTCGCCACCAAATTTATAATTCCGGATGTAAATACACGAGTTATAACAGAAAATACCAAAATCACTACACGCGTGCCTAATAAAATTGAGGAGTTCCCTCAACTCCTCATGGATCCCATCATCTAACTGAATTTTGAACAAAATGGGACCCACCTGGAAGTATATACATACGAACAAAAAAGAAAATTTTCGAATCGGCTCATCAATGACGGAGTTCTGAGGTAACAAACATTGAAAAACATAATGATAATAAATAAATAATAAATACAGTCGAATTGAGATCCTCCTCCTTTTTTTGAAGTCGGTTAAAAAGTAAGACTTATTTTTATTTTGCCGCTATTTTTTTTACTTTTGTATGGAGCAGGTCGCCCCAGTCAGCCAAGGCTCCAAAATAATGTAAAAAAATCGCGTCAAAAAAAACTCTTTTACTTTTTTCTTATCAGAACACGAACCCTGTTATACACTTAAGCGATTTTGCGTTATTTTTTTAACACGTTGTATAGAATTGATCTGCCGATTTAAAAAATCACAAACAAATATTTTTTCACCTCACCACCGCGAGGAAAATTGTAGGTAAATGTAGGTAATGGAAGTAATTTGGGCCTTATACTCATTTTCAATTAAGGTTTGTTTACATCTCATCAAGATCTAGCATTTTATAATTATTAAATGTAACATATATATTTTTGCATCTTTAAATAAACCCCACGCTTACCTACACTAAAAAAGTCGAAAGTATTGTTGGGCAGGTACTCACGGGTAAACTAAGGCTCAAAATTCGCTTATGCTTTAAGCTATTAGCTAATAGCTGTATATCTTCTGCACTAAAATCTATAAATAACCACCATTATTTTGGTTTTACTGTCTGTGGCTTTAGAACAAAACAAAATTAAAAGTAGGAGGGGACCCACAGGTTAAAGTTACTATTCAAACGGTGCGTTCCAAATTTGGAAGAAGCGAAATTTTTTGAAACATAAAACTACATTTTAAAATTATTTATTCGTATTTTATCCTTCTAAATCAGTCTAAATATTAATATTTCGTATGTACCTACTTAATTAAGCAAGAATAAGTATTATTAATTTTATTTTATCAAAATAATAACAATTAATTATTGGCATAACACCATCAGTTTCGGAACGCACCTCTCATTCTGTATAGAAAAAAGTTGGATCTCGAGATTGACCGTCACGTTCCAAATTCAAAAACTCTTTCCACGCTAGCGGATAAAATGGACTATTGGGCGCAGATTTTGAGCGATAAAGCAAGCCTTTTCGAGCCGGTGAGGTGAAAATATTTATACTGTCTCGCGAGTTCTATCTAACCCCTAGTGTCTGTTAATAACATACTTCTATAAGAGAAAAATATGTATGCTGCAAAATTGTGGTCGTCGTAAAACGTTGCTTTTAGACATTGTAGTGTATATGTGTGTGTGTGTATGTGAGAACATGAAGCTAATTTCGAGTTAGTACACCAAAGCAGTGTTCTTTAGTTAGCAAACTTGTTGGTACGTCTAGCTTAGTGTAAGCAGAACAATATTTCGGGATAATCAGTGCGAGAGATAGTACGCAGTTAGTAGCATCGGGTATATAATTTTGAGCTGCTGGTACTGGTCGACTTGCTCTTTACTGTCCTTCACCAGATTCTTGTAGCCAGTGACGCTAGCTTCGATCTTTGTTTTAGTTAGTAATAGTTGAATATCTTCTCCTGCAAAAGCAATATCAAAACTAAGCAATGAAATTTCAAGTTTCTACAAACGTACCGCAAGGAGGAATGTCTGCAGAATATCAGTTGTCGACCGGCCTAAATAAAGGGTATTGGGTAAGTGTTGTATTTTTTTTAGGTAAGCGGCCACTCTTATTGACCCTGTTATTGTTATTGACCCTGTACATCACTGACAATATTACATTAATATTCCTTTTTTTGTACTGTTTTGTTTTGACGCTTAGAGACCGTATACATCTTTACGAACATTTGAATAATTATTAATTGTAGTTGGACGCACAGAGACCTTATACATCTCTGGAATACTGAATTAATATCATTAACTTTCTGTTAATGCATAGACCTTATTAGTGCAAATTTTAAATTATTATTGTGTTAGATTATTATTCTTTTAATGTAAGATTATTGTTATTATTGTAAATTACCGTTTGACATGTAAAAGTGCCCTTGTGGCCTATTTGCAGAATAAAAAAAATGTATTTTGTATTTCGTAAAGGTCTTAAATTATGATAGGTGGTCTACTCAAAAGACACATATTTTGTTAAAACAATTGCAATATATATTCCCACAGGTCAAATAGAAAAGTTATAAAAAAAACTTAAAACCTAAATCTCGAATGCGATATTGTTAAACGCGTTTAGTTTTATATATCTATGCGTATTAAGAGGTCCTCTAAACCATTATAAAATAAAAACATCCTTAGCCGCTGCAAAAAATAAACGTCATTTTTTATGCAGGTATACGCAATGCCCTTTAAGCCCTTTGCAGTCGGAATAGTAGCCGAAATCAGGAAACTAAACAGCTTTATTACCTATCTTATCTCGAGAAATTTGCATTCATTAAGCGGAGCTTACATAATTTGTTATTCGACTTAAATAGTAGTGTACTTACGTTCAACTATATGTACGACATGTACGTTCTACGAACTCTACGATGAAGTTGGCTAAGCACACACCCCTCATGGGGGTGACACTCTGTCTGAACTTATGAAATGGATATGATACGAAACTCTTATCGATATCGGTTTTCTAAAAGGTATTTAATGGTGTTTACGTTTAGAAAATGTTGCTTTAAGAACCACTTAGTCTAACATTCAGCTGAAAATTAAGTGAACAGCATTAAGTTATGTTTCGCATTATTTTGGCATCAATATTATGCACTTAACTTCTCACTTCAAATATATTTATAATAGACTAAATAGATGCATTGTATAATTGGTTTTTTAAGGAATATAAGCTATGGTACGCGTATTAATTTTAATGTAAATTAGTTATCTTAACCCAAGCCACCCAAATGATGAGATTAAAAAGGTTTCCACTCGATATTAAACGGTCTTTTTTAGTAATAACATTACGTTCCCGAACTTGAAATAAGATAAGATTGAAATGTGTACAAATACCTACCTACATTTCGCTCCGTGTCCATTTCAATCAATTAATGGCTCTCCCGCATCAATCAGTTTTCCCGATGGAAAAGATTTATCGGCACCATTGTGTTGTTGTTATTGTGTACAAAATGAAGCCTCGACAAAAGAGTCTTGCCCTGACAGCCTATTAACATTTATTCAAGGAGAATAGCTTCGGTGACGTCAACGTGCTCCGAACTCCTAATTTTACGCTAATTAGGCTCCCAGGAGATCAATCAACCGAAATTCGACGACAAAATCAATTTATAATTGATAGGGACGGAAAAACAATTTTTTGTACTGAGTCTGGCATCAGTCAGGCAGCGTTGAATTACCTTGCGATAAAGAAGATCTGAGAACTGCATTAAATGCAAAATATAGTTAAGAAGAGTTAATCGTAAAACGTTCAGGAAAAAAAATTAGACGTTTTTATTTGGTGCGCTCTTTATCGGTCTCTTTCGCTGGTGCCTAGACAAATATGAGTATGTGAGAGCGCATCAATCAAAGGGATTGGTTGGTGTATAACTCTCGCCGCCTCCTACAGGCAAAAATGAAACAGGTACAAATAAGAAAAAAAAAACTATGACACTGGAAAAGACACAAATCGTAAGTTTACCCACTTGAAAAGTAGGTATGTTTCGGGACCGGATATTAGATTATTCATACTATTAGAATACATAATACATAAAACCCTCACAACGTAACGTTCTACTTCAGTAAGACCTGTTTGGGCTTACATTTTATACATGCTACTGTAATAAATGAAATTTAATCATCGTGTAGGTACCTAAATTGATATTGCGTGGTTTTATACCATGTAGGTATGTTGGTATGCCTTCACATCTGACCCGTTGTGTTTTCAGGTTTTCTTCTTAAATGAAACTAGCATTTCATAAAAGTTTGAGAGAACTATACAAACATATGTTTAGTAATTCTACGAAGCTCAAACAAAAAAAAAACTTCCTGCTAAAGTATATATAGGTACTTATTTTTTGGCAATGGATGATACAATGATAATTGATAGATATTATGCGTAAGCAAAACGTTGTACAGTCGTTGATAATAATGATAATCTCTCTGTCATATGCATCGAACTCTTTGATATTGTGCTTCAACTATGCTCTTCAATATCGCACTTTGGAACGTATTAACGTTCCAAAGTGCGATATTCTGTTATAAAAATATTTAGATACGTATTTTCCAAGTGTGACACAGAAATAGATATTGGTGATTATTTTTGGTAACTACTCCTCGCTGGGAGCATGTTTATCGCGAAAGTAAAACATATAATCAATGACCTTCTCCAGTGGACTTTACACTGTGTTTATTTATAGGGTTAAATGCAACGTTGGCAAATCACACATTTTGGGGGGAATGCTCAATTGCCCATAAATTGAAGTTGCTTGAATGTATGAAGGCCCGTTCACCGCCCCGCTGCCGGCCGGCGTTCAAACCGCGGTCTAAAGTAGGTACATGGTTATGCTGCATGATTTGCACAGCCATATTTCTGGACATTATTCGTCGCGAACTTATCTATCTTCCGTGTCCATAGTTTGTCTCAGCTACTAACGAAATTGATTTAATTAATGACCGACATAAGTAAATTAAATAATCAGGTATCATACCTAGTTCAAGAAGGTCGAGTTCTTGTATCAGTGAGATCGTCGTCCTCCTAGCTTTATTCTCTAAAAGAGCCCGGGTCCGCTTTGACACCTAATCCCATGATTCGGCATAGGCACTAGTTTTACGAAAGCTACTGCCATCTTACCTTCCAACCCAGAGGGAAAGCTAGAACCTTATTGGGGTTAGACCGGTTTCCTCACGATGTCTCCTTCACCGAAAAGCTAACGGTAAATATTCCGTACATAAGTTACGAAAAACTTATTGGTACGAACCGGTATTCGAACCCACGACCGCCGCTTGACAGCCGCATGCCTGAACCACTAGGCTACCGTAGCATCAGTGAGATAAGTGAGAAAATATAATATATATTTATCGTTGCATACATAGTATCAAGTATCGTAGCTAACCTATGTATAGTCCAATCCTTGTGTAAGCTGAATCAAAGTTTCCATCTGTCTAAGGCCGCATGTATTAATGAACGCTAATGATTACTCTTAATAGTTTATAAGACCGTTGCATGAGTTCCACTGATTGCTATTTGTTGGCTTCCATTGACGGGGATGACGCGCCGCGCCGTAGCGGCGCCGTCAGTAAATAGGCCGACTGTATACATATCATGTACCTACAATATTCAGGGAACTATGTAACTAGATATTTTGAATTGGAAGTGGTTTAGTAAAGCACAATCTGATGCGTAAGGCGACATAAATAATTAATTCATATAATATAGAGCCTTGGCCAAAAGTATTGAGCATCCCCTTTTTACAAGCTTTTATTTAGTTTGACCTGTCCCGTTGTCTGTCTGTCTGTAATCAAGTCTTGCAAATTTGGTCCGGTTGGTGGAATACGGTGACCGATCGAGCTGAAATGTTGGGTATAAGTATAATTTGGATGACTTAGGCGCGCGGTTGTTTTATGCGTTAAACGCTGCGATTCCTTACATACCTGCAGTTACCGCATAGAATGTATCTATGGAAACGCAGCGTTTAACGCATAAAACAACCGCGCGCCTAATGGTACCATCGACCTGATCTGATGATGGAGACAGCAGATGGCCATGGGCATTCAGTACTTAACCGACGTATCCCCGTGGAGTACGGGCTCGTTAGAATCGTCTCAATGAGTAGTTGAGTATACGGAAAAGTACAGTCGACAATAAAAGCTTGTACCAAAAATGAAATTTTTGACAGAGACTTATTTTATCATAGCTCCAAAAATCATTTCTTTCTAAATGTAATGAATCAATTTTATTAAATTTCAATCTTTAATATATGTAAGTATATGTATATAAACAATATTTCAGTTAGGGAAAAAATGCACCAATAATTCGACCAAAAAACGAAATGACATTGTAAATTTTCTATGGAATCAAATCATTCCCCGCAACGAAAGACAGCCTACTCTGTTTGAAATAATTGATAATATTTCATTAAAAAAGGTGTATATTCTCGAATTTTTTTTTTACTTTTAATACAAAAAGCATGGCTGCTCAATAGTTTTGGCCTTAGGCTGTAAGTACAGGTGAGCAGTTTACGTTAGTATGTACATATTATGTAGGTACTACTTCTATGTACTTCTTCAATGATGCATTTACTAAGGAGCCGTTATGTGCATATTCTATTGAAGGTATGTAGGTATACGAAAATAGCAGCAAATCGGTAAAATTGGTTAACTGTTAAAATATGACATATTACAGCTGGCTATTCAATAAATCTTTATTTTTTTGCTGTTTTTGTAAAAAATAAAATTGCTGAAATTAGTAAAATTTTCGCAAAATGAAAAAAAAGGTCATAAACGAAGCACGTATTTTAGGGTCCACCGTTCACTAAGTTCGCAAAGCAAGTCGTTAACAGAGGTTTGATGGACCCATTAGCGTTATTTGACGTTTATGAATCATACTTTTATATGTACGTCAGTCTGTAAAGCAAATAAATAAATAGATAACATAATTTAAAAAAAATGTACATTGCTGCGGGCGTAGCTAAGCATGGTTGCCATTTTATCACTTATCGTCGTGGATGAGACTTTCGTCACTCTCGCACTCGCATACTTGTCAGAGCGTGACGGATGTCTTATCCACAACGATAAGTGATAAAATGAAAACCATGCTACGCCCGCAAAACGCAATGTACGCAAATATTATAGAAATTTGTTTCTTTAGATTTTTTCAGTTTACTGTTATAAAAAGGACCAAGGTCAAAGAAGTTCTGCTAAAAACGACATGATAATAACGTTCTTGATAGTATTATCAATATCAGCATATTAATTTAAATTGGCCAATTGATTTAATACAAGACAATTATAACATTGATAACATATTGCGGTTTGCTACAAAGTGACTAACTGATTATTAATGCTTTGATAATTTTAGTTATTGTTATTACTTATGTAATTCCACAGGCACAAATAGTTATTTACGATACAAGTGCCGGAAATAGGAAATTTACGAGTGGTGATAAATTAAAACACGACCGAAGGGAGTGTTTTAAATAGACACGACTTGCGAATTACCTATTCGCACGTGTATCGTACAACGTTTTACTGTACATAATATATGGCTCTTTAAAGTTTCGACATATGTACGGAAAGTGCTCTTTTCCGCACTGGAAGAATTTTCATAAGATGAAAATGTTATAGGCCTGCCAAATTATTTTCTTTACATTAAGTAAATCATTAAGGTGACAACAGGTTTTTACTCACAATTGCACATCGCTAAGAATTTCCAGTGGCGTCCATTCTATCTATCACTTTTCTAGTCACCACGAGTCTACATTTTTGATAATAACACGCATATATTTTTTTTACATATATTTGTGAAATAACCTATAATGGCGCGCAACAGTTTTTTTTTTCGTGAAATTTGCGCCGTGCGGGCACAGAAATCACTAAACAGCCAGTACAAAATAAAATAATATTTTCGTTTTATTATTTATTTATTATTTTAAAATGTTATCTGTATTAATTAATGTAAAATGTTATCTAAAGTCAATAGTTTTACTAAATTAAACGTTTCCATTTCATATACAAAAATAAATATTCAATTATCAAAAATTATTTAATTTGTTTAAGTAAGTAAGTAAGAGTAAGTAAGTAAGAGTAAGAATCCATTTGCCGAAAATAAAAGAAAAACTGTACATTCTGTACAACCCGGTTAATTTAAGAATGCACCGTGTTCATGCATATATCTTCCTGCAAGGTGCCAACGTGACTTAATCGGGATATAACCATAACACACAAGTGTTGTAATGTTATAAAACACCCGTGTTTAATATCCAGGATTATGAGCTTAAAAGCGACACAATAAGAGGTACGTATCGAGCAATTGTGTTGAAAAAGTAGTTATCTTAGTCGAGTTTGAAAATATGTACTGTAAAGTTATTCAGATATTTTTGAACTTCTGGGAACGTATATTTATGAACTCGACTGTACCAGGCAATACGATGAAAATCTAGATATATATTTTTTGTAATTCACTGCATCTGGTGTTGACTCTACTTTGACAATTTATAAATATTGACGTCACCGATTTATGCAGGCAACCTAGATCGCATACAATGGATGTGGAATTTTTGAAAAATTCTGTAGGGCTTGAAACCGGTTGGGATGTGTGACAAAGTGTTAAATTGTATCTGCTGGGGGATGTTAAGATTAAATAAAATTGAATACTCTGCCTTTCAGAATTACGGTATTTTATGTTCCATTAAGTCCTTAAGTGATTATTAAGAGCCACTCCCACATTGAGCCACTAGTGGCCTCCACAAGTTGCGGACGAGTTCTTTCAGAATACATTTTGGTATAGCATCGGAGCACACCGAGCGTTTGTGTGACCGCGTCCGAGCCACGAGCTGCGACGGTGGCCCGCGCTCGCTTATACAGTAACCGCGTTTATGAGTGTCCGTGATGTGCCGCTCTATGAGTGCAGTAAATCGTAGATAACAGCATCAAGCAGCACTAGGGAATACACTCTCGCGAGATTTCAGACCAAGCCGAGATCTCGCGAGAACACGAAAACAGTTTCGCGAGATTTCGAGATTTACGAGATCTTTTAAGATTGGACGTTTTTCACTGAAAACTTATGCAAATACTATGAGTTCCACTTAATGGTCAGATTTCCATTTGGAGATAACTGCATGTAGTGGTATTATTTCAAAATACAACACAGACTCTATTTTTAAACATCGCGTTGGAAACCGGTATTATAAATTCAGTAACTTTTGAAAAAGATACCGGTAACCGATAATACTAAATGTTAAAGGTACCGTAATGCTGTCGCGGCGCGGCCAAACTTAACAACATAACGGTATCGTAATAGAGTACCTACCGGTAAAACCGTAACCGAAAATCACTCTCTGTATCGACGGTTAGCCGATCCTACCGCGAAACAAAAACGAATTTCGTTCGTGTATCTCCCTCTCTGTTGCACTTGTTAAGTGGAGCGACAGAGAGGGAGATACTTGAACGAAGTTCGTTTTCACTTCGCGTTAGCCCCTCTTGTTTTGACCCTGTTGTTTTGGTACATTATATTTATCATCTGTAAGAAATATACTCAGAATGTAATCCGGTTGTTTTGCAACAGGCATAAAAGTTGACGACCAGCAATTAGATTGAATACTTTCTAGAAACTTCAAACCGAATTGGAAAATTTAACTCATTATGGCTCGGCGAGGGCGATTCGCCCGAGTTTTCTTCATTTCGCGATATAAAAGTTATTATGATATAACTTTTTCATGTAATCAATGGTGAAATCCTCGAGGCTGTTTACAATCCCTTGCATAAAGATAAAGATATGGTAATGCCGGCGTAATAGGATAAGATATGCTAATGGGGTAAAAGGGCACTCGCTGAATTGACTGTACTTTTAAGCAGAATTATAAAATGGTTCATTATTATTTATTGATGCTTGTGGATTGCGTCCAGAAATGCCTTAGCAAATGTTCATCATATTTGTGTAAAAGCAGTGTTATTATATTTTATTTATTTAAAAGTCAATGTAAGTTTACAGCACTCAATAACACCAAAACACTTACACGATAAATTAATACATATAACAGAACACAATAACATGTCAAAAAGAAAAGGTCTACAATTTGAGAACATTTGGAATGATGGAAAAATTATAAAATATGTCAAAATAATAAATAATTGTTAATTAAAATTGTCAAGGAACTGCTTAGCAATACGACATAATTTAGAAAAACTATCAGCAATAGCTATCAGCAATAGTTTTGCTGAAATTAATGTGGCGGCTCTCAACAAGCACATAGTAAAACCTTACACGTTCAATCTGTAAATTGACGTTCTGGCCACTACGCCGCGATATAGGTTTTGTTGCGTTTATGTCAGCGGAATTTCTGATGTCAAAAATGATGAAATATTATTGTACGTTTGTTATTATGGTGGGTTAGAAAATATATTTAGTTTCTAGTTGAATACGTGTTATTTATGTTTCTGTGATCCTGTAGTGTTCACTTATTTGCAAGTTCTATAGGTATATCGGTGTTGCTATTTACACGTTCCTTGGCTCGACAGCACACCACCACTCCCGGCAACGGTCGAACAACTACTGCCCCCCACTCGGGTCATCGTGACGTGACGTATGCGCACGAGATAAGGATAGCAATACACTACAGATCCCACAAATAATCCCCAATTAATTACGATTCCATTCTAATAGAGCGTGAGTTGATGTGTTATTACTGATTAGATTACTAATACTATTTATCAGGATAGTATTGAGTCTAGTGAATCGTAAGAAAATTGCATTGGGAATAATATTATGTTTTTTATGCTGCTGTCAATTGTAAACACGTACTGTATTATTCAAGCCTAACATACATACATATGCCTCAGCTTACAATATTGGCTTGGTTGAAATTTGCAGTTTTTTTAAAAACAATTGGAATTCTCTGAGTTCAAACTGTTTAATATTCACGTCAATATCGGGATATTCCCGGACATGTTTAACTTAATGCCGACATCAAACGCACAGAGGTTGTATTAAAATGTTTTTAAATTAAATTACACAATTTTCTTACTGCCAACCAGTCCTCTGTGGCCGTTATTCCGATCGCACTAATGTAACTTTATTTTAAATTCTTTATTTGCACTACCCACAATCTTTTCCGCTTTGCAGAAATTACAAATTGCAATTTAGTTTGTCACGGCATACTTTGAGAAAACGATTATTCTCAAATTATTCTGGTTTATACAAAGTTTATTCTAAGAAATGGGGAATTTCGCGCGAATGGGAAGCCAATTTATGAAAGATTGTTACATACGTTTCTTAAAACATCACGCCGTTAGCCTGCGAATGTCAAAAGACGTTTTGTATGGTGATCGAACCACCTTAAGGTTTGGTAGATAGATAATGCCATAGATGGCATTAAGTTGCACGAATATTTGTTCCTGAGTCATGGATGTTTTCTATGTATTTAAGTATATATTTTTCTTTATAAGTATGTTTATCGTCGTCTAGTAGCCAGAATACAAGCTTTGCTTAGTTTGGGACTAGGTCGATTTGTGTAAGATTGTCGCCTAATATTTATTTATTTTATTTTATTTATATTTAAGTCCGCCTTTTGTAGGATACATTTTTCAATTGTGCAATAAAGTTTTACACCTCACCTAACGTAACGAAACGAAACTGGACCTGTTCCTACGCTTAGTTACTACAAATCGCGGCTTCAAGATATATTCTGTGTGTGAACTGTGAGGCGAGGTTAAAATAAGTTACAATAGTGGGTCGTATCGTATCACTTCCACCCCTAACCTCTAGTCAATAATAATATCACTTTATCCTCGCATCAAATTGTCTCCCTTTCGAACATTACAGCATATCTTAAGGAACCTTATTTTAATCGCAAGATTCAGCTCCATTAAGGCAACAGGCTTAACGTAATCTGCTAATAAGGGAACTAAGCGTTCAGGGGCGACCGGGAAAGATTCATTTAATGAAGATTATAAACTTCGACGTTCCTAGGTTAATTTCTGTCACAAATTCTGTTTTACGCTGATAGTAAAGTGTGCTTAATGGATCGCATAAAAGAGGAGTAAGTTTCTTAAATCACTTAAATTTTCTGAATTATTAATTACGGTTGTTTAACTATCAGAAGCTTGATAAAACACTATACCTATTACATATCTATAATTAATGTAAAGTTTTCTAAAAGCATCTTATCTTAAACCGTAAAATAATAATTAGGATAAATATTATAAAACAATCAAATCTATATATGAAGAGACGCTTAGATGATGATTACCAATCCTGAGAACTATGCGTTCAAATGGTTTAGTAAAGATCTACCTTTACGTGAATGATGGTTGAGGCCTTAAGATTTTGTGAAGAATACACCTCCAATATAATGTACGTATATGTCTATTTTGTACCTTCTGTAATACATGATACCAATCCTAGCCAAGCCAGTGAGGCTTACCACATGCTGTATTTTTGGTCAAATTATTTATATGGCATCGAAAACGAAATAAAAAATAAACAAGGATGAATTACTATAGGTACTTTTTAGGGTTCCGTAGCCAAATGGCAAAAAACGAAACCCTTATAGATTCGTCATGTCTGTCTGTCTGTCTGTCCGTCAGTATGTCACAGGCATTTTACTCTAAAACCATAAGGTATATTTGAATAAAAAATTGAGGATAGGGTGTGTTTTGTTAACCGCTACATAGTTTTGTAATGAAATTACTAAAAAAGATTTTTTTTAGGGGTGCACCCCATACATAAATATGAAAGTCAAAAATTATTTTTTCATTGCAAGCCCACGTGTGGTACATCAATCGACAGGCCTTTCAAAATAAATATAAGGTTTCTAAGCAATTTTTTGGATTAAGTGAATAGAGTCGGAGATAATCGCCCCGAAAGTGACTAAAATTGTGTCCCCCCCCTCTAATTTTTGAACCGTGTATTTTAAAAATATGAAAAAAATCATGCTCATAGGGATTATAAAATTCTACCAGCGAAATTTGTTTTCAACAAGATCGGTTCAAAGGTTTTCGAGATATTTATAAAAAACTGCGTTGCTTAAAGAAAAGGACGTAAGTGCCATAAGTTTTCAGTAACGATATGACCTTTTTCATGTCAGACCCATCATACCCCTAGCAATACCCCTGGGTGTAGGGTGGGACTGAACCATACCACCGTAGTGCTGTGCACTAAGTATATTATGCTTTATAATATCTATCCCAAAAGTCCTAATTACCGTTATCAGTATCACCCAGTCTAGTTGAAAAAGTTAGACTACCGTTATCTGTACGAGTAGGTAACCTTTGATTTAGTATATAGAACTAGATGCACAATGTCAAACAAATATGCCAAGAAATGTGACCCAGAACATGAACGAAGAATACTCTGGACAGGCTATGGTAATAATAATACCACGTGCGAGCGAGCTGGTAGCATACAAATCTCTATAAGTGTGACAGAAAGGGGAATATCATTCATTGTCATAGTTCCACTTTTTTTTTATTTGCCACAACTGATTTAGTATGAAGTGCCACACAAACCATTACCCGTCCCGTAGTAAGTTGTTTATGACAAGTCATCAGCCATTTTAGGACCGGTTCTTAATTTAGCTGCATAAGAGCTTTTCCGTCCCTCACCGTGGCAACACGTACAGCCCGTCCATAGTATTCTAGGTTCATGGCCCCAGAATGACAGCTCTAGCTAGATTTCAGTAGTTGCTAATAGCGTTAACTTATAACTGCATCAAGATATATATTTCATAAAAAAAGAACTCAGTGTTTTAGACCTTAAGCACCATATTAGCAAACCAACATCAAAAGATTAAATACTTTTTAGTTTATTGTGACATATAATGTGACTTGACTGCTCACGTCAAAACTTTTGCGTTTAGCGAATGAATGGTCGCGTTATAAATTGTATTTATTTCAACAGAAAGCACAAATACATCTGGTTTCTTTACTTTACAATAAACAGTTTCAAATATCTTTACAAATATTATATACAAAACAATTGTTGAGATTTCCGTAAGTACATATAGTACAGCTGACAGAGTCCATAAAAAGAAATCATTTTAGTTTCCTTGATATAGATTCAGTTTGTTAAATAATTGTATTTTCGACCTGCCTTTACTTTAAATACTTTCTTTTTTGCGATGTAATGTAAGCGTACAGTCAAGTAGCGATCAGCTGTTGATTTTATTAAAACGGTCCTGGGTTTTGAACGTCACTCTCATGATCACCCGACATCTATAAAACGAGTATTACCTACGTGATATAGGTAAGGTCAAAAATGAATGATGATGAAAATTGGCAACAATTAGCGCATTTCCAAATGATGTGTTGGGATTGTACCATAGAATTTCATTATATTTCATTAATGCTATTAATTACCTTTTGCAAGGTCATGTCTGTCTGTCTGTTTGTCTGTCCGTCCGGATGTCAAAGGCATTTTACTCGAAAACTATAGGGTGTATTTGAGTAAAATTTTGAGGATAGGTGTATTTTGTTAACCGCTACATAGTTATGTAATGAAATTACAAAAAGAGTTTTTTTTAGGCGTGCACTCCATACATAAAATTGAAAGACAAAAAGAAAAAAAAATTGCATGCCCACGTGTGGCACATCAATCGATAGGCCTTCCAAAATAAATATAAGGTTTCTCAGGAAATTTTTTGATTAAGTGAATAGAGTCGGAGATAATCGCCCCGAAAGTCACTAAAATTGTGTCCCCCTCCCCTCTAACTTTTGAACCGTGTATTTCAAAAATATGAAAAAAATCATGCAAATTGTTTTGAACAAGATCGGTTCAAAGGTTTTCGAGATATTTCTAAAAAACCGCCTTACTTAAAGAAAAGGATGTAAGTGCCATATGATTTCAGTAAGGATACGACCTTTTTAATAGGCACGGAACCCTTGTTGTGCGTGGTCCGACACGCACTTGGCCGCTTTTATTTTAGTTTGAATGACCCTGATTTCAGTCTTACTGTATTTTATTGCATGATTTGCATATAGTAGGTACTTCTTTCTCGCTTCCACGCTCGCCAAACAACACATGTCAGAATGAGCGCGCGCGACATAAACCAAGCCGATAGCAATTCTTTACCTTCAGTCAAATAGAGCCCTCTTTCGTCTTCACATGTATTGTCTGACTTGTCCCAGTGTGAGAGATGAACTGTAGATGAGTTTGTGAACCTTTGTAATGAGGAAACTTGTACACAGGAGCCAATTATGCGGAATTATATCGGAAATTGCCGGACTAATCACCAATTTCCTGCTTATTCATAACTGATGAGATTTTTATTTGTAGGTACATAATTCGGAGTAATCCTGAGCAAATGGGCGTTTTCCAAAGATATATATATATATTACTTCGTAAAGATAGGCCCAACGCCCGCGAGTAATTCGTCCAATGCGGTGGCCCGCCACTGGCAATCGCGGGCCACCGTGCCTTAGTCTTCAGCTGTCACTGTGTGTCACAGTATGTCAAGCATCTTTTCTTTAGATATCATTGGCGTTTTCACTTTAAATTGACGCGTTTCAGGGATTTTATCAAATCACTAAACAAGTCTAGTGAAATGATTTTTTTTTGTCCGATTTCGTCATTTCACTAAACAGATTCAGAGATTTGATCAAATTACTGATTTGTATTAGGCAAATGATAAAATGGATTGGCCATTTTAACATCCTGCGTGGTTTGATCATATCCCTTAGGGATTTGTTCAAATCTCTGTTTTGGCCATTTCACTGCGACATATATATCTATGCGCTCGCAGTGACGTCCACACTGTAGAAGCACACAGAAATTTACTTGAGATGCGCAGTATAAGTGTCAGATTGGCCCTTCGTAGATATCGCTCCGCAATCAGATCACGTCGGCAAACGGTCGCGGCGTTGGCAAATTGTGCGTACACCTAGATACACCCATGAATACTTGCATTACTGGCCTTAGTTGCTGAAATGTGGCCTTATTGTGTGCGCCAGGCTCAAAGAGCGATAATGAAACGCCGCGGGCGGTCAATTTGAACGCTTTATTCGGTATTTGCTTTAGTCATGTTCGTGTATATCGTTATATAGGATGTTCTGAAACACGAACTTTATCATACATACATAAATACATACATTCACGCCTTTTTCCCTAAAAGGGGTAGGCAGAGCACATGAAACTTATGTTCCAGCGACACTTTTAGCATAAATGTGGGTATAAAAAAGATAGTCAAAATGTGATATTGCAGTGACAGGTCGCCAGCCCATCGCCCACAACAAGCCCACAACACACTCCAACCCTGCTCCCTTAGTCGACTTTTACGACACCCACGGGAAGAAAGGGGGTGGTGAAATTATAACCCGACACCACACGGGGAAGGTTATCAAATTGGGATTATGGGAGAAAAAGATCTATTACAATAACGTCATTAATACAAATATTTCTACGGTTCAACTCACGTAGTGACTTTCAATACGTGAGTTAAACCGTGTAATTGTTAGCATTATTTCAACGTGTCTCATGAAAGTTTAAATTCGAATTGTAGAATCAGTACGTCTCTGTTTGTGTTCTTTCATAGTAGGTACATTACTACAGAGGCCGGGAAGTAAGGCGTTGCCGGCCCAGGACATACAGACGAGCGTAGCGAGGCCGTATAGTTATGAGACTGGCAACCAAATGTTTGAAAAAAATATATTATTTTCTTATGTGCAGAACTCTCTCGTGTTGGTGAGGTTTAAATAATTAAAAGACCACATTTCTTTATCGTCATCGACTTTTCACTTACTTTCTAGCACGTCGACATGTAGCAGCGCTATAATACTTATGATATTCTACATTTACTTAGTGAGCTTTACTTCAAATGCTATGCGTCATTAAGTATCGTTTATGACAACATCAGCTTTATACAAAGTAACAACCCTTCCGAGGGTTACAGCTATGAGTGATGATTTATACTCACTCTTATAGACATTCATGGAAGGTTTGCTTTCCCTTGGCAGAGTTTATTCAAAAAGGTTATTAGGAGACGTCCTTTTTCCAATACGGTTTAGTGAAAAAGGTAAGGCAGGAGTAATGAGGCAGAACTCAGACACTTCTGTTAATGATAGGGCCGAGTTTCGCATGAATCCAAATTGAAGCTCAAAATGTTGCTGACTCAAGGTTTATTTAAGCAAGGGTCGAGTACATATTAGTCAACAATATTTCCAGACACGTTCTCAATGCCTGTTTATGTACCTATACGTTGAATATGAAAATGTAGAACGTCGATCCTGGATCTGTTTATTAATTCCGTTTGAAGTACATGCCTTTTTTGTCTGCTTTGCTTCTTTGCTGGTAGGTAACGCTGTTCCAATTAATTTTCAAATGATATAGTTTTTTAAATGCTGTGTATATCTAATCGGTTTCATTGTCTACAGAAATACTTTTTATTATCTGCAAAATAATCGTTGAAACTCATGTTTTCAGATTGAATTGCTTTCGACTATACAGGACCGAAAAGAAAACTTTCGTACAAATTCTGCTGAAAATTATCGAGATGAACTTGTAAGTGGTGTCAAACATGCAGGCAGTTTGACACCACTTACACTTTAACACTTAATTATGACATAGTTGATACTTAGTAACTACGGAACCCGTTTTTTATTTTCCCTCGCGCACTGAAAGGGTTTTATTTTTTCTCGCCAACCCACTTCAGATTGTATGTCCTATATAAACGCAGAGATAAATCATCAAACAAATAAATATGTAGTTACAGTAGAACCCGCTTAACACGATCACGCTTAAAACGATTTCTCGCATAATACGCCATTTTATGTCAGTCCCTACAACTTGAGACATGTTCTCATACATTTCTTAACGCTTAATACGATTCTTCATCCCGTTTAATACGCCTACAAGCGCACGCGTGTTGTCTCTCGCGGCAGCGGCAAGCGGCTGCAGATGAATTCGGTTTATAAATCCTATATGTTTTCAAGGGAGAAACTTGTCATGGTGGCAAAGCAAGTAAAGATAAACTGTCCTGGCCTGTGCCAATTCTGATGGGTCAGAAAAGTGGCGTTTGCTAGTGGTTTGTAGTGGTGGTAAGGCGAAAAATCCACGTTGCTTCAAAAACGTAAGATCGTTCCCTGTAACTTATGATGGACAATCTCGAGCTGGGATGACCGGCCTTCGTTTCATTCAGTAGTTAAAAGCTCTAGATGATCACTTTCAGATAAAATAAAGACGCATAATTCTATTAATTGACAACTGCCCCGCTCACCCTAAAGGTGTTGAGCTACAGAATATCAAGCTTGTTTACTTACCTCCAAATGCATCAAGCAAATTACAACCGATGAATCAGGGCATCATAAAGGTCCTTAAACAAGTTTGATTGAGATGACCATGTACCCCACCAGCTATCCCTTTCTCGCTTAAGACGCGTTTTTCGTTGGGTCCCTGAGAAATCGTCTTAAACGGGTTCTACTGTAATTGCTTTCCGGGAATAAACAGCGTAAATTTTCCTCGTTATTTTATAATACATATTACGTAGACACTGAAAAAGGAAGGTTCCTCCGTTCGTATCTTACGTTACTACGGTATTTTAGGTTTTTTTTTCAAGATTGGCTTGATATCGCGCATGGCACGGCGTAGTTACAGGGGGATGTCGTAAGGCGATCTGTACTCATTATTCTTAAATTATTGCCCAGAATTTACGCCCAGACTCCGAAGCGCAGAAGATACGGTAGTCTTAGTGGTTCAAGCATGCAGCTGTCAAGTGGCTGTCGTGGGTTCGAATCCCGGCTCGTGCCAATGTGTTTTTCGGAACTTAAGTACGGAATATTTACCGTTAGCTTTTCGATGAAGGTAAGGTCTAGTTTGCCCTCTGGGTTAGAAGGTCAGATGGCAGTCGCTTTCGTAAAACTAGTGCCTATGTAAAATCTCGGGCGCCTTTAGGGCATAACAGGGAATAACGCTAGGAGGATGATGAATTGCCCAGAATTTCTGAAACCGGAGCTCAGATAAATGACGCACGTTAAATAAGTTTTTTCCGGTGTCTTCTAAAATTATAGAATTTCCTACCTTTTATTGCGGCAGGCACGTACAGGAGTGCTGCGGAAATTAAATCATTCAAATGAAAAAAAACATTAAATAGTCTCGAATAGTTAACAAACACTGCCAATCCAGCACATAAAATACAAAGTGGATATTTCGATTTTTTTACAAACACTGTGTCACATAAAATCTATGAATGTTATTGTCGATGTACTTCGCCAGCCTTCAGGCTGTGTTCACACAGGACTGGCAATAAAGATTTGAGTGTTTGACCGACATCTTTTCCCCTGTTTTTATGAACGCCATTAAACACTCCCTTTCAGATCCAAAGG
The DNA here is from genome assembly GCA_945867215.1 of Epinotia demarniana. Taxonomy (NCBI): domain Eukaryota; kingdom Metazoa; phylum Arthropoda; class Insecta; order Lepidoptera; family Tortricidae; genus Epinotia; species Epinotia demarniana. The sequence goes on from OX244263.1 coordinate 20,770,798, forward strand.
CGCTGTTATTAAAGACAGGCATTCGGTAAACTCAAGGGCTCTAATAATGCTCTAATAATAAAAATGATTTTATAACACTAATTTACAAATAGATAACAATTAAATAAAAACAATGATTGTGATGCCGAAAACGGGTGAAAAACAAAAAGAAAAACCAACTGTAACCGTGAATAACCGTTCTGTGAATTTAATACTAAACTTTTAACAAATGCGAATCCGTTTAAAAAAAATACACTTGCTAACCACAAACTTAAAATCATTAAACCAACTAACTTTTAACTGACTGTTAAAAGTTGGCGTATTTAGTCAGGATTCAAAATGATATAAAACTTGCTAGATTTGTCTTTGATTAAAAAACGTACCAAATTTTTTACAAGACACCGGATTTAAAATATTTTATATTTTTTAGAATTTAAACTTTCGCGAGTCATTTTAATCATGTTTAATCAAGGTTTTCCATAATTTTGTTTAAGTTTTTCTGGATTTCCTTCATTTCTTGGTTCAAGATTATATACACACTAGCTTTTGCCCGCGGCTTCGCCCGCGTTTGAATTGCTACGCCGGCAACGGCCTACTCCTACTAACTTCCCCTATGAATAACCCTTCGTCATAACCCATTATGGTAAATTATTTGTTATTTACTATTATTTTATGCCCGTGTGGTGTCGGGTTAGAATTTCACCACCCCCTATCTTCCCGTGGGTGTCGTAAAAGTCTTTTGCGGCAGCCAAAGTGCTTAACTTATAAAAAGTAAGCTGATCTTCGTGGAGCACCTTGAATGTACTTATTACGGATGCAGGCAGTGTCCCAATATCTCATACCCTCCCGTCCCGCCGCGCCGCCCGCACTCGCCTATGTACTACAACCCATTGATGACGATCGAGATGGCACCAAATACAAACTTTAAAACCTATAACGCGGGTCTCGTTCCATACCTCAAAAGCAAAAATACGAGTAGAACCCTTATTTATAGGATCTCGTGTGGCTGTCTGTCAGTCCGACTGTTACAACCGATTTGCTACGAAAAAACTGGACCGATTGAATTGCAATTTGGCACAAATACTTTCATGAATTTTCATGTCCACAACATTACATTTCAAAATCTATGCGATTTTCGTTATTAACGTCCCCCATACAAACATTGCATCCCTATTTAACACCCTTAGGGATAGAATTTCCAAAAATCCTGTCTTATGTGCCTACGTCATAAAAGGAAGGTCTGGTGTAAATTTCAAGTTCGTAGTTCCAGTAGTTTTAAATACAAACTTTGTACCCCTATTTAACCTCTTTAGGGGTAGAATTTTGTAAAATGCTGAAAGAACTTTTTTTTTGCATCTTAATAAGTAATATTCCTACAAACTTTCTAGTCTCTGGGTGTAATTTTCAAGTTTCTTGTCCCAGTAGCTTTGAATACAAAATTTGCACCCCTATTTAATCCCCTTAGGGGTGGAATTTTATAAAACGCTGAAGATGTTTTTTTTGTATCAATAAGTAATCTTCCTACAAAGTTTCAAGTCTCTAGTTCAAAAAATATTGCTTCCCTCATACAAACTTTGGACCCCCGTTTCACCCCCTTAGGGGGTGAGTTTTGAAAAATTAGTGCTCCCCTACACCTTATAAGGAGCCTACGTGTCAAATTTGGAATTTCTAGACCCAGTGGTTTGGGCTGTGCGTTGATATGTCAGTCAGTCAGTCAGTCAGCTTCTTCTTTTATATATTTAGACTTCTTTTATATATTTAGAAGGTTGGATTGAGTATCGCCATGCAGGAAAGGTTAAACAACTATGTAGGTACAAACATTGTTTTCATTTCTTTGTGCTGGATGTAAGTTGCACAAAATTACACTTTTATGCTGTAGTGCACAAAATATTGTTTTTAAAATAATGACATTATTAGGCCTTCCAGCCACACACGCACAATAAAACTTCGTAGAATGGGAATATGCTATTATTTTACAAAATTTTACAAATGATTGGTGTTTTCTCGCAATCAGTAGGTACAGTCACGAGCTTTAATTTGGGACCCATTTCCATTAAATGTTGTTAGAACATTCATAATGCAATAAGGTCGAAACTTTAGTTTGATACTGATGGATGGATGTCAAGTTAAGACATATAATGTCTTATCGAATCGACCCTTGAAATGATAACCTCTTTGCAAAACGCTATCACTACGGTTTTCTAATTACGAACATATGTCGTGTCAGTGTCAGTGAAGAAAACAGATAGAAGACAGGACCAAAATCCCCCTTATTACCCAAGTAACAATTAATCGGAAAACATCGGAAATTATCGTTTGCCCTCGCTTCAGTGACGTAATTGCACGGTTGCCACTAGAAACGTAAAGTTGTCGATGGTAAACCTTATGACATTGACATTGCGTTAAAATATTAGCTCTAAATAGCGTAAGTTTGCTACACGATATTCAGCCTTAGGTGGGTCCCAAATTAAAGCTCGTGACTGTACACTCGTACTTCGGGCCTCTTATGCACTTGTTGTACTATCTACTATTCTCCTTGTCTTTTCCTGTTCTCTTTGGTGCAATAACTAATGCTGACCTCTACTTCGAAACATAATACCTTAACATTATTATAAGGCGAAGTATGCCCAGGCCGATTTGAGGAATTTGCCATTGTATTGTGTATCAAAAGAACTTTGTGTAATTTTGTTACTATTTACTCGGTACATTTGCAAGTTTACATAATGTTTGCTCGATATGCCTCGCCTTAAATGTTTATTCCATATACTTGCACAATGCAGTTAAAACGAAACTCTTCCTTATTGGTTCATTTGAATTTAGTACGGGATTAGCCTGCGCTTGGCTCTGTTGCACAGCTTTGACGTTTTGCACTACGCTATTGCTTCTCATTGAAAATATTGTTTTGATCCAAATTGTTTCAGACTTGACGAAATAATTTCTTATGATAGAATAAATAAGGAAGATTTGTGAACTGAAAAAAAGGAGTTATCTCTACCCCTCTTATGGTACATTTCCATTGCGGTATTACTCAAGAAGACTTAACACAGAAAACGTTCACGATGTACTTACGAGTAGATGATAAAAAAAATCAATGCTATGCATATCCGCATTTGAAACGAAAAACACTTCTTGAATATTTACTTAGTTGTAGTAAATTATTGTAAATAGGTCGCGTCTATATAAAATATAGATGTCAACTTAAAAAGGCTGATAATTATAGGGAGAGATATTAGGGCAAGTAAACGTTAATTCTTATCCAATAAAGAAATAAAAGTAATGCGTTTGCAATAACCGTCTCCCGAAAACCTATAAAGGACGAAACCAATCTTCCGTATTTCCAAGATGAAGGTTAGTACTCGTAATTGCCACCATAAAGCCTGGTGTCCTCTGAACTGCGAGCGTCCGATATTAAATTTTACCGCCTCCAAGTTTAAGCCTTAAAGTTTTTATCGATTTCTTTGTCCCGATCATTTATGTTAAATTTCAATTTGCCGGAGTGCTTTCCGCCATAAAATAGTTAACTGTCATCTTTACGTTGTAAAAATTGTTCGACCTTTACATTGAATGATAATAGTTATTTCGACACAGTAAACTTCTAATTTCGATTTGCTAATTAAATTTCGAGAAAAGAAAAGAACCCACTTCCGAGTGAGATTTCGAAAGGGTGCCTTTTAATGAAATGATTGTCTTATTGGAATTTCATTTCCGCTTTAAGAGAATTGTTAAAAATACTTTTCATTGAATTTGATCCAAATGGCATTCTGTCTCTTCTTTCATTAGTTGAACAAACAAAAGTGCATTGAAGTATTCATCTTGAAATCTTAACGAGTGATCTTTCCAAGCAAGTTTCAAAGCAAAGCCGGGAATGAGAAGCACTCGGCTGAACTGGCTGAAATTACTCTTTTCACTTCTGGAATCATTTGACTTGAAGAGGTGATTAGTGTGAAATAGGCACCCCAACAAAAATCGGCTCGATTGCCTTCTCCCAGAGTTTTGACTTAGGTTTTATCTCAAGACAATGAGAATTGCAAAATGCGTCCTCCAATTGCCGACGGAATTGTAATAAGGTTGAGATTTTTTTGAAACAATCCGTTTTTGGCTTTTTTCCTGATTTGGTTTTCGGTAGCATAGCTTACTTTGTCCATCTAAATATATAAAAGAAGAAACTGACTGACTGACTCACATATCAACGCACAGCCCAAACCACTGGGTCTAGAGATTCCAAATTTGGCACGTAGGTTCCTTATAAGGTGTAGGGGAGCACTAAGAAAGGATTTTTCAAAATTCACCCTCTAAAGGGGTGAAATGGGGGTCCAAAGTTTGTATGGAGGAAACATTATTTATTAAACTAGAGACTTGAAACTTTGCAGGAAGATTACTTATTAGGATACAAAAAAAATTCTTTCAGCGTTTTACAAAATTCCACCCCTAAGGGGGTTAAATAGGGGTGCAAAGTTTGTATTCAAAACTACTGGGACTACAAACTTGAAATTTACACCAGACCTTCCTTTTATGACGTAGGCAAGAGATAAGACGGGATTTTGGAAATTCTATCCCTAAGGGTGTTACATAGGGGTGCAAAATTTGTATGGAAGAAACATTATTTTTTGTACTAGAGACTTGAAACTTTGTAAGGATATTACTGATTAAGATAGAAAAAAAGTACTTTCAGCGTTTTAGAAAATTCTACCCCTAAGGGGGTCAAATAGGGGTGCAATGTTTGTATGGGGTAAACATTATTTATTGAACTAGAGACTTGAAACTTTGTAGGAAGATTACTTTTTAGTCTAAAAAAAAACGTCTTCAGTGTTTTATAAAATTCAACCCCTAAGGGCGTTAAATAGGGGTGTAAAATTTGAATTCAAAACTGCTGTGTCTAGAAACTTGAAATTTACACCAGATTTTCCTTTTATGACGTAGGCAAGGGATAAGACGGGATTTTTGGAAATTCAATCCCAAAGGGTGTTAAATAGGGGTGCAAAATTTGTATGAGAGAAACATTATTTTTTGTACTAGAAACTTGAAACTTTGTAAGGATATTACTTATGAAAATAGAAAAAAAAACTTTCAGCATTTTAGAAAATTCCACCCCTAAGGGGGGCAAAATCAAAATAAAAAAAATCAAAAATATTTTATTCAATATAGGTTCCTACAGAACACTTTTTGAAGGTCAAAGTTCAATACATTTAACAATTGAGCACATGTTAGCTTACAAACATGAATGTTGTTATAACAAGGTCAAAAAAAAAAAAGCATTATCATTAGGTAGTCAGGAATTATATAAAACAAAGTCAAAATTAGAGTATGTCAGTTCACAGCGAGAAATAAATAATATAATAAAAATATTTAAAGTCATTTAAAGGCGTCATTATCATTTTAAAAATCGTTTATCGTGTAGTAGGCCTTGCGACCTAAATGGCTTTTTATAAACAACTTTAACTTATTTAATGACATACCTTGTACATTCTTGGGAATTTTGTTATAAAAACGCACACAATTGCCCATAAAAGAAGAACTCACTTTTTGCAGATGATAACGAGGCACGGCAAGTTTATCCTTATTTCTAGTATTAATTGAGTGACAGTCACTATTTAGTTTAAATAAATGTAGATTTCGTTTTACATACATAACAATTTCAAAAATATATTGAGAAGCAAATGTGAGGATGTTGATTTGCTTGAATTTTTCTCTTAATGAAATGCGAGATCCTAACTGATAAATAGCGCGAATCGCTCTTTTCTGTAATACAAATATGATCTGGATGTCAGCGGCTTTACCCCAAAGCAAAATACCGTAGGTCATCATGCTGTGAAAGTAAGAAAAGTAAACAAGCCTTGCTGTCTCAACATCGGTGAGTTGCCTTATTTTTTTGACTGCATACGCTGCCGAACTAAGCCTATTATCTAACGAAGAAATATGTGATCCCCATTGCAGTTTATGATCCAGTGTAATACCGAGAAAAACTGTGCTATGAGCAAATTCAATGAACTCATCATTAAGTTTAACCTGTTCATTCTTATTGGTATTGACTTTAGAAAGACTGAATTTGATACATTTTGTTTTCTTACTATTTAAAAGTAAATTGTTAGCGGTGAACCATCCTGCAACTGAGTCTAGTGCTGCATTAACTTTATCCAAATTGGTTTCCTTTCTGCTAACTTTAAATATTAACGATGTGTCATCAGCAAACAGCACAATATCGTGTTTGTTTTGTACGTGATAAGGCAAATCGTTAATATAGGCCAAGAAAAGAAATGGACCAAGTATTGAGCCTTGTGGCACTCCTATGGAAATATTACACCCCTTGGATTGTATCCTATTTATTTCCACGTGTTGAGTTCTATTGGATAGGTAAGATTTTATAAGATCAAGTGCACGATGTTTTACCCCATAGTGGCTAAGCTTTAAGATAAGAGTGTCATGGTTTACGCAGTCAAAGGCCTTTGACAGATCGCAAAAAACGCCAATTGCATCCATAGACTTTTCCCAGGCATCGAAAATGGTTCGTAGTAGTTCAACACCAGCATCGGTTGTTGATCGGCCTTTGGTGAATCCAAACTGGTTTGCATGTAGAAGACTATTCAAGTTAAAGTGTGATAACATTTGGTTCAAGATAATCTTTTCAAAAATTTTACTTATTGCTGGGAGTATAGAAATAGGTCGAAAATTAGAAGGGTCTGATTTGGTGCCCGTTTTGTGCACTGGTATTATTTTACTTTGCTTCATTAGGTCTGGGAAAATTCCAACGTCTATGCAACTATTAAATATGTAAGCAAGATATGGTGCTATAGCTACTATTATTGCTTTCAATGCTTTAACTGAAAGGCCCCAAAGATCTTCGGTATTCTTTACCATGAGTGTATTGAAAGCAGTAACAATTTCTTTTGGAGATACGTGCGTAAATTTAAAAATAACTTCGCATTCATCCACACAACTTTTCAAAAGGATTTTAGCAGCAGCGGGAGAGCTATTTAATGACCTTGTCGTTTCAGTAGGTATATTGGTAAAAAAATATTCGAATTCCTGTGCTACTTCAAACTCAGTATTAACTAATTTATTTCCGATCCGAAGGCTATGTTGAGGTCCATTTTTTTTATTTCTGCCAGTCTCACTGTTTATAATTTGCCAACAGGTTTTGATCTTATCTGGGGAACATTTAATTTTATTTGAAATAAACAAGGCCTTAGCCGCAGCACAGACCATTTTAAACGTTTTAGAATAACGCCGAGTATAATCTAAAAAATCAGGGTCATTATTTATATTTTTTAGACCATACAACTCGTATAGACGGTTTCTACTTTTATAAATACCAGGCGTAGCCCAATCACTAAATACAGTTTTTTTTGTTTTTTTTTATGTTTTTAATTTCACGCAAGAGACAAACTCTTCCTCAATGCAACAAAATAGATAGACCAAGAAATAAAGCGTAACCTAGACATAATTCGATAACTGTAATTTTCTTTTTCTATGTTATAAAGTATGGTTAGTTACAGTTAAAATAAAACGAATTAAACATTTTAAGGCTGCGCGTCATTATAAAAAAAACGAAATACTAGATTTTAAACATATTTTGATTTCATAAGTACATCATAATAAATAACTTTGTAAAGGTACCTGTATTATGATATGACGCTTGCATTCCAGTTAAAGAACACTAAATTAAACTAATTCATCAATTGGGACTATCATTAATAAAGAAGGTTCAGTAAGTGACACATTTTCTGGCAAATCTTACCAGAAATAATAGATAACTGTAATTCAACAACTTATTCTGAATAGAATATAATGTATGTTGATAAATTATCAAAAATTAAACTGATTCTCTTTGCGTATATGCAAAATCTCAAATATTGGTCATTTTTGGAAAACCAAAATACATAACTACTTCAAAAGTGTTTAGTTTATGCCATTAATATATTATTAGTACTATAAGAAACAACTTAAGCAAAAAAAAACCACGTTAAACTAATAAATTGATATTTTTTCTTACTTACGTTTCAATATGAACGTTATTTCTTGCACCATAAGGTCGTCATTTCTTTGTGCCTCAACTCCCGACCGTGCTGTCGCGAGTCGTGGCTCGCGAGCGATTCTAGTACCTATTCATCTCGGCAACCTATCAATTTCAAAATAATTTTCCTAGAAAGTTTTTATAAATTTCTACATTCGAGATTTTTTTCATATTTTTAAAACTTATGGTTCAAAAGTTAGAGGGGGGGGGGAACACATTTTTTTAAAATTCTGGAGCGATTATATTAGCGTGTATTTTCAATTTGTTAAGCGTGCCATTAACATGTTTAATTTTGATGAAAACATGATTATAGTACACAAAAAGCTATCATTAAACAAAAATTTCACGGTTACGAGTTTTAACTACTGAGAAATATAGTATTATTGAAACCGTTAATTTAAATGTTTAATTTTAGACTTAAATATCTAAAAAGACGCAATATAGCCTAAACAGATACAAAAATCATGGTTATTATTTTGGCTTATCTAGATATTGAGGTCAGATGAAAACTCTGAAAAATAACGTAGATGCAAATGTTGTTTCAGATTAATTTTGCTATTAAGTTATCGCATTCGAATGCACCACAAAATTATACTAACAAGGTATTTGGTTACCTATTTTCCTTTTAGGGCAAAGTTAGGAAGTGTACGATATTCATGTTTTTTTTTAAATACAGTTACGACCGCGGATTTTTTACATAATATATCTAATTTATATTTGGTACTTAATAATAATATCCAATAAAATAATAAAAACAACGAGTTATCGAATTATGTCTAGGTTACGCTTTATTTCTTGGTCTAAGAGTAGAATACATTAAGTTCGGGTTTTCATGCGTACACGGTAATGATGAAAGGCGCTCGGTCACGCATTTATTGAACTGGTCTAAGCGATACATCGTGAGGGGTCTAAAAACTACGTTACTCTGTACGTTATCGGCTTTCCCAGGGAATTCAAATAGGGGTGCAATGTTTGTATGGGGTAAACATTATTTATTGAACTAGACACTTGAAACTTTGTAGGAAGACTACTTCTTAGTATTAAAAAAAACAACTTCAGCGTTTTATAACATTCAACCCCTAAGGGGGTTAAATAGGGGTGCAAAGTTTGAATTAAAAACTACTGGGTCTAGAAACTTGAAATTTACACCAGATTTTTCTTTTATGATGTAGGCAAGGAATAAGACGGGATTTTTGGAAATTATATCCCTAAGGGTGTTAAATAGAGGTGCAAAGTTTGTATAGGAGAAACTTATTTTTTTTGTACTAGAGACTTGAAACTTTGTTGGGATATTACTTATTAAGATACAAAATAAGTTCTTTCAGCGTTTTAGTAAATTCTACCCCTAAGGGGGTTAAAATAGGGATGCAGTGTTTGTATGGGGGAAACATTATTTATTGAACTAGAGACTTAAAACTTTGTAGGATGATTACCTATTGATACAAAAAAGTGCTTTCAGCGTTTTATAAAATTCTACCCCTAAGGGGGTTAAATAGGGGTTCAAAGTTTGAATTCAAAACTACTGGGTCTAGAAACTTGAAATTTACACCAGATTTTCCTTTTATGACGTAGGCAAGGTATAGGACGGGATTTTTGGAAATTCTATCCCTAAGGGTGTTAAATAGAGGTGCAAAGTTTGTATAGGAGAAACATTACTTTTTTGTACTAGAAACTTGAAACTTTGTTGGGATATTACTTATTAAGATACAAAATAAGTTCTTTCAGCGTTTTAGGAAATTCTACCCCTAAGGGGGTCTAATAGGGGTGCAATGTTTGTATGAGGTAAACATTATTTATTGAACTACAGACTTGAAACTTTGTAGGAAGATTACTTATTAAGATACAAAAAAAATGTCTTAAGCGTTTTTAAAATTCCACCCCCAAGGAGATTAAATAGGGGTGCAAACTTTGTATTCAAAACTACTGGGACTACAAACTTGAAATTTACACCACAACTTTCTTTTATGACGTAAGCAGAGGATAAAACGGGATTTTTGTAAATTCTATCACTAAGGGGGTGAAATGGGGGTCTAAAGTTTGTATGGGGGAAACATTATTTATTGAACTAGAGACTTGAAACTTTGTAGAAATATTATTATTAAGATACAAAAACAGCACTTTGAGCATTTTATAAGATTCTACTCCTAAGGGGATTAAATAGGGGTGCAAAATTTGTATTCAACACTACTGGGTCTAGGAACTTGAAATTTACACCAGAACTTCATTCTATGACGTAGGAAAGGCATAAGACGGGATTTTTGGAAATTCTATCCCTTAGGGGGTTAAGTAGGGGTGCAAAGTATGTATGAGAGAAAAATATTTTTTGTATTAGACTTGAATCTTTGTAGGAATATTATTATTAAGATACATAAAAGGTACTTTCAGCGATTTATTAAATTATTCCCCTAAGGGGGTTAAATAGGGATGCAATGTTTGTAGGGCGAAAATATTATTTATTGTACTAGACTTGAAATTTGTAGGAAGATTAGTTATTAAAATACAAAAAAAGTAATTTCAGCGTTTTATGAAATTCTACTCCTAAGGAGGTTAAATGAGGGTCCAAAGTTTGTATAAGGGAAACTTTTATTTTTAGCTACGACGTACTTAAAACTTTGTGGACAGATTACTTATTAATTTACAAATAAAGTGCTTTCAGCGTTTTGGAAATAACAACAACGATTTGACATTCCAACGTGGCGTCTAAATATCAATACGGGCGTTGTTATTACGGTTTTTTGGGACGTTAATAACGAAAATCGCATAGATTTTGAAATGTAATGTTGTGGACATGAAAATTTATGAAAAATATTGTGCCAAATTGCAATTCAATCGGTCCAGTTTTTTTCGTAGCAAATCGGTTGTAACAGACGGACTGACAGACAACCACACGTGATCATATAAATAGGGTTCTATTTTTGCTTTTGAGGTATGGAACGAGACCCGCGTATTATAGGTTTTAAAGTTTGTATTTGGTGCCATCTCGAACGTCAGCAATCGGTACCTAGGCGAGTGCGGGCGGCGCGGCGGGACGGGTGGGTAGGAGACATTGGGAAAGTGCCTGCATCCGTAATAAGTACATTCAAGGTGCTGCACGAAGATCTGCTTACTTTTTATAAGTTAAGCAATTTGGCCGCTGTTAAGAGTCCGTATATAGCCGTTTGCTGAATTCGCTAAACTTTTTGAGGTCATATCTCATTAAATATTCGTTTTCCTAAAGATTTTATTGTGTAATATGAAAGATCATTCCAATTCAAGTTGAATAAGCGGAAAAATTGTTTACATTTAGCTCTCAATTTACCATATTTTGGCTCAGTCCAACCGCTGTTTTCTCAATTTTCGCTCGGAGACGTGTAAAACGACGTGGATTTGAAGAACTATTTGATTTCTAACCGACATGAAACAAATAAAGCCATATTGGAATGATAGTCTTCTTAGGAATAAGCGGAAAACATTTTATAAGTTACGTATTAAATAGTTGAGTAAAACCGTATTTCCAACCAACAACTTTTGAGTAAAAACACACGAAGAATCGCCAGTATTTTTGGCCATTTAGCTCATTATTTCAAAAATATGAAGCCATAATAAGAAACTCTAGTTTAAGCGCTATTCGTACAAACAAAAATATATTTATGTGTAGAAGTAAATTTAAGCATAAAAAATATTTGAAATCACACTAAATTTCGTAATAAAACACCGTGCACGGCGCTCGATTCGGCAGTACCGACTTAGCCGTTGTCCGGGTCGGACTTGTACGTCGTGTAATTGTGGCTATTCACGAAGGCTACCCCTCGACTAAAATATTATTTTGATCTCCGGCTAGACATAGTTGTTACCAACGTCGGGGTCAAACTATACTAGTGAGACATTCGTGAGGCTAATCGAGACAACTTACGAATTGTATAGCTCCCATGTCAATTATTTTACGAGTGATCGTGATACTTGCTGAATTTTTATAAACTTTTATTTAGTTCACCTATCCGTTGTCTGTAATTAAATCTAGCAAGTTAAATTTGATCCACTTCCCGGTTTCCGATTGAGCTGAAATTTTGCATGCGTGTATAAATTGGATGCCAATGTAATATTATTATGACATAAAGCTGATCTGATGATGAAGCTGGAAGGTGGTCATAGGAACTCCGTAATTAAACGACGCAACCCTATCAAGTTTGGGCTCGTTTAATTCGTCTTGACGAGTACTTTGGTATTATATGGTAACCAGGGTCTGATGATGGACCTGGAAGGTAGCCATAGGAACTCCGTAATTAAACGACGCAACCCTATCGAGTTTGGGCTCGATTAATTCGTATTGACGAGTACTTTGGTAACCAGGGTCTGACGATGGAGCTGGAAGGTGGTCATAGGAAGTCCGTAATTAAACGACGCAACCCCATCGAATTTGGGCTCGTTTAATTCGTCTTGACGAGTACTTTGGTACTATATGGTAACCAGGGTCTGATGATGGAGCTGGAAGGTAGCCATAGGAACTCCGTAATTAAACGACGCAACCTCATCGTGTTTGGGCTCGATTAATTCGTCTTGACGAGTACTTTGGTAACCAGGGTCTGATGATGGACCTGGAAGGTAGCCATAGGAACTCCGTAATTAAACGACGCAACCCCATGCCCCATCGAGTTTAGGCTTGATTAATTCGTCTTGACGGGTACTTTGGTAACCAGGGTCTGACGATGGAGCTGGAAGGTGGTCATGGGAACTCCGTAATTAAACGACGCAACCCCATCAAGTTTGGGGTCGTGTAATTCGTCTTGACGAGTACTTTGGTTCTATATGGTAACCAGGGTCTGATAATTGAGCTGGAAGGTAGCCATGGAACTCCGTAATTAAAAGACGCAGCCCCATCGACTTTGGGCTTGTTTGAAATATCTATATGATATGGCGTGAATATGCAACTCCAACAAATATAGGAAAAATTAAAAAATCTAATAAGTAAAAATTTAATTAAAGGAGAAAAACTTGTTATAAAACAAGCTTTTATTATTTGTTAATTAGTTATTGTTATTAGTTACATCAGTCCACTTTGTGGGTGGTCCAAGGTCCAACGGCCATCACTTTTTCATTTGTAACATTCACAAGTACTTACAAACCACCGACATAATATGCAGGGTTGAACGAATAGCTATTAACCTTACTCAAGTAAAAATAAACTGTGTAAACATTTCTTAATTACCTAGTATTTTATTTGAACACCTACACTAAAACCAAGAAACGAATAAGTCAGGTAAAAACTATTCACCTAGAATTTGATAACCTGGAAACTGAAAAGAAAACTCTAACATTACTGTAATACAGTCTACAACTCACAGAGCCACTAGTAAATAATATAAATAACCTAAGTTTTAAGATGAATACAGATAAATAATAATAAATATTGGGGACAATCTTACACAAATCGACCTAATCCCAAACTAAGTACCTAAAGCTTTTACTATGGGTACTAAACGACTATATACATACTTATATAGATAAATAAATACTCAAATAGAAAAAAAACCAATATCCATGACTCAGGGAGAAATAAATGCGCATACCGAGACTCGAACCCAGAACCTCCAGCTTCGTAAGCAGGGTCACTACCAACTAGGCTAAAGCGGTCGTCAAACAAGTACTTAAATAAATTCTGTATTGGTACTAATTACATACATACATTTATAATGAACGATACTGTTCTAAGTTACCTGATATTTTATTTAAATACATATACATAAAAAGATTAAGAAACGAAAAGTCAGATAAAACGGTTAAAGTATCAAAACTTTTCTACGCCGACCTAGCAGCCTCGCTCGACCCCACCACGACACCTGCGCTGGCGCGCTCGGGAGACGGGTAATATACCTACAATCGAACTTTTGCCGGGCCGACACGGACTCTTAAATTAAAACAAATTTTCGGGTATTTATGTTAAATACTGGTTCGAAAAGCATGGAAAAAAAATCTTAGGAAACAAGCCTATAGCACAATGTCCAGGCCACAAATTTGACTTGAAATTCGTGGAGATATTTTGGTATTTCAACATTATCATGAACATAAAGTAGCTTTTATTCCAGAGGACTGATTGTCATTAATCATTATTGTAAATTTTATAACAAAAATACGTACATACATACATACATTCACGCCTTTATTCCCAAAAGGGGTAGGCAGAGCACATGAACTTTATGTCGCCACTTTTAGCATAAATGTGGGTATAAAAGACCGAAATAATGTGATATTGCTTAGGTTGTTAGCCCATCGCCCACAACACACTTCAACCCTGCTCTCTTAATGACTTTTACGACACACATGGGAAGAAAGGGGGTGGTGAAATTCTAACCCGACACCACACGGGCATAAAAACCATAATGGGTTATGACGAAGGGTTATTCATAGGGGAAGTTAGTAGTAGTAAGTTAGTAAGCGGCGTAGCAATTCAACAATTATTGGAAAATTACTCTTACTACGCGGGCGAAGCCGCGGGCAAAAGCTAGTGCTTTATAATCCAAATCAATTATTTATTCAGCAAATAGGGCACAAGGACACTTTTGAAAAGTACCTATTGAGGATAAGTCTGTGTTAAGTCTGTTATTAAGACTGACTACTAAAAGTAATTACCATATTTTGAACAAGAAAAGCCTAGGCACTAACAAACGCGGCCAAATATGTACATACTCCTTTACAAAGCCGTGCCAACTTTGTTGAATAGAGCTCAAACACCAATAGGATTTTTTTATACGAAGCCTTGATTTCCGCCGGGACGTGGTTAAGCGAGTTCCAGACAGAAGGGTTTGTATGGCCTCAATGTTTGTATATAGTTGTTGCAAAAGCTAGGCTCAGTAGCCTAATACCCCTAGACAGACCCAGACCTAGCAGTCAAAATATGTTACCATTTACCTTCATGCTTATGTTGTTGTTTCCTTTCAGTTTTACAAAATGTTCATTTAGCGAGTAGATCCTTTATAACAAACCAATAACATATGATAACTTCGCCATGTCACACGACACGTGCGCATATTTCTACATTTCCTCGGCTTCAACAATGGGGATAATCGGAAACTATCAAATAAAAAAGAAATAAAAGAAATATCAGAGAAATATAAAGAAATAATATATAATATACAAATCTGTTCATTAATGAAGGAGTTAAGAGCTAACAAAAAAACAACCGATCGTGAGGACCCTTTTAAGTCGGTTATACAAACTTATGTAGGTACCCACCGCCATACATTCTGGAACATAGTATTTATAAAATAACAAGATTACCGTTGAATACATTGTATTCTAAACAAATGTAAGACTTTGGAATAGAATCGTCGGTGGAAACAATCCCAAATGTAACAAGATGTTTCGTGGGTCGTTGTCGCCCTAGTCACGTCGGCACGGAGCCCGCTGTAAAACTGTATGATTGTACACGCCACAATACGCAGCTGGTTCGGAAAGCTGTCGGCAAACAAACTCATAATGCAACATTATTGCCGTAATATTTGGCAATTTGCAAAACCCCCGGAACACCGTTTGTCAACTCGCGACGTACGTGTGACATCGTGTTTGCGTGTATTGAAGCAATATTTTGATAGGGACCTCAAACAGAACCCGCACTTGTAACAGCAATGGATATTATTCTGTAGTTATTGTTGCCATACAAATAATCGAGCTTTTCGGCGATCAATGGCGGAAGGTAAATAAGCTATAAGCACATGAGTAAAGAAACGGAATAGAGACTAAGCTTCATACAACCGCGCTGTGATAGGTACACTATTACAAGCGCGACGCGCGTGTGTGCGTGAGCACCTCGTCTTCGTCACGTTCGCGGCGAAACCGGTTTCTACTGGCTCACCAGGTGCTCAAGCACAGGGTGTAAGAGTCGCGCTTCATTAACTACCAACATACGTACCTATGTCTAATTTTATATACTTATCTTTAATGTGTTAGATTTTTTTTTTAAACTAGGTGGTGCAAAAAGGTTATTGACCGTGTTAGGTATCGATTTTGGTTGTTTTTTGTAAGTAGTAAAGTGCACATAATGAATAGGTACGTGTTTATCTCGTAAATGGTGTATTATTATGGTAATAGCAAAAATAGGTGTAGTATAAGTGGCAATTCGACCAAACCGGAATAGAGTTTATGCCGAGACTAGCCCATACAATTTTGACGTTTGAATTTGAACTCAAACTAAGTAAGTCCTTATTCCTTCTTGGATAAATAAAAAAATAAAAATAAAAACATAAGCACCAAAGAGTTAAGTAATTTGTAATCAATAAATAGTAAAAGACTAATCATTATCGTGTTTGTTTCGTTTTATCCGCCTGCGCCAACCCTACCAGATTAGGTTATACATTTTGCGTGCTCTTTAGAAGCTTAGTCTCTGTTCCGTTTCTTTACTCATGTGCAATAAGCAAACAATTAATGTTCCATCCGATCCAATTTCATTATGTTTGGTGATATGCGTTACGAGTTCCAACTTGATTTTGATTCACACAAAACATGAACATCGTGATTATACTTTATGATCAATCACCGTGGAGCATAACTATAATAAAATGCTGCCAACTATCGATGACACAATTTTTACCACCCGACTGCCGACGCAAAGGAGGGTAACGTGTTTACCAGTCTATGTAGATATGTTTGTTTGTTACTATGTGGCACTCTAGAGATCCAAAGCGTGGATATTAATGAGTCATACGCCATATTGTAAAAAAAAAACCGGCCAAGTGGGTGTCGGGCCACGCGGCGTGTAGGGTTTTGTAGTTGCGGTTGCGTCACGCGAATTTGTACGTTAATGTTAAAATGATTGTCGAGAACCCATAACATTTTTCAACAAGCTATCTAACGATCCCCCAACTCAATTAAATTACTAAGAAAAATAATTACATCCCCACTTTGTGTGTATTTACCCTAAAAAAATGATTTGATTGATTTACCAAGCCGAATCACAGCTTTTTAGTGGGATGGATCACTGAGCTAAGGCGCAGACGGACATGGACGGAAACTATAAGGGTTCCTTGTTAACTAGTGAATCCTAAAAAAGAAAGAAAACGGCAGTCGACGTTGTAAGACATGTGGGGTATCGCTGAATAAGTTTTTCTCATATTTTTTACTTAAAATAACCGTTTAGGATTTATTTTATAACGATTTAAAGTTGGCAAAACAACAATTTTCGCATAAATATCCAAAACCTTACTTACTGATTACAGATCAAACAACTCAATGGATTTTGGCATTGAGGTGTCGTTGGATTCCTCATAACCATGGAAGCGACATAGGCTTATGATACATATGTGAAAAAATCGGTTGGGTTTTTTAAAAATATTTTGAATTCACTTAGTCCCGCAGGTAGTGATATTAATTATTGCAACCATCACAGGCTTCCTGTATTTTGTGCCATTTAAAAGTGAATTATATCATGAATTGACGACGTACGTACACTAACGAGGGCTCAACATACACGAGCAGGTTTAATGAGAGCACCCATAGAGCGAGCCTCTTTCCATTTAGTAGACCAAAAAGTATTTAGATACGTACGTAACGATTGTATATCGTCTCGAGGGCCTTTAATCAAAATATTTGAATAGCTCAAATCATTTTTTGACATCTCAATAATGTGCAGACGGAGGCGCCCATTACTGCTTGTTATTAAGGTGGACTTCCGACCAGCGCGGCTCCGGCGTCACTAACACAGCGACAGTGACGCGGCGATAGGGCGATAGTACTGTACAGTACGGAAATTTATCAAATCAAATCAAAATCAAATCAAAACATTTATTCGTGACGAACACAACACAGATAATAAAAGAAAGAAAGAAAAAAAAAACTCATTATCTTTGCCACGTAATGGACCCAGCTCAGCATGTTGCTAGCTTTGCAGCCAGCGCTGGTCTTCCGCAGGGTCCATTTGGTGAGGACACGGAAAGTAAACAAACAAAAACAACAAAAATTTTAAATAAAAAATAAAAGGAAACACACACTCAAATAAAATTCAAACATAAAACTTACAAAAAAGGAGTAAACAGCTTTTTTAAGAAATTTATGAGGGAACGTTCGAGCGCGCGTCACTTTCGCAGCGACAGTGGCGCCGCGTCAGTGACGCGCGGCCGTAGCGGCTGTGCAATGCTCGCGCGTGGCTCGCTGCGATCGCACCTGGTTTTTTTTTTAGGTTATTTTGGAGTAGAATATCTAAAAAATTGACGATAATAGCGTATTTTCGAATGAGCAAGACAAGGCACTAAATGTAGTGTCCCAACATACAATTTTGTACGGTTTAAGCGAAACGGGCTACAAAAACCTTCCCTCCCTGCGACTTTTGAAAATTGGGTTTGTTGGGCTTCACTCCATACTATAGTAGTAAAGAAGCAAAAGATCATCCTCTTCTTCTTTTAGTAACATTTTTTAATTGATCGGTTCATTCATATATATCAACTTAACCGCACAACCATCAGGTATGGACTAATAACTGTAACTGTAACTGACGCCGGAGTCACGCTGCCCGGAAGCCAATCTGCGTCTGTTGTATATGTACTGTTTTCACCAAACGGACCTGGCCGCAGCGCATTCTATTACATACATGCAAAGGAATTTGAACCGTCTATACAGCAGATGCAATTCATGTGTTTTAGTAGTAGCTAAGTAAGTTAGGTGCATTATATACCTGTGAAAAATGAGCGCGGTCTCGCTAACGAACTGTTCCGTCATTCAGTTTGGCGAGTAAATTTGAGATTGAATATGTGTTATGTAACTTCGTGAAAATAAACTAAAAAAATTTTTTTGATTACATTCCCCACCAACCGCGTCGGTAGCTGCCGCCTCGCAATCGATGCGCGATGCATTCAAATATGAAATGTAATTTCTATTTATACTGCTCGAATTCCTTTGCATTTAATAGAATGCGCTCCGGCCCGGCCCGTCCGGTGAGAATCGTACATAGGACGCTGCGGCTGTTGCGATAGAGCCGCGCTGGTCGGAAGTCCACCTTTATTGCGCGCGCACGCACGCGCTTAAGAGGGTACGCGCGCGTGTAAGAACACTCTCCTGTTACACTAAACTGAGCTCATGAACTTTCTACTCGTAGCAGTTTCTGGATGTGACTTGTTTGTGACAGGGATAGCAAGGCTGATGACGGAATGGAAGCGAGGGCTTGAGATGAAGTAAAAATAGGGGTACCTATCCTGTAGACTACCCTAGTTCTAATTTAGATATTAAGTAATTAGCTCTATATATTATCGAATCTTTGTAACGCTTTGGCATTTGTTGTAGTTGAGTTACATTTCTTATGATTCAAATAATGATGTAAAAATGAGACTTACCTAAAAGTTATTCAATTACCTATCCTGCTGATTGAGCAATAGTTTCATCCGTCACTATTCTAAAATAATATCTGGTTACGCTCGACGAGTGTCGAAGACGTGGAAAATTTAAAATAATATAAAGTTGAAGGACCTTGCGCATCTACACTAGGCAGATGATCGAATCGTGAGGTTGCAATATCTAAATCTTTGTATTTTTACCGCGATTTTACAGCAATACGCGATTATTACCTACGCACACAATTAGGAATACAGGATAAAATAAGGAGTTTCGCATGGTAATTGAAAGTACCTTCAGTTAAGTTCTTCATTCTTCGACCAGCTTCTTCGGAGTACCCTGGCCAGGGTTATAAGTCACAGCTTCTTCAATCACGTTGGCTATATTTTAGTATGTCACAAAGTGTCCAAAATGCACTGATGAAAGATGCTAGTTCATCAAATAATAAAATTCACAAAAAAGGGCGAGAGTGCGCGCGCGCGTGCGCTACATCTCGACGCGGAAGGACGCGAAGTGAGTACTCTTTCACACGTCCAATTTACTTATCCCTTGCTTAGCTCACTTCGTTAATGAGAGCACACCCTAGTTGCACTTTTTTAACACACACAGCGCGTCATGCGAGGGAAAGGAATGGATACAAAAGGTATAATGTGTGCGTAGATAACCAAATTCGATCAACACGGGTCGCAAGGTGTCGGTACAGTATGGATTAGAAGAATAATAAGAAATCTGCGCAAACAATATCTGTTAATAAAACGTGCCGAGGTGTTTCGAGATTCGTGTGACCCAGTTTTGTGATATACAAGTTTGCCTCATTTTTCTTTAAGTCGTAATATAAAGTACTTAGTTCAAAATTGTCAGCGCATTAGCGAGGGAATATCAATCTTTCACAAGTGGCGGGCGAGCCGGTACCTCCTCACTTACGAGGAATTTTAGACGTTGCTTTTATAACTTGCCAAAAGTATTTAATGTGAAAAATCGGAAAAAAATTGGTACAAAACGAACGTTCCTATTCATATCAAAGAGCGTCGTTTATGAGTTTAATGAAAGAATCCTTTGAAATGGCTGATTCTAGTAAGAAATGTTGGTAAACGAATGACTTACCCCTACCACGGAATAAATCATACCACTTACACGAACAGGCCGTATCATGGTCGGCCTTATCACGCGACAAGTGACAAGATAGAGAGTCTGTCACTGGCTGGCATCGTTTGATAGAACAAGACTGATGCTCTATTGACTTATTGCGTGATGAGTCCAACCATGGTACGGGGCCAGAAGGACCTCGGTAGATCAAAACCGATATTTGACAGCTGCTAAAGTCAAGTTATGGCATCCCGCTTACACGCGCTCGCCGCATAACACGAACTCCTTTGTTCCTAGCGCAATCAGATGTGTCGACACCTCCGAGGTGTGCGAAAGCCGAGATTAGGTGATACGGCAAGAGGAACTGTCTTTAATCATTTGATACAGAGAACAAATACAAAGAAAACTAGACTTTGAAGAAAAGAGAAGTCCGCTAGTCAGGATTGTTTATGTGTATCAAGTGATGAATTATTTTTGCCGTGGTAACTTCGACGTTAAATTAATATGTATAAAAAATATTCAATAAAACTTTATATTAAATACGCCGGATTGAGGATAAGGCAGGAACACTGTAGTGATTACATTATTTTCCACTATTTACTAGGAAATAGTTATTTTACCTTTGCTTTACAAGACAAGACGGTTATCACCCAAGTTCGCAAAGCAAAAGGGCGTCATACGAGCCTTGTGTTGAAGTAATATCTTATTAATAGAGTCTGGCAAACGAAAGCGTGACCTGGACTTTTTTAAAAGTGGCAACATTATAATCTGTCAAAGGCACGTCAAATTCTTTGGTTAGAGTTTTCAGTATTTTGTTTACACAATTATTTTGCATTAATAATTGCCGTAATATGGGTAAAACAATAAATAGTAATGTGCGAAAGCTGCTACATACTATGATCAGTAAGTTCAAGCAAAAACAAGTGGAGAAAGAAGTTCTTTTCCAAGAGAAACAACAATGTTTAGATGCGATGTTGGATTTTTTAGGTTAGTACGAGTATGACTGTGTAATCTTAATCCTTGTCGGCTGATTATTTGTTATAATAATATTGACGATAATGATGATAGGTTTCTTATGTTTACAGATAATCTTGAAAATATTCAAGGAATCCGTAAATAAAAAAAATAGTAATACCACATGTAACTTTTTTGAATTTGCCGCGTTTCTAAGGTCACGCTTTCGTTTGCCAGACTATATAATCATGATATCTAATGGCGTCCTTTATACAGATGTTCCGATGAAATTCCCCGTGCTCACTTTTTGTTATTTTAAAGTACTATTAGCAAGAAACGGGTGTCTGCTTCGACAAAGAAAGACTAGGTACAATATGGTACAACGTTAATCTCGTTATTTTGATGTGAACAATGTAAAGGAAAATCTTAATCCATGATTAGCGTTAAAGAAAAAACACGTCAGCCTAGTTGATAGTAACCCTGTCTACAAAGTTGGCGGTTAACGTCAGTCCCCCGGATTTCAATCCCGGTAAGCGATTTTATTGTATGTATTTATATACGTATAAGTATTGTTGTATGGGACCCATAGTAAAAGCTTTACTTAGTTTAGGGCTAGGTCCGATCTGTGTAAGATTCAATATTTATTTATTTAACCTAGTTACTGGAAACCCGACGCCCCCGCAACTGTTCTGAGAAACATTTACGTAACAAGATTTAATATTTCGTACGTATAACCCAAATTAGACAAACGAATCTGCGGCGAAGCTTTACAAAACGAGGCCGCCCTTTTGTGCTGTTTTTTTCAAGAATTTCATAACTATACATTTCGTTTGGAATAATACCACGCCGTCAAGAAGTCGTTTAGTTAAAGCTGTAATAATGTTACGCTGCATAATCCGCCGTTTTGGTAACCGCGCTTACGTCGAGCTCGGGAATTTTCCGCGTCATTAACCCCCGCTTGCCATAGCCCGGATAACAAAACAAACCTACCCCGGCTTTGTTCCATAGATAGTCGCAGCTAATACACCTGTTTCTCTTTGAAGAATGCCGCTAGAGCGTTCAAAAATATGGATGCGAGAATTGCGCTCACGATTAAGAGCCCTATCACATTTAAGCTCTACGCTAGTTCGGGGATTTTGTGCGCCGTTGCCGCTGCACCAATTAATTTGAACAAAATATGCCATATGGGAGTGACAATACATGTATTGTATTGTTATGTAATAAAATTGATCTCGTAAATCTCAATATAGTAGTATTAATATAAGTATAAAGAAAGTATAAGAAACATTCCTGTAGTAAATTCATAATAAGTATATAGTATTATAACATAAATTGGTTCTGGCGCTTGGCCGGCAGCTACCGCGGCATGCTCGCTTCGCTCGTCGTCGTACCTACACCTACCTGCCTTAGAATAGAATAGGTAGGTTGTGTTGTCTGTTATGTGAGGACATTCTAAAACCTAAAAGTTGATTTTTAGGCTAGGATGGATAATAATGTAATAGGGGTGTCATGATTGGCTTCCTACTTACTTCCTAAACAAACACCTGTTTCAAATGGGTATGAAACAAGTTACATAACTTGCAGGTTCTGCCAGGAGACAGAGGGAACAGCAATGCACAATTGCACATTCTCTGCTCCTGCGGAACACTCCCCTGCGGATACACAAGTATCTACCTAGGGTGACACATTGTGCACCCAGAAGAGGTACAACATATCACCGCCCAAAGCATCTGGAATTTCATAAAGGCAAAGGGCCTTAAAGGGTCGAACACACAGCACCGTCGCGGGCGCGCGGCACGACCACGACGGGCGCGCCGCGCGATATTTCCCTACAAACCGCCAGCGCGGTCAAACAGGCTGCGCCCCGTCGGCAACGCGCTCCGCCAGCAACCCGCCGCGCCCGTGGCGGTCGCGCGGCGTGTCAGTGTGACGCCAGACAGCGCAGCGCGCGGTGCGTACGTAGTGCTGGCGGGTTGATGGCGCGACGCCAGCGCGATGCGCGCGCACGATGCCGGCTGGTTGATGGCGCGATGCGCGCGTGCTCTGTGTGACCGGCCGTCCCCCGCGCATCACGCGCTCGTCAAGCGCCGCTACCGCCCCGCTGGCAGTCTGTTCGGCCGTTACCGATGAAATCTAAAAAATAAAGGGGCTGCCACAATAGATCACCTGCTGGTCCAAACGGCATATAAAGGCCCACAAAACAACAATAATAGTAAAAAAAAACTTCCTAAACACTTTTAGACTTATCCGTGTGCTGATTCAGAATTACCCAATACATGTATAGAGCTATATAATTTTATTGTAGTTTATCAACACGACAAATGATTTCTTAACATAAGGTATTTACCAAACAATGCATTTTATTAAATGTTCTTTTACCATACGTTACTTTGCCAATTTTCACGAATAATAAATGAGTAATTTGTGACATAATGATTTCTAATGTAATGTTTTTTCAAGTTAACAATTTCTTTAATAAGCCGTTTTAAAAATGTTGTGGTGTTTTTAAAATGAATATTTATGAAACGTTTTTTTTATGAAATTATTGGATATGGCAAGCTGCCATACAGAGCCGTAGTATTGACGTTATCATTCGTAAGTAAATGAACCTTCTGTACCAAACTTTACAATTTGATATTTCTGAATGAAATATACAATTTAGGGAGAAATGTAAATACACGTGTCCCTTAAAAAAGTATTTACTAGCGAACTAAATCATAAATTGGCCCACTTGAAAAAAAATGCCATTTGCGCTTTCATGCATTTTTAAATCGCTTTTTACATGTTCATATCAGTAAAACGGAACGCAAGCCAATTATTAAAATACTTTATTAGTAGTCGGGTCAATATCTTATTTTTGTATTTCATCTACCTTTAATGGAGTGCAAGACACGGAAAGTAACAACCCAACATTAGCCTTATGTATAATAAATGAAAATAATAACACTTCAGAAGATTGATAGCGCAGCAAATGACGTCATTTTTATTAAGACAAGAAATAAATTATCTTGATGAGCGGGCCACAGAAATAAAATGGCCGCGATATATGAAATTGAAGATTATTATCTCGAAACTCGCAATTACTTTTATGTTACTTGATTCAACGCATTTCTATTTTCCAGGGTTGAATGTACCACTAGGTGATACCTATTATGTTGCCTCAATACATTATTACGCATGGATGATATATATAATTCAAAGCTACCACGGATTTTACTAAAGCACATAACAGGTCAAAAATTACATTATTAACCCTTTTATTTTTATAAACAAATGTTTACTTGTAGCATGATTTATTATTTAGAAAAGCTCAATATTTACCTCAGCCGGAAAACCTCGCATTACCTATACTATATTCTCGCATAACACTTCACATAATACGTCACAAATAGCATTGACATTGGCCAACATCAACACCCAATATTCGCATGTGAAACAAGCTCAAACACATAAATCAAATTCTTCGAAAATATGTACCTTGGTCTTATTGCATATCATTGCACATCACACACATTCGATGTCAGTGGAGCAGAATTTAACATTTCATTACAAACATGGGCCGCTGTTAGGTTGTTATGTAAATCCATACTAATATTATAAATGGGAAAGTGTATATGTGTGTTTGTTTGTCCGTCTTTCACGCCAAAACGGAGCGACGAATTGACGTGATATTTTATATGGAGATAGTTGAAGGGATGGAGAGTGACATAGGATAGTTTGTATCCCGGAAATCATCCCCAAAGGGGGTGAAATGGGGGGGGGGTGTTAAAGTTTGCATGGAGCTGCGATATAAACGAGTTCCACGCGGACGGAGTCGCGGTCAGAAGCTAGTACTTAAATAAAACACAATAATTACAATGCAGTTTGTGGCCGTCTGGGTTTCATTCTGAAATAGCATTCATTTGAAGCAAAATTAAGTAAGTACTGATGGTTGCCAAACACAGCCATAATAAGTATACCTATGGTTTTTCAATGACAACTGAAGTCTCGGGTGTTATCAGCTTTTGTTTAGAGTCTGGTATCAAATTTCGATCATCTGGATTAAAACATGGGATATAATCTCCTAAAATCAATCACTCAAGGTCACAAAACTAATTTTATTACAGGAGTATTTAGCGTCTACGTTTCATGTGTATGAAGCGTCTACGTTTCATGTGCATGAAATCTATTCTTTTCAGCAGTAAATTTAACTATATTAGGACTCTTGACACGGAGCTGTTACTAGCAAACTTGAAATCTAATTTATTCGTTGTTGCATTATCAAACCAAGTGTTGAAATACATCATTCATCCGTTCCTCTAGAATAGCAAAAGCTACGTCGTCTGGCAGGTTGACCCAGAAAGCGCAGTTTCGGCATGAAATATGTTTAGCCATCAAATTTGAATAAAACAAGCTCAGGCGAATAGAGGAGCTGCAAATAAATTAACATGCCTTCACTGGGATTGCTTGTCAAACGGAAGTCTGACATTACATTTTGCAAATGGAAACGTATGTACAGCTCCATTAAATTTGTATTTAAACAACACATTGGGTTCGGGAACCATTTAAAGGCTCTTATAATGATATTAAACTATGAAGTAATGTTAATTGATTGAAAACTTATGGGATAAACATGTTAAGCCAAGGTCATGGCCAATTTATATTTCTAGGCTCATCACACGAGAATTTCAAGTTATGCGGATTGTTACATTTAGAATTCGCGATACTTAACTTTAGATCATGTATAGGGTGCTGCTTACTGATGAGTTGTGTCACTTTTAAATCCACATGAATGGAAGGGAAGTAAATTAAAAGAAATATAAATTATGTGTCTTTACTGTTTTCCCCCTAAATACTTATATATTGAGCTATGAAGTAGGCCTTAACTAGAGATGGAATGTATTCCCTGATACTAAATTCAATCTTCTTGTAGGTACCAATTGATAACGCCCACACTTGCCTGCCAACATAATGAATTTTGTACAAGCAATTCAGTTATAAAATTATGTCGGTACGTTAGCTGTCTACAATTAAGGGAACGCGTGATCACTGAATTCAATGTTGAATTGTTTAGTTTCTGTTGATAGTTGGCTTACTTATTCATGCGCTCTTGAAAATCTAATGATAGGTATATTGTAGCTATCTGTGGCAAATCTGTATCATCTCCTGCAACATTTGAAATTCGAGAGATATGTGGGTACGAGCATTATGTCACATATATCAATATTAAAGCAATTGATTCCAGCGTGTTTAATTTATAGTGCTATTGATGAAACACTGAAAGCTATAGTTGTAATTGCAAATATATTTTCACACCTTTCATTCGGAAAAGTAAGTTTTGCTCCACGACGAGAGGGACCAAAACGCTACTTTTCTGTTCAAGCTACTTTTTTAATTTATACATTGGCATTGGAACATTTGTACGCAATGTGCCAATTGAACACAGATGTTAATAAAATAATCGATTGTAATTTCATCGTAGTCGATTCAAAACGAACATAATATATTTCAAGTTTTAACTATAACAATGTTGTATAAAAATTTATAAATATTTCGTAATATTTAAAAATTAGTAAGTAATAAAAATTAAGATAATTTAGATATATTTTAACAACAGCTTTTTTTAAATTTCCTCATAGTCGGTGTGAAAAATAGTAAGTGTCACTCGGTAGCAAAAATTATTTTCGTCTCGGGTGTAAACACTTGTATCCCTCACTACGCTCAGGATTCAATACACCGCCCTCGCCGTAAATATACTATTTTGCTCCCTTGTGACACAAATAACTATTAATGCAGGTTTCCGATGGTGCGATAAGAATATGCAAAGCCAATTTTAATACCAGAGGTTAGTTTTGACACTTTTCCGCTTTCATTGAATTTGTCTGATCGTCGCTTGTCTTCTTTCATGATCATTTCTTTAATTACCAGTTCGCGGAAATTTCGGGTTCAACGCTCCTGAATTTAACACGAATAGAAACCTCTTCGAGAATACGTGTCTACCGGTTTTTTCAATATCACAGCCTGATAACTCGCATATTTCTGTGCACACTCGACTTGAACAGGGGACCAGGAAGCGGTAGTTAATAACGATTTATGGAACCCTCTTGTTCCATGTCCCTTATCTACACCGTGTGTGCTATTCACGGTTGATTTATTGGGCCGCGGTGTCAGAGGAGAGCGGAAAGAACAGGAGGCCTCTCTTTATTCTCATAAACGGGATCATGTCATGCGACTTTACGTGGCCATGGCGTTTTATGGAACAGAGGCTCTAGTATAAGTTTTACCGAAACAAAACGTTACGACCGCGTTCGCGTTTAGCTGTCAAATCCCATACAAATTGTGTCGTGAATGGTCATGATTCACGATAGTATTTACATTGATGTTAATAATCATGTCTCAAACAGCCGATTATTTTATGTAGCAACACCGACCAGTAATCATTTTATAACAATATTGACGGGTAGGCGGAGAGTCAGAGTTCCTAACGGCTGTATTGCGTACGAATAATTAAGTGCAGATTTGTAGTGTTAGATTTGGAGGAAAACCAGGGTGAGCTCTTTCCATAATCACTTTCAATGCATCCTATGATATTGTACCGATTTGGTACATTTACTGTTAATGTGCTTACACAGCTCACACGATGACTGTTTATGATGTGATGTATTTATGTGCGTCCACAGGTCTTATTCTATTTGGGAGGTGTGACGGTATATCATGGATATGAATGAATAAGGTTTCTTATTCGCGGCCATTAGATCGACCAGAAGTGGCTTCGCGACAAACTGAGGGTAAAACGTAAAACTTGTACTAGAGCCTCAGCATACCTTAAACAAGTTATTTACTGTTAACCGTACCGTCGTATTTACACATAGACTGTGTCTAACTTAACGAATACATATATTTACAGATAGGGCTCAGTCTAATTAACGCAAGAGCTATCGATATCAACCCATTATTCTAAGGTTGTTTTTAGGACGATCTGTCTTGCGACACGTCAGATACAACCTAGCGATGTTATATATACTCTGGTGCAATTCTTATTCCTGCACACATCAGCTGATTGGGACACCGAAGATTCATTGCGACTACGGAATAGTAAAATGAATAGCAGTATAAGTCTTGTAAAGAAAACAGGTAGGTAGAAATTAAATAATAAGAAGATTCACTCGCAACTGTCGACACAGTCAATAGGTCTAACATCAAACTTACATTAATTCATTTTATGCTGGTCGTTGAAATATTATTTTGATGTAGGTAAAAATATTTAGGATTCATTCACTGACATTTGTCCCTCACATTTTCTGTCAAGAATCACAACGCGCTACGCTCGTAGCCAATGCCGTGGTTTTCCTCGTATGTAGCGGAAAGCGGCTACGGCGTAAGGGTCCGCTAGGCGGGTCCTGGCAATGAAAGTGTTAACACATTTATTGCCCAGAAACGCTACGCGCTACGCTCGTAGTCGATCCCGTGGTTTTCCTCGTATGTAGCGGAAAGCGACTACGGCGGTCTGACGCATATGTGTCGCCATGGGCCCTGAATGGGTTACCTTAGGAATATTTCTTATTTACACGTATATTGTAAAACGTAAATATTGATGACTTGCCAACTTTAGTTGGCTGTACGTACTAGGGACCTGACGATTATATTTTTAAATTGTCTGTGTATACGTCAATGCATCGTTGTTTTCGCGAGTTTTGTGAATCCGTACCGTTCTCTGCTACATAATTTATAAGCGGATGAGCTCGGCACTCGTATTTCAATGGCGGACAGCGAGCGTTCTTTCAACGATCCGTATTTTTCAGCTTTCAGAACGATCGTATGCTAATAAGACCCTCGACGAGCATCGTACGCGCGTCAATTGGCTGTATACCTACAGGTTTTGAACCGAATGTAAAGAGAAAAATAAATTTGAATGAATGAAAGAACTCTCTCTAGAGGCGCAGCAGTTTGCGAGACATAAACACATGCCGAGAGTTCTGTTACACCGCACTATATTTACACACATTTACAGTCGTTCTTCTTAAACCTAAGAGTAGCACTCTTGTCGGAGGAGCAATAAGGCAGCCGTTTCTGTCCTAGGCCAGTTCTTTAACTTCCTGATATGACCCGTCCTTCAATTTCTCCTTTATTTGTTCGACATAGTTTTGCCTTGGCCTTCCTCTGCCTCTCGTTCCTTCAATCTTCCCTTCCATAATACTCCTAAAAAATGTCGAGTCTTAGCAGATGTCCTATCATTACTCCTCTTCGTTTTTCTAATTCTGTTAATATGTTTCTTTTTTCATTGATTCTTTTCAACACCCAACAGTCACAGGCAATAGACACAATCGTTTTAGCAACTGAAAAATATCTAATCACTCATGAAATACCTTTACTCATTCAAAGCCAATGACTCGCATATGAGTCGTGCTTCTTCCGCTACAAACGGATAATGCTGTTGCGCTACGGCGTAGCACACGTACCTACCGTTGGTTGACCTCGCCCGTTTGTTGGCCTACTGTATGTACATATGTGATAGCGATGTACCTTAGGAAAAAAAAGATCGGGTTGTACTCCGGGAGTGCCTGCAGAAGTGAAAATTTGAATAATTTTAATTTTACAAAAAAAAAACCCTTCCTCCCCCTTCCCTCCCCCCTGTGTGCCAATATATCTAATAACAACCTTATTAGTAGTACGCTATAGTTCAACTTAACTCAGCAAAATTGATGAAGGAGACGATGAAATAAAATACCTATTCGTTTTTGCCATTGCCAAATATTTTTCAAAGCTTTATCTCTTTAGAAATAACGTCCAAATTCGAACTATTCGAATTTGCTCAAAAACAAAACGGTTAAGGACGCGTGGACAAAATTACAAATTTATTTGCATAATAAGCAATTGCAAAAAGTGTTTAACGGCTTTATACTCTTATGAATAGTGTTCAGTTTTGAATGAAGTCGAATCGGCTAACAGCAAAATATAAAAGTTTCATAAAACAAAATGGAATTTGCATTTACGGAAAATGTGTTACGACCTTATACTGTTAACAATAAAGTACAAATTAGAACTATGTGTCGCTAGACAAAACCCCTGTTTCCCCCCCCTCCAGCCTCGTCCCGAATCTCTCCTAATTCTACAGTCACGTGACCTGCTGAGATCTCACAAAATCTGTCGCGAGTTTAACAATTTTTGCCCATCCCAAAAAGTGCTCAGCGCCGCTAAAGAAGTTTTCACTTCAAAAACATTGCGGTCGGAAGTCCCGAACCAAACTCCGATTTTTAGTTGTTTTTACGTCAGATTAAGGAAAAATATCAACGGGCTACAACTGGTTTAAAAGGCCTTTAAAATTGCAGACGGGTAGTGAGGGCGGGTTGGACCTCATATTGGGGTCGTTGCAGGGTTTTATTTAGTTCTGTATTTAATACGAAGTAACTTCTAATGTACTTCTCGATCGAGTATAGATACCTATGCGGTGCACGAAACAACGTGTGTCAATAATTATTGTCCAGTTTAGAATATTCTGGGTTCAGAAGCTACCGTTTAATTATTAGCATAGTAACAACCCACTCAATAACTAATAAGCTTTGGGATTGTCAAGTTTAAATATGTATATATATATACATATATATTTATAATTTTTAATATTTAAGTAAAATATAAAAAAATACTAACTTACGAATACCATTAGCTGGAAACAATTCGCGTTTACACGTAATATTAAAGATATAACTACCGTATATCACAAGAAAATCACAAATAAACGCCACAAATGTCAAAATCAGTCACGTGCAAAATTAAATTGCCCTTTTCATGACATAAACCCCCTTAAGGTGTGGCATTGAACCGAAAGCGAGGCGATGTTTGTCGTGTAATGGCGGTTATTTTGTAGCACTCGTCGCATAAACGTGACGGAGCGTGTACAATAACGGGCCTGCGATCATAAAAGTTGGATGTCCACTGGTTTCGACTACACTTATAACCTTTTCAACGGCAACATACATTGGACGGCGGTAATGGCCGCTGGCGCCTTGTATTTACATTTATTTGCTTTATGGTCCAACAATCGACTTTCTCACGTTGTGATATGAACATTAGGATTCTGATCTACTTTCCACTGGTGGAAGGGATGTCAACGTCGACACAGTCTTACCGTTTTCATATACCTTAATCACTTATAAATAAATAAATAAACATTAGGGGACAATCTTACACAAATCGCACTAGCCCCATAGTAAGCTCAATAAGGCTTGTGTTACGGGTACTAGACGACGATATATATAATAGATAAAAATACTTAAATACATAGAAAACATCCAAGACCCAGAAACAAATATTCATGCTCATCACACAAATATTTGTCCTTACCGGGATTCGAACCCAGGACCTTCAGCTTCGTAGGCAGCGTCACTACCCACTAGGCTAACCGGTCGTCACACATAACAACCGGTCGTCGATAACAAGGAGCTCTCCCAGTATCAAATCAACGTTTTAAAAAATATAGACTCCGTCAATTTTCATTACCACTTGAAGAGTATAAAAATATTGAGCTACGTGGACAAAGATGGGAAATATATTTTACAGTACATATGGTGCTACTTTCCCACACTAGTGCGGAAAAGAGAACTTACCGTGCATATGTCGTAACTTTAAAGAGCCATATGTACAGTAAAACGTTGTACGATATACGTGCGAATAGGTAATTCGCAACTCGGGTCGATTTAAAACACTCCCTTCGGTCGTGTTTTAAGTTATCACCACTCGTTGCGAATTTCCTATTTTCGGCACTTGTATCGTAAATAACTATTACGTGACCACGGCAAAGTCAAAAGGAAGTAATGAATTGATACGACTGGTCCTCGTAAACTATTTGGATCTATATAACATCATTTTGCATCCTACTAATATGATGAAGTATTTGGATGTTTGGATGCTTACATGTTTGGATTTTTGTTACTCAATCACGTTTAAACGGCTCAACCGATTTGGATGACATTTTGCACGAAGCTACTGAAATTTTGCAGAAGTCGCGGGCCGAAGCTGGTATTTTATTAATGTCATGCAAAAGTATTTAAGGTGGTAAAGCAAAATATGGTTTGGAAATTCATATCAATATCATATTGCCTTAATTTCTTTGAAGTTTACTGTAAACTTACCCCGTGGCGTAGCAAATGTCAACAAAATATATTTCCTGGCCAAAAGAACAAGATCAGAAAAACAAAAAAATAAATAAGGTAAAAAATATATGCTACAAAAATTGAATGAAGAAATTTATCGAAATACCGGCCGAGTTCTCTGATCAGTATGCGGCGCGCAACAAAGCACAAGGTCGAAACCGCCTTAAGAGAATGTGGAACAAATTAGTAGCGGCCATTTTGTCTTTAATTTACCACATTTTGCTTTGCCGGGTGTCGCTTTAAGGATCTCGAAAATTCTGAAGTTTTTAAGTTGAACGCAACAATATGGCTTCGGTAACGTCATATCAATCATGAGAAGGCTCCTAACTTTGTTTATTTCAACCATAACTTTGACTACGTACGAGGAACATTTCTCATAATTACGTACAATTTACATTTTTAAGTTGTAACCAAAACTGTCAGCGAATCTTTGGAAGTATGTAATTACTTGTGAAATTCAGTGATAGGTATCACAAGTAGGGAATGCTAACCGGTTAACCGGTTATTTACTGATTTATCATTCGGTAAATTTCCGGTTATGTATTGATTTAACCGGTAATTTACCGGCCGTAATATTTTCCAATTTACTGGTTAACCGGTTAACCGGTTAGCATTCCCTACTTGTGATACCTATCACTGAATTCACTGAACTGTAAAAGATCCTGCCGTTCTGATATGTTTGAGCACGTGCCAGGAAGCAGGATGTTCCTTATTACATTAAAATTCATTATAGCGGTGAGAGAACATAGCCCCGGTTCTTCACATTTGCTTTTATCGTGTGGATTTTATCGTTGCGCGACTCTACGCCGTAGCACGAGCTACGTTTTGTACAGATGATACGTAGACCCTCTACGACAGTGTCTGTACTGGCTGTGCTGCGTTGAAGGACTAGGCTTGTCATAATACGACGGAGCGGTCGGTCAAGTTTATCTGTCGGTTTAGTTTTCTGAAAGTGCTGGGTAAAACAGGTTATTTACAATAACATCATCCTCCTAGCGTTATTCCCGGTAATGCGCCCAAAGGAGTCCGGGGTCCGCTTTGACACCTAATCCCATGATTTGGCAAAGACACTAGTTTTACGAAAGCTAGTGCCATCTGACCTTCCAACCCAGAGGGAAAACTAGACCTTATTGGGATTAGACTGGTTTCCTCACGATATTTTCCTTCACCGAAAGCTAACGGCAAGTATTTCCGTACATAAGTTCTGAAAAACTCATTGGTACGAGCCGGGATTCGAACCCACGACTGCCGCTTGACAGCCGCATGTCTGAACCACTAGGCTACCGTAGCTCTCCTAATTTACAATAACATCGCTAAAAATAGAAACCAATCTCGGGGACAAAATTCCGGACCACGTGTTCGATGTATTGAAATTATAATTTTGTCTTGAATCATTTCGCTTTCTCCAGCGTTGGCGTGTGGCTAAGTGTGTGTCACTGAAAATCAGATGAGGTTGGAACATAATAGGATCTCTATAGTGTAAAGCACCATTTACATTAGACAATTATTGCATATGGATTTGGTTCGAGTGTCACTTTTAATATGGGATACCTTTCGATGAAGGTATTCCATTCATGTGAGAAAGCGCTTCATCGGCGGCGTCATGATGGACGTGTGTATTATATTACTGAAGCACATACTACTACTACTACTACTATATCTGAGAAAAAACATCAAAATTGTATGGACTGATCTTGAATCAAGAATAGAGCTCATTCTTGTTCAGTCGAATCGATTCAACTTTTACTTTTCAAAAAAGAGACCTTTATAAATTCTCTAAAAACCGTAGTGATTTCATAATAACACCAATTTTACAACTTGGAAGCTAGCACAGAATTATGTACGACAAGGCATCATAAAGTGCTCTTTGCAAACTTTTTAATAAAAGAAAGTGCCTCTTTAGGTTGAAATTTAGTTTGTTTTCGCTTTATTTGTAAGAGCCCCGTAAGCGTTGGTATTTTGGAGGAATTGCTCGTAGTGAGGCGGGTTTTTACCCGCCTTGAGGACTTTCTTGGAACGTGAGTCGAAAATCAGCCAAGAAAAGTTGCACGGTTACTCTGCTAATGAAGTTGCACTAACTATGTATATTTTGCACGTTATTTTTATAGACTAAATGATCAAATCGATGCATTTGTTTGCGATCTTTGTCTACCTACTAATTTAACTTTACCCACAGATCACGTTAAAAGTTAGAATGCATGTATTTCACGGATTTCTATCTCTAAATAGTAAAATTAAAGTCAAATGATTATTATACTTAGATTGACGTCACACACGATTACTCGGTTTTATATAAAGAACCCCCTCACAAAATGATCGGTAAAAGCCGTTCGGTCGATTTGTATGTGAAATGAAGAATTGTATGTAATACGTAAAAATATTGAACATAAACATAGTAATATTTTAAAAACTACTCATTAATTAAAGTTGCAACTTCACACAGTTGATCAGAGTATTAGGGGCTATATTTTCACAAAATTTCAGCCAAATCGACCTAACGGCTTTTACCGATCATTTTGTGCGGGGTTCTTTGCGGTTTTATTGCAAAAGACTGAGAAAAAATCTGAAAACTACTTAATGACGTTCAGGTGACATAATTACCGAAATTGTTTTCGATTTAGGCGTCATTACGTATATATTTTAAAATGTGGTCAATTTTCTTTATTTTTATCGATTTGCCGACTTCTACTTACTG
This sequence comes from Epinotia demarniana, assembly GCA_945867215.1. Classification (NCBI taxonomy): domain Eukaryota; kingdom Metazoa; phylum Arthropoda; class Insecta; order Lepidoptera; family Tortricidae; genus Epinotia; species Epinotia demarniana. Next base: position 20,805,944 of record OX244263.1, read on the forward strand.
CGTTTCTTATTAAACAATGCTGATTGTAAAAGCAATAAAAAACTTTCAATAAGTTAAATGTTGGTGTGGTCCTCCGCTCGATTACTTGGGATGGTCGATGTGGGAGTTTCGACGGCCATCTCAAATGGAACCAGGGCGGGTGGGGTATTTGTCAGAATTATTTTTATCGTTTTATAGGCACCCAAATTTTTAAAATCAATTGTTGGCAACCCTGTACTACTGCGGAGCCAGTTTTCACTTATGTTACCGTAACATCTGTCAAAATCAGAATGATGAAGATAAAATGGGTACCTATACTCTTTACTTTCGAATATCGTGGATTGAATGAAGGCCCAGGACATAAAATTTGCGGCTTACTAAAGAAAAATGTGAGCGACAGGACGTCGGTTGGACCTACTTACATAATTTTGAAGATATAGCATGTTTTCAGGACAGATACACGGAATTTTATTTAAAGTAGGTACACAGAAGTACCCAGAGCAAATATCTGTCAAGATTTCATTGAAACTCCCGAGGTCCACCCACCATCCTGACGCTCATCAGAAAAACTATACGAAGAAATTATACCGAACTTATTCACTCAAAACTTAAAGCTGAACATCAAGCGCACATGACAACTTATGAGGTAGGTACTTTGATTTTCAGGTTTTTTTAGACATAAATAGATTTAATATGGAAATATTAAACATGTACCGTAAATACATCATTTCGCCTAACTATGGACTATAGGCTCTTGCTTGATACCGCACCCATATCATGCTTTAAATATGGTCGAATAAACACGACAATAATACTTTCAGTCCCTGTTCGTCGAGCCTATACTTCTCTCTTCAAGTACGCTACTCGTCCCAACAATAATACGCTTTCAGGAAAATATTACTAACCTACCTTGAGTTTGCACAGTTCAACTGTCAATTTCTACAACTTTACGTCCTTTCAATACTACTTCCGCCCCGTATGATGCGATGATCTCTGTGGGAATACCTGAACCTTCCAATTATTTTGGTCCCTATGAAAAAATGTTTTGCGTATAGTGGTAGTTGATCCTGCACGTGTATTTTCCCACGACATGTTTTATGTTGTGTATGTGTACTAGTGTTGTATATATGTCTGTAGTAGTTATGAAAGATTTTATTGAAACAAGTTTGTTTTTATCGCAATAATATATGCAAACGTAAATCAAATAGGTACAGAACATTAAAAGTAAACCGTGTCCAGAAAGTTGAGATTGAACACCATTGTCGTTTTCTTGATCAAGCCAGCTTGAACAAAACTGATCATACCTATGAAGTTGTCGATAATTAAGACGCATTCATGTAGCTGGTGACGGATGTGGTAAAAAGTTAGTCAAGCCATAATTTGGCACGATCCCCGGTATTGGTACACAAGTCACGAACCTACACACACGTAGAGGTATTTTATTCGCCCTTGTTGACCCTCCGTTGTCCATAAAAGATTTTTCCAAACGTGATGTGCCCGAGAATGCGTTGCGGTTGCTACGTTTTACTCGAGGTAGTATCTGGTCTCACTTTCACTTGTATAAAGGTGTCCCAGGTAATAAACATAAAAGTATATATTCTTATGTGTACTACACTTATTAGTTTATGTGACCTTTGGTACCCAGGTTTGTGAGTGTAGGTCTTGCGTGTCTCAAATGTAATTTAAAATACTGTCAGGTTATAATTTACTAGCTGCCGGCCGTGTTACAGAGAACACAAAGTAAAGCCGTGGAATGATCGTACAATTACTACAGAGGCCGGGGAATAAGGGGTTGCCGGCCGAGTACATATAGACGGCCGAGCGTAGAGCGAGGTCGGATAATTATGAGGCTGGCAACCCCTTTTTACGAGGTATGTATAGTGCTTTTCTCAAACATGCAATGAAATAAATTCAAAAAAACTCCAAGAAATCAAACTATAATTTTCATGCCTAAACGCCGCGGTCCTTGGCCACAAATTGTGGAATGGAAATTAAAAACGACCATCTTGCAGGACTAGGCATCCAATTTTGTATGAAATGCCATTAAGGGTCTCTCGTCTCCCTCCGCCCGAAACGTAACACTTCGAAGCCCATTATGAAGAACACAACGTCAATATTTCATTGCATGTTTGAAAAAAATACATATCCAAGAGACCTATTCTAGGTACCTACTTGTAAGTTCGGGTTCAAAATCAAAGTAAATATTTTGTATGACGCACGTGTATGTATATAGGTATAGGTTTATACGACAGCATATTTGCGAAGAACACGAAATAGTCCATTACCTTCGTCCCTGAGTATTTGACCTGAACCCTTGTCAAAGCGTTCAAGTGCTATTTCTGTTTGAACACATAGTTCAACAAAACCTTCTAGCTCTATACCGGCGAAGACCGTTGGTAGTTACTGAAGCCATTCCGCATAATTTTTACCCTCAAACAAAATAATGTGTTCATAACTTAAGAGTTTTGACATTGTTATGGAAAATGACACGGTAACGTAAATTTACGGGCTTGTTTCTCCCTCCCAAGACGTGAAATGAGTTTTCGCTACATTGAAACATTAACTGCAGGAGAACTACGTTTCTCTTGAACTTGTCAACATTTTTGTCACGTTATCTTTTGATGTTCAATTATAAGTATTGTACTTAATACCTATTTATGTTTCTGATTATTTAAGTGTTTAAAAATCGGTGGTTTATAATTCAAGTACATAGGGTGCTACGAAAGTTTTTAGGTGCTCCGGCTCTACTCATGCGATTACAATATTATTTATACCATTGTGGGAGGTATTTCAGTACTTGAAGTGGTGTAAATACATTTTTAGAAAACGCTTGGTTTTTAAATTTATTTTTTACTTCGAAGCGTCGAAGCCTAACCATCAGTCATGAAAATCAGTAATAGATATTCCATATGTGCTGTCATTTTATAAACAGTATTTATTTATTTTATTTATTATATACGGGACACCAACAGAGTACATAAGAATAGTGAGTTACATTTTATTAGTTATGTGGTATTTAGGCACTTACGTACCCCAATTATAGGCGAACACATCATTCACATTTTAACACGGTTTTTTTGTATTAGGTGTTTCCTTATCGCTAAAGTGTAACAAGTTTTGATGAAGTATGGTAATAAATTATAACAATAGAATTATTAATTTATCAATAAGATTTAACATTGATTAGTTAGTTAGTTAGTTAGTAATTCATTTTTGATTTTTATTAGTTTACTAAAATTAGTTTAAAGTTAGTTACAAATTTAATAGTTAATTGGTTAGAAATTTTGGATTCGGGAGAAGGTAATAATTTATTTGATGCAATTTCAATTTTGGCCCATCAACTGGACTGGATTGGACTGGATTGGGTGAGATAGCGACACAGCTTATTTTTATAAGAACGAATGCAATCGTGATAAATATCCAGATTCGCTCCTGCGGCAATGCTATTGTAATTCGTGAGTAGCCTAGTCAGTGGGGCGTGTTTCTTCACGTTGGTTCTAGCTAGAGGTATACTGAAGGTTTGCGCAATCCTTCGACTGTTTGGTTTTGGTACTGACAGCTTTACCCTTTCGAACATATCCTGCAGGGGTGAGTGGTCAGGACCGTTAACCATTTTGTGTAGGAACACTTGATCATGCAGTAAACGGCGATTCAGCAACGATATCATGTTGAAATGTCGTAGACGTGTATCGTAGTCACTCTTGTAGCTAATATTCGGTGCAATATAAGCCAGATGACGTGTGAAGCTGCGTTGTACACGCTCGATACGCTCCCTATGGATACTGTAGCTCGGACTCCAGACCACACTAGCGAACTCGAGGCAACTTCGGACTAACGCGTTATACAGTACAATTTTAGTTGTTGTGTTTCTAAACTCCTTGGTGTTACGTTTAAGAAAACCTAGCATCTTTAGGGACTTATTTAAAAACAATTAGTTTAATAAACTTGTTCGTTTTGATTAAGTAAACATTTTTATGATTTAATAGGTGTCAACAATGAGTCTTTCACTAAAAGTAAAAAATTCTGATATAAATATATATATATATATGTTAAATATATATAAGTATATACTTATAACATTGATTTATTTGGAAATAGCAAAAGAAACAGAATAATTAGTCTCGGGTAAATTGAACTTCGATATTCAAAGATTTCAATACGTAATTCATTTAATTGTGCCTAAAATTGCCGGTTTTTGTAAGCAATTCGTAACTCCATACAAAACAGCTTTCAGTTAAAAATATATAGTGAATAAACTATTAGCATTAATTTATAAAAAAACATTGCCATAATTAGCATTGAAATATCCCTCACAATGGTATAAATGATATTGTAATCACATTTGTAGAGCCAGAGCAGCTAGCAACTTTCGTAGCACCCTTCGTATGTCAGTCGCCTCTTCTTTTAACTTAATAGGAAAAAAAACCGCTATTATAAGATTAATGGTATACCTACAATAGTATTTTTCACAATCGTGTTATAATAGAGAGCTTTTTAGTCAAGTACCGTGTTTAGGCCACGAAGCTTGCTGAGTGGCCTAAGTAAGGTACGAGATTAAAAAGCTTGATTATGACAGTATTGTGAACAATACTTTTTGTACGAGTTCATTAAAATTAATAATTTAAGTCATTAATACGAAAACTAAATATCGCTTCGTAAGAACTATAATGTCTAGTTCTAAGATCCGACTTCTTTTACACAAGATAATCCATAGATAATCACACCACCGGCGTCCGTAATGTTGCAGTACTGTGCTGTGATTGGCCAATCACAAGGCGTAGTTTATTTTTATTGTTTTCATGCCCTGGATACAGCAGCCAGTTTAAGTAGATTTTTGACAGACGACGCGACGCTGCATCGTACCGAAACGCCATAGATTGGCAATTTTGTATCGGATCAAGGACACATATTATTGAAATACGAAGTTCTATTTTCAATTTTTTTTCGATTGTCTAGAGCGTATCGAAAAAGTTATTTCGGTTGTTTCGGAACTAACATAGACTATTCAACGACGAAAAGAGTGACGTTGCAGTATTCTCTATGAAATCTTAATACACAGATTTTAATCGAAGAGTACAAAAAAAATATTATCTATTAAAATATCGTCGTATATTGTTCATTATTTTACGTGACATAATGCGCCGCAAATTCAAAAGACACCTTTGGCGCCCACACAGAGATCGATTAAAGGTTGAGTTGAGAGCAGTGTAAGTCGAAACACTAAAAATCCCGTAGCTCCAATGTCAAGTCAAGTAATAGTTATTTGCATAACATCACGTGTAACAGCAACAGACCCCATGCCCTCGAGTTTTCTGTGTTGTGTATAAAAGAACTTTATCATAATTACTTGCCAAGACCATTGTTTGAATTCTACAGCAAATTCTTTGCCTCGATATCCCTGACCTTTACAAAATTCTGAGTTTATAAAATTTATTACCAGACCTAGATGAAGCATCCCTCTGGCTGTGCGTTTTATAAACAGAACAGGTCCGCCGCTAAGCAGAACAAAAACGATTATTTACAGTCTCACAGCGGTCAGCTCCTACAAAAAATAAATTGTTATAGGCTCTTGTAATATATCTTGTAATAGTTGTCGATCTGCTTAAACTAATAGGTAGGTACTATTGTTGTGTGTAAAGATAAAATTCAGTGTTAACATTAATTGATTAGACATGAATAAGGTTTAGTCATTTGTCACTGACCGCATCACTCTGCGTGGTGTAAGCCTCTTGTGTAACCTGCATCAATTCGTTAGCAAATCAATCAATCAAGCGAACTTACTCATAAAAGTGACAAACAAAATGACACCTTAAACACACACTCCCTACTCTAGGGGTAAAAATACGAGGTCCCGAGAAAGTTTATTTTAACCTACTCGCATCCTTAGGGACGAAGAGGAAAGTTTTTTCAGGGTTCGTGCGGATTTTATTTCGAATGCTTAGTGGGGCTGTGGTCGCTCCGCTTTGCTGCGAATACAATTATAGTACATTACGTAACTAGGACGGTGAATTCGTGAATGCCACAGATCGCAGGTGTTTGTGGCCCGAACCGAAGGTGAGGGCTATAAATATGCGCTCTGGGGCTTTACGAATTACCGCCCGTGTTGCGTACAAAAGTTTACGTCTTCATGGTTCATCGAGGTGTGACGTAATAGTACATTACGTAACTGGGGCGGTGAATTCGTGAATGCCCCAGATCGCAGGTGTTTGTGGCCCGAACCGAAGGTGAGGGCCATAAATATGCGCTCTGGGGCTTTACGAATTACCGCCCGTGTTGAGTACAAAATTTTACGTCTTCACGTGGCCACAATGCGAGTTTTTCCGTACGCGCAGCGTGCAGTAAAACTCGCATTATGGCCAGGTGTGACATAAAATATATTTTGCGATGTCGCCTTTGGATATCACTTGAGGATTTCCTTACCGTGGAAATGTCTTTTATCCAACTTCCAACGAAACTGAAAAAATAAGTCGGCGGTTACTAGGCGATTCGAATGAATTGTAATTTCTCAAGTCGTTTCCTACGCTACGTTCAAATACTATTGTAGTTTCGATGTATCGATGAAATGATCGATGAATATCGATCAATACCACTAGATTTTGTTTATATTTGTAGATCACCTAGCCTAGGTACTTATTATGTAATTTTATAGTAGAAATAACGTTACTTTAAAATTTGCTGCATTGTATGATATCGTTGCCGTACACTTATAACAATATGATTCAGACAATTTATTTAGACAGTAATATTCACCAATGATTATCATATTTGAGTGCTTCAAACAAGTTTTATTAATTAAGTGTTCAGAATGCAGCAGAGAAATTGTTTCAAGCATTTTTCATGACAGCTCGGTGTTTAAAACAACAGGTGATGGCTGATGAAAAAATATTTTACATATAATAAAAGTTAACAGGGCATAATTTGAACATTCGTTCACAGCGTTATACTTGTTATATAGCTTTGAAGAACATTTATAGAAAAGCCCTGAGAACTACTGAAAAAAGAAGTTCACAGTATGATTGTAACTTAAAATTCTTTTACTGGTAGTTAGGTATTAACTTATTGTTTTTTTAAAGATCAACAACGTATTTTTTTTTACATAATTAGCGATTTCACCATTATAAAATAAAACTAAATAAGCTCTTGGTCAGGTCTCCAAACCGGGTGCGTAATGTTTCATATAATGTAAAAAACTTAACATACACTTGATATACATTAAATTAGCATAAAGTTATTTAGTATAATGTAACGTTTGATATAACGGTTTTTTGCTATATTTTGCTTTACTCTAATTATTGATTGATATAATAGGCAAAATGCCATAATTTGCAAGTGGCATAATTATATTTTCGTATAACGCATTTATGTCATAATTATGTTTGATATACATATTATTTAAAATAATTGCATTTTCATATAACGCATTTATGACATTAATGTGTTTAACATACATATTATTTAAAATAATTGCGCTTTCATATAACAATATCGGTCCGCGTGTACCAAAGGGGGTCCCATATATGTATTAACATTTTTAACCAAACCGCCAGCGTGTCAACGCCACCCCGCTTCGCGAGGTGTCTATTTCCGCTCTAAGGTACACAAGCAAACCCTAACCTAACCTTTTTACTTACCTACCTATTACAAATAACCTAGGATGTCTTTTAACATCTATATCTCGATAATTATCAAGTTTAAAAAAAGTTGTCCATATAAAACACGCTTATTTCAGCGTATTCTATACGATAAGATCATAAAAAATATCTAAAGTTTATATCTAAAGTTATTTATTATAAAATCATCTTATATTTTCTGAAATTTATAGCATTGATGAGTTATCTCAAGTAATACATTATAATAAACACGTTTTATACCAAGTGATAAATATAGTAAATGTCTTTTATACCAATTGTAATTATAGCCTCAAATCATTATATCACTTGTCTAATGTAACAATCATTTGAAAATTATATAAAACGATATTATACCATCCGTTACATTATAATGAGCAATGGTATATCAAACCAAAATAGATTAAGTGAAATTATATAAAACGTCGTGCAGCCCTCCAAACCTTATCTGGTAAATAAGATTTGAATAGTCTATTGAGTTTTCGGCAACATTAAACTCCGTTTATCCGCAGACTTAGCCTGCCATGACGAATGCTACAGTAGCCAATCGGGACGGCAGCGTATGCCCCCTACAAGTCGTGATGTAAGGCGGGTCGTTGGCTTGGTTTAAAGGCCGACATTGATAAATGTTTCATTTATTCTCCCGCCTGCAGGCCGTAATTCTAAATCTGCTACCCGAATTTTATTATTTAATTATTTGTAGCCATCCGCTTTTGAGGGTTTTTCCTTTACGTAGCCGTTCCCGTGGATAACTCGCTTGGAATAATTTCGCGGGCACGGTCGTGTTATCACCGAATTATTCGATAAGAAGACGTGGTGCGTGATTCACTGATAAATTAAACATGAAAAGGACATTTCGGAAAGGCAGAACGGATTCAGGTTCAAATAGTGATAATCCGATAAAAAAATACTACCTTTGTTTAATCTTTGTTAAACAAATAAGTAACATTGAATAAATGACTCTTGACAAATTTGGACCCTGGTTTTGTTCATTTAATGTGGAGAAACATTCAAACTTCAAGCTTGAATAGTTTTTTTGATAAGCATAAACCTTTTTGTTGATAAGTTGTAACATTGTGAACAATACATTATTTTTCTTTCAGGTACGGGGATTCTAAATACGAGTAGTAGTTCTTGAGGTAAGTACTAATAAACAAACAGTTAACATCCCCGAATTCCATACAACGGCCGATCCCAAACTCAGTTACTGATGATTTCCAGCCTTCGGTAGTACCGCCTGTAAACCGTGTTACAAGACATTTTAGGCCTTCACTGATGCCATGTTTGTAAAACACAAGCGCGCATCAAGTTCATTCCCGTCTCATCTACGGGGTATATTTAAAAACGTCTGTACGATGTAGCATTTGATATTTACGAGTAACAATGGCTTTTCGGCGAAGGAAAACATCGTGAGGTTGGAAAGTCAGATGGCTGTCTGTATAACTACGCCAAATCTAGGGATTAGGTGCTAAAGTGGACCCTTGGCTCCTTTAGGGCATACCCGGGAACATACAGGAGGATGATGACTGTAGTACTTCCGGCAAGAAAGGAAGTAAAGGAAGGAATTTAGTCACTCGCTCACTAGCAATCCTCTTAACACATTCCCTGCCAAGAATCGCGACGTGACACTGCCTACGAAGCAAGAGGTCCTGGGTTCGAATCCCGGTAAGGGCACTTATTTGTGTGATGAGCACGAATATTTGTTCCTGAGTCATGGACGTGTTCTATGTATTTGAGTATTAATTTATCTATATAAGTATGTTTATCGTCGTATGTTAACAATACAAGCTTTGCTTAGTTTGGGTCTAGGTCGATTTGTGTAAGATTCTCCCCTAATATAATATAATATTTCTGTACAGTCTTTTCTAATACCACACGGCTAAAGCTAGTAAACTACTACCCTTAATTATTGGATCAATTATGACGAGGTTAATGCTTTCCGATTCTCCAAATTGAACCATAATGAGGTAAATAATGAATGCAGATGCAATAAAATATGCGGTAAAAGCATCCGCCATGTAATACGAAACAATGAGAATGTCGTAAATGTACTATTGTTCATGGTATATATGACTTTGCAGTCCTGCTGGGTTCGGCAGAGAGGACGCCGGGGACAAATTTGAAGCACAAACGCACCTTTCCGCTGTATTTATTGCCCATTTTTACAGCAAACTGCCTTATTTATTGCGGGGAAACATAAAGGAATTATTTATTCGTTGATTCTGCTTAGCTGTTGATGGAAATCATATTTCAGATAGCTGTAGATGTGGTGTAAATGCATGCAATGTTGTGTACAATATTCCTAACACTTTCGACGAGATTTGAATAGATACCTACGGCATGGATTGTTTGGTCGGTTAGAAATCAGGGTTTTGAAGACCTCAATTAAAAGCTCAAATTGATGCTTATAATCACAAATTACGCCTAATTACATCTCTAAATGTAACAAGCTGTCGGTAAATGCTAACTCAACTAATTACAAGCGAACAAATACAGTTACAAATGCGAGCGCGGTTATTAATAAAATAGCGCACGCAGACGAGAATATTCGATGCAATCATTTATGGTTGACACCGCCACATTCGCGTCACGTCCTATTTGCTTTAATGAAAATAAATTCAGCGGAAAACACTATCCGCAGGGATTAGCTGACGCCATAAATAGGGATTAATGAGACTTAATTACTTGGCCTTTTTGCCTCTGCTTCGACCAAGCTAGCAGACATTCTGGACACGTCCGCTGATACGCCGAAACTCGCCTCACAATGAACATGATGGTTCCCTCTTGATCAAACCTTGCGCATAATTGTCCAATATTTTCTTTCGCCATCCGGTATTTTAGCCACGCGGAATCACTTCCGAGATTCAGCCGTTATCGAAATGTTGGCTTCGCTTTGGGATCGACGTCCAAAAGCTACCACGCGTGTTTGTTCTTTCTGACTGGATATCCGTTGTTTCAGTTAGGTTTTTGATAATTATTTAATATTAATAATAATAGGTTCTTCGAAGTCCTGTAGGTATAACACGGAGCATTTATTTCGCCAGATTGTTGGCTTATCAAGTCTCTGAGTTCTTAGAGTAATCACTGGTGTTATACACATTTAATTTCAATGTTCTGCCAGGTTTTGCTTAATGCTCTATCTTTTATATATATAAATACATATATATATATATATATCAATGAATATTTAGATAGGGTAAGTAATACGATGTATAACAACTTATCATATAACGGTCATAATCACTGTGTATAAGTTTGTTTAGAATAACGTTCATTGCACATAACGAACGAAAGGTATAATGTCAAAATATATAATTTCGTAAAGTATAACGTACTTTAGTTACAATATCAATTGATATATCGATTAAAGTGTATAAACACCTGAGGTTAATAACAATTTATCTAACACCAAAAAGTATAATGCTCGTATCGTATAATCGGCTTCAGTTATTTTAATAGCAATGCCGTATGAAGAAAATGTGTGAATTTCTTAGAGCTATTGCCTCAAATTTCAGTTTGGAAAAAAAACATGAAACGTTTGTCAGATAGAAATTAAATTTATTTTGAAATCACACACGCCAATTATTTTGACCTAACCTTACCTTACCGCCAGCGTGTTGACGCCACCCCGCTTTGCGGGGTGGCTATTTCTGCTCTAAGGGACACAAGACAACCCTAACCTGACCTACAAGTATTACCATGGTTAAGAATATTTGTTGTTGTTTACTGCGGGGGGCTTTGCCCCCCGAGCCCCCTTTATGGGGCACTCCGCCCTACGAAAAGATATTATATGGTATGATCGTTATACGTTATGTATGTTACACGAAATGAAATTAATCAATTTGAGTGTTATACAAAAAAAAACGTAATATAATATGATTATTATGGCAATTGACCGGTATTCCCTAAAAAGGTATTGGTATTGTTGTTATAGCTAACGTTCATTTTATCTTGTGAACGTTATTAATATGAAATTATATATATATTGTTTTTATATTTCGTGGGACGCACCCATTTAGATAACTAACTGGAGTAAATTCCTTTTTTTATATTTTATTTAATTTTAAGTGAGGCTATTATTAATTGTGCATCTATTGTAATGTAATAAAACTTATTGACATTTTAACTTGTAATTATTCCTATTGTTTATATTATTATTATTTGAAGTCGATCCAATGTTTAATTGGGAATGTTATGTAATTTAATGTAATGAAACATGACATTTTAATTTGTACCTAATATGCGCCGCTGTAGAATATCTTTCTATTTCGTGTAAGGGACGATCTTCGACGCCACAATCTAATGATTGTGGCGTCCCAGTAAACGCTATTTATCAACCACGTGTTTAACTTACGCGACAAAAATTGCTGAAGTACTAGAAAGCTAATCGGATTAGTAGTAATTACAGAATGTCCGGAATGTTTCTAAGTGAGTCACATAGTCGATGTAAATTAAGTAACAGCTGCTGGCACCCAAACGTGCGGCCTAGCGATTTCTGTCCCGAAACTGTCCGTTTGTTTGAATAAAACTTTATCTTTTATCCCTCAGAGCCGGGTCCGTTCACAACTTTCATTTTCCTACGCATCCCCCTTATAAAAACTTATGAAAAAAGGGCTGCAAAGTATACAGATTAGAATATTTCGGTTATATTGATCGCACGCTCGGACCTCAAGGTACCTACTCGGTTCCCTGCTCGGAATTTAATATTTGAGATAGTTGCGTGCTGTCACAGACAAGAGCTTGTACAAATGTTGCACGATATTCACTCTATATAGGATTCGGAGTGTCTCCAACCATCAAACCTTTGTACAATACCTAAACAGAAAGAAATAAAGAAAGATACATTATTCACAAACACAGGTATTAAACAATAACATAAACAAAAAAAACAGAAAATAAACTGAGAAAAATCCTTCTAATAGTTGCTCTGTGTAGTCTGTATGCACCTTCCTATTTGTCTGGCATCCAGAAATAACTCCAGGTCTATAATTTATTATTTAATAGATAAGTTGAATGGCTTTAGTCGTTCCACTGATTGAAAGTGGACGCGGGGCAGATAGAATAGTTTAGTAGTCCAGCTTGGTGCCTCAACTATGCCAATAATCCTATCCGCTGCGGTCAACCGCTATATTTTACACAAGCACATTCCATGGTAAATTACTACTTAGTGCTCTCCAAATAACCCAATTCCAAGTTATCTTGACTACAAGTTGATGTGCTGTAATGTTTAAGCGCCACTAACCCATATATTTAATGTCCCATTAAACTTAACACTAAATGAGTAAGCCGCAATAAAGTACAAGCATCCATTCCCCGTATGATTTGCTTACTCAAATTTAACATAAAATTTGCATTATATACAAACATACGGGTAAATTTGAATCAGGTTAGATAAGCAATCCAATCTAATATATCAAGGAAACTATATTATAATAGATTATTACATACATACATACATACATTCACGCCTTTATCCCTAAAAGGGGTAGGCAGAGCACATGATAGATTATTGTATTGCGCTAATAGAATTTGTGCGCGTCGCGCCAGCTACACATGCATAGGTAACTTGCGTTTGTTGGAACAGCGTAATTGTATTAAACTAAACAATGCCAATTTAGAATAACATTAGCTTTACACTACCTTAGACTACTATTATGATTAGTTTAGAGACCGAGACAGATTGTTCCCATAGCTCAGTTAGTGGCGCCGTCGCTACTACCCAACTTTTTCCTTTACTTTAAATATATAATTTTGTTAGCAGCGTTAGTGCTTAATACAAAAGTAATTAGCTAAACGTGTTTTTAGAGACATGTAAAGTTTTGATTACTTCCGTAAACTGAATCTAATATCCGTTATTTGTTTAGCATCTTTGTAAAGGGACAGAATTTAATTTCTATTTAGGAGTCAAGATCGCATCGTAGTAATTGAATCGTAAAACGGTAATGGCTCATTCCGGAGTGACCTCGCCTCGCATTCTCTTGACCCGGGTTCAATAGCGCACCAATCTGTTAGTCATCGAAAGTAATGTACGGAGATTCATCACCGCCCTCGTTGAAGACGATCTTGTAGAGTAAATCCGCTGCGCTACAAAGTAGACTGGAACGAATGTTGAAAATTCGATTTGCGAGTTATTTTTGCATCTTTTTTTGTCCGGAATTCGGGGAGGTATTGGTTTGATTTTAAATTTCATTCCTTTGAGCCAATGATTGGATCGTCCGCAATAGCCAGATGATCTCGAATCTACACCGCAAAGAGTAGCCAGCTGGAATCTTTACATTCTAAATGATTCGTTCGGATCCACAGGGTTTCGAGAAGAGAGTGAAGCACTCACTAAAGTCACTAAATCAAATTGAGTTTGCATCTGACGCAGGGTTAATCATTCCGCTATCTGCTCGCACCGAACGTTTAAATATCGTCTTACGTACTGAGTATATCCTAATGGATGCTTAGCTGGAAAAAGAACCATGAGTCATTGTATAATTGCTTAGATCATCATCATGATCAAAAGACGCAATCTTTCAAAAAACATGTCTAGATATTTTGAAAGAATCGCAAGAGAGTCGTTTGAAGGTAGGTTAGTTTATTGAAAAAAATACTCTAGAATCAAATTCTCTGTGTAATTAGAATTATAAGAATAATTATGTCAAATCGTGTAGTATGTATCGATGCTAATATAAGTTCACCTTCACAGAAATGTCACAACAATGTATTTTGAGACCTTGCTTATAATTAACTAGCTCCTGCCCGCGACTCCGTCCGCGTGGAACTCGTTTGTATCGCAGCTCCATACAAACTTTCACCCCCACCTTAGGGGATGATTTCGGGGATAAAAACTATCCTATGTCCTTTCCCGGGACTCAAACTATCTCTATACCTACTTACTTTCACCTTAATCGGTTCAGCGGTTTAAGAGTGAAGGGGTAACAGACAGACAGACAGACAGACAGACAGACAGACACACTTTCGCATTTATAATATTAGTATGGATTGTTTTATACGGCCCCATTATTCTTCCGACGAGTTATGATACTTCACGTAACGGAGTTTTGATTTTCCAGCTATTCAAAGGTCATACAGGTGTATCGTGTAAGTAAATATCGCGCAAATAACGTTAGACCCCTAAATAATCTTTTAAATTTTTAAAAGATTATTTAGGGGTCTAACGTTATCACGCACGCGTTATGCACGCACTTTGTACACATTTGTGTACAAAGTGCGGAAGTTATGTATAATATTGACCCATATTCGTTGTGGGTGGGAAATTCCGGTTATTTGCAATTAGGGAACCATCGTAATGTCGGGTCTCTGTGGACTACCCAAAGAATGCATAGTTATGTATTGATTGTACCGTTATTTGGCGGTCCAATTTACCTATATTCTAGAGTTCGTGGTTTATTTGGATCGATACCAATTTTCCGTCTCATTTAAATTATATGCAATATAAATAATAAAAATGAAAAGAATTTTCTGCGTAAACTCCTTTTGGTGCAAATATTACAACAAATATAAAGAAATTGTTTAGTTCACAAATGAGCTAACTCACTTATATTCGTGCTGATTTTTGTAATGATCAAGTAAAATCTTATAATTTATATTATTGTTTTATATACAATATGTAAGATAACGATACCCTTTCGTAGAGAATGCAAATTGAAGTGTATTAATATGACACTCGAAAAAAACTGCGGTATAACAAAAACTAATGATCATTATTTATATATAGGAGTAAAGTTTGCATTAAATATTTTATCATTTACTGATAAATGGCAGCCAATTCGTATTTGGTAAACCAAAATTACGCTCTTAACGTTGCAGGTTGAACACGTGTAAATTCCGGAGAACCGCATTGGACTTGCCTCCTGTCATGTACTAGTGAAATATTGCATAGCATCCATTAACATTCGATGCTCGACCTGAGCTTATGTCTGACTCGCTAACGAAATTTGATAAATCACGAGGAATGTTCGACCTGATATCACCGCAGAGATCATAAAGGATTCAAATAAAACCTAAACTCGTCTGTCTTTTATTATCCAGTAAGAATAAAGTTTTAAAAAACTGTTTCTAACTAAATTATATGATAGTAATAAAGTTCAGTCGTTTAATAAAAAACGAGATAATAATACATTACCGTGAAAACTTTCACTGTTTTCGTTTACTGCTTAAGTTTTCATTACTTATCCTGTTTTCAATGATAATATTCACGAAGTTAATAATAGTTTAAAACCTTTATCAACGAGCTTAACGACGAAAGCTTGTTGCGTTTTTACAATCACAGTCTCATGGAAAATAAACAATGCAACATTATCCGACTTACAGGAAATGTATTTTATCTCGTCGCATTACCTGTGACCTGTGTGAGCTGTTATTGTTTTAATTCCTCGTTCTCCTTAAGACACTTATCTAATTGAATATTTCTGGGTCCCGTTTTCTTGCAGTTAGAGTGCTTGATGAATAATTTAAATTGTCATTTTGGGTGACAACTTTATCTCCAACGTATATTATTTTTTCCGTTTGGGAAAATGCTCAGCTGGTGGGATAAGTCAATTTAAGAACTTTTTTTATTGTATATCATTCAAATAAGGGGAGGTCTACGTCCAACAGTTGGACGTTACCTATATACCTATAGCTGACAATGAATAAAATACAGTCTTCATGTGGTGACGGAGCACTTTGTCCGGTCTATATACTAACCAAACACATAACACTTAAAATGACTCCGATAAATAAAATATGCTTTGTCCCTTTCTGACGATCACAAATGTCAATGTGACAGATAAGGAAGAACGAATTTTTAACGCCATTTTGGTTAAAATAGGCTTCAAGAACGTTTGTGAATATGGCCGTAATTGTCGACCGGTATAGCCTAGTGAGAAGGTATTGTATGTTTTCTATGACTTTAACTTTTTCCTATCATCTAGTACCCATAATACAACATTTTTTGAATTTACTATTGTACTATTACTATTGATGTTTTGTATAATATTGTCTCATCATTAGATAAAATAAAAACTAAGTTGCATTTACGTGGTATAACGTACGTTTAATTAAATACTAGCTTCTGCCGGCGACTTCGTCCGCGTGGAAAACGTTTATATCGTAGCTCCTTACAATCGTTCGCCCCTGAGACGATGCGATGGTTCCCGGAATACAACCTAATGTATACGTTAATCCAGGTTATACACTATAAGTAAACTCATAGAGTGCCAAAGTGACCGGTTTTGCGGCACCCGCATCCAGCGGACTCCCGCAACGTTTACCAGGTCATCAGTCCACCTTGTGGGGGCCTCTACCCACGCCGCGCCTTCCGGTACGTGGTCGCCACTCGAGAACCTTTCCGCCCCAACGGCCATCCGTTCTACGTGCAATGTGCCCCGCCCGGATTAAGATTGCTAAACTTAAGTGGCAGTCACTTAAGTTTAGCAATCCGGAGGGCTATACTATATCGGTTACCTTGATTCTGCGACGCTTAAACGGCTCAACCGGTTTGGATGAAGTTTGTCACGAAGATAGTTTATAGCCTGGATTAAAATGTAGTATAGCTTTATCTCGGGTCGACGCAAACGAAGTCGCGGGTGGCAGCTAATAGTTATTAAATAAGAAATAAAACTGGCCGAGATCGAGTCGGACTTACGACCCCATGGCCCCCGCTGAAAGAATTTGGTATTTCTTTCCTTTGAGGCCTCGGAGACACAATTTTACCCCAGACGTTTTAAATAGGGGTTCGAAGTTTTTTTCTCGTTTATTAGGCTGCCGGGCCGCGTGCCTTTGAACGTGTTAATTTTTACGCAATTACATGATGTAAGTATGACGGATATTGACAAAAATATAATATTCCTTATTAGGTATGTTATGAGTCACAAATTCAATGAAAAAGGAACAATTATATAATGATAGCACCATCTAGCGACCATAATTTTGGTACAATTTCAGTTTGATAGAGGTCGCTGATGTAGCGAGCTTAATTTCAGTCCACTGCGTCTCAATAGATGCCGCTTATATTAAGTTTTTGATAAGTTATGGGTTTTATTCGATTCTAAAATTATGAAACGAACACAAATGTAACTTTTAGTACGTAAATGTATGTATAATGTCAGACAATATTTCCGAAACTTCGCAAACAGAACATTTTATCAGTTTATATCGTAATTAAATTTGTATTTGTATGACAATGAAAATATTGTTATTTCATATAATTATCTTGACTTAATGTACAACATATGTGAATTATACTAAAATCGGTTAACTAGAAAAAAAGTTATCAAAGAACAATGATTTTTCGTTTTTTTTTCTTTTTTACAAAAACTATAATGTTTAGGGTGCTCAAATTTTGCACAATAATTACTGGTGTAGAGCCACACCAACCATAAAAATTACAAGCCCATATTCGTCGGGGGCAGAATCTCTTAGCTTATCCTGGCACGCCCTTTGGGCCAGGTTTTGGGTCGTGTTGGGCTAAAATCGGCATAAATTAAAAACGATAAGACTCCATGAACGCATTCAAATCCACAGCCGTCGATGTAGTTCTTAATGATTAAGCTTTGTTTTTACCTGGGACTGAGTTATTCTCGGCTTCAATACTACGAAATATCGATGTCTATATAAAATGAAAGAAAAAACCAATAACTGATCGTTCATCAAAAAAAATTACGAAATTAAGTGATGAAAAGAAAACTAAAAACCTTCTCATCGCTGGGGTTCAAACGTGCAGCCATCAACAAAGAATATCAACCATTGGTCGTCGAAGAGTAATCCAGCCTTTTAAAAGAAAATACGGAAAAAACTTATTTTCTCGACAATAAGACCAAGCTAGATCGGTCCCTCGGCCCCGTAAACCCCCATACTGCAAATTTTATCTGAATATGATTACAAATTTATATAAATATAGGTATATTATATACAAATATTGCTCGTTTTATAGTATCGGATAATACCTGCAGCGCCATCTATCATGGAGTTATTCACTCTGGATTTCTACAAACAAACTTCAAACAAAATCGCTGAAATTTATTTTCTTGTGATTTGTTAAAGAACTTTGTTAAGAAGATTCAAGTCTATATCTTAAAAAATAAATTAATTCCCATACAAATTTTCAAACCTTATATCACCCTCAGAAGAAATTATATCCAGAAAAAGGTCACGCTATGTCCTATTCTGATGTCTAAACTACAATATTAGAAAGTGCCATCAACATCGGTTTAGTAGTTTTTGCTAGAATTTGCCCCCAAAATTATACTGGTTGGCATCGCCGCCACGCGGCGTTCACTTGACAACAAAAGATGGCGCTGTTGCGTAAACACGACTTTATCCAATCGGTTAGTCCCAAATTTGGTCTGCGGGTCACCTAAACTCCATCAAACTTCTATAACGTTTCATATGGTTTGACGGAGTTTAAACGCCGACAAAAAACTGGAGAATGACCTAAGGCTATATGCTCGGAAATTAGTGATGTTCTGCATCCCGCTATTGAAGTTTTTTAATTATGTCGTATAAATACAGTTTCCTTCATGTGTTTCTTATTATGTCTCTCTGACAACATCAACGAATTTTCGCATTTATAATATCAGTGTGATAAGGTACACACAAATAGAACTGCTGCAATTATAAATAGTTTGCTAAACTAAACTAACCTGCCCTGAGGTCGTTATATGGTTAATACCCATTATGCTGGCGGCGTAACCTCTTATAATGACTATGAAATTAAAAGAACCTCTTGTGGCCTGCACTAATAGTGGAATTATTATTCATATCCTTTAGACAGAACGGTGTTTATTGTGCTTGACTTTGAGATATTACCTACGTAAAATACTGTCACTAAGATGAATAAATAAATTGGTAGGTACTTATTTTATTATTGTTGATTTGGGGGCCTTTATATGCCGCTTCGACCAGCAGCAGCAGGTGATCTATTGTGGCAGCCCCTTTATTTTTAGATAGCACCGTTAAGACCCGTTGCCTCTAGAAAAATCCAGATTCTTTGGGCGGTGATATGTTGTACCTCTTCTGGGTGCACTATGTGTCGCCCTAGGTAGATACTTCTTTTGTGCATGAGTGTTCCGCAGGAGCAGAGAATGTGCATTGCTGTTTCCTCTGTCTCCTGGCAGAACCTGCAAGTTGCATCCTACTTCATACCCCATATACCAGGTGTTTGTTTAGTTTGCAGTGACCTGTTCGGATTCTCGTCACTGCGCAGGTTTTGTGCCTTTTGAGGTGTAATAGTTCTTTAGACGGTTTATAATTGAACCCTTTGATCAAGGCTTTAGCCTGTTTTCGTCCTTTGATGAACTTCCACAGCTTTATTGCCTCTGATGTTTCTGCATTGTTTAGAAGAGAATATGCTTCCGTTTTGCGATACCACAGACCGGTTCTGGGCCGACCAGGGTTGTGTCTGCGCCCTTCCTTGGTAGGTACTTACGTAAGGCGTTTCTATACTTGTTGTAGACATACGAGACGAGACATGTTTGAATTCATTGCCGGAAACACCGACATGAAAGGTAATTAGGAGGTGAAATCTAATTGAATGGTTTTATATCCACTCTATTTTCTGATATTCACAAATCACCATAAGTATATTATTTACGCAGTGACCGTGCTTAGGCCGTGTAAATAGGCAATTTAGACTATGCGGTGATGAGCGGAGCCGAAGGCAAGGTTACGCCGTAGGATAAAAGACAAACCAAATATGCAAATTTTGAGAAGCTGAAACTGCTTACCTTAGTTGTCCGAGTGACTTGGAGCGGGCGTAAGCAGAGAGGAGCGGCAGGAGTAACTAGCACAATCACTATAGGTACTTATTAATAGCAATCTTATTATTCGTAGTTCAGTTTGCAGCGGAGAAAATATGAAAATTATGCGTTGACGTATGTAACTGAATGTTTTTTTTTTATGACAGCCAGAACTATGAAGGCGGTGCGTGTAAGCAGTCTTAACAGCTTTTTTAAGAAAGGAGGCCAAAAGGGATTTTGCTTTGACGGCGTAACCATGCTCCCGGCCTTGAAATGCAAAGAATTTCAAAAAATGAGATGAAATGATGCGGTTGAATGATAAATAAGAAAGAAAAAGAACCTCCCAATAAGAACTGGAAATAGGTTATTGATTACTGTGTAGGTAAAGGATATAGCTTCACAACAGGTCGTTTGAATAAGCCGTTATTAGTTTTAACAGTAGCTACTCGAATCACACCATCAGGTCCTGGATGTACGGTCGTGATTATACCTAACGGCCATCGAAGGGGTGGAACATCATCATCACCCATCAAGACTACCGTGCCTTGAACAATAGGATGATCTGGAGTACACCATTTATTTCGGACTTGCAATGTGTGCAAAAACTCTAAGCGCCATTTTCTCCAATATGATTGCACAATACTTTCTAGCAATTTTTTGCGATTCGTTAGATTCTTGCACTCAGTTGACAGGTCTGAAGCTGGTAAATACTGAAGCGGTGTAGACATTAAGAAATGTGCGGGGCTTATTATTTCAGGGTGCGGATCTGAAGAGAGCACACTGAGAGGGCGTGAGTTGAGTATGCATTCTATTTGAACCAAAACAGTTAGCAATTCTTCATATGTTAGAAGTTGTGACCCTATGACACGATACAAATGTGTCTTTAAACTTTTTATATTTGACTCCCAAATACCACCGAAATGGGGAGCGCGCGGTGGGATCATCTTCCATTCAATGCGGTGATTAAAGCATTCGCGGTTAAGTTTAGATTTGAAATCGCATGTGCGAAACAAAGCATACATCTCATCTAATTGAGATTTGAGAATAAGACATGAGACGGGGCCACGGCGAGATATAAACCGCTTGAAAGCTGCTATAAAGGAGTCAGATGTTAAATCTGAAACCAACTCAATGTGTATAGCCTTGGTGACAAGACATACAAACAAGCATATGTACGCCTTTTGCGCATGTTGACCACGACGGCGACAAAGCGTAATACGAAGGGGACCAGCATAGTCAACACCCGTATGCACAAAGGCTTTAGCTTCTTGCAAGCGATAAGAAGGAAGGTCAGCCATCTTTGGAATCGGATGGTCCGGTTTAACGCGGAAACACGAATTACATTTATGTACTCTATTCCTAATTTCGGTTCTGGCATCCAATATCCAGAAGCGCTGGCGGATGATTGACATCAACAGTCCTGCACCTGTATGACAATTTACAGCGTGATAGTGATCAATAATCATGTTGACTATATGATCGCGTTTGGGGAGCAATGCAGGATGCTTGGCTTCAAATGGTAAATCAGCGTTTAAAAGTCGACCTCCTATACGCAGAACATTTTTCTCATCAATAAACACTGATAACTTGACGAGTTTTCGCGAGGGTAATATATTATTTTTCATGCGAGCAATATCTTCCTGAAAGTGAACGCTCTGTATCGCGAGTATTAAAGCGGTTTCAGCGATTTCGATATTTTTTATAATCTCAGTAGCGTTAAGCTTTTTTGTAAAACGTAGCACATAAACTACAGTTTTCAGCAGTTTATTCCAAGAGGATATGCGTTGCGCTAAATCATATAATATAGGTCGCTCAAGTTGCACAAGAGTTGTCAATGTAGTGGTTTTACACTCCGGCAATTGTTCAATAGCAGCGGCCTGAAACGGTTGGATAGGCCATTCCGTTGGCGCATTATGCAGCCAGGAAGGTCCGTTCCACCATAGGGTATGAGAAACCAATTGTGATGGTGTCATACCACGGGACAAGCAATCACTGGGATTGTTTATTCCAGCAACATAATAGAGATTCTCTGGTAACACATTTTCTTGACACTGAGCAACACGATTGCTTACAAAAATTGACCACCTATGCGGCGATGCTTTGATCCATGAAAGAGCGATCATTGAATCGGAGAAAGCATATATGCCTGCAATCGGAATTCGAGCAAGATAAGTGTCTTGCATGTGGCACATAGCTCTAAACGAGCAAGCGTAGTTATCTTAGCCGGAGAAACCTTGGACTTGGAGCATAACAGCCTTACACTGATATCGCCAGTCAAGTTTGTCACATGCAAGTAAATTACACAACCATAACCACTAAGGCTGGCATCACTGAATCCAACAATATTGACTATACAATCGGATGATACGCCAATATGGCGCGGGATCTTAAACGTTGATAACAATGGAAATTCTTGAACCAATGTGGAGTAACACTTAATTATGTGTTCCGGGGGGGTAGCGTCCCAATCTATTTTACTGAGCCAAAGTTCTTTTATTAACAACTTGGCGTATAGGACGACAGGAGCTACCAAACCAAGGACGTCAAACAAGCGAGCTACGGTGGATAAAATGATTCGCTTGGTACACTTCCCTCCGGCGGGCGGGAACGTAGTTAGTGAGAATGTGTCATCGGAGGGTTCCCAAGATAAGCCTAACACTTTGGCAATATTTTGCTTGTCATCAAAATTAACACAAGCACGGTGTGAATTAGGCAGCTTATCTAGCAGTGACAGGGAGTTGCTGGACCATTTGACTAAATCAAATGCACCAGTTTTAAAAAGCGCGATTAAGTTTTGCGATAAACGCATTGCAGTTTCCTCATTTATACACGAATGAACTAAATCGTCCATGTATAATTGGGAACTAGCCACTGTTGCAGCATCGGGAAACCGATGTCCCTCATCAAGGCAAAGTTGCTTGACAGTGCGCATTGCCATATACGGGCTTGATTTCAGTCCAAACGCCACGCGCGTAAACTGAAAGGTGCGAACCTGCTCTTTTTCATCAAAGCGAAATAAAATTTTCACATATTTATAATGTTTTGGCGGCAAACAGATTTGCATATACATTTGGCGGATATCCGATGTCATTGCTATGGGAAACAGGCGAAAATTCAGTAGCAGAATAAATAAATCTGCCTGCAAATTTGGACCAGTGTGCAAAATGTCATTGAGTGACAAGCCTGAGCTACTTTTAGCACTAGCGTCTAGGACTATTCTGACGCGAGATGTAGATTTATCAGGACGAACCACTGCGTGATGAGGAATGTAATATCCGTCATCAGTGACGTCAGATTCAGGAACTTCGGTAAGATAACCGTTTTGCAGATATTCTTTGATGACTTGGTTATAATCATCACGAAGTGTAGGTATTTGTTTAAACTTCTTTTCCAAAAAAAGTAGGCGGCGATGAGCAACAGCTCGAGAATTGCCTAGCTCAGACGCATCTTTGCAGAAGGGCAAGGCTGCAGAATATCTGCCATCATCATTTCGAGTCACGGAAGTAGTGTACAAATTCTCACACTCAGTCTCTTCCGGACTAAGAAAACGTTTGTATGGGATCTCTTCTAATTCCCAAAATTTATTGAGACTCGATTCAAGGTCATTGAGCACAAATGCGGTAAAAGAAGTGTCATTAGAGTTAGACTTACAAGGATAGTCACCCATTAACACGTAACCAAACGTGGTTAGCAAAGCGGGGGGTGCGCATGTGCCAGAATCTACTCTGTTCCCCAAATATATATACGGGAAGAGTTGAACACCTAGCACCACATCAATGCAGCCTGGAATATTCCAGGTTAAATCTGCAAGCGGTATATCGGCAAGATATGCCAAGTCACATTTATTAGCTTCGACGAAATGCGCGGGCAGTTGATCTGTTATACAATCTACCACTAAAGCATGTATATAGTATTTATTATTTGGGTAGATGCGCGATTCAATATTCAAATAAACATAACCAAGTATAGGCCTCGACGTTAAACCAACACCCTTTATATAGGAATTGTTAAGCGGTATCACGGGTAAGTTAAGTGATTTGCAACAATCAAGCGTTATTAGATTGTTTTGTGAACCATTATCAATTAGGCATCTTATAATCGTCTTACCATCACCATTATAAGGCTTAGCGTACACCTGAGCGGTTGACAACAATATTGTTGACTTAGGGTTCGACTCTACTTTGAGTGAGACCGAAGCGTTAGAAAGCGGCTGTGCTATGGCCCCATCAGGTGACCATTGCGTATTAATGCTATCGCGGGGCGGATGAGCAGTCAGCGGAGTATTTATTTGCGGTGTGCAGACACAGTTCGAGTTTGCATTAGGTGCATTTGGTTCACAAGAATTGAACACTGCAGGCGGAGAGCGCGATGGAGGCGCGGCTGCTGACGGTCGCGGTACATGAGCGGCGGAAGAAGTAACGTCGTTAGTGTTGGCGAACAATTGCGTTGATTTAATATTAGCGGAAGCAGCTTTATTCGACTCAAAATGTAAGAACGTGTGATGACGCTTCTGACACACGTTGCAAGTGTGACGCGAGTTACAGTTAATAAGTGTATGCGTCGTACTTAAACAATTAACACAACCATGCTTATCTTTTATAAATTCAAACCTCACTTGCGGGGAGACCATGTTTTTAAACTTCATGCAAGCATAAAGTTGCGAATGATCCTTTTTGTTGCACAATATACAAGCTGGTTCATTAATCGCGGGTTTTGAAGCGGTATCATTGCTGGCTACAAACGCCTTATACGTAGTTCGCGTAGTTTGTGCCGGTATATTGGCAACTGATTTGCCGACGGTACTACCATTGGACCGTTCTAAAATCTTAACTTGGTCTTGCACAAACGATATGAACGATTTATAAGTCGGAATCTCAACATCGCGAATTAACATTTCGTAACTTTGTAACGTCTGTTGGTCGGTCTTCCTCAATGCGCAATTCAAAAGAAGAAAATCAGCCAAATCAGGAATGTCTAACTGCTTAAGAGCGGCGATAGACGCGGAATACTTCTCAATGAAGGTATTGAGACTGCTGGCATTGTTTGAGCATGGTTTTAAGTCAAATACATTGTTCAGGTAATAAGTACCCAAGGCGCGTTTATCTTGATATTTTTTGACAAGACTGTCCCAAATTATGGAATAGGTTTCACCTGTAGGCACTAAACCAGCGGTTAATTTCAGAGCATTATGTGTTAGCTTGCCCATGAGGTATTGCACACGTTGCGAATCAGTCAGTTGGTCATTATTATGTACGTTGGTTTTAAATGACTCATAGAAGATGGGCCAGTTCTCAGTACGACCATCAAAGCAAGGCAATTCTGTAGGCGGGAGTTTAATATAAGAGCCGTTGTTACGACTCGCGGGTGCGGATGATGCACTTGCTTGCGGTATTGACATTAAAATAATGTTGTTTCGAGTGCGTTTTATTTTTGAGTACATATCTTCGAACGCATCCAGGGCCTCATAGTCAGGCTTGGTACCAGGAACGAGAGACATGATGATTTTATTCATCTCATCCAGAATTGATTCGAAACTCACACGTAAGTCATCAATCGTTACTATCGGCCATGAAAGACTCGTTGCTTCGCGATTCAAAATTTGAAATATTTTTAGAAGCGGCATGTATGCGAGTAAATCGCTGAAAGATTTTCTCTTCTTTACTTTTTAACACTGCTAACTTAATTTCCATTTCAGATTTAGACATGTTGGCTAAATTAAAATTTCAATTATATTAATGACAATGTCAAGCGAAATGTAAATGACAATGAGCGTGATATATATGAAATGAGCGTTAATGGCGGGTGAAATATATGAGTATTGCGGAAAATAAATGTGAATTTTAAAAATTTGGACGGAAGAATCCGGAACTCGATAGGACCACAAAATATGCTTAGGCCGTGTAAATAGGCAATTTAGACTATGCGGTGATGAGCGGAGCTGAAGGCAAGGTTACGCCGTAGGATAAAAGACAAACCAAATATGCAAATTTTGAGAAGCTGAAACTGCTTACCTTAGTTGTCCGAGTGACTTGGAGCGGGCGTAAGCAGAGAGGAGCGGCAGGAGTAACTAGCACAATCACTATAGGTACTTATTAATAGCAATCTTATTATTCGTAGTTCAGTTTGCAGCGGAGAAAATATGAAAATTATGCGTTGACGTATGTAACTGAATGTTTTTTTTTATGACAGCCAGAACTATGAAGGCGGTGCGTGTAAGCAGTCTCAACAGCTTTTTTAAGAAAGGAGGCCAAAAGGGATTTTGCTCTGACGGCGTAACCAGACCGTAAACTACAATAATTTATAGTACAATCATTTCGTATGCGGGGTTATTGGCATTTCAACATACTCCTGCTGTTATTTAAGGGTTCTAGGAAAGGCTGATTGCAACTTTTCGACCATATAATGATTATTTAATATGCCTGATATGTGTCTCATAAGTTTAGATAACTTCTTTGTTAAACAAGTTGATGAAAAAATAATACATTAACTTATTTAAGCCCTACTTTCTTACGTATACGAGTTTCCTTTATAACCCTTTAACAGGAATACTTTGAATTACAAATAAACCTGTCTGTATATCCGTATAGTTTGGCATCAATCCCAAAAGAACTTGCTTCACATTTAAATTACCTGTTTATGCATATCATGCGAACATTTAAAAGAAAAAGTCAACTATTAGACAAACCGAATACTTAATTGTCGTCACAAATCTGACACTGAGCTATTTTTTGTTAGACAACTCACGCTAATTGGGTACCGACACATTTTTTGAAAATGTCGTTTATACCTACGAATCGTTCTAGACCTTTGACACTTCGATATCATTTATAATAATATTATGGCTACTTAGGCATCCGCTCGCCTATATACGAGAGCTGGTCCTCACGACCTCTCTTTGCATGCATAATGCGTAAACTTTGAATATCCTCCTTAGCAAATATGAAGTTACGTTACACAGGCCAAGTAACGTCGTCTAGTCTGATTGAACGCCTTTGGATGGAATAGAGTCCCCGTTTGTTTAGATTATCCCCTGGTAACGGCGCCATAAACTTACCAGCATCGCGTTATGACTTGTATTTTTACTTTTTATTTTTCACAGCCAAAATGTTACCCTCCCGGGAGTAAGTCACGTTCCAATTTGGAGGGTCAGCTACTGTAAACTTAGACATGTATTTTTTTTCTGAACGGGCTTGCCTTTACATCTAAAAGGTTATTTTTTGCATGAATTGCATAACTATTTGAAGCTGTTGACGGACTTATGTATATGCTCGCTTAAACAAGTAAAGTGTCGTTCAACCATATTCAATTGCCTGTTCTTTTTACGTCCAGTGAATTCACTGAATTCAGTTAGCAGAAGTAACTATGGAATCAGGCGTTACTTTGCAGAAGTTTTTAGAGTAATACATTAATTTGCTATTCCTTTAAAGAACGTGCATACCTACTCCGCACGCGCAAATATGCAAATAAATACATGAAGCCACCGCAACAACGGAAAAATGATTTAAATGTACTTAGCGAAATTTTCGAGGACTTTAATTTTTTAAAAAAACGTTGACTCTTTGTACGCTACTGACCTCGCAAAATCGAGATGGTTGGAGCTGTTTTTTTCCTGTAAGCCTAACGATAATGCGACTTCTTGTCAGATTTCTGAGTCGAACCGGTCTCGCCCGCTTTTGGCACGAAGGTGAGTTTTCCTTTAAAGCTGGCTTCAAGCCAGATTCACGTTTGATCGGATTTTTTGCCAATGCACAAGTGCTCGATGAGTGCTAGCAGGCACTTTCCATTTGTGCTAATTGAAACGAAAAGAAGAGCACATAAATGCAAATAACTGTACCAATCAAACCTTTTAAACGCTTAATCAGTAGAACTCTGAATTTAAATCATTCAATCTATCTATAAGAATCGTAGATTATTGTAGAGGCTAGAGAGTGAGCAATAAAGTGAGTTTGAAACGTAGGTGAGTGTGTCCCAAAAGACTAGCAATATCGACCTAGAGAAACATAGTACCTACTAGACGTGTCAGATAACTTCATCTCCTTGCCCGCTGCGACCTTCTTTGAGTTTGCCCTACTAACATACAATGTGTCCGAAATATTGGTCAGTAAGCAAGTCAAGATAGTTTGTATTTCAGCCTTCGAGTGATTTTAGTTATTGGTCCAAGGCATACATACGTAATGAACAAAAAAAAAGAAAAGAAAGAATGACAGAAAACATGTATACATGTTAAAAAAACGGACTGTAGACACGTACGCACGTACACATTTGCCACGAAACAAAAGAACATAATGATTATACATTATTTGAGGTTTTATGGAAAAACTGTGTGTAAAGCGTTACTTTTACAGTAGAAGTCAACCATCGCCGGCGTAACTGCGCGAAACACGGGGTAACACCATAAATCCAAAAGTCCAGGAAGCGACGAACGGACGACTTAAGAACTCGAGTTGTGAAACAAAGGCAGCTGCTTAGAAAATAACAAAAGAAAAGAAATTTAATACTTTCCTGCCTCCCGATTGCGTTTGTAGCTGTGTTCATCTAGTTATTTTCTGTGTCGTGATATTAGTCAAAAGCCTACATTTTAGGATCAACGGAAACTAAGACAGAACTTCATGGTGTATTTTATTAAACTGATAAAATTTTGTGTACAAATAGGCCAAAAGAATACAAGTTAATTTTAGAAACTAGGCAGCTTGCTGCTTAATCAATAACGAGACACCTTCGGAAATTCGGATTCAATCGGGAAATACATGTAGTTTCTAAATCGTTCCCTAGTAACGTTGCTCATTGCATCACATTATCTATGTCAGGTCAGCTTGTTTGACATACTCGTAGCTTCTCGGCACGATGTTTGCCATTCAGCCGCTTTGGGCTCGCATAGGTAACGAAAGTGGCTCGATTGATTGCTAATCAAAAGAGCAATACCGCAGTACGGGCTTCGGTTTCTTCTGTTGTCGGGGTGTTGCATCAAGTCTATGACATAAGAATCCGTTTTGAATTTGTCACGCGCACTCGTTTACGCCACGTAGAGATGGGTAGGGGTGGGTTAATACCGGGTAAATACCCAGTATTTACCCAATGCACCTGGTAAATACCCGTATCTACCCAAATTGGTGGGTATAAACTATTTCGAATGGATTTTTTCAAAAAGTGACATTTTAGGGCCGAGTTTTTTTAATGAAATGTTTATAGCCTTCTGAACAACTTTTGTTATTGCAAAATATCCGTTATGATGCATAGTTTATGAGAAAAAAAATGTTTGTTATGAAAAATAACACATGCATTATTTTCTGAAATAAGATCAAGTTAAAACGGGAGCCACAACCAGAAAAGTAACTATAAGCCTTAACAAAATGTAAGAAAAATATTGAAATAGTGTTGCCTTCTACTTATTGGACAAGAAATCATCATCTTGCTAGGCCTTTTTCCCATTTACTTGGGGTCGGCCTTCCCTGTTCTTTTTCTCCATTCTACACGATTGAGTGCAAGGTCGGCGTCTATATTAAGATCTTTCAGGTCTCGCTGAACCGTTGTCAGCCAGGTGACAGGTGGTCTTCCGCGTCCTAGCTTCGTCGTTGGAATATCGAGCGCTACCTTAACCAAGTAGTCTACTGGGCGCCCCTGTACATGACCGTACCACCTCAGACGTTTTTCCGTCAGCTTTTCTGTTATTGGCGCTGCTTTAAAACTACCCCGGATATACACGTTTCTTATCTTGTCCATCATGGTGACACCCGCTGACCAGCGTAACATGCGCATCTCAGTGGTGTGGAGCTTGTTCAGGTGGGGTTTATTTGTAGCCCAGTACTCGGATCCGTACAACATCGCTGGTCTTACTACTGTCTTATATACATGACCCTTCACCTTTAGAGGCATTTTTCTATCGCATAGGATGCCTGTGAGTTCTTGCCATTTCATCCAGTCTGTCCGAGTTCTATGGACGACATCGCTGTCAATCTTTCCGTCGTTGCTGAGTACGGAGCTTAAACTTTGTAACAGTTGGCAGGCGATCATTACCTATATAGAATTAGTCATTTTCTGGGTTATTAGCCGTTTTGTCGAACAGAAAGGCCATGTTTTCGGTCTTCTTCCGACTGATTTTTAGGCCATCCTTCTAGTGCTTCCATCCAGCTATTCAAAGCGCGTTGAAGGTCAGTCTCAGTCTCTGCTATTAAGGCCACATTATCGGCATATAGAAGGTGCCAGGGTACAGCCCGTTGGCATTTTCGTGTGAGGTAATCCATCGTGACATTAAAGAGAAGTGGACTAAGTGTGGAACCCTGGTGTACACCGACCTTGAGCTTGAAGCTGTCACTCGCACCTGCTGAGCAAATCACCTGTGTAGAGACGTCTGTGTACATGACCATAATAAGATCTATATACGACTCTGGGATAAGCTGGGCGCGAAGAGCCTCCCATAAAAGGTCGCGTGGTACATGGTCAAACGCCTTCTCAAGGTCGATGAATATCATATGCAGGTTTGTGTTGTTGACTTTGGCTTTCTCAATCAGGATTCTTATAGCCTGAGTAGCGTCAGAGGTGCCCTTTCCATTTACAAACCCTCACTGATTGGGAGTGAGCTTCACGATACCATTAAGTCTGCTGTTGATTATCCTCTCCCATAGTTTAAAGGTATGATCCATGAGCTTTATTGCTCGGTAATTCCCACAGTCACGTATGTCGCCTTTTCCTTTGTAAAACGGCATTAAATGACTTCTTTTCCAAGCATCTGGTATTTTCTGTCCTGCCATAAGTCTGTTAAACAACTCGCTTAGCCAGCCGATGCCAGAGTGCCCTATTATGTTTCCAGATCTATTGGAATCTCGGCTGGACCTTGGGCTTTTTTGTTTTTCATCTTTCTGATCTCTTTGATGATTTCCTCCGTTGTAACTGCTGTTATTGCTTGGTTTAACTTTCGGGGATTCGTAACATTAAGCAAATAGCGGTAGTACTCTGCCCATCTTTTTCTTATATCATTGTCTTCTGTTAATAATTTATTGTTTTTATTTGTGATAAATTTGGCTGAAGGTATATATTTGCTGTTATTATTTCGAGCTTTTGCGACTTGATGGATATTGATTTCTGTAGTGGAAGATTCTAATTCTTTGTAAAAGTTAGCATCGGCTTTGGCTCGTATGCTTGCCACTTCACTTTTTGCGTTGGATTTCTCTCTGTTGTAGTCTGCTTTATCCGCATCATTACCAGTTTCTTTGCGTTTTCTTAAATGCAAACTTCTTGGCCTGTACAACATCCTTGACAGATTGTTGCCACCATTTAGTCTCTTTAAAGAAAGAAAGAAAGGAAGAAAGAAAAACATTTATTTATGACAAACACATATAAAAACAGAGAAATACAAAAAATAGGACGAACACTGCTTGTCACAAAAGCAGCAAACAGCGTGAAGGGGGCTCTCTTACTCCTGGTTCTCCCTAAATGTGTTTCTGCGGATTTTCTACAGAATGTTTCTAAATCGTTCCACATATCGTTTTCGGTTTCTACCTTTGAAGTGTCTTTTGTGCCAAAGTACGTTTCTATGTTTTGAACGAATCTTGATCCCGCGGCGGTTTTCAGGGATTTTAACTTAATTTTAGGTATCTGCTTGTTACTGCACTTAACAGGTTTGGGCAATTCAACAACCAATAAGATCAGCCCTAACTGGCAGCGCGAATATTACACCGCGTCCGACCCGGCCAATTAATGTTTATCAGTTGCCTGGTTGAGACGGCTATTGTGCGTTAAGTGCCACGTGTGGATATTTGATCCATGCTTTAAATGTCGATTTTGTTTTGTTTGAGGTAAAAGCTCACGTTATTGAAATTTGTTTGGATTGGCGGTACAAAAATAATATAATATACTTACCTACAACTTTCATTTTTCCATCCTAAAGTTATATATAAACTCACTAAGTAATTAATACACTTCTCTCTGAGCTCGGATGATTGTAAATACAAACATTTAATTTAATTTTTATTTATTTCATTAACAGCATGCATAATGTCCATGAGAACAACGTTTATACATTCCTGCATAACTTGAAAACATTTTCATTATAATATTTGACTTAAAAAACGCATCAAAAGAGTTTATACCCACCTTTTTGGGAAGAAACGGGTAAACACGGGTAGATTGGGTAAATACCGGGTAAATACCCGGTATTTACCCACGGGTTTTTACCCACTACCCATCTCTAACGCCACGCCAAGCCGTGGCTTGTTGTGGCTATGTTGGGAGTTTCTCTGCGTGATCACATTAGAAATGAAGCTATCCGCAGCAGAACCAAGGTAACCCCTATAGCCCTCCGAATCGCTAAACTTAAGTGGCGGCAGTGGGCGGGGCAAATAGCACGTAGAACCGATGGCGGCGGAAAGGTTCTCGAGCGGCGACCACGTCCCGGAAGGCGCGGCGTGGGCAGGGCCCCGACAAGGTGGACTGATGACCTGGTAAAGGTTGCGGGAGTCAGCTGGATGCGGGTGGCGCAGGACCGGTCACTTTGGCACTCTTTGGGGGAGGCCTATGTCTAGCAATGGACGTCTGTCAGCTGATATGACGGCTGATAGCCATTTTGCCGCTAAATACAAAACCGTTTCAAATTCAGTATGTGAAATAGACTCCCAGGGACGGCTTTTGTATTATCACAATTGCAATAATAGAATCGTTCATAAGTTATATATTTGTCAATTTCGCGACACTTGAGAACTGTTTTTTTGCAAAAATATTAAATGAATGTGTATTTTGCATTTTCCAGCACACAGCACCGACGTTTTAAAATTAAAACAAATAGGGGTCGTTTCTTTATACAAGCGGGGAGCGTTTCCGTGCAATGCAGAGGCATTTCCTTCCCGCTTACATCCTCTTCTGCAGTTTCTTTTTCTAGCGCATGCAACAAATTTCGTGTTATTATTGCTGCCGCACCATTCCTGTTGTCTTTTTTTAGCGCAATCGCAATGTAAGTACCTACACAACTAGAACAAGTAGTACCCCTAACAAAAACGTAGAAAATTATAAAATTAAAAGCAAAAAGAATGTTAGCCACATTATATTTCATTTAAACGTTGGCGGTCTATCTATAGTTTCAACTACTAATAGAAAACCTTTAATATCTCAGAAGATACCCGAAAAAATGTGTCCCAATGTACGCTCAAGATTGATCTGAGTCTAAAAGCTACAAATTGTCTAACAATTACGAAGTAAAACTGTTTTTATGTAGGTGAGCAGGTCGATCATGTAACGCATTGTACTTACGTTGGGTAGATCTAAATGTCATTTTTTATATGTAAAAATGACAGTTGGACTGTCCTAACGCGCGTTCGGAACGTTACGTGATTATTGATTACCCCTCTGGTATGGAGAAAGAAAGGACTTAGTAATTCCATTTAGCATAGTAAGAAAATGCTTTCATTTCTAAAGTGCAGTCAAATCATAAAATAAACTTTTGCAGTAATGCAAGCGTCCAGGTTTTACATTAGAACACACTTTTAATTTATTGCCGCTCCTTTTATAGCCGTAATTTGCATGAGTTCGCTTGCCATACCATGAAGTGTGTGTTTATTTAGACACACTGGAACAAAGAAGCAAACTATCAAGATTTAGATGGGACTGCGTTGTTTATTATTCTTCTTGTCGCAGCTGTAGATCCGTTAGTGTGCCACTGAAATAAATCTTGCTTTCTCCTTGCACATTATGCATGCTAACGCCGGCCATTCCTTGTTCCCTGAACATTGTGCCACCATTGTCTCGTACCTGAGGACTAAATCTCGTTCGCACTCGGTTAGCAGCGGTGTAAGCTGGTAAGCTTCGCTATAACACCAAATTGCGAGTTGAATGTTCTTTCTGTGCAATACAGATTAAATGTTCCTCTAGGTAGTAGAATGTATTTTCACGACACGGCTTGAAAATTTCTCAGTTCAACCCATTCACTGCCAAGAATTGCTACGCTCGTAGCCGATCCCGTGTTTTTCCTCGTATGTAGGGGAAAGCGACTACGGCGTAGGCGCCCGATACGCGGGTTCCTGGCAGTGAAAGTGTTAAAGGACAAATCTGCACAACTTACCTACAGGGTTATTATAGGCGTTTTACAGTCAGTATTTATTTGTAAAGAACTAAGTGTAATTTACTTCCATCAAGTGCAAAAGCTTTGTTTTTGGAAAGGGATTACAAGAGATCCTGTATATTATTGCAAATTTTAATAAGATTTGTACTACTTTGCATGACGACTAAAATTTGGAAAAGCTAAAAGCAATTTATTAAACTGGAAAGAAGTTCGCAATGCTCCGGATACTATCGCTGCTGAGTTATTTGACTAGCTCACTAACTTCCAGCCTATCTTTAGGCAATTATCTGGGATGGGATTTAAACCAGCTCGCATACTGTTTCACGGCTTTGTGACGTTCTCCATAATGTGGATTAAAAGTCCAGTTACGTACCTACAATTATTCACGAGGAAAACAAGATGTATGTAACTTGATGCTGACAATCAGGTTAATTCTGTAATTTCTCAAACGAGCGTATCAACGAGTAATGGACGAATAACTGGGATGTACAGTATGATAGTTTTTTTTACTGATCTACTATATACTAATAATAAAAAGGTGATATCTGCAAAGTATAATTTTGTTGATTTTCAAGTTTTTATATATCTCCGACTGAAAACGAAAATTTCATGCTTATATGTAATGTATTGCATGAAAATTGGCTATATTTTATCCCGTAGCTCTACCTGACGCGTCACGCGGACAGCTAAGTCTTTACAGACAATATTGCTGATTCTCAAACAGTTAACACTTAAATCGACGCACTACCGACCACATTTATACATATGGCTGTAATTGGATTCCTGTTGCAACAATATGTGCGAAATGTATTACTAGGTATGTATTAACAAGTGTTAGTGATGTAGGGGTAGTTAGTTCGCGCGGCAATGACGCGTCTCGCCGTCACGTAGCGTGCGACATGCGACGTTTATTGGCCTCCACGCCGACGGCCGTCGACAGTGACGGACGATAGTGCGAGCCCGAAACGAGACTTATTGCAGACAATTTTTCAACGTCGATGCACGTGAATACGATATTTTCTTATTTAACTCCTATTTCTAATATCTTCATTGCGTTAACTCGTAACTTAGAGCGTAACAAGATCAAAGAGGGATACAAAATATGTATATTATTTTCCAATCATATGCGAAACATCAAATAATTTGCGTACCTAATTGCTTTTTGCAAATATGTATTTACAAACCTATTTGTAGCAGGCAAACATTGCTAAAGACGAGCGTATACGTATGTATGTATTACCTAAGTAAGATTTCCAAGCGTAGATATTGATGATTATATATTTTTTAAAGATATTGCAATATTTGTATCATCACATCATGTTAAATTGAAAACAAGGCGTTTCTAAAGATATATGAAAATGACGAACCGACTCGGCGTGTGCGTGTGGACTGAGGGACCACTTGGTTTTTAATGCAAAAAATAAATTTTAGTAAGGGGAAAATTTAGTAGTAGTAGCGAAATTACTTTGTAAAAAAAACCTGGAATTCGTAAAGAATTCACTAAAAAGTTATGCAGCCAAAGGTGCGGTCCCTCAGTTCACACACTGAACCTTCCACTTCTGGGCAAGTATTTAATATGCTGGCTTATTTTGATGTTACAGATTTAGTAAACACATGTTTAAACGTATTCGTAATGACCGAAACGTGATTTGGCAATGATTATACACTAAAGCAGTCTTCCTTCGTTGGTCCCTGAGAGACCACATAAAATAACTAATAAATCGGTACATTTGTACAAATAAATAATGCATTTTTCTTTGCAAACATTAGTAGAAATCGCAAGGAAGATTATAAAAGTTAAACAAAAGCACAACTATTAATAAATTTCGTCAAATTTATGTTTGTTTGTGGTCCCTCAGTTCACACACTATGAATTAATAAAATAATTAAAATATCCTAAAATATAAACAATATGGAAAGGTTTGTCGTACTGAGGTTTAGTTAAAAAGCTTAACTACATATATATATATTTTGTACGTGGATTGATGGCGTATAATATAAGATAAATTGCTTTTTAATATTTCCTTAGCAGTGTTTATTAGGGTGTCCACACAATGAAAAGCATTTAATAACGTGAATCATTTTTAAATACTACTTTTTGATTTGCTTACTTAAATGGACCAAGGAAAAACTGCATACAGCCAACTACATTTTAGATTCTGTAAGCAAAATTACGATATTAAAAATAAACGAAGGATATGGTATCTGCGGCCCTAGCATACTAACAAAATGACGTCTTTTATGCACATGTTTTATGCCCACAACCGACGTATAAAATTTTACCGTCATGAGTTAACATGGTATACCGTCATCTACGTAAAATGTGACCATTTATATGTCTTGCACATAAAACTATTTTTTTTACGTCACATTCTAACATGCTCTTGACTTTCGTACATAAAACGTGAGGTCACTCGAGACCCCTGATAAATTTTAACACTATGAAAACAATACAATTGGCCGCAGGATATCTGTAAAATTCCTGTCACAACACACGGTTTCAGTTTCAAAACTTATTAGTTCGTTTGCTGTTTGGATGGATTACTTTTCTACTACTTTTTGCTTGACAATTGGATTTCGATATCGCATATTAACACGACCCGTGGTAATTTGCTTTCATTTAAAGGCATTTATAATATGCGCATCTTCAAGAAACCTAATAAAATTATTATGGAGTAAATAATTAACGAAAATAATTATACTTAAGTATACACAAATTCTCCTTATCCATTGTTGAAATTGTTGAAATTATCTATCCTAATATTATAAGAGGACAAATTCTGTGAGATTGAAGCTTTGCAAGTTTGCGTGTTTCAAAAAATCTTTGAATGCGTATAGATTGGGGCTTCTGGGTGGTGGTAGGCTATATTTTATCCCACGGGTTTGCCTACTTTCTTTGAATTATGCGGGAGAAGCAGCGCGGGCAGCTTGTCGTCTAATAATTCAATTGTTAGCTATAGCCTTGGTTAACATTTACTTTTCCTCAATTTCAACAAACATGCACGAAGAAATCAGTAACACCTGTACCATAATAGTACATTGTGATACAAGTGAGGTAGGTTGATAATTACATCAGAGGCGAAATTGTTCACGCGAACCGCAGGTGAGCGTGATAAGGAAGCCGAGGATGTAATTATCAAAGCTCACGCGTATCATACGACGTTTTTCAACACATTTTGCGAGGAAAAAATCATTTTCATAAGATGAAAATGTTATAGGCCTGCCAAATTATTTACTTTACATTTAGCAAATCATTAAGATGACAACAGGTTTTTACTCATAATTGCACATCGCCAAGAATTTCCAGTGGCGTCCATTCTATTTATCACTTTTCTAGTCACCACGAGTCAACATTTTTGATAATAACCAAACACAAACAAATTTTACAAATATTTCTGAAATAAATAACCTATAAGGGCGCCCAACAGTTTTTTTTTTCGTGAAGTTTGCGCAGTGTGGGCACAGAAATCTCTAAACAGCCAATACAAAATAAAATTATATTTTCGTTTTAAAATGTTATCTGTATTTAATTCATGTAAAATGTTATGAAAAGTGAATAGTTTTATTAAATTAAACGTTTCCATATCATATAAAAAAGGAAAAAGTCAATTAATTAACAAAAAGGATTTAATTTGTTTAGTCGAGTAAGAATCCATTTGCCGAAAATTAAAAAAATAGCTGTACATTCTGTACAACCCAGTTAATTTAAGAATGCACCGTCTTCATGCATATATCTTGCTGCAAGGTGCCAACGTGACTTAATCGGGATATAACCATAACACACAAGTGTTGTAATGTTATAAAACACGCGTTTTTAATTTAATATCCAGGATTATGAGCCTAAAAGCGACACAATAAGAGGTATGTTACGAGCAATTGTGTTGAAAAATGAATTACGATACAAACTTACAAATATTATAGGAAAAACGGGGCGGGAGTAAAGTAAATAAATAAAAACGAAAAACGATTATAATACAACTTAATACAAGACTACAACTTTTTAGTAGCAGGGCAGTGCTTATTATTACTCTTTTAAATTTTTAAGTAGTATTGGGTCTCTAACCATGGACTGCGATTGAACGTATGAAAAGAATGTTATAATTGGTAGAAATAAAGTTGTATATATTGGCAACACTACACTTCTTTTTGATATATATATATTTTACGTAATTCAAGTAATGTAAAAATGGGCACAATCGTAAAGTTATACGTCCGAACGTAAATAATATGGCCGATTAGTATGCTAGCCGGGCTGATTTGGTGCGGTAAAACATGTAGCTTCTGTAGCTTCATGACTCGAGTGCATATTTTTGATATATAAAAAGTGCCTTTTAGTGGTTTACTAACAAACCAGAGGTACTTACCAGATAAACAACGCGGAAATCAGGAGTATAAATAACAAATCCATTGCAACACAATACTAATTTGCCTATTACACAGCAATAACAAACCAAACACATCAATTCAAGTAAATTTACCGCCTTTTTATTTTTTAAACATTATACGCGGGGCTAATATACGAGCTACATGTTTTACCGCAACAAATCTGATACCATATATACTTAGTTTGTTTTTAATTTCGTAATTTTGCTTACAGAATCTAAAATGTAGTTGGCTGTATGCAGTTTTTCTTTGGTCCATTTAAGTAAGCAAATTTTAAAAGTAGTTTTAAAAATGATTCACGTTATTAAATGCTTTTCATTGTGTGGACCTTAATAAACACTGCTAAGGAAACATTAAAAAGCAATTTATCTTATATTATACGCCATCAATCCACGTACAAAAAAAATATATATGTAGTAAAACTTTTTAACTAAACCTCAGTACGACAAACCTTTCCGTAGTGTTTATATTTTAGGATATTTTAATTATTTTATTACGTCATAGTGTGTGAACTGAGGGACCACAAACAAATATAAATTTGACGAAATTGATTAATAGTTGTGCTTTTGTTTAACTTTTATAATCTTCCTTGCGATTTTTACTAATGTTGGCAAAGCAAAATGCATTATTTATTTGTACAAATGTACCGATTTATTAGTTATTTTATGTGGTCTCTCAGGAAACAACGAAGGAAGACTGCTTTAGTGTATAATCATTGCCAAATTACGTTTCGGTCATTACGAATACGTTTAAACATGTTTTTACTAAATCTGTAACATCGAAATAAGCCAGCATATTAAATACTTGCCCAGAAGTGGAAGGTTCAGTGTGTGAACTGAGGGACCACACCTTTGACTGTATAACTTTTTAGTGAATTCTTTACGAATTCCAGGTTTTTTTTACAAAGTAATTCGCTACTACTACTAAATTTTCCACTTACTAAAATTTATTTTTTGCATTAAAAACCAAGTGGTCCCTCAGTCCACACGCACACGACTCGGCTGGGCAGCGTTCGGGAAGCTACGGCAAATCTTTTCGTCCAATATTCCGCAGTGTCTCAAGACGAAAGTCTTTGACCAGTGTGTGTTGCCAGTGATGACATATGGCACTGAAACGTGGTCGCTTACTATGGGCCTCATAAGAAGGCTCAAAGTCACAAGTCACCCAAATGGCAATGGAGAGGGCCATGTTGGGAGTTTCTCTGCGTGATCGCATCAGAAATGAAACTATGGTACCCGATATAGCCCTCCGGATCGCTAAACTTAAGTGGCAGTGGGCGGGGCACATAACACGTAGAACCGATGGCCGTTGGGGCGGAAAGGTTCTCGAGTGGCGACCACGTACCGGAAGGCGCAGCGTGGGTAGGCCCCCGACAAGGTGGACTGATGACCTGGTAAAGGTTGCGGGAGTCCGCTGGATGCGGGTGGCGCGGGATCGGTCACCTTGGGACCCCTTCTGGGAGGCCTATGTCCAGCAGTGGACGTCTTTCGGCTGATATGATGATGATGATGATGATGAAAAATACGAAATATTTTTATAACGCACCACGTTTTGTGCGAACTCCAAATATTTTATAGCATAATAATAAGTTATAGTAGTTTATGCGACTGATCCATAATGAGAGGCCTTTAAATACGAGTGTGGTTTTATGAAACGAGCGTTAGCGAGTTTCATAATAGGATCACACGAGTGTTTTAAGGCCTAATTATGTACAGTTGCATACACTACTTTATCTACACACATATCATAAGTTAAGTAACAGCAAAAAACCAACAATAAAATGACAACAGCAATGGCGGCAATTCGATCATCCGTCATAACGAATGGTTTAAAAAAAAACATAGACAGAAGAAGAAGTCCCTACACTCATATCACTCGAGATCAAATGTCGTGCAGTTTGTATTAAATAACGTATCATAAGTAGTAGTAAGGAACAGCAAAAAACCAACAATAAAATGACAACAGCAATGGCGGCAATTCGATCATCCGTCATACGAATGTTTTTTTTTTTCAAATCATAGACAAACGAATGAAGTCCCTATACTTCACCTTTGGTCAAATGTCGTACGGTTTGTATTGAAAAACGTACTGAATTGACGTTTCGTATCGATAATCTGTTTTAATATCTATGGATACTAGAATAGAGACCCACTTGAGTTTTGACATCTGTTCCAAATTTTGACTCATAACGTTACAAAAATCTGTACTGTAATAACATTACAGTACAGATTTTACCTACTACCACAGGCAAGAAAGTTCTCATAGTGAAATCGGTTGTAGTAATGATGGTCATTTCATACGGTTTCTGAACACATTTTAGAGCACTAATGATATGTGCGTAGATAAATACATTTTACAGACGAGGAATTCTAATCAAACATAATATTATATACTAAAGGGTGCATGAATATGTCTAATGTTTAATTCATATTTCTGTTTAATGTTATACGTGACATGCGCTAAAAACTAAAAAAAGATACTTTATTGAGAGATTCATATTTGTAATCAGATATCTATTCCCTATGTCCAACACCACAAATCTAGTGCGCTCGCGCCTTGTCCCTTGCTCGGCACGCCCGGAGGACCAGTAATTAAACTGTAAATTAGCGCTAAGTGCAGACTCGGCCTGAAGGTCGTATCGGTAGCCTCTCCCAAGAATACCAATGAACCTCAGAGCCGTAATCAAAAATTTATTCCCCTCCCCCGTACGCGCAGGTCGAATATATTTTTAAACTTCGTAACTTTATCTCTCGTTCAGTTTGGTTTTGTGGTGGATTTATCATATAAATGGACATTTTATAATATAAATGTAATTTGTTGAGGACATAGTCGAAGTTACAGAGCGCGGACAGACGTGTTATTAATAGCCCGGCCAGCCCATTGAATCCAGCGACTCCAAAAATCAAATGTAATATTTCTCGTGTCTCAATGAATTTGATATTTTACGTACGGTTTGGTATTGTGCGTAAAAGCTGGTTACTTTCTGTAGAACTCGTGACACTGATGAATGAGAGTTATGCGACATGGTCGGATAAAATTGGGTATTTCTTCCAACCATTTGTTTTGCTGTTCATTTTTATTTTTAGACCAAAGTGACGTCGTTTATCGAGTTAAACGTTACCTTTGTTCAGTAATAAATACTCAATTGGTGATTTTAACTGAAATTTCCATTGTTTAATGAAACCGCTGAACGCTCGTGAGATTATCGCAGCATTATGTAAATACTTGCTAAACCAAGTCTTTCTTCGTTCATCCATATTTATGGCAGAAGTAGATTTTATATGAATACAGCTACAGGGTGCCTTTTGGAAGATAGGTATGAAAACTTTGAGAGTTCGGTTTAGATTTAATAAAATCTAAATGTCTCAGATCGCAGGTATTTGACGATAAATATCTCTGATAGATTCTTTAGCCCTGGGCATATATACAAATTTATATATATACATATATATATAAATATATTTTTATAATACGGGTAGTTTTTATAGTAGCTGTTAACCAAGGTAGGTTTAGTCAGCTCTTAGTCTGATGCTAATCATGAAATGGCTTGAAACGGAATGCATGTTTATGTCACACCTGGCGATATAGTGGCCTTACCTATCGTTTTCTTTCGAAAGCCCACGTCCTGGCCAAAGGAAAACGTAATTTTATTGAATTACTACGGGCTAAATAGTCTATCAGAGATATTTATCGTCAAATACCTCCGACCTGAGACATGTATGTTATAAAAATATAGTATAACGAACATATATACAGTGCGAGGGGTGTTCAATAACGATAAGTAACGAGAATGATAAGGACGCAAATATCTTTTAACTAATTTTATTATTTTTTCAATATATTCACGTTTTAAGAGTATTCACTTACTATACCTAACTACCTATCGTTTCTCTAAACATAAGATTCCCTTTTTAAAAAAGCTAAGCGTTGTGGATGCCTCGCCCGAATTTGTACGAATACCTTTTCAAGTACATTTTTAACTTGGATGGCTATTACTCGTTAAAAAGTTGTTACTAATATTATCCGTGATAGTTTCCCTATTAAATTCATTATTTATGTTCTACTGCCATGATTTTTTTCATATAGGCGGCAGTAACCATTTAGCTGGTCAGACACGTGACTCTCATAAAATCTTGGGCTTTAAAGTTCAATATCACGCAAACGCATCCCTTTATTGCAAAATAGTTTTTATTTTATTTTATTCGGACATTTATAAATATGCACTTGCTACCAAATTATAGCTTTCTAGTATTAAGCGTTAGTAAGCTAAGCCGC
Organism: Epinotia demarniana; assembly: GCA_945867215.1. NCBI lineage: Eukaryota > Metazoa > Arthropoda > Insecta > Lepidoptera > Tortricidae > Epinotia > Epinotia demarniana. The sequence goes on from OX244263.1 coordinate 20,848,981, forward strand.
AGACGGACGGACAGACGAACCGACGGACATGGCAAAACTGTAAAGGTTCCTTTTTGGCTACGGAACCTTAAATAAGGTATTAAGTAATTTTTATGTCACTTTTTTATTTAACGGTATGGCGATATCGTGACAGAGAGTTTTCGCTAAATGCGGAAATTTGCTTGCTACAGGCTACGGTGGTGTAGCATTCAGTAATGAGTAGCACAGTGAAAACAATTGTTGTGATAAGAATGTAAAAGTCGACAGATGTCAAGGCACCACAGGTGAAAAAAAATGTTATATAGACACATGCTCATTTACAAGAGGCGACAGACCGTGCCGGTCTGTTGTCGCTAAGCAATTAAGTTAACTTAAGTATTTCTAACGATATTAGCAAAGTTGCGACAAGGAAGAGCGTGAAGCGATCTCGACACTGAAGTTCGCCGTGGCCGCTTAGCTCGTAAAAGTACGTAACTGCTGCTGTGAATAGATAATAAGGATTTTATTAAAATTCCTTGTCCTTGTTTTGCCATTTGTAGGGTTCCTTTTGGCGAAAGTCCTTTGTTCTGGTGGCATGCGAACCTTCCCGAATTCCCACAGCGTTGTCTTCAGTGAAATTTTGGCGCCTTATTTATAACCTCCTTTGTGTTTATATCAACATTTGAATTTTAATTCATTCATAACAAAGATTCAATAAATATATCCAGCTTATTTAAAAAGGCTAATAAGGTAAAAGTTGCAATTGCAATTGCAAGACTTATACGAGATTTGGTCGTATTAACAGAGCAGAATACATTATCGTTTAATTAATTTTGCCCTACGTAAAATAACATCTGAAATTAAATTTTCTGGCCAAATTGATTTTTCCATGTGCTTGCGACTGCGTCGTGGTTTTCACGTTTAATCCCCTTTATTCAGAAGCCTCATCACATAACGTGGCATTAGTTACTTAGTCACTGTCCTAATGCCCTAAAAATGTTGTATGGCAAATAATGAATAATATTGAATTCAGTCTTGAAAGTTGAAATTTAATTCCACCCCAATCGGGAAATTTTATTAGAAACGATCCAAATTGGAGTACCTACCTATATACTACAATAAACTTTAAATTGGCGCTGGCGGTGGGTACTAACTAAAGTTACTTACGTACTTTATTTGTGAGACATGTAAAGTATCACTATTCGACCCATTTTCATGTAAGTACTATGTATTGTTAACAATAAAAGCACTGGTTCCTTAGATTACAATTATATTTCCTTAATCAATTACAAGCCATCGACCCTTCGACATTATCGTAGACGCGCGAGCAGCCATGATGCTCCCAGTGTTGCCAACACGCCCATATTAATTAGGCGCGTTCGGAAATGCCGCTAACAGTTCGGCCAGCCTGACAAAACCTTCGTCCACGAAGGTCACCTCCGCTCGTACTTCATTGAAGTCCAACGCCACGCTCTGCCTCAAGCTTCGCTCCCGTTAAAGGCGGTAGTCTTCAATTGTTAGCTCATTCTGTGAATGAAACTAATACACCTTATATGCATGATCCAGATGTAGACTCGTACACTAATCCATTCAAGATGTTTACTTTAACTATGCGAACAAAACAGGAAAGTGCCCACGGAATACTATTTGTCTAATGATTAGTAGGTGTCATAGACAAGTTACAAGAAGACCATATGTCCTCAAAATACTGACAACCACTGAATATTTAATTTAACTTAAACATGTCGCAATAGCATCTCAACTGATGGATTGTTTATAATTTCCCAAGTTGATCAGAAAACGTTGGTCATTGCATTTCTCAATTTAGATCTCCTTTGACCACCAAATAAAGTATCTAACTAAACATAAATCTTACAAATTTCCTAATGAGACATGGAACGAACTCACAATCAATTTCAGTGTTGAAACATCTGCCTTTTCAACGTATTCAATCCGTCTAGTCAGCATAATCACGCGCGCTGACCCGCCAAGGCCCAGAGAGCAGAAGAAGCGAGAAGAGCAGAGAAGTTCTCGCTTTCAGAAGCTCCCCAGTGGAGCCCATGACAACCAAATCAATACGCTGTATGTCTCAATCTCTGTAACGAACTTTAAGGCTGAGGCTAAAAGTTCCTCATAAAACATAGTATAGCTTTTCTTCTGTTTGTGTTTTGAACACTAATGACAATTCATAAAGAACTATTTACTTTGGTCATGGCCCTCCTTGACACACATACAAAGTTATTTTCTTCTTTCTTACTAATTTAGCGAAATTGTAGTTTTACATATATATGTATCCAGGCAACAAAGAGACTTGAGCTTGCCTTTAATCCGAAATAAGTACATATGTCGTAAAGTTATTTACGACATCTCTTCAACTGTCTTCATCTCTCGTCAACTTTCATGTTGACTCTATATTTTCATAAGCTAGTAATCATTATCACTAAGTGTACAAATTCGTCACCTGTGTCGATATCACTGATCTCGATGAGAAATATTGTAATGTGACGTTACTCTTATTATCTTCTTTACCCTTCCGTCGATGTCAACCTCACATCGTCTCGGGCATCGCCATTGTAGGACGACAGCAGCCTTAAATGATGAGGGAAGCACCGTCGTCCACGGCAGGAGATTAGGCTCCCCCGACAACCGCTGACACCACTCATTCGCTCAGTTTAAACAACAAGTTTACTTTACCTCTGCTGTCGATACCGTTACACACTTGCCACAGTTCGATGCTCATTTCTCTCAGACTTGAAACGCGTCGCTATCTTAGCAGAGTTACAGGTGCAACACCGCTTGACACACTGCAGACATAAGGGCATCGAGTGACGCTGGGGAGGCAGCCGCTGCTGACGCTTTATACCGGGGTCGTGTTACTTCTATCCGTCACCGTCGTATGACGTTGTGACCACATACAGTACATCACCGTCGTATGACGTCGTGACCACATACAATACATCACCGTCGTATGACGTCGTGACCACATACAGTACATCACCGTCGCATGACGTCGTGACCACATACAGTACATCACCGTCGTATGACGTCGCGACCACATACAATACATCACCGTCGTATGACGTCGTGACCACATACAATACATCACCGTCGTATGACGTCGTGACCACATACAGTACATCACCGTCGCATGACGTCGTGACCACATACAGTACATCACCGTCGTATGACGTCGTGACCACATACAACACATCACCGTCATATGACGTCGTGACCACATACAATACATCACCGTCGTATGACGTCGTGACCACATACAGTACATCACCGTCGTATGACGTCGTGACCACATACAGTACATCACCGTCGTATGACGTCGTGACCACATACAATACATCACCGTCGCATGACGTGACCACATACATCAAGCATTACCGCACTGTGACGTCGTTACCAAACATCACCGCACTGTGGCGTCGTGACCAAACAACATACATCACCGCTCTGTGGCGTCGTGATCAAACAACATACATCACCGCACTGTGGCGTCGTGACCAAACAACATACATCACCGCTCTGTGGCGTCGTGACCAAACAACATACATCACCGCACTGTGGCGTCGTGACCAAACAACATACATCACCGCACTGTGGCGTCGTGATCAAACAACATACATCACCGCTCTGTGGCGTCGTGACCGAAGAGCAAGCAGCACCGCACTGTGGCGTCGTGACCATACAACAAGCATCACCGCACTGTGGCGTCGTGATCAAACAACATTCATCACCGCTCTGTGGCGTCGTGACCGAACAACAAACATCACCGCTCTGTGGCGTCGTGACCGAAGAGCAAGCATCACCGCACTGTGGCGTCGTGACCATACAACAAGCATCACCGCACTGTGGCGTCGTGATCAAACAACATTCATCACCGCTCTGTGGCGTCGTGACCGAACAACAAACATCACCGCTCTGTGGCGTCGTGACCGAAGAGCAAGCATCACCGCACTGTGGCGTCGAGACGATACAACAAGCATCACCGCACTGTGGCGTCGTGACCATACAACAAGCATCACCGCACTGTGGCGTCGTGATCAAATATATAAATACACCACCATCCCATGTCGTCGTGTTTATGTCATCATCATCGCTCCCGCACCTGCAGCATTAATTGGAAGGGACACACGTACACAGACACACGTATGTGTGTGCGAGGCTGGCTACAGAAGTCACAGCTACAAATGCAAAAACGTCCCGAAAGCAACTCACCCGTATAACGATCACCCATGTCACCCATCAGCTCATCACCCTCTAAAGAGTAATGACTTCGTGACCCAAGCTCATCAGTTGCAGTTTTCATACTCCCAGTGACTTACAGTTTCCTACGTTGGCTATAAATTAAGTTTCATTTGAACATGGTCGACCATTTCACGCATGATGCGTCATTATCACTGCCAACTGTAACATTGCTCGCCACACTGTTTCCAACATACCAGCAGTGTCAACATGCTGCTGCAGCAGTGTTGTCAACTGGGTTGCTCACAGGCAATGACTTGCCAACCACCGACATACCCGCATATGTCTATAATTATGTATTAGGACCATATTGTTACACAACTGTCATATACCATATTCACTGACTTTGACATCTGCTCTTCGAAATGGAAATTGTTCCAATTAGTAATCCATCAAACACCATAACCAATGGACGCTTTTAAGGCCAACGGTGCCACATGCGCATTGCCGACCACTAACGGTAGTACATATTCCAATACTCAATCATCATCATCATCATCATCATCAGCCGAAAGACGTCCACTGCTGGACATAGGCCTCCTCCAAAGAGTGCCACATGACCGGTCCTGCATCACCAGAATCCAGTGGCAATACTCAATCATTTTTATTTCATTCCAACATAACACTATCAATCAAACAGGATAATATCCCTACGCCCCATGATCATATCATTTAGAATAGGCCGATTCTTTTAGGATCTCAATCCAATAGGACACTCCGGGAGTATTCAAAATAGCATAGCAGTCAAGTCCACTACTTATCTGTAATAATGCAATTTAAATGCTACTATCAATACTATCATGTTATGACAGAGTCATCATACACATACTATGTGCAAGCAAGAAATTATTGCTACCATACTCCACGATACATATACACATTAGTCCATCAATACACATAAGTATCAATCCAAGTCAATCTAATCACACCCCGGTTACCCATAAATGATCCGTTAGGTCTACAAGTTGTCCACTAATATCCATGGACAACATCAAGTCTTTGCATTTTCTCACAATACATGTAACTTGGACTGCAGTTTTTATTTCCACCTTCCAAGAGTTAAGACAATATTGACACTGACAAATATTAGTCCAACTTACAGTCATTTTCAATCCAGACAAATGAACTAACCTTTTATTCCATTTTTTTGTGTCTCACCCATACTTATTTCTGTGTCCATCTAGTCTAAGTTATACTGACCAATCCTCTTATCAGGTAGGTCCATTCCATCGTTTCCTTTCCACTTGTGTGAGACATGCTCATAGCATTGTCACCCCGTGATGCATGACTTCTCATCACAGAATAAATCAACATCACATCAGAACTGTACCTGTTAATCATACTATAACACACAGTATAATTTATGATACAGTACAATTACCCAACATTACATACTTCATACCATCTTTCATTCCAAAATAAGCAGAATGACATACTACTGTACTTATTAATACCACCAGTATTTCTTAATAGTAGCATAGCCAATAATATTTTTTGGTCAACAGTTAATCAGAATCAATCAAACCAAAGAAACATTATGTATTTGTTTCAATTATTTGACTGCCTGAAAAACTATACTGTGTATTTTGGTGATAACTTGTACAACAACAATAATGGTGATTTAGCTTTCCAATAATTCACCTTTTCCATAGAGACCATATTAGTCAATATAATTTCACCATCTAGGCCAGTCAGGTAATCCTGAATTTATTAATTCTCATCAACAGATATTTAAATAAATAAATAAGGTTTTCAACCATTTTACCAGCTAATTATTATCACGATTGTTGAATTTTATTTGGATGTTCCACCATAGTCAAAGAAATACATTGAATAGGTACTTGTTCGGTCTCACCACTTGTACCAACACATTTGCTTTTCCGACACACAGCCACTGAGTTCAACATGAAATCTGTTTCTTATTTGAATTGAACTGTACTTATCTGAAACCATATTGAGTAATTAAGTCCACCATTCACAACTGGTATACAAACATACCAACCAAAACTCATTTGTTTGATAAGTATTGTAGTATCCCGCTAAATTGTGATAATAATCATATAGCATGTCTAGATAAACATAACCAAAAGATCCCTTATATTTTCCTACAAAATAAACCAGCAGTGTACATCACTTAACACACATAATCAGTTTAAATATGTATTCCAGTTACCTCTTGGTCTGAGCAATATATTTAAATGTACTTAATGTACTCCATTACAGTTTTTTTTTCATTTCATTTAAATGAACCGCTACAACGGTAGTACCTTTGTTCACCTAATCCTCGGTAAGACTGTGCTGTGTACCATCTGCTCAGATAATTGGCATAATCAAAATAACGGTCATGTTTCATACATACTCTAACTCCCACCCAGGTAAAGCAAGTCTCAATGTCACTCCATAGTGGACATAGGCATTTCATATATAATATCATAGACCCATACAACACCAGTTGTTGGCTCACTGGTCTCCGCTATAGATTTCAAATTTTTGCTTCAGAGCTACTGCAAGTCCTTATGGTAACACACATCCAATAGGTGTGCACCATCATCCATGAATTTCAGACACAGTGTTTAGTCAGTTTCCTTCATAGGTATTACTTATCTGAAACTTAGACACAAAACACACCAACACACCATGCATAATGGTTAAAATATGTTAAGCGGAATGAAGTAAGAATCAACATAACACACAGACAAACAATACATCACTTTTTCACGTTTTCTTTTCGAGATTAGAAGGCAACCGAGCAAAGCGTACCTACGCTTCCTGTGAACAATGAACCTTAGTCCATTCATATAAAGACCAAGTCCCAGTTTCATTGTTAGTATTCCAATACTTTACGTTCGAACAATATCATCAATAATCACTTTAACTTTTCCATAGCAATAAAACATACCTGAATTTAATGCTTTTTACATTACCAGTCAGCCACCATTTCTGAAGCCGAATTTCCCTGAACTTACGACTTTCTCCAAACAACGGTGACCTTTTATGTCACAAGTCTCAGTAGGTAATTATCACCATGCTCTTGATGCACTCAATTGCTAGTCGATTTACTTTAAACTCGGTGCTTTTATCGACATCAATGCATTACAAAGCTAACATACGCAGCGTCGCGTCATTGTATCGGTTTGTCAAAATGTTACGATTTCTTACGAAACTTAATGTGTCAGGCCAAACACTTCATGGGCATGAATAATTAAGATCTCGCTTCTGAACTGTTAACAATAAAAGCACTGGTTCCTTAGATTACAATTATATTTCCTTAATCAATTACAAGCCATCGACCCTTGGACATTATCGTAGACGCGCGAGCAGCCATGATGCTCCCAGTGTTGCCAACACGCCCATATTAATTAGGCGCGTTCGGAAATGCCGCTAACAGTATGTACTATTACAGAAATGCAAATGTATTATAAAAACAAAAACTGTAATTTCTTACTGCCCCCCTAGTTTTGCTCTGGAGCACAAAAGGTCTCCAATTTCGTGATGAAAAAGCTTAAAGCCTTTTCGTCTCTTTTATTCGTGTCTTTCATCGTCTCGATAAATAAAACAAGCAGACAGTTGAACTCCGCCAACACATCACAACGCAACATCGGTACATTTTTTACTATTTTTCCTCTCTCCCTAGTTCAATTGAAAATTATGTTTGATCAAATTCTACATAAACGTATTTTCTTTCGTTATCGTACAATTTTGTTGACGGATTTTTAATATTTGAACCAACACAATGTGATTAATCCAGATGGGCGAAACCCTTCCATTTCATAGTCCAAGCGTATCTATTCAGAATATCTAATCAAACCCTTTACCTAACCCTCGGCAATGCTTCTTCGATTGATTACCGAGTATTCATTTGAAGCCGTTTCTAAACTATTTTACGAACGTCTTTCATTGGGAGGCGTTGTCAGCATCAAGCGAGAATCAGACTAATTTGTGTAATACAAGATTGGACAAGTTTACCAACTTGTTTAGACCGAGTTTATGTGGTGTTGATAACATATATAGGTGCCTTCAAAATCGCATCGCCTAGTTTAATGTTCTAGCAATACATTTGCCGACATGTTTGTCAATTGAACTCCTGATAACGACGCAAGTTTCTGGCTGTATCAATATTAAACTTTGTCATCAAGTTTTCGCATACTAGTATGTAAGCTGTAGCTCTTGTGTTGAGTTGAGAATAATATCATGTTACTTGATGCATTTCAAATATGTGATACCCTCGTTGCTTATGGCACAAATACTTTTCTCGGAACCGAAGTACAAAGTAATCGAATTCAAGAATATTCATACTCTTTACACTATGTAGAACTGTGATAAGCATATGAGCTGAGTATGAAAATGCGTAAATAATAATATGCGTATGGTTAAGATAGACCAGTGGTCAAAGTGCGGTCTCTGTCGTTACACGAAACAACTTGTACATACTATACGTACTAGTGGAGCGAGTGGAAAATGTACCAAATACTACGTTTTACGGCTATAATGTAGGCTTAAATCTGATGTAGGTAATATTACCTACATTTGTTTTGAAATCATCTCATTCAACATTTATTTGTAAGAATACGAATAAAATACTTATTTCTGGTTTGGGAATGACTGATCAAGAATATACGAATTAAATTAATTTCGTTAGTTACCAATGTGAAACCATCGCAAAAGCATACAGGTATCAAAATTAGCAAAGAGTATTCGTTAGTAGAAATGTTTCATTTGGTTGGGAACTGAATCAGGACACCTCCAACGTCATTAATCTTCGCAAATGAAAATGATATGTGCAGCGGGAAATCAATTTTCCGCTCGGCTTCCTCACGTCGAGTATTCGGCGGTCGACATTTGCCATTTGACTTTTTAATATTGAATCTGAACTTTGATAACCACATCGCATCGTTTTTTCGTTGCTAAAACAACCTTGCGGTACTTGAAATAAAGTTTACATTTCAATGGGATACGGAAAGGAGGATACGAGATTTAAAAGTATTCAACTGATATTTCACAATCGAACCGGGTCTTCGCGCCAAATCAGCGTTTTTAGACAAACGCTAACCCTGGTGAATTCTAAACGAAAGGCGGTTGTAATATTTTTAAATCAAATTTAACGGGTTTTGCCAGAACTTTACTGAAATCGTAGATATATATTTTCATCTTTACGTTCCTGCATAAGTACACAAAAAACTACTAAGGAAACACAAAAAACGTTATCTTTATCCGAGCCACTTCGTTTTGTTGTTATCGACTATAAGTTATAAGAAGACGTCTTTTATGTAATCGTACTATCCGAGCTATCTTCATAAATTCGTACTGTGAATTGTGATAAGTTAGTTTTCAGTATTCTTTTCATTTCGGGCTAGGCATAACGATATTCCCCTTACATACATCCCTCTGCGCCTTGCCTTTGTAGTTAGTATACCCTCGAGTTATCTCTCCTTATCAATATACATTTCAAACGGATTATATTAATAGGCCTTTGCCTAAGTTTGACTCCTCCTTACCCTAAGGTTAGGTATACGCCTTTAACAGAGAGACTACAGCCCCATTGAGAAACTTTCTCTCAGACATTGGTCCGTTTCTTTTGTCATCAGTTTTGTACCTCTGGTGACAGGTATATATCCATTTTAAATATAATAATAAATAATTAATAAATATTAGGGGACAACCTTATTGTATCTACTTACAATATTGAATGATAATTATTTTTGACACTAAATATTATAAGTAGCGTAACATTAGAACTTAGGTTAGTAGACCTATGCAAAGAGTTGTAAAAATATGAGCTTCCACTGAATTGTGTTTGGATTCAAACTCGTTTTTATTTTTATTTAAAGGCACTACACGTCTCCCAGCAATCCTGACAAGGGTAAGAAATGACAAAAAGCGATGGAGGTCGTCTTTTATTCGCACACCCAAAGGATTTTGTCCCGATGTCACCTTTCAAGGCAATTACATGAAAAGGAAGGTATGTAAAATACCATCTTGAACTAGGCGTGTCCATCGAACCGAAACAAATAAACTGTAAGAGGAATCGAATGGACAGTCACATTAACACAAGTGAAAACTTGAGCAGGTCAAGCATAAGACTGGCAAGTTTCAATATAAAACGACTTTGATTCATTGCTATAGTAGAAAGGCACCTTCTAATAACTGTCTGTCTCCTTTGCTAAAACTAGTTTCAGAATTGAAGATAGTTTACAAGTAACAAACGGGACAAGTACATCACGAAGTCATTTAGAACTCAGCTCGCTCGGCACGGCGTCCTAGTATGTAAGCAGTCGAACTTTGTAGTGCCCTCAATATTAATGTCTTTCTGGAGAAATATAATTATACCGGGCATATTTATCTCAACAAATTATTCAAAAATGGTTACTTTACCTGTGTCGAAAGATAACAATAAAGAGGGATGTTGTCGGTCGTAGAATATCTTTAATTTTTATTTTAGTTAACCTTGACTTGGGCTATTAATTTCTGAAAAATAGATAGGTATGTTTACTCAGAGTAGTTAAACCCGTCTCTAAATTAATCAAAGACAAGGGTAAACTCAGATTAATCGTCGGTGGAAGTGGATTCAGTGGGTGGTCTCAAAATTGGGCAAACGATTTGTCATTAAAAACTCGTGTAGGTATTGAAACCTCATGGATATGTTCAGTTGTTTGCATGTAAAGACTATTCTAATAAATCACAGAGAATATACAATTCCGGATCTACCCTCGATACTTTCACTTTACAACTTAACATCAAACTTGTGTAAGCATCAACAACGTTTTAGGTAGACACTTTAACAGATAACTTTGTTGTGAAGGATAAACGGACGGAAACTTGGAGCCCGGAGGCCACTTAAAACTTATGTGGCTTTGTTAACCATAGCCCTATATTCGGACTCTAGTTAAGGTATTTCAGAACAATAAACAGCAGGCGAGATTCGACAAAATGAAAATGAAAATTTATTAATAACATTAGGTAACAGGCCTATTTTTACAGATACTTAAAAGTATCATGGTATACACTTAAATGTATTACATTTTGTTTGAATGTGCATGTTTATTGCTTATTTAATATTTAATACACCTACACGAAGTGTATTAAATAACCTTTTTGAGATACCGACCTTACACAGACACACTTTTTATTTATGAAAATAATGTAGATATTTTGTTACCCCCTTATTCATAAAACTTAAAATGCCTCTGCTAAATAAAATGTGCTTTGTCCCTTTCTTACGAACACAAATGTCAAAGTGAGAGATGAGGACAAACGAATTTTAACGCCAGTTTAGCTAATACAGCTAATAAAGGACGTTTATGAATACGGCCGATTGTGACTATACCTACGGTGGTAGGTAGCTTCTCGTGTAGTGAATGTCGATTTAATGTGTTTAACTATTTAACTATTAGCCTGTTGGTGCATTACACTGCTAGGCCTAGGTAGGCCTTGCCTGTACTTCCACTCATATTTGTCCCCCGCAATCTGTGGCCAAATCTGCGAACGCAGCCAAGTCATCCCGCCAGCACCGCTTTGGCCTACCACGCCGCTTGTGGCCGTCTTGTGGCAACCACCTAATGAGTGAGTAGTGAGGACACCATGTCCGTCTTAGTTTAATTTAAGCAAGGTAGTCTTCTTGTCCACATCTACAATAGTGGTAATTTGGACTCGATAAAAAGTTTTGATTCGTAAGATGCAGCGCTCCATAGCTAATTAATTATTACACTTATTTAGCATTAACTAGTTATAAGGCAGGCTCCTTAACTCAAAAATCTTTATATTTAAGATTAGTAGTTAAGTTTGTGATTAAACCCATAATTTTTATTATTGAAATAAACAGTTCAAATTTTTTTTTTTTTATATCTTTAAAAGAGGCAGATTACACAGAGCAGTAAGCTTCTGTTTACCTTAGGTTTCCGTTTAATGTAAGATTTCCCTTCAACAGACCTTTCATGGACCAATAGCTCTTCCAGGCATTATCAACCCGTCGTTCGATTAGTTTGTCCTGCTTCTTCCTGAAAGAGACAAGCTATATTCTTTAACATACCTAGTGTATTTCCTGTCCGTCAACCGCAATTCATTGGAGACTGCCTTTAGTATTGAGCCGAGTTTTCAGTATATTGAGTTGTGTCTACACTTTAAGTCCAACCCAACCATTTAGTAATAGTAGTTTATGCGACTGATCCATAATGAGAGGCCTTAAAATACGAGTGTGGTTTTATGAAACGAGCGCCAGCGAGTTTCATAATAGGATCACACGAGTGTTTTAAGGCCTAATTATGTACAGTTGCATACACTATTTTATATACACACATATCATAAGTAGTAGTAAGTAACAGGAAAAAACCAACAAATAAAATTACAACAGCAATGGCGGCAATTCGATCATCCGTCATGAAAATCTTTTTGGTTTTTTTTAAATCATAGACAAACGAATGAAGTCCCTATACTCACCATCCCTATACTCATCAAATGTCGTGCGGTAGTGTGTGTGCGTTAGTATTAAAGAAGGTACTGAATTGAAGTTTCGTATCGATAACTGTTTTGATATCTATGGATACTAGAATAGAGACCCACTTGAGTTTTGACAGCTGTTCCAAATTTAAAATCATAACGATACAAAAATATGTACTGTAATTACATTACAGTACAGATTTTACCTACTACCACAGACAAGAAAGTTCTCATAGTAAAATCGGTTTTAGTAATGCTGGTCATTTCCTACGGTTTCTGAACGCATTTTAGAGTACTTTTGATATGTGCGTAGATAGAAGTAAATTGTGTTTTTGTAGCCTAACCTAGCTTTGTTTCTTATTTTAACAAACGTACGGCAATTATTTTTACTTTACCTAACCGCTAGCGTGTCGATGTCACCCCGCCTCGCGGGGTTTCTATTTGCGCTCTGAGGCACACGTGTTAACCATAATCTAACCTACCAAAATTACAATTGATACCTACAATTTTTTGTTTTTTACTGCGGGGTTTCAGTATTTTTCGAAATGTCCTAACCTAAAACGTTGGTCAACTAATTTAATAGCTTGTTTTTTGCGAACCTATCATAATAACAATGTATTGTCATAAGTTTATGCTTTGCGATTCTTATGACAACATTGTTCTTATATCAATTATGATCTTCAATATAATGACTATAAATTGTATGGTATTCAACATTCGGGTAAAACAATATATGACATAGTACAGTTATGACAATGGAAGTATTATGCGCAGGATCATTTATGGCAAAAGACTTTTATGAGTAACAACTTTATGCGTAAAGTGTTATGACAATCAAAATGATGATCATAGATACTATACGCCTAGAGGGGGGCCCGAAGATGGTTGATGGTTCTAAAATATGTGGCAAAAAATCATATGATGATGGTTAGTAAAAAATGTTTAGGTACACTGCAACCCCCGCTACGTGTGCTAACGACGGATTAACATATGAGCAAAATTACGTCCCAATGGCAAGAATCCACATGGAGCTCAAACATTATCACATTCACCACTTTACGAGCTACTTCGGTATACCATTCAGCAAATATTACGAATCGAGTAATGACATAAATGACATTGATTCGACTGCAAATTCTGAATTTACTCGTCGCAAAAATATCACGCTAATTTAAAAGAAGCAAGATGCTGCTCAAGATGGTACAACGTACTGCTTTGTCTCGGGCTATAAATAATTTAGTCAATGATACCAGTTGCGCAACTGTCTGGAGTCAATTGACTATAATGAGACTGTATTGATTTGTTATCGTCTTCCAACAAGTGCCCTTTATGAGTAATAAATTATCATACGAGTACCTAAGTCCGATCGAAAGAATACCTGATTAAAAGTAATGTTCACTTTGAATAAGTTTATTATTTAAAGTGGATCACAAGAATAAGTGAAATTATAGAACAATGCTAAATAACGAAATTATAGAATAATGAAATTAAAGGAATCGTGTTACATGCGTCAAGTCAAACGGTGATTATATTGCGCGTAAGGCTAACTAAGGAAAGGCAGTCAAAAATTACGATAAAGCTTTTCCATTATCGTGATGCCCAAATAACTCTCATGGCTTTCCTATTTAAAAATTATTGACCACATAAAGGCCTCCACCCACCGGACGCGTGTGCTGCGCGGCGCGTGTGCTGCGCGGCACACGCGCAAGTTGTAAAGCAATGAAACTACACTTCAAACACACATCGAACGCGGCACACGCGCAGCACCCGCGCAGCTGCAGCGCAGCACACGCGCAGCACACGCGCAGCACACGCGTCCGGTGGGTGGAGGCCTTAACTTACCGTTTCTAAAGAAAAATAAAACCATATTAGATGCGGCTTGTGTATAAGGCTTACGTTATGGGTAAAGGACGACAATATACATATTGGATTTGAATGTACGATAAACATAATACATGGAAACCATTTATATAAAAGAGCAATCACAATATTCAGTTGCTACTATTTAAATTGCTACTTGAAATAGCCTTTGGCGTCTTTTGGGTATAACCCTGCCGTCTGATACACAACAATGAACATAATTCCATCATGTATAATATTTGCCTATTGCAATGCATGGGCGCTCTGCATGCTCGGAACATGTAACGAGTAGTGCATATTCGACAAATTGGTATGCTCAGGCAATCTGCACGGAATCTAGGTGGGTAGCGAGAGAGTAAACACCGTCTTGGGGAATTGCCTGAATGTTTGGCTATCGAACTAACCTAACGAACCCTCGGATTTAAACATACAAGGCCTGAGCCAAGTGAAAAAAGTGCATTTGGTCGAAAATTAAATAAATCTATACTAATATAATACAGAGGAAAAGTCTGTGAGATGCTTTGAAAGTTTGTATGTTTTGGGTACTTAAGGCTTATCCGATTTCAAAAACTCTTTCATCTGGGTGTAGAACGGGCTTACTGGATGGATATAGGCTACATGTATCCCGCGGGTTTGCCTGCGTGCTTTGCAATACGTGGGCAAAGCCGCGCGGGCAGCTAGTATTAATTATAACCAGAGAAAACAATTGAAACAGGAACGAGTACATGAATAAACATGTGAGTTGGCCTAAACCGAGACAAACGATATGATACCTCCCCGAAACGTCGTAGTCTCAGAAAGGTATTAAAACAAAAGCGATATCCTGAGGATATACCTACCATACTGCTAAATAAATCTGATGGAACCGCGACCCAGGGCCGCAATCGACTTATAAGCCGAATCCCATTACACTTATTTGAAAAAGCGCTGACTGCATCCAAGACATCCGTTACTCTCGCACTCGCATACTTGTCAGAACGTGACGGACGTCTTATCCACAGCGATAAGTGATAAAATGGCAACCATGCTACGCCTGCAGGGATGCCTGCACGTCTATCATGGGACGGCCGCGACACACTATCGATTTTCCTCGCAGTATATCTCTTGTTCTAAGCGTTGTAATAAGAAAGAGACGGACAGTGCGAGAAAAACCGAGAGCTCTCGCGCACCGTCGACGGCCGATTGATTTCAAATTAATACGCGAACGACGAGCGCCTCGGAAAATATATTATTCCTTCAATGGTAGCGGGCATTGCGAGCATTGCTTAAGCAGGCGCTTGGAGCACATATTAGCATTCGCTCGCGCATGATTGAGCCTGTAGAACTATTGTTTTGTATTCTTCAGGTTTTTAATGTTGTTTTTTTAAAAATACATATCATTAGAATATTTTTTTTGCTAAATTGCATTGAGTTCTTTGTGAAACTTTGAGCTACCCAACCGAGTACCAAAGGGAAAAAAAATACGCCTAATCTTTTTATATAAATACTAGCTTCTGCCCGCGACTCCGTCCGCGTGGAACTCTTTTATATCACAGCTCCACACAAACTTCAACCCCCCCCCCCCCCATTTCACCCCCTTAGAGGATTATTTTGGAAATAAAAACTATCCTATGTCATATCTCCATCCCTTCAACTATATCCACTTAAAAAATCACGTCAATTCGTCGCTCTGTTTTGCCATGTTTTGCCGTGGAAGACTGACAAACAAACAAAGAAACACACATATACACTTTTTCATTTATAATATTAGTATGCAGTATGGATTAATATTTAAAACGTAAATAAAAATAAGCAACAAATAAACGAATGACTTAGCATGTCAATTTTCGTTGGGTAAACAATGCTACATTATTGTCGAAGCAAGGGAAGTAGACAATTGCTGGCTGAGTATTAATTTTAAACGGACGACCTTGGGAGTCCGTTTAATTTAATACGAAGCCAGCAATTGCCCTTCCAGCTGAGACAAATATAGTGCTTTTCTCAAAAATTTGGAAGAAAACAAAAATGTACTTTCTGATAATGATAAGGCATGCATTTCTTCTCTCGGCTTCAAGAAATTGTCGTACGCGTTTTGATATTTATTGGGCTTTTGGCTTTGCAACTTACACTTAACAAATAATCAATAACTGAGCTTGCAGCTTCTTTAAATCTGGAATCATTTACTCGTCAATTTTCTATCTTTTCCGTAAAAACAATTAGCCACTGTATGTTAAAACAGAATATTTTTTGCATTGCCGCCTTTTAATTTTTTTAAATAATAAATTGGAGGTGAATTTTTCTTTCGAAAACCCCATAAGAAAAATCGCGGTAAGTAACAGCTACTGATCTTCCGTTTTGGCTGTTTAGGACCTATGCCTTTAATTTATATGGCGGTTTCAACTTTTTAAAAAGTTTGTACCACGACAAATAAGGGAATTTGTATGCAACATTGTAGTCGAGCAAAATCGAGCCGGCAAGTTTATTTATTTTTTAAATTTTGACTAACCATAATCTATGCACTTCACGTCCTGATTTTTTACCAATAAAGTCAACATTGCCGATGATTTTTGAGAAAAACATCTTCGAGAATACTTTCAGCAATATTCGTAACATTTAAAAAATAAAGTTCGATGTTTGATCAGAATTATTTACCCCCACAGAACCCGTCGCGAGCAATATCCTGTTGCGCAGCATACAATAATTCTGAAAGGCGTTATTGTAAAACAATATAGTCCAGAGCCGTAAATGCAGGTAAAGTCAATGTTGCACAAACTAACTTACCTACTACTGGCACTTCCTTCCGGTGATGGAAGATCTCGGTCGTATGATAATTTTGTCCGTAATGGCTACGTAATAACTTTTACCTGACAGTCTCGTGACTGAACCCTTACCGTTCATGTCTTTCTTTCGCCTAAACGTCCGTCCTTTATTGACACTTTGACAATGACATTTTATTACATATGACTTCCCTCTTTTCGTATGTTGGTATCTTAGCTATTTCCTTCTCAATGGTTTTCTAGTGGTTGGACATGGATATTCATTGATGTCCCACCACGTGACTGAACAATATATTCGAAAACACACTTTACCTCTTTAATAAAATTGATTAAAGATGATAACATGACAGTAGACAGATTATTCCCTTTAGATATATTATTTACTAGTACTTTCTAGCATTTTCTTTTCAACCCCTTAAGTCAGGTATAAAAGAACGTTACGCACATTACTTTAATTTTGAGTTCTCGTCTTGACAGCGAACTTACTTAATAACCATTAGAGTTAAGACTTGGTTTTAAGGCTGGAGATCGAAAATCAGTGAACGTCTTACTAAGTCGCAAACCCTTTCAATACGCATCAGACATCCAGTATACTACTCTTTTAAGGTCATAGCTCACTAGAGCCACCCGTCGCCCGACCCGCGCCGCCTCGCCTCGAGCGGTTAGGTATTCTTTATATGGATTTGTACGGGCTTGCGCTCACTACATCAACTCCGTATCAACTTCGCAGTTAGTACATTTTCAAGGCGAGGCGATGAGGGTCGGGCGACGGGTGGCTCTAGTGAGCTATGACCTTTGGTCGGTGTACTAGCTGTAAAGTTACTTCTTCTTGTTTCAGTGTCAATTTGCGACAAAACATCATGGCGTTCAGTCCTTTAAACAAACATCTTAGATTTTCATTTTATTTCATTACATGTTTGAGAAAAGCACTATACAAATACCTACATAGGTACTTCGACGTGAATAGGTATTGCCGGCCTCGCATCCCTATGGCTACGCTCGACCGAGCCGTCTGTATATACTTGGCCAACAATACCTATTTTCCTGGCCTCTGCCGTAGTGTGCTATGAAACACAATCTAATTCTCCGCTTTAATTTTATTTATTACATTTTACAATCAACAAATATTAGTCAATCTTACTTATATTAATCAATACTAGCTGCCAACGCTGCTTCGCCCGCATATTGCAAACGCAGACAAACCCGCGGCATAACAAAATTGCCTATGACCATCCCGAAAGTCCAGTCCAAGTCCATTTTCATACACAGGTGAAAGTTGGTTTTAAATCGGATAAGTGTTTCCTGAGATTACTTATTACATACAAACAAACAAACTTGCAAAGCTACAATCTCACAGGCAATTCCTCTTTATAAGTTTAGTATAGATACTATAGATAATTCCAATCACGTATTTGACTGCAAATTCAATGTTGCGAATTCCGAGCGTACTTGGTACGCGGTAACAGTTGTTTTAGGTCACCTTTTTTGTCACGTTTTATATTTACACACACATACATTCACGCCTTTATCCTTAAAAGGCTTAGGCAGATAACATGGAACTTGTGTTCCAGTACCACTTTGAGCATAAATGTGGGTATAAAAGATCGCCAAATTTTATATCGCAGTGACATAGTCAAATCGAATCTACTTTAAGATCTCACAACGCAAAGAATATTTGGGTTTTGCATATAACTTAGCACTCATTTCGATCTCCATTCTTTTTGCGGCGAAACCCACAGCCAAGCATATTTTTTGTATTGAACTTGGCTCTCCTTTTTTACATTTATGTTTTTGGTGGGATATCATTACTTTTTGTAAAGAAAACTAGGCAGTGGCAGTGTATAATTAGTGGTGCCCTGCGCCGCCGACGACACACCGTTGGCCGGTTGTTTAGCGCGTATTACAAGTTTTTTGTATGGGGACACCACTTATTTTTTGACTCACCTTTATTTTTATATTTCTGTTATAAAGCAAATATAATAATACTTATATTAGGATAGTTTCAAATATCTGCTTGTAATGGTTCCAACGCTACAAATAAATTAATAAAATTTTGTATGGGTACACCCCATATTTTTTTATTTTTAGATTTTTTCCTACGCTTACACACTATTACAGAGCTGGATTCCAAATTTCATCCTTCTAGGTCATCTGGAAGTAGGTTAGGTTTTAGGTACTATATGTCAGTCAGTCAGTGCTAAAATTTACGACCTACTTTTTGACCTTCATATCTTTATAACCGTTTGAGCTAGCTTCATGTAATTTGGGCTTCTAGATGTCTTTATGGATATAATTAAACACACGTAGTTTTGTGTGTTTACGTTAAAGAGGTTTTGAGTTATAGAAGGGTCAAAAGTGGCACCAAATGGTTCGTGGAATATTACACTCGGCGCTGGCCAGTTCCTTTGCTTGAACTTGGCTTGACACGCTGCCGCGTGTCTAGATTTGTGCTGCTTGAGAATTACTCTCTAAGTTTATATACCTTTGCGACATGAAAAAGTGCGGAAAATGGTATTGATAGACAGACAGACAAACAAGTGATCCTGTACCTGTAGGGGTTCCGTTTTCCCTTTCGAGTTATGAAACCCTCAGTCACTAAAAAATTTGGCATCAAAGTTACAACATATCGCCTTTTTGCGTGAACTTATCACTTCATATATTCCATCTTAACCAAAGCACATAATGCTGAACTATCTTCAAGTTGGAGGCAATGATGAATGATTTAGTCAGGCCGTAAACCTTCACCATTACCGTAACTGCCGGTTGAATTATGATTTACGACGGCTAACTTTCAACTGGTGCTACTAGGCGGCCTTATGTATATCTTAGAGTTGGCTATAGCCAACCCTATATTTCAGAGCTCCTCAGCAACATTTTGCCTCTAAATAGGACTAGAACGCTTGTGGTTTGTGGACAAGAGGGCGAATTACGATCACTTGGAAGTTTTAGTTCAGATAAGTGTGTTTCATAACATGTGGAATATCCCACTTAATATTACTATGCAATAGTGTCGGGACTCGAAGCATATTCGTGAGCCCTTATGGAAAACTTTTTAAACAGAGAAATCTGTAGGTATGATTAACTATCTACTCGAATGTTTTCATGAAGGCAAGCCGTTGGATAAGTTTTACTAGATAAGCGTGTTGGCTTTGGATATAAAACATGTTCAAATATGTTACTGTCGTCCTTGATTTTTTTACGACATCCAATAAGAGATTTGTTTTTGAAGTGATGTAGTTCTAAAATTGACTTAATAACATTTGCCCATTCCCAAAACCGTGGCTGCGACATTGTCGATTCCATTCAATGGTGTGTTCGAGGCACGATCGTTTCAGCCAAGTTTACACAGCTCAATAAACTTTAGCGTACATAGGGTGTCATGTAGCAGATAGCATGGTTGGTTGATCTGTCGGAAAGACATAATTAATGCTGGCACTGCGATGTGTGCGATGGGCACCCGATGTTTACTATAGCTATTACAAGTCTATTATTATTAACTCTCACATTAATTTACACAACATAAACGATTATTTTTTGTTAATTGGAAATTCATGAATAATCTTTCTTTTACCGAAAATACAATGGAATTCTTTCAGTGAAGGGTGCAGAATTGAAATTAAAAGCACAGAGCTTTCGAACTGCCCGGAGAGGGGTTTATTTCAATAAAATACTGCATCATAAGTAAGTAATATATTAGAAGTATTTATGACAATAGCCGTATTGATTTAATAAAAATCTTACACAGCAAAATAGTGCGTTTTATTGTAACGATGCAATGTATTCTAATTTGTATAAAAAAAGTCTCACGTCAGGTACACAGAACAGTGAAGCCAATGTTAGCTCGTGCACAAACATAGCATAGTTTGCGAGGAACAAACATACGTTACCGGATCCTAACGGACCCTCCTCCATCACTGTACAGTCCCGATAACTACGAGTAAGGAATTGACAGAGATAATTTACCACAGCTGGAGTGCTCCTTATATATATGATATTGCGATCCCCATTGGTGAAAAACCGAATTAAAAAAGATCTAGTTCTTTCGGGACGTTTCAATTATCATTTTAATGTCTCATATCATCTCACATACAGTTGCAATAATTTACATTATGTACTTGTCCGGCTCCTGGCTTTTCAACACTCCGTTATCAGGATACTTATACGCTTTCTAATGGTAAAACTTACGAGTTTTTCCCTATGTTCAACGCCTTGTAGTCCTCCGATTGCCATGACTTTTGAATTAGATATGTAGATCTGACGATAATACACAATTGCAATAGGGAGGTATCATGAGCAAATTAAATCGTTTTTGAATTTTCCTAGCTATGTATAGTGGACGGAGCGCCTAACATTAAAACAGGCACTGAGCTCTACTGGACTAGACAGGACCGGACTTTGCAAGGAAATAGCGTTATTGAATTTCTGCGTATTATGTCCTTTACATAGTTTACATATAAATTTAGAAAGATCCAATTTTGCATTCTGCACTGCGGAGTTTCAGCTCTCGTCTATTTGCACTTATATTAAGGTTCAGCAGTCGAGTTACTCTCACTGAAATAATGGGATATTTTCAAATGGTACATTACGACCAAATTGTATTTTAGCAGTGGGCTAGCACAAGGCATGACAAAATAGTACATTGTAGGAGAGGCCGGAAAACCGCTCAAAGATGGACGAGTGAGTTTGAGGGCCGACATGTTAGTGGAGGCCCTCAAATAATACGAGTCCATCTTTAGCGTTTCCGTCCGAGGTAAATAGTGCTTTTCACGACTACTGCGAGGAAATAAGAAAACATTTGCGTAACTATAAGTAATTTAATAGAAATGAATATTTATATTGGCGTGAGGACAATTGTTAAAAGAAAGCGATGTATTTTTGCCAGGAACATTTATATTAGTATTTTGTGTCATTTCGGAATTTGTTTGGATGTTATCAAACGATTTTGATGGATCTGTGCTCAGTGGCACAAAATGTTCCCTATGGTGCAATGTAGTTGCCGTATGTGATGGGGTCGACCGTAAATGAATAGCTTCATTTATTTAGTTATTTATTTTAACTTTGTTTTTCACAGAGTCCTCGATGTAGCCCTCCCCTACTTTGTCCGATGCCCAACAGCCACCATGTCGCTTTAACGTAGTTAAATTTGCACCTGAACCTGCAAGAAGTGTCGCCGAGGTACTGCGAAAGCAGTGGCCGGTGTAGCGTTCAGCGTTTGGTAGCTTTAAATAGGTCGCGATGTTTTTTGGTCTACCGGCAAGTTTATGACGGCCAATTGGTTGTTTAGTGCATTTTCCTTTGATATCGTTTAAAAAGAATCTGTCAGTTCAATATTCTCTGGGCGGAAACTCTGATATTTTTTCACTAAATCACAGAATTCATCGTGGATAACGAAGGACCGATCTACTTTTGTCTTGGTGTTCGACAATTTCACTATTAGGATATATCCATATGCTTTTCTATGTCACTGGTTTTTAAGTTTACACGCTCGGCTGCTCTGCATGCCCCATTTACACCAAATATTAGTGCTACCTGTAACAAAACAATAGTACATTACTGCAGAGGCTGTGAAGTAAGGGATTGCTGGACGAGCTTGGGGTAGACGGCTGAGTCGTAGACGAGGCCGGATGCAACTTGTCCAGCAATCCCTGTTCCGGCCGAGGATTGTATAGTGCTTTTCTCAAACGAAAATTAAAATAAATACAAGGTAGTCAACCAATTAATAGTTTGTTGAAATTACAATCGGAACGATAGTTCAGAAAAAATTGTGTAATTTGCCGCCTTTTTTATTTTTTAAACATGCCATTTCAACAAGCCGTTCGAGCACCATGTTTAACCGCACATATGTATAGTACCATAGATTTTGTTTTTTTTATGTCGCAAGTATGCTTACAGAGTCTAGTAGTGGTTGGCAGTATGTAATTTCGCCTTTGTCAGTTTAATATTAGTAAGCAAATTTAAAAAGTTAGAGTAGCGGACAATAATATTTTTATTTAGGGTTTTCATACATTACTTCTTGGCGTAATGCCAAGAAGTAATGTAGGGAGCCATAAACAAGAAACTTCCTGTCTTCATTTCGTGATATTAACGCATACATTTCAGAGCATGTTTGAGAAAATATTATTATTATGAATGCATATCTAAATCAATTTCAATTTTAAACATTACCAGTAAGTAATACAGGAATAGATTTTATTAGTACCTTGGTAGCTAGATGAATCTCGTCGGGCGCCTCCCTCAAGCATGTTTCCACGTTATCGGCGGTTAAAACCTTCGATTTTTTAAATTTGAAACCGCTGGAAGGTAGTTAATTTGGAGTACTCTTTTATGCCTTTAATAGCTTTTGCCCGCGGCTTCGCCCGCGTGGTAAGTGTAATATTCCAATAATTGTTGAATTGCTACGCCGGCAACGGCCTACTCCTACTAACTTCCCCTAAGAATAACCCTTTATCATAATCCATTATGGTAAAATTATTTTTTTCACATCAGCTATTCGAATAAGGGCTTTTTCTTCCCTGCTAGGAGGGATCAAAGTGGCACTTTTCTGTTCCAGGACATATTGTTGCCAGAATAAAAAAATATATCCCAATGAAATACATGAAAATAGTATACTTACACATAATCGATTACTTATTTTTTTAAATCGATTACTTGCATATTTTTTTAAATCTTGACTACTGTTGTTACTACTACTAACGTAATAAAATACAAGTAATTATACGTTATTCAAAGTAACACTATAATCAGTAGGTTCATAATAATTAATTTAATACAGCTACTCACCTCATACATATTTCATTATCCTCATAGGTGATGTGAAAAGCAGTATGAGTCACACGGAAGCAAACTTATTTCCAACTTGGGCGTGAACACTTGAATCCCTCACTACGCTCAGGATTCCACGTTAGAATCCCGAACGTAGTGAGGTGGGTATTCTGGAATCCTTCGCTTCATTCGGGATTCAATCTACGCCCTCGCCGTAAATATGCCATTTTGCTCCCTTGTGACACAATCTACTATTTATTTACTATTATTTTTATGCCCTTGTGGTGTCGGATTAGGATTTCACCACCCCCTTTCTTCCCGTGAGTGCCGTAAAAGTCGACTAAGGGAGCAGGGTTGAAGTGTGTTGTGGGCGATGGGCTAACAAGGGAACACCCAAATACTCCGAAATATTTAATTCTGAATTTGCTAATTCCGATTTTCAAAACTCCGAATTTCATAATTTCTAAGACTTAAAATTACGATTACTAAAAAACACGAATTTCATTTTACCGAATTTCATAATGTCGATAGTTTGTTTTTCCGATTTTTATAACTCCGAACAATCAAAAGCGCGAAGTGTCATTGGCCCGAAAAACAGTACTCCGATTATAAAATTTCCGAAATTTCATTACTAATTCGGAAATCTGATATTCGGGATAATGAACTCCGTGTTTTCAATAATCGGAATTTAATTTCTTAGGAATTATGAAATTCCGATTTTTGAAACTGCACGGGGAATAAAAAATACAAAAATTAAGATTCTTATTTCCCGTAGAGAATAGGGTTCTGCCTTTTCTCCGAAGCCCCCTGCAGTAAAAAAAACAACAAATAGTCGTAACAATGGTATTATTAGTAGGTTAGGTTAGGGTTAGCTTGTGTCCCTTAGAGCGGGACTGGGGGGAGCGGGCTTAGGCACCCCGCGAAGCGGGGCGACGTCGACCCGCTGGCGGTTAGGTTGCATTATTGCGTTAGGTCTGCCTTTATACGCCCAAAATTCAATTTTTGTGATAATGTGTTGTACACAATTTGCTCACAATATTCTGTATAGGAATTGCTTGTAATTCGTTTTCCATCTACCCATCTTCCTATAAATAGTTAACTTGTTCCTTATGAATGATGTCGATTAATTGTGTGTGTATTCATGTGATTTGCTATTCAGTTTCTCCACTGCAGGCCTTTAAAATGCGGATCTTAGGTGCTTAATTCGTGTGTGTTAGCTGCGGTGGTGATCATAGACGTTGGGGGTTATTTTAATGATTAATTTGATTGTTATTAGTAACAGGTCGTCGTTATTCAGATTTTTCGGATTTTTGTTTATTCGGGTTTATAATTGGTCGGTGTAATGATATTCGGATTTTTGAAAATTGGTATTTTAATTATCGGAATTCGGATTTTTGATATTTCGGATTATAATTCCGTCGGACTTCTTATTAAATATTCTGGGTATTAAAATTCGGAATTTTGTTAATAGGAGTTGTAACCGTTAGACCTTTTGAAATTTCGGATTTATGAAAATCGGATTTATGAAGAATCGGAATACTTATATTAGGAGTTTTAAAACATTCGGAATTATGAAAATCGGTATTATAAAATTCGTGATTTCGACTATCGGAATTTAGTTTTAGGTATTTATGTAGTGTACCCGGGCTTACAACCTATGCAATATCACATTTTGTGGATCTTTTATACCCACATTTATGCTAAAAGTGGACGATAGCGGCCGCGAACAATAACTTTGTTACGACTTGCACAGACTCGGGAACAAGCAGCGGGGAATAAACAAGTTTCAATTATAGCCTGATTGAAAGGCTAGGACGTCGGATGTGGCCTGAGCGTTTGTAACGTTTTTTTAGGAAATTCTACATTCCTGCACCGCATAATTCTGTGCAGGCCAATATTTATTCCAGTCTTCATTAATGACGCTGTGCTTTCCCTAATGTCTACTGTTTCGTTCAATTTTTTGTCAGTTTCCTTCTTTATTCTATTTGATTTCAATAGGCTTTATTGCTACAGAGCTGCTATTATACCTTTTTTTATCCGAGACAATAAATAAATCTGTATCTACCTTAAGTTTGAAAGCTTTTTATTTTCATCGCTTTTAAGTTTCCCACTGCAAGGAAAAGGACTCTCTCTTATTCTTCCACATATCCCTGTCCAGCACATCAATCGTGGTACGGCCGCGACATACTCTTAATTTTTCTCGCACTATTAACACCTCTTGTTCTAAGTTTTCTAATAAGAAAGAGACGGATAGTGCGAGAAACATCAAAAGAGCTCGCGTGCCGTCGCGTGATAGCCGTGCTGGGCAGCCTCTAGCTTAAATGCGAACAAATATTTTTCTGTCTAACAGACGATGTCGTCTTAGATCTTGACAAAGTGGTTCTAAAAATATAGAATCTTGTCAGTTTACTAGACTCGCATGGTACACGAACTACTATAACGAGCAGAGGTTATCTAACCAAGTTTCATCCTATTATAGGATGTAGGTATGTTAAACTAAATAACTTGGTTTCCCACAAGGCAAGGGCTCTCAACTACGAGCGGAGGTGCTTAGTTCACAGTTTCTGATTGTGATATTGGAAACTAAGTTAACATAGCGTTTCCCAAGGAACTAGGTTGCCTACTTACGCAAATATACACAGTTAATATGCTGGTACATATCCAATATCATACATAGTATGTTGTTAAAGCGTATAATTTTCATATATTGTATTTTTGTTTCAGGTAGGATAAAGGCTTTCGTTCGGGAATGGTTGAGCAATTGACACATCCGTGAGTATTATATAAATGTTAAAAACTGTCGATGTATCTTTTTACATTTCTCGCCTCGCAAGTAAAAGTACTTTAGTCAGCGCTGGATCAAATCCTGTGTCAGTTCAAAATCCAAAAACTTGAGGCACTTGAAGTTCCCGGAACTTCCCCTATAGTACATAAATAAGCTAGCATCCCGGTAATCTTTGCCGGTACAATCTCATAACAGCGCGAGGCGTCGCAGACCTGGCGGGTCTCCAAGTATCCGGTTCGCAAGACAAGTCGCCGACAAACCAAACTTTGACCCCGGACATCTTTCGTTCAATTTTTTTGAGCTCTAACGATGCTGATACGTGTTATGGTTTAAAATTTAAAAGTAAAGTGGTAAAGTGGGGTAAGCTCGTCCATCCATATTAATATTATAAATGGGAAAGTGTATGTGTGTGTTTGTTTGTTTGTTTGTCCGTCTTTCACGGCTAAACGAAGCGGCGAATTGATGTGATTTTTTAAGTGGAGATAGCTGAAGGGATGGAGAGTGACATAGGATAGTTTTTATCCCCGAAATCATCTCCTAAGGGGGTGAAATGGGGGGTAAAAGTTTGTATGGAGCTGCGATATAAACGAGTTCCACGCGGACGGAGTCGCAGGCAGAAGCTAGTTAATTTATAAGAGTGGTGCACTGATTGAAAATAAAAGTAATCCTTGATTTTTCATTTTCTAAGGAACGTCCTGTCGCCTTTCAGTTAATACAGTAATAATCATTCTTACTTTTAGAGAGCAAAAATCTGTTACTATGCTACCTATAGGTACATATCATAGAATTCCCCACATAGCAAATATAAATATCAAACTTTACTCTTGCGAATTCAGGCATGTGAAAGCCATTTCACGTGCTAGTTATTTTCTCCTGTGTTTCATATTTTAGCAACTAAATTGCTTGGTTTTGTTTAAGCGTATATAGTACAGCGTTAAAGAGCGTGAGCTTTATCACCCTCAAGAGGCTTAGAAAATGGGCGGGCGGGAAATACGTTGGCGTAATTGAAACCGCGGTACAAAGCGTCACTATGCGATTCAATACGCGCCCGTTCATATTTATTTGCAAATTTAATTTAGGATCCGTGCTTTCAATAGTAAACATACTTTTAATTCCGCATGAGTGCTACGAGCTAGTGTGATCTCACATTTAGAGCCCCAGTTATTTTATTAGAGAAGTTCTGAAAATACGCCAAAGGTACAAAAAAAAGGTAATAGAAAGTTATCATTGCACAATATGCATAATTAAAGTTTGTTACTTATTTCAATCAACTTTAGCTCGGCACACCAAATAGGTTGATCGCTGATAATATTATTTGCGTTTTAAGCATTTGATTCGCTCGTCTGCTAATAATTTATCATGATAATTTATCACAACTCGACACGTCCCAATTCATGAGAGCGCTCTTTTTCCTTTTACATTTTTGGCTTTGCCGACCAATTCGAATCCAATTTACATTTCAATCGGCAGGCTTCATGTTTTTACATGAGGCTCGGAGCACGCCGCTGCTAGAGGCTTATGAAATAATGTTACACACCCCGCACGAGGTACATACCAACATTTCATATTACTTAACGGTGCACTCACCAACCATTTTCATTGTTATTTACGTGGCTATACGGAAACTTGGCTGTATAAATTATGAAGCGCAGACCCAGTCTTACTGACGGTCGGTCGTGTAAATTTATATCTGGGTTATGTTATTTTTGTTTCATGTCACACTATTCTCGTATGTTACGTATACCTATAACAGAAGAAACAAAATGGAAATAAAAATATGCCATTTAAGTAGGTACCTATCATCCCTTGATGTCTCATTTCTGGAACGAATTTAGCCCACACGTGCGTAAATTTGTACCGCAATAATATCAGGTAATCTTTTTATATTTACAAAACATCCCTCATTGGGGAAAACCATTCACCGGGCTTCATTGTAAGTAAACTTAGGTTATCCTTCCATGTCGTAAACTCGTTATATTGCTTGCTTCACTTCAGAGCCTTCATTTTAAAGTCACAAGTACGTTTCTATTTTATTCCTTTCTAAAGCTGAAATAGATACATACCTTCATTTACACTGCAAAAAATATGATCTATAAATAAACCGGCCAAGTGTGAGTCTGACTCGCGCAGGGTTCCGTGGGGTATATACCTTGTTAATATTTTTCCTGTAATATATATACCTAATAATGGTAATCAATTATATAATCATTTCAAAATTTTCCCTTACCCCTCTTGGCTGGCATACTAATTAGTGTCCGACCGAAACACGCTTTCAGCTGAAAAAGAACCAGGAACCGAATTTCGGCCTTGGCAATAGTTTCGGCCAAAACCGAAACGTATACAGACTCAGACTGGCACTTTCCTCCACAACGGTAAAACACGTAGGATCCTACAACACAGTATAGGTACCTACCTACAGAATAACAAAAAAAATACGAATGGTGTAAATAAATACTCCAGCTGGGGTAATTATTTATACCGTACCCCTTAGCTGTTCCATGCAGCCTTCTTATTTGTTTGTATGAAATATTTATGTGTTCCACATTGACAGCTGCTAGTAACACGGCACAAGAAAGGTGATAAACTATAATAATTTAACTAAATACTGTTATAATTTAATTTTCTTAAGCAGTACCTATTGCGTGATTAATGCGATATGTAAGTACTAAAATAAAAGAGACGAATAAAATTTGGTTTGATTCATGTTCACGAGCGGTATCACAGATCAACTCTTTATTTGCACTGGCATGAGAAAAATACTTGGTAGTTTCTTCTGAGGTGCATTTTACAGCGGCCGGCGCGCCGGGAGGCGCAGATAAAGTTGCTAAGCGCGGGCCCAGACTGCACGTTGTAAACTAGTTTTATTTGGTCATAACAATGGTCTCGCGGGATCCCAGGACACGTCTCGTATCCTACAGCTTTACTCTGCCCGCCTTCATGTAGCTTTACACGAAGCAATGACTTTTACGCGCCTTTGATGCGCTGCGGTACATTCGCAGATATCTTTTATGGGACAAACGATTTTTACGATTTGTTTTACTTTGTGAAATGATACCGACTTTGTTGTTCTGATTTTGTTGCATAGCGTTTAAGTGGGTTGGGTATGTTGCATACGTGAACACTGTAGCAGTAAAATAGGTTGATTGGAATGACGTGTCAACCTCACGCGTACTCCGTCACGTCGTAAAATATTTAATATAGTTGTATTTTTACGATGGCCGTGGATTTGCGCTGGGAGGACTAACTCGTTTACACACGACTATTTCGAAGCTTACATTGTAGAGATAAAAATTGCTTTAAGTATATTGATATAAAAAAAATACAATATTTCATTATTAAGTACCTATATTGCAAAATTACACGACAATGTTACTTATAAAGTCAAGATTAAATAAAGCTTAATTGGACTCAGCATAAACCGCTTTTCCACTCCACTCCAATCTTCGAATAAGAATAATACTGTGTGTTGTTTTGAGTTATTTACATTTGAGTTTACGCTCGAGCTCAACGAGTGGCTTTCACATCCGCGGAAAAGTGGTCATGTCGAGCAAAACGCTGCCATCCAATATTTATGACGTAGGTACAGTATTTCGTCGTCTAAACGTGAAATACTGTAAGAATGTGCGGAGACCATAGACCGTTACTGCCTTATATAGGTGCGCGGTACTGTACTGCTTTGTCGTCATGTGTCGGCTAAGGGAGCTCTTGAGGAGTTGGTTATTGTTTTCCTGTCATGTAAAAGATATACTGTATTCGGGAAGAAGATGAAACGTAATTTAAAATGAAAACGCTACTATGCTGGCTGCACGAGCCGAAATTTTGCCGACGGTTATTGAAATTATGATAGATATGCATCTTTATAAGCATATTTTGGGGAAAGCT
The DNA here is from genome assembly GCA_945867215.1 of Epinotia demarniana. Lineage (NCBI taxonomy): Eukaryota > Metazoa > Arthropoda > Insecta > Lepidoptera > Tortricidae > Epinotia > Epinotia demarniana. Next base: position 20,879,671 of record OX244263.1, read on the forward strand.
ATCAAATACATACAAGCAAACCTCACAGTACAGGTAAGTATATCCTAATCTTACCTATTTGAAATATTTACATACATCACTTCGGGAATCATTCTGTTTTCGTATGAAAATTGCTTTTTCTTATGCGAAAACAAATGAGTTGGGTGTAACTGACGATCCGATTAGGGTGACACCCCTTTCTTCCTTCGACTGCCCTTTACACAATTCTTAAATAAAATAAATCATCTCAAACTCTCAAACCTACGTCAGTGTTTTATTTTTATTCCGATGACATTTAATAAAATATTTACATTTCTCATGATCGGAAAGTTTATTGTTAATCTAAGTAGCGGATAGAAAAAGTAATAACTTTTGAAAAAAATACAATAACAGAAGAGCCACACGGCATTTTTTTTGAGTTAACTATAATAATAAACTATAGGATGATATTTGAAGACCTTTGAACTTATGCATTTTTTTCAATATACTATATTGACCAGTCAGATCAAGAAAAAAAGATGAAAGAGCATTACGAACAACCTATTGAAGCCCGTTTCCAACCAAGCCAAATAAGTTCAGCAGACGCTCAATGCACACATAAATTCAGTGTGGGCATTTATTATTTATTTATTTATTAATTGCAGCTAAATGGTCCATACACAAACGCTTTTAAAATTAGTTATCTTATTAGGATCAGATTGATTCCGAAGATGTTGTGGCTGTTTAGTTTCCTTGCATTCGGAATGAAAAGTAGAGTGTTTACACCCATTTCAGCCTCGATTTATTTGATTTAAAAAGGGCGGTAATACATTTTCTGAAATGGGTGGCTTCAATCCTTGGTAATAATCTAGTATTCTTTGGTCACAACAAATATAATTTGCACGTTTTGAAGACCGTTCGATTAGTAGTTGATAAATTGATAATACTCGTAATCATTACTCACTACTAGGTCAAAGGCATTTGACAAAAGTTATGTATCAATGTAAGTGTAAACATAAGTGTAACATTCCTAACTTAAGTTCCAAAGCGATTGCAGCCAAAAATTAAACATACATAGTTTAAGATTATTACATGGACAGATCCTTTAAAATCCTATGCTTTTAAACGAGCAACAATTGTATATTTATTTGTAAATGGGTTCTCGAAGTCGGTTCTAAACATTTTGGTCAGATCTACAGTAGGTTTAATAAGGGTTTTCTGGGAAAAAAATATCTACCTGGGTCTAATTTCTGGGAAAACTCGTTTTCTCCAGGAAAACATGTAATACACCGAGCTTTTCCACGTAGTTAATTAATTGACAATTTACATAATTTTTGACATTTAATCCTGGTTTTTTAATAAAATAATCCTATATTGAAATCTAATTTTATAATCTTATTTTTGTTGTCTTTTACTTCCTAAGTTTATATTTTCTTGTTGTTGTGTTTATAAAGCAAAGTAATATCTATAAAATAATAGTCGTTACGTTAAGTTTGAAAATTATACTGTTTAGTTCTTGTTAATTTAAACGGCAACTCACAAATATCGGAATACATATTTTGGCTTTAGTAGTCACAATCAAAAACAGAACCAATTCTACGTATTGAAATAAAAAAATACACCGTATGATTAAACATACTTGTAAATATTTACAAGTTTTGAAATATTTCAATACGTAGAATTGGTTCTGTTTGTGATTGTGACTACTAAAACCAAAATATGCACTGCCGCTCTACCGTAAAAACGAAACGTCATAAAATGTTAACATACCACCCATATCTACACTCTGCCGTAACATATTTCATATGAAGTGCTTATTTAAAATATAACGATGCCAGAGTGGATGAACTAAATGAGGCTGCATTAATCACCCTTGAATAATGCGATCCTCTTTCAGGCTGTGACAAGCGGTTTTAATATGTCAAATAAACTGGTCAAGGACGTGACGAGTCCCCAGGGTCAGGTCTCCTTATCGGCCAGAAATACGGTTTGTAACCAGATCGCTTACAACTGAATACGTGACCCACTTTCGAAAACTTTGTACTTGATCAAGGCAGAGAATGGATACAAAAGTTATACTTTCGTGATATTTCCTGGTAAATAATACAAAATACGTATAGTAAGTTACGTACGTATTTAATAAGGAAAACGCCCCAGTGCTTGAAACTAGCCCATTACGTAGCACCTTCAAAGTTAAGGCTTAGCAATAGAGGTGAACAACACGATGACAATATAATTATTGAAATTAAAGTTTTGTAAGGATATTTACTTTAGTCTGGAGGCAAGATTTTAGTAAAGTCAAAGCTATTACTACGGTTAATTGTCAGGATCTGAAGCTGTTTTGGAAACATCTCTTGATAACAACTGCAAAATAATGCTGACGCATAATTGACTTGATTCAAACATTAATTTACCTGCCTAAGATCGACGGATTTTAATTGGTTGATATTTTGTCATAGGAATCTACTATATATATATATATATATATATAGTAGGCATGTTACCGGCATGGCCCTATTATTCGGCAGTCGGGTAGCCCCATAGTGGAGACTACCCAAAAGCCAGTCATGACCTGTAGCCAAAGCCACTCTGGCTGCTACACAAGAACCAGGTCCAAAAAAAAAACGGCATGGCCCTGAAAGCGCCCACTTTTTACCAATATGAAACACCGCTCAACTCGTTTCGAACGGTAACTACGTTGTTACGTTGCGTTATTGCTATGGAGCTGCCGTGTTTATACGTCTTAGCAAATAACCGCCCCATAAATTTTACGAACTCACAGGCGATATTGTACGCTTATTACGTGTCGTCAGTTTACAAGACTGGCTCAGACGACAAGCGAACATCCGTTTATCGTGTCAAGTTTTAAAACGGGGGTTGTAACACATGGAAATAGCGTATATGTATTAAATATTGAATTAAAAACAAATATTGAATGTTTTACAATTTAGATTGAGTTACGATGAAGACAGGTTAGGATTAGGTCAGCACTTTTACCTACTTGTCCTACTTATTGTGTGCATGAGTTATGAGTTCTTGATGGCAAAATATTACATAGTTTTTACATTCTTAATACGTAGAATACATCCAAGACTCAGACACAAATGATCATGCTCATCACACAAATATTTGCCCTTACCGGGATTTGAACCCAGGACCGCTTCGTAAGCGAGGTACCTACTATTCTATACGCTGGCAGAATCGGTCGTCAAAATATAATATTCAAATGTAGCACTTATTGGATACCTATTGTATTACGAACTTTGAATCGCGAATGATGATTATTGCACATCATATTTATCTCGTATATATAAATGTGCCGTAGATCTTAACTAGAAATATCTGAGTCTTAAACATCATTTATTCGTCTTCAGCCATGCATACATTTTCGTGTATTCGTACCGATGCTCGAGGCAAACGTTTTAAAACTGTCGTTCCGCGGCTTTTTTCAGCAACTGTTAAAATGCATTTACGATGCTGCATCTTTGCCGCTCTATTCTCATTTTACTTTTTGCGGGCGTGAGAACTTCAAGTTTTCTTCACGGGATAATATCTAGGCACCGTGTGTTCAATGCATTTACATTTTGGAGTTGGAACTTGAGTAATTAACTGGACAATGTATATGAGTAACAGTTAAAAAAAGTTAATATTTATCGACTAAGGTGCATCGAATCTGCTAATCATTCGATACTACAGTGATTTTTTGCAAGAAATCTTATACTAGGTCATTCACATCGCAAAACGCGAAATGATAATCCACAGGCCATCAGCATACGCTCTTTGGCCTCGTTTGTAGCTAGCGTGGCATATCTATCTGGCAATTCTTCAAAGGCAAAGCGTGGCGCAATCGCGTTCCTCCTGAATTATGTATGCGCATTTTCATTGATGCGTTCGCCTATCGGTAACGAAAATGTTCAGGGAGCACATTCCCACAAACATAAAAAAGCACTTTTAGCGTACCTCAGTTCGCAATATGGGAGTTTGAGTTCACATACGGAAATTATTTCGCTAACTTTAGTCTATCTAGTCAGCTTGGCAGAACGCGGTGGAAAACCGCACGCTTTGGAAAACTCCCTCGTGTTAAGTGACCGCATACGAGCGGTATTTATTGGGTTGTAACTATTAGACTAGAAGTAGTTTGACTGCCCGTGTTAGTTTCAACGAAAACAAAATTAGTTCATGGTTACTATAGATATTTAAACTTGCAAACTAGTATGGCATCGGCGATATTTGACATAGGGATATACCTCGTTTTTCGTCGTTCCCATTTTGATTTTGAATTTCATGACAGTTTCCCTTTCTGTTACATATCGCGATTTAATACCGGCGCTGTTATAGAAATAGTAAGTGTGCGAAAAGATCGAAATTCAACTATTAAATTAATCTGCTTATCTACTGCGTTTTTATTAATATTCTCTGCGTAAAAGCAATTAAATACATAAAGTGATATGAATTACATAGTATCATTAACACAGCAGATGTCAAACAAAATGTAACATTTCATATCAATATTTGGTAGCAATAATTTTACAAAATTCTAGGTGTGTAGGTACCTACAATAATTATCGGAACGTTTCTGACACGAACAACATCTTTACAGAAGCGAATAACTTGTCAGTCTTGCGCTTTGTGCACCTTCTAGGCGTTACCGGAAGCAATTCGAGTGGGCCGAGTGCAGAGGTTGGCGCCGACATCCCATTTCCGTTTAACACTTACACGTTGTGTCAGAAATGGTCAGGTCTCGCGGGAAAGTGCAGCCATTGCGGTCACACACAACACAGGAAATTGTCTGTCGACCTCCATCGCGATAGAAATCATACATCTTATTGCTGAACGCTCGAATAAGTAACGCCTGACCGGCTAAGAATAGCAACCTCTTTGGAAATACAAGGATCAAATAGTTTCCAAAAGATGATTGTAGAATAACACGAAGGTTCTACTTAAATCCACTTTATTATAAACCACAACATAAAGAGTACATAATGTATAGGTACTTTTGCTAGAAAATAGATGCAATGTAGGTACATACGAGTAGTCATTCACTGAATATGGGTAGAGCCTGTCCTGTACATTCCGTTATCGGCTTATGCTATAAAAGGCTTTTCATATGAGGTACCCACATATTCAGGGATTTGGATTAGGTAATAGATGAATGACCGGTTCAAATCTGTCTATATGCATGGCTATGTTGCTAAAACCTTCCAAATGCAATAGGTAAAATGGAAAAACCAGTTGGGCAAAAGAAGTGTCGGCTTGGAGTGATGGGAATCGACGGGGTGTGTTTTTAATACTTTTTTTTAATTCGTGGTAGTTTTCGCATGTGGGACCCACATATCGACGTGGAGCTATTGGCTTACTGCCAATAGCCAACGAGCGTTTCCCAGTAACTGCCTCTGCTTACCAGGAATCTATACGTTTTTGAGAGTGGATTTGTATATCATTCTGTACAAACTAAGCCAATTTCCCCGTCGACAAATTTTGTGTAAAAATGAAACTAAAAAAAATATGGTATTGCCACATATGTATGACTGTATGTAATTATTATTTTGTCGATGTGCATATAAAAATTAAATGGTAAAACCAAATCGATTTTGAGGCAGGATGATCTACAAATAGTATGTCCATATTGTTGATATTTACTCCGTAAAATACTAAGTGCTAATCAAATAATGCAGTCATTGTCACTACAAAAGGCAAGTAGCAACGTGACGGGCGGTTGGCGAGGAAGTAAAGTGATATAGGTAGTGTTCCATTTTATGACGGATCAAAGGAAAACACGTTTGCTTAGTCGTGAGATTGATATTACGTTTTTGTCATACTATTTATGGAGAGAGTTCTTACATTATATTAGGAATATTCGAATACGGTTATCTTTAATGTATTTTCTATTGAGTCTTAAGATGTTACCCAATGGATATTATACACGGCATTATGCCAAGCAATGTATGGACCTGTAAACACGCTATAAAACAGAAATAAAATCTTTGGATGTGATAAACTTTGCCGACGGACTGAGGGCACTAGAATATTGAGGTGAGACGTAAAACGTGGGTTAAAACCTTTGACGACTCACTTTTTTTACCAAAGGGCGACCTGGGGTTTCTGAAGTAAAATCGTAACTTTTAAGTTACGATTACGACATTTATGTCGCACTGCACAAATATAACTTATGGGTAAGGCCGCGAATTTTGACCAATTTGGACGTTTCAAATTTAACATGCTCATAAAAAAAAATTGGTAACACCGAGAGGTTTCATTTTTTTTTATTAAATTAAGCGATAAAAACTGTCAAGAACGCAAGTGAAATAATTGATTTAAATCCTTTCAAATAAATAATAAAAATATTTTTCCGTCCAAAACGTAACGAATGTTGATATTTTTTTTCTACCCTGTGTACTTAAAGCCCTGTTATTTTCACGATTTTCAACTTTTCATGATCATGCTTTTGTTTAAACAAAATTTTATGATATGACGATAGTTCTACCGATTGCTAAACATTTTTATTTAAATAATTTATTTGTTTTATCTTGCATTCTTTTATGGTACCACAATTCCACGTTTTCGTTACGATTACTTACGTGACGCTTTATACAGCTAGATTTATAGCCGATTGTGGTAGAAATTCGTTTTTGTGCACTGGCAACTCATATTCTAGTAGGGCGACACCAGACAGAAAACCTAAACTCCACAGTTTGTTCATAAATCGCGGACGAAAGTGACGAGGACAAAGTTTTTTTAAATACCGCTAATAGTGCTTGTGTGATTTAAAGGGTAAGTAGTGATTATTTTTAAGCGGTAATTTTTCATACGATAGGTTAATGTTATTCATGCAGGTGGCATGTATTACTATATTCAAAATATCGTTATTTCACCATGATAATCAATATTTTTTCAAAAATACGTTACACTTTCGTTACGAATACGTTGCATTTTGTAAAAATGCAACGTATTCTTTGTGTAACGTGACGAAAACATGTGGTAAAGGGAAGTGCACACAGATAAATACGAACTAAAATGAGTTTTTATTTTATTTCCAAATACAGTAAGTATTAATTTGAAATTGTAGGTATGTACAGTAGGTACAGGGATCAGCTAGCACGAGAGAATTGACCAATCCATCTACTATCCATATCCATACTAATATCCATGCTAATATTATAAATGCGAAAGTGTGTCTGTCTGTCTGTCTGTTACCTCTTCACGCTCAAACCGCAGAACCGATTTAGGTGAAATTTGGTATAGAGATAGTTTGAGTCCCGGGGAAGGACATAGGATAGTTTTTACTAACGAAATCATCCCCTAAGGGAGTGAAATGGGGGGGGGGGGGGGTGAAAATTTTTATGGAGCTGCAATATAAACGAGTTCCATACGGACGGAGTCGTGGGCAGAAGCTAGTATTATTATAAATGCGAAAGTTTTGTGTGTCTGTTACCTCTTCACGCTTAAACCAGTGAACCGATTTAGATGAAATTTTAGAAGCACATTAAAATAGTTTTTATCCCAAAAATCATCCCCTAAGAAGGTCAAATAACAATAACACAAAGTTACGCGCTTAGAAGAAATTCTGATCTGGCACTACCTAAGTCCAACTTCATTCAATACAAAAAGAGTATCAATTATGTAGCTGTTCAGATATACAATCATCTTCCAAACCACATAAAACAATTGGAAAAATTGAGCGTTTTCTCAAACCAACTGAAGACATACCTAAGTCAGAGACCATTTTACAGCCTTAATGAATTTATTGCGAAATTATTGGACTGAGTATTGTTACTTTATTATTGTATGTATATTTGTTATGTTGACGTCTGACATGTACCTATATTTTTCTTGTTTTTTTTTTGCTTTGTGTGTGTGTTTGTTTTCATGTATACAATTTTTGCATGGTATTTATTATTTAATAAGGCAAAATAAAGATCTGAATCTGAATCTGAATCTGAAATATAGGGTGAAAATTTGTATGGAGCTACGATATAAACGAGTTCCACGCGGACGGAGTCGCAGGCAGAGCTTCTGCGTGGCTTCTGCCCTGGACTCCGTCCGCGTGGAAGTATTTAATCGAACGAGCGAGCGAAGCGAACAAAGTTCTATGCTTCAGGTTGGGCCAAAAATCGTTATGTCCAGTATCTGTCCCGTGTCCATCATCCGTCTGTCCGTCTGTTTTCCTCTATCGCATTTCCCAATCGATTGTCGTGAAGTTTTGTGAGCAGAGGTTTTCATTATAGATTTTTTGTCCAGTAACTTTTTTGAAAATGAAAACCTATTGTAAATATTTAGTTAAATTTTTTAAAGCATTTACTTAATTTAAAAAAATGCTATCGTGAAAATATTTTATTTTTAAGTATTTTTTTTTTAACATTAACCAGTGTGATCTAAGCTTAACAACAACTTATGTTACGTTTTATAGTAACGTCACCTATTTTTTTTATGTTAGTTCTATGTCACATTGGTCAAAATTCGCGGCCTTACCCATATACTTAATTTGGAATTTATTTGTAAACCTAATTAATCACTTCGATGACTAGGTAAGTTAAGTTTTGAACCATCGGTGATCGTAATTTCTTCTTCTCTTCTGCTTAGTTAAGACCTAAGCTCTTTTCGGTGTAGCTCAAAGTAAGCCCTCCATCTACTCCAAACTTCTTTTTTTTACTGTTTTTATAGATAATAGTACGGAACCCTTCGTGCGCGTGTCCGACTCGCACTAGGCCGGGTTTTTTAAAAGTAATCCATACGTTAAAAGAAAGAGCGATTCACGCCCTCTCTTGAGAATAGATCTCCCTAGATCTCAACAATACACTTTACTGCCATAATAAGTAAATAACAAAATTAACACCAATATTCTTTTTCATTCCATTGCGATATCAAAGTTATGAAAAGAATAAAAAACGCCGTTCCTCCGGGAGACCCTACTGCTCATTTTAGCTTTAAAACTAGTCGGTAAAAAGTATATAAATTCAAGAGATATCTTGAAGACCTCGTTATCTTCAAAGAGTCGTAGGAAATTCTGTTAGTATGAGTAGTAATTATTTTTCCTGAACAAAACCAGTAGGTACATACACAAAACAAACTCCCACGCTTCATGGTATAAAAAAAAGATTCTTCGAGATTTGTTATTTGTTCACTAATCATACTCCCTTAAGAAAAATTTTAAGTATTCATTTGTTAATTATTAATTTAACTGTTTTTGAACTTTGCTTGGGATGGAGATGAATTGAAATAGGTACCTTTTCAACGGCATATTAGAGGAAAGTGGATTCTCTTCATCACCACTATGAGAACTAGAGGATATCCTCTTCATATGACCGTTATATTATGGTTACGTCTAGTCTTAAATATACCTATCGAATGGACCCTCAGTTCCTAACACCTGAACGATGTACGCATTACAAAACGTGGATACGAATACAAATAAACAAATGTTTTCCCACTTTACCTCGACGAATAAAAATATCCTGGATCAAACAAACAACATTGTTTGTATTGTACTTATACACGTGCACATGCATTAGGTACAATACATAACTCTCCACTTCACGGGAAAATGTCTGCTTCTACGGAGTTGTAACTTTTCCATCCGACCTTTCGTTGAACCCGTCTAGCAAGCGTCATCGAAACGTCAGAACCAAGTGTGTGGCCCATTTGACTAGAGAGAAACAGAACAACCGTTTGTACAAACAACATGCAATTTGTTTCACGTACAATCTATTTGCGTATTTATGCCTTCACACCGCCATTTGTAACGTGCGGGAAGACAAATGTCATATACGATCGATATGCCACTTACCTAGGAGGGCGCACTTTCCGAGAATTCTTTATTGCAATGTCGGTGACGCGTCGCATGGCGGCTCTCGAACCATTTAGACAAAGACTTTCTGTATAATGAAAGTAGAAAAGTTTTCAATATTCTTAGAATGCTGCACAAAAATGGTTAGCAGCAGATTCCTACCTGAACGATTCCAAAGATGTTTGAGGTAACTATGCCTATTTGAAAAATGCAATTTTTTAATTATGCAAGATGCGGAAAGTCGGAAAGTCGGCCCCCTAAAAGAAATCCGACCTTAAGGATCTCCAGTCCGCTTCTTTTTAGCAATGACAAATTATACTCTGGAAGTAGATGAAGTTCACAAAACAGCGAGAAATACCAAAGGATTTTAAATTTACGATCGTAATGAGTATAAGACAGAATTTTCGTGTTGGCGGTATTTAAAAAGTCGTAAATTAACGGTGGTCGACCGTAGACAGGCGGAGCTGGGAAGCTTTTCAGTGAATAATAGCCTGAGAACGGGCCAAAGTGGCCACACCCATTAATCGTTTCTAACTTATTCATGGACGATAACTACTCGTACGACGACAATTCGTTAATACTTATACGTTATTTATGACGACCGGTTAGCCTAGTGGGTAGTGACGCTGCCTACGAAGCTGAAGGTCCTGGGTTGGAATCCCGGTAAGGGCAAATATTTGTGTGATGAGCATGAATATTTGTTTCTGAGTCATGGATGTTTTCTGCGTATTTAAGTATTTTTATCTATTATATATATCGTCGTCTAGTACCCATAACACAAGCCTTATTGAGCTTACTATGGGACTAGCTCGATTCGTGTAAGATTGTCCCCTTATATTAATTTATTTATTTATTTCTATTATGAATTATTGATATGTCCAGATTCATTCATCTATTCATATTCATAATACGCTAGCTACGGTAGCCTAGTCGTTCAGGCATGTGGCTGTCAAGCGGCCGTCGTGGGTTCGAATCCCGACGCGTACCAATGAGTTTTTCGGAACTTACATATGTACGGATTATTTACCGTTAGCTTTCTGGTGAAGGAAAATATGTGAGGAAACTGGTCTTATCCCAGTAAGGTCTACTTTTCAACTAGTGCTTGTGCCCTAAATCTTGGGATTATATGTCAAAGCGGACCTTCGGGATCCTTTAGGGCACAGCCGGGAATAACGCTATAGTGCTAGCGGTACGCCAAAAAAAGCTGCAAAGGGTGTTAAAAGATTGATTTTGATTGATGTATAGGCGATAAGACCGCCTGTTGTTTGTCTCTGCTCTTATTTTTGTTCTTTTGCTTACTGCGTTCTGTATTGCTATTGAGGTGTGCAATTAAGAGTATTTATATTGTAATGTATTGTACTTGCAGAGGTGCTACGGCATATTTCTTGTTCATCACATTCTTATAAAGTGCAAGTGACAATTTCAAACGTCTCAAGAGTAAGAAATAAGTAAAATTTGCAAAATAGTATGATGTTAATTACTTCACCGCTTTCAATTAAGTGAAGGGGCTTGATGTTCACGAAATCTACGGTCTCGTGCGTCTGTCTCAGAAGCTCATTTTGATGTATGAGGCCTGTTTGTTTCAAGCTTTTGAGTAAATTGCCGAGGTATTCCTAGTTGGAGGCACTTAAAGGGTCATAAATTAGTGGTAGCTGCCCACAAACGGCGAGGTGGATGTTTCCCCACGTGAGTAATGGCCTCCAAGGGACCCGCCGCAGGCCGAAATGCTAAAAAATCTCCCACATTCAAAATGTTGTTCGTAAATAAATTGAAAGTATTTACAGTTAATATTCACACTCGACGTTTGAGCTGCGTGATTCGTTAAAGTTAGACTGTAATTTATTTCGGATAAAATAGATAATTGAAACTGCGACAGATGAATTTCAGTATTCAGACCTAGCATCATATTTCTTTTATTATAGCGTGTCGATTAATTCTTTCATTTTCCTGGTACTTTATGAAAACTTCTAAACAGAAATAGTGTAGGTATTAGGCAACTTTTGGGTGGAAACGATAAAGTTAGCCGTCTTCAACTATTCAAGTTCATACAGTTGTTCGTTTTTATGGCATTTGTCGTTTTATAGGGTTTAAAATCGGCTTACAATGGCCCAGTTTTTTGATATTTACTCTTTAGAAAGATTTCGAGATAGAAGTCTTTTATTTTGGTTGACCGTGAGTTTCGTTGGCGCATCGTATTAACAAAGGGTATGTTAACTGTCAATATTTTTTTTTAAATCAATTTTCACTTTTTGAACGTTGAAAAAATATGTTACGTTAATACAAACACTTGATGTTTCAAATGAAACTATTTTCTTATCCAATAATCCTTTTTTTTCAACAAAAGGCAAGCAAACTTCACTTCCTATTTAGTCTAAGACGGTTTACGTAAACATGCCAAGATTCATATCAAACGAAAGACCTCGCAAGATTAGACACCGACCAAAACAAAGGAGTTATTTATGTATAACAGAAGTGATAACTAATTGGGTCAGACGTGGGTCAAGTCTGCCCATCAGTGTTGATAACCTTCCGCACGCTTAGCGCAGTGTCACATCTGATCGCTGACGCGTGACTAGACGTCTGGGTGAAATGAAATGGCATTTGAAATGTTCGAACTAGATTGCAAGTTTAGGATGACGGTTATGGAGAATTCAGTCCAGCTGCTGCGCTCGTGGAATAGCAGGTTGCACAGCGTAGCGGTTCTTTTTGAACGTCCATTTTCGGATAGAATAATGATTGGAATAAAACGACTAAGGAAAATATATATGAGGGATGGTGGCTACATAAACTAAACGTTTTGGTATAAGTATTTGCTTAAAGAATCACAACTTTCCAAATAAGTATTAGATTTTTAATCTAATTTGCCCGAGAAGGTTTTGCGCATATTGCATAACAAAAACCGTTATTGGAATTCAAGAATAGGGATGATGACTAAGATTTTTTATGATGTTATTCGAACCAGTTTTTGGAGAGAAATAAAAATAGACAAAAGTTCACCTCGTTGGCGGCAGCGCAAACGCTTCATACTGGTAGTATAGACACACAGGTATGACGTCACATTTGTACATTTGTACTAATCGTTGTATGGAAAATAAGGTATGATTTTAATTAAGTATATTGTAATTTATACTTTATTACGATAATTTAATGGTTTACTCCTTAGCATAACTACGTTATCAATTTGAACATGAGGCATCATGCCTATTGTACGATTGGGTCAGGTCGTAACTATGAAATAATTTAATAAACAGAAGTTTCAATTTAATCATTTTCGATGTATTTAAAGAAACTAAATTTTGATTTGATAAAGCACGAATGACCCACAGGATTGTTGCATCAGAATTATGATTTTGTGGGTTTATCAGAGATCGCGCGAATGATTGATGCTGAACGGCTGATGATGTGGCGGAGTACGTTCGTCAGAAGACAGCCAACTCGCTGAGGGTGTTCCATCTGCGTTCGCGCCACTATGTGCACTTCAGCTCGTTTGTGGTGCGGGTGCCGCGGCCGCTGCAGGAGACCGTCGCATGTGCTGACTTCTGGCCGAAGGGTGTAGTGTTTCGACGGTTCCGGGGCAATCTGCCGAATCCTACACCGGAGACGACGATGCAACGGGGCCACGCCGTTTCGTCGCCTAAATAGTATTATTTGTTGTTTTGGTTTCGTGAGCATTGGTTATTACTGTAATGTCACGTAAATGTATTTCTCAATAAATAAATAAATTGATTTCATAAATAAAAAAGCGAAACCATAAATGACCTGCTGTAATCATTCGAAGTGTCCTAATTTTAGACGAACGAAAAGAAAGTGAAACTAAACTTGTCGAATAATTAATGCCCAAATGATAAAAGGCCATGAAATGAAATGTATATAAAGAAAAGGAATGAAATATTTTATGTATAGATATTGATCATAGGTATAGGTACAGGCGATAATTATATCATTTTATCATGTACGTACTATTTTAGGATTATCTAATTACATCAGAGTTCGTCGTACATGCCGCGTGGTCTAGATCGGTTTACATCCCAATTTTGTTACATCCTGTAAATCGTAACTAATAGAATATTATGTCTCACTAATAACTTTAGCCTTATTTCTTCATAAATATTATTAAGAAGGATTATTCTCTCGCCTCCCGCTTCATCATATGATCGATGACTAAGACTTAGATAAAACTACGAAGGACCCTTGAAACCAGGGATTGGAACCGGTTTTTCGCAAAAACCTCGAAATAACCACATTTCTCGAACTATTTTACACTTCATATATAGGACTCAGTTGTGTTTTGAGGTAACGACTGCGTATTACTAGATTGACCAATTAGAAATGAAATAATTAACAAAGAACGAAAAAAATACGTTTTCGTTCCCATACAAAAAATACCGGTATCCGATCCCTGCTTGAAACGACCTTGCCTTAATAGATTACGTAAATACTCTATTTAGTAATTCTTACTTTTTTCGTTTCTAGAATAATTCTGGTGTTTTCAGGTTCAATATATTAAAGAACCTATATGCTTTATATATACTTATACGTATTAGTTACACATCAATATTTTCGATATTATCTAGTACCTAATTATCTTCATCCTTTACTTTCTGAAACAGATTAATATTTAATTTGACAGCCAAATTTCCGACTAATCGAATATACTCGTACGAGACTTTTATCAATCCGACCAATGTAAATTTGGGATATATATCTCGGTAAAATTAATTTTACTCAATATTTCATTTAAGGTTGCGGCTTCCCCACATCGACATAATTGCGGAGCCCGCAAAAGGTTTTTGTGTACAGGTAGATTCAATATTCCTGTGGTCTTTGAGACTCGTGGGAATTTTCGAATAGTTTTTCATCAATAAGAACCATTATAGCAGAAAGTTAGTAAATGTATAAGTATATGTATTTGTTGTAAATGTTTTTTAAATAAAATCATCATTCCTCTAGCGTTTTCCCGGTTGTGCCCTAAAGAAGCCCGGAGTCAGCTTTTGGCACCTAATCTGAAGATTTGTCATAGGCACTACTTTTACGAAAGTGACTGCCATTTGACCTTCCAAGGGAAAACTAGACCATATTGGGATCGGACCGGTTTCCGTATGATGTATCGTAGATAAGTTTTTTTCCGAAAACCCGACATTACGAACCGTTTTTGAATCAACGACCAGATCGAAAGTCGCGTGACTCGCTCCGCTCGGCTACATCGGTGACTCTTTATTTTCTATTATTTATTATTTTAGTTTTTACTCTTTTGACAAAGACAAATAAGTGTCACGAGTACCTAGTTACCTATATGAAAAATACCGAGAAGGATTCAGTCTTGGGTTATAACAAAAGCAAGTAAAACAACAACAAGATAAAAGGTGAACGGAACGTAAAGTAAATCTAAGTCGACTGGTAACGCGCAAAAACCTAGCCCCTTACAGAGCTTGAGCCCGGAAAAACATTAGTTTCCCACTAAGACTGTAAAGTACCATTACGTATAAACAGTACGTGCACTATTCCGAGATAAGATTTATCTTGTGGAGTCTAAACCATTGCACACTTGACTTTCTATTTCCGCAAGATTGCGCGGCGTATCCTCCGGGAAGCGACTCGATATATAACTGAAGAAACTAACTACGGTTCCTGTAGAGCTGTAGAATTAAATATGTTGCTAATGTAAGTTTACGGTCTAGTTACTTACCTGTTTTAAAACGGTCACTTGAAAATAACCTGACATTTTTATTGTAATGCAAATTGTTTTGTTTATATCAAAAATACAAATTCAGCTTAGCAAAAGAGCCTGACACCCCGCTTCACGTGTCGCACGTACATAAAATCTGGAATTCACTCCGGAACAAATAGCGGAACATAGCTCGAAATGTCGCGCAACGTACAGAAATATTGTGTTGCGCGACATGTAGCACAAAGTACCACGATCTAGACCTAGAAATTGAACATTAAGGTCCATTCAATAAGTATGAACCGTGAAGTACCAAATAGCACCAATACCACATCACTATCAACAGCGGCCTACTACAGCTCCGCTCCGCTACAATCCCTTCCGATGCTGA
This sequence comes from Epinotia demarniana, assembly GCA_945867215.1. NCBI lineage: Eukaryota > Metazoa > Arthropoda > Insecta > Lepidoptera > Tortricidae > Epinotia > Epinotia demarniana. The sequence continues at coordinate 20,895,469 of OX244263.1, forward strand.
GATACGTCCAAACCTCGAGTCAAGTAAAACGGATAAAAATACGTCCTAGAAATTATGTCATGTTTCAAAATACAAATGCAACATTATTTATTCCTGTCGAAAGCGAATGTGAGCTTAATATTTATGACATCGTTTTCACAAGCCGAGTAAAGTAATTCCGGCTGTCGAAATATAACATATGAATGGTTAACCAAGTTTTGGCATAAATTTGAAGTTTTGAAACAAAATAGAGTAACCGGTAACTCTATCCGGGCACCTGCGTTCGAGATCGGTGAATTTAGATGAGTGCATCTGGAGTTCGCCAACACTGCGCCGGATCTTGGGAAGACGTCGGCTGTGAAATTCGCTCGCGGAAGTCACATAAATGTTAATGAAAGCGCGGCTCTTAATAAGATTACCGTTTTCGTTGGACTCAATTCGTGAAACATTCCTTAATTTTTATGCAAATCATAGAAAACTTATAACCGCCTTAAAGCTGACATTAAACATGTACTTCCAATTTATCTGCATTAATGTGTTTCGTTATTTTTCGTATTACTCTACACATCTACACAATTCTGCGGACAAATCAAGTGTGAGCGAGCAATCAACTCCGTTCTCTTTTGCCAGACGATTGAAACCATTTTCAAAAAAAAAAATCGCGTATGTGGTGAGTAACAATTGCGTATCGTTCGATAATTGAAGCCGACCTTTCTAGAAACACTATGTATCGCCCTAAAGGGATCTGGCTGATTAACATATGAGTCAGGTGGGTAAAGTAAAAACGACTTTTTTATAGCTGAGCAAAATACTGAAATACCCTGAAGAATAGAATCTCGAAACTCTTTCTGGAATTATAATTTATACTATATACTTAGCAAATGGTTTCAGTCTATTTTCGTATGGGTTCAATCAGTCAGAAGCCAGAACGTGTATAGGTGTAAGTCATGAATTTTAGAGCAGGCTGGTTCTGCAATATTCGCCGTATACTAATAGAAACTGGGTATAGTTGTTATCGCATTTTACAACAGCTTTTATCAACAGTTAATATATATATATATATATATGAACTGGGCACTTATAATGCAAATTAACCTACATTACATAAACTCAAGCCAGTGTTCAAAACAAAGTAGACAGAGCATATGAACTTAAATGTTCAACACCTCTTCTAGCAATTTAAAGATTAAATGTGTTATCGTTATATGTGTATAAATATAGGAGCATGGTATTTGACGGGGGATAAACAGAAAGATCACTTGTGATTGTTCCATAGGCTACTGGCTACTAAGTTCTATCGGTCGTAGCTTGTTTATTACTGAATATTTTATTGGACAGACACTCATTGGCATTTTGCGTAGTCTAATCCAAGGCATTGGACAACCCCCATCACCATGATTGATTCTCGGCGTTCAGTCCGGCTACAAACACAAAGGTCTGGTGCAATTTGGGAGCGCTTTCAATTTGCACTGAGCCGGTTGCCTCTCAATTTGCGGCGCACGGTCCGACCCGACGTAGCGCCCGGCACAGGGCCAGGCGCGGCGTGTCGACCCGTGACACGTCAATTTCTGTTCGAAGTCATCGTAAAATCAATCACTTCGTTGTAGCTTACAACTTATAGTCATTTGATATTTTTGGCAGGCAAGCAGGTCATTCGCAATATTTGATGCTAACTCTGCGATTTATTATCTTAATAATTTTCCTCATAAAGTAAGTTGGCACGGCAGCATGCACTTTTCATACACACATTTTTCGGACTACATAAAGTGATTAGGTATGAAACGTTTTTATGGGATTACTATTTTATTTTGTCAACTATATCAAATTCTTCTGATGATGTTCTGTGTGAGTGGTCGGATGTCACTGGTAAGGAGCAGGCTGAAAATCACTATGCTGAGCTTGTTCCGTTTTGCTGGCACACGATGTGTTATTGTTTTTTATTATTATATGTTATCACCATTTTGTAGTGTGTGCTTATGAAAATAAACAATTTTCTATTTCTATAATTTCCGCAAAATTTACAAAGTTAATAACACGCAAGTTAAGTTAGTAACAAGTAATATGACAGTCATGAAAATACTTTACTTACCTAAGCATTTTAAACATACACAAAATGAATAGTGCAGAAATAAAGTATTATTTTGCGCTATTTACTTGCGTGATTTGATTAACTAAACAAAATAATCCATATTTACTTAATATTATAAATGGGAAAGTTTATGCATGTGTGTGTGTGTGTGTGTGTGTGTTTGTTTGTTTGTTTGTCCGTCTTTCACGGCAAAATGGAGCGACGAATTGACGTGATTTTTTAAGTAGAGATAGTTGAAGGGATGGAGAGTGACATAGGATAGTTTTTATCCCCGAAAGCATCCCCTACGGGGAGGAAATGGGGGGTAAAAGTTTGTATGGAGCTGCGATATAAACGAGTTCCACGCGGACGGAGTCGCGGGCAGAAGCTAGTAGTAGCATAAAAATGTTTCGTAATGTAGTCTGAACAACGTTTGAATGAAAATTTTCACACACGCTTTCGTTCCCCCTTTCCACACGAGGACTGACTACCCACTACGAGAAAAGGTATATTAATTCCAATAAAAACGTATCTTGCTCTAAATAAATTTCTTATCAGTGCAAATAATGTACGTCATTAGTTTACAGCAAGCGCATAACATGTTTCTATAACTGATAAGTAAAACTCAACTACAACGTACATACGAGTAGCATTAAGTAATTAAGAATTTAAAACTTCTGGCATTGTGACAGTTAATCTCGTTGCAGTAAAATAAAGTTCGTTTCAAAGTTAATTTCATCTGAGCAAAGTTGCAATAGCTGAAGTCTCGAGTCAGACGTGCATCGAAAGACGCTTCGTTGTATTCCAAGAGGCGTGTTTACTCTTCAAAGATTGCACAGATAATTATTTTAGGAAACTTATGTGAAATGAACATAGCTCTCGTTAGTTATAAAGTCGATCTTTATGCGGGTAGACATTGGAATGCATTACATTTGATATTTTAAAAGAAAAGCTTTTATATATAGATCTGGTTTTAGGTATGATAACTTGTTCTTACTTATGGTATTAACCACTCATCCTTTAAGCTACACAGATTGGACCAAAAATGGGGTGTGATCCGACCAACGGCATTAACAGGTATCGTGTTCTTATAAGAAATAATAATTTACTTTAAAAACAATTTTTTAACCGACTTCAATTTAGTACGCCGCCAAGCCACGAGAACATTTTTTTTACAATTTACCACATGAACTGATTTCAGATAGCAAATGCGTTGATTACTATCGAAAAAAACCGAATCGCTGTATGTGAGGACTTCCGTCGATCCCCCAAGATCATCACTAATGGCACCTCATTAGTTCCTATTTCAACGGAATCTTATCAAAAGCTGTGACGTACTTTTGCACTTATAAGTACATAATTGAGGAATTCAATCTATTCCTCGTCACCAACTTTATGATTTCCGGATGTAAATACACGAGTTATAACAGAAAATACCAAAATTACTACACGCCTGCCTAATAAAATTGAGGAGTTCCCTCAATTCCTCGTAGATCCCACCATCTAACTGAATTTTGAAAAAAATGGGACCCACCTGGAAGCATATACATACAAACAAAAAAGTATTTTCGAATCGGCTCGTCAATGACAGAGTTCTGAACTTCTGAGGTAACAAACATTGAAAAAAAAAAGATAAAAATCATTAAAAAAGTACAACCGAATTGAGAACCTCCTCCTTTTTTCTGAAGTCGGTTAAAAACTTGCCCTTGTTCGGTTAGCCATTTTTGGTAAGTACACTCTGTGTCATCTTTGATCTCAAGTTAGTGCTAAGAACTAAAACATTGGTATGTAGAATAATTTATTTTGACACCACAGTTAGTGCATACAGATTTAAGCACTACAGCACTATTTTAGCAACTAAACTCGTTTTAAATTATACAATATTGAAAACCATGTATTTCAGAGATGGTTTACTTTTTTGGTTATAAACAGCCGAAAGAGTTGAGTTGATTCCAAAATTCTCGTTAAAAATATTCGCAGTCGTTTTCAGTCAATAAATCATAAATGTTACGACACGCATGATGAACTGACACTCGATTGTTTAGGGATTATTGGCGTGTCACCGTTCGTTGAGCCCGGCTGCTATAAACAGGCCCGCAGGCGGCCAAATATTTGTGCATGTCAACAGTTTAGAACTACGTTCGTAGCTTATAACATGCGAAACTCCAAAAGCAGAGCCCCCTAGCGGGGTCCAGGCACTGAAAGTAACAGGCTGGTTCGGTTCGATCTATATCTCTTTGTAAACTGCTAGTCATCAGCTTATTGCCAAACTTATCCGTCTGAATACCGGAACAAAGTTGGCTTTTATAAAAATATATTATCTATATTAGAGCGAAATAAACCCCAGAGTTATAAGTATATATTTACTCTGCATAACGACGGCGTATATTAGAGGTAATATCTTGTAATAAACTAAATGAAAATAGAAAGTGTGATAGAATGGAAACGCTTAGTTAGGTATAATTACGTCTAAGAACCTGTGTGAGAAAACTGAGCTGTAAGATATTCGTGTTGCTGGTTCGAGCGTTTTCAGTCTCGATTCCAGTCAACTCAAGCTGTTGTTGATATGCAAGAATCCCAATCTCCGATATCCGATTTCAGAAGGATAGTCGACGCTTCTCACTGCGATTTCGTATATAAATGGAATGTGATATTATTCGAACGTTATATTTATAGAGCTAACTTACCGACGGTGAGAATCCTAACAGCTGATAGATAACGAAACATAGCTATAGAAGTATAAGCGTTAGTGAAAAACCTTATTAGGGGTAGTCCGATTAGGAACAACGTGATAATTAACAAAGTTGACTCCGACCGACATGCGGGTGGCCCACGCGAGTGTAGTTTCCATTGTACTGCACACTATTGTTGCGTCTAGCTTAGTGGGTTTATCTGTACAATTGTTATTTATATACGTGCTAGCTGGCCCATAACGTGACCTGCACAAAGCATTTACAGATTGCGAACGTAGTTGCGGCCTGCCGCAGCCAGGGCACAAAGCTTTGGCCAATGTTTGCGTCGACGAGGCCCACCAATTAGCGTAATAGCCATTTGACCAACCACCGCCCGTCTAACCCCTTAACGTTAAACCGGTAAACGCAGACCTACCCAATTTTTCATCTATTATTCCTTTTTCGTCTTCGAATAAGTTTATTTAGTACGTACCATATAAGAGTGAAATTCCGTCGTCCAAATAGGGGTTATATTCGTAGATAATTATACTGAACAACTTTATAAAACCTTCAAGTGTCATTTGGCATTAAGTCCGCCATTTGTACATTATTTTGGTTTTGTGCAATAAAGTTTAAATAAATAAATAAGTGCTAAGTAGCCGAAATGTATCAGTTTTTTTTAAATAATTGTGTTCCCAATTAGCGCAAATTGTTCAACAAATATTAACTCAGTGTCAGTTTAGTGTAGACAGCTAAGTATTCCGTCTGTATAAAAGTTAATTTACTCTTTTCGACCTATAAATGATATGTAAAACGTTAATTCAATGTGACACATGTTAATTTTCACCTAACTTGTATGTTCAAGTCTCGTCACTAAACTGACACTGAGTTAAATTTTGTTAAACAATTTGCACTAATTGGGTACACAATCATTACAAAATGCCTATCAGACAATTCTTATTTCGCGATTTCGTTGTGGGACCTATCACAGAAAAAGTTGTTCAATATGACACAATAGGCGCAAAACGTTGCATGACCCTTAAAAAAAAGATGGTGAAAAATAAATGCCCTCTGTTCAATCAATCGTTTGTGAAACTAGATCACGTCCTTTAATAATTAAACTTAGGTCTCATAAATTGTACAAGATAAAATCTAGTATAGTAATGAACCATGATAGAAGAGCATGACGGCTGTGTAACGATTTTCAAAGTTAGAAACATGCGGCCATTGCCTTTGCTAACTTGATATTATCCTTTGTATTAAACCGGTTTTTATATTTTGCCAATTCCTGCATGTTTTTATGGCACATAAAGAAACTGTTGATTATTTTAATGAAATGATTTATTAACGCAGTTAACTAGGGGCTATTACGGTCCTTTAAACTTTAAAGGATCTGTTGTGTGTTCAGTCCTGAAATAACTTTCAATTAGGTATACACCGCTTGGTACCTTCTTTTTATTAACAGTAGATTAGGTCGGGGTAAAGATAGATGTACCTATCCGAAATGATGATGAGAAAAGGATCCGCTTTAAGAATCAGACCGGAATAACAAAATGCTATGCCTATGATCTGTCTCCACACAGTTAGATCCACTTGGTGGTGCTAAAGGAATTATATTATTCTGTGATGTATGAATGATGTACTCATATTATTTAGTCTATAGATATACATTTTGACTTGTAAAAGTGTTTCCACCGGCGCGTCCCGAAGGGACTATGCTTACAGAGTGGAGTAATCTCCAAAAAAGTATGAGATATAATAAAATATATCGTAAAAGTGCCCTTTTGGCCTATTAGCTGAATAAATATTTTGATTTTGATTTAAATGAACTTAAAGTACGCCAAAATTCAAGTCAATCGGAACTTATACATATACGAGTGTAAGTTGATTAAAAACAAAGACGCTTCAAACTATACATAACTATGTTATAACGAAGCCACCATAATCTCATACTGGGGAGATGTGGATTGTTTTACAAATAATGAGTTTCACTAAGGCAGCTCGCATCCTACCAAACTTAAGCGACATACGAATGAAACTGAGAAAAAGACGGGAATTAAACCTCTTTGCAAGCAAATTGAGGATGGAGTCAAATTATAATTAATGCTCAGTCTCATCAGAATTTTATACAAGTGAAATGAAGAGACTTAATAAAAGCCCGAAAATGCAATCTCAAGCCAATTTACCTTTTCCGGATTCTTTTTTCTACTTCAGTATTCATACTTAACCTTTTTTACATCTTTAGGTGATGAATTTTCTATTGTTAATATGTTAGTTTGTAAATAGTGTGATAATATTATAATATATCTATTATTTTATATCAATAAACAACTCGTTATTAAATCCCTGCGCGGAAATAACGAATGAGAAATGGCAAGTATGTATCTAGTCAAATTTACAGCGCGGACATAGAACAAACGATTTTACCGGAGACAGATTGCCACTACTCCAGTACAAACAAGAACTTTACGAGTATGAGAAGTGAAACATTCGATCGGTTTACTATTTACTTTCAAACTGGCTTTACGAGGCGATATCAAAGTAATTGACACCATTTAATTTTTTTAATTGGGCAATTTTATGATTTAGTTCGATAGAAAATGAAATTTTAATACGTGTTTTTTTATTTCTTCCTAAGTGTTTATTTTCATCCAAAAATATCAAAATTAAAAGTAGTGAATTCCAATAGGTGCTAAGTAAAATATGACGTCATTATTATGCCTCTCTATGGCACCTGTCCACATCTTTTACTCAACAGTCGTAGCAATGACGTCACACACGGGGTATACCGCGTTTTAATAGCGGGGTATACGAGTTTTCACGCGGTCGGAAGAATACTACAGTTCTCACACGTGTTTAATTATTAACGACCATTTTATATACAGATAGATATACCTGACTAACTAAGTTGAATTATGCAACTGATACTTCATATTAAACCTATGATGATTTGTTACCAATGGCATTGTGGCATGATCTCCCAAGCATTCTTACCGAAAATTCAACCGTAGGTACCTACCATTACCCGTCGCGTGACATTTTTATAATCCGTTTTTAGGCAGGACTCACACACAGTGGTACAGGGCTATTTGACTTTTGCTACTGAACATTTATTTGCAGTTGTATTAAGACAAAGACGATTAATAGGACACATCGTACAGTCATTGTATAAAACTTTCACGATTTTCACAAATTATTTAATGTTCCAAACCCAACGGTTGCGTTTAGCGATAAGTCATCGTTAAGCTCCCGAAAACAAATTATGTACATAGTTTTCTCTGTTATTTAACTATTGCACTTCGGTTTGGTTATGAATCGTACATATTACTGGCAATTGAAATGAGCACACCCTTCGGTAAAGGGCGCTTTAAAGCTATCATAACATTAATTAGGTGTGAAGCGTCGTACTAATTACCTGGTACAGAACAAAGAGAGTATGTACCGTTATTAAGATGGTTTACACCTTGGAGTGCACCCGGTTTATGCAGGAGTAATTACACCTCTCATAGCGAGGTGAACGGGGATTAGAGAGCGGGAAATTGTACGAGCACTTGGCCCGTTGTGAAATCTGGCCCCTATTTCACCCACAACGACAATTCTCCGTACATTGCTGGTTCCAACTAAACTAGCAACCACCTTAACTTCTAGAATAAGCAATGTATGGCGAATTGTAAGCAAGGTGACAATTGACAAGTTGGTCAAATAGGGGCCTGCGGGCGTCAGTGCCCCTGCCAAGTCGAGCAAAACTGCGGCACGACCGTACCATCCTTTTCTCTAAACAGTTCAGGCCATTTTTTACCCTCCTACTTATAACTTCGTTGTGGATAAAACTAGAAACCTGAATTTTCGGTAACCAAGCAGGCATTGTATAAACACGGTATATTTCAAATTTCATTCATATTGAACCAGTAGTTTAATAATTATAACGAGTCCAAGTTCTAATCATCGAAACTCAAGGCACTTCTAGCAGACATTCAAATTTAGAATGCAATTAGTGTTTAGTGTATAAAGCAAGGAAAAACTATTTTTTTTTTGCAATTTCAATCCAGTTTTCTAGATACACCAACTGCATAAATAACACTCTCAGCTAGCAAATAAATATTAATAAGAATGCCTGAGACTTGGGTCTACGAAATATCTCACAACTTTTTACGGTGGAAGAGTTTCGAGACTTGGCCTTTTTTTTACATAGAAAGTTTTTTATGGGATGTGTATTTACAAACGTGGTATATATGGGTTCCTATTTACTACAAAGACCGGAACGGAAGGGATTGCCTGTTAAAGTCTAGCAATACGAAGCAAGTAATACCTGGTTCCCACCTATGTAGGTATGTATTTCTCCAAAAAACACAAAGAAAGAATATTAGAAAAAGAAAAAAACCCTGTACTAAAACTGTAGCGTGAGCCGGTGCAATTACCTATATAGATCCCATTATCGACCTGTAAATTAGTCACATCTTTTCGACCAATATTCCGCAGTGTCTCAAGAAGAGAGTCTTTGACCAGTGTGTGTTGCCCTTTGACCAGTGATGACAAATGGCACTGAAACGTGACCGCTTTACTATTGGCCTCATAAAAAGGCTCAAAACCCAAAGGCCAATGGAGATGGCTATGTTGGGAGTTTATCTGCGTGATCGCATCAGAAATGAGGCTATCCGCAGTAACCAAGGTAACCGATATAGGCCCTCCGAATCGCTAAACGTGACAGTGGGCGGAGCACATAGCACCGATGGCCGTTTGGGCGGAAATGTTCTTCAGTGGCGACCACGTACCGGAAAGCGCGGCGTGGGTAGGCCCCCCACAAGGTCGACTGATGACCTGGTAAAGGTCGCGGGTGTCCGCTGGATGCGGGTGGCGCAGGGCCGGTCACATTGACACTCTTTGGGTGAGGCCTTTATCCAGCAGATTTCTTCGGCTGATATCGGCTGATAATCATATCAGCCGAAGAAATCTGCTCATCATCAGGTGATGATGAAATTCGTCACGCCCTTAATGCTGTATTACGCAGTCTAATTGCACGAATGCAAAGGCTTACATTTCTGAGCATGTTTGTTTATTATACAAGTTTAGAATAAAAGAGCGATATAGCCTCGCAACCAGCACCCAGAAGCTATCGCGACCTTACCACTTCGAACACGACACCACTAGATGTTATGGCTACAATCTTCATTAAAGCATATCGAACTAAACGTCATTCTGATGTGCCTTAGGTATTCTGCTATTAAACAATAAAACCCAATCTGCTACTATTATTCCCAAAACAATGCCAGTCAACAATTTATTATAGAGTTAGTCAATGAACGAAATACAAACATCATATCACATAGGTGGTATGTACCTATACCTAATCCCTTCGCTCGCATAAAGTAAGCCAACTTTTTGCATAACGGTTCATCAAATATTCCATATTTCAGCTGACATGTGGCATGCGGGTGTGGGTAGGAACACATTGCTTTAGTTTGCAACCACGTATTTCAAATCATTGTATAATTGTAAAAGCTACCATGCCGTCTGCGAAATCGAGTACATGTTTCAAAAACTTTTTTTTTAATTTGATTTGATTCCCTTTTTGCCCTTATGTCAACTGGCGATGCAGTCAGTTATGGGTTTGATACCAATTCATTTCCTTTGCATAAATATGTTAGAGAATAAAAAATCTACAAAAATAAATTATCGAACACGTTTTACGGATCTCGAATGGGCAACCGTTTGGGACAAAGCTGCTGCGTCGCTGCTACGCCGTAGCTTGTTGCAACAATTTTCTGCATGTAGCGAAAATTGTCTAGCCAATGTGCCGCTATGATTTTAGAATAGATTAAGCTACAGTGTTCGAGATTTGGAACTGGTCTTTTGACACATCGCGACACCCATATAACGTAAATTGGCACTGCTTATCGAAATAATAAAAAGAGTTTCAATAGCTTCCGAGTTACAAAACAAAGTTCAATCTCCATGCACGCTCTTTTTAGCACTTATAAAATGATTGTCATATTTTTTACTGCTTATTTGTATGGAAATTAGCATTGAAAATTCGGTATGCAAACCATTACGTCCTACGACTTTTTCTTTTTCTGCTTTAATCGATTGGAGTCTGTCAATTTAGAAATAAATCGATATGAATCAAATAATTGTGAATAGGAAAATAACCATGTAGGGTGCTTTGGGGTAAATTCGAAAATGGGGATAAGTCGAAAATCACACATTTCTACTAAACTAGGAACAATTTCTACACTGGGATCACTTGTCATGACGCCATATTTATCTGCCCCCCCGCTTCAGTTCACTTCGCGTCGCTAGTCGTGAGAACACGTGTGCTGCGGTCGATTAAATATAAAAAGGGCGATTTTGTGCCTTATGAGGACTTTCGAAATTACCCCATATCACATAACTCGGGAATCTGGTACGTTAAATCATTGTTCGTTGGTTTTTACGTTACATTGTCATTTTTGTCGTATTAATGAGTACAGCATAACGGTCTATCTGTAGTTTTAAAAAAGCATTCGAACTTACCCCACGGGGGAAATTTGAATGAATGTACTTTCGAAATAACCCCAAACTAGGTTTAGGTAGTCCATTATCAGAGGTTGTCAACCCAGGAACTGTAACGTTCGGTTATTGTGGTTTTATCATTCCTGTCCTTTTCAGTTTTTCGCGATTTCCCTGTTGGCGCCCGTAAGGAGACGCTCCACGGTCCGATATCGGCAGGACTGCATGCCGGCTGACGCGTGAATCGGCCCGTGTGGATACGCACGGGCCGATTCACGGCTTCCAACCAAATCAAGGTCACTCCATACTAGATTTTTCTGCAGTCCTGCCGATATCGGACCGTGGAGCGTCTCCTAGTTATTAGTAAATGATGTTCATAATTTACCTTCACAAAAAATCTCTAATATATGGCCAGACATAACAAAATCACCGTGTATACAATAAGTACCAACTTTCGTCAGATGCACATACAAGATAACCTTATTTTTAATAAGTATTAAATTCTTTTTTTGTCATCTCATGTTGGGTCGGTTGTTTAATTTTCAAGACGGCCTCACGTTAATCTTATCTTTTCTTTATAAATGAGTTATGGAATTCTCTAAATGCGGTTTTGTACATTATTTTTATTAAACATTAAATATAATCGTTATTCAACAAAAAAATGTTTACAATCACTGATCTTTACTGATCTCAGCGCGGGGGAAATTCGAAAATAAATTGTGGGTTTTTTTTAAAATACATGTTCCATACCTAGAATCAGCAGGAATTTTTAAGGGGGTAAATTAGAACAAAAAATAAATATGAATCTTAAACTCATATAGCGTAAAAACTATTTTTGCAGAACTTCGAAATTACCCCACTTGCTTTCGAAATTACCCCCCCCCCCACCTTAAAAACTGGTATTCAAATTATTTTCTATTTTTGTTTACATTTATTTCCAAAACCAAGCAACGTATTAAAACGCTGTTTTCACAAACCGTTGATGAATATATCCAATTTCTCAAAGATCTCATTGCTTGGAAGGAATACTTCTTAGGTTCTGTTTTACGAGCCCAGACCCTAACATACTCTACACTCGCCTAAAAATATGTCGAATATATACCCCAAAGCACCTTATTATTTAATTACTGTCACGATAATACGAAATAAAATCACATCGATCGAAACCGACATATTTGATTGTGCAAAATGTTGCGTTTTCAAAATATGGCATTGATTTCTGCACGGCGCGCGAGCTCTCGCATTTTTTCTCGCACTATCAGTCTTTCTCTTTACTTACAGAACACTTGTGTTAGCAGACGACAGTGTATAGGCACTCTATTTGATTTCCTAAAAATAATTAATTATTATGTATGTCTTTCCCGTTCACGGGACAATGATGTCCCGGACCTTTGGGAGGCGTGCGTGGAGCTAGGTACCTACAAAGTACCAACTGAGCCAACACGTAGAGGCCCTTTTGACAATTTAATGAAATGCAAGGAGTACACCGAGCGGATGCTGTCCCTGCCCGTGTCATGGGACGCACACAGGGACAGCACCCGCTGGGGTGTATAGGGACTTCAATAGTGCTGGGTGGTTGATGGAATCTAAATAAAACGGGTTATTGGGTTAAAATGATGGACTAGTGGCTGGGCTATTGGGTGAAACATCGGACGCCTGCCTAATAAAACTGTTTCAATCTTTATCTCTGGCAGACGGTGACTCGCTAACTGCTAGATGGGCCCCTATTAATAGCGACATTAAAAAATGGCCTAAGGGCAACACCGGTCAGAGAGCTGGGGGGGTAGAGAGGTGGCACTGGACTTTAAACATATAGCCAACTCGCCACTTAGGTGTCCACATCTACCCTCGAGCAACAGCTCTTGCGACTCCACTCTGGACGGCCAATAAAGGCAAGCCAGAGGCGGAGGGCCTGTCCAACCAACCACCCGATCGGCTCAGCCTGACCACAGGACACCCCCAGGAGCACTCAGGTACGTAGGGTCGCTACTCCCTAACAGCCCGCCACAAGCTGCCTTACGTTGACTGATTGCACCAGAAATCTGGTGGGCGATGGGGCCGTCACATCCCTACGCCCTAATTATTATTATTATTATTATTTATTATTTATTTTAATTTTTTATTTATTAGTGGCGCTGGAACATACGTTTCATGTGCTCTGCCTACCCCTTTTGGGAATAAAGGCGTGAATGTATGTATGTATGTATGTATGTAATTATTACACAGTAATCAATCGATTCCTTTTATTAGCCATCATCAATCGTAATCGGTCATTATGACAATCGATTTATTCTAGCCACATCACTCTTTACATCATATTGGAACTGTCATAAGACCAGTCCCAAATCTCGTACACTGTAATCGAAAAGCTAAGACTGTCAAATTACCGATAATGTCGCTATTTTTCACAAAATTAGCGTCATGGACGTTTTGGGCATATGACCACCTTAGGGATTTATATGTTACGAATTCTTACGAGCTTACATTCGAACGCGTTCTGAGCTAATGCGTCATAACAATGGATACTTAAGGCGAGGTATACTTTTCAGTTGATGAGTATAGGACATACTCATCAAATCACCTTATATCTCAAATCAACTTTCTATAAGATAAACATAAATATGGAGTCGTGTATAACATTTAGTTAACACTTTCGAAATCAAGACCCCGCTGAGCCGGGCGCCTACGCCGTAGTCGCTTTCCGCTACATACGAGGAAAACCACAGGATCGGCTACGAGCGTAGCGCGTAGCGATTCTTGGTAGCGAAGTGATATTGCCCCCCTCGTCTATACGTAAGGGACAATGGAACGGACCTTCTATAACAACAAAAATTATGAGTCAGTCAGTAAAGTAGTCTGTCAAAAGTAAATTCAACCAATACTAGTGCGTATACGAAATTACTGGATAAAGTAATAAGATGTGGAACTAGACTCTGATTTATCCACTCACGCACTCTTTATGCGTACCAGCATGCGTACAAAAACAAACTAAATACGCTAATAGGCTTTAAACGGCAGCCCTCAAATCCATGCCGTTGGCATTGGCGCCGAATTAGCTCACTGACAAATATCTAAAATGTAAGTGAAAACAAACATGCGACTATTATGTACAACCAGTAAGATTAGATTTTAGGGTCTAATTGTATCATTGTATCATTATTTACATTGAGAGGCAAGTTTACCGATGTCAAAGCCGCTATGTATACTCGTATTCCCTCGGTCATTCGCGTTTGGCCTGACCGCACATTTTGCTGACATCCGCCGTCCATTGAGAACAAAAGATGTCCAACAATGTAGTCCCTTACTTTTATACACTGTATCTGATAGTGATAACGCGTAATATGAAGCTTGCCACAAATTCAAAGGGGCAACTTTAACAACCACATTTCTAACGGACGTTGTGCCTAGCCTTTTTTTATGGGAGGAAAACCCGTTATGGATGCATACGCGCCACGAGGATAGCGTGGAGGTTATTTCGGACTCGTACCGACTAAAACCCCCCGATGGTCCTCCTCGATGCATTTCAGACGGCTCTGTGATATCCTACGAAACGCACCAGTGCCGCCCTAGCGTCGTGCCTCTGAGGGTCCTACCTTTATTTTATTCAACGATTGCAGCCCCCGATTGTAACCGTGTACCCCGTGTACCCTGAGGACCCCTTTTAGTCGCCTTGTACGGTAGGCAGGGTATACCGTAGCCGTATTTTTTATAACAACTTTTTTTATAACTTTATAACTATTGGCCATGTATTTATAGCAGAATAAAATACACTAACGGTCCTTGATTTCTGACGCACAAACTCAAAATTATATTTATTCAAGTAGGCCCAGTAACAATCACTTTCAAATCGTCAGGTAGAAACATTATCTTAAGCTAATTACTTAGAGTAATTTATTAAACATAAAAAGTAAAATGTACAAAACACGAACGACACAAGTTTTATTACTCTACCTTAACTTAAATAATAAATTTAATTAGTAAACATTATAATAAAACGATATCATATCACATAGTCACAATTAAACCACATCCGTGGTATTAAAACAAGCACGTAGGGTATTTTAATTATCTGAATGCCTCCCACAAAATAAAGCCAGGCATTTAATGAATAAAATGTGCATAAATCAAGGAAAACCAACATTTGGACACAACGTGCAATTAAAATCAACACGTCATGTGCAACATTAAACAAAAACGTATACGTACAGAAGTGGAGCTTTGTTTATACGCGAGGCTGAAAAGCTTGTTCAACTAACTAACTAGTTAGAAATTCGACTGAGTTCTAAAGTCGGGTGATTGGGTCAAAGATAAGTGGTTGTGATGTTACTCGTGCCCCGCAAAGTGCATCCAGACATGATAAATAAAAAAAAAAATACAAAAAAATTAAACCGCCGACTGCTGACTGCTGCGACGCTGGCTTACTTTAGTTAATTACCTACTAACTGAATTACTAGTTACATGCAATATTTTTGATTACTCTCCGCATAATATGTGGTCATACATTTCAATCGGTAAGTGAACAATCAATCATCCCCTGTTTTCCTACCCTTAGGATTGAAATTTTTATTTAAAATTTATGTGGGACCAACTTTCAGGTATACCCTTTCTATTAAAAAAATAATTATCAAAAGCGGACTACTCTGTAAAAAGTTATGCGTGGTCATACATAAAAAAAAATACGAGTTGACTTGCGAACCTCCTTCGTTTTTTTCGTTGGTGTAGACGAGTGTAGTGCCTAGTCAGTTTTAGTGTTAACTATTCAATCACGGCTGAAACGGAGGTTGTAACTAAAAACCTCTTGCCACTTGTATCTTTAGGTGCAAAATGCTTATATAGCCAATAATAAAACGTTGAAAATCGGAAGTATGGGGGTAACTCAAAAAATCTACGGTGTGATCTATTTGATAGCGGTTTAACAAGGCGTCGATTACAGATTTTAATGAATACATCATGTAGTTATTGAATTAATTGCTGAACTTAATAATTTGAAATGGAACTAATGCTTAAGCAGCAATTAAGTAAAACGTACTTATTACATATATCTAAGACGTCACAAGCTCACAAACCGATCATTCGTAGCTGCTGACGGCCACATCGTGATATAAGAATTATGAGTTTTTTTTTGTTTTTTTTGACTCCTGGGGTTTTCCTGGTACCATGGGCGTCTTCGCTGAATCATCCGTCATCGCTTTCCACCGGCTTCCAGCATCGCACCCGTGACGATATCAAAATACCATTCATCAATTAGGCAAACGTAACAATTTGATAAATGGTTGAATGATTGGTAAGCATAAATTATATGTAGTAATAAAAATGGCTAAAATGCTGTGCCGGGACCTATGTATGTTACACACGTGTGTAAAATAATTGCAGAAGCCGGGAGATTCTATCCGTGGATGAGTATCCGTTTGCCGGGATTTCATAGCGCTTGTCTCCAACAAATCGGGAATTTAATTAAAATTGTCAATTATCAGTCTTAATTACCTTTTAAAGGCACATTGCACATGCATGTTCCCGTCCGCAATGCATTGAATTAGAGATGAAATATTGTTTAACTTTTTACAAGCTTTTTATTTGCACTATAGTTCCTATGCAAATAAGTAGGTATATAAGTTGCCCTTAAAGTTGTTTTTAAATTTTCAGCCATTTGATATAGTTTACAATCTTGTTAAGTTCGATGACAAAGCAATATAATGGCGCCGCCTCTCAGTCAGCCGACCTGATGATAGAGACAATAGCAACTCCTAAACTGTGTTTGGATTCATTGGAACCCTCTCGACGAGTAATGACTGTGGGATACAAATTGGGCATGACGTAGGTGAGCCTAATTTGTATCCTACACAACTGCTGCAGTGTGCTGTTGTGTAGGTAAGTACCTTATTGTCGGGAAACTGTTCTAGCGGGTACTAAACATTATCAAAAAAATATGTGATATAATTGTAATTTTTCACGTGAAAAACATGGGCTGTACGTACTATCCATAAAAATAGCCTGAGCTCAAAAACATTTTCTTTGTAGAATTGTTTGTGGGCGAATAATCTGTTAAAATAAAATTGATCGGTGCGGTGATGTAGAATTTGTGAAATGAACTAATTGAATGTTTGCTGCCTATTTCCATATCATGGCTGCGTGTCTATGTTCTTGTGACAAATTGCATGCATGGCCTTATATAATACTTAATAAAAAATACTTAAAAATTTGAAGTTTCCCATTCCGTGAACTTAATAGATTTAGCTGCGTACTGAACCTAACAAATCGTTCCTTAAAAGGTAAAAGCGCGAGTTGCTGGGTTGAAACAGTAGCCATCGCATAGCACGTTGTAAGGAATGGCCCCTAATAGCGCAGTTCACGTGGTCTCGGCCAATTTATTTGTGGTTAAGTGCGCACAATAAATTTCTCAAATGGTCCGTGCTTACACAGACGAAGGCTGTCAGCTATTTATTTCCCAAGTCTCTGGTATATTGTCGAATCTGCGGACGTATTGTAGACAATAGGGGCTTAGATTTGTCACGTGATGTGACAATAAAAACCGACTATTGCGTGCTATTTGTCGCTTCAATAACTTTATTATGTCTTGTCGTAACGTTTCTTTTATAGTACACATAAACCCCCGCCTTTAACGTCCGCGTCCCAAAGGTTAATGGGGAACCCTGCTTTTACTTTCAAAGTCTTTAACCTTAAAGTTGAGTAGGAAGTGCTCGCTTGCTAAACAAAGCTCTTAGGGGCGCCGCTCAAAATGATTATATTTAACACCTACAGGATTGTAAAGAAACGTAAGAAAGTTACTAGTTCTAAATAAAGTTGCTCTTGGCGTTGTTGTGGTACATGTATTCTCTAGGTAAAAGGTTAGCTAAAATTGAGGATGACAACTCAGTACAAGTTGTACTGTACAACACACTCCCAGCGTACAATGCAATCGCGGAACAATGCAGGAACATGAAGTAATAGACTCTGCATCTGACGGGTTTCGCCCAGACGGTTTCTGAGAAAAACTCAGCAGTTCGATTCATATACTTTCAAGCGTTTCACAACATCTTATTTATTAGATGTTGGGGAAATTTTATAAACGATTGAAGTAGTTGAACTTTTTGTTGTGTGCGATTTGTATGGTACATATTACAACATGGAGGTTTTCGAGGTTTTTTAAAACCTAGAAAACCTAGGTACCTATTTCTCACTACTACTTGTTGACTCACCCAGCTGAATTGACAAATAAATAGTTTTAAACTGTATTTTAATGACCCAGTTTCCCAAAAAATTACATAAAGTGGAGCTTGAAGTCAGTGCACTTTAAATCTCAGGGTTAATGGCAATGCAACAAATAAAGTTTCATGTTTTATGTGTTTTTCTTGTTACATAAAATCTGCCCTGTGAGTTTGTGAATTAATGTATATTTCTTTCATTCTTTCTTTCTTAAAGCCAACGTGTGACAATCGCAAAATAAACAATGACTTCCCTATTCAAAAAGGTGCGGTTTATACATCCTACTCTGCCGGAATTAATTCTTGTAAGTGTAGAACAGAAGGCAAAAATGGAAAACAGTGGCCGGTGTTAACGCCACATTTATGCATAAGCACGTTAGCAGACATAATAACCAACGGCTCGTACCGAATTTTGTAATGAATTCCGTTTTTAATTTCAACCCTACTTTTAAGCGATGATATTACTTTTATTTTAAAGCTTTATAAGAGTAAATACGCGTACGTTTGTGACTCAGTGACCCGCCGGAGTGGCTTGCCCGGTATTAAGATGTTATTGCGTAAGTAATGGCTCAGTACAAACACGTTACGCTTTGACAACTTATATTATAATATGCTTTTTTTTGTTGCAGGTAACAGGAAAAATATCTCGCCTAGCAGATCACTTTGTTGAATTCTCAAGAGTTCAACTTACTTGACAACTGACCCCTGCAAGAAAACTTGTTTTTATAAAATCGGCGACCGTTCATGGTCTTTATGACGTCATCGTCTTCTATATAAACATTATACTAATATTATAAAGACCTGCAGTTTGTAAGTTTGTATGTTGTGGATCATATAAGAAACTGCTCATCCGATTTCAAAAATTATTTAATTAGGACAGAATGTACTTTCTGGATGGACATAGATTATATTTTACTTTACACATTTTATTATATATCGTGTTTAAAACTTTATCTGTAGTAAATTCATGTTCATGGCGTTCATACTAATATTCTGAAGTCTACAGCTCAGCTACATATTACAATAGTAACAATACTATAGTAAAGACAGTGTACCAATTTCAATGCGTTGGAATAAAACTAGCAAGCAAATCTCTTTAACTATCGCTTCACAGTTGTCCTTCGTTAGTTACTGCTTCGTCACGCTTAATTAATAAATAGGTCACGATTTTATTCAAATATTCCGTAAACAATAGAGGAATTAACCAAGTTCCGTCCTGGAAAATTTACGTTCGTGACGAAATCTGATTAACTACTCAATAAATTATTTATTTCAGTCATCAGTTAACGATTTAAGGCCTCCACCCACCGGACGCGTGTCGTGCGCGGTGCGTGTGCTGCGCGGCACACGCGCAAGTTGTAAAGCATTGAAACCACACTTCAAACACACATCGAACGCGATTCGAAGGCGGGCCCGCGCGGGCCCGCGGCGCTAAAGTTACAACTCGGCAGCGCGGCCGCGTGTCGTGCGCGTTGCGTGAGCTGCGCGGGCCCGCTGGCTGAGTGTGATAAAGATAGAGAGATACATAATAAAAGTGTTGGTAATGAGAGAGATATGACGCGCGGGCCCGTGCGGGCCCGCCGCGTCAGCGACGCGTGTGCCGCGCGTCTGCCGCGCGTGTGCAGCGCGTGTGCAGCGCGTGTGCCGCGCGGACCCGTGCGTCCATATCTCTCTCACTACCAATACATTTAATATGTATCTGGCTATCTTTATCACATTCAGCAGCGCGGGCCCGCGTTGCTAACGCGTCGCCAAGCGTGATCGAGATAGTGAGATACATATTAAATGTGTTGGTAGTGAGAGAGATATGACGCGCGGGCCCGCGCTGCTGCTGCGCCGCAGCCGCGTGGCACACGCGCGGTACACGCGCAGCACACGCGCGGCACACGCGCAGTATACACGCGGCACACGCGCGGCAGACGCGTGGCACACGCGTTGGTAACGCGTCGCAGCCGCGTATCCCCGCGTTGCTATACGTGTGAATATACCGATTCACCCGCGACCGACGCGCGCAGCACACGCGCGGCACACGCGTCCGGTGGGTGGAGGCCTTTAAAAGTGATAAATCTAGCTGGCGACGCAGCAGCCGTGTGTTATATTCCGCTAACCATATGGATCCACTATAGACTCCTTAAAAACTCTATTAAAACCCCTTAGATTAATTGGAATCTGAAATTACATTATATATACTTAGGTAAAACGGTTATTGAGATATTAACGTCTAAAAATCGTCATTTTTATCACTGACTTAACCTATTCACTAATTAGCTGACGAATAGATCATAAACCTAAGCGACTTCCACGTGACATAGAAAAATTAAAATTGGCGTCCAGCATGATAACTGTGTGTAGGTACTTAATACAAAATTAAAAAGTGTAGTAACGGGGACGTTGAAGTATTTTTTGTATTTTTATTTATGTTTGCTACCTCAGAATTCCATGATTTATAAACGAAAAACTGTTTTTCTTGAAAGGGACTTCCGAATTGATGGGACAGGATGGATCCTGGAGAAATCGAGAGAAATCTCCAAACATTATAGGGACACCAGAGAGAGATTTGGGTATTTTGTATTTAATGTCTAATGTAGTTTGTGTGTAAGTAATTCGAGTTAAGAAGTTATACTTTTATATAGCCAACATTGTTGTAGTTGAAAAAATAAGAAATTGTGCTTTTAAGGATACCTATACATTTTATTTCAGGATTATCTACTGAAATTGAAATTGAAATTGAAATTGAAATTGTTTATTTCGGACATCATCCATAGTTGGTTAGTAATTACATGTTAGCTTACGAACTAGGTAGGTTAGTAAATACAGTTATTAACATTAAATTACATTAGATTAAAATTATTGTTTAGCCTCACATGCATGGATATCCAATGCTTGACCATAGGGCTATCCGTTCTCTCGGCGACCACCTTCAGGAGAGTGTTAGGGCTGCCCCGCACGCGCGCCCACAGGGACGCCACGCGCTTGCGCAACACGGCGGTGAAGCCGTCCGTGCTGCTGTCGGCAAACATGCCCGACGCGCTGCAGCGCCAGGGCAGCCCCAGCAGTCCCCTGAAGGCGTTATTGTATTGGACGCGCAGAGCGCTAAACGCCCTATTCGTGTAATTGCTCCATAGGCCGCACGTGTACAGCGTCTGACAATAAGCCTTAAATAAAGTAATTTTGACTTCTCGTGTACAGCGTGCAAACCTACGTGAAAGCATATTACCCCGGACTGCCAGCGCTCTGCGTTCCCTTTCCAGGTCGTCGTCGTCTTTAAGGGTGTCCGTGACCCAGTGACCCAAATATTTAAAGCTGGTAACCTGCTTAAGCGGAGAGCCACCTAGAGTTATTGGCGGAATAGGGTAAGTTTTTGTACCGGATTTAAATATCAATATCTCGCTCTTTTTTACGTTATATTTGAGTCCGTGGGTCACGGCAAACCTTTCGCAAATGGACAGTAGTGTCTTAAGTGCGTCGAAAGAGGGGCTCAGCAGTACCATGTCGTCGGCGTAGCTGATACTATTAACGCAACAGCCGTCCACCGAGCAACCTACGCCGGCACTGCTGAGCTCCTCAATCAACCCATTCATATACGCGAACCTTTAGATTTCAATTCTTTTCTCGGTGAAGTTGACAACCACACATATTCTTAAATTGAATTTGGCACCCATTGTTAACCGAATTCATCACATTTATGTTTTTGGTGGGATGGTTAGTAGCGATGCTCGATGACCTCAATAAAGCATCCGAGCGAGTTGGTCTAAGAATGAACATGGATAAGACGAAGATTATGTCAAATGCCCATGTAGTACCAACTCCCATTACAATCGGACACTTTACGCTCGAAGTTGTAGACGATTATGTATACCTAGGACAGACGATCCAGTTAGGTAGGTCTAACTTCGAGAAAGAGTCAAAGTTTATGTCGTTAGAATCGCTATATTTGTTAAGTAATTTGCTCAATCATGGTAGAGGGGAGGAAGAGCCCAACACTGTTCGTCAGGGGATAAGACAATGGCTTGGCAGCAAAACGTGGATTCCAATAAGAGGTACAGAAAACCAGAGACTTATAAGGAGTTGTGGACAATCAATCTTGTTTCTTAAGAGTTACAAAATAAATTGAAGATCCAGAAGATCTCTACGACTCTCTACCGATATACTTTAAAAATATTTGAGTCTATGCTTGTGCGAGACATAAACCTTTTTTGTAGCCTTTCGACGCGGAGGCAAAGAGTTTCGACGTGTTGTCGCCTGACAATAGAACCATACTCACGATGACTGCGTACAAGGCTATAGTATATATTTTTTTAGTGTTAAGTCTTCGAAATGCCTTACCGTTCCTTATAATAAACCCTAAAATTCGTGCCGAAATTTTAAATGCTAAGTCAGTATGAAATAAAACTGAATTCTGTATCGAAAATAATTCCTAGATCAGGAACAGTATTGTATTCAAGATGCCTGCGTACAAGGCTATATTATAGTTTTTTAGTGCTAAGTCTTCGAAATGCCTTACCGTTCCTTTTAATAAACCCTAAAATTCGTGCCGAATTTTTAAATGCAAAGTCAATCCATACTAATATTATAAATGGGAAAGTTTATCTGTGTGTTTGTTTGTCCGTCTTTCACGGCAAAACGCAGCGACGAATTGACGTGATTTCTTAAGTGGAGATAGTTGAATGGATGGAGAGTGACATAGCCTACTTTTTGTCTCCTTCTAACTCCCCACTTCCCTAAAATGGGGGGTGGAAGTTTGTATGGAGCTGCGATATAAACGAGATCCACGCGGACGGAGTCACGGGCAGAAGCTTGTATGAAATAAAACTGAATTCTGTATCGAAAATAATTCCTAGATAAGGAACAGTATTGGTTTTAAGTCTTTTATGTAGGTCATCGCCAGAAATGTCGCTAGATGTCGGAATAGTGTTTATTTTTCGATTGATAGTATTGGAAGAACATTTTTTTGGCATTCAGGGTCATAAGATTCTCTGTGCACCAATTGTTTAGCCGGTCTAGATCAAATGCAAATTTAAGATCGTCTGCACACAAAAAAGAGGTGGAGTGAAGGAATTCCGGTAAATCGTTTCTAAAGATATTTAACAATATTCGCCGGAAGGAATATTGAAGGAGACTGTTGAAAAACCGTTTGCGACAGTATAAAATTATCTGCTACAGAGATAGGAATTAATCCAGCAATAGCATATGAAGAGAGCTTCAGAATTAAGACCATATGAGACACTCTGTCAAAAGTTGGTTAGTATCACCTATCTATATCTATACGAATATTAACACGAATGTCTTTGAAATGTAAGGTTGTAGCTTTGTAAGTTTGTATGTAGTAAATCTACAAAACTCATGTTAAAGTACACCTAGCCTTAAGACCTATTTTATTACAACATCAACACAATAAATAATCTGAATCTCAAAAGTCCTTATAATTCATTCTATTCAAAAATTATTTTCCCAGTGGAGGTTTAGGATGAACATACGCTATATTTTATCACGTGGCTCCACTTGTGGTTTTGTACTATGCGGGCGGGGTCGTTCGGGCAGTTAGTATTGATGAACACAACTGTGGCTTTAATATATGTAATTGTATAGTGTATGTTTCTTTCATCAATATGCACACTATGCGTACAATATTCTTTCAATTATTTATAGTCTGTTCGAAAAAAAAGTTTTAACTGCATTACTATTTACGTACACTTACATAAGTTTGTCTTAGTTACCTCAAGTCTTACCACACATCTTCTGTGTTCTACAGAGGATGAAATACTAGAGAGAAGAAAAGTAAGATAAGCTTCTTGAAATGAAAAGTGATTTGCTTGGCACGTGCTTCTTAGATTCTCCACTGCAATACATATATACATGTAGTGCTCACGACAAACATGGTAATTTGTAGATAGTCCCTTCGTGGTCAAACTAGCTTCGCTGTCTAGTATATCTTCAAGGATTTTGTCATTAATTATTCCTCCCAATTCACATTAAGAGCTGCGGATTTCCAGAGCAAATAGCAACTTCCTAATTGAATCACTTCATTGTTATCTAATTTCGTAGCTTTCATTAATTGGAAGAAGTTAAGGGCCATTAAGGACCGCGACATTTTCAAAATTGCTCTTGGTTAGAGTAAATATGCGAGAACATTCAGAATTTTAATAGAAAGTAAACTGCACATTGAAAAAAAATCTGTTTTAAATAGTTATCTGATTTGGTACTGCCAATCACTTCATTCGGAATTTCGTGATGATCTCAACATACATGTGTAAAGATACACTCGGTTTCTTATAATCCATTGTCAATATCTCTTATCATATTAGGACTATCATGCGCAATCACCTTGTGAGATTGTAATCAAAAATACTAATATTATAATGAGGAAAAGTTTGGAAAATTATAACTTGTTTGTATATAGAGTGTAAAGAGTGAAAAATAATAACTATGAAAAATAATAACTATGAAAATGTATTCGACTGTACCCTACACTCTCGTGATATTTTATTTAAATATTTTAGCACACAAATGACTGCATGTTATATGTTAGTTTAGTGGTAAACATACTAACTTAACTTAATTGAATCACATTAATTTAATTTAATATAAGTATTACTGTCTTTGCCATGCCCTAACAGGGCCCATGTGGAACTGTATTCTCTTATGTAAGATCTTTAATACCATGGTTGCAATAAAATATTATGATTATGATTATGTAATCACCAGAAATACCTACTTAGTCCATTCTTTATACACCAGTACCTATATAAAATGAACCTTCTATCTAGGTACTGGATCAACTCGATATAGGTAACGTTTTATCCCGCGGCTGTGTTCTCTGTGAGCAGGAGATGTTGCCCGCGTGTATTTCTGCCGTGATTTTGTCCGCGGGTAAGGTGGACCAATACCTTAGATTAGCTCTTACGTATTTTTTATAAGTAGGTAACATAATATTCAAGATCAAGTTGCTTAGACTTTCTGGAGTCTATATTGCACATATTTGCGAGAAACACATTCACTTTGTACATATTTTTTCTCTTAATATATTTCTCACATTTCTGTAGTAGGTATTTACTACAAGCATCATGAAGTATTATTATATATATTATTAACCTAGTCGATACTGCCAAACCTTGAAATCCCCGGGACTTTGAAGAAATTTCGTAGGAACGTTCGTTGGAGGCCGGGCTGGTTTCGTCTCCCGAAAGTCCTCAAGGCCCAGACCTTGTGCTCGTAGAAGGCCGCCATCTTGGAAAATGTAGTATATCATTAGAAATACGCGTTTTGTGCGATAAATGGGTACTCTATCAAAATATGTTTGTGTTTCATTTTATTTTTGTTTTTAATATGTACTACTAGCGACCCGCCCCGGCTTCGCACGGGTAATACATTAAACATATTAACCTTCATCTTGAATCACACTATATCTATTAAAAACCGCATCATATTACCGTTGCGCAGTTTTAAAGATCTAAGCATACAAACGGACAGACAGCGGGAAGCGACTTTGTTTTATATATAAGTATTTATAGACGGTGTTCCCGGGAATTTCCGTTAACTTCGGCATATTGTAGAATACATTCACAGAAACCAATTAGCGTAATAATTTTGTAAAAAAATTTTTTTTCTTTTTTGGTAAAAAATAATTTAATGTAGCATTAACAGTTATTGTCTTATTGTGCAGGGGTTCAAGACCAGAAGGTTCAAGAAGACAAATTAAGTAAAAAAAATGTACTTCTGACACAGTTTTTTCCTAATATCGAACGAACTCACTTGGTAAACCTTCTTGTAGTGTAGGTATAGGAACCTTACAACATTTAAAAAACTGTGATGACACCACAGTTTAGAGCCTTTACACTGGTTAAATCTGCCAATCTGATTAAATTAAAATATTCAATATCTTGATAACAGTAAGAGTTAAGATATAACTGTCTTGGAGAAATTAACTTTATTTGATATAACCTATGCCCCCTTGCAATTAACGGAAATTTCCAAAAACACCTTGTATATACCGGGTGGAAAGGCACGACGATCCCTTCCGCAAAAGGGGGATTGTTTAGACTGAGTACAGTATTTCCTCTAAAGAAACTAGGCTCATATTCATAACCGTTTTGAAGTTATAGGCAGTTAACTTTTAATGCAAAATACTGCAAGTGACCACCCTCATTAGGGTCAGTAACATTTTAACAATTACACAAGAGTCAGTGACCTTTATCAATACGTATAAACGATAATTAGTACGTATAGTAATAGTAGGGTTGTCACAGAAGAACATTAATTAATATTATTATTTTTAATAATTGATCGTAAAAAAAAATCTAAACATTACGAATCGATTTTCCATCACTTAAACTAACCCCCCTTTGCGGGAAGGATCGTCGTGCCTTTCCACCCGGTATAATATTTGTGTTAGGGCAACATTAAAGATTCATCTATTCTGCACAAGCCTCAACTTTGATATGAAAACATGCCACCATGAAGAAAAACGTAATAATCTAACATGTAGTTGTTAGATTTTCCCTCAATGTCCTTGCAGCTTGTGATTATGATACGCTTTTGCGCTGTGAAATAATTGGCAAGTAACTGTTCGCTAAAATGACCTAAATTTGCAAATGCGAAGAAACGGAAATGATCATTATACAAACCCGGAATAATTTGCTTGATGGGTAGTTAGACAAATAGTCCTGACAACGAATGTGGCGAGAACAAGATCATTGGAATTGCCACACCAGAAAAACTTACGTCAGTAAAAGCCTAAGATTGGGATGGGATTTTTAAGTTAGCTACGAGTTAATACTGAGTATCTTATGATAGAATTACAAAAAAAAATATGCATAAAGGCCTTAATCTTAACTATGCTAAGCTTTATTTATTTTTCATCATGTGACGACAATTAGCCATATTAGATATCTTTAATATTACAAAGAGGAAAAGTCTGTGATTTTGTATGTTGTATGTAATCGGTAATCACCGAAACCACTTATCCGATTTTTAAAACATTCATGAGTGTCTAGAATTTACTTTTATGCTATATTTTATCCAGTGGGTTTCCTTGTGTTAATTGCAGGACGCGGGCGCAGCCGCGCGAGCAACTTTTATTTTATATTGATGAATATAATACATCATTATATGCAATACTTTTCGACTGTCACCAAGTTCGGAATTGTAAAGAAGCTAGCGAACACGAAAGAGTGATTTGGTATTTTCGTGTAAGTTATCCATTTTTGGTTCGTCTGTAGTATAATAGGATTTATAGGTATACATACCATGTATTCTGTGACTTAGGAAGTAGTTTTTGTATTGCTGTAGTACTGCGTTTAACGTGCCTACTGCTCCTCGGCTGTCCTCGTTGCAAGATCTCCCGATGAAATTATACAAATGATAATGAAAGTCGGCTCGCCCGGCGAGATTAGCGTCCTCGCTATGAATTGGGTCTATTTAAGGGTTAATTTCACCCTAATTTGGAACTCTGTCTGCCCAAGGCTTAGTTTTGTTTTCTTGTTGTTTATCAAAGTAGATATCTCTGTAATTATAACCGTGTTTACTTAGGGCCTTTCCGTGAGGTGGACGTATTACTCTGTGTTATGCGCAAGTATTACTACACTTTTGCATTAAATTATTTTTAATGTAAATTAAATTTCATTAGATAATATGCATGTTATTTGAATACCAATCACCAAATGAATGCATACATTAAAATCTTTAGTTCTAGTGCATTCATGCGGCAAACCAATCATCATATTAACAAATGACATTTATTTAATCGTGTGGCATACATTATTTTGCATTTAAAGTAAATGGCAATTATCAAATGAACATAATGTGAATCGGGGCGTATTGGATTAACTCACAATATATTTAGTCAACAAGGAAGGCAAACATGTTCCCTGGTAAACAGGTTTAATAAACATGGAAGGGATTACAATCTCTGGCGCTTTAATCATAATATGTATTGTATGTATTCCCGGACACCGGCCCCTGCGTTAATGAAACTCTTCCTTTGTTTCCTGCTATATCTGGCCATTGTTAAACGAGTATATAGCAGATGCTTGATTATCTTAGCGTTTCATACCCCTCCGATTTTATAAAAAGCTAACAAGATTAACAGGCTGTGATTAAATTTCTATTTTTGAAATAGATCATCGTACGAAGGATCGTTGAAATGTGACGAAACTTCGCAGTAGGTACGTGCTCAACGTAGAGTGTCAAGCGCCCTCAAACGTTTCGAAACTGCTTCATATTAAATATACTAACGGTAATTTAATTTAATTATTCAAGGTACGTTTTGATTTCCCTCTCACTCGTAGGTATAATATATAGATTTTCGTCTGTAATACATAACACAATTACATGAACTTGTATCTTGGCAAAAATGTTCATTAGTAAATGTATGCACTAGAGAATACCTGACATTAAAAACAACCTCCTCCTTCTATTGAAGTCGGTTAACACTGTTGATATCAATAACCTGCAGGTCGGGTTCTACGCTCGTAGCAAGTTTTCGCTACAAAACGTAATATCAGCTACGCGCGTAGCACATGGAAAGTTTGACAATGAATGTGTTCTTTCTCTTCGTAGATTTTTTATAAATCACTAAAAGAAGGAAGATTCCAATTTTCTTCATGTTTATTCTGCAGCGAAAAAGGGGTTCTTTCAGCTGTGAAAGTTTTTGTTCTGCTGCAGTGTTGAGCAAACAAAGGTGTTAGCCTCTGGGGGCATCAACGTGCTCTTGCACCAAACTTAAGTTTGCTCGCTTGTTAGCAAATAGAGCAAAACGCTACTCCTTCTTTAAAGAAACTGATCAGGGTTGTATAAGCGTCACATATATATATATTTTAAGAAAGTAACCAATTGTCACTGCTAGACTATGTTATTGTTTTTGTTTTTAATAATCTTGTCTGACCTCAACCTTTCATCGTTTCACAGTGAATATCAATTTTTGAAAATTAATGGGGGTTCATTGACGATACAAATGAGCTTACTTCCATAATAAATGTTTGAACGACTGCTCATATTCAATGTATCTTTACACAAAATACGGAAGTTATGAGTTCAAGCTCAATCGAGTTAACGCGGACATGTTTAATCTTTAATGTTTACTTTTATTTATTATGCAATTATGTCTTAATAACTGCGATAAATAAGACATTATTGTTTTTATATCGTCTTTTAACCCCATGTTGCCAACGGTGTTATCGCAAATGCCTTTAATTAATGTATGATAATATGTTATATAGAATCATTATTGGCGTAATAAACAACATTTTTTTATAATTAAATAAACATGTTTTGGAGAGAAAGCAAATACAATAGAAATAATTGTACTAGACCACTGCAGTCTGTGTTCTACCACTAAGAACTTGGTTCCATCACTTATGTACATGGTTTTGCCATTAGCAAAAAAGAATACTATCGACAATTTACGTCTTCTTTTTTCTGGTTTTAAAAAATATGAAATTAAATCATGATTTAATTACCATATAATTAAGTGTATTTAAAAAGCCCACCGATCGACGACTGTCGTATATGTATTAATAGCTTCCGCCGCTTCACGCTTCGTCTGCGTGGACAAGGGATGAAAACTACCATATATTACGAGTATAATCCAGGCTGTAAACTATCGTCGTACAAAATTTCATCCAAATCGATTGAGCCGTTTAAGCGTGATAGAGTAGCAAACATCCAAATATCTAAACATGTAAATACCCAAACTTTCGCATTACGATAGTACGACATTAATGCTGTTTCTCTACTAGATACCTAAAAATTTACTGGTTGCGATTGCTCTTTATGACCGCCTATTGTTTACCGCAACTTTTAAGAAGCCGCTGGTTTTATATAGTGTAAAGTGATTACATATTATTTATGATATTTACGCGGCTAGTTTTCCAGCAGCTACTGCCACACAAATATAAATTCATTAGAGGCGACAAAGGGCGTCCGAGCGCGGCTAATGAAGACGGACGTCTTGTTTAATTACCTTTTGTAATTTTTCTTCTAAGCGGGCTGACGTATAAATTAATTTTCTTTCAGTGGCCCGTGAGCAGGGAGCATTATCATGAGGCATTAAGTGAACTCTCCTTTGTGTTTAGTATCACGCGCCGGTACAATTATTTGTCTACTTCTGAACGAACAATATCACATCGTCAACCGCAATTACTTTTACTGTGTCTTTACGCACATTCCAAACACAAATCAACAAATTAGTAAATATACCTTAAAGCCGCCAGCAACAGATTGTCACGAACAAGTTCTTCCAGAGCTATTACTTGTAAGCTGCTTCAGAGTGTTATAACATGAAGCCCCGTGAGCGTGAATGGCCGCTCCATTGGTGGGTTATTAGACCAGAGGCCACCTCCCAAATACGCAGAAAAAAATCCCTCCCAATTGATTATATTTTCAAATCATAGCTAACTCACAAAATAACGTCAACTGACTAGAACGTGTCAATACGTCAGCAAGTCACAAGTGCGGTTATTGGCGTTAAGCCTGTTGAAAGTGTAATGAAGTCATAGCATTTACTCCTTCATTTTGGCAGTACATTGTTTGTTGTTTATTTAAATGAAATAATAAATAATAAAGCATTTGTGTAAGATAAATAAATATTTATCTTACACAAGTGCACCTAGTCCCAAGCTGAACAAAACTTGTACTATGGGTAATAGACGACGAGAAATATACTTATATAGATAAATAAATACTTAAATACATAGAATACCTCCATGACTCAGGAACATGCTCATCTCACAAATAAATGCCCGGTATTCGAACCCAGCGGGGCCTAGCACAACTGACGCAACGCCGCGACGCGAGTCGAGAAAGATCCACCCTCCTATTTCTAATGTACGATTCTCACCGACCGGGCCGGGTCGGAGCGTGCCTGTGCGTTTTTTGCAAGTAGCCAAAGGAATTTGAACCTTTAATATATACGTTAAATTTCATATTTGAATATACTTGCGTCCGGTCGGCTCCTCGCGGACGTGGGCGGCTGTGGTCAGCTGTCGTCACAATGTGACCGGCTCCGTCCGGTGTTTGCCTAATGTACTCTATTAAAACACGGGCGGCTGCCGCTGGGTGCTCGCGCACCCGTTGCGACGCGGCGCCAGGCGCCCCGGCCCGGACTGTTCGGTGGGAATCTTACATAATTTGCATGATGCGAGTGAGTTATCAAGAGACGCTCTGTCGCGCGCGAAGCGACTAAGCAGCAAGTTGTGCTAGACGTAGGTACAGGACCTCTTGCTTCGTAGGCAGGGTCACTACCTACTATGCTAAAGCGGTCGTCAAATAACCCGAACTTGATATAGTATTTTCGGGATTATAAATAAGGATATAGGTACTGAGCTCACCTGATGGAATTAAGTTTTTATCGATTATCGGAAATCACAGCAGATATTGTGTTATCTTGTAAAGTGCTCGCATTTAAAAACTCATGAGATTATTGAATGTGCCTGAATTATCGGTGCTGCGAAATAGTAGGCTACTGTCGCAATGACCTATGGCCGACTAGATACCACTATCTACGACGGAAATTTGGTCATATATTACTCCGATAAATTATCTTTTAAAGCGGTTTGCAGTTAAAATTAGGGATAATATAGCACTAGCTTATCAGTTGCGCTTATATAAAAATAGACGTATAATCTTGAGATGAATTATTTAGCAACATAAAATAATACCATTGTCACAGGCTGTTCGCAGCACTTCGGCGACATCTTTGCCCTCGGTCGTTAAAGAGTTTGCGCGAAAACTTTTCCAATATATTTTTCATCACGTTTGTCAACTTCGCGAGAAGCCCGTATCACGTTGACAAACAAACAATATTTTCCTAGCTGACGCGAGTTTTTCGAACTCATTACCATTCGGGAACGTGTCGCGCGCAATTTATTGGCTCCGGAACTTGATACGAAATTATGTGTGAGTTAATCTTTTACGGAACTAGCCCAATTGTGACCACGCTCCGTCTTCGTTAGCGGCGCATCGCTTTTCATTAGCCTCATGTCAGCAGACCAACTTTTGTCCCCAAGTCTTAACACGGTAGTTGGAGAATTCTTTCTCACTAAACTTCTTTCTGGAAGAGTTTCTTTCGCGAGTCAGTGTCGTACAGTCTGTGTCGACTCCCATGTGAAACTAACTCATTGAGCACCGCCGCTCTAAACATTTTTTCTGCGAAATGCCGAACGAAATTGGAATTTTATTGAAGTTACTATTCCATCCATCCTAACGTTGAACCAATTTGCAGTTTAGTCGGTCAACCGTCCACTCACAGGCTTGCAGAGTAAGTGCTCACCATTTGTAGGACGTTAGATATCTGTACAATGTAGGGCATGACGTGTAGCTCGAGGGTTCTTATCGGGGGATACTTCTACGAACCATTATAGAGTGTCATTGCTACTCGCTAAGCTCAAAAACCCCAATAACTATTAACTGAAGAATACTCATGATTGGAAACGGTTTATTTGTTATTTTATGGCTCTGTATATAACATAAGTCAGTTTTATGAAGCTTTTCTGATAAACTCGTAACATAATGGATCTGCTATGTATGTATGTATGTATATAAGCAATTTATTGTACAGAAACCGGGTGTTGTATTATAGGAATGATTATATTTATACGTGTCCTTGTATTCCTGTGGCGAGTGTTAATATTTCTACCCCACTCGCAATACTGAAGTGTCGGATTTGATCCTGGCTGGAATACGCTTAGCATAAACAGCACTCAAACATTTAGAAAATACTAAAATACTTGGAGATGTTTTAGTATAACCGACATGTTTGGCGGTCATGTCTACGAAGTAGGATGCAACAACAGCCTTTGAGTTCACTGCCTGAATTTTTATTAAAATCGATAACTTTTGATACGTTTCCAACGAGCGTTTTTAATATAGCGTCAAAACGGGCCTTCGCTGCTGTTACAGACACTTTTCATAGAAAATAAAGCCCGACTGGCGTTAATCCACAAGAGCGCCCCACGTTTATAGTTCTCAATCTTCTCTTGGAGCGCTGAGCAAATCTGCGGGGACCGAGTGTCGCAGCCAATGCTCCACGTTCGTAGAACAAATTGCTAGAAGATACATTTTAGCCCTTGGATCTTTTATGCTTTGTGAAATTCTATTTTTGAATAACACCGATTTTGTCGTGCAATAAGATTGGCTTCACATATTATTTAAGGACGACTGAAAGCACACAATAGCTTTAAAAATGTGCAATAAAATTAGTACCATAGATCTATCTGCTACCTTTCTACCTAGTAAAACTAAGAGAATCCGATATAGCCAATAGAAAGCTGACTTTCAGATTGCCGTTTATAAAATCGGCGTCGTCGGCAGCTGCCGTTTAGCTGTCCTGCGCTGCAGCTGGCTGGGTTTTAATCTATTACACCGATTAGTAATGAATAATGGATGGCACAGGTACGGCGTTCTGATTACATTAACGTAATTCAATAGATTGCATTCTACGTTATACATTAGTAAAATAGGCGGTGCACTATTAAATTCAGGACTGAAAGTATAATTTGCTTCATAGACGAACTGTTGCATTACAATAGTCATGTCTTGTAGTGGAAGTACGATACTTATAAATAACAATATATGAACGTGAAAAAAAAACTAAATAGTATCGGAATGAAGATAAGCAGTTAAGAAGTCTTTTAAAAAACATTAGAAATATTTATTTTTTAAGCATATTACTAAAAATAAAGTTGTAACCGTCGGTGTACAAACCAATAACGTTTATCATTTCAAACTGAAAAATGCTCCCCGCAAACGAATACGATTGTTATTGTCAAATACCACCAACGCCGGAGCTTCCAAAGTCGCGATTAGTTGCTCTGTAAATCCGTTTAACCCGTCGTGCTAGACGTTTTATCTCGAATGTAAACTCCGGGCAATATCACAGCCCTTTCATGATTCCCACGCCGAAAATTCAAGGGGTTTTCCTACTTTCCACTGCGGCTAAGGTTTACAGTCGCGTGAATGAAATAGAGTTGTATTACGAATTAACGAGGAAGTGAGTTGAGTGACAGGACGCGCCTCATTGCTTTATCGTGAACGTATATGGCCATGACAGTGACGCGTGTAGGGCTTCCAAATATCGGACCTTTCGCGAAGCCGGTATTAATACCAAGACTGTCCTGATCAAACCCGGGTCCCCCGGGATTCGATACATTTTTTTTATAAATTCATTTTATAACATTTTTTTGTAATTTTATTTCTATTCAGTGCCCAATCACTGACAAATGCGTCCGGGGCGTCCCGCCATCTCCGTATAGGTCGATTTGCGTCGCCCATTATGTGGTACACACTTGGTATCTATATCAGCCGACCTGGATGCATCCGACAGACGTGGCCGGCCCAGTCCCACTTGACCCTGCAGTTTTTGCACCCACGTCAGCTACGCGTGTTTTTGAGCGCAACGTATAGTTTCGTTGCGCTCAAAAAACCGATCCGTCCTTTTAACACCTAAAATACTGTTCTCCATAGCGCGTTCGTTCGGCTTCAATTTAGACTTGAATGGATTTGTTGTCCGTCTTTCTGCTCTGGTTACATCTCCCGTACATTGGTAGGCACCATTTAGACACAGGCACAAGCGACTAACTCCGTGGCGCAGCCGAAATTTGTCATTTTGATGGACGATTTTAAGCTATTGTAGCATATTTCGCTAATTCATCAGACCAGGGTCCCGGTATTGAATTTTAAATACCGGTATTGAAAAACGCCATAACAAAGGCTGGATCCCGGAATTGCAAGCCCTATGCGCGTGATAAATATGTATTAGCACACAATAAACATCCTAATATTGACTAGTTGAGGCGTTTAAAATTAATTGAGATAGTAGCCTTATTTTGAAATTCGTTCTTGCAGCAATCCTTTGAATTCTATTTCGTCCCTTTTGAAATATATTTATTCCTATACCCTGTGAAATTACTCAAATACTTTATTTACTTAAAAGCAACTGTATGTATATATAAGTTTAATTGACTTCATTCTGATGAGACAAGACCTATATTGATCTCCGGCGTGTCATTACACGTGTAGATTACAATGGCATTCTTTTATGGCAGTAAGAACCCCTGCTTCATTCATTTTGGACATTCCGTGTAATTCAACAACCAAGAAAAATTTCTTTTTTTAACTGATACGTCTTCTACAACAAATCATGAATGTGTTCTGAATATCCATGTTGTTGCATCATAGTGAATTTTCACCAAGAGACGGCGGGTCGCAATTTGAAAATGTGATTTATAAGTACATTACGTAACTGAATTCGAGGGCGGTGAACTCGTAAATGCCCCAGATCGCAGGTGTTTGTGGCCCGAACCGAAGGTGGCCATAAATATGCGCTCTGGGGGTTTACGAATTACCGCCCGTGTTGAGTACAAAATTTTACGTCGTTACCTGGCCACAATGCGAGTTTTCCCGTACGCGCAGCGTGCAGTAAAACTCGCCTCGATAATGTCTCAAGGGCGCAAAATGACATATTTATAATATTGCTACCATGTGACACAGTATACTGCTTTAAATACTATCTATGAGTAAAATTTAAATCCCTCATTCGAGGGCAACAATTACTTTTATCGGAATATATCAAGTATGAAAAAAAAACACCTATTAAAGGCCGTTAATATACCATAACGTCCACAACCGTTATCATGGCGGTTAGTTTAAGTAAATAAAAAAATCGGCCAAGTGCGAGTCGGAACACAGCAATTAGTGTTCCGTACATTCAGTTATTTTAAATGATTCGTAGGTACTTTATGTCCTGATTATTCATTTCCCAGTACATACGAAAAACGAGTCATTTTAATGTTTTAGGCTTTCGCAGCAAGCTCTCAAACTTGAATGGTATAAGGCAACAATACGATTCACCACTACAGCCCGGTATTCCAATTTTAAATCAAATAAAGACCTCGTACTTTGATGCTTTTTTGTTTCTAGATTTTAACCAAATAGAGTCAATAATATGTAGAACTGTTAAAATATAGAACACCAAAAGCTGTTTGTAGTGTTTTGTAGCCATTATTAGTGTTTTAGTAACCCAAACAAAACCGCATTAGTTCTCAACTATATTCATCGATATTGATGCGTCATTATTATATAAGCCGAAAGACGTTCACTGCAGGACATAGGCCTCCCCCAAAGAGTGCCACAATGACCGGTTCTGCGCCACCCGCTTCTAGCGGACTCTCGTAGACCCCTACAAGGTGGACCGATGACCTGGCCCCGTATCATGGTCTGCCTTATTACGCGATAAGTGACAAAATAGAGTGTCCGTCACTGGCTGACACCGTTCGATAGAACGAGACGACGCTCTTATCTTGTCACTTATTGCGTGATAAGGCTGACCATGATACGGGGCCAGGTCATCGGTCCACCTTGTAGGGGGTCTACCCACGCTGCGCCTTCCGGTACGTGGTCGCCACTCGAGAACCTTTCCTCCCCAATGGCCATCATCGGTTCTACGTGCAATGTGCCCCGCCCACTGCCACTTAGGTATTGTTGTGTGTTGTGTAAGGGCTAGTTACTTTACTTTACTTTACTGTGTTGTGTTAATAACTTTAAATTTGTCGAATCCGCGAGCGATAACCTCAGACCAAGAAAAAAGATAGACAGGGCATTGCGAAAAACCTAGTGAAGCCGGTTTTCAACCAAGCCAAATAAGTTAAGCACACGCTCACGCGCACTTACACAAACAAAAAAACTGCACAAAACTGAATATGGTGGGAACACTAAATAATGTGATAACTAATGACGCCTCTATTTGGTTTATTAACCTTTGGTCTTATGTATCAGCTTTAAATATGGAACACTAAAAACAAAAATTCATAAAGTACGCTGTTCTTTATTTGAATTGGTATAGATTATGACAACAATAAATCTTATTTTTGCTAGATGCAAATTAGTCGTCGGATTCATATACGGAAATATTAAACTATTCACAATCTATCTCCAAACTACCACACACCTCTAGTATATATTGACTCCCAGATCCGCAACAACTACACCGAATCGAAGGTCAGACTTTAACTGGATCGTGGGTAATTGTTGAAAACACTAGACCTGCGTTGTCTAATTACTTGACATCAGGTATTTTCGGTTTCGGTCGGAACAAATCGGAAACAGGAAACAACACGAATGACAATGCTGTATTTTCATTATATCAATAATCATTTATCAGACTGCCAAGTGCAATGTACGTCACCCGGCACGGCTATACTGAAGAACCAGCGTAAAATGAGACGCAATACCGATTTTATTTGCTTTAATTTGTAAATATAATTTTAACTGTTAAAGCTAGCGTCATGTTGATAATTTTCCCGCCATCTACACACAATTTCCGTTATGCATGTGTATTTCCAAGTCTTAGTTTGCTATAGTTTTTGAAATAGAGCTGGGGACAGCACTTGAAAAAATGTTACTTTGGTCATATTTTACACTAGTAAGAGATATCTTAAAAAGAAGTCAAAATTTGTATACCGTCTCAAAATTTTACGACCTTTCGAATGATACCCCACACGTTCCTTACAATCTAAAAAAAATTGCGTAACCCCTTATTACCCATCAAACTGCCCCCTTTATTGGGGTTTACACCTTTTTTACTTTATTTATGTAACTAGGCCATAAATTTCTATATCTATACCAAATTTCAGCTTCCTATGTCAAACGGTCTTCGAGATAACTGGCTGTAACAGACGGACAGCCTCCGAGTGATCGCATAAGTGTTCCGTTGGACCAATTTTGGTACGGAACACTAAAAAGGAATCAACACAGTGTCTGAAATATCCCAGGTAAAGGCGTGCAGTACGTTTTTGCCTCGGAAACCAGAACACGTTTGTACGGTCGTGCAATTATCTCAGTGATGCAATTTTGCACCAACGCGGATAAGCCTGTCGGGTAAGTATTTATTACTAACGTATTATTATTATGATCATACTAGTATGATGTATGATGAGTTTAGAGAAAGAGCTTTAAGTAAATGCAATAGAGTAGATAGAAGTATATTTGCTAAGGTGATACCCAAGTTCCAAGCGTTGAAAGTACATATTATATAATATAATTATTATCTAAATATAATTTCCAATTTTACGCATGTGTTCGGACGCAGTTGGAAAGTCTCTACAGCATTGTTATCTTAGTAAGTAGGTACCTATTATAGACAGAAAATTACTTAATGGAATATAGCGCCTTACTCTGAAGTAAAATTAAATTTTCATCTTTGGTATCGACGAATATTTCAAATCTGAACATAATACATGAGCTTAGTTTCATTCAATTTCAGCTTAGACTACAGGTGCTATGCGTATTCTTTTCAAGAATATTATTCCATAAATGGACGATTAAGTGTTGGTTTTTCGAGATTAATTTGGAAATGAAGTTATCTGACATTTAGTGAAGCTGATGCAATATCCTCGAATTTGTGATAAGAAAACCTGAGCCTGTGGGCTAAGTGCTCCATTCTGCGAAGAACGTTTTTGTATATACACTACCTCATTATATGTATATAAGATGATGATATGATTGATCCAGTTTCCAAAGTAGCTATGTACGTCTGTTACCATTTCACGCGTAAACCGCCTAACCGATTGAGATTAAATGTGGTATGGAGGTAGTTTTAATCCATGGCAAGGATATAGGATAGCTTTTATCCCGGAAGCCATCCCCTGATTTAGTCGCGGGCAGAAACCGGTAGAATATGAAAGATACACTGATAATAAATCTAAATTCAGAATATAACCTGCACTTTATCTCTGACTGGTTTTGTACCTACAAGAATCAGAAAAACACATCGATAAACAATCAGAAACCGGTCTTTTAATCCGCAAAATACAACTTAGGTAAAACAAGGCAGATATTTAAAATACATATACATATATATATATAGGGTGCCAAATTAGATGTCTTTTTTGATGTCAGGTTTTTCGTTGATTGGTTTAAAAGCTCTCATTAGTCTGCGTATGGTGCGTAAACGCAATTGCAAGCCGGCGCGGCGCGGCTGACGCAATCAATCATTATACCGGCATCATTGGGGCAGCTACAATTTATAAGCCTTGTATGTCATTGACCTGCGTGCTTTGACTTAAGTACAGAGGAAACAGCAATGCATATTCTCTGCTCCTGCGGAACACTCATGCACAAAAGAAGTATCTACCTAGGGTGGCACATCGTGCACCCAGAAAAGGTATAAGATATCAGATGTCCTAAGAATCTGGAATTTCCTAGAGGCAACGGGCCTTAACGGTGAAATCTAAACAAAGGGCTGCCACTATATATCATTTGCTGGTCGAAGCGGCATATAAAGGCCCACAATACAACAATAATAGTAAAAAATAAACGAGAAATCTCATATTGTTCACTAATTACCTCACTTTAACGACGACTTTAAAGAGGTATGTTCGTCATGAACTCTTGAACTGACTTTGTGCGCACAGCGAATGTTGAGAAATGCGCAGTATCCCACAGACAAATATTATTTTTCTCAAAAATGCTCAAGGCATCGCATTATGTTTGAAAAACAAACATGGCAAGTGCCCAATTTTCATCCGTCACAACGTAAAAAGTTAAATCTCTTCTAGGATTTATCCATACAAAACCCGCTGCGTTAAACTCGGCCTGCCAACCGCCTCGTCAGCCAACCCCTAGTAGGTACTATTAAGATCAGCTAAGGAACCAAAACCAGATTGGGTGAGATAAACAACGAATAATATTTCGCCAGATATTGATTATCACGGTCAGATAACGTGATAAAATGTTCGTTTGATGCGTTCTGTTTCCCGCGTTGCCTACTGCTCCCAAAAGTAGCGCTCGTAATGAGGTCACATTCAAGCCAATTAAATTAATCAAATCTAGAATTTTCAAGTGACTTTATTAGTGTATATGCTGTTTTCGATGCTCGAATTCGTGTCATCTAATGGGAGTTATAGCATCGATTTTTAACACAAAGGGAGTTTAGTGGCGCAACAGCAACCCCTATTCAATAAAAATCACATTTTCTTCCACAAGTCGGCTGTTGTCGGTGCCTAGGTGACATTCATGGCGGAGTTTAGTGACTTCCGAAGTAGCAGGTTATCAGACACGAAGGAGGGGGAAGGCGTTGGAGGGTAAGGCTGGAAGCTGCGTTGTCTCCCCTCACTCGCGTCCCTAACCCCGGCGCGCTCGGACGCGTACCGCCCGCGTACATATTTTCACGTACCACGGTTTACGTGACAGCATTTTATTTATTTATGAAACGGCTTTCATTTCATTTACTGACACATCGACTGTTCTTCTGTTTTATTGCTGTGCTGGAGGTTTGTTGTGACTCAAGTGAAGAAGTGATTTTTACGGTTCCTTTCTTTGTCCTATATTTGCCATTATTATTTCTCGTATGGGAAATCAGTGTATTTAAAACCGTGAGATCTTCGAAAAGACAGAAATTTGATGACAGACATAGAACTACATATATACCAATATGTATTGGTATATATAAATTAATTATTTTAAACTTTATTGCACGAAATACACAATTGTACAAACGGCGAACTTTATGCCAAAAGGCGTTCTCTACCAGCTAAACATAATAAAAAATAAAAAAAATAAAAATGTATTTATAATTTTTCAAATATTAAATTAATCAACTAGGTAACTGAAAATATCAAAATATATTTTGTCATCTAGTTTTAAAAT
Source organism: Epinotia demarniana (assembly GCA_945867215.1). Classification (NCBI taxonomy): domain Eukaryota; kingdom Metazoa; phylum Arthropoda; class Insecta; order Lepidoptera; family Tortricidae; genus Epinotia; species Epinotia demarniana. The sequence goes on from OX244263.1 coordinate 20,936,514, forward strand.
AGTTAAGAACCTCATAACTTGTGATCCTAAATATGAATATTAAATTGTCTCGTACGGTAATTTTCCAGATAGGGTAAAGCTATTAAAATAATTACTTGTAAGGTAAGAACCCGACCTTTATCCAAACGATTTATCTCATAAAGCTAGTCGGATCACTCCGTGTCTCTAAGACATAAAGACCTCAATTAGGTACCGCTCCCTATTTATAAACTACGACTAAAATATGCAACGGTAGTCCAACTTGTCATCATTTTAGTATGATTTATCACTTAAAGGAAGGTATTTTGAGCACAAGGACTTAATAGTGTAATTAATTAAGTGTTTGATCCATTCATTGTGACAAAAGGTGGGTCTTCAGTGCTCGCGCTCGGTAATAGAAAATTTGATGTATCAAATACATGAACAAAGTGACTTCCTCTAAGCCGTTAGTTATAATCTTTTGTTTTATCAAGGGAAATGCCAATATATACAGGCAAATAAATCTGATAATCCATTGAAATATACTGGTATAGGGTCTCGAAAAAATAAACTGATAAGGCTAACCAAGAAGATGGAGAGCTAAGTATTAATAGTAGGGCAGTTTCAGGTGATAATTTGCACACGCTGCACAAAAGCACCAATTTTTTTTTCAGGTACTTGTTAGGTCAATAGCTTTAAGTTTTTGATAGGAACCAACTCCTTCGTCGGAAATTTTTAATTTTATTCCGGCCATTTTTAATTATAAGTAGTGAAATAATAGCATGGACCTAACAAGTGCCTGAATAAAAATTGGTGCTTTTGTCCAGCGTGTCCACTTTTACGACAATTTATTCGAGCACTATGCCCCACTTTAACAAAATTGCCAATCGCTGCATGGTCAGTGCGTAATTTTAAAAAATGTGGGACATTCAAATACAATATAAAATCCAAATACGCTTGGGGTAATTCACAATCTCAAGTCATTCCTAATTATGCAATGTATGTTGCTGATAACATACTCCTACAATTAAATGCAAATATGTACCTAATACCTTTATATTTTTACGGATGCCTCTTGTCAATTTCAAGCCATTGTTGCAAATGAAATGTAAAACATTTTTAACACGTTCATGGAAAACAAACGAACGGCTCGCCTGATAGTAAGCAGCCGTAGCATATTTCCTACCCTTAATAATATGCATTCACGCTAAGCAATCTTTCGACGACCGATTTAGCCTAGTGACCTGCCTACGAACCCGGTTCGAGTCCCGGTAAGGGCAATGATTTGTATAATGAGCACGAATATTTGTTCCTGAGTCATGGATGTTTTCTAAGTATTTATTTATCTATATGCGTTTGTATATCGTAGATATATATTGATTTATTTACGAAGCAGACGTTAATGCCTCAGTTCAGTATCTGCCCATCAACCTTAAAGCAATTGAATTATTAATGGGGCGATAAACTTATACACCTTATGGTACAGTATGAGGCCAGGTTAACGCCCGTAATATTTATGTGCACTGATATAGTAAACTATTGCAATCTTGCCCTACCCTACTTCTACCAGTCGGCCTCCATGGCGAAGTAAAAAGTATAAAATCGCGCTTTCGATCCGGACCCGAGAGTGCTAAGCAAGTTTCTATCTAGGATGACAACCTAGAACGTCTGCGTTCACCTTATAATCGAAATCGCGAGTATCGTAAACCAAACATATTAAATTTTTTAACCAATGTTTATTGATTCAGATAGTTTTGGAAATCGATATTTTATTTAGGTTTTGATTTTCCGATCATGATAATATTATCCAATTTGTTATAAATTTATCATTAGATTTATGCTTATAGTTACTAAAACATATTGCGAGTTTTTGTGTTAAATATTATATACCTAGTAATGCATATATTTAAGTAGAAATAACTCTTATACATATATTCTCGTATTATAGCTTGAATACCACCCTTTTCATGTGCTGCCGGTTGAAGTGTTTCAATTACGTAACTAGGTTTAGTTTTATGATGCGAACTTTTTTTAAGTAATTTAAGATAAGTGTAACGTAGCTTGAAACTTTTCTATATTCCTACCAAAATTTTGTTTGGTTTGAATTTGTCATTGCTGAATAATCCGCAAAATGCAATGTATGAAAATCACAGTTTTTATAAAATTCTCTATACAAAACGTCATTTTTTTTAGGTAAGGACCTAATATAATATCAGCTGGTACTGTAAATAAAATGATTGGATCCGAATATATTTTTAGTTTCTCATTATTTACGTTACGAAATTTCATCCAATGTTACGAAATGAAAAAGGAAAGTCTTTCCATGAAATCCGGATTTTCTAACCTTAGTAAGAAACTTATGAAAATTTCCGTTAGGTCTAGGAAGTAGGTAGGTACCTACGGATATGGCGCACGTCTGGAAATGAAATGGTTTGTAGACTTAACTATACTACTCACATTTAATTCCCAAGACCGCAAAATAACAAATTGGATTACTATTGCGTCTCAATGTTGTGTAAATCAGACAATAATCGTTAATCCTAAGAAAGTCATCTGATCTCAAATACTGATATCTGAAGGGAAATGTAATCAGAAACTGTGCTAGACAGAATTAACACATGTCAAAGTGTGTTTATCAGCCAACAGACAAAGTTGCCATTAAGACAAGAGCTGGCATTGGTAATTCAATGACCTACATTTGAATTAAACAAGTCAATTAATATGTTACGTATGCAACTAGTACAATTGAGACATCAACTCTAAACAATGGATAATAGTTAGTTGTATTAACAACAACCAATAATGAATTACGAGTCAGTTTAAAATGTAGAACGTACGGACTTCTGCATTTTTTCTTACACACGGACCAATTCTTAAAACCGATTAGGACTGTGTTTTTGAATCTTTTTTCATGCCTTGACCCGTACAGAAAAAATATTTCGCGATCCCCCACCCTACGCTGGTGAAAATACTTCCAGCACTTTAACCTTAAAACTAGGTATGAGTACCCGCGACCCCCAGGAAAAACACATTTTCCTAGAATTAAATTAATAAAAAAAAACATTTATTTAACTAAAATACAATTATATCATAAACGTTATATCCGTCAGACGCCAAACTAGGCTGAGCCTGTATCTTGGTCGCCTGCGAGTGCGATTGACACCAACTTCTCAAAATATTACCATTTTGCAGTACAAAACACTAAAACACTTATTTTTCGTTAAAAGTAAAATTAACATGGGATTAATATTAACATTACAATTGCAGACTAAAATTACTATTTGCGTGCGTGTGTGTGTGTGAAATGTTTATATATATATGTGTGTGTGTATGTGTGTGCGTGTGTGCGAAATTGGATGGGAACATGTTTTCCTCAACACAGCGCAGAGTTCGTAATTTTTCATTACCTACTTTCTTTCTTAGGTTATTTTATTACCAACAATGCTTATGCATAATACACGCCTGTCTTCATCATCCTAGCGTTTTCCCGGTAATACTTTACAGGAGACCGGGGTCCTCTATGGCACTTTATCCCAATATTTAGCGTAGGCACTAGTTTTTGATCATCCAACCCAGAGGGAAAACTAGACCTCGTTGGAATTAGACCGGTGTCCCAACGATGTTTTCCTTCACCCAAAAGCTTCTTATCAGATGACATTTCATACATAAGTATAAAACCCATAGGTGCGAGCTCGGGATTGAACCCACGAGCTTCGGTTTGAAAGTCCCATGCCTCTTACCGCTTGGCTACAGTGGGTCCTCCACTCTTCCACTCAAAAAAACAAAAAAACAAAACAAAAAAATAGGTATTCGTTTTATTTCCTCACATTGTTTGAGAAAAAATTAAACAGGGCCTGATAGGATGTTAGAAGACCTAACAGACTGAATATCATGAGTTTAGGGGTCTGACTAAATGTATTCGCCGTCATCAACCTCCCATCCTTACTATTTACAATGAGGGCTTGAGTAAATAATGGGTTCCTAATAACCAGAGGACATTTTTTCCAATAATGTGTCTGACTATCCAATTCGTGACACTTTAAACGCAATTATAGGATTTACGACGGAGCAGAGAAATCCTTAAACTCAATCTAGTAGAAGTTTTTGTTTTATTGTACGCGTCGCCCATGATATACCCAGCGGAATAGGAAAAGTTTTAATTTCGCCGTTCGTATTGAGAAAACGGAGAAGATGCGCTTTACGGAATATCGGTCGTTTTAAGATTCGGAATCACCATAATATATATCTTGAGTATTCCTTAAAGCGCGATCGCTGTATTTTCTTCCTTTTTCGCGCATAAAGTTTTTGTAATTAAAACGTCAAAACCTTGTTTTTTATTCATCGAACAAAATTCGCCAAGTATTGATTTTGCTGGGAACCACTACCATGAAAAGTGAGATGTTTCTATTTTTTAACTGATACCATTTTATTTCGATTTAAGCAATATTTTATTGAAGAGTAGTACCCTGAGGTTAGCTAACACATATGGACTATAACACAATTAACATTTTAAGGCTGCAACCAACCGCATATTTAATTCAAAGCTATTTTGGTTGCGGCTTTGGAAATATCAGGTCACCTTGCAGGGGTGGTTAGAGGTGGCAACAATTTCCATACCTACTCATAACTTAACTTTTCACGAAAAATCTTTTGCATTTCGGGCTTAGTGTAGTTCTTGCTAGGTACTTTTAAGTTGTATCCCCTTATTCATGCACAAGCTTCTGTTAACTAAAATGTGTTCTGGCCTTTTATCACCAACCTTAATTGCAAAGGTGACATTTAAAGTACTAGCTTGATGGAATTTTAAAATAATTTGGAGTTCATGATAATATTGATTATAGTACCTAAACGTACACTTAATTTTTGCTAGCCATCTTGAAAAAATGGTAACAATTTTCCCTCGCAATTTGAGTATCGATCCAAACTTTCGATAAATGGAAACTTATGATTTATTTTATGTTAGGCAATTAGGAAATTTAATACAAATTTCACGGCTAGCGATCACGAAAGGCCAGGCGGGAGCTATATTTCTTGAACAGGAGATATCGTTTGCAGGCCTTCAAATGGTGCCTTTGGTTTGGTTCCACTGAAGCGGGAATTTACAACGAAGAGGGCGTGGCGCGGGAGAGAGTGATGGGTGAGAATTTGACAGAGGTCGTTAATTATATGCCTGTCGGTCTCGCGATCGCGCGCCAAGATCCTTGTGGTTCGAGGGGAATTACCGCGCCCTCTCCGTTTTGCACACGCGTAGCGTGTAATTGTGTACAGTCAAGTGCAAAAATATGTATCGATAACATCTTCTCATAAATAAGTACTACAACCTTAATCCGCTGACATAAGAGTTATGGGACATATTTATGAGTAAGTTGTATGCACCCATATTTTTACACTTGACTGTACGCACAAAATTAGGTATCATCGAAATTGTATTAGATTTCAATTACAACGAATCGAGGCGTTTCCTAATTGAAGACTACGAGGAATATTTGAAATGCTAAGGAATTCAAGAATCTTTAAAAAAAATTATACACACGTTATTACACAGACTATTTATTATACTCAATGAAGTCGTTGTTCGTAACGTACTTTTTACGATTGAATGAATAAATTATTTATTTAATATACATTTTTAGAGGAGTGATTATATACACTAACACCATCAATTGTTACGTTATGAATGTTATATTTTGTCATCCTTTATTTTTATTATTTTATTGAATTTTATATCTTGCTTGTATTCATTAGTTAACATGCAAAGTAATAAATGTGGTATCATCATCAGCCTATATACGTCCCACTGCTGGGCACAGGCCTCCTCTCATGTATGATGTGGTATGAGCAAACACAATTCCATCTGTCATTGACGAAAACTTGAAATTTTTGTGGTAAGATAACTTAAAAGAAAATGTACATTGGCATGTCGCAAACTTAATATTTACTCGCAAATGAATTATAAAAATTTAAGAGAAACAAGTCATTTAATCGCTATTCGTTTAATCATAAAAAATACATAGGCGACTCTACTACCCTCTGTGTGAAATTGACAACATTTCATATTTTCATGTAGGCCATTTTATGATTTAGTTCGCTAGAAAATGTTTTTTTTAAGCGACACGTGTTTTTTTTATTTCTCCCTTAATTGTAATTTTCATTCAAAACTATCAAATTGAAAAGTAGCGAATTCCAGAAGGTTGTTAGTAAATTATGACGTCAATACTACGACTCTGTATGGCAGTTTGGACACCTTTCATATGGCAGCCATAATACTGACGTCACACACGGTGAAAACCACTTTTATACGTTTTTGCGATTTTCTTAAAAGCGAGCAGGAAAAAAACACAGAAAACTACTTTATTACGTTCAGATAACATAATTACCGAAATGCTTTTCGATTTAGGCGTCATTACATATTTTGAAATATTGTCAATTTGCCACCACTTATCCGGGACCCTTGACTTGTGAAAATTCTTGTAAACCGTCTTTCATGTATAGTTATTGAATAGATTTAAGTCGTCGGCTTGCTTATCTCTGTGTAAACTATATTTCGCTTTTCCATGCCTCCTAGTCGTAAATGAGTGGGTAACAACTTGGAATAATTCTGAATTGTTTATCGACAGACGATGGATCGGTGTTTAATTGTACAATCGATCTCGTTCCCCCACAAACATGCCATCAAATATCGGTCAAGACCCTATAGAATAATGGTGTGGTTAAATCGACCTCTCAAGTTAGCAGTTACGTAATTAATTTTCGGCTAGCAGCCATCTTTACAATTTGCATGGAGTTAGAGCCGTTTTAAATACCAGTTTTCACGACATTTCATCTAACTTTCGACGGGTGAGATTGTAGATGTTATGAATTTTGAGGGTGTTCGGAATTATGATCGGTGTGAAAGCAAACATTTTAAAGGTAGCGTATCGAATGGAAAGTGCACGTAGTGAGCGAACTCATTCAATCAGTAAGGTCGGCTTAAACAAGCATGAAACTAACGAGTGGAGGTTTGAACTTGACTGTTACTAGTTCTCACGCTGCTTGATACAATTTGCATTGCCTAAATAACCCTTTATTTTGAAAATGTATTATTTATATAAAATCTCTCAGTTTGGTGTGCCCAATAGCAAAGGCCAACTTCTAATGTTTCCTATCCCTCGCCACTCTGGTCGAGTATGGGCCTGCAGTTCCTTTTAATTCATCTTCCCACCTCTTAGCTTGGCTATACCTTTTGCTCTTTTGCCATATGTCTAACTAACTTGCATCTTTCAATGTGTCCATCAGCCCATCTCCATTTGTGCTTTTCCATACAAGAGAGGATGACTACTACTTTAGTTCTAGATCTCCCAACTACTCTTCTCTATGGCTCTTTGGCATTTTGCCAATTTTTTCATTTGATTTTAGTTAGGGAGGGGAGATTTCACAATCGATCCGTTTCCCTGGACGTAACTTCTATTGTCATGCCTAGATCAAAGGCTTCCTTTACTAACACGGAATATTTAACTATTATTATGTTAAGCAAAGAGGAATGACGGGAGGTGGATGAAACGATTTACTGAACACTGGCCAATGTCATCAAAACGAGTGGCTACCAGCTCGATAAGAAGACGATAACTACCGGATAGCGAGTACGCTCTGCATTAGATTGACTCATCACCGAAGAAAGTAGAGGCGTAATAAAGTAGAGTCCTACGCTCAGCAGTGGGTAGGTGCTAAATATTAAAAAAATACAACGGTCGTTAAATGATTACTTATAAATCCCACACACGCCGTCACTGAGGAAACTTGGCACATTTGACCCGCTATACGAGAACCTACTTTGTGAAACAAGTTTTTCAGTACTCGTGCAGTGCCGTACTTTCCATTGAATGGCGTCAAGCTCAATTAAGTACGCGCGCTAACTTTTATTAAAACGATCCTCCGAACGTGAGCTTTTAACGTATTGTTTAAAATTGCCCATTATAACTATACTGATATTACATGCGATATAAATATTTTCCTAGATGTTTATCATTACTAGTACCTACGTATACATAATTCAAATTTAGTCCTAGTTACCAAACACGTTAAGTGAGTTGATTGCTGTCCGTTTATGTTGGTCATAATCACACGCCTCGGAGCATAGACGCAGCCTGTCCAAATCGTATACCAATTGACTGGCGCCGTGTCCTGGATTGTAGGTTATGTTTGATATTGCATTAATAGCTTTAAACAAGATTTGCACTATCGACCGGAATTCAGATAATTAGGCCACAATCTTACGCAAATCGTTCGTATTACTTATAAACGGTTTTTTTGTACAAATGTAAACTATGGGATACTTATGTTCTATTTAATTATTTATTTATGACGAACGGTTTACGAAGCTAACGGTCGATTGCGTAACGTTTCGTACGTAGGTACGCTAGGTAGATCTAAATGTTATATTGTCAAGGTAAATATAAGTTAATAAGGTTTGTCCTAACAATTGTTTGAATCGAAGTTACTTTTCCGAGTTCAAATTCTGGTAAGGGTATTTATGTATTTGGCATGAATATTTGTAGTCATGGATTTTGCTATGAATTTAATTGTTCATATCCATTAAATAGTCCATAACACAAGCCGTCTAATATTGAGCTTTGTATAGGACTTGTTCGAATTGTGTAGGAGCGTCTCCTAATATTCATATTTACATGTATTTATTTAATTTTACATACATTTTAAAACTGCCTTAATTGTTTGTTCTAGTGAAAGGATACTTTTTATTTACATACGAAAGTACATATTGTCATTAAAATAAGAACATATTAGATGGTATAGCGAAACTAAATATATTCTTCCTTCCCACAGCGGCAACTACGCCGGAAATAAATAAGCTAGGTTAATTTTGGCAGTAATCCTTGCAGAATCACTGATCTATTTGGGTAAAACCCTTTCCCGAATCGGGAATAGCAGTCACAGTGTATCAGATCACTTAGGATTTAGCGGCTCCACACAAACGAGGCTTTATTAAATAAACTATTATAAGCAAAAATAACATACGACAATATATATATATATTATACATTTACGCTATGGTATATCATTAGATGTATATAGTAAAAACTTTAAAAAACTAACCTTGTTCAAGAGTTATGTTTAAAAATTCTTAAATGTTCATTGATTCAGAAATAACGAAGCTGTCACAAGGCTCTACAAAGACGTTCGACAGAAATATCGCTTTATCCCCAAAACGTCTATTTCTGTGAGGTGAATTACTTATTTACGAAATAAGTCCACTGGAAAACTAAGTGAACAAGACGAATGTCTTTATGTTATTTATGTTACCAATATTCAGTGAGTCCTAGAGCCTCACGGTTATCTTTCCATCTACACAATGTAAACAGGGTTTCTAATCTCCGTAATATTTTATGCCCATAAAACTTTCGGAGGGCGACCTTTGCCGAAGACAAAGGGTCCGGATTATCCCCAGTAGTTACCTGCTTTTAATTCGAATTCTCTGTTGATTGTGAATTTAAATTCGGCTGGTAATATACTGGAACACTAATTAGTTATCGGATACATTGCTAACCGACCCGTGTGATCGTTATTAATGTTTACGTCAATCTGATTGGTTTAGGATTCCGATTTGCACTTAATTTCGTACTAGTGTCACCACGTGTTGAGCAAGGTCAATGTAACCGCATCTTGTTGTTAATAAACGAATTCATTTAGTAATGTAAGTATGTTGACAAAAGGAACCGTAAAAATATTTCACCGTGAAGACAAAGATCATTGGAAAAAATCTTTTAAAATAAGTTTTTATTTTTCAGTGCAAAAGACTGATGGTGTAAAGTGTTTTAAAGAGATTGATATAATAAAGTCAGTGATACATTATCCTGATAAGTGGAAATGGCTATGTGGGGCGCCGTTTGGGTGGTGCTGGCCTGCCTGTTAGCTAGCACACGAGCCACAGTGTATGACGACGACTACGACACGTACACTAAGACCTACGATTACAAAACCGCAGGTAAGCAAGAAATAATCAATAAAACCACTAGTGACATAAATATTGAAAATCATGTTTCAACTGAAAACACAATAATTACAATGCGGTAGTAAAAAAATTCAATGTTAGTAATTTAACATTTCTGTTTGTTTTTATATAAGACATTAACATTACACACAATTATGTACCAAAGCGTATGGCAAACATTATTTTGGCCTTTAAAGTTTGTCACTCTTTAGTACCACCCAGGGGGCACGTGCAGAAAAACGATATATGAGTGATAATTCTATGAAAAAACTCAATGTATTAAATAGACAACAAAGAAGAAACATCGGATATGAACAATTTTAGAAGGGTATCTAATATAATATTCTTACGACTCCCACGCATGAAAATCCGTAGGTAGATCTATCAAACAAAAATAGCGGCCGAAAAGGATGGAACATGAATAATAAAACGTAAGTTTCCCCAAAACTGGGTATCCGGTGACCTGCAATCAAAAGGTGCCTTTTGGCATTTAGAAGTAAAACGTACTTTTATGGCTACTAGTGTAATGTTCTCTTTCCAGTTCAGTAAGTCCAGAACGTGTAATACAATTTGGTAAGTATAATCAAGTATAAAATATTAACTAAATATTATGCGTCCCCTACGTGTAATATTTAGTTAATATTTTATATCATCAGTCATTCATAAATTACGTCATGAATGAATGGCCCCTAGCGACAAAAAACAAAAAGTTTAGAGAATTTTCAAGTATTTGTACAAACTTCTTTATGACTTTGATGGAACACTATTGCGACTAGGTAAAATAGAGTTCGTTATGGAAACCACGAACATGATAGGTATGAGTCAAACGAAGTTTGAAGAGGTCTCAAGTTAGTACTTTCGCTTCGAGTTCGGAATTTCCATTTGATTTGTCTGTAGTGGGACTCCGCGGAGTTACTCAAGTCAAGTTTATATTAACAGATTTATTTGACGGAACGTTTTATATTACCAAGTGAGTAACACTTCAATTATTCCGTAGATAAGAGGAGGAGGTGATGATGACAATTTTACAATGTGTATAATTGTAATAATAATAATATAATAATATTTGAGACGTTTCCAGAGCATTTTCGTTGCACTAGCTGGCGTACTAAAACAGTGTGCAATATGGGAAGGCACGGCCACCACTCGTAACGTGTGCAAGTGTGCTCGAAAGCCTCTGGTTAGAGTAACGAATGCACTCATCGTACAGCGAGTACACCCGGTGGTAATACAATTTGCCTCCTGCTCCTGACGCTATGGCCATCTTGGGGACATTTTGGTCTAATGCCTCTACATCTCGCGTTTTGTTCAGAATATTTCGTGAAAATGGCAACGTCTCGTAAAGCTTTCTAAAGAAATTGAAACTAGCACCGGGCAACAGCTGGGCGACCTTTCTTTTTTCTTCGTTGTTAGGAAAAAGATTTGTAATCCTGCTAAGTATACAAAATGGAAGCAGAATTACTGCGTCGCAGCAGGTTAATTATTGAGAGTGAAAAGTCATTAAGCCAGTCTTTTACCTCAGCGGGACGTCAAAAAGCTAAAGTAATGCTAAAGAAACACTGTTAACGCCGCCGTCGCCTTGGATTACCAAGAATGCCAAAAGATCAGAGCGACGAAAAAATTCGAGTTTGTTTTGAATACGGGTGGCGCATAGTTCATTACTTGAAATGTAAAACTCTTGTGCACTCCTTTGTCGCGTGCCCTTAAAAACCTTATACATTCAGCGTTTTGAGCAAAAAAGAGTCCACGCGACTTCAAACAGGGTGAGACGACCTGACCGTGACCTTGTAAAATATTCAACCATTACAGACAGTAAGAACCATCGATACTTAAATGACTACAAAAATACGAAATTTATAAACAGTGGAACCATCATTACATTTGTTACTCCCACTTTCCGATATATTGTTATGAAACTATACAAAATTTTATTTTAACGGATCTATCTTAACCATCTTAGTGCTACGACGACAATATGACGTTTTAAAAACAACAATGTTCTAGTTCTGTAATATGTAGCTACATTTAGACTAAGATACTAATATGTATGTGATTTTGGTAACGTGTACAGTATAATTCCGTCTGAGCAAGTAAGTATGTGCCTAATACATAATTATGTATTTATAACTGAATATTGCATTCCTAATTCGTTCTCAAAACGAAGACCTATCAATAAATAGGGTAATGCTTACATGATTAAAAAACGCGAGCTCGTGACGAAACATTATTACATAACATTTGCTTCGGCATCTTACAGTCTTCCATTAAGTTCAACAGGGGCTCAGTACAGCTATAAGGCGGGTAAATGTTGGATCTATATTATCATTCACTTTCCTCGCCGGGGAACATTAGTGTAAATTGATACTTCACCGAAGGCGTCTCAATGTTGTTAATAGCGGTGTATGTTGCACTGGCACAGTCGGTACCTACTGTTGTGTTGTGTTGTGTGGGGTGGAACTGGTAAAACACACATGCTAAAATTAGAGAGGGCACAACGATATTTGCTTAAAGTAATGACCTTCAGACCATATAGGTTTTCTACGAAACTGTTATATAAAAGTTGTGAATTACTCTCCGTCCGACAACTATACATATTCTTGTTAGTAATCAAGCAGCACAGCATCAGGGGGTGAGCTTACCCCCTACGATAAAGATAAGTTTGCAGATAAGCGTGTTGTGACAAATGTATGCTTACCACTCAAATGCAGACTGGCTTCTGCCAGAAGGCAACAACATTTCATGTCAAGATATATGTACATGTACAATAAAATTAATAGAACTATATATGTATATCCCCTTTCCACTCATGAATGTAAGAAAAGGCTCAAAACTTGGCTGCTGTCACTGGACTATGAGCAGACTGAAGTAATTGTTAATAGTAAATAAATAATGTTATGCAATTATACTCGGAGGCTTCATAAATACAGCTGTAATATATTTTTTGGAAATAAACTTCTTATTATTATTATGTATGTTTTTCCATTGGACTTTTGGAAGGCATGCGTGGGGCCGAAGCCAACAGCGCAGAGGCCCTTTAAAACAAATATAATATAAAGCGAGGGATACACATGGCGGATACCATCTCATTATTATTAATGTTGTCTCACGCGCTGTTATATCTGTAAGCACTTTGTAAGTAAGTACATACTCGCGGCAGGTATTAGGTACATAGGGTCCGACGATGTGACGGTAGTATATACATATTTGGCATGTACTTGAGATAAAAGTCCCTCAAACACGGATCACGAACTAGTGTAAGTAAGAAAAAGTGTATGAGTATAAAATAATCGCGCAGTTCCTCGTAGCTTTTATCAATACCGCATCCAAATTAAAATTAATAAAAGTTGATACGAGGCTTCACACAGACGAAGTGGCGGGCAAATACTAGTATAATACTACATAGAGTAGATGGAATTACAGTTTTTACATAACACATCATCACTGCCGTTCGAGAATCGAAGGGTCCCGAGACGCGATTGAGAGTCAATGCCGTTACGATTCCACGGTAGAGTGATTTTATCCCACGATAAGCCATCTCCGAGGAATTGGCTTATCGAAGGACAGTGCCACACGTCTTCGTTTTACTGATTCCTCTACCCTAGATAATAAAACCGTAATTTTATAGTTTACCCGCACGATATCCGTATTTCATTCGTCTCGCTTGAGCCGTGATTCGCTAACGCTTGTGTGACTGCGGGCCTGCAGCTTGCCCTCGGCGGAACCCCATCTCACTAATGGGCCCGTTCCGTAGCGATTAATTAACTATACACTGCCGAATAATCTCTTTGTTCTGTCCGCGACTTGTACGGACGCTTAAACAGAACTTACTCTCAGAAATTAACCACGATAATTGACTGCTACAAAACTGCGTTATTGTTCGAGATGGTAATTTTAATCCGCGTCGCATCTTACTGAAGTTCTTTTGGTGACTGGAATAAACGTCGAGGGAGGAGAAAAAGATCACGTAGAACGTTAATGAGCGTTTAGCGCGATAAGCACGAGCATCTAACAAGGATTGAAGCAGGATCTGTTGAACAGTTCGCATTAACATTCCTGGGTAGAGGGGGCAATAATGCGGGTGTTAGACGGCGCGCAACACTCGAGCCCACGCTCCTGTGGGAATACCGACCGGGCCTTTCCGTATACCTTTTCCACCATTACCAGTTTACCTTCATAAGAAGATTGTATTAGTAACAAATTGACCTAAAATCTCGAGGCGCACGTAGTCCAATTTAGATCACAAATTTCAAACGACTTTTTCCTTGATCGAATCTAAATCTGAACCATGGTTTCATTCTGACTTAGGCCTAATAATAATTATGTAAAAAAATGTCTGAATATTCAGACTGATAGATACAAATAAATATTATATTTTGCTTGAGGTATGATAACTTTCAAAAAACACACAAGCACTGGAGCGATATAAAAGTAATCAGTATTAAATAGACCCAAACGTACATAAATTACATCATGAAAAAGTATCCCCCGCGACGCCGCTTTGTATGTGACTATTTATATGGAAAATAACGGTAATACGTGTCTCTCGGAGCAAATTAGTTTGCACTCCACGTGTCTCAAGGGAATATGAGCGACAAAGGTTCGTTTGCAGAATGTGTGAGAGGACTCCGCGCTTAGGTAAAGGTACTCGTAGTCGGATACTTACATAGTCGGATAGAAAATCCCTCCTTACAACTAACAAGCTTTCTCGTGAGTTAACATTTTAAGAGCGTAAGGTGAAGTTGGTTATACAGCAATCCATGAATGGCGCAGTTGAATTCCTGCGATGGCTACGGTAAAAGGCTACGCACTCGTCGGGTGTGAGGCAGTATTATTTGGTGGGGGTAGGTGCGTTTTGTTTACAAATTGCTTGGCGGCGCGTGCTTCGCTTCCCCTCGAATTACCGCAAGATAAAGCGGCTGCTGCTACCCGCCGATAATTTTGCTTCGAGCTTGTTTTATACGCACGTTGAACGGTGATTTCGAGTGTAAATGGATTGCCCCGGTTTACGGCTTCCTTTTGGCTGATGATACGACAACGATCAGAAATCATTATGGCAGCGGAACTTGCCATTTTAAGTTAACGACATTTTTTATTTAATTGATTTAACGTTGAGAAGAAGAATGAACGTATCAATCATGATTCATTCTTTTCATGTACGTTTGAACTTAACACTCAGTACCCTGTCGTCCTTAATAGCGAACATTCTTTTTTCTTTGAAATGTCGCTTCGAAAAGAGAGACGAGAATTATACGGGGGTGCTAAAGTCAAACTTAATTAGATGAGTTCAAGTATAATTAGTAGAGAGCAACAAGTAAACAATGAACTACCCATCCTTTCGGTTATTTAAGGGAACATTATAAACATACATTATGCTGTCTTAACACCCAATTGTACCAAAGAAGACGATTTGTTATTTCGTCAATGGTTACTATTTGCTTCAGACTCGGTAGGATACAATTTTATGCGTAGGGTCATGTGTGAAACAGTGTGTCACTTTTTTTCCATATCATAGGATGTTGATATTAAGGGTGTGTATTCGTTTTTTGAAATAAGATTTATATATTACAGTAAATGAGTTTTTATTTAAGTAAATGAGCCACTGGGAACGATAGGGTCGAAACAGTGGATCTGCCTCATTTATATGGTAGTTCGGGGAGGTACAAATATAGTGGTTAATTTCAGATTATTTACAGAAATTATACAATTTTAGTTATAAATCAATCACTCTCGTGGTTTATTTTTCATTATAATTACACGAACAACTAAAAACGACTTTTGCGAGTTGGTCGACTGTAGCCTAACACCGTAATGTTAACGATGAGCGCATTTCAATCCTTTAAGAAATGTAATGCCTGTTTTCAACTGGATTTTACGTCTCTGCCTCCACAATAAAGCATATATTGCAAAAACAAGTACAATGAGCTTGAATTGTGAACACTATAGTTACGGGAAGACAAACAAAACTTAGGTACCTTAAATCTGAAATGCACACCCCTGAAACAAAAAACTCTTGCGCCGTTAACGCCACCTGCTTGGCGCATTCATCCTTGTATCGAGAGCTTTCGTATAGTGACGAAACGAATAAAATTTACCTTTCCATTGCCGACAAGAAATGGTTGATTCATGTATACATTTCAATATTTAGTACATAAAGGTCAATCACGATTGCCCATTTACATTACGGCTTTTTAGAACTTACATTAAAAGGACCGATTTCATAAGTCTTCGATTTACAATGTAATCATTCTACGGGGCTATTTATCATCATCCTCGTATCATTCTTTCCGGATGTGCCCTAAATGAGCCCGGGGTCCGCTTTAACACCTAATACCAAGATTTGGCATAGGCACTTGTTTTACCCAGAGGGAAAACTAGATCTTATTGGGATTAGACCGGTTTCCTCACGATGTTTTCCTTCAACAAAAAGCTAACGTTAAATATTCCGTACATAAGTTCCGAAAACAATTTTTCGGAACTTGTGTAGGTACCAATATACGAGCTTTAAAAAATATGTAAAATACCCTACTTATCTCTACTTTTGAAGCACGCCAATATTATCAACCCGCGATTAGAATGGGATATCAGGTGACAGTTTTGCCATATAGTTTTGTCATCTAAATATATAAACGTGAAAGTCCTGACTGACTCACTCACTTAAATCAACGCCCAGCCCAAACCGTTGATCCTAGAGAGCTGTTTTTTTCACAACAGGTGGGGTATATAACGAAAGTACCCACTAAGAAGGGATTTTTGAAAATTCCACTCTCAAGGGGGTAAAAAGGGGGTTGAAAGTTTGTATGGGGATGGAGTAAAATTTTAAGTGAGAGACTTGAAACTTTGTAGAAAGATTATTTATTAAGATATAAAAAAGTGCTTTTAGCGTTTTACAAAATTCCACCCCTAAGTGGGTTAAATAGGGGTGCAAATTTTGTATGGGGAAAATATTATTTTAGGAACTAGTGACTTGAAACTTTGTAGAAAGGTTACTCATTAAGATACAAAAAAAGCACTTTCAGCGTTTGCGAAAATTCTACCCCTAGAGGGGTTAAATAGGGGTGCAAAGTTTGTATGAAGGGAACTTTTTCTTTTGAGCTAGAGACTTGACACTGTATAGACAGATTACTTATTTGAATACAAAAAAAACCGTTAAAGTGCGTGACTGACTCGCGCACCGAGGGTTCCGTACAAACCTATTTTAAGTGAGAGACTTGAAACTCTGTGTATAGACTGCTTAAATAACAATACGAGAGAAGTAGTTTCAGGGTATTGAAAAAACCCACCCCTAAGCGGGTTAACCAGGGGTGCAATGGAAAACATTATTTTTTGAACTAGAGACTTGTAGAAACTTTTTAGAAAGATTACTTATTAGAATACATAAAAGTACTTTCTGCGTTTCAGAAAATTCCACCCCTAAGGGGGTTCAATAGGGGTGCAAAATTTGTATGAAGGGAACTTTATTTCTTGAGCTAGAAACTTGATACTTTGTAAACAACCTACTTATTAGGATACAAAAAAAGAACTGTCAGCGTTTTACAAAATTCTACCCCTAGGGGGGTTAAGTAGGAAACTTTTCCTTTTGAGCTTAACATTTGAAACGTTGTAGACATATTAGTTATTTGAATACAAAAAAAGCACTTTAAGCATTTTGGAAAAATCCACGTTCAAAAGGGGTGAAAAGTTTGTATGGTGAGCAAGAAAATTTTAAAGTAAGAGATGTGTAAGTTGTATCTTACCCTGAGAGGGTTAAAAGGGGCTTCGAAGTTTGTATAGAGAGCAAGACATTTTTAAAGTAAGAGATTTGTAACTTCGATTTTAGACTGTTTCTTTGAATACTTAGAAAAGTTGAAAAACCCCCGACATTTTCATTTCAAATTCCAATATCTCAAAAACGGCTGAACGGATTTTCATGAAAAATGGCTAAGAAGTTAGGGAGCTACGATACCACAGATAGATACACAAATACTCAGACAGACACGTTAAACTTGTAACAGTTATACTCTTTTTGCGTCAGGGGTAAAAATACTGGGTGTTAAACGAGATTCACCCCTAAAGGGCTAATAGCAGGAGTTGGAAATTTATACGGGGAACAAGACAATTTTAAAATAAGGGAACTGTAACTTCGGTCAAGTACTAGAAAACAAATTACTGCGTTCTTTTAACTATATTCTTCCTCGAAGGTTAGAGGTTAAAAGGGGTTGGGCAACAAGTACTTTTTGAAGAAAGGGAATTCTTCGGTCAGACATATATACTATTTGGTGAGCCAATTAATTCAGAATACATAATCCTACCGCTCGCAGAAAAGTAGGTTAGGTTAAGTTAGAACTGCGATCCTTACAGAACCGAACAGCTACCAGAAAAGTAGGTTAGGTTAGAACTACGATGCTCACAAACCGAGAAGAAGATAATGTTAGATAAAATTGCGGATCATTTTGTTAATGTAGTAAGAAGTTAATTTTGGGGAAAAATATAATTTATTCTCTCACACCTTTAAATGGGGACTGGCGATGGAGATGGAAACTTCAACGTCTTTTGGCATATGATAATTTTACTTTCAAAACTATACAGGCAGCTCGGACTAACGTAATTAAAACTACTAAACGGATTTAGGCAAAAAAACGGTAGGTCATGTAGCTTAGTAGACATAAAAAAATCCTTTAATACATTATGAAAAAAAAAACAATTTAAGTAGTTAGAAACGTGTGATAACTGATACTTGTATATTGGTCTTTTTATAAACGGACATTTCAATGAAGGTTTTGCAATTTAAGCCTTTTACGCTTAGGGGGGTTTAGACCCAGAATGGAATTAAATGAACATAGGCATATAAATAATTTGAGACTCTTGGAAGGATTAAGGATAGTTTTTTTATGTCGAAAATCATTCCTTAAGATGGTAGAAGTTTGTTTGGGACAGCTTTAATTAAGGTTACGCCTAAAATCATTTAATAGCAATTTTTTCTCAAGTTCTACGCGGACGAAGCTAGTATATATATATATATGAACTGACATCTATTCCGTTACCAAACTCATCGCGGTTGTCGCGAAGCAACTTCTGGTCTCTCACTGTCATGACTATCTATAGCACGCTTAGGTATCTGTATTAGGGTATAGGGTGTGTGTGTGTGTGTGTGTGTGTGTGTGCGTGTGTGCGTGCGTGCGTGCGTGCGTGCGTGCGTGCGTGCGTGCGTGCGTGCGTGCGTGCTTGCGTGCGTGCGTGCGTGCGTACGTGCGTGCGTGCGTGTGTGTGTGTGTATGTGTGTGTGTGTGTCTGTGTATGTAGTTTAGACTATAGCTTTTAATAGTTGCTCCGTTTCTTTATAGTTAAGGATTTTAATAACCAACTTACAATTTTTAGTTTTGCTTCACGAGGATTGGCAAATATTACATTCTTTTACCACTTTGTTGTATATATATGGCTGTAATACATGTGGGAAGCGTCGTGCAAAGGCGGTCCTTACAGATGGCACGGGGATTTTGAATACACGTTTCATTAGTAAGTCCAAGTACAGGTCAGAGCCAATTGTTTTATTATGTGTTAACATCGAGGCTTGTAAAATCCAGAGTTGACGTACCGTAAGTACATCTGCTTCTCTCTAAAGCGTAGTTGTCAGAAAAAGTCGGGGTTATCTAAGCATAAATTTGAGGACGAAGCGTTGTGCTCTTTCTAGCGATATGAGAGTAGACGTGGAACACCCACCCCAGATGCTAACACAGTATGAAAGGATTGGCTCGCATAGAGATACATACCATATACATGATACATACCATCCAGCCTCTCAAAAAGAGACCTGTGGACGCACATAAATACACGAACGATAAACAACCGTCGTTCGATCACTGTTAGCACATAACACACTTATTAATGATACCAAATCGTTACAATATATCATAAGATGCATCGAAAGTGATTATGGAGAGAGCTCACCCTGGTGTTCATCCAAATGTAACACTACAAATCTGCACTTAACTGTTCGTTCGCATTATATCCGTTAGGAACTCTGACTACCCGCCTACCCGTCAACATTGTTATAAATATGATTTCTTGTAGGTGCTACATGAAACAAAAAGGCTGTTTGAGACATGATTATTAACATCAATCATTCACGACAGCGGTCGAATAACACAACTGAACAGTTTTCATCAAACTTTATTTTGCTTAACTAAAGCAGCACGTCTATCATCGGACGGCCGCGACATACTCTCGATTTTTCTCGCACTATACCTCTTGTTCTAAGTGTTCTAATAAGAGAGAGACGGATAGTGCGAGAAAAATCGAGAAAGCTGTGCAGTAGTAGCAGTAGCGTAACTATATAAGTACATCAGAAAATTATACTTATGGACTATAACGTTTATGTATAATACGAGTATATACAAAGCCGCTGAGTGAAGCCAGTACATTGCACAGAACTATACACTAGGTATTACTTCATTTCGAAAGACATTCAAAACTTCAAAAGATAATTATTTAATTAGTTTTCTTAAATCATTATAAATCTTGGTTTGTTATTTTCATAGAAAATTATTCAATTTCACTTTAGATAGTAGATATTGTAAAACCGCCTTTGTAACAAGGACTGCCAGACAATTATGATGTATCTTCTTCTTCGTCATTTCACTCTTGACAGAGTGGTCGTGGTCATCATTTCAGGTGTTGGTAGCAAGCTTGACAACACACCGCCATTCCTGCATCTACTGCAGATTTAATCTGGTCTGTCCATCTCATTTGACCTGCCAGGCGGTCTCGCGTCCTCGACTTTTCCCTGGATCATAAGTCGCTCGATAGCTACGTCTCCTCGAAGACATTCGTGCCCGAAAAACGTTAGGATGCGAGACTGCACTATGGACGATAGACGCTGCTTGATGCCGAGTTTCTTCAGTATGGACTCATTGGGAGAAAATTTAGACTAAGATAGTCCAAGCATTTTCCTCCAACAGCACATTCCTAGCGTCTAATATCTTCCTTCGCTCTACTTAATGTTGCGGTTCATTACTAAACTGACAACCAAGGACCTCTTAGACCTGTGTCGACTTTGAAAGTACCTAGGTTTATATTTTTAGAACAACTTGCTCTTGATTAATATTTGTTTTTAAGCAGTAACGCTGCTAAAGAAAATTATAAATTATTATTTTTTTAAATGAAAGGAAAAATTGAAAAATTTAATGCTCCGAGCCGGATTCGAACCGGCGACCACAGGCATTCATGGCCCGTCGCTACTACCAACTGAGCTATCGGAACAATCTGGTTCGGGCACCAAATCCTTCAATCAGTTCCTTCATATAACGCCTTAGGGAGGCGTATGTAGCGACATCTACCAGAAGACTTAGGCTTCTTTACGGCACCAACGTCTCAAATTATGTTGAGAAATCGTCAGTAACGATGCGCCACCCCATACTAAATTAATATTTGTTTTTAAGCAGTAACGCTGCTAAAGAAAATTTTTTTTTTTTTTTTAAATGAAAGGAAAAATTGAAAAATTTAATGCTCCGAGCCGGATTCTAACCGGCGACCACAGGCATTCATGGCCCGTCGCTACTACCAACTGAGCTATCGGAACAATCTGGTTCGGGCACTGCCTGTGGTCGCCGGTTCGAATCCGGCTCGGAGCATTAAATTTTTCAATTTTTCCTTTCATTTAAAAAAAAAAATTATAATTTTCTTTAGCAGCGTTACTGCTTAAAAACAAATATTAATTTAGTATGGGGTGGCGCATCGTTACTGACGATTTCTCAACATAATTTGAGACGTTGGTGCCGTAAAGAAGCCTAAGTCTTCTGGTAGATGTCGCTACATACGCCTCCCTAAGGCGTTATATGAAGGAACTGATTGAAGGATTTGGTGCCCGAACCAGATTGTTCCGATAGCTCAGTTGGTAGTAGCGACGGGCCATGAATGCCTGTGGTCGCCGGTTCGAATCCGGCTCGGAGCATTAAATTTTTCAATTTTTCCTTTCATTTAAAAAAAAAAAAAAAAAAAATTTATAACTTGCTCTTGATTATGTATATTGAAGAACCTACAGAACCTACAGTGTAAAACTGTTGCCGAGACTGTATTATCAAATTCGGGGCGCTTTGGTTCACCAAAATTTTTAGGTCCTATTATTGGAAGTCCGAAAATGTTCTTCATAAAATTTTACGCCATAATAATCGTTAGTACTAATAATTCTTATTCCTATCGATCGTAAGTCATAACCACTCGAAGTCATAATGACAGTAGGTAATCATATTTTTTTTTCATCATAACAATCTTTTGTCCGTTTTATTTAAATTCATAATGACACTAGTCATACATTTTTTAATACTAAAATTGTTTTTCATAATATTTTTCATTATAAATGTCACTTGGCGTTATCGAAGTAAATAAACGTGTTTGTTTATGTCGCAAAGGCGCGCGGCGAGGCCACAAGGCTCTAGCAAGGCGCTAGCCTGTCTGTGCGGACGTAGCCTAAGGCAGGTTCGTGTAGGTACGACGACGAGCGAAGCGAGGACGACTGTTAGTTGTACCGCGACTCTACGCGCGCGAGCCGAGCGAGTGTGCCGCGGTAGCGGCCGGCGAAGCGCCAGAACCGTTTTTTTTTAAGTGAAATTTCTTTAGCGGCGCTGTGCACTTATGGGTTGGGGAAAAATTATTAAACTCGCGACAGGCGTAGGAGCGTAGGAGGTCACGTGACGTGTAGGAGCGTAGTATTTATGTTGCCAATTGCCGGGTTGAGGGGAGTTTTTTTTTGCACAACGTTAGTATTCAAGTTTTCACATCTGCCGGCACTCCCGGAGTGCAACCCGATCTTTTTTTAAATTAGGAGTTGTATTATGTTCATATAGTTATGATTTTATATTAGGATTAAAAAAAATATGACGTATGTCCTTTATGAAGAAAACTTTTATGATTAACAAAATTATGACTTCAAGCAAGTTCTTAGTAGTGAAATTATGAAGTTTTTTTTAGGACAACTGATCATTATGACTTTCGATGAACATTACAGAAATTTAGGAACAAAAAAGTCCGGACGAGTAAAGTTAGGACTAGCGAAGATTATGACTACAATACGTTAGTATAAGCATGTATTAGAAAAAATAGGACCCTTAAAATTAGAATGAATGAATGCCTTGTAGAAATTAAGTTTAAGTTTCAGTGAATTGTTTGCAAATAAGCTGCGCATTAGGCTCCGTCCGCGTATTACACAGTTAGTAGGCCTTTCTCCGAGTACCTATATACTGAAATCTGATGAGTAGTTACGTAGATTACCCCTTACATACAAAGCTACAAACTTTATGGAAAGCACGTTGTACGATAAATGTAGTAACATATTTTTCTTTGATTCGCAGAAAGCCGCACATGTACGGCGTCAGAGTTTCGTTGCAAGACCGGCCGGTGCATACCCAGCTCGTGGCGGTGCGACAACGAGAAAGACTGCTCAGACAACTCCGATGAGGATTCAGCTAGCTGCAGTAAGTATGGGAACGGGGTAAAACTTCTCTAAATATCGGATGATGGAACAATTTGCCCTCAATGTCAAGTCGTTAACTACAGCCTGCGAGAAGAAGTTATACCTATTCAGCAAATTCTTAAAAAAGTCAATAGGGCACTATTGGTCTTAGTCGATGCGTGGAGCCTTTTTAACGCGAATTATTTGAACTTCTTAACAAAACAAGTACATATATGTAGCTACATACGAGTATATAAGACAGGTTCTACGTATTTTCTAATCTTGATTTATTGCGAGGAAATTAAGGCTACGTTGAAGACTCACTTTTGGATAAAAAGCGTGAAACGAAAGAAAATTGCCAAGGAGCTCAACCACAGTTTGATAATAATTCCTATTTCCACCTATATAAAGACGAAGTAACAGAAGTTCCTCATATTGAGTGTTATTGGAAAAACATATGTAGAGGCTTTTAATACCCTGTGTAAACTCAGGGTCTTATCCTCACGGGGGCAGTGTCATCGAACGTGAATCGTGAATGACACCGTTCAACCTTTTTGGTAAACTCCAATGTTAGTCAAACGTACGAATATTTTCATGGATATTTCCAGCAACGCCTGATTGCTAGAACGTAGCTGACTACGAAATGAAGTCGATGCCGTGGAAAATAACCTAAAAATGTTTGTTTTATTATAATTTACGACACATAAGCAGACTTTTTCCTTTTGAATAGGTTTGCTTTGAAAGAGTTCGTTCACTCTTGTAAGTATTCACCAAATTATTAATATCTTGCGAAATGCTGGACAGAAATAAAGTATCGCATTTTCAGTTAGTTTATTTTTGACATGGTGATTTCGGTAGTAGTCGTTCTAGTATTGTTATCCAAATATGAATGCGCTTTTAACGTATGAAGACACACTTTGTTTAATATCCAAATACATCATTTCAATATCATATCGTCTTTTTTAGACATGTGCGCCCTTTATGGTAATACTGTGTAATGAATTCCTTTAACCCGTAATGTGGTATTTAGGCAATTTTAAATATTTGCACCCATTGTATACATTTTATCATAGTTTATGAAGATTACTGAAAATACTGCCAAATCCTAATATGAAATCATAAAAAGTGATATAAATCATAAGAAGTTTCACAACAAATCTGACTTTCACTTTCAAAAATCAAGCATTGTATATCTCACAATGTAATTATTCTTGAATTAATACTTGCTTTAAAAGAATTCAATAATTTATGATAAAAGTTTGCGATTATAACCCGTTTGTCCTTACCGTGACTTGGATTAAAATCTTAATTACGCCTTCAAGTTTCATGATTACTTTTAAATGCAATTTTCCCAATTATTTTCGTTTCCAAAAAACATTGAGATAGGTTACAGTTTTATGATAATTAGTATAATTACACTTGTTTTCGCCTTTGACAAGGAGTTGATACAAAGATAGAGTAAAAATTACGCTTCTGTGGCGCTACTACGAAAAACGAAACTCTATGTTAGTTACTACATGCATCCCTGTCACTCGAGTTTAACGAGTGCGATAGAGATGGAAATACCCGAATTTCGAAATTCGTGGTTATAGCTCTGGGCCTACAATACAAGTACCTTATGAAAATATGTGGATTACGGGTCGGGGCTGCTTAGGTTTTAATTGATTAGTTATGCTGCATATGCATAGAATGCATACAACCTATGTCCGAGTATTGTTTTTAGCGTTGCACTTTTACTATATTTTTTTGTAGACCATTAACATTTTCACTTTCCAGAATTCGCTAGGAGTTAATTAGGACTTGTAGAACTTGGTACTAAGTGCCACTTACAATAACAACCTACAGCTTTCCGTACCAATATAAATACCTACCTCCTCCTACCTAATTGTACATGTGACTATATTGTAAATAATTACCAGGTAATTCAACCAACATGTTTAATTGTTCTCGTTTAATGCTTAGAATAAATGCGAATGTGGTATTCGAAATGGCTAAGGTACGGATTTAAGGTTTGCGAAAATTTATTTATTGCTCCGGCAAGGAATAATGGGGCGAAACGCGAGTACCCGTAGGGGATAATTCGACGTGTTCGAGACGGCTGAACCGGGAAATTATGTCTGCACCGAAATGAGCCAGTTGATTCTTCGATCTTTGTCTTATATTTAACTCCTATACCTTTGTCGTTATGATATGTTGGTAAGAATTTAAGCTTGACAATGAATACGCGGAATAAATAGAAGACAAATCACTATAATAGTTATTTATGCTACAACGTTTTACTACTCGTATGCCTTATGTGAGGAAATGACATACGTAAATATTGAAATGTTTACGCGTGCAGGTGTGCACCTACAGGTGTGCCTGTAACATTTCAAGAGTTCTCACGATTCTTTCAGGACTCCATCATCAGATCCTGACCAAATTCAAAAGCTATACTTGTGGTATACTCTTGCTTGCCAGAATTTCATTTGCCCGAATTTTATCTGCCATAATATTCAACTGCCATAAAGTTGTATTCTATAATTTTGTATGCCATACTCATTGTTTACCATATTAATGTTATGCCAGAATCTTTGTTTTCCATAATATCAATATGAGTAATCTCATTTTCCATAATCATTGTAATCCATAACTATCACATGCCATAATGTCATTTGCCATCCATCTTAACATCCATAATATTCATATGTAATAATGTGGGTACGTATTGCTGTGCCTAAAATAAAATAAAAGATACCTCGAACCTATCTGCGATCCAGGTCGGTTTTGCCACTAAGTAAAAATAAACTTTTCTCTGTGATTACCCAATGCCAAGATAGTGGTGTATCATAGGCAGTAGGGAACAGGGGCTTAGTGGCAAAACCGACTCGGATCGCGGATAGGTTAGAAGACGGAAGCGGGAGCTTTGCTCCCGCTTCCGTCTTCGAGGTTATTTTTTTTATAAAAGTGCGGAAAAACTAACAAATTAACAAAGATGAATCCGAATGCATGTTTAGTATGGCGTTTAAATATTCTATTAAATAATATTATTGCAAACAATAATCTAGAAAACAATACGTATGGCATTCGTATCATTATGACATCCAATATTCGGGTAAACAAGAGTATGTCAATTAACTATTATGGCAAACGAAACATTCGGGCAAATGAAATTCGGGCAAGCGAACTTCGGGCAAATGATTATTATAGTATGTGAATGTCGGGCAAACAATAGACAACCTATACTTGTATATAGCAAAAAATGTTGTAGTAGAAAAATTAAGAAATTTTATGTTCTTAAGAATACATTAAATTTTTGGATTATCCACTGAACTTGGCACCCATATTTAGATCTCGATTATTATGTCGGCGAAGTTGACTACCACGCATATTCTGAATATTGAATTGTTTTTGGTGGCATTAAAATATTTGTAAAACTTTTCTCAAGTAATAACAACTCACAACTCTTTGATTCGGACTGACTTAGAAAACTTTAAATAATAATATTTCCAAGCACATGCATTCCATAGTAACATTCTTAATTAGGTCAGTTGAATTTTCTATAATCAATAAACTGATTTCGTTTCGTTATTTAGTAAAGAGAAGATATTTCAGTTTCTTACAAGAAGTCTAGATTCCTTCGTCAGGTCATCACGCTAAATTATTAAATTCACGTTAATGAAAGCAAATTAACTTAAAATTCGTTGGAACTTTCTTTGCTTCTTAGATGAAACTATGGTAAAAGTTACAACTCTAAAAACAGAAATAGTCTAATAACAACTGCACTCAGCGCACATTTTTTGCAAAATTTTCTCTTCGAAGGTTCCACGTTGAGGTAGGTAGGTAATTTTACTGTAGTTTATGTCACATGACGAATAGTAACTAAAAAAAACATCGTCATGAGTACATGTTGGGGTTAGCTTTACTTGTTAGATCTCACTCTTGCTCTTACTTGTTGGTACTCGTACTACCTGCACATTCGTGGGGTGTATGTTAAATATAACTAGACTGGAAAAAAGTTTTGATGTCTACTTAACGGCGGGCTTTTAATTCCGTGTCTTTCTCAAACAGTAACAATGGGTATAAAAAGCCTGTAAAAGTTTCGTGAGGTTTTATTTTATTGTGAGTAGGATACGACCCCTACCGCAATTCTGCTATGTACATTTAGAGCCAGTATAAGTCGGACCCACAAAACGTAAAACCTTTTTTATTTGACAGAGACACGCAATGTTTTGAACTTGTGGTTAAGTGCTCCTAGGCATCAGGCAACACAGTTCGTAATGTTGTATTTGTTTACCAAACATGAAAGTTCATTGTTAACGTTCATTGCTACGTTGTATTATGCTAGGTATAGGTACGTAGTATTTTCTTCCGGAATTCACTTATAAGCATCCGCTAGGTACTTAACATCAACCGAACGAAACGTTTTGTAATTTGGGAAAATTATGACGAAAGTTGCAAGAAAACTTTAGGCTTTGAACTCGGCAAAGTGAAACTTGTTGACAAAGTTTACCTATTTTATTAGCAAATACGACGCAAAGGGCTGAATAAGTACAGACAGAATAATTACTCCTTAATAAGGGCTGTTAAGCCATTTTAATTAATTACTCAACTACGTAGTGTCTCACAAGAGATTAATGTACCTATTAGCTTAAATATTTTCTTGTGCATCTTTAGAATTTAAGAGGGCTTAAATATTAAGGTTCTTACTGCATTAATTAATCCTTTTTTGATCTAGTTTACTATATTAAAACGTTTACAGGTCGCAAGTTCGCAAAGAAGTATAATGCAATTAATGACCCCTTACATGATTCGCTGAGTAAAATTGCACAGGGAAAATTACCTAGTAATTGTATCGTTGATTAAACCTTTTGTTACAAATTAATTAAAACTAAAGTATGGATATTAATATAAAAGGGAACCAATACTGATGAATATTAATCATTGGCAGAACTGGGCGGAACGATTGGTCATTAATTTTTTTACGTACAGCCTCTCAACGATCTTGTCCGGAACACAAATTTGTGTGCGCCACCGGGCAATGCATACCCGGGGCATGGAAATGCGACGACGCAGCCGATTGTCCCGACGGCTCCGACGAACACAGCTGTGGTAAGGGCATGCCTCACGTGGAGCATGAAGACAATACAGGGTATGCTTCATCGGAGGAAAACCATTCGCGGGGGAGCATGAAAACGCGTATTTATACGATATCGTCCGTTCAGGGGTATTTTCGAAACTGAACTGATTTATAACAGAAAATGTATCTACTATGGCGTATAATTATACTCGGGTCGTTTTATTTACATGAAATAAAGATGCTACCAAAACCAGACTAAAACTAGTTAAATAGTCCAATGAAGTAAAATTACGTCGAGTAATATATTAAAATGAAAGAAACACATTTTCTCTAAAAGCGAATGACCTTTGCTAAGGCTGTCTGGGCGGTTTCTACATTGCACTTAAATTGTATTTCAGGTGTACCTATCAACAGGAAAAAATATGCATCAAATGAAAAGCTATTATTATAAATGAAAAGTTGCCAAAACTGTTCTACATTCGACAGTTCAATGA
Source organism: Epinotia demarniana (assembly GCA_945867215.1). NCBI lineage: Eukaryota > Metazoa > Arthropoda > Insecta > Lepidoptera > Tortricidae > Epinotia > Epinotia demarniana. Next base: position 20,965,433 of record OX244263.1, read on the forward strand.
TTTCGTTACAGACTAATTGGGATTGATATAAACAATGATAAAAACATTTGCATCGGAGGTATTCAGCATGTGCATGAATTGGGTCGGCAGATGTGGCGGTGTGCGGCACGGAGCAGTTCACTTGCCGGGGTAAGCCTGGCGAGTGCGTACCGCTCACCTGGATGTGCGACGACAACCCAGACTGTTCTGACGGATCCGACGAAAAAGCATGCAGTAAGGGTTACCATCATTGTTCCTTTATAAACAGTAGCGAAGCGTCCGACAGATCAGATTCCCCATAGCCTTAAAAATAAGTGCAAGCTATAGAAACACGTTGACGTGCACCAAGTCTATAGACGTCGCGAGATGAGCCTTAATTACAATTAGCTAAGGAACAGGGGGCCTAGACAAGGTTACAATCGACAAGCGCTAACGCCAATCGAAAACTAATAAAATGTATGGGAATGACAGATGTTAACGAAAAGTATTTCGTCAGCATCTGTCATTCCCATACATTTTATTGTTTTCTATTGGCGTTATCTCTCGTCGATTGTAACCTTGTCTACGGCCCCAGATATAAACAGAATTTGCTTCCAAAATATTTACGTGACGCCTCGCTACTGCTCTATCATATACCTACATAGTTCGTCACTTATCAGAATTATCGCAAAATTTAAGGAATGCAAAGCATCAAAACATCCCAAGTCATTGGTCCTTGCTCTAGTTTATTATCATTTATGATTGGCTTTATGAACTTAGATACGAAATTGCACGACGCAGTACCAAATTACGTTATGTTTACATTTCATCATACAGTGCGAGCAAAGTGGACATCACTAGCCCTTAATTTGGCAGAGATAGGTACACTTAGAAAACCGGTTTTTTTTTGTAAAAACTACTTAAATACATCATAAAGAGCCCAAAAAAATCACGTGCTTTCAGTTTTTCAGGAAAATTATGTTCGTTGTACCGAACACTGCCAATGATATAAGGAAAAAGAAGGTGAAATAATTACATAGAAAAATATTTGTAAACATGCAATTTTATTAAAAAATAATGAAAAAGCTTGTGCAATTATAATTTTTGGGTATGAAATGACAAGAAACAGTTTCTTGGATTCTTTCCAGTGATAAAACACATTCGAAAATCACATTTAATGCAGAACACTGTAGTATTTTTCATACAAACACAGCATCGTCCTTCAGTTTTTACTGAAGGGAAGTGCCCCACTTCGTCAAATCGCACAGAATCAACTGGCCTTGGTTTAACGGGTTTTTTGACTTCATGGCATTCAATTTTGTCTCTTTTGCCCGACCGGTTAGTTCGAAGGAGCCCATGATATATCTCAAGACGAAATTTTTTCAAAGGGACTGCTACTGAAGCTGCTGAGTTTTTGTATCGACCTAAAAGCCAGGCGTTGTTTATACAAATGTCAAGCATTTGTACAAATATAGGCATATACCACCTGCGGCTCTTAAAAGGGATTTTGTATTATTTTATTTATTTGTATTTCTCTGCTTAGTTGGCGGTGTTCGACACACCGAACATCACATTCAAAGTGTCACTGTCACAGAATTATGACAGAAACTGAAATAAAAACTATTTGGTTGGGTTTACTACCTCCTTAGCATTAGATTAAACGCCAGTTCTGTTTAGGACTAAACAAAAAAACTAACAAAAAGTAATAAATACCTTGACAATATTTCGCGATTGTCGTCTCGTCGCCATTTTGGTAACACTACTGTCGAATTAGTGTTGCCACAATTATAATTTAATTTTCTACCGTAAATTATGAATGAATGCTACTATTTTGGTAAAAAATGGAACATAAATACACAAAAATGTGTGCTTTAGATTTTTTGGAAATGTATGTTCGCCACACCGAACATAGTCAAATTAAGAGCTAGTACCGTGTTTGCAAGAGATTTTGCAATATCATTGTTCCTTCAATAATTCTAGTTTTAATGGACGACTTTTCTAATCTGCGAATTTCAATCAACGTCTTAGAGAAAAGAAAATGATGTTTACTCTATGGCTCGACGCGGCTGGGTCGATGTTTAACTATTCCTCTTTGGCGCTGGCTGGATCAATCAATCATTGGAACCCTCGCCTGGCCAAACACTCTGTATTCTATCAACGCCCGGCTCATCCGTCTATAAATTCTTATCTACCCTCCCCGGACCCACCCAGAAGCGTGAGCGATGACGTTGCGTGTGCTTCAACCGCAGGGTATTCTTTCAACCTCCACAAGAACTCGCTGGTTATGACATTTACTATTTTTCCTTATTATACATACACCAAGAAAGCGGGCTACTGTCGATATTTAGCTGATGATTGCACACATTAAATTGCAATCTCGTTTTCTCAGTCACTCGCGCTCAGACGATCTAGAAAAGCTGATTACCTCCCTTAAGAGCAAAGGCACCTAACTATTCCCTACATTAGACCTCTCTCCAGAGGAATTTAATTAAATGTAGAGACCGTATCAAAGACGAGTGGGGACCATTTTTCTACAGAAAAGAAATGTACGCTGTAAGAATCACGACCCAACTATAAAATTACCCGACTTAGTTTGAGTTTTAGGTACGTTTTAATTTGATGTGGGTAACGTTAGATGTAATTTTTCAATGTCTATTTATTTTCCTGCATATTTTTTTTAGCCGTTTGATTTTTTAAAGTTGAATTCTGCAATTTGTTGACATCTGTTTTATTTGTGTTGGTAGTGATGTGCATATTTGTTCAGACTGTATTTTGATGGTACGCATATTTACCTATAATTGAATTTCATCCAAATCCTTAATTTTATCAATGTTTACCTAGCTGAGAGACGAAACAGTGGTATGTACAATAATTTCAATTACTATATTTTGAATACTTTTGTTGTTGTCAAGAGACCGATAGTAATCAATGGTTTAACTGTCCAGATGAGACTTGTCGTTCGGACGAGTTCACGTGCGGAAACGGCAAGTGCATTCAGCAGCGATGGGTGTGCGACGGAGACGACGACTGTGGCGACGGCAGTGACGAGGTGAAGTGCCCGGCGCCGACCTGCCAGCCTCACACGCACTTCTCCTGCAAGGACGGACATTGCATCTCGGCGAGGTGGCACTGCGATGGAGACATCGATTGCCCTGACGGCAGTGATGAGACCGTGAGTTTGTTGTTTTAAATTAATTTGAGAAAGTTGATAATAAGGCGATGTATAAGGAAGATATGGTTGAGTCCCACTCAAAATCGTTAAATAGGTATATGGATTATTGATGGATTATGTTAGTTAGTACTATCGACAACACAGCTAAATGACCATCCTTGCACTTTATATGCATTTTGTAATAAGGTTCTATAATATAAATACAGGATAGTTAATTAACTGTGTTGGCGTTTGGACCTAAGTGGTTATCGGCGCTTTACCCTAAATAGTTTTCCTAAATTAAACGTTTCTATATATCATATCAAGGAAGAAATACCTACCGATTAATTTACGAAAGTATTTATTTTGTTCTAAACTATTAAGTTCAGAGATTTAAATATAATATATATAATAAAAAGTCTGTAATACCCGGTTAATTTAAGAATGCACCGTGTATTCCTACATGCACCTTACTGCAAAGTAACCAGCGTGTCTTAATCGGGGTATAACCATAAAATACGAATGCCGATTATGAGCGTAATTAAGCGGCGTAATAAGAGGCACGTTACGAGCAAATGTGTTAAAAGTTATAAAATGTCACAAAATAATGAGTTTTACTTTTGTGTTACTAGTTATTGCGCAATTCAAGAGATTTTATTTTTCGAAAATATTACACATGATTTTAAGAAAGTATAGTATTAAAGTGTTCGTGTTCTAAGTATAGTTTAGATGAAGAACCAAAAGGAGAAATTACCGGATTAGCACTTGATCTTACCTTTTTAGGGTTCCGTACCCAAAGGGTAAAAACGGCACCCTATTACTAAAGGCTCCGCTGTCCGTCCGTCCGTCACCAGGCTGCATCTCATGAACCGTGATAGTTAGACCGTTGAAATTTCCACAGATGATGTTTTTCTGTTGCCGCTATATCAACAAATAATAAAATAAAATAAAATAATAATGGGGCTCCCATACAACAAACGTGTTTTTGTTTGCCGTACGGAACTCTTTGTCGGCGAGTCCGACTCGCACTTGGCCGGTTTTCATTTCATAATATGCCTTTTTATAAATAAATAAAATTCCATTTTTCCCTATTATTTTGGTAGATATTACGCGAGCACCCTAATTACTATTGTGTTTCGTTAATTGCAGGGTTGCGCGACACCGCCCAAAGTGACATCGCCGTGCATATCGACGGAGTTCGAGTGCCGGGACCGCATAACCTGCGTGCACAAGGCGTGGGTCTGCGACGGGGACCACGACTGCCCCGACGGCGACGACGAGGCGCCCGCGGTCTGCCGGGGGAACGTCACGTGCAGACTCGACCAGTTCCAGTGCAAGGACCTCAGCTGTATCCCTGGTGCGCTGTACTGCAACGGCCAGAAGGATTGCCCCGATGACAGCGATGAGTTGAATTGCGGTTAGTATTGTTTTTGCTTTGGCACTCTTTGGGGGAGGCCTTTGTCCAGCAGTGGACGTCTTTCGGCTGATATGATGATGATGATTAGATTAGATTAGATTTATTTCTTGCAAAAAAATTACATTACAGATTTGCATACAAATGTCAAAAAAATTATAATTTTTATCACGATCGTCAAAAACAGACAAAAATTAAGATATAATATTAGGATAATGTCAACAAATATGAGAACACAACAGTGACAAGAAAATAGAAAAAATAAATCCAAGGCAAAAGAGCACAGTAAATATATATTATCAACCTCTAGGTACCTATCGTGATTTTTTATTTTTTTTTACAATATTTAGTGCATCGGAACACAATACATTTAATGTCAAATCATATTTATACAAATTTAAATAGGTAATAATAATAATTTTACATGTCAAGTCAAGATTCATATACTCTTTAACAGAGTATAATGGATTTTTCAATAAAAGGTATTTAAGGTGGCGTCTAAATGCTTCGTCAGATGGTTCCTGTCTAAGATCAGCGGGTAGTCGCTCGTAGTAGGTAAGCCCTATGACACGCGGGTTCTTGCCTGCAAGTGCCATGCGGCGGGGAACTGTTCTCAAACGCCCAGTGCGGCGCAGTGTTTTGCTAATCACATTTACGGTGTCAAAAGAAGAAAGATTGTTCCTTACGAACATTATAGCGTAGTGCGCCATAATTGGGAAGTAGCCTCTAAACGAAGTCCTCGATTTTGCCCCATGTGATGATTGTTTTTAAAATGCGGCTATCCGCAGCAGAACCAAGGTAACCGATACAAGCCTCCGAATCGCTAAACTTAAGTGGCAGTGGGCGGGGCACATTGCACGTAGAACCGATGGTCGTTGGGGCGGAAAGGTTCTCAAGTGGTGACCACGTACCGGAAGGCGCAGGGGTAGGCCCCCCCTCAAGGTGGACTGATGACCTGGTAAAGGAGGTCCGGGAGTCCGCTGGATGTGGGTGGCGCAGGGCCAGTCATTGTGGCACTCTTTGGGGGAGGCCTATGTCCAGCAGTGGACGTCTTTCGGCTGATATGATGATGATGTTTTTAGTTTTAAGCCAGCGACGGCAATCACATTATCTACAATAACGAAAGTGTCTCAAAGACACGCTGTTAAATGGCCTCCTAAGTTATCCATCGAACTCTGCAATATGCCTGTATGTTTATATTTTAATCGATTTTCTTCTGATCTCTACTTCTAAACTTGAATCATAATGAATCAATAATATTATTAACAGCATAAACTTTCAGTGTATTGCTATGATATCAGGGATGAATTGCATTTGTGTTCGATGCTTGTCAAATACAGCATGCCTACGGGATCGAGCTTTAAAATGCCAATACTTATTTACCTATCGATTCTTGGAGCACTACTTGGAAATGTTCAATGTGACAATGTAACAAATTGGAAACCACTCTGGTAACTTACTAGCTTTAAAAAGGCTACACGGTATTTTTAATTTAAATACCCTATTCACAAACGCTTCGTTAATTCAACTACCAAAACAACTCCACTGTAAATGCATTCGGTTGATTTAACGTCGCTCAGTGAATTTGATTAACACAATTGTCTGGCTGTACTGATGAAGAGTTGACCGAGTTTAACATGTTTTGGTTGTTAAAATCAACTTCAATTTACAAGATTAATCGTGAAACCAGCTTTGTCTATCATAAATACTATTTAACAGTAGTGTCTATCACTATAAGAGAAAATAAGAGTAACTGACCAAAATATGTTCAGAAAGCCGCGCGAGGCACTGAGAATAACCTAGTTTACGTTTTCAGTACAGACTGTACTAAAAGCGAATAACAAAGAAAAAAGCAGTTCAAACTTTTGCAAGCACGACTCACTCCGATTTCATCATTATTTTATTTTACATCCGTAGCCAAGCGATGGTGTTCCAGTTCCAATGAAGACTTAATCATTTTTACTTAATAAATGTTCACGAAACGCCTTTGAGTATATAATTGAAAATATTTCTTTTCCAGTTAAACCAAAAACCGTATGCGACAAGAAAACGCAGTTTGACTGCGGAGGAGGAATGTGCATTCCTCTCTCCAAAGTTTGCGACAAAAAGCCAGACTGCCCTAACTTTGAGGACGAGCCCCGCGATCGGTGCGGAGAGAACGAGTGTGCCAAGAATAATGGCGGCTGCACGCAGAAATGCGTAGACACACCTGTTGGATACTACTGCGACTGCGAGAAGGGATACAGGCTAGTGGATAATAGGACTTGTGAAGGTAAGACCCGTTAGAATAATTAACTCTAAAGACTAAAAAATAAGTGTACCTTCCACACATTTTCTTGAAACATTTGAATGAAAGGATTGACACGCTTCTTGACTGTGATACTATTTTATAAAAGTGAATAACGATACGAATTTCGAGGGCTCATATGAGTAACTTGCCACTAGGTTACGAAGCACTGAATGAAGGGAAGAAATGACCCTCTAAAACAAAATACTAACTAGGTAGTAGGTACGCTATATGAGCAGGTGCTGGCGTCCTCGTGGCTTGAACGCTCTATAAGAATGCATTAGGGGTTTACGGATAATCTTCGCAATCAGCTGGTTAGTCTTAGTATTTTTGTATACTTAGAAAACTTATTTGTTGTAGTATACCTTACTAGATTCGCTTTAACTTCACTTTGATTGGAAACAGTATTACAGAGTATGCGTACTTGCAACTTTTTGTTTGTTATTTCTGTTCGATTGAATTTAAACTAGGATCATTAATTTATCATTTTTCAAATCTTGACGGCCAACGATACCTATGATTGACATTTTGCATAGAATATCTTGAAAAGTTGGACAGGGATATAGATCAACTTGTGAGTAATTGCCAGGAAACATCGGTATCGGCAAAATGATCTTTTAACACGATTAAGTAACCTAAAAATTGCATTTTAGAGATAAAATTCAAGTTACAAATAAGTATATACCAATTTAGTTTTTATGACGACCGCCGTAGCCTAGTTGGTAGTGACCCTGCCTATGAAGCTGGAGGTCCCGGGTTCGAATCCCGGTAAGGGCATTTATTTATGTGATGAGCATGAATATTTGTTCCTGAGTCATGGATGTGTTCTATATATTTAAGTAATTTATTTATCTATATAAGTATGTTTATCGTCGTCTAGTACCCATAGTACAAGCTTTGCTTAGTTTGGGACTAGGTCGATTTGTGTAAGATTGTATCATATATTTCTATATTTCATATTTCTATATATATTTTCCAGTCGTGGTCGTGGGTCATTCGCAATAACAACTGCTAATTATACGACTTTGCTTCCAATAATTATTATGAAGGCTAAAACGCACATGAAAAGCACGTGGAATTGAATATGTATAGAAAATATGACAATAATGAATAAGATTCTCCTATAAAGTACCTAATCTTAAACCTGTCGTGTACACATGACCTTTCGTTATGACCGTAGGTAGGCACTCTATCCGCGAAAACGTAAAGTGTAGGTTAATCTTATACGACTATTAAGGAAAATTTGAAAATATAGTAGATTGTATGACAAGGGTCGAAAGTAAGCCATATTATCACGAGATGGATACGGCGGAAATAGTTCAGAGGGGTAATATGGCTTTTAGACCAGAGTTATACACTCTACTTTTCACTTCGACTGCGAGAAAATAGTAAAAACAAAGATTATCCATCCATAATCAACAATTATACCAAGGCGAAAAGATTGTTCAATTTGGCGCCATTCTTTTCAATAAACTGCTTTGACACAGATACAAAATATTCACACCACGAATAAACGCCTCTGACCGACTAATAGCGGCGTCTAAACGGCCGAGCGCGGCGGACAGCATACGCGGGGCATACGATAAGGCGAGATAGACAGCAGAGTCTATCCCGCTCAATCTTTATAACTTATGCCACGTATGCAGTCAACCACACTAGAAAGTTTGGACGGAGCTATAGTCGGTCAGAGGCGTTTGTTTTTTTTAATTATTGTGAATTAGGGAATAAAAAACACCTAATGTTTGAATTTAATTCTGTTTCCTGATTGGTCGATTTTAATGTCTAGCTGTATTCTGGTTAGTAGATAGCAACAAAAACTAATGTTTTTTAAAGAGTTGTGATTGGTGGATGTAATATTGAACTGTTGTGATTGGCCAAATAAAGTGTTTTATAAATCATAAATATGTATACATATTTTCCCTAGGGGCTAAATGTACTACTTTAGCCTCGCTTGCTGAGTCTAATATGATGCACTTTTTGAGCATGAGAAGTGAAAAATGTTTTTCGTGCACCTCTAATAAGGTCTGTCTAGTAAATAAGTATGTGACATTCACTCACAATTTTATGTTTGTCTTAGTTCGTTTGAATTTGTGAGAGACTATATTTATTTTTGATAAGTACGAGTAACTTACGACAATGTCATGGAAGAGCAGGAGCTCCTGTCACTGTCTATATCTCCGTAGGTACTTACGGGATCCCCGCCTTTGTGAGTTAAACGGAAAAATCATTTCCATTATGGAACCATATCTATCTAATCCTAAGGCAATATCTTACCGGGCCACCATGGCGGCGCAACCAGTCGCCCGCCTCCAACAAATTGTACGCAGTTGGTTGCGCCACTATGGTGTCCCGGTGAAATATTGCCCTAAGGGTCTGTCCACACCCATCGACGCGGAATCCGCTTTCGCCGAGTGGTTTGTACCACATTCCTCGTGTTTTGTTCGTAATCCCGTCGATGGACGTCGCTTCGCGTCGGCCGAGCCGATCGACGTCTTTTTCGCTCTTATTGCGTGGACATAAAGAGTTATTTAAACGCCGATTCCGCGTCGATAGGTGTGAGGAGACCCTAAGAGTATGATGATATGATCAAAAATGTTACAGATATCGACGAATGCGCGGACCCCGGATCCTGCTCCCAGATGTGCATCAATGAGAAAGGCACCTTCAAGTGCGAATGCCACGCCGGCTACGCGCGGGACCCGCGGGACCGGACCCGCTGCAAGGCCACGGAAGGACACCCCTCCCTCCTGTTCGCGAGGCGCTTCGACATCCGCAAAATCAGCCTGGACCACCACGAGATGGTCGCCATCGTAAACGATACCAAGTCGGCCACTGCGCTGGATTACGTGTTCAGGACCGGCATGATATTCTGGAGTGATGTCAATGATGAGAAGATTTACAAGTAAGTATTCCATTTCACGTACAGCAATATGAAGTTAGCGTGTATGGTAATTAACTGCTGAACGCGACGCGAAGTTAGCTTGAATTGTAATTTACAATGTTATCAAATTTGACGTCAGTATTGCATCGTCATTAGACCGACGTTCTCTTCAAATATAACATAATAATCTTTAGGAAACTCAGTTTACTTCCCACATATTGTCAAAATATAAAGTAAATAATATGTTGTTCCGTTTAAAGTACTCACGGAACGCTAAAAATGTTTTCCTAGTATCTTTACACTATGCAATTACTCAAGTTCAATCCTTTCGTAATTGCCTGAGGCGCATGATAATAGCTGTATGACGGCGGTACGCTAAGTTGTTTATGTATCTCCATTTGACCTCCATTTAGAAGGTTTTGACGATTTTTCCAATGACGTCAGAAAGCACAGGCACGTGACATCAGGGTTAATATCGCGAACTGCGTAGTACCGAGAGTAAACGAATGTTATCGACATTGACATGATAAACTACTGACGACCTCTTTAGCCTAGTTGGTAGTGACCCTGCCTACGAAACTGGAGGTCCCGGTTTCGAATCCCGATAAGGGCATTTATTTGTGTGATGATCATGAACATTTGTACCTGAGTCATGGATGCTTTCTATATTTTTAAGTATTTATTTATCTATATAAGTATGTATATCGTCGTCTAGTATCCATAGTACAAGCTTTGCTTAGTTTGGGACTAGATTTATTTGTGTAAGATTGTCCCCAATTTGTCAAATATTTTATTTAAACTTGAAGTAAATACTTACCTTAATGGCGTCTTTCAGAGCGCCCATTGACGAAGGCAGCCAACGCACCGTTGTCATCGGGGACCAGCTGATAACTTCTGATGGTTTGGCGGTGGACTGGATCTACAACCACCTGTACTGGACGGACACCGGCAAGAACCACATCGAGCTGTCTGACCTGCAGGGCAACATGAGGAAGATATTGATTAGGGACAAGCTAGAAGAACCTAGGGCAATCGCACTTAATCCTCTAGATGGGTAAGTTATAATCGTAAGAGTGCGAGCGTTGTTACGGCAAGCTCGTAGGCAGACGTCCCGGCAGTTGAGGTCCGAAAGAGCTTGGAGTACTGCCGTCGAGAAGCTTGTCTGTCGCGTCTATGGGATACATTTTGTAGGGTATACTTTGAAATGAAACGACTTGCAATAGAGTTAGGTAAGGCAATTCCTAAACCATCGAGCTACATTTTTGGTCTTGTCGTTACTCTACGTCATGTTAGAATTGGTCAAACCTTTCAAACCAAAACCAAGACAAATCATCGTCTCATCTCATCATCATCCATGGAATGGTATTATCAGGTGAGTATTCGTTCATTCTATCAATGGTTAAAATTCGCTTCGATATAACTTAAATCAATCATTATTAAATTAAGCTTCCAATTGACCTCATATTTATCGACATCGATAAAAAATACGCAGTAGTACAATTCAAACACCTATTATTTTTTAAGTTTTCCACAAAATAATGCAAAACATTTGCACGTGGTACGATACGATTCAACCTTCACGAGCGATAATATTTAAACACAATCTTGCAACATCTTATCGAAGTAAAACATAGATTATGTCGTCGCTCGTTACACAATTGAATGATCGGGGTTCTTATCCGGTATTACGAAATGACGGCAGCATTTAAAGATTACGTTTACAATAATATAAATATTATTAAATATGCAGACATACGCCAGACAGTCATTACACTAATTACATTGTAAAGAACCATTTATCAAATCTGACTACTCGCAACATTGAAAATTATAAAGAAATGTAACCAATTTTGACAGAAAAGTTATTGTACAACACATTCCCCTGTCCTTTAGGCTGGAAATATGTGCAGGCATGAGTCATACTTGACTCATGAGACATGGAACCCGTAAATAACTCTGAAAATGGGAGAGATCAACCAAAATTGCACTTAGCAGCACTTGTTTTCATCGATACTTGGACCATATATGACACTGTCTTCTTAGAAAATTTTAATACTTTGAAGCCTATAATAATAGTACCTACCTACGAAGATGACAGCTGCGACCTGCACTAAGCATTGATGAAAGCCAGTTCAAATATTGAATACGCTTTATATTAAGATAACTGTTAGCGGTTTTATTGTATCACTTTGTCTTATCCTAATAACAATGTTGACATCACAGATGGATGTACTGGACGGATTGGGGCCAGGTTCCCAAGATCGAGCGCGCCGGTATGGACGGCTCTCACAGGCAAACAATCGTCTCGTACGATGTCAAGTGGCCCAATGGACTTACCTTGGATCTCGTACGGAAACGAGTCTACTGGGTAAGTACCCCGAGTATTTTGTTAAATGTTATCATTTGACTAAGTAAAACCTCTGAAAAAAATCTTGTAAAGTTTACCACGAATTTATAAGGCATCTAAACGATGATCAACATAAAATTAATAGGTACAGGACTGCTATTCTACGAAAATAAACGATCCTATTTGATGATTGCGTCTTAGATGTGCATTCTCAATTACACAGCTTAATACTAGCTAAATGATAAGTATAATAAGCTAATCTATTTACTTTTTCAGTTTATAGTCGACAGTCTTTTCGACAGACCGATCAAAGTTAAATACTTATGGCCCCAGCAGCTCATTCCATAGAAACTTGTCAAGCTTCCTATAAATTCAGATTAAATCGATCACCGCGGTACGGTCTTGCGACAGTGCCGCCGGCATGGTGTCTGCGGGATAAAAATGAAGCATTACCAGCTCATCAGACAGTCGTGTAATAGGCATGACGACTCATGTTCAAATTGATAACATATGCTTTATGGATAGAAAAGCGTCAAATTATCGTAATAAAGTATAAATTATAAAATGTAATTAAAATCGTAAAAAGAGATGAACCTTGAAAGTAAGGAAAAAATATGCATTTTTTTTATTGTCCAAGTTTAAATTTAAAGTTACCAATAGAATCCTTACGCTTTTATAAAAACAAAATTGTATGATAACTATGTACTTAAACGCAGTATTTCGCGACCGAAACAACAATTTACCTGATTTTCTATACAACGATACTTGGTGCGTTTTGCGCTGCCGCCAGCGAGGTCAATCTTTGTCTCATTTTTTTGGGTATTTATGTTCTTTAATTGTTCCTCCCATCTTATCTTATCTTATCTAGATGAGGGCCCTTTCGGATGCACTTCGACCCAGTGGGATCTTTTGTGCATTTGCCCTCTCCTTATGTCTACTCCCAACTTCGCTCCATCATTTCCACATAGCGGATGATGCAGCTCAGCGGAAGTACCTTGAATTCCTTTGGTTGCGGATAACCGTTACCGAAGTAATTCATTCTTTGTCTGGCAAGGGCATGACATTCACACAATAAGTGTTCCATAGTCTCATCCTCCTCGCCACACATTCTACAGTCTAAACTGTCCGATAGTCCCATCTTGGCCAAGAGATCCTTGACCCCGAAGTGACCTGTGAACACCCCAGATATGATTCTGAGCTGCTTCCTACTGGATTTCCAGAGTTTGTTAGTCCAGCCCGAGTCCACTCCTTCTATGAAGAGCTTAGAGTGCCTTAAGCCCGCCTCATTCCTCCACTCGTGTTGGTGTTTGGTTTTGGCGTGGGCCCTTCCCTGCGAGAGTCCCACACATGGTTCTGGACCTACAAAGTGATTTGTAGACCCCCCTCTTGCAAGCTCATCCGCTCTTTCGTTGCCGATGAAGCCCTCGTGCCCTGGTATCCAAACTAGTTGCACCTTATTATGCTTTCCAAGCTTGTTCAGTGCCTGGACGCCGTTATAGACTAGTCTAGATTCCACTTTCGGCGCCGTAAGTGCTTTAAGGGCAGCTTGACTGTCACTGAGTATATAGATGGTCTGCCCTCTGGTTTGCCTGTCTATATTCTCCTGTGCACAGGCAATTATAGCGTATGTCTCCGCCTGGAAGACGGTTGCCAAACTACCCATGCTTACACTACTACTGTAGTCATTCGCATAAATGCCTGCTCCCGTACCGGATCCCATTTTTGATTCGTCCGTGTACCATATACTGTCTTCGATACCAGACCTAGGTGGTTCTAGACCTTCGGCCCATTCAGCCCTGGATGGAACTTTTGTTGTATAGTTCCTATGGAATACAAACTTGGGTAGCATTTTGTCGCTTCCCATGCTTGTTATTCTGTCTAAGAAACCATCAGTCTCCATGTTTGTGTGTTTAGTCTTTGGTTTGTTGTCGCTCCACAGTCCAAGAGTTCTTAATCTGTAGAGCGATTTCCGCGCCTCTGACTTAATCACCAAGTGAAGTGGCGGTAGGTCCAGTAGGACTTCTAGCGCCGCTGTAGGCGTGGTACGAAACGCCCCTGTTATAGCCATGCAAGCCGATCTCTGCACCTTCATCAGAGCCTCTCTGCATGTGCTCATTAAAGTCCTTGGCCACCATACCAGGCTGCCGTACAATAATATGGGCCTCACCATCATAGTGTAGATCCACTTATGTACCCTTGGGTTCAATCCCCATGTTTTGCCATACGCTGATCTGCACATTCCAAATACCCTCAGTGCCTTTGTAATGGTAAGATCTGTATGCTTCGTCCAATTCAGTTCCTTATCCAGTGTAACACCTAGATATTTCACATCATCGGACAGTTCTAGTACCCTCCTGTACAGTTTTAACTGCTATACGCCTGGAAGGGTCCTTTTCCTAGTAAAGGGTATTACCACAGTTTTGCCTGGATTAATGGATAATTGGTGCAGGTCGCACCATTTCTCCACTATCAGCAGTGCCTTGTTCATGATTTCTGATACCGTGCCTGGGAACTTCCCATTAACCAGTGTCACTAGATCATCAGCATATCCCACCGTGTGGATGGGACCCTTATTGAGTTCTACCAGGAGTGAGTTCGCCACCAGACTCCAGAGAGTTGGTGAGAGTACCCCCCCCCCCCCTGTGGACATCCCTTTGTGGCCGTGGCCATTATCTCATCCCCTAAGAGAGATGACTTTATTAGTCTGCCATTTAGCATATTGCCTATCCATTTACATAGGGTGGGATCTACACCATGTTTTGCAGCTGCTTCGCTGATAGCTTTATACGTGGTACGATCGAACGCTCCCTCCACGTCCAAGAAAGCTGCCAGACATAGTTCCTTATTCTCTATAGCCTATTCAGCCCTGGTTGTTACCAGGTGAAGTGCGGTTTCCGTTGACTTCCCTGGCTGGTATGCACATTGTAGTTCGTGCAGCGGATGTCTCCTTAATGGGCCATCCCTTATGTGTCTATCTACCAATTTCTCCAGTGTTTTGAGGAAAAACGACGATAAACTTATCGGCCTATACGATTTGGCTTCACTGTAATCCGCCTTACCCGATTTGGGTAGATAGGTTACTTTTTCACGCGTTCACGCGGTACGTGTGCGAAGGCCAAGCACGCCCTGTACAATCTGCTCAGATGCGGGATTAGTACATTAGCGCCCTCTTGTAGTAGAATGGGGTAGATTCCATCTGGCCCCGGGGCTTTGTAAGGTTGAAATGTTGAAAGTGCCCACTTTATCTTTTTATGATCTACTACTTTTTTAGACGTGTCCCAATTGTGTCTTGTACTTGTGGTTTGTTCCAACACACTAATTGCTCCATCGTCTGTTATGCTGTCGTGTATTACTGAGCCTGGGAAGTGCGTGTTACACATTATCTTAAGGGTCTCCAGCCCCGTTTTCGTCATTCTACCGTCATTGTCCCTGATGGATGTGAGCGGGGCCGACTTTGTGGTTGCTAGTGCCTTTGTTAGTCTCATTCCTTCTGGTATTGACTCAATCTGATCGCAGTGGTTCCTCCACGCTCTCCTTTTGGCTTTCCTCACAGCCTTGCTGAGTTCTGTGAGTTTTTGTGCATAGTACCCAAAGTCATTAGATGCCTTTGCGTCATTAAATATCGCCCTGGTTTCCCTCCTGAGCTTAACTATCTCTGGGGTCCACCATGGTAACTTTTTAGCCAGGGTTTTCTTCTCCGGGCAGTTATTAGTGAAGGCCGTATATACGGCTTGTACTATTTTGTCCGCTTCGAATTCTATGTCTATAATAGAGTTTAGCTTGCCTTTTGGGTCTCCTAGGTCCACTTTTAGATCCCTTCTAAAGGCCGACCAGTCCGTGTTCCTAGGATTCCGTTTACGTACCGTATTTGCTTTTATATTAGTTTGGTACCTAAAGCATATATATCTCCTCAGTTACTCCCATACAAACATTTGTTCCTCTCCAAAAACTGGTTCGAATGACATCGAAAAAAAATATTAGTCGTCATCCCTATTATAATTTTCCCCACAGGTGGATGCAAAAATGAGCACAATATCATCTTGCAACTACGACGGAAGCGCGCGCCGCGTGGTCCTCTACTCGACGGACGTGCTCCGCCACCCGTTCTCCATCACCACCTTCGAGGACTCGGTGTACTGGACCGACTGGGACAAGGCCGCCGTTTACCGCGCGAACAAGTTCAACGGGAAGGATATAGAGGCGATTACTTCTACACACACTGTAAGTTCTTTTGAGATTGAAATTTAGGACAGTAACACATGGTGAGTTTTTGCAGCGATATCATTACGAGTCATCACTTAAAATATGAGGTACCTACCCACTTAAGACCACTCGACGGCGTAAATGTGTTATAAGTCTTAGTTTTAATTTTATGCTCCACCGAAGTGCCAGAGATTGATATCTCCATCATTCCGCATTATGAGTGTTTTCGTTCTTCAGTCTTTTACTCTTGTCATACTGTTTCTTCCGACTCGACTCTGACCCGAAGTGATATCGGCAATGCTGCATGCACCCAAGGGAACTGAAAGCTATTTACTCACCAATATATCTGTGTCGTAAAATAGCAATTGCTTTACTTGCTGCCGAACACCTCCCCATTTTTAACCGACTTCAAACAAAAGGAGGAGGTTCTGAATTAGGTTTTTTTTTCTATGTTGTTACCTCAGAACTCCGTCATTGATGAGCCGATTCGAAAAAAAATATTTTTGATTATATGTACCTATATGCTTCCAGGTGGGTCCCATTTTTTTTTCAATTCAGTTAGATGATGGGATCCATGAGGTATTGAGGGAACTCCTGAATTTTATTAGGCACGCGTGTAGTCATTTTGGTATTTTCTATTATAACTCCTGTATTTACATCCGAAAATCATAAATATGGTGGCGAGGAATTGATGATGAAGACCACAGATGACTTCTCGAATTCCTCAATTATTTACTTAAAAGTGCAAAAGTACGTCACAGGTTCTGATAAGATTCCGTTGAAATAGGAACTAATGAAGTGCCATTGGTGATGATCTTGGGGAACCGACGGAAGTCGTCAAAATATTATCGGCCCACATACAGCGATTCTGTTTTTTTCTATAGTAATCAACGCATTTGCTATCGGAAATCAGTTCATGTGGTAAATTGTAAAAAAAATGTGGAAATATCCTCGTGGCTTGGCGGAGTACTAAATTGAAGTCGGTTAAAACTTTGTTTTTAAATAAATTATTGACGTTTATGTCGCTCGTATAGTCTTCCCTTCTCTCATACCACATTTAGGTGGAACATCAGGTTGGCAGCTGATTCCGCAAAAACCTCGGCATCTTCAGAGTGCAACTGCGCACTAAGATAAGATTTATTTTTTAATCATCATGCCATTTCCAGCTCCAAAACCCGATGGTGATCCACGTGTATCACCCGTACCGGCAGCCGGACGGCGTGAACCACTGCGCGGCGGTCAACGGACATTGCTCGCACCTGTGTCTGCCCGCGCCCAGGATAGGACCCCACTCGCCTCGCGTCTCGTGCGCCTGCCCCAACGGTCTGCGGCTGCTGGCCGACGACCAGATGTGCGTCGAGGACAGTAAGTACAGTTGCAAATGTTTTTAGTGAGGATCATGAAGGGAGGCTCAACTCAGCAGTCAGCGATTGCAGGATGAAAATGATGATGAATAGAAGTACGCGAAGAGGCGTATGCTGACATTTGGCGATTACAAACTGAAAATTGTGGTGATGAAGATACTTATGCTCTTGTTATCATTCGTAAATCGAGCAGTTTAGTTAAGGTGGCATTATAAAAAGTTCTAGTTAATATTGAATTAAAATTGGTTGGTCATCTTCAGTCATTTTCTTTTTCTTATTTAAGATTAGATGAAAGGGTTAAGATAAGACACGTTTTAACTAGCTCTGATGTCGGGATAAAATCGGAAATACATATCGAATTTACCTTTAAACTATTGCGCCGTGTACTAAGTACACTGTGTAATAATAGTCTTGCTGGCCTACGTTCAAATAAATTGGACAATCAAATTGTTGTTGTTATTTTTAATGACTCATGCCTAGGTAATGGGAATCAATCTACGTCAATTACTTAGGTAATACAGGTACTGAGGATAGTCTCATACATACAAATCATAGGTATATGGCTTTGTAATGTTAGGTCGTACCGAGACGAGATGTCAAAGAGGTTGCGTGGGATCGGAGTAGATGGAGGGCCTACGTTGAGTTACACCGACAAGAGCTTAGCTCTTAAATAAGAAGAAGATCTTTGAAATTACGTCTTGAAATCGTCAATGCTATGGAAAAACTGATGTAGCTTGCTCACGTTTTGGTAAAATTCGTATTCTACATCTCAGCCGACGCCGGTCGGTGTTCGCTCAAATACAACTGTATCTACATTCGATCGTCTTATGTGCTTGCGAAAGGTAAATTCGCATAGTTAATTACAACGTATCATTAAATATTTCGAGCGGATTATTTTTACCTAGACGGGTGGTCAACAAATACACGGCCTGCTTACAAACACAGTAGACCGTGGAGTGTGGTCAGTTGTGATTCCCGCCGGAGAAGTCAGTAGTTAGTTTAGAGATTTAAGGATTCGTTTTATTGTTATTTTAGATAAATGTAGGCCTCTCTCAAGGCAGCACATCCTTAATAACGTTAAAAATTAGAATTGCGCCTAAGATAAGCGCCTATTGTTTCAAATCCATGAAAATGTTTTAAGATGTATTTTAGGTGCCGGTGACTTAAAATTGTCATCGCGCTGCATAAGTAATTAAGTATAGAATCACTCAACGAAATTTTTATCATGTATATTCAATAGATAATATGAATTATGACTTGTGGCTCTATTAGCTGTAGATCTCACAAGGCTTTCTTTTTCAGAAATACTTTCTTTATTTATAAATCCTATATAATTTATAATTCCTACATAATGAAATTATTGAAAATTAACACATTCTCTGCCAAGAACGCGTTACGCTCGTAACCGATCCCGTGGTTTTTACCGTATGTAGCGGCAAGAGACTGCGGCGTAGGCGCCCGCTAGGCGGGTTCCTGGCACTGGAAGAGTAAGCGTTAATAGTTATTTTAATAATTCATCGTCAATTTTATGTCAGCGGCGCCAAGAGTGCCCATAACACTTTTATATCTTATAATATATTGATTAATGATTTTATTGAGTTAATGCTGTTTTAATATGTAATTGTTATTTATTTCCCGAGTTTAGATTTTATAACGGAGTTCCTTTGACAAGTCTTATAGTCGTCATTAGCTTTTTATGTCCCGCAACTGCACGTGTTGAGCGGATAATCAATTTACCACTAGTTTTTTGCACCTTGGGGAAACACAACGCGAGTAGGTTTACCCCAGGGTCTTTTAATTTATTTGCTAATATATAAAAAAAAACCTTATTCGGTTGTAGGTACGTACTGACAGAACATATCCTACATAGGTACACAATAAAACGTCTATGATGCCCTATTGAGTATAGGTACATATCTTTTATAATATATTCATAATTTCAGTTACTTATCTATGTATATATTTTGTCTGATAAGTAATCTATAAATTTAGACAGATATTGACGCTTTGTAGCCGTAGAGGCACAGATCAACATGGTCCAACCATCATAGCCAAATAATAATTTTGAAGGTTATAGCCGTACATTTCCTGTAATTATTGCAGGGTGGCACGTGTAAATTAATCCAAGCGACATATCGGTATTGTGTTAAATTAAAAATGCGTAAGAAATATATCACCGCAAACGACATCTAGTTATATGAGTAATGAATTATTGAAAAATTGCTGACGTCAAACAAGTCGTAATATATTTTTAGCTGAAATGCTCGCAGTGTCGCGTACGTAGCTGGAGCCCCATTAACGTGTAGCCAGTCTCCTGACGACCCGACCGTGCTCCACCACTTCATCAGCCGTGGCGGCGTGATGCAGGCGCGACACGAACAGCGTCTTGCTCGATGTGGCAACCCGCAGACCGGGGGACCGATTTTTAGGGTTCCGTAGTCAACAAGGAACCCTTATAGTTTCGCCATGTCCGTCCGTCTGTCTGTCCGTCTTCGGCTTAGCTCAGTAACCCTTACAACTAGAAAACTGCAATTCGGCGTGGGTATATAAACCAATCACGCCGACAAAACAGTAGAATAAAATCCTGAAACAATAGCGCATATTTATGGCCCTCACCTTCGGTTCGGGCCAGAAACACCTGCGATCTGGGGCTTTACGAATTACCGCCCGTGTTGCGTACAAAATTTTACGTCTTCACCTGGCCACAATGCCAGTTTTCCCGTACGCGCAGCGTGCAGTAAAACTCGCATTATGGCCAGGTGTGACGTGAATTAGTTTTTAGGGTAGGTACCTCCCCTACATTTAAATTGGTGATGTATTTTTTTCTCGTTAGACCTATAGTGTGGGGTATCGTTGGGTAGTTTGTTCAAAAATATTATGGGTTTTCTTAAACTATTTTTCAACTCAGTTATGCAATTGCGAGATAATAGGTATTTAAAACCTAATTTTTGTTCGAGTCATGTGTCCCTTTTAAGTCCGAATTCTGTGACAGACGGGCAACTACGGAACCCTACCCTGTGCGTGGCCCGACACGCACTTGGCCGCTTTTTGACTTTCGAGCGCTCGAAAATCAAATAAAAGTAAAAACGTTTGTAGTGTCAAAATGGCTGGCACTTACTTTCTATCAATAGAATTGAATACGAGTGGTCAATACCACTCGTTTTGAAATTTCCTATCGCTATTTCCAAATAGCATTCCATAATTTTTGACAGTTTTCGAGTGAAAGAGTCGAGCGTTCGAAAGTCAAAAATCGGTCCCCAGAACCAACCGGCTCTCCTATACGGCTATCACAAGACGGCCCGCGAGCTCTCTCGATTTTTCTTGCACTAACCGTCTCTCTCTTATCCACTCACTTGCTTGTGGCAACCACAGTTGCCAATTTCGCGCACCCCTTAACTGATGGTGGCAACTGTGGTTGCCAAGCGTAGTATGGGTTGATTAAGAACAATTTAAAGCAGTTTAGGCCTTTTTTAGATCCGACGTCAAGTGGGCGGTTATTACAAGAGAAGAACACTTATAACAAGAGGTATAGTGCGAGATAAATCGAGAGTGTGTCGCGGCCGTCTCACTTTCTTGAAACTTATATAATAATAATACCCGGGCGTTAACACTTGAACCCTTCGTTACGCTCAAGATTCTACTTCGCTCAGGGTTCTATTGTAGAATATTGAAACTAATATAATAATAATACCTGGGCGTTAACACTTGAACCCTTCGTTACGCTCAAGATTCTACTTCGCTCAGGGTTCTATTGTAGAATCTTTCGCTTCACTCTGGATTCAATATACCGCCCTCGCCTCGTAATTATATAAATTTGTTCCCTTGCGACACCATCTTCTATACTAAGTTAAATCGTTTCTCCGGTGCCATTACAATGTAAAAACATAGTTTAAGATAAATACAAAACTTAGCCGGCGATAAAACTGCGTACTTGCACACATTTTTTTAAACGCACGAGCGGAAGTTCACCGTGAACGACGTGACATGTGAAACTTTGCCAAGCAAAATGAGGCTCTATTCCAACTACATAAATCCATTACTAGCGCCATATTTGTACGTATAACAATCATGCGCAGGTGTTTTAGGTAACTACCGACGTCTGTTTGTTTTCCATGATGCGTGTATGTTATATGGAAACTTGATAACAATGAACCTCGATCTGTAATTTACTTTGGTGGATAAATTCACAAGCAGTATTTATTATATTTACCGTCAATAATCCATATTGAATTCAAGCCAGTCGTTTTTATCAATTGTATTGGAATAAAATAATACAAATTTTAAAAAAGTGCAATCGTATACGTGTATGTAAGACTGTGCTATAGGCGCGACAGTAATAAAAGATTGCGTACGCCGCATAGTATTCAATTGACTGCGGCCAATAAAAGCATATGTGGTTATTGTCATTGAAATATTTGTGTTGATTGATGAAACCGAATCAATATACTTACTTATTGTCTGTAATTGACATGTAAAGGGAGGACCTCCGATAGACGGCCATTTCGTTATTACAAATTACTAAATGTTATGATGTTACTATAGCAATTTAATACATAACTATTTACGTTGATTATTCCAGCAGCAGCAGCCTAATGCCTGCTACACATGTAACTATATATCGTAGCGATTAAACTGTGCAGACCGATTTGCACAGTTTTATCGACGATAATCTGCAATGATTTGTCATACGAACGATCGATAAAACTGCACAAAAAGACTGCGCACTTAAATCGCTACGATAAATCGTTGTCGTGTGTAGCAGGCATAATATTTAAAGACGAAAACTGTTAAGAATTGTACAGTTAATTATCATCAAATAATTATATTGAACACAACTAAGTATATGTGGAAAACTTACTTTTAGCCCTTCGGCCCTCATGCATGTAGTTGTGATCTTTCTAAAATGTTTAAATGTCTATTGAAACTGGCCACACCTACGCGCGAGAGGGGCCACTTAAAGTTTTTCATCTAAGTATACATTCGTTAATACATATGAGAAACTAAAAGCAGGACAGCTATTTTATTTTTATTTTAGACGTGACGTAAATGAGTTAAGTCTTGGTTAAGTCGATTGGCATTTACTTACATCCAGACAGAAATCTTTCGTGTAGGTTAAACCTCTTTACAATAATTTATGCGTAAATAGGAACCTCAGCATAAGTAACGCGTTGTTATGTTTATGTTACAATTTTTAAATATGTCGTGTATATTCGAACAGGTCACCTATACATACGAAAGGGACCTTAGGTACTTAGTATTTATTCAGATTAATGGTTTTATAAATAATATCAATTTTAAACGTAACGTTTGACGTAGGATCGCAGAAATTCAACTCATGCTAATCCGAATTCCGAAGAGAATTTGTACTCTTGTTATAAGTACACTGAAAAAAATGCTTTTATCAGGCCATCAGGAAGTCTGCCTTTATCTTCAATAAATAGATAATAATAAATATAAATATCTTAAATTAGGATGATTTTCTCGGACCAAGAGAGAAAAATACTTGATATTAATTTATCATTAGATAGAAATCATTTTACCTGAGTACAGAAAATAGTAACATTTAGTATATATACCTAATCTCGCTTCTAGACACTACCTTCTAGCACAATCAACGCACCGCACGTTGGTATTGTAGCATTGTAGGTAATACAAATTGCGATGTTGATAACTCATAAGGATCATACAGAAAAGATTTGCGTTTTCCTGTGGTCATATATAAAGCTCCATTAAGTATTTTTTTGGTAATATTATATAAATCTATGAAATAAAAACATAAATCACAACATAAATTACATAAACCACAGCAATGACGACATTGTTTTTATTTACTCTGACTTGTTAAATCAATAGATTCTTCCGGCTAAAATTCCATACGCCGTACTGGTCGGCTTGCCTTATACGGATGAATCGGTGTGTAGTTTTTGTTAGGGTTCCGTAGTCAACAATTAAGGAACCCTTATAGTTTCGCCATGTCCGTATGTCTGTCCGTCTGTCTTCGGCTTAGCTCAGTAACCCTTACAACTAGAAAAATGTATTTTTTTTGTCGTTAAGCCCATGGTGTGGGGTATCGTTGGATAGCTTGTACGATTGAGCAAATTTTTGTTCTGCCGGCTAAATGGCTGAAAATAGTGCATATAATGAATTTAAAATAAAAACTATCATGGATAAATATGCATAAATAGTTTCCAAGAAATAGTCGACCAACTTAATGTGTGCTTGGAAAGGCCAATTTTCGTACAAATTCAGCCGACGCAACCAACTACGGAACCCTACACTGCGTGTGGCCCGACACGCACTTAGCCGGTTCTTTAGCCAAGTAAAACAAATCAAATATTTTAACAACGCCCGTATTAAGTATGGCTATCCGCGTCAAACTAGTGTACATTATTTAGGAAGTGAACGTGAGTAACCGTCATCTAATTGAACACAGTTCAGTTTACGAATTTGAAGTCTTCAAATTAAAAGATTATAAAAAAAGAAATAGTATACTTATACACGTAGTTAGGTAAACATGTCCTACCGAAACTTTCTTTAATAGATAGGTTAACATTTTGGTTGCTCTGTGCGCATTTTACTCCGTAGAAGACAAGAAACCCGTAGCAATAACTACATCGATTAAGTTAGTGCTAAATATTAGACAGTATCCAACATAGCGAGTTTATCCAATATCTAAACGCTGTTTTAACTAGACATTTTTTTGATATTAACGGATTCCCGTGTGGTGTCGGGTTAGAATTTCACCACCCCCTGTCTTCCCGTGGGTGTCGTAAAAGTCGACTAAGGGACCAGGGTTGAAGTGTGTTGTGGGCGATGGGCTAGCAACCTATCACTGCAATAACACAATTTGTCGATATTTTATACCCACATTTATGCTAAAAGTGGCGCTGGAACATACGTTTCATGTGCTCTGCCTACCCCTTTTGGGAATAAAGGCGTGAATGTATGTATGTATGTTAACGGATTCCCACGGAGCCCAATTAACATAGTTTTCAATTCTGCAATGTGAACAGTTAAACATTGCGTACTTATGTATTTACTTGTAGGTACAGTCACGTCTATAAACATGTATACGATTTTCAACGTTATTCCATTGACATACGTCCTTAAACGTGTACATGTTTATAGACGTGACTGTACCTACACTACTTATACCGAAATTTAGACTTTCCCGGACACTCACCTGAAAAGTACCGAACGAAAACTTCCATTGTGTTAGATTTCTGTTTGTTTCAATATTAGGTAGGTATGCATGCAAAATATGCAAATTAAACGTGTAAGTGGAATTCCAGTCTAATACTGAAATATTAAGTACAAGTAGTTACAGTCGAGTTCTCCAATATCTACACAGGCAACCTTTCAAAAATATCTGATTGACGTAAGACACATGTGTAGGTATTTTTGCAAGGTTGTCTGTATAGATAATGGAGAACTCGACTGTACGTGCGTATTGTTAACCGCTTATATTTTAAAATTATTATTGTGTAAAATTAATATTATTTTATTGTAAAATGATTATTTTTTATTGTAAATTACCGTTTGATATGTAAAAGTGCCCTTGTGGCCTATTTGCAGAATAAATAATTGATTTTGATTTTTTGATTGGTAGGTACTTTTAATACAAAAATACTCACGCCTGTATTTCTAATAGAGGTGTGGTAGGTATTTCAAGTGCTCTTGTGAACTTGAAATTAAATTTTCATTGTCTCTAACACTTGAAGGCTAAAATAATGGGAAAATATGATATCTCAGTGAAAGGTAACTAGCAGATCCTCCACAACATATGTTGACCCTATTCGCATGTTGAACTCGTGCGACACCCACGGGAAGAAAATGGAGTTTCAATTCTAACCCGTGACCACACTAATCAAGACTTCATTACATTACTTCTTACACATTATTTTGAAATCTTAGAGCACCTCCGAATCCTCAGTCATTAATTACTATGTAATTATTGAAAAGTTTAAAATGGCGAGCTTCTTGAATATGGTTTATGCGATTTTCCGACATCACCCGACATCAGACTTAGGAATCGTGCGACCACAATACAGTAATTTGAACATTCATTACCATTAATTGGGTTTTCCGTGGTATAAAGATGGTTGGTGTAGCTGTGGGGGAGCGCCTGTAAGAGCCGATTCTCACCTACTTGGCTAAAATTTATTTTTAGACATATATATTCTAAACTCTTTCATAGCATTTTTTGTTCCGGGTTGCTCATCGAAAATGTTCACTCGCCGCCATTGATTGATAGGTAAACAACACATGTAGCACCGAAACAAGACATTTTTACTTTTAAGTACCTAATTGTAATACTTATGAACAGGGACTGATTTCGGTTACGGTTTTACCGGTATGAAACCTGTATTCTATTACGGTACCGTAATGGCGTAAAGGTTACGCGCGCCGCGCCAACATAACGGTACCGTAACCGTTTGGAAATATCGGTTACCGCTATTAAATTTAAAGGTAACCGAAACCTTTATAATACCGGTTCGAAACCGGTATTATAACGGTTACCGAAAAAAATGAGCGAGCTGGCATCGCCTGCCGATGCCGCCGCGGCCGCCGTCAGGTCAGGTCACGCCGTGCCGCGCCGTTTCATTCATTGTGCGTGTGCTTCACTGCGCAGTGCTTGTGTACTGCGTTAGGTATTTTGTTAGCGATAATCACGTCATGTGATAAAGATAATTTAAAATGGAATCGTTATTATACTTCGTAATAGCGTATATAGCTTGGTATCAAATGTTGTCATCAGAATTTAAAAGATAATAGAATCTTCCGCGGCATGATAAATGCAATGGCGCGGGCCGCGGCGCACAGTGAGGAACGGGGGACGGGGAGCGAGCGGTAGTAGAAGTGGGGGGAGGGGGGGGGGGGGGTCCGCGGCATGATAAATGGAATGGCGCGGGCCGCGGCGCACACACAGTGAGGAATGGGGGACGGGGAGCGAGCGGTAGTAGAGGCGTGCGGGGTAGGGGGGGGGGGCGTGATAAATGGAATGGCACGGGCTGCGGCGCACAGTGAGGAACGGGGGACGGGGAGCGAGCGGTAGTAGAGGCGAGGGGGGGGGGGGAGGGGCGCGGGTCCTCGGCATGATAAACGGAATGGCGCGGGCTGCGGCGCACAGTGAGGAACGGGGGACGGGGAGCGAGCGGTAGTAGAGGCGTGCGGGGGGGGGGGGGTCCGCGGCATGATAAACGGAATGGCGCGGGCCGCGGCGCACAGTGATCGACGAACGGGGGACGGGATGCGAGCGGTAGTAGAGGCGTGCGGGGGGGGGGGGGTGTCCGCGGCATAATAAACGGAATGGCGCGGGCCGCGGCGCACAGTGATCGACGAACGGGGGACGGGATGCGAGCGGTAGTAGAGGCGTGCGGGAGGGGGGGGGGTCCGCGGCATGATAAACGGAATGGCGCGGGCCGCGGCGCACAGTGATCGACGAACGGGGGACGGGATGCGAGCGGTAGTAGAGGCGTGCGGGGGGGTCCGCGGCATGATAAACGGAATGGCGCGGGCCGCGGCGCACAGTGATCGACGAACGGGGGACGGGTTGCGAGCGGTAGTAAAGGCGTGCGGGGGGGGGGGGGGGGTCTGCGGCATGATAAACGGAATGGCGCGGGCCGCGGCACACAGTGACGAACGGGGGACGGGAAGCGAGCGGTAGTAGAGGCGGGCGGGGAGGGGGGGGGGGGCGTCGACGCGGGCGCGGGCGAAACGGCAGCGGCATATCATACGCTTCTTTGATGCTCACCGACAACGACACTTGACAGTGCAAACGCGAGCTATTCGATTCGAATTCAATATAAAAATTAAAATCTACAATTTTAAGAAAACGAAAGAACGCCGTGTATACTTTCTTTTCTTTTGATAATGAAGCGAAAACATCATCCTGTTTGGTATCCGGCTGTACATCTGTCATCATAGCTCCGCACTCTCCGAGTCCCCGCCCGCACATCCGCACCTCACGCTATGTTGCTGTGCCAATGTACTGAATGTAATGTTCCTACGGACGATGCGACGATTTCGCGGAAAGAAAGACAAAACGGCAGCGCCGGCGGTTTGGCAACGACGCCAAAATCTAAATATCGGTAACCTTTAAAAATCGGTTAAGGTACCGAAAAAAATAAAGGTTACCGTTATATTTCGATAGCGAAATATAAAGGTTCCGCTGCCGAAACCGCTATTTCAAAACCGATATGACGTCATATCGGTTATGAATAATACCGGTATTTTTCGGTTATGCAGTCCCTGCTTATGAACATATCAAATCGGCATCGATAAAATCGTAGTACTATGCAGATACAGCATATGACCAGTAGTAATTACTCCTGCCGATTATATTGTGGATTGTAATCGATGAGTCGAGGCAGGTTTTATAAATAGCGCATCACAATATCTGCGCCACGTATCGGCGCGTCATAGGATGACGCCACGCCACATCGTACGATATTTTTTCGTCGCTGTCTCATTCTTGCAGTAGGTTTCCACCTAATCATGACCTACCAACATGATGCCATTCAGGACACAAACAGCGCTTGTTTTTTCTAATGTCGTTAAATTAAATTGGCATTTCAAGTGATTTTGCACAATGTCATATTATAAGGAGCATTTACAAGTACCAACACAGAACAAAAATGTCATTTATAGCGGTAGGTAATCAAAGTTTATTCAGACTACAGAGCCCTATTGACAAGAGTACAAGTACCGGCTACGAAGGTAAAGACTATCTTGATTAAATTATACAACGTGTAGCCTGCTAAACTCGTGTCCTTTTCGGATACTCTAAATCGAGATAATAAATAAGTTGGTTTTAGAGCTATAGCAACTTCCAATCTTTGAAAGTAATTCGGCATTTCCGTCACAAACAGCTATTAATTAACGACGTCCTTGAAAGTATGAATAAGGCCCGGTTCGCACGAGCGCTTTTTCAACGGGCGTTAAAAAAACGTTTAAGGAGGTCCGTACGCTAAATTCGTATTAACGTCCAACGCCCAACGTCTAAAACAGTGCTCGATAAAAAAGCGCCGCGCTTTAAAACCGCCTTCGTGTGAATAAATACATGGTTACCAATTTGTGTCATTTCAACGTTTTTTCAACGCGCGTTGAAAAAGCGCTCGTGCGAACGGGGCCTAAAGCGCCTTTGCGAGTAGGTAACTTGAATGAATCACAACCACGTAAAAACTCAGGTTGTGAAAATAGCAATCCAGCGAGTGTTGGTAAAATACCACCTATTTACTGAGGTAGGCACTAATCGTGTAAATAACTATATACACTTTAGAATGCTACAATATAGTCAAAAGTTTATTAAGCACGCTTAATTGTTTACTAGCTGAAATCAAAGTGGACAATCACACCGCGGTAATTCGCAGAACATCATACCAACGCGAATTAGTCATAACACAGAGACCGGTTTAGGCTATTTGCTTAATGCAATCAATAGTAATTGTTTTCGCAATCTCGAGGAGATTATGTTATCTCCGAGTGTTGTGCTCAGGGGTCGGGCGAGTAATTTTGTATTATCTTGAGTTTATATTTATTTACTACTAATAGGATATATAAAATACCTACCTTAATTGTTTTTTTTCTGCTGCGTTGATCTTTTACGGTATGAATGAAACGATTATAACATATAATTAATCTCTTGCCATATCAAATATAAATTTCTTGGTTATGGTTCTTGCAAGCATTTTCGTATGATCTGTTATGGAAGGACTAAATATTTATATATCATTAAACCAAAAGCGTATCTTCGAAATATTATAATTTCGGTCAGGTAACATACGAGTAGTCTCGATGCATAGATACAAATCTAATATTTATCAAGTCTCACAGAGTTCTATTCGAATTATTGATACTTTCTTAGAACAATTCTAAGCATACCAGAACATGTTTTCAAACAAATCGACTAAGCTAGGCTACGCTACGTGTCACTTGTACGTAAACATAGTTTAGCTTAAACTTTGCGGCAAAAGAGATTTAGGGTGAATATCCACCAGAGATGTGCGGAGCTGTTTTTGCGGCGCCTAGCCGTCAAGCACGCAACGCATATGAAACGCCTGTCAGCAAACGCAAGTTACGCAACGAATAATTGAAAATACAGGTGCCTATAAGCTAAGCTTACCAAGGCAACGTCATTCAAGGCATGGTAGTCATGATATGATATCTACACATCAGTCTTAACCTGTCGGCTATTAACTACCAATTAAAAAGGCCTACATACGCCATCAACCTAATTACTGCAGGAAATTGCCCTATTTAAAAAGGCTATCTATAATTAAACTACGAATTCACGTACGCCGTTTAACACTAATGGTCAACCATGGTGGGAAATTACCCAGTCTATTTTTAACCATGGAAAACATCAAAAAGACATGAAGCGTAATTTAATTTTGTTCGAGAAGCCGCAGACGTTGTAGTTAGTGTGCTATTTATAGCTAGGTGCATCTGCCAACACGTTCAATATGTATTTATTTGCATTCTCAAGTATGGTTATATTGACTAAAAGTGGGATAAAGGGTATTTGCCTTCCGTTTCCGTGTTATAGTAAACACGCGTCCGGTCCCGGTTTATTGTGTAACGATGCAAAAAGAAGCGGAGCGCTGTTGAATATTTACTACCTACCTACATAAATGTTGGTAGGTACCACTGTGTAATACCGATGGCAGTGCATTTCTGAATCTTTCCATAACATGATGCTCCAATGTCACGGAGTATTTATCTAATATTTGTGCACGATTCTCGTTTACCATAAAATTAAAATGAATTCCCAAATGTTTCTTATCAACGACCAATTCATTCATAGTCAAGTCATTGTACTACCGTGTACACGTGAAACACGGCCTTGCCCTAACGGGTTTGTAAAATTCGCCCGATCCCCACCCCACTATCGAAATTCAAAAAGCGTTACGTTGCCCAAGCTCAATGGCTGGGTAGTGAATAAGGTGACGTGACGTCACAACATCACGCCACCTTTCGTTTAGTCAATTCGGACACGATCCGGCTCGCCACGAGCGGCCTTGCTAACGTTGTCTCTTTATTACATCACTTTATCATACTGTAGTTTGGCAGTCACGAACCTTGTATGAAGGCATGCTGAATGTTAAGGATTTAAGCATATACCTACACTATTTTCCATTTCGAAGAGATTACTTTAGATATGTAGGTAGGATTCAGTCGTATTGCAAATAAACAAGTAGGTAGTGATAATATATTATGAAAGACTAGTGGTAAAACTGTTACTATTCACGTAAAATTATTAGTTTTATTGTAAAATGTATTGATGATAAATTTGTATTCAGTGATTTGTAATATGAGTAACTTTAGTACGCTTAGTTTAACTGCCTTACAACGCCCGTAACCGGTCGGTTAACCCAGACAGGCATAGTGTGAGCTGGATCGCACACGGTTAAATTGACGGAACGTTGGCGAGTTTAGGAGGCGCGGCACGGTCGGCGGCGGTACACTTGGCACTTTTGCATCAGTCACCGAGAGCTGTGGTCGCGCGCTCCTCGTAGCTTAAATATATCGCTCTCTAACATCACCGATTACCTACAAACTTGTGACCACAACAAACATAAACATAACCTTCAAGCATTTTTTAAATTTAATTTATAATAAATCTACAGATTCAATTAAACCAGAAGTGGAGGTGCAAAAATCGTCAGGTTCAAATGAAAATATTGTAGAGGAAAAACCTGTAACCCGTGAGTATTTTATCCGGCCATCCCGTTTCTTTACACCCGTTCCCTATCTCGTCTTACCTTACTGCTCCTTGGAGTGGACAGAATTTGTGACATTTGAGGTTATATCAACAAATATGTTAATGAAAGTGAATGTGAAATAGTGCTGCAGTTAAATGTGTCTTTGCTATTGGATTTTCTCTTGCATTAATTAATGTTTTCGTACGATTGAATGCCACAATTTCTTTCACGGATTGCGTTCGTTCCTGAATGGGTTGTATCATTTCCATCGCTTCAGATAAGATAAAGTTTCATATAAATTTGGGCGCAGGAACCATCGAGCATCACTAACAACCATCGCTATTAACTAACACGGTTCATTGTGAATGTTTAAACGATATCTGTGTGTCTTCAACATAGGATTCCTTGACTGATTTGCAGGGCATGCCAAACGCCTAGTTTCCAAGCTGATGACTAACAGCTTTGAATGTGCCGGGCAAAAGACATCTTTAAACACATATGGTGAATACAAAGAGAGAAGGGTTTGGCCTTCTCTTGAAGCTGTTCCGCGATCTTGCAAAGAGCGAGGGAACCACTGGAGTTCCAGAGGAACTAAGCTTGCCGTCTGTCGACGCAGAAGGAGAGCCAATGAACGTTTATTGGGAGAGCGAGAAAGAACAGTTGGACGAGAAGAATCAGCCTTACCTAGACCTATTCTTGAAAGACGTCGCTCTGTCGAGAATACCGGACACCACCGAAGAACCCACCAAAGAATTACATTACAATTACGAGGGACTTAGTCTAAATTTTTTACCAGAGGCTGTGAAAAACTTTAAAGCATTGGGTAAAGTATAATATTGTTTTATATTGATATTAAATCGAGGATTTCCCTAGCTGGGAAGACACACAGATTATTTGAACTGGGTGCATGTTGCATATTCACGTGGATTAGATATATAATATTCAAAGAAGTACCTAACTAACATGTCTACATGAATGCACGCAAAAAAAGTTTATATTGTTAAGGGTTATATTATTGGCGATACTCAAAATATTTATAACCGCAAAGTCGTCACAAGTAAAAGATGTAAACTAGGTACAATGCAGTACGTACTTATTTATCAATCATTACCAGCATTAATTCCATTCTATTGTACAGGGTTTTTATGTTGCATTATTGACATCCACAATTCTATGACGATACCAGTCCTTCCTGTCCTCTGTTGTTTTCTTTGAATCCCGGTTTGTAACAAAAATGTCGTGTGCATAAGTTACCATAAATTTTAACTAGGTTAGTATATTTTTGTAACAGTTGGCACGTTTCATTGACAGTACCAAAGGATCTTAAATAGATTAGACTAGTTTGAACCGGTATGAAAAACCCACGCATATGTCTCAAAAAGTGTGTTGTATTGTATCGATCGACGAAACTTAACTACTTATGTCTAAATGCTGTTGAAGTTTATATGTCTATTGTTCCTATATATACTTTGATTCACATTTCTAATATGAGTCCGCAGGTATTTATAATTCGACGTGTTTGTTTATTTTGGGTCAATACCTGATCAGTTAACATTGAACTCGTAAATGATGACTAAAAATTCCGCAAAACTTCCTACGCTATGTTTACCTAAGCAATTAGAACTACTTGAAGTTTTGCAGGGTAAGCAGGCGAGGAAATTCAACAAACGCATCAGCTTGTGTTCCTAACTTGCGTACTTTTCATGTTTGTGATAATTTCTAATCTTCTTCGGTGGCGGTTAATTCAGACCACAAGCAGGTATTTTTAGATGGAAATAAAAAATGTTGGTAATATATATTAAGATTAAATTCCTATTGTATTACGTTGTCTTCTTTAAATTCAGAACAATTACCCTCTTCAAAAAGTTGATGTCATTATCATTTATTTCCTTAATAATGAAGATATAATTTGCTTACACGCGAAGCTAAACATACCTGCTAAAGAGCTACAAAAAGGACACACGCATTCTTTTGATATTTCCTATTCAAGTAGTCAAATATCTCTGTAAATTTAAATTAAAAGAATATATATAATTATAACTTGGATTTTTACCAAACGAAGGAACAGGTAGAAAACTGTAAATACTCGATGGAGATATCAAGAGAATGCCCTCAAGAGAGCATTTTGAGTAACGTTTGTTGTTTGCAATTCCAGACGTGCCAGAAACACCTAAATCAGACCCAGGAATCTCAAACAACGGGCGCGACGCGGGCGTCATCGCCGGGATAGTTGTTGCAGTCATCTCAGGATTCATCATCTTAGCAGCATTGGTGAGCTAGCTTTACCTTTGTTTATCCACTAATCTCTGAAACTTTGAATCCACTAATCTGTTTTCGCAAAAATGCGTTTCGCGAAAACAGATTAATTTTAGTAGGATGTCATTGAGTCATTGTTAACAATCTTTAAAATTGTAATGTAACTTCCGTAAGTCAATCAGCAATTTTAATTTTGATTGCAAAATGGAACTGTTTTACTTGGTGACGTTAATAATGATCGATCTTATATCGCGAGAATCTTGTGATCATCTAAATGTAGTCTAGAAACAATCTTTGGCATGATATTGCGATAGTAGTTACTCAAGAAATTGAATTCACTCATATTGATCGAAATGGTTGCCTGTCTGTCCTTGTCTTAGAATCAACTTTATTATTTGTTTGTCGAATTGACATTTAAAGCCTCTTGCTTTAACTTCTAGCAAAGTAAAGTACTAAAATAGCGTGAAAACTAGAGTTACAACCAGTGTATTGTCTTCGTATATTTCTCACGTTCTGAATAAATGTTGTGTTAATCTGTCGGTAAAAGTGAAAGTAAACCCAGTTTAGCAGATAATGTAACTATAACATGTTGATAAGAGATTCACGAACGTGACACACAAGCCTCGTAAATAGTCCAGCCATCGAGACATTCGAGACTACAAACTACATATCACATATGAAGCTCATTTTGTTCGTTGCTCATTTCCATAAGTGCCTATGCCAAATCTTGGGATTAGGTGTCAAAGCGGACCCTGGGCTCCTTTAGGGGCACAACCGGGAATAACGCTAGGAGAATGACTCATTTCCATAAGTATACGGCAATGCGGCAATCATTGCTACCATGTTGCCAAGGCCGTAGCA
This sequence comes from Epinotia demarniana, assembly GCA_945867215.1. Lineage (NCBI taxonomy): Eukaryota > Metazoa > Arthropoda > Insecta > Lepidoptera > Tortricidae > Epinotia > Epinotia demarniana. Next base: position 20,999,858 of record OX244263.1, read on the forward strand.
GAACTTTTCATTAAAAAGCTATCATTAAAGTTTAACCGGTCTAAAGACGCAAGTAGGTACTGCGAAATGTCACAGGAAAGATATTTCAAATGACGCATGTTCGTTTGTTTTCCTCAGACCAAGAAAAAAGACTTTCTGTCTTGGTGTCTTTTTGTGTTGGTCCGAGTTGTTTTCAAATATGATCTCTATCTCATTAGCTTAATCTACGACTGACTAAATAACCGCCCGTTCAACCAAACAAATATGATGATGATGATGATGATTCTCAGCTGAGCTCAGAATAAGTCTTATCCAATTTGATCATTGTAGCAACTTATTCTTAGGTAATTCCACATAAAATGGAACATCAATTGAACGACTCTCCGATGTTGCCTTCTAGCAATTATAAATAAACGTTAGCTTTCATGATCACGTTACATGCAAGTTTGAAAGCATGCACAGCATATTTAGGTGTCGTGTGACACCATTACTGTTGTGTTGCCGAGAAATGAGGTCTGCTTGTTATGGGATTTTGATTGCTTTCCGGAAGCCCTTCGATCATTCGACTTGCGATTGTTCACTTCGTAGTAATGGGATTGCTTGTGGACAACAATGAGCCCGTTCATGACACTACGCGTTGAGACTCTAACGGAAAACATTGCAAAAAGATAAAGGAAAACCTGTAAAGTGATTTAATTTAATCGCATGGAAAGTTACTTGCCATAACAAGGCTCTTGTTGAAGATAATATGATTGATTGATTTTTAAGATTGCGCTAATGAATCGCATTCCTGCTAATTGTCCTCGTGGGTATACCTGTAGACTTGTAGAGGCCTCCTAGTAAACTGAAGATACTTTTACACGTATGTTCGTTTGACGAATTCATCCGGTTATGACACATAATTAGAAAAATTGGTTTGACAGTTAATTAATTGGAGTTGATAGTCTTCGATTACATCACAACGGACCGCTTTATAAGACACAATTAGTTCAAAGACACGGACGCAGTTAGCCTTCGGCCGGTAAACCGTTCGTTGCGATTCTCGAACTTTCTTGTGCATAGTGGAATAAAACATATTAACGTTAATTGAATTGTTTTCCAGATTGCTGTGGTGATGTACCGGCACTACGTGCACCGCAACGTGACTTCTATGAACTTTGACAACCCTGTCTACCGCAAGACAACTGAGGACCAGTTCGCGCTCGAAAAGAATGGCTACGCACCCGGCAGCAAGCTGTACCCCAGCACCGTGGGAGAGGAGGTGAGAGCACTGACTGCTATGGAGTGTACGCTTAACATACAGAACAGCCTGAGATAAGTCGCGCAAACCCCGCACTGCCCATCCTTAGGAGCCAATTAATATAAGTGGGTGTTTTAGGTCACTGACCCTAATTTAGAACGAAATTTTCAAAATTTTAATGTAAAGTAAAATATTAAAGAATATTATTTTTGAAACATCAATTCGATTTGTTAATGTATTAATGATATGATATGATATGACCCCAACTCGACAAGGCCAAAGTAATAGTGTTGTAAATAACAAGGTAATGCCAAATGTTAATACTAGTTAGTCATAAGGTCTGCCTAAGACGTTTTAAACTCGGTGTATACTTAGTTACATTTACTAGGACTTGTTTTAAGGAATTTTTAAAACAAAATATTTTTCTTTAGACATTAAGGATACGGCAATTGATTGTGCCAACATTTTTACCGCATCAGTATTAAAACATAGTTGCCAAACTAATGGTAATAAATTATAGGTAGATAATAATGCTGTAAATAGTCCCTTTGAGAGCCAGTATTGTTTTGATTCTGCCTTTTGCTTCAATTATTACTGATAATATTTTACTGCCAAAAATTTGTTTTACATGCATTAACATTCGAGGGCTATTAAGTATTGGTAAGTTGACTGTAGACAAGTATAAGTATGTGTCAACGTCACTAGTAAGACGCTGGACTTTTACTATGTTGTTATCCGAAAAGTGTCTAACTTGTGACGTCGACTGTACCCAAAGGTTAAAATAGTGCCACTTTGTTTAATTTGCGTGTAAAGTATATGTACAATTTGGCTGTTTAGAAAGGAATATGTACGATAAAATAAAATATCATTGAACTAATTTGTTTTTCTTTTCACAGGCTCAAGAACCTCTCAACACACCGGGCACAAATGAATTTGTATAGTGCTCTGGCTGGCAGTAAATACGTTATAATGTCGTTGAATGTGAAAAGAAAAAGACGGACATGTGATACTTAAACATAGTGAACGCGAATGGGTTTAAGCTGACAGTTTTGTAGAAAACTCTAAAATATTTAGCGTTAGTGCAGTGAAAAGTGTGAAGCTAATTGGAACAAAGTTCAGTTCGCTGTCATGCCTCGCACCGTTATGGATCTCAAAATTATGATTTTGTCATTTCATAAGACGTCGGGTCTGAGGGCCGAGTAACTTAACCGCGCCGTAGACCTGCGGTGGCTCGTATCACAATATGCAGTAAAAGGGACACGTCTGCTACAACTTTTTACTAGACTGTGAATAGCGTAGAGATTAGAAAATATTGCTTTATCAGCAGATGCCTGGTGCATAGTAATTATTTATATTAACTATACATTTTTTATATTCAGCCCCTAGTTAAGTTTTTTAATTACAATGCTTTTGTATAACGAACTCAGGAGATTGGTTGAATGATTTCTTAATCAAGAATAATGAAGCTCATTTTTATATAGCGAGATGTACTTATATAGTGAATTTACAATAATGTTATAATGGGATATCTATGAATGCATTATTAAGTGATCATGTGATTGTTATGACAAATGCTGAACTTATCAAAAAACCCCAATCTGATTCCTCGTCTGTGCAAGGGAATAACACAGTAAATGACCTTTAATTCGCAAAGTAAATAAACCGTAACATCAAACCTCGCTTAATTGCATGAAAAAAGAATATAATTTAAACGGCAAAGGACCGTCTAAAATTGTTTATCTTATAATTTTCAGTGCGAATTAAAGGGTTATGTGATCGGAGATAAAGACTTTGATATTGACCCATTTCAATATATACACAATTTTATAAAGCAAAAATCATGTACACAATTTATTCTTGCAAGCATTATATTGTAACATTTACTTTTACTAAAACGTAATGTTGCAGGTGTTAGGTGGTTGGAGGCTTTCACGTGTATGTATGATGTTTGATGTAACTTCACTACATATAAGTCTCGGGTTAGGTATTTATTAATGTCAATTTGACTATTAGGGAATCTTGGTTCCGATCGTCGCCTATATTTCATGTGCCAACTCTAGTGAATTTTATCTACACGGACAAAATGAATTTTCTTTACACATATTTGCCTACTAAATTATTCACATAGTAAATTGATTCCTATAAGCAGCATGTTGGTTGCCTGGTATTTATTTATATCAATTGTTATGCATTAGTACAGTTTCATATTTTAAAATTTTATGTAAAGATTGTGTTTCCTAACTTATATAAAATTATGTAAATTACCATCTTCGCTGTTATTCATCTTAACTAATTAATTATATAATTATGTATTTTTATTAGTAATGTTTGCCTAAAATTTGGAACGACTTTGTCAAGCAAAATCCTGCCATCCTATAAAAATGTAATTATATTGCTAATAGTAATGTAATTCAATTACATTGATACTTGATGCACATTTCATACAATACGCCTAGCTCAATAAGTGTGGTCACTCAAATTATTGTGTAAATATTGTCAGTAAAATATATGTAAAATGTGTTAATTTATTATTTTTCATTCAAAAATTCCTCGTCCCTATTTTTAATTTTTTTGGTAAGTATGCTTACTCCGTGAGCTCCCAGAACAGACGGCTATCACAAGGCGGCGCGCGGCTCTCGACTTTTCTCTTGGTTTTCATCTGGGTTCGGGTGAAATAATAGGGGTGTAGACTCGAAAATTATTATTAGGTACTCCAAAAGAAAGAAGGCAAAAAAAATATGCCTAGTGACGATAAACCTTGCTGAAGGCATAACGTTCGGGTGAGAACGAGTCGGTTTTTTTTGCAATCCACTTGGGCCTTCCTCTGGTTGGTCCATCGCAGTCCGCACGCGCAAAATAAAATCTTAATATTCATTAACAAATAGATACTCGTATAATAATCTCGTAATCTGAATTCAACAATTTGTTGATTACCAAGAAAACAAGAAAAAGAACGTGAACGACAGTGAAACGAACCGATCGTTTCAAACCTCTTCTTCTTTAGGTTTTTTATTACCTAAGATGCAACCTTGCCAGAACTCTATAACGAAATACAAAATAACAGAGTCGAAAAATAAAAACCTACAAATTATAGCACATTACTGCAGAGGCCGTGAAGTAAGGGATTGCTGGACGAGCTTTGGGGTAGACGGATACGAGTCCAGCAATCCCTGTTCCAGCCGAGGATTGTATAGTGCTTTTCTCAAACCATGTGAGGAAATATTAAAATTAAAATAAATACCTACAAGGTAATCAATTAAATACTAGTTTGTTGAAATTACAATCGGAACGAAAGTTCAGAAAACAATCGTGTAATTTGCCGCCTTTAAAAAGTTAGAGTAGCGGACAATAATGTTTTTAGTTAGGATTTTCATACATTACTTCTTGACCTAAGGCCATAGACAAGAAACTTCTTCTCAGCATGTTTGATAAAAATATATTGTTGTACCTACGTATTTTTTTGTACGTTTTACTGTACATATGGCTGTTTAAAGTTTCGACATATGCACGAAAAGCGCTCTTTTCCGCACTAGTGCGGGAAAGTAGCACCATATGTACTGTAAATAAGTAATTTAGTGTCTACACCCCTATTTCGTCATGAGACCGTGTGCCTAGGTGGGCGAAATGCTAACGGACGCGAAGCGCTGCGGCGCGGCGCCAAAGAAACAAATAGTCGACGGTTATTGAAGTGGGCTACGTGACCAATACAAGCACGATCAATAGGGATGATGACTAAGATTTTTTTATGATGTCATTCGAACCAGTTTTTGGAGAGGAACAAATGTTTGTATGGGAGCAACTACAATTAAAGAACATAAATACCCAAGAAATGAGACAAAGATTGACCTCGCTGGCGGCAGTGCAAAACGCTTCACTGATAGACAGTTAATTATGACGTCACAATAATATTTGTTAGTACAAAGTACCTACATGTATCGTTGTATGGAAAATCAGGTAAGTAAATTGTTGTTTCGGTCTCGAAATACTGCGTTTAAGTACATAGTTTGTCGTACAATTTTGTTTCTATAAAAGCTTAAGGATTCTATTGGTATCCTAAAATTTACTCTTGGACAATAAAAAAAATGCATATTTTTTCTAAACTTTCAAGGTTCATATCTTTTTACGATTTTAATTATATTTTATAATTTATACTTTATTAGGATAATTTGATGGTTTACTATCCAATTAGCATCACTACGTCATCAATTTGAACATGGGTCATCATGCCTGTTAGTTTGACATTTTCACGCGAAGGTGACGCGGCGGCGGCGGTGGTTGTGGTACTCCTGCGGCGGGCGACTCGCGCGCATGTAGGACAAGGCAGCGCGTCGCACCGCACCGCATCGCATCGCATCGCATTCGCGCGCCTCCCGACGGACCGAAGTGCATCGGATCGCTTCGCAACTCTGTTTGCTTTGAATCGCCTACGTAGGACGCAGCCTATATTTTTACGCCTAAATGCGAGAAATATGGAGTGGGAGGTCGTATGGAAGATTTGTCTACGTGGACGAAGTTGCGGGCAACAGCTAGTTTAAAAAAATAAAATTTGTTGGTTTTAAACCAATATCATTTATTTCAATCTTTGGGTTTAACAAACGAGGTCTAACCGGTTTTCGCGATGACGCGTATTAGGTATAACTTATTGCTAAATTATTAGTACACTGGTATCATTATATGTGATAGAATGATCTCAAATTATCGCTTATTACATGACACGAATGCTATAAATAAAGTCACTGTTTAATCACAAGAAATACCGATCTATTATCATGATTAGATTCGCACGGTACTATTTCACACATGAATCATAATACCCCTTCTACGTAATGTAGATAATGTTAAGCACATGCCTACATGAAGTTGTGTGACGAATAAGACTATTCATTATGCTAAGTGTCTCCAGAAGTATGAGTGTTGCAGCGGGAGTTGAGGTCACACCGCGTCATATTACGATTTAGAAATTGATTGAAGTTGTGTGTTCATATATATGTAATTTAATGTTTCACCTAAACTTTCGTTGTGATACCCACTCGCCTTTTAGCTTTTTCTTTCAGTTATTTTTATACGGATTGCCAACAGCACTTTTTAATATGTAAAAATGTAGTATGCGGGTCAATCAATTTGATATTATGCTAATAACAATAATCCACTTAATACTAAGTGTATGACGAATCATACATAACTACAAAATAACAGTAGAATTAATGATGAAAAAAAATGCTCAAAGTAACAGTCTTTTGGCAATCGCCAGATGACTCACGTCTCACTTGACGAACACTTACAGAATCAGCCATGTAAGAGGGCCCTTGAAACTTACCTACTTACAGAACAAATCGTGTACCTACAGAGCAGAACATTTTACGCTTTACAGGCCGGTATACGGTAAGTATAACGCCGGCAGCTGTCACCCAATAGGAAACTGTCAAACAGGCATTTTGTGTCACGATTGCGACAGATAATTCTAAAGTATCGCTCGTCAGCGCGGAGCGTGGCACCGTCAGTGTACTGCCTCAGCACGGCATACATTTCAACTGAACTTGTACGGTGTAACTACGCACTACATACATACATATTACATACATACAAGTACGTGCTATCAAGCGTTACCATTAGCTACACGAGATACTTCATTTACCCGATTTCTTTTGACTGCAACTTCCACACTGGCACTCTCACTACAATCTTTCGTAACCGACACTTCCTTAGGTTTATTTGCACGAGAGTCTCTATAAAGTTCATACTGGCTCGTGATGTGACATCGGTATGTTTCAAATGTGTTTTCAGCAATATGTCGACGTGCGTGGTGGAACATTTGGTCGAAGTGATGCAGGTTGTGGCTGAAAAGGTAAGTAATACATTTGTTAGGTCATGTTTTTTTTAAACCTATACTATGTTTAGTAAAATAACGTTTCATGTCCTTGCTAGGGAATAAAAGACGAATTCTTGTCGGACATATACGCAATCGTGCTGGCTGGTTTGTGAGTATTGAAGGGGAATCACTCAATTCTGACTGATTAGAATTACCTACATTAAAATATTGCTTAATTTACTGTCAACTGTGGTCAGAAATGTAACATTAAAAAAAAAATTCTACAATAAGTATGTAAAGATAGAGTTATAATTATAACGCAGAGTACACTTGGGTCAAATAACACGAATTATTTTGGGGGACAGCTGTTTGTTGGCCCAGAATGTACCTAGCCTAAGTAAACCCTGATATCGAAATCTGGAAGAGTAGCGACATCTGACTAATATTGTTACAGACACTGGGTGACGTATGTTGTTCAGTATTATCTTATTCAGTTAATACCGCACAATGAGACTAGATGGCGCTGATTTTAATATTACGAAAACATCTTTCTAAATATTCTGTCACAGAAGTCACGCGTTTTTCAGTCAATCTGGGAGTGCCAAATGTTTAAATAAACTTTAGGTGAATGACAACTCCTGACCCGACCACATGGCATAGGTACTTTATTAAAGTGGCAATGTCACCAACAAACTGTGCCACTCGTCATGCATGTGCCATACTTAATTAAGTCATAGAAAGTTAAAATTGACATTATGGTAATTTCGTAATATCGAGGCCTTTTCAAAAACAATGTCGCATTACGCGCTTTAAAATACTTACTGATGACCTGGTAAATTTCGCGGGATACATCTATGACAATACCCGTAGAAGGAGTTCTACGGGTTTATTTTGATTTTTTATTTGGGTTTATTGGACGACCTCTGTAGCCTAGTTGGTAGTGACACTGCCTTCGAAGCTGGAGGTACCGGGTTCGAATCCCGGTAAGGGCATTATTTGTGTAACGAGCACCAATATTTGTTCCTTTGTCATGGATGTTTTCTATATATTTAAGTATTTATTATCTATACAAGTGTGAATATCGTCGTCTAGTACCCATAGTACAAGCTTTGCTTAGTTTGGGACTAGGTCGATTAGTGTAACGTTTTTTCCAAATAAAAATATTAATGTTGGTTGCATTTATTGAGTGGCAAATACCAGATAAATCATACTGCTCTATCGACTGATATCATGATAGCAGTTATTATAAGAAGCCTCCTGAAGGTTTGCGATTAGATCAAGATACAATATGTTTTTGTCAAAAATTTCATTTTTTCTACGAGCTATTATCTACGATTGTACTTTTCTGTAGACCATTATCAACTACTCATTGAGACGATTCTAACGAGCCCAAACTCAACGGGGTTACGGTTAAGTACTGAATTCCCATGGCCACCCTCTGTCTCCCAGATCAGCTCGATGGTACATAATATTAAATTGTCATCCAAACTCTATCTTAACCCAAAATGTCAGCTCAGTCGGATAACGGCAAGTGACTGAAAAATCGTTTGGAAATTTTGACGGATAACTTACTTAACATACCCACATAGTTAAAGCTTGAACACGCCAAAATGTGGGCACATAAACTAACAAATTAAAATATATATAGGCATATTCATGAAGATTTTTATTGTGTTTGCCTGCAATGTTAATGTACCTACATTTTAAAAACGATACATAGGTTTAATTATAATTAGAATACATAAGGGTTTACAGCAGTATCGGGGTACTTTTTGGTAGCCCAAGTCCATATTTTTTGCATCTCCGCAGCTGATTTAACTAGTCCGCCTTGCTTTTTTAAAGTTCCTTTCATTATGGACCAATATTCTTCGATAGGCCTGACTTCAGGACATTTCGGAGGCTTGCACTGTTTAGGTACCACAGAAACCGCATTCTGTTCATACCATTCTGTCACTGCTTTAGAATAGTGGCAGCTCGCAAGATCAGGCCAAAACAATGGTTGAATGGTTGATGGTATGACTTCTTAAAAAGGGTAGAAGACGCTTTTGCAAACATTCTTTTTTATATATTTCCCCGTTTACTGTCCCTGTTGTGATGAACGAACGACTTCGTTTGCCACAACTACAAATGGCTTGCCATAACAAGAACTTTTTTGAAAACTTCGATCTCGTTTTCTTTTTGCAATCTTCTGGAGGGTATACTCTTGCTTGCCAGAATTTCATTTGCCCGAATTTTATCTGCCATAATATTCAATTGCCATAAAGTTGTTTTCTATAATTTTGTATGCCATACTCATTGTTTACCATAATAATTATATGCCAGAATCTTTGTTTTCCATAATATCAATATCAATAATCTCATTTTCCATAATCATTGTAATCCATAACTATCACATGCCACAATATCATTTGCCATCCAACACAACATCCATAATATTCATATGTAATAATGTGGGTACGTATTGCAGTGTCTAAAATGAAAAAAAATATACCTCGAACCTCAGATAGGTTCCGGGTCGGTTTTGCCACGAAGTAAAAATAAACTTTTCTCTGAGATTACCCAATGCCAAGATAGTGGTGTATCATAGGCAGTAGGGAACAGGGGCTTAGTGGCAAAACCGACTCGGATCGCGGATAGGTTAGAAGACGGAAGCGGGAGCTTTGCTCCCGCTTTCGTCTTCGAGGTTATTTTTTAAATAAAATAGCGGAAAAACTAACAAATTAACAAAGATGAATCCGAATGCATGTTTAGTATGGCGTTTAAATATTCTATTAAATTATATTATTGCAAACAATAATCTGGAAAACAATACGTATGGCATTCGTATCATTATGACATCCAATATTCGGGTAAACAAGACTATGTCAATTAACTATTATGGTAAACGAAACATTCGGGCAAATGAAATTCGGGCAAGCGAAGTTGGGGCAAATGATTATTATAGTATGTGAATGTCGGGCAAACAATAGATAACCCTTCTGGAGCGTTTTTACGATTCGTAGAAGTGTGTATCTGTTTGAGGTCTGCTTTTATGTACGTTTCGTCATCTAATACAACGCAGTTAAATTTTGTTAAAAGTTCGTCATACAATTTTCGTGCCCTTCTTTTTGCGGATAAATTCTGCTTAGCATCGCGATTAGGTGCAGCTTGGGCCTTGAACGATCTTAATCTGGCCTTGGACTTAACTTTCTGTATGTAAGATTGCGACATTTATACCTTTTTTGCGACATCACGTGATGATAACTTCAGATGCGCTCTAAAAAGCTGTAAGACCCGGGCTTCCTTTTTTTTGTCCTTTACTGGCATACTGGCTTCCGTTCTAACGTTAAACGTTCCCGAAACTTTTTTAGGACCGAACATACGGCGGATTGTGGATATTTTAACAATTTTGCTAGAGCTTAAATGTGGATTTTCTGTATGTTTGAACAAAATGTTTTCACGTTGCTGATATTCAGAGCTCGCCATCACGAAAACAAATGAAGGAATGAGACTCTGTCATACTATTTTTTAATCATCATATCATGGAGATTTTAAAATAAGTACTAAATAGTTGGTATACTATGTAAATAAAAAAATATAAGCACTTATGTGCGCCCACGTTTTGGCGTGTTCAAGCTTTACATACATACGAACAGTGAAAGTTAAATAAAATCTTGTAAAAATAACTCACATGCTGAGCAATACTGAAGCCAGCATCTCTCGTGTATTTCGAAGATGTTGTATATATGCACGAGTGTATTTCTTACAGGCCAGGCACTCGCAACCCGCTAGCAGAGGATTAAAATCTTCTTTGTATCTGCAGACCAAAAACATGGGGTAGTTATGCACTTAACCAGTGACATATGCTGTATTCTTTAAACGTATAGTAGATTTTTAGCAGCTCATTGACTTCGTAAATAGTCCTGGCTCACTCTAGAATATGATTATGTGGGACAATAATTATTCTAACTTGAATTTTATTTTATTTCTATGACTGTTTATGTTTTCTAACGAAATACAATAATGAAAGGAATACTTTGATGAAGAGTCCACAGGAAGTTCGAATCTCCATACAAATTTAGTTGTTTGGTCCTCATTTTAAAACGCCATGCTGGAATAACCATTGGCATTGTGTATACTTTGTATACACAAAGCGATCCGTCATATCATTATCTAGGTCGGACGGAAACTAGTTTGTGTTGCTATAAATTACGAGTTAACATAATAGAAAAAAACGAATGCAAAGACGCATGCATGAATGAATGAATGAATGGCTTATTCATAATGAATATATGGTACGTAAGATCTTAAATATCTATACTCATATTTCTTCCCATAATATATTCAGCCAGGTCAGGCATATGAAAACTTAGGTCAGAGATTTGATCACTCAGTCTATAGACTATATGATATAGGAATAAAATTACATTTAAATTAAGTACATCACATAATATAACATAACATAATTATGGCATACTGGTGATCTAATAGTAAATATTAAACATTATTTCATCGCATGCTTCATTATTAGCTAGCTAGATTAGCTTCATTATAATTATGATATTCCATCACGCTGTTTCAAAATGAGAGCCAATCTACGTTTGTATGGGGAACCGGCTTGTGTCGAGCGTTCTGGGGACTCTTAAGAGTACCCAAGACGCAAACAAATCTCAAAGTTACGATTATATATTAAACTTAAACAAGCAGTATATACTTACTTGCTGTCATTTAGATCTAGTATACATAATTCGTTATGGCTATGGTCGACATGAAAGTTCAATGTCAAAGCAAATCCTTCATTGGTCAGCTTCACAGGGTAAGATCCATCAAAAACATCGTAGCCATGGCCGATTGCAGCCATTACTGCAGCCGGGTTCCAGAACCCTTCCAGAATGCGGACCATTTCACTGGGTAGTGTTTCCTGAAAGTATTACATCATTGTTTTTGAAGTGAAAACTTCGTTAGCGGCGCTGTGCACTTTTTGGGATGGGGAAAAATTGTTAAACTCGCCACAGGTGTAGGAGCGTAGGAGGTCACGTGACCGTAAGATTTTCGATTTGAAGTGAAAACTTCTTTAGCGGCGCTGTGCACTTTTTGGGATGGGGAGAAATTGTTAAAGTCGCTACAGGTGTAGGAGCGTAGGAGATCAAGTGACCGTAAGATTTTCTATAGTATGATGCGTAAGGTGAAATTCGAGACAGGCTTGGCTATTCAAGCAAGCAGTAAATTCACAATACCATACTGTGTGTTACCGGCATGCGGGTTTTTTTAAGTAGGGTAAATTAACGCAACTTAATCATGACCTTAATACAGATAATTAACTATAATTCCGACTTCATACATTTTCTAACAAAATATAAATTGTCAGCAATGTACAGCAAAGTAAATTGACAAGTAAGTGTAAATGACAGCTCTTCATACTTTGTTTAGTACGGCGTCATACACCTCAGGTATATTTTGGAAAATTAATTGCGCGGTTAATTTACATAATTATGATTCGCAAATACATGCATACAATTGCTAACGGAACATATTATTATCAGTTTTAATAAATGCCCGCATGCCGGTAACACACTGTATAATACAAATATTCAATGCTCACATTGCTCACCAAGCAAAACATAGATGACATATATAATTGATTGTTTGTTTATATGCCAAAATTGTGGGCATATGTACTACTGTCTATCACACCTGAACACCATGTTGTGATTCACAGAACAAATACAAATCCTCGCTAAGCAGAAATGAACTTTTCCCTCGCGAAATTTGGAAAAGAGTCATTGTTGCCCTCACAACTATCAATTCATATGAGTAGAGGATGTGGAAAACGGTATTCAGTACTCTGTAGCAAACCTATATTGAATTTGAATCCCTTGTTACTTTCAAGATTTTACTTTAGAATCCCTCGCTATACTCAGGATCGTATTGTAGGATATTTTGCTTCACTCAGATTCAATGTCACCCTGGCCGTAAATATCTCATTTTGCTCCCTTGTAACACAATTTACTATTTCGCCCTTGTGAGAAATCGCTATATTCAGAAAGAGAGCTGCTTTGCCAGATGATATGCGAGTTGTGGGATGATTTGTCCCAGAGTCTGGCAAATGCAAGTTGAACCAATTACCTAGATTCACTTTGATCATACATTTTGACCAGCACTATTGCGGCACTACTACTGAATCTAGTAAATTGAACTTGCTTGAGACTATTAGAAACAGGTCTCAAATCATATTTGAAATTGAAATATGACCCAAATGAAATACTTACACCAACTTTCTTAAAAGTACATATCACATTGTCACCAGGCATATAAGTATAATCTTCAGTACCATCCATAATGCCCTGCAGCGCTATTCCTGTCAAAGTTTCTTTGTGTTTGAGAATGTGTTGAATGCTTTCATTGCATTTCTTTGGCTGACCAGCAGCCACTACCACACCTATAAAGATATTTTTTTGTTTTGTTAGGCATTATATAGGAGTTTTTATGGATATGGGAGATACTTAAAACTTACGTTGTTTTTGTAATCAATAAGTTATTTGATATAATTTTATAAAACTACTGCCCATTCCCTCTCATGCCTGAGAGGAGGCCTGTGCCCAGCAGTGGGACGTATATAGGCTGATTTATTATTTAATGAAATTAATGATTAATATTCTGCAAGTAGGTCGTAATGGCAGCGTTTCTAAAAAGAAGACCATTGTTAAGATGAAACGCCGAAAAATAAATAAATCTCGGGTGTAATATTATGAACTGATAATAAAATAAAATACCTATTAAAGAACTATCTTGCAGTTGTTCAGAAGACTTATATCTCTGCACACATACATTAAGCATGTCACTACTTCTGTTGACAGCCTTGACGGCCCGCTTGAATCCTTCTGACAGTGATGTGCGGCCATCTGCAGCCGCCAAAATTATATCTGGTTTGAACAGCTCCATAATGTCCATGTATCTAAAATTATTATCATACTTATGGTATTAAGACTCTGGTAACCTTGAGAAAAAATATAAATAAAATAAAAATAAATAAAAAAGCCTTCTATTTCCAGATTTCCCATTTACATTGGAAGTTTCCAGTATTGGTTAGTAAAGTTCCTTATAGTTAGTGGTTAGTTTTATGTTTATGTATGCTATTTACTATTTATTTATATAATTTGGACCCCACTTAGAGTGTAGGCCTCCTCCAACTCTCTTGAGAAAATATATATATATAATTGTATATATATAAAAATCATATAGATAATATATAAATAGTATAGATATATATAATAACAAAAAAAAGGTTATACATTAAATTTAATACATTCAGGATAAAGGGCTTTATATAGATAGATAGAATCTTGTGAATACCACAAAACTTTGGTTCTCCTCCATTAGCCCCAAGGATTGCATACCTAATTTATTTTTCACTAGCCCTAATGTTGTGAACCCTAAAATCGGCAAACCGGATTGAAATTTTACTTTTTTCTTATAAAGTTGGTTCTCGCGCTGTTAGCTCGCAGTTCATCCTAACACTCCTCCTCACTTCACTAATCATCATACCTACACGCAGTCTGACTCAGCGGGCTTCATGCAAGCCAAACACATTATTAACATGAATAAGAGAGGTAGCACACTCTACATATATGCGCCACCACACACCCAGATTGGGCATTTCCTCAAATTTATGTTATAAATACAATACAATACAATACAAATACTCTTTATTGCACACCTCACACAAACAAAGCAGTATAAATTTGACGGATAATCAATAAAAAATCTCACCTGTCCGCAGATATCATCTTCTTGCCATTTTTAGTCCATAATGGCACCTTATCTACCTCAAAGTGTCCTGCCGGTGCAGCATTATGCAAATCGTGCAATGTTATGCAAGTTACATGTTTAGAAATACCAGAAAACTTTGCTATTCCCTCGCCTTGGGCCTTAACTCCGGCTTCCAAATGACTAGTACTGGATAAAGGAACCCATAAAAGCATGGGATTGGAAAATACTAGAGCTAGGACTTCTGCAGTAAGGTGAACCACACTGCCTCCCTGAAAAGTAATAATAAAACAATTTTGATTGTGCTTAGAAGTAGAGAATAACTTAACCTTCTTTTAGAAAAATGGCTTCCTTCTAAGTTAAGATGATTTCACCAATATCAGGTTTGTTCATAAAGCGAACGTCGTTGTTCAGTAGATGTGGTCAGTAGTCAATAATGCAAGCTCCGCTTAAGAAGGAAGGCGTCCACCAGTCACCGCATCCCCGACGAGAGACCAGAGACTAACTTAGTTTTAAGCAGTCTTTGAAATTAATCATGTTACAATTCGTATCAAAATTGGGAAATCCTATATTTGTTTAATACCTGAGTAAGGAGTGCGGATGTAGGAGTATCTATTGTCGTGCTAGGTGACTTGGTAAATCCTGTTAGAGTACCAATTCTTTCACCACCGCAGCCGGCTCGCTTGATTGAAAAACGCATTGCGATTAATTTATATCGACACTCTACAGCTAGAAGACTGACCCAAAACAATATAAAACAAAAAACACGGACACGGGCAACGCGTTCTTGTCAATTTTGACAACTGTCAATTTATTTTATTTTTTTATTCGTCCATTCGGACAGGCTAAGACCATGGGCCATACTGCCGCAGACAACTGTCAACCACCTGTCAACTAAACTGATTTTTTTATTTTATTCGTCCATTCGGACAGGCTAAGACCATGGGCCATACTGCCTCGTCTTCAGTAAGTTTAATTTCATTTGATCGAATCCAGTAATAACGGCTTCAGTAGTTTCAAATCAGAAGTGTCTAGTCCAATAAATATGTTTTCAGTTATTTCCAATTCTTATGAACAAATCTAGATATTAAGTCATCAGTATTATCAACATATATGTGTCAAATCCAAAAAATAAGTCTTCAGTTGTTCCAATCCAATTCATGAAGTCAAATCCAGTAATAAAGTAAACTGACTCAACTGAATCAACTTCAACTTCAACTGAACTGAGGGGCTACCGCCAAACGAAAACGAACTTCGTTTGTGTATCTCCGTCTCTGTCGCATCTGCTAGTTCGAGCGACACGGCGAGATATTCGAACAAAGTTCGTTTTCACTTCGCGGTAGCCCCTCTGAACTGAAAATTACTATATATAGAAAAGTACTCTTGTGTTCGAAACCCAACAAGCAAGCCACAGATTACACAGACTTCTGACTTGACCGTGGGCTCAAACAGTTTTTAGTTGAGCTAGATGCTGAAGACTCTTCTTATGATTTTTTTTTTCCAAAAACAGGACAGCAATTCTCATTCTATGAACTTTTGTTGTTTGTTTGTAGCTGGAAGGTGCCACCTGACGCTCTGTGTATTTATTTTATGGCCGTTACACACATTGCAATCTGTCTACTAAACTTACAAACCTTCCATTATAACCTATAGTAGGTTGGAAGTTGGGGTGCTTAGAGCATTAAACCAACCGGAGTGGCCATTGACAGGCGTTCCCCTCTGCCAAAAGTATATGACCAGTGGTAGTGGAACTTCAAATGTATGCGTAACGTGAACACATTGTATGGACTGACGTTTATCTGAAGTAGCTATTTTCACCTTTATCCTTATTCCATAATTTTCACGTTACGCATACATTTGACGTTCCCCCCCTCCCCCGCAAAAATTGGCAGACTTTTTATGTATAGAAAATGACTCATGTCCACTCCGGTTGGTTTAATGCTCTAAGTTGGGGTGAGCAATTGTTTTTTATTTTCAGCAATGGGGTTGGCCGGGCGAAGGTATTTGCAGATGGCGCCAGCATAGGATGAACATGGGATCACAAACTAATAAGAGATACTAGGATGAACCCCTGATGAACATGTCAGTCCTACCAAAACCTTAGAGCATTAAACCAACAGGAGTGGTCACATGTGTCATTTTCCATACATAAAAAGTCTGCCGATTTTTGCGGGGGAGGGGAACGTCAAATGTATGCGGAACGTGAAAATAGCTACGTCAGATAAACGTCAGTTCATACAATACGTATGACCACTGGTCATACGTATTTGGCAGAGGGGAACGCCTGTCAATTGCCACTCCGGTTGGTTTAATGCTCTAAGACCAAAACTGTCAAATTCTTGTTTTTTTTTCGGAATTTTCTTGTTTAGAATCAAGCCGTTAAAGACAAATCCCATATAGGTAAAAAGGCTAGTGCTAGTGACAGATCTATGATGGCGCCGTCT
Source organism: Epinotia demarniana (assembly GCA_945867215.1). Lineage (NCBI taxonomy): Eukaryota > Metazoa > Arthropoda > Insecta > Lepidoptera > Tortricidae > Epinotia > Epinotia demarniana. Next base: position 21,017,076 of record OX244263.1, read on the forward strand.
AGTAAAAGAATTGTCAGTTGCCAACCCCATTGTATCCTCAATGTACCTATGGTTTTTAGTTTTCTGTATAACTGTAGTACTTACAAAGGAACTGTTATATGAAGATACTAGCTGTTGCACATGTTATCGTCTTAGAAAAATAATCGCTATCAAATTATTGTAGGCGGATGAGTCATTATCGATGTGCCAATTTTTTTTCTACAAAAAAATGTTTGTAAAAATGTTTTTCTACCCCTGTACTTTTATCAGTCATTTACATAGTCCCGAACACTAATATAAAGACATACAAAATAAGTCTGCAGAAAAGTCTATACTCTATTCCCGATAACAGTACGGCACAACCGTGCTGTTTTGTCGCCAAAACGATACGTTTACAGTGTTCGAGATTTGGAACTGGTCTTTTGACACATCGCGACGCCCATATAAAGTAAATTGGCACTGCTCATCGAAAAAATAAAAAAACTTTCAATAGCTTCCGAGTTACAAAACAAAGTTCAATCTCCATGCACGCTCTTTTTAGCACTTATAAAATTACTGTCATATTTTTTACGGCTTATTTGTATACACATTAGCATTGAAAACTCGGTATGCAAACCATTACGCCCTACGACTTTTTATTTTTAAATTTAGTGATATACTGCTTTAATCGTTTGGAGTCTGTCAATTTAGAAATAAATCGATATGAATCAAATAATTGTGAATAGGAAAATTCAGGGTGAATTGCAAAAAAATTGTACGTAACACAATGGAATATTCACAAATTTGTTACACAAAAACCAAGAAAGTAACGCAAAGGAAATTATAAAGCCGCTTTCATATTAGTAGAAAAAAGTCCTTATTTCAAGAAATAATAATTGAATACCTACCACAATTTTCAAATCATTGGTTTGCGTCGCTTTCATATTTACTAGTATTTTTATTAACTTCAAGATATTAAATATGTCATATCGTCTTTTTTTACGTTAAATTGCTTCATTTGTACTGTGCAAATCATTGTTTGTATTTCGCGCCATGGACACTCGCTGCGCGAGTCGCCAGCTATTGTCGTGCGTGGCCGTAAATTGAAACATGATCTCCACTGCTGTGCGTATTCCGCTACCGACAAACATACAAAAATATTCATAATTTAGGATTACAGATAGCTAAACAAAACACTATCCTGAGTTAGATCCTAAAGTTGGGTCGATTAGGTTTCTTTTGCGTGTCTCAGGCAGTACTTTATTATATATCCTACATATTATAATAAATTAATTCAAAATAAAATTTTAATTTTAATGTTACGGACTAAATTATAAAATGTTGCAATGTACCAATATGAGCGAACCCTAATGTTGGTTTTTGTGTGAAACGTTACACAATGTTACACAAACGAAGCCAAAATCAATGTCATTCACTGTTTCAACACGTGTAGAAGAAATAATTAAAGGAATTCAAGTACTCCCAAAAGTCAAACTGTTAACCCACTATTTTCGTCATTCAACTAAGTAAATATATAAGTAGAAGACGATTACTTAGCTGTTTTAAGCATAACACAATATGTCTTGAAATTTTCGAAAAAAACCTCCGAAGCAATGTTTAGTATCACTTCACAGAAACTAATATGGGTACCGGCGCGTGCGATTCCTTTAGCAGTTCGCTTTGAGTTGCCAGTCTTAAAAACTTTGCGGATGCGTTCATTGCTACGTCAAAATGCGAAATATCGCGTTACACAGCTGACGTCACACAAAGGAACGAAATCCTTCCCCGAACTTTGATATAAGATATTGATATAAAATATTTGTTCTAGAGACCTGAAAAACAACTCCCTTGATGTTTGGCATGGTATTAAACAGACTACCAGTAAATTTCTTGGCCAAAGCTGTTTAAATCAAAGTTATGATTTTTTGTTTACTGTGTGTTACACAAAAGACAAGTAAATTTTGTATGGGAGCAAAAATCATTTTTTTTCGTTAATGCATTTAAAAATATTTGTATCATAGTTATAATATAAAACTGTGCAAATCCTATTAAACTATGAACAAGATCACGTGAAAGCATATCTGGAATACATGTTACTTGAATACTAATTTTTTTATAGAATTTTGAAGTAAGAGGACATTTTCCAATTTTGGAATGTACATTTTTTTTGCAATTCACCCATCAATGTATTATTTAAGTACTGTTACGATCATACGAAATAAAATCACATCGATCGAAACCGACATATTTGATTGTGCAAAATGTTACCTTTGAAAATATAGCATTGATTTCTGCACGGCGTGCGAGCTCCATCAATTTTTCTCGCACTATCAGTCTCTCTCTTTACTTACAGGTCACTTGTGTTAGCAGACGACAGTGTATAGGCTCTCTATTTGATTTCCTAAAAATAATTATTACACAGTAATCAATCGATTCCTTTTATTAGCCATCATCAATCGTAATCGGATATTATGACAATCGATTTACTCTAGCCACATGACTCTTTACATCATATTGGAACTGTCCATAGACCAGTCCCAAATTTCGTACACTGTAGCGGCCTTACGCTTCTAAACCTGGGTATTACGTGATCAACACTAATTTAACAACAAAAGACATTAGGTACTACCAACTTAACAAACCACTGAATGTTTTTACTTCAAATAAATTATTGTACTAAAGGCATTGCTGCCAACTTAAGAAAAACCTTATACTTAATATGACAGTCTGTGGACAGTACTGGCAAGTTGAATTAAGAACAAAACAGACCATAAACAAGAGGTGTCAATGTGTCATGTTTCCAATTTCCCACCAAAGTTCCAGTTCAAAATTAAGACGAAATATGATAATTTGATTCATGTTTGTGAAGTGAAGAAAAATGTGCACGTTCGTTTTAAAATGGACGAAGAAGAAAATAACAGCACCGCTAAAGAAATTGCGTGAGTAGTAATAGAACTAACGGAAAACTTACTGCCTGAAAAGTCAAATGCTATTTATTTAAAATTAGTCGTAGAAAAAGTATTGTATGCAACGGTGTATAACTTGGTCTTAAAACCCTCGTGGCGTCTTTAATTGCGATGCTCGCCAAGCCTCGCATCGCAACTCACGACACTCGCGTTTTAAGACCCTACTTATACAACAGTTGCATAAAATACTATAAAATAACTCGTGTACTCTACTACTACATAGTTATGGTGAATGATCCCTAAACCTACTAAAATTATTGTTTTTCTCAAAAAAAACCGTAGATAAGGTGGAGATTTTTGGTGTGTACCACGTACAATTTGCTAAATTTTGAAGCAATGTTTAGGTACGTAGTTATACATATATATGTCTCCTTTTAGGCCTGAACATGGCTGTTGTGTAAATCGATCATAAAAAAAATATTGAAACGGTTAGAGAACAAAAACCCATAAAATGACAATTTATTTGTTGTCCCCCAAAACCGACGTGGTGAAGAATTCAACCTACATAGCGGCGTTTTTACCAAATAAGCAACAAAAAGTACTTATCCCTTGCCTACGTTCTTCTCTCTATTCAATAGAGGGCCAGACACGCATACACATACACACACACACACACACACACGCACGCACGCACGCACGCACGCACGCACGCACGCACGCACGCACGCACGCACGCACGCACGCACGCACGCACGCACGCACGCACGCACGCACGCACGCACGCACGCACGCACGCACGCACGCACGCACGCACGCACGCACGCACGCACGCACGCACGCACGCACGCACGCACGCACGCACGCACGCGCACGCGCACGCGCACGCGCACGCGCACATACACATACACATACACATACACATACACATACACATACACATACACATACACATACACATACACATACACATACACATACACATACACATACACATACACATACACATACACATACACACATACACACACACACACACACACACACACACACACACACACTGACAAAGATATGATATGTAAGCATATCTTCTTTCTATCCTTCGCGCGACGCGCTCTGCGGCAGGCTCGCGTATTGTGACGTCACACACTGTGTTTTCTCCACTTTTTTCTCTCTAACTAATAAAAATAAAACAAGACTTTTGAGTAAAATTATGATTTTTTTAATTTTAGACTGTTTACCACCTAAATGCCATGCTTAAAATCAATTTCTTTCAAATTCTAACTAAGAAAAAAAATTTTTTTTTAATTATCGGGTTTTACTCTATTTCGTATATCCGTATGGAATGGACTAAACCAGCTGTTGAAAACAATCTTTTCTGAATCTACAGTAGCTGGTTGATGCAGAAATACTTATGGGAAATTTATTCAAGATAGTAAATGCAGTATTTTTACTCCAATAATTTGAAATCGAACTAGTTTTAAGAATCGTTATTAATCGTAATACTTTTTACGATACGGATAATAGTCAAAAATAACGATAACCTGCGGTTTACGATTATCGGCATCGGTATCGTTGCATCTCTAATTTGTTTGCCTTCTTTCTTTGGGAGAATAATAATTTTCGAATCGAATAATCTCGCCCCTAATTCCCTTTTGAGCATTCGCTAGGAAACCATCTATTACTTAAATCCTCTATCTACGTTTGGCAAGAGTTAAGACTCACGTGCATGGAAAATTCACATAACATTAATGAAACAATGAACATATTTTCTACAGTGAAAATGTTAAAAAAACACCTGGGGATCGATTTTTGAATCTCACCAAGTGACTAATTCTCACCGATGTGAGTGATTTCCGAAAGTTCGTATTTTTGAAACTCATCGGTGACTTACATATTTGTCATACCTATGATATCGATTTACGAGTGCCCCTACCCACTCGTAATTGAAATCACCATGCGATTTTTTTTGACAGTTGACGTATGTGACATCTGCCAAGAATTTTTCAAAACTTTAATTTTCGGTTACATGACACTGACACATACGCTAAGTTTTACGTTTGAATCTGTTTTAGAGTATGAGAAAATAAAAACGGGATCAAGGACAACATCTGCATAAAAAGGAACGTAACGGGAAGTTTGTCTCTGACTGACATTGTAAAATTTCTGCATGGCGTGTGCCTTTAAAAATACGGCTTTAGGAAAATGGTGACATAAAAGTCATCGGTGATAATTTTAGTCACCGGTGACTTTGATATCACCAGTGAGATTCAAAAATCGCACTCCAGCACCCCCATAACTCCGAAGTTATTTATTCTTGTAAGAATATTTTTTTTGAAGTGGTATCTCTTTGCTCGCGTTCTTGTATAGGGGTACAGTTCAAAATGTATCACGTGACTTCCGGAATAACTTTTTGTAGAAAAGCCTAATCTGATTTCAAATAATTGTTTGTTACATGTTTTAATCCTTCTTTATTTGCCATTAGTTGTTAATCACAAAATGTTATTTAGTGTATGAGGCGGATATGAAAATAATGCTGAAATGACCGCCATTTTCAATGTAGGTATCGCGAGTCAAATGGGCTACGGCAATCAATGTTGCCATATATACCGATTTATCTGTACTTAATACAGATTTTAGTGAATCAATTCAGATATATATTTTACGGGTACACCATAATAGCAGATTCCTTTAAATAATCAAAACACTTTGAATTTAACAATTCATAAACTTCGTAATTTTACAATTGTAGGATGTATTTTTTATTCTTACAAATAAAACGGCCTAGTTTAACAACGTACGTAAGTTTATTTAACAAAAGAAACATTAAACTTGGTTGGCGTGTTATTACAACGAAATAACTATCGATGATAGACAAACCACCTTTAAATATTAGGTAGGTGCCGATAGAGGTCGCTATATTTTTGTACCATTTTAAGTACAGTTTGCTCAGTACGGAACCGTCGGTACGCGAGTCAGACTCGCCCTTGGCCGGTTTTTTTTTATCAGGGTGCCATAGCCAACAAAGAAGTATCCATTTAAACTTAATTAACGGTTGTATCTCGGACACAACCCGCTTCTTTTTTTTAAACTTAAACTTTACCTACTTAACTATATATCTTTCTCATGAAAATCTCAGAAATCATTTCTCGATAAAGTTTGTTATTTTTCATGTAATATTCGGTTCACGTCGTAAATAATTATCCCCGAAATATGTATGTTTACATGTCGAGTTCCTTGGCCTTGGTCACGAAAATACGTTTTATAATTACCCTATAGATGGCGCTGTATACATGACGGCACTTAGCTATGCTTTGGTAAGATCTTTCCAGAATTAATAAGAGTTCCCCTCTTGACTTAGACAGACGTTGTATGAACAGACTCGCTTCCAGGGCCTGATTTTCCCACAGACTAATAATAAGGCTATAGCCTAAAGGCGCAAGGGCGGCGGGGTACTGAGCTGAGACTTACTTACTTACATTTCATAGTTAGCTTAGGGCGGTCAGAACTTAAAATCAGGCTCTGCCGCACTCTGACCCGTTCTTTTCCAGTTATCGTGCCAGCTAAAAAATTGAATTAGTCCTTAAGATACTCACACTAATACGAATTAAGACTAAGAGATTCTTCCTCTAAGCTGAAATAGGTTCTATAGTCAACTCTACTGACACTGATAAATGAGGTATTTATCCTATTCCTAACTAAAAGAGATTGTGGAATAAGCACTTATTTGTTAAAAGTCGTGATGTTAAATTGCCATAATCAATTCCAATTAAAATACAAAGAGTAGGTACCTACCGTAAGATTTCCCATTACTACCCTTCATGAATGCTTTAGGACTTTAGGTATTCATTTAGTTGCCTGAAAAGACAGAGGGTACCTTTGTTGGCAAGTCAATAAAGACTTTATTAATTGAAGTGCAAGTTACCTATTTATCTTTAGCAGAAATGAACAGTATCTCTAAAACATTAATTTAATTTAGCCCTTGTCTGCGCTGAGTGGGTACATAACCGAGTAATATTCAATGTGGCATGCAGTTCCTTGTTTTATATTCCATTCCTCTAGGCATTTTCATAATTAATATATTTTCATAGGGGCTGTCTGCATTTAAGAAAGGGGGTAAACTTTTATGCCCTTAGGGACGATTTGCAATTCAGGAGGGGAATTTGAATTATTATGTGATATTTAAAATATTAAGCGTGTAATAATTAACGTCCTTCTTTCGTTTCATTTGAAATGTTGAATACAGAATGTATTTTTTAATTACCTACCAACTGTGGCTGAGCTGTGGCATACCAAAATAGGGTCTGCTTAAAAGTAATCGGCCCACCAGTTCATAGTGAAATATAAGCCGTTAGACAATTATTCTGAATCTCCTCCTCCTCCTCCTGGTGGAAGAGGCGGCTCGCACGGCACTCACCGTTGTCAGCCCAGCAGGTAATTCTGTGTGCACTGGATCTTTTTGGCAATATTTCCGCTATATCACGATCGGTAAGCACAAGATTAGCCGAAGTCATTTATATTCGTTATTTAGTACATTAAAATTTATACATTTTAGTTTGCGTCGAAAAGGTAATGATGTCCATCGTCATTATCGTTAATCACGAGCACCATATCACTCTTCTACCCCGTTGCCGTAATCGAATACTACGACACCCACGGGAAGAAACTTGATTGAGAGTGGCTTTTCACATCCGACACTATAGCGGTATGGCTCCATACATGTGTATTGAGATACAATTCAACACATGTATACAATAACAACAAAAACCATACGAACCTTAACTTAACTACCTACATACTTAAGTTGAAATTTGAATTCAAACGTATGAGGTTCCATTGAAAGGCATAAATTAAATAAAAGCTTGAAAAAATACGGATTTATCTTATGTGATTTCGATTTGTTTCTCGGCTTTTTCTTTTTAGTGTATCAATTGATCTTACTCGTGATTCAAGATGTTGGGTTGAGATATTTTGTTACTCCGTCGTCTCGGAATATTTCCGAAACAGAGGCCCTACCGCGAAGCGAAAACGAATTTCGTTGCCAGAGACGGAGATACTCAAACGAAGTTCGTTTTCACTTCGCGGTAGCCCCTCAGGTCTCCGAGACGACGGAGTCATTATGTGTGGAAAGAGGTGGTTTTGTGAGATTTGGACACAAGACCCAGGCCAGGATTCTTTGCCAATTTTCCGATTGATGAGCAGCGGTAAGTAAGTACCTACCTACCCTAAATGGAGAAATTTCCAAGTGATAAATTTTACCCAGTTACATGTTTTTTGTTTTGGCTTTGAGTTTAGTTCATAAACAGTATAAGAACTGTATTGTAAGCTCAGAGACAAATAAATATCTAAAGCCCGACCAGGAAAATAAAAAACTTCGCCATATTGCGGAAAACTATTGGAACTAATTTCTTCAACTGGCAATAGTAAATTTGAAGACGTCATTAATGCCATCAGTCAATTGCTGGCAATGCGAGGTGTCGTTTGTACGTGTTGTATTTCTTAGATATTGTGAGTATTTGTGCGTTGAGAAAAGTGATTTTCAATATGACGAAGTATTTGTCGGAGAGAAAATCTGACTCTATTCCTCTAAATAACATCACCGACCTTGATGTCAACATGATTGGTAGGTACATCATATACCTAGTATGTGCAATAGAAATGAATTAGTGTTGCCATCATTATTGTTAATTTAGCGAAACAGGTTATCAGGTAAAGGTATTATTATAATTAGCTAGCTGCCCGTATGTCTTCACGTCTACCCTGAGTTGAAAATAACCTGTATAGAAGGAAACCCATGTCACTCCAGGCGGTCTGCAGGCGTAGCACGGTTGCCATTTTATCACTTATCGTTGTGGATAAGAGATCCGTCACTCTCGAACTCGCATACTTCGCAGAACGTGACGGATGTCTTATCGACAGCGATAAGTGATAAAATGGCAACCGTGCTACGCTTTCTGCTCTATACATCCTCCGTCAGGCCCCGGTAGAAGGAGAAGTCGAAAAAATGCTGGGTTGACGTAGCCAACACGGCTATCATGCGACGGCGTTCGAGCTCTTTCGATTTTTCTCGCACTATCCGTCTCTTTCTTATTAGAACAGTTAGAACAAGAGATATAGTTCGAGAAAAATCGAGAGTATGTCGCGGCCAAATCGAGAGTAGGTATGTCAGAAAAAAACATTTCACCAATACAGTGATATCGATATTATCCATACTAATAATATTATAAATGCGAAAGTGTGTCTGTCTGTATGTCTGTTAACTCTTCACGCTGAACCGATTTAGGTGAAATTTGGTATAGAGATAGTTTTAGTCCCGGGGAAGGACATAGGATAGTTTTTATCCCCGAAATCACCCCCAAGGGGATTGAAATGAGGGGGGGGGGGGGCACAGAGCGGCGCGACGCGGCGCGGTATTCTGTGCGGACCACGCGGAGGAGTCACGGGCAGATGCTAGTATGCTATATTTTTATACTACGACGGTGGCAATCAATCATACGGTCTGCCTTATGGTATACAGACACCGTAGCCAATAGACACGTACGGTTTCAAAAGATTCACAAGCGCGCGTTACGTAGTGGTTTTACCTACTCGTATTCTCTTTGCCAGACCGTTTTCAACCATGCCAGACTCGTGACATAACTTTTTAGTAGGTAAGGTCGACCGGGGCAAATGCGTCTATGGGGTAAATGCGTCTTTTGAAGATATCTCCGAAAATGAACATACTTATTAGAACTATACCTACAGTCCTCTAAATTGAAAGTTTGGTAACCATACTTTGAACGTCGAGGTTTGTAATAGTTCTAACATGTTGCATTTCGAAGATATCTTCAAAAGACGCATTTACCCCATAGACGCATTTGGCCCGGTTGACCTGTAGGTGCTTAATGTTTTTTTGTGTAATACTTTATATTCCTGTTTAATAAAAAATTGGATGCATTATCGATAGTACAGTTCCTTGCATGCACTAAGACAAAGTAATATCCCCTTCAGTGAGGTATTCGTTTAGGTAGGACTAAGAAAATATGCTTCACTGTTCAGTTGTCCATAGAACTCCATTCCATTCGCACCGGTATTGCTGCAATTTAGAGCAGAGAGCCCTGTGCTCTAAATTGTTCTGTAACTGTATTAAATTGCGCAAAACAAAAACATTTCGTACAAGCTTGTAATGTTAATATAAAAACCGGCCAAGTGCATGTCGGGGCACGCGCAGTGTACGGTTCCGTAGTCGCATGTTTGTATTTGTTACATCGACACGCCAAGGAAATGGTGCGGTTGCGTCGACCGAATATGTACGAAAGTTGGCCTTTTCAAACTTAGTACATTTAAGTTGGTCGGTATTACTTGGTTACTTGTAATGCCTACTTAGCCGTGATAGTTTTCCTTTTAATTTCATTATATTTACTGGCACAAAAATGTTTCACATCCCCCGTAGCTGGCAGGTATCCCCACTGAAAAAAGAAATTATGGCTCTAAAGCCCAATATCTTACAAATGGACCACTAAGTTGAAAAATGGTTTAAAAAACTCATAATATTGAGTATCATCCTCCTAGCATTATTCCCGGTAATGCCCCTAAAGGAACCCGGGGTCCGCGTTGACACCTAATCCCAAGATTTAGCATAGGCACTAGTTTTACGATGGGTGCAGCGTCACGAAAACTTAAAATAAATTACTCTACATAATCCATTTCGTTCAAACTTCATAGCCAGCCTTGCATAAGTACTCGTAGGTAGGTATGTTACTGAAAGCATCCATTACCAAAACTAGTGTAACATCGATTTCAGTCTGATTTATTCTGCCGCTTGAGTAATGCTATCGACACGGCGACGGATGACCCGCCCTCTGGGAATGTATCGATCTGCTTACACAAAATGGCAAATTTTTGTGCAAAAATAACGCCACTTACGACTTTTTGTCGAGCGAGGGAGTGTAATGTCGACACGCATTACGGTCAATGCGAATTTATTCACCAATCCTGACCTACTTTTATCTAAACATCCATTCACCTTTTTCCACAGACTGGGTTTTCGGGACTTCTTTTTACTAAGGGAGTTTTATTTTGGATACGAATTTGTGTAAAGAAAGTGATGCTTTTGACTTAATGAAGTACATGTTATGGGATGAATTTATTTAGGAATCTGGAATTTTTAAGGGAATATAAATCTTTTTTCTATATTATTTGCCAAACAAGTGTCGACACGTCGGGCCTGAGGGTGAGCGGTCTCCTATACCTAAGCTCTAACTCTAGGGGTCTTGCGTTTCGTCGATTTTGCATGACCAGTTCACAACTTGACGAGATAAAAATCTATTGATTACTTAGCTACGTGGCTTATGAATGATAAAGAAACATATGCGAAGCCGCGAGTTAAAACATAGTCCAGCCTAAAGGCCTCTAATACCTACTAAAAGCCTACATACAAACTTACAACACTACAATCTCATAAACTTTATCTCTATAAGTACACTCGGAAACCTAATTCAAGACCAAAAAAACTACGACAGATATGTCGCTGTCATTAAGTGTCAAAGTCACTTATGTCATTGTCAATCGAACATATCAGATGTAGCCAACCTTTTTGCATTGATCATCAAATCATAGTAAATATTCGTCGATATGGCCAACATTTTCGATATCAAAAAAGTTACATTCAACAATACGCATTATTAAAAGTAATTGTTTTTTCTACCTGATATCGTTCAAAAACAATTACAACATTCCAAAACAAAAATGACTCGTTAAACATTTTATAAATCTATTCAGATATAAAATGACAGATTGACAATTACTAATCTATGGGGTCATGGCTGGTGGCGTCTACAGATCATATGATTTCACTACAATTTGTCAGTAAAACTTGTCGCAGACATAATTGGGTGTGTCGTATAGATGTAACAATCCAATCACATTTGCACGCAATTTCTCAATACAACTTTTTTGACAGTTGGATCAGCAGCGCAACATGCCTCCAGACATTAGCAATTAGTCAGCTTCTGATAAATTGGGGCTGACAAATCATTACATGTATAGACCCCTTGATAAAATGGCGGATGAGTGTGATTATAAAGTGAGCTACACACTTTTGGCCAGTTATTTTGTCGAATAGCTAAACGCATGGAATAATATTTAAATTACATCTAACGTTGTTCACGACTATTGTTTATAAATCATACCAAATGTTATGAATACCTGAAGTATTACAAGTGCAATAAGTTTTTCTACCAAAAATCTTTTATGGTTAAATATTTAACAGGGCATCTTGTATTTTTGTAAATAAGTTGAATTAACTTGTTTATTTAAATCGTAGGTTTAAAACTACCAATAAATACATTTTCTTGGTGCGGCCATTTAAAAAGGGAAAATATACCACCGTTAACATATTTTATTTTAGTGGCCACCCACGTTGGTCGTGAGTTATGCCTGCATCACACCGGTGCGGCCTGCGGTGGCGGACAATAGAAAATTTGTCCGCCGCTGTCAAATTTACTGTTGTCCGCCACCGCAGGCCGCGCCAGTGTGTGGCAGGCCTTAGGTTTCCGAGTATAGATGTAATTAATTCTTGTATGTACATTAAATACCAGACAATAAGTACCTATGACTTTAGAATAGGTCCATTACGTCAGTTAAATGCGCGTATTTCAAGGTTTAAAAAAAAAAACATACCCAATAAATAGCCAACCAAAAAATTAACATTGCGAATTCAAATAGCATATTTCTTACCGACCTACGCCTTATTCAAAAGCTTGAAGCAAGATAATAAAACAAGGAACAAATAAGTCTGAATAGCAAGGATTTTGGCCAAAGTCCAAAATATATTCTATACTACACACAAGATGCAACTAGAAACAACATTTTGGACTCCAAGCCAACCTCTTAGTGTAATTGGGGTGAATTCTTGCGAGAATTGGTTTAAACGCTCGTGAAATTACGATTGAAATATAAATTAAGGAAATGTTGGATCTAGATTTCTTAATTACTTTGGTACATTAAGGAAATATTTGTTTCCTAGCTATCTAACCTTCATATTTCGCTTTAACTATCTCAACAATCTATCTCAACTCGTATTTAGTTGGCAATGGTAAGTATAGTCTGATATTTATTACTATTCTAAATAGATGCTTATGTATGTGGAAGTAAGTAGAACTAAACTAATAAGCACGCACATAAACACACTATTGACAGTCGCCAACTTATCAAATACCTGTCGTGACATTTAATAGCTACGTGAGTTTAACCGGGGATTTATTCATAGTAGCTACACCTACAGAATATTAGTTCATTCATGAATTACAATTTGTTCGAGTATTTGTACAACTAACCGTTTTATTTTATATTTTTGCCTGCGACTGTATCATAAACTAAACAGTCCAAATCGAATTAGGTCTCACATGGGCCTGTGAAACCATTTAGTACTCTACCCTCTGATTAATTCCCATTCCCATCTGTATAATTCGGGCCCATTGTTCCTTAGAGTTGCCGGGTGTTTCTTGGATGCCAACAAGGGAGTGGTGCCTACTCGTACGTCTTCAAAATCATTGTTCTATGTAATTTGATTATGTGCTTGTTTGGAGTGAAAACAGCTTATGGCTTACCTACTTACTTGATATTTCAAGGGTATTATGAGGTGTGAAATAAATCTAACATTTTACCGTGGTGCGTCACATGCTAATGGAGTTAAAATTGATAAAACTAAATGCGCTGAAAACGGCTTAGAAATCGTTTAGTGTTTTACAATATATATAGCACATCAAGTACAACGATCTTGTCGAAATTCAATCGGGTTGATATTTTGTTCACTTGTGTAAGTCAGGTGAATACTGCATTATTATATACGTCATTAAGCCGGTCTGATTATGAGATTATCAGACTGAAGTTGGCCATAGGAATTCCTAAACTGCACACGATAAAGGCTTCGTGTTTGTGCTTATTAGAATGCTGTCAACTCAATGAGTAGTTGATAACTGTAAAACAGTACAGTCGGCAATAAAAACTTGCACCAAAAATTAACTAATATTAATGTCTTTTGTTGTACATATCATGTGCAGTCCATGTAAGTGATATGCATATCAAATTAAACTTTTGGATAGACTCTCAAAATAATATTTTAGTTAGCCAACTCTTTGTTTATGATTGGTTTTTAATTTAAGCTGGGCAATTGCGGTGGCGGCGCCAGAAGTTTGAGTTAGGATTCCCATAAACTCCTCAATAAAGCAGCCGCGGTCATTTACCGCACAATTTAACTCTTACCTGCTAGATAATAATAAATGTTCGCACTGAAACTGGGTTGCACACGAAAATGCAGTAGGTGATATGAAACTTTTAACATTAACTTTATCTTAATGGTCCGTTAATGTTTCTCTCCGGTAGTAAATACCTCGTGGCAAAGGAGCAGCATTAATTAAAACTAGCTTATGCATTTTCCGAGTGACCCTAAGTTGCAAAGCTAAGGCTTTTATACTTTCAACGAGTCGGCGGTTGACATAGAGTCAACAGAATGAGACTAATAACACCGTAGTCGCAAATAAAGCTGGACTCATTTTCGCACTTGGAAAATAGTGAGTTTTTCATCTCCTTTAGTAGATTTTCCATAATAGTAGGTGTTTTTGGTAGAATAGTAGTAGGTAGTTATAAAGACCGAATGCATCGAAAATAATTACCTAATGTTTTGTCTCGAGCAAAGACAGAGAACACAAATACCTACTTATTACATGATTTCATGATCTTAGCGGCCAGTTCGCAGCTACACTTGACTTGTAGTTATGGACAGTTGACGGAGTGCGGTGAAAGATATTTAAAGCTTAATAAAAGTATACTCATCGAAATAACGTAAATATACAGTAAAGTTAATAATTGATTGCTCTTTCTCTAGATGCGTATAATTTGCCGTTCAGTAATGCATAGAGACAGCTAAATTTCATAGAATTGTCCCTAGGATTGCTCTTCGTCGAAGACAATATTGTCCGCTCTGAAAGATCAATATGATGTAGAGGAAATGTAAAATGGGTGATTTCAATTGCTTCATAAGACTTCCAGTCCAACCTCCTACTTCAAAAGTAAATAATGTAAATGAGCCACCCGAGTACCCACAGTCTGTACCAACTTTGCACGATACATTCTACTCGTGCATGTATCATACTCTTTGAGGAACTCGTTAAGGGCTGAGTGCGCGTGCAAGCTTGCATTAAGTTGTAAGGCATTAATGCACCGACGCGGCGGCTGACCACGCCTGCTCATAACGTGAAACTTAATGCCGACTTTTTGTACCCGACTAAAATTCGCTACACCGTCTGCTCTTTAAAAAGAAGCTAATTCATATGAATTACCTTACCGCTCGCATACATGGTGTATTCGACGCGCTTATGTGTGAAAATGCCGTTTTTTGAAAGGCGGAATTCAGAAAAAGCCCTGTGTAAGGAAAGTCTCCTGATTTTCATTAATATTCCCCAAGTTTTTAAATTACAACGCGGTATTACGGATCAGTTAGAAAACAAAAGTATTTTTATTCGAACATTCTGATAAATGGTGTTATCTAAACTTTTGCAATTATCTTAGTAGCAGCATTCATGACTTTGGAAAACAACCCTTTCAGGCTCTCAAATTAGCGTTTATGATTTAAAATAATCTAGTGATTAAGCTTAACTGTTTGGGGTTGTTTTGCCCGTGTTCAGGTTGCTAGTTAATAAGAATGGAAGTGTAGTGCTGAAGGAATAGAAGGTAACGAATAATAGTTATTTGTGCAACAAGAGAGCAAAGTTTGTTTTTGCTGCGAGTGCTAATTTTGAGTCCTGAGGAAGCGAAAGATTCTAAAATTGAATCACGAGCGTAGCGAGTGATTCAAAGTTTGAATCTTGAGCGCAGCGAAGGACTCAAAAGCACGAGATGCAAATACTTTGCTCTCGAGTAACACATACAATTTTTCACCTCAGCAGTGAGAACATATTCACATCAAAAAATATATCATAGTATCACGTACCTATTCGTCTCAAGATTATTCAGGAAGAAAACTTACTTAGGCGTTAGTTACTGCTTGTAAAACAGGCTCCTCAGCGCCGGCCGCGCCGTTATTCAACACTAGAAAGGCGAGACAAGGCGCGAGAAACCAAAGGATATTTCACTATCTAAGTATACAAGTGTCGCGTGACACTAACACATCCCTAAAAACTAACGTATTATTATTAAAATTCACAGATTTTACTCATATCTTGGAGACATTTTTGAAATATTTATCATTATCACAAGCGCACACATTAGCATATTACGTGTATCTCGCGTGCACATCAAAAACTAGCCGTAGTGGTACTGTTGTTAAAAATGTTAAAATACTGCCTTCGTCGCGTCACTGACTTCACTATATTTCCTAGTTAGATAGAGAATTGATTTATCCTAGTAGTTTTTATATTTAAATATCAATAACGCAAGAATGAAGAAGAATATACATAATAAAATCTCAAACAAATTAACAGCGCGCAACTTTTTAAAAGGGGCGGGGCCCCGCGCTTGCGTTCGGAAACTGCATCTGTGGTATACGTTCAAAGAATTTAAGATTGTTTAAACTAGAATTATTAATTAGCTAGCATAATAAAATTCATGTGTACCTATTTGTTATGAAAAACGGTGTTTAATCTGAGATCTTTTATTTAAATGTTCTTCAATTTAAAATTCCTTTGTACCTATAATTATTTTGGTAATTTAAACTTGTTAATTTGATAGTTTTCGAACGTGTGTTATCCGCTTTTTGGGGGGTCTACTTTGAAATTCGATAGTCGAACTATGAATCGATCTATGTCTGCCATTTTCTTTTTTCGTAATGGAATGAAAGGGAGAGTGCTAATAAAGTTCAAATATTCTGAACTTGTAATAGACCCCATACGACGAAATGTCAGTGCTCCGCACCAAAATTAAAAAGCTACTTTGTCTCACGGAGTGAGCAAAATCGCATTTTGCACATTGTTTTCACGCAGCAAAATATGCTTGTTCGAGCTGCTGAGGTGAAAAAAGAATTTCGCGCAAAATTATACCGTGGTGCGCTTCTAGCCTCGCTTAGTAAAAACCTCCACTTGCAAGCCCTCCAGCATTATCTCGGTTTCGTTACAATAATTATAACGGTTTTGAAAATACGGTTGTGTTGGTGTTCTTGTTCCTTTTTATCAATTACTGCTGAAGTGAGGTAGGTCAGGATGTGATTAGAGCCTGCCACACACTGGCGCGGCCTGCGGTGTTTACTACAAATTTACAAGTTTACTATTGTCAGCCGCGGCCAGGCCGCGCCAGTGTGTGGCAGGCCTAAAACAGTCGGAGTCGTTTACTCTTTTCATATATTCTAAATTCATTAGATTGGTCCAGATGATTTTGACGTTTAGCTTCAGACTGAATCCTCATCCTGTTTACTCGATCACAACCTCAATCAGAACATTCCTTATCTGATCTGTAAGAAGGGTTCGAAGATCTGTTTAAGGTGATTATATACAACCTTTTAGATAGTGCAAATCTCGTCACCACATCAGCAAAATAGCACTAAGTAGAGGGCTTGATCAGGTCTTGTAAAATAGTAGATATATTCTTAAATAAACTATTAGGCCATTTTTTGAAGAGTACATGACAGAACAGTTGATGAAACACTTGTCATAAATATGAAATCCATTTAATTGTTCGACTGTAGGTAAATGTATGTGGGTCAGGGCGTGTATAATATAATTAAGAATAAGAATAAGAATTATTTATTTCACAAAAACACGTTACACGGAATACAATTCTCATTGGGTCCTGAGCTAGGACTCCCTGTGTTACAGGACCCAGTAGAGTGCAAATTTACAATACTAATTAACATGTCTTCGTGCAAGGCTAACAAACGGGTATATACAATGCTATATATTATATATTTTGCTACAGTAATTAATATAATTTTAGTTCTGCTAGTGTGTGTTTGTGTGTGTGTATGTGTGCACGTGCGTGTGCGTGTGTGATATATATGGAGTTAGGTAATATTTAGTAAATTATTAGTCGTTCAGTAGCGTAAATCTAAAACTGTCGGTATGTACAGCGTCAAGTTGTTTCTACCGGAGTATAGTTAAGAGCAGTTCTGTCTCATTGCAATCGTATTTGCGTCCGCCATTTTGTTATAATACTGTTACTGGGGGGCCGGAGGGCCGTATAAAAGTTGCAAAAGGTCTTTAAGACCAAAGGAGAGATGAATGGACTGAAGCGCTGGGCAAATCTGGTCTTATATTTCGGCGTTTTCCAGCGTTGTCTTCGTCTTGTGTCGGCGTCAAATTTTTTGTCGTGACTGTTGCCATATGCAAACATAACCTTTCTAAGGCACAACTGTCGGACCGTCAGAACATTCGCTACCATCACCTTCCTGCGAGGTCCTTAGTGCGATACCGGAGCGGTTTACGGAATGCGACTTTTAAGAGAGTTCGCTGGGAACTTTCTAGGCTTATAAGGATGGTCTTTGCTGCTCTACCCCATATTGAGTTGCAATACCCTAGTATAAGCCATACTGAGCCCCGAGCGCGAAATACACTGCTTTTAATAGCTCAGGATATGCAACGTTTCTTAGAATGAATTGTAAGTATACTATAATTCGTCTTCTAGAATTCCAAATATCTGATAACAAAATTCGTCTGATCAGTTACCAGTTTAAGCGTGTAACGACTTTTTGAATTATTAGGTTTACTATGAAATTACCTTACCTATGAAATTGGCGTTTTTTTCACAGAATACTTTTTTGTGCGTGATTAATTCATTTCTATTGCAACTTCCAAAATATTTTTATTAGCATTATAAAACTATGTAACAAAGGTTTTAAATACAAATAATAGGTTTTAGTTTTTTATTTAGTGTTTCAAATTAAAGCGTGAAAAGCACCCTTTTCATGTGCCGGTTCATATGATTCAATTACATATAGTGTTATGATGGGAACTATTTTTGAGTAATTACGATATGCGTCCGTTACGTACCTAGCTTAAAAGTTTTCTATATTTCTACCAAAATTTTGTTTGGTTTGAATTTGACATTGCTGAATAATCCGCAAAATTCAATGTATGAAAATCATAGTTTTTATAAAATTCTCCATACAAAACGCCAATTTCATAGGTTAGAAACTATAATATTACATAAGGAGCAAAAAAATTACATATCTTTGACGTACCTTAGATTATAGATACATTTATTAATTTTAGTTTTAGATAAAATGTAAGTACAATACTTATTTATGGTATCCACCATTAAGGTTTACCTTACCACTCCCTAACAAAGTAAGTTGGGCATATTTTAGAAACAAAGTAACGTTAAAGCAAAGCCTCTTTATAAACCGTAGAATATTATTTGGCTAAGATTCGCGTTTCGGCCTAACGAGCTTTTGAAATTTTACGACACCCGCGGAACCGAGATTTGCATTCTAGTAATTTCACGTTTTCTCTCTAGTTGCCCAACCACTCTTTCCCTTTAAACAACTTAATCCAAAGTTTGTGGCATTTTTTAAAATGACTAACAAGCATTCTTCATTTATGTTTTAACGGTTTTCGGTGAAAAAAATGATATTTAGTCTGAATGCGCTTACCGTTTAAAATTTTCAGCCGTTTGCGATGACGTCATACTTGCTATACAGTCAAGTGCAAAAATATTTAAGTATTTATGCCATCTTCTCATAAATAAGTACCAAAACCTTAATCCGCTGACATAAGAGCTATGTGACATATTTGTGAGTAAGTTGTGTGCATGGTGCATTATTTTCAGCGATCGGAATAGGCAGAGTATAAATACCTAAACTTAGTAGCACAGAGACAAAAAGTGGAGACTTCCTTACGACTATATATTTTTGCGTGACTAAAATCCCGGAAACTTACTAAGTAACTAATATTTTATAAATGGGATAAAAAACAATGTTTGTTTCGGGTTCAATAGAATCAATAGGCACAAAATAAAACAATCAATAATATAAACGATTCTTTATAGATATTACGTCGTAATACAAATGAAATATCATAGAAACACAGTATAAACCCGTTTGTACTCGATAAAGGATGGTATGAAACTGTATTGTCAACTTATTATTAATGCATAAAAAGGATAGCAGGTAGCAGCAACAAGTGATAACGACATCTGGTTCCCTTTTACACGATAGCAATAGGAACCACGAGAAATATAATAGATAAGACTACTGTTTTGTCTATCTCTTTCACTTAAACACGAAATGTGAACGAGGATAAAAGAGACCAATTAATTTTAAAAATAATATTAAATTGTTGTTTCTTCTGTAGTCCACAGAAATATAGAAGTAACAACAATTTTCTCATCGGTGATTTTCATGTAAAGTAAAAAAAATAGTGTTGCTGTTACTACTGAATTATTGATACATCCAAGTTTCAATTATAGGATTTACACTTTTATATAACTTTAATTTTTAATTCGGGAAGTCCCGGAAAAAAATGTTACCGCAAGGAAGTCTCCACTTCACGACTTTGTTCTACTAAGTTTAGGTATTTATACTCTGCCTATTCCGATCACTGATTATTTTATATAGGTATACAGAATAACCCCGACCTGGCCCATACCTACCACATTTTCCACACAAACGTGGTTTGGTTCAAGGTTAAGGATGTTCTATATAATATGGTTATTGGTTAGGTTAACTATCAAAACTTCTTCCCTGTAGATACATCAAGTCATACATTACAAAAAAGCGGCCAAGTGCGTGTCAGGCCACGCGCAGGGTAGGGTTCCGTAGTTGCCCGTCTGTCACAGAATGCGGACTTAAAAGGGGCTTTTGGGGTTTTTATTACAGCTTTACCCTCGTAAGTAATGGTAAATAATATGATTATTTTTATTACACACCAATGTATAGGGTCGTTTCACCGGTTACGCGACCACCTTCGGTTAATAGCGACCACCTGAAGTACAAGGTTTTTTCTATTGAAGACAACGTGCCGTGAAAAAGCAACTCTACCGTTCACAGTAAAAGGTTCAAATTCCAATGACAATGTATATGCACCCGAAATTAAGTGCCTTTCTTACCAGTTTCTAACTAGTTATGTCTACTACTCGTTAACTAGTTATGTCTACTTAACTGTGATAGTTTTACTTTTAAACTCATTATATGTACTACTGCCACGAATTTTTTCACTTCCCCAATAGTGGCCATTTAGCCGGAAGGGGGGGGGGGGGACATGACTCGAACAAAAATTAGGGCTTTAAATCCCATTATCTCGCAAACGCAAAACTTACCTAAAAAAAAGTTTTAGAAAGCCTATAATATTTTTGAACAAGCTATCCAACGATACCCCACACTATAGGTTTAACGAGAAAAAAAAATACATCACCAATTTACATGTACGAGTAGGGGAGGTACCTAAAAAAAATTTTTTTTCAGGATTTTATTCTACTGTTTTGTCAGCGTGATTGGTTTATATACCCACGCCGAATTGCAGTTTTCTAGTTGTAAGGGTTACTGAGCTAAGCCGAAGACGGACAGACAGACAGACGGACGGACATGGCAAAACTATAAGGGTTCCTTGTTGACTAAAAATGTCTATGCCCATCAGCCTTTTTCCGGGAAAAGCTGCCCTCACTGACCCATTACAATTTTCATAACCCGTGTTGTTTTTTACACAATTAACAATATTTTAACAATGATGAAATTCGAGGCAAATGCTAGGTATTTTGAATTGATATTATTATCTGTTTATACACATATAGAGAAAGATTTGATTGCTTGTTTGTGTGTTTGTATTGAATAGGCTCCGAAACTGCTGGACCGATTTAAAATTTCTTTACCAATAGACGTCGATTAGTCGACATTATCCCTGATGAACATCTTAGGCTACTTTTTACCGCGGGAAAATGCTTCATTCCTACGGTGAAACGGGTAAACCGTGCGAAGCCGGGCCGGGCAGCTAGAATTTATAAAGAGGATAATGTCTGTGAGATTGTAGCTTTGTAAATTAATACGTTTTTATGTTTTGAGTACGAGTAATCTCCGAAACAACTTATCCGATTTTACAATTTTTTTCACCTGCGTGTAGTATGGCCTTTCTGGATGGTTATCTAATCTCGCGAGTTTACCGGGTTCTTTACAATAGGCGGGCGAAGCCGCGCGGGAAGCTGGTCTGTTTATAAAAGCACACGCTGTGATCGTGATCATCAATTAATCTAATACAACCATCAATTGACAGCTTTATTAGCACAGACAGACCTTATCAATAGTACGTCAATAGAACTATCTCATAATGCATACGTTGTAGTATCGCAGGTACAAGGTGGTGGATGGCTCCGCCATGCATAATATATTGTGATGAAGGGTTTACACGCCACCAGACAAGTTAAGCAAGAGGTCAGACGCAGCCCATCAGTCAAAGGAAAGTACTCCATTACCTCCTGCCTATAAATTTATGGCTTATACAACACATTTGTCAAATCGATGACCCGGTTCCGAGGGCTATAATGTTTGCGGTGGTGTCCTAAACACGTAAGGGGAGAATTAAAATGTTTGTGTGTCAATATGTATGTGCGCAGACTAGAACTGCAAAGATTCATTAAACCGCCATCATTGACAATAAATAGGCCTTTGACACAGGTAAGTTTTCGAATTTTTTTAAACATGAGATGATTTTAATATAATTGTACCTACAATCTGGCATTAATTTAAACGTTAATTTATTTCTCATTTCGTGCGTACAACTTATCTAATGGACTGACTATTTGTTTGTTGCTTGTTGCCATCACGTCCCCTGAGTCGTCTTCAAAACTTTTATTTTATTGGCTTTAAATCCACTATACGCATATAGTAAATAGACGTGTTTTTGTTATATGGGAAACCCTTTTTATGGTGGGGCATATCGCTCTTGATAGGTGTCCAAATTATATTGGGTTCCAACAGAATACCAGTGTTTTTGTTCAATTACGAGCAAAGTTACGCACTGAGTTGGAGCCTTTTAGGGTTCCGTAGTCGACTAGGAACCCTTATAGTTTCGCCATGTCTGTCCGTCCGTCCGCGGAAAATCTCAGTAACCGTTAGCACTAGAAAGCTGAAATTTGGTACTTATATGTATATCAATCACGCCGACAAAGTGGTAAAATAAAAAGTGGAAAAAAATGTTTTATTAGGGTACCTCCCCTATACGTAAAGTGGGGAGTGTTTTTTTTCCAATTTAATCCTAACGTGTGATATATTGTTGTATAGGTATTTAAAAATGAATACGGGTTTAGAAAAATCATTTTTTGATAATGTTAATATTTTCGAAGATAATCGCTCCAGTGGTAAAAAAAAGTGTCCCGTCCCTCTAACTTTTGAACCATAAGTTTTAAAAATATGGAATAAATCTCAAAAGTAGAACTTTATAAAAACTTTCTAGACAAATTATTTTAAACTTGATAGGTTGAATAGTTTTTGAAATAAAATACAAAATAATTTCTGAACTAAGTTAGTAATTTAACCGTATTAGCAGGTGTTTATTGTACCTGTAATTTCTACAAAATTACAATGAAATGTCGTGCTTTTGAAATAAAGTAAAAACGGTGAAAATCGGTTCACGCAATAAAGAATTATCCCATAAAAATCTTCTTCCATACTTTAAGTTCGCGCGCAATAATTTACTTAATTTGCCGATACATGTCGCTGTACGCGGAACGCTCATTTCGTACATCACATGGCGGTGCCGGTGTTAAGATTTTTCCTGAGTTAATGGGGTCGGAGCAGGTCTGCCGTGCAGACCCTAAACTGCAGTAACTCGAAAAAGTCAGTTTCGAGATAAACGCAAAAAACACTTAAAAAGTAGTTTATTTACGTTCGTACGAGTGTTATATACTTAAAATGTATTGTCATGGAAAGCCCTCAATACACAGAATACGATGACGTTAAGCAATGATTTCAGTGTACACTGAAATTAATTATAGGGCTTTTTCAAAATTTCAAGCTTGTACTGCACTCTTTGAGACATGCAAAAACAAAAGAAATGCCACTTAAAACACAGTGAAAAATAGGGTTACTGTCCATATTTTGCATTCACTTACACGGACAATTGATGATTTACAGCTTAAACCACAGTTCGCGGAGCTTTACTACTGCGTTTTAAACGGTATTTTGCTTGATTTTTAGTGCTACGAGCTTCCGTTACTGCATTTAAAACAGGTTTTTGTAAAAAAGAAGCACAACTGAAGCCTTTTGGCCATTACGATGATTCAATATTTAACACTCATCAAATCCACATATGCCCAGTAAATATCAAGTCAATCAGACCACTTTTAAAGGGAGAAAATCGACTAGCAAGATTTGAATATACTTTTTTAATACAGTTACTCAAAAAGTGGTACTTTTTGTGGCTGCGTAGCGTACGAGAAGCTCAATTTCTCGAACTAGTGCTTTTTACTTTTTAGTTCCAAACTATACTTTCGTAACGCAGTAATTTTATATTAGATTTTTTACCCGATGGCGCTGATTCCAATAGTATGTTGTCACTGTCAGTGTCATTTGTAAAGTATGGGTTCGTTCAAAAATAACTTCGAAGCAAGCATATTTTATCGCAATGATATATTAATTTATTATTTTTCGCAATTGTATTACCCGTGTGATGTCGGGTTAGAATTTCACCACCCCCTTTCTTCCCGTGGGTGTCGTAAAAGTCGACTAAGGGACCAGGGTTGAAGTGTGTTGTGGGCGATAGGCTAGCAACCTATCACTGCAATATCACATTTTGTCGATATTTTATACCCACATTTATGCTAAAAGTGGCGCTGGAACATACGTTTCATGTGCTCTGCCTACCCCTTTTGGGAATAAAGGCGTGAATGTATGTATGTATGTATGTATGTATGTATTAAAAAACGTCGTTTACAACACGTGTGAAATGTCTTTTACGACTCGTACCGAGTCTTGCCACTGGCTTTCAGCTCGTGGCAAGATACCTTGGTACTAGTGGTAAAAAGACATTCTTTTCACACCAGTTGTAAAATGTACTAATTTGTTATTTATAATTGAAGATAGTAAAGAAACCACAATTAGGTACCTTTCACTGGTAATAAAACAAAATACTACTTCAGTATAAAACTACTATTCAGTCTTATATACTCTTTAATCATTTTTAACCGCCGACGCAAAAAGAGGGGTGTTATCAGTTTAACGTGTATGTCTGTGTATCTATGTATCTGTGTATCTGTCTGTGGTAGCGTAGCTCCCTAACGGATAGACCGATTTGAATGCAGTTTTTTCTGTATCATAGATAATTTTGTCACGAGTATTCTTAGCCATGTTTCACGAAAATATGTTCAGACGTTTTTGAGATATTGGACTTTGGAATGAAAATGTCGGGAGATTTCAACTTTTCTAAGTTGTAGTTATGTAACTGCCCAGTTCGGTGACTTTGACATATTTTATACTGTAGCTAATGAGACCATTTTGCTATAAAAGTACGGCACATGATATTGGCATTAAAAAGGCTATTTGTAACAATAAAAACTTACACAACATACAATTACTATGACTAGAGCTTTTCCAAGTTAGTAGAATGTGACTTCTAGATAATATATTCCTGATGAGAGAATACTTTGGTAAGCTCAGGGAATAACAATTTACCTTATAAAATAAATTCAAATTTCTGTTGGGATTAACTCTGTTAATTAATAACATAAGCGAGGTAATAGTTTTTATAAAACTTACTTCTTAACTGTTACTGTCTTATAAGAAAATAACGAAAATGTTTGCAAGCCCTGTTAAACTTAACTGTGTGAACTGACACAGTTAAGTTTAACAGGGCTTGGCCAATTTTTATTTGTTGTTACATGCAAACATTTTCGTTATTTTCTTATAAGACAGTAACAGGCAGATAAGATAAATAAAAAAATAGTAACTTTAAAATATTAACTCATGTTTATTGAATAAACTACCTACTGTCGTCATACATATATATGCTCGTACATGACATAACCGAAAAATCGCAAGTCGGACTTGCATATAACGCGTTACCTATCAGTAACAAAAGGAAAATCCCGTAAAAATACGCTACATGCATTAGAAATCCGCTTATTTTTTATTGTACGCTTTTAGTGGAATTATCTATTTTCCGTTTAAAAGAAACACTTCTGTCCCCTAGAATCCGCTCAATATAATCGTGCGGGTTGATTACATGTAATGGTCTAAACAAAATGTTTAAATCAAATCAAATATTTTTATTGCATACATGTTGTTACAAATACAGGTGATTTGTTAGTTATTGTATCTGTTCGTGTGACCTCAGAATTGTCCTTAATTGACACATGACAATCACAGATAATATGATCCCTAATTAGACGAACCCACATTTGAGAAAAAAACTACAGTAGTTTTATATATGCAACTGTGCAGTAAAACCAATGTAGCTCATATAAGTCTCTTTTTGGTACCTACTCTAAATCATAAAAAAAATAGAGTTCAGCTATCCATATGTTAGTTGTTATAATCTTACTAATCTCTATACTTTTTAATTATTGTTCGGAGGGCTATGCTGAATGTTAGTAGGACTTTCTCTCTCTCTTTCTGCCTAGCTATGTATCCCACATGGTGGTGGGGTCAGCTTTCCTCGTCGTACTTCTCCACTTCGCTTTGTCCTCGACATCAGATAACTTGCATTCATATGCACATGTTTCTTAGCACTACATCCATCCATCTTGTTCTGGGTCTGCCTCTGGAGGAGATAGGATCTTCGACCAGAAACGGAAAGTTGTAGTGCCAAGTTACCAACATAATTTGGTGGCCTCCACCTCACATGATTATACCATCGCAGCCGGCTTTCTTGAATCTTGTCGGCGATGTCACGGACGGACGCCCAGACTTCCTTTCACGTACTTGTTTCGGATTAGCCTGGTAACGCCGCACATCCACCGTTACCTATATCTTCATTTCGGCAACTTGGATGGTATGGACATGCTTTTGAGTTAACGCCCACGTCTCGCTGCCGTACATGAGAACCGGCCTTATGATGCTTTTGTATACCAGACCTTTTAGTTTAAACGGAATTATTTTTTCTTATGTAAACACCAGTCACTTCTCGCCATTTTAGCCATGCAGCGGCTATTTGGTGCTGAATGTTGTATTCTATGTTTCCTGAATTGTGCATCATACTACCCAGATATTTGAAATGATCCCACATGGTGAGTAATGTCCATCGATGGGAATCGGACTTACATTGCCGGGATCTGGCGGGGACATAAATTAATTGCGTCTTTGCAACACTTAACACTAGGCCACCGGCCTGTAAGTGGTGCTTCCATGACAAAAGCGCTTCCTGTAATGAAATACGGCTCTCAGTACAAATAACAACATCTTCAGCGTATATAAATGACCACGCTACTGA
Organism: Epinotia demarniana; assembly: GCA_945867215.1. Classification (NCBI taxonomy): domain Eukaryota; kingdom Metazoa; phylum Arthropoda; class Insecta; order Lepidoptera; family Tortricidae; genus Epinotia; species Epinotia demarniana. Next base: position 21,044,257 of record OX244263.1, read on the forward strand.
ATTTTCTGCCGCCTCGGTGAGTAAGTCCAAGAACAAGCAAAACAGAATAGGGCTCAGTACTGAGCCTTGGTGAAACCTTCTGTGACGGCTATCGGGTTTGTTTCACCCACCACCGTACGTACCATTGACGCACAACTTACGAGGCGCAACTGACTCCCAAATTACAAGTTAAAACGCAGTAGCAGCCACGACGAGTACAGTGACGAAAATCAAATTCATTGAAAATACCATCTAAAGCGCAGTAACTCACCTTGCTACTGTACTTTAGATGGTATTTTGTGGGTTTATAGCTTATAATATCACCACTTAATGTGGAGTCAATAATTCGGTTACTGTGTTTTAGATGGTAATATGAGTAATATTTAAATATGGGTATACCAACTTTAGTAAGGTAACATCCTGTTCACTGCGTTTTAGTTAGTAATTATGTCTAAAAATAAATTATATGCGAAATACTGTACTTCGTACTGACGAAGAATTTAGATAATAAATGTGATACTGTATTTTAGTTAGCATTTCTACCAACAAGTGTGCAGTTCATACAGGCTAAAACACCTTCTAAATAACGTTTCTACTGCGTTTTAATTAGTATTGGTCCAATACTCGTAGCCGTAGACCTTTTTACTGCGGTCTAAGTAGTATTTTGTGTTTTACGCTAGTCCATTACTGTACTTTAGGAGATTTAATTTTACATGTTCCAGTAATCCAAATCATATACCGATTAGATACACATGTGCGTCTTGAAATACTGATCTCAGATCACTAAAAAAGTAAAAATCGAAAAATTGCCCGTTACTGCACTTTAGGATCTGCACGGCAGAGGTGCGCCCATACATTAGGTCGAAAATTTGTCGTGCTCGAATTGTCTTAGTTGTCTTCGGTCGTTCGTTGTCTGTCTAATAATAAAATTGTTAGATATGTATTGCTTGTTTAACGCCTTAGTGGGGTCACTTACTGTGACGGACGGAAAACTACGGAACCCTACACTGAGCGTGGCCCGATACGCTCTTGGCCGGTTTTTATTGTTTTCCTGCAATGCACACAGTTTATTTCTATGCATAAAAACTGATTGTTTTATTAATGTTATTTTAATGTTCTTTTACGTTTTTTGTTATCTGTAAGTTTTTTTTCTCTAACTGTAAGATTATTTAACCTGTTAAGTTGTTAAAAGTTAAGTTGTTACTTGTGACAATAGATCAAAGACTAGGTAGGTAGGACATACATTTGCAGCATTAAATCTATATTAAGCCTACTTCTTTTTCTCTTCTCTTCTAAATTAATAAAGTAATAAATGTTTATTACTCACCAGTTCGATACCATCAATTATTTACACGATTGATATTAATTGAATAAAATACGTGATTATAAATGACAATAGTGATTGTTTGGAGTGATTGGTTACGAATATTTTTGGCAGATAGCACGAATTGAAGGCTCTGTTGTCACTAACGACTACGGTAACCGTAGATCGAGTCAAAATTATTAGCTGATAGTTATTACAGCGAAAACTTTCAAAATTCAATGAAGTCAAATGTTTTCGGAAAATGTATTAACTGTCGCATTCGGATAAAAAGTATTCTAAGCGGAAGCCACAATAATAATTTACCTAAATAAATATTTATAGGGGACAATCTTACATAAATCGAGCGTTTCCACTTGCTCCTACTCGGTTCTCCTACTGGTAGGAGCACGAGGTCTAATATTTCCTTATGCTCCTACCGGTAGGACCATAATTTTCCTCGTAGCCACACTGTTTGGTTCTGGCGCTTCGCCGGCCGCTACCGCGGCACGCTCGCTTCGCTCGCTCGGCTCGCGAGCTTAGGCTCACCATGCAACTAACACTCCTCCTCGCTTCGCTCGTCGTCGTACCTACACGGGCCTGTTAAAGTGTTATGTTTTTTTAAGTGGTGTGACCACGAGTAAAAGTTGTTAATGTGACGAAACGATGTGACCACGAGTCTGCCGCTATTTTTTTATTCTGTACTTAAGTGCACTAATTGCATATAAGGTCACGATAGGAGCATAAGGACATATTGGTCCTCGTGCTCTTACCAGTAGGAGAACTGAGTAGGAGCAAGTGGAAACGCCACAAATCGACCTAGTACTAAACTAAGCAAAGCTTGTATTATGGGTACTAGACGATGATAAACATACTCTTATCCTATATAGATAAAGTAAGTATAAAAGAAGTTTCGAATTTTTCCGTGCATGCATGGGAAGCTGAGATCCTTCGCGACAAAACAATGTCTGATTCACGTGTAGCATAACATAATAAATTAATTAAATCATACCCACTCAACCAACTGAATGTAACGATGGTTTTTAAAATGTAAGTATATTGATTAATGGACCGTATCCGGAACACCATGCTGCGCTCTAAGATGTTATCGTCGCGTCGTAGCGCGGAAAGCGGCCAAGTTGAAGTGGAACTGGGCTCGTCATTTCTGCCGCATGCCAAGTGAGCTGTGGGCCAAGATCGCCACTGAATGGCATGGCAGCCCGACACATCTCAGAACGGACAAACGGCAGACCTCGCCAGCGATGGCGGGACGAGTAAAGCTGGTTTTCCACCGGAGGAGCTCGCATGGTGGAAATAGGTAGTAAGTCCCATACGATTTCAATTCTCGCCTCGTCTCGTCACGCCCTTCCGGTGGAAAACCACCTACAGACTTCTTTTTAAAGACTTGGCAGAGGCAGAGGCCTTTGCCCAGCAGTGGGACACCCATAGGCTCCTAAATAATAATAATAATGAATAAGTATCCCATAATGCTAAACCAACCACACATATAAATATTTAGTGTCAGTGTTAATATATAAAAATATATCATACATAACTCGCATTATTAGAAAAGCTACGTGCAACTAAAAACAGAAATTGACAATAAATAGTTCCTACACAACGTTCCTTTTACAACAATAGTAAAAGCGTGCAGCACTCGTAAATTCACACGTAAAAGCAAAACGAGGGCTTATTGCAAGTTGCAATTTTCAACTGCGGACAATAAACAATTCGCTGGAAATAAGAGTAATTACGAGTATACACCTGAACGAAGCGGCAATAAATCCATTTAGCCGCTGAAGGGGTGCTGATTCCTCCGACAAAAGCCGTGGCGGTGCTTGCAATTTAAACTTCCCACTTGTATGCAACTGTCCATAACCTCATTACATGCCGGGAATTAGTTCTGCAGCGAATTTGGACGTTTTCACGGCTGCGGAGGTGCAAAGTCTAAGAAATTCGGACTAGTTGCGATGACAAACTGGTACATAAATAAGACAGGACAGCAATTAGAACAGTAGTTACATTTACAGGACTCCTGAACCTTGGTGCTGTTTAGGGAAAAGGAGCCAACTCAACATTCATTAAATGTATTATTTCGCTATTAATATTACTTTTTTACATTCTCAGATGTGTGATGGATCTTCTTTGCAAAACTAGGCCCGATTGTGAGTAATTTGAATTATCCTCAATCTAATTATATGCCAGCAGACGAGCAGTAGGATTCCTGGCACAAGCTATCGACCATCTATCTTTTGGAAATAAAAAGTGGATGTTCTGTTCTCTCTCTTTCTCCTGTTTATTGAAGAGCTAAGCTTTTGTTGGTGTAGCTCAAAGTAGGCCCAGCATGTACTCCGACCCTAGGCAACCTCATAGACATCTCAATACGACCTAACATCAACTTTTTTTGAGCTGCTCTATGTAGTTTATTCTAGGTCTTCCTCTTCCTCGCTTCCCCTCTATCTTTCCTTCAATTATATTGAGTACGAACTTGTCATGTATAAGGTGCCCTATATAGAAGAGGGAAGATGCTCTTCTAGTTTGTAAGTTTCTCATTAACTGCCTGGTTTGCCTCATTCTATTCAGCACTTCTTCATTGGTTAACATGTCTCTCATTCTCCATTCGCCTCCAACACCACATCTCGAACGCTTCGAATATCTCCGCATCTTTCTGAGTCAAGGTCCATGTTTCACTTCCGTACTTCTATCCGTATTTATAATAATAATAAATACTCTTTATTGCACCACGACAAGAGAGAAACATATTACAAAAAAAATGCTTAATAAATAATGGTAACAAGGCGGTCTTATCGCTTCAAAGTGATCTCTTCCAGACAACCCTAGAAATTTATCTTCGTTTCTTTTGATATTTTTGAAGTTAATATTATGTTTTTTGCTTTGGAAAGCTAAAAACCAACCCGTAACGTGCCAGTTCTGTTCCGTATTTATGCTAAATACGACGGCAAGCGCTTAGACGGTGCCACAGTAGTGGTGTTCGGTGGAAACATTGTAGGGCGCTGTTGAGGGATGCAATTTTCCTTCGCTTCATCCCACATTCATTCAGGTGACCTGTTCAGGGTACCTAACTACCGACCGGGCTCAAGTTTCCAAGCACAGCGCATACTTGGCAATCGTGTGAATCGTCATGGGGGTGGTTTTAAACATATTCGTACACACATCAGAGCGTTGGTTTTCTATTTCTTTAACCTATTCAAGCCCAATGCCTACACTACATATGAGTCATGCCGCTACGATTGATTTCCGGTTCACTCTTCTTTCACTGACAAACTTTTCATCGAATGAATGCTTCGCCGAATTTTCATTTCATCGTAAATTCATCATTTTTTTTTTGAAACAGTAAATGTTTCAGGATTGTTATGAAACAAACCAAACCTAAGCTAATAAGCAATGACGCTTTGTTTCAGTGTCCGAGAGGCAACCGTATGGCTCGCGTTATTTGAAGCATTGTGGAACCTCCCTGTGCACTGTGGACGGAGAAAAAAAAGTTCGATGAAACCAAGCATTCGGTGAAACGTTTGTCGGTAAAATGAGGGATCCTGTGATTTCCGCTACAAAGCGGAAAAATACTGCTACGCCGTACCGGTACGGCTATATACTCGTAGTCTCAAATGCATGATTGCGTTCCGGCAGGCATGTCAAACAATGTTGCAATTGAAACAAACATGTTACAATCCAATCACTTGTTTTAAAATACAGTCATCAATTCTTAATTCAGGAGAAAAGTAGTTTTCAAACATTGGGAAATTTACCTTATTTTGCTTTAAATGACATATATTTTTCATGATCAGTAAAGTCTAAAGGTTACCATTATAAATAGAATTCGATTGCCACCGGCATATTTAATGAAAGTTGAGTTTTGCACACTTCACCTGCAGCAGCTCGAATAAGCATATTTTTCTGCGTAAAACAGTGCGCAAAATGCGCAGTGTATAGAGCTTTTTATAAGTGCGTGAAGAAAATATAGTGAATTCAGTGAAGAAGAAAGTAATTTAACAACAGTACGGCTAGTTTTTGGTGTGCACGCGAGACACGTAATATTATGCTAATAATGTTCGGTTATCTATCGTTTCCCCGAACTTCATTTGCCCAAATTTAATATTCCATATCGTTTCATTTTCCTTAATATTTATTTGACATATTATTATTTTCCATAATGTTGTATCCCCGAATCATTCATATGCCATAAACTTTTTTGCTATAATTTTACTTGATAGAACATTCATTTGCCAAACTACATTTCTGCGAGCCATTCGAATGTTGCGAATGTTCCGTTCTGGCGCTTCGCCGGAAGCTGCCGCGGCGCCCGCGGCACGCTTGCTTCGCTCGCTCGGCTCGCGCGCTGTAGGGTCGCAGTTCTACCTAGCACTCCTCCTCGCTTCACTCGTCGTCGTACCTACACCGACCTGCCTTAGAGTTATAATGATCTTAGTCTATAAAAGGCGCCTATAGTTTAGCTGTCAGAGTTGAGTGTAATCGTGCGTTGGTGATGCCCGGCTTTCGATTCTGGGACTCGGTCTCCCGCCCTCCGCTCGGGCTCTCACCAGAAACTTGCTTCGTCTCCGCGAGCTTTTATATACACTCTAGGGTTTTGGTAGCTATTTTTCATAATATAACCCATTTCGCACAATAATTTGTTATTTTACATATAGTATGGCTTTTGAAAGGTTGACAAATGATTTTATTGCATATGAATATCATGGATTATAAAGTTTCTGGCAAATGATATTTATGGAAAATAACAATTCTGTCTTATGAATATTATGGTAAATAACAGTTATGGCACATGAACGGTTAACAAAATGATGACCTGTGAATATTAAATGATATAGTTTTTTTTCTGTACTTAGCAAAATATATTAAAAACCAGCAGTGAACGTCATCATCAACAAGTTTAACACACGTCGCTAGGCACTGCCCCCTCCCTCCTCCTTACATAATCAGTGTCCGACGTAACATATTAAACTTTTTCTACTCACAGGGGCCCGCGAAAGAGAAAACGAAGAGCTCTTTTTGTGCCTCTGAAAAACTGGCGTAATTTATTTTCCCTTGGTGCAATATTTAGTGCTGTCCATTACTAGAGTTCGCGACCGAACATTATTCACTGGCATCCATCTTTTTTCTCGGCCGCACGCGTGCGGTCCTCGACATTAACTTTTTCATTCATATTCTTCCCAAGCTTTCCAATATTACAAGTCGTTCTTGCCCCGTCTAGAAATATTATTAGTAATCTGGAGCCATTCATCTTTCGAAACCTGATCGGTTTTCCCTTTTGTTTGACTTTGCTACTAGGGTTTGGTTTTCTCGGTTGATATTTTCTTTTGTGATTCAGATTTCCTTTACTTAGATAGTGAGTGTGAATAGTTTCTAACCTTGTCCCTATGTCTAATACTATTATAACGTAGTATTATAATTACCAAGTTGAATTATAAAATAATTGGAAGTCATTTGCCGTTTACTTTGCGTATGTAGGTACTTTTTTAACCTTGTGTCGCTTACGATTATTTAACATGTTTTCTGTTTAGTATACCTATTATCTAAGAGGCTATGTTATTCTAGCGCATCAAAAATGCTCAAAGGGACAATATCAATATTTCTCCATGCATTGGCAATTGTTTGCGTTGTTGAGAGCGCGAAGTGACATCGCGTTGCACTGCGGACTTCCGCCGGCGGCGTCGCTAATGCGCGCTGCACTTAGCCCAATCGCCCGCTAAATGCATTTCGCGCGTGTGACGAGGTGAGGAAATGTGGGTATTACTGATATGGCTGGAGGAGACTTGAGGAGTCGGCGTTTAACGAAAATTCGCCTCAGCTTTCATAACAAGATATCCTGAAGTTGCGACGCGACTATTTATAAGTGGCACACAAAGAAGTACTTGGAAGATCGAGCTTTGTTCTTTGAGTGTAAACCTGGAGAATACAAATGTTCCTGAAGTCTACGCCCTTTTACACCGCCGCCGTGCCAATGTGGAAGCAGAAGCACTCATGGAAATGAAGGAGACTCGGTTGTCTCTACTAGTAACTGATGCAGCACCGAGTCCACATAGTCAACTGAGGAAGTGGCCTTAGGCACTCGTTACTTGGTTGAAAATGAAAAAACCTGAGTCAGGAATGACTGAAAAATTTGAACTTTATGATACGGTATATGGTCCAACTCCATTAAAAAAGTATAAACTCATTACGCGGTTGGTAAAAATGGGCAACAACGCGATTCGACATTTGTCTGTTTAAATATTTACGGTCATGCCCCATTATTTCCTTTGTGGTTTGAGCTTGTTATCTCTTAGCCGACATGAAGGTTTCTTTTTCATACCCACGCATCAGTACAGGTCTTTTAAACCAAAAACGGTATCGGATTGTTCTCATTTGAATATCCTAATCCTGTAGTGCGGGCAGTAATCAGTCGGTGTAAGCGTGTCCAGGGATTTAGTTTCAATCACGCGGCGCGCGGCGCGCTGTCATTAATGCATACTAAACACCACACGTAGCACTTTGTTTATAAAACTAGCTCCAGACAGGTCAGGGGATTTGATCTTGATTTAAAGTTAAGTGGTTTTATATACTCTGCTTAAGCATTAAAGTTTTAAAAGGACAAAATATAAATGAACATGGTTTTTCATCGTACCTGCTGATCGTATGATAAGAGAAAGACAAACAGCGTCCATTTTTATCTTTATAAGTCTTTATGTAAGTAGTTGGCTGTAGTTATTCTGGAACACTGTTAACATAAAAGCTTACACATTAGGAAACAAGTGAATTCAAAAGAATTTTCAAAAAACCCAACTGCTTTTTTTTAATTGTATAGCTGTCAGTCCTACGATTAAGAGGAATCCAACGACACCTCATCTATGTTGAAATCCGTCAAATGGTTTAGGCTGCAGGGCGTGCCAAAGAATATCAAAAAAAAATCAAATCAAAATATTTTATTATCATTAACAAAATTAATTATAAAGTAAACAGTTTCTGGGGCCTTCCTTTAGGCTACAGAGCCTGTGTTGGAACGCCCCGCTCTTCCTTATGTTAGTAATAATAATGAAATTAAAAATAGATAAATCCTGTGTACATTTTATATGAGTGCCCTCACATAAAATGTACCCAACAATTAACTTCAAAGTAAAACAATACAAGCCTCATAGAAATACACCCATTGGGTGTATTAATTAGCAATGTGTGTGTGTGTGTGTGTGTGTGTGTGCGTGCGTGCGTGTGCGCGTGTGTGTGTGTGTGTGTGTGTGTGTGTGTGTGTGTGTGTGTGTGTGTGTGTGTGTGTGTGTGTGTGTGTGTGTGTGGGTGTGTGTGTGTGTAGTGTGTATGTGTGTATGTGTGTGTGTGTGTGTGTGTGTGTGTGTGTGTGTGTGTGTGCGTGTGTGTGTGTGTGTGTGTGTGTGTGTGTGTGTGTGTGTGTGTGTGTGTGTGTGTGTGTGTGCGTGTGCGTGTGAAATGTGTCACCGTTCTAGTAGTTTCTCAGTCTCACCGTAGGTTTTGTCTTGAAGCCACTTTAATACGGTGGTTTTACAGTTATGATAGTTTATATTATGTATATCTAAGTATTTATTTAATACATTATATAGATGTCTGGACAGTATGGGAAATTGTCTGGTAGCAAATTTGGTGTTTGTCTTGTTTAAGTTTATCATATCTTTCCTTCTTTTCTTTTTTGCTGTCGGGTCATATGGTAAGATCTTATGCACTTTTAAAATTGAATTAAGTATGTAAAGTTGCCTAACGGTAAGTAATTTAGATAATTGGTATAAACTGTATGTAGGGAATCTCTGCTTTTTGAAGTACATGACTTTAATAAGGCCTCGCTGAGCGCGTTCCAATTGTAGATATTTGGTTTTGGCCGCTCCACCCGAAATCGATATACAGTATACCAAGACTGATTGAGCTATGGATACATATACGTCTTTTAAAATATCTCTGTCGGAACTTCCTGATTCTGCGCTCGTTCTGGGCACCACACCTCTTAGTTTTTTAAAAATCCATGTTAATTTTCGCAGTCTTGACGAAACATGTTCAAGGTGTGGATACCAGGAATGACGCTGATCAACTAGGACACCCAAGTCTTTCGTGCAGGCTACCTTCTCGATTTCAGGACACATACAGGTACTCATAGTAGTTGTGGAGTTACAGCTGTGTATTTTAATTAAGAATTTTTTATTTGGTTGAGATTCATTGTTTATCCCGAAACAAATATAGTTGGTTTTGTCAGTGTTAAGCGTAAGTATATTAGTTTTAAGCCATTTGCCTATTTCTTTTAATGCTCGCTCAGCATTCATATGAATATGCCACATACATACATACATGCGCTCGAAAAACATTACCCTTCTCTCCTTCCGGCAGTCTGGTAATAAGTTCTATTTCCGAAGTGATGGGACTACTGTTTTCAGGTCAGGGTCAGGATTACGATATAAAACCTCATTGCTCTGTAACTGCCGCACGAGTGACAGATGCAAGCTTAGAAAAAACCCATTACGCCCGTGGGTGTAACATAGGCTATTGTAGCTCTGTATGTCTGCGCATTATGAAGCCCTTTTCGAGCAAGTGTCATGAAAATAAAACACGACACGACTTGTTTAGGCACCATTTAAATGATTTCTTTTTAAATTAAATTTATAGTTGCCACAACTGACACACTGTGTACTGAATCCAGACTTCGAAGAAGACGTGTCTCATTTTTTTCCTCTACAGTTGCTGCAGTTTCTTATGTTAAAAAGATACAGCCGTTAATGCCGCAAAAAGTATATATTTCGACACTCTCAAGGCAATAACAATTTAAAGGTTAGCTACTTTCCGATGACCTAGAACTATGAAATCGGGCAAGTAATATTGAGATAATACAAGTACAGGGAAAAATCTGAAAATTACACATTTGTTTTTTTGTACGGAACCATCGGTAGGCGAGTCCGACTCGCACTTGTCCGTTTCCCTTAAATTCTTTTCAGCGTCATATGGCATAGTTACGGACTAAAATTAGCATGTGATCATCTCTTTTGGAAGAAAAGGAGAGATGATCACACCTAAAATAAAAATAAAATCAGGGTCGTGACATTCGTGACCTGCCTACCTTAGAACAATAAGACACTCATTAATTTGCAACTAATACAAAAATGGCACCATTATTTTAAGAAACTAACATCGAAACCATGATTCTTCGAAAATACATTGACACTAGTCTAAACAAACAAAGGGCATTACATTTACTTAGTTTTTGCTTTTTTTTCACCCGTGCTCCCACGCACGACGTAGGGGTGAATTACAAATTTAGGCGGCCTAAATTATTGTGTCTATGTAATAAAAATACGATAGTGTGTATTTTAAGAGTTGACAAAGACATTAAAAAAATAATGTTCGTATAATATATATATTTATATATATTTATTCCATACATTGGTATCATCTTGTAATTTCGTTTAAGTAACTTGGGAAAAACGTTTTGTTTGCATTCCTTATTATCTCATATTTTATTGTGAGATCGGCTTCTACAAAATTCTATTAGGTAAGTATTACACTGATTACACTGAATATTATAAATGTGAAATTTCGTTGATGTGCTCACAGAGACATAACATGGAGAATATGAAGGAAATTGTATTAATACAACATTAAATTAAAAACTTCAATAGCGCGATGCTGTCGGCTTCTAAACTCCGTCAAACCATATGAATTCATACCCTAAGGGGGTCAAAAATGGAATGAAAATTTGTATGCAGAGTGAATTCATTTTCGAGGGACTGGAAACTTCGTCATATGGTTCCATATTAAAAGATAAGAAAAACAATTTTAGCATTTTTTTTAAATTCATCTTTTAAAGGGCTTAAAATTTGCTTTAAAGTCTGTATGTAGAAATCCAGAATGAAGAGCTACACTATTTAAATGGCGCTACCGGTCTTATCCGATACAATTAAACGAGCATTATTAATCTTTTTAATTCAATGGAAAACATGTTTCCTGTTTTATTGAAAGGTCCATACAGTGCAACAATTTATTTAAACTGTTTACAGGAAGTAGTTTTTAACGACTTGTTTTCTTTGCGCTGCAGTCTTGAGTTTTGTTTAATTTTCAGCATTTTTTCTGAGCTTATTACCTTTTTAATTAAGTGAAACCAAGAGGCCTTTTGTTCTGGCAACCTCCGTTTTCTAATTGCCCGTCATTCACTCTCTCACTTATAATCGAAGCAACACTTCATATACTCTATTGTGTTGTACAAAATAGGACCTTCGTTCGATTTGGTCTCGGGATTTGTTATATTAGTTAAAGTAAATAGTTATTTGTTCAACAAGATAGCTAGATTTTTGTTGCGAGTGTTGATGTTGGGTCACGACTAAGAGAAAAATCCTATAATTTTAAATCACTCGCTACGCTCGTGATTCAAAATTAGAATGTTGAGCGTAGCGAGAGACTCAAAGGCGCGAGTTGCAAATATCTTTGCTCTCGTGTGATAGATACAACTTTTCACCTCAGCGGCGATAACATATATCGCAAAGGAATAAAACGCCACATAAAAGCAATTAAATCATTTTAATACAAAAAATTAAAACAACAAATACATATGAAATAACAAATATTAACTACAATTACTCTTTCCCATATCATTAACTTTACATGACGTTAAGAAAAAGTTAAGTCCGTTGGTTTATGCATTTTGCTGATACAAACATGGCCAATGTCCATGTACTGTACTTACTTATAAAGAAAAATATTATAAATGAAACGAACAATTACTACAATTGCTTAAGTTGATAGTTACGGTTTTGTTGGGAAGCATATTTTCACCCGACTGCCGAAGGAGAGGAGGTTTATGTTGTTTTTACATAATATATGTTCTGCGGTAATTATTTTCTATGTTGTCCAATTTTGTGTGGTTCTATAAACATTTGGCGAAGGTGTCACAGGTTGATCTCGGAAGAAACGAAGGAACTCCTTAAATAAAAGTAAAACACATTGTTATATCCTTATGAGGGATAGGGATACTACGATTTGTAACGGATACCAGTTTTGTGGGATCATTGCGTACCACGTGGCTTGCTACTAAAGTTAGGTTGATGTCCCGCCGGCCGACCACGTAGATGAAATCAAAAACCATAATGTTGCAAAAGACAAAATGTGGTCCGCCGGCCGCCTGGCGGTGTGATCTGCCGGTAGACACCTAAAAATTTACAGTAGCCTGCTTCATTCGAATTTTCGTGGGCGACCAGAGTGTTAAGAAAAACATTCTACTGATTTATTACTATCATAAATTACCTTAAGCGCGTATCACAAACTAAAAATGACCCGGTAGCTATACATAAATTGAGAGAAAATCGTTGCAAATATGCAGTATAACTTAATTTTCACACACTCGTAGCTCCACTCGGCAACTTCTGACCAAGTTTGGCTTTAATTTTCCGGGCTCCATGGCTCGGTCGGTACGCTACAATGAGCTGTGGCCTGCAGCCATCATTAAGGTGTGGTGCAGGCCTTTCAGTGCCCGTTCTAGTTAAAAACGGACTAATAGGCTCTGTTATGCGTTAATGTTGAGCGTTGAATTCATTGTGTTTTTTATTCAGTCAATACAGGCCATTAAAGTTGGAAATATTAATCTGGCCTGATTAACCTTTGAATAAATTATTTCATTGCTTTTGTAAATAATGTATTGGCTTAGCGGCTTTATTTATCTAATACACACGGTTGTCTATTGTTTGCCCGACATTCATAAACTATAATAATCATTTGCCCGAACTTCGCTTGCCCGAATTTCATTTGCCCGAATGTTTCGTTTATCATAATAGTTAATTGACATACTCTTGTTTACCCGAATATTGGATGTCATAATGATACGAATGCCATACGTATTGTTTTCCAGATTATTGTTTGCAATAATATTATTTAATACAATATGTAAACGCCATACAAAACATGCATTTGGATTCATCTTTGTTAATTTGCTGGTTTTTCCGCTCTTTTATAAAAAAAATAACCTCGAAGACGAAAGCGGGAGCAAAGCTCTCGCTTCCGTCTTCTAACCTATCCGCGATTCGAGTCGGTTTTGCCACTAAGCCCCTGTTCCCTACTGCCTACGATACAACACTTTCTTGGCATTAGGTAATCTCAGAGAAAAGTTCATTTTTACTTAGTGGCAAAACCGACTCAGATCGCGGATAGGTTCGAGGTATTTTTTTTTAATATTAGACACTGCAATACGTACCCACTTTATCACATAAGAATATTATGGATGTTGAGATGGATGGCAAATGACATTATGGCATGTGATAGTTATGGATTACAATGATTATGGAAAATGAGATTATTGATATTGATATTATGGAAAACAAAGATTCTGGCATATAATTATTATGGTAAACAATGAGTATGGCATACAAAATTATAGAAAACAACATTATGGCAGTTGTATATTACGGCAGATAAAATTCGGGCAAATGAAGTTCTGGCAAGCAAGAGTATGCCAATACACACTCATAATATTATAGGTAGATACGTAAGTTTAATAACTACGAATTACACACGTATGTACCTAAATGTCACGTGGTAACTGTGAACTAAAGTAATAATATCTCTGGCTACTCGTGCCCCACTATAGAAATAGTTTTACAAGCGACATCTGTAGTTTAATAGGCGAACACAAACTTACATAGAACTTTTTAAAGCTTGAATCACGTGCTAACTTTAGTGGAGTCGTACAAAGTTGCTGTGGAATCTTTCAAAGGAAATTACTTTGTATCAATAACGGTGTCCCAGTTGACGTGAAGAAGAGTATTGCTTATAGAAATGTAGTATTATTAAATTGCAAGTAATCATTTACCTTACTTATTTAACAGGCGAGCGAAGCGGTGGATGACAAACTCCAGCAATAACAGACAAAAAATAAAATTGTAATAAAACTTAGCTAAACAGAGAACGGACAATTAACTTAGTTAATAATAATACAGCGACGAACGCAGCCATATCACTCCTGCATGATCTGCATGTCTTTCATGCGACGGCCGCGACACATTTTCGATTTTTCTCGCACTATCCGTCTCTTTCTTATTAGAACACTTAGAAGAAGAGATATAGTGCGAGAAAAATCGAGTTTGTCGCGGTCGTCGCTTGATAGACTGCTGTTACAGCAACTAGCGCCATTGACACTGACAGGTGGCTGGCAAGCGCTCACTTCGTTTTTCAAATATAAAAATAAAACACTTTAAAAAAGAAATTAAGACCCGGGTTGCGAGTTCTACACCTCATTGAGCCACAAGTTTACTAGATTTATTGAGGTCGTTGATATCAACAACGTACGATTAAATCTTCATTACAAAATGCAGCAAAACGATGTATGTATCTGTCACAGGCATATTGTATATCTGCCGTTCTACATAACAGTTAGAGCTTTTTCACAAAACAGCGCTGTTTTGTAATACGGCGGGTTGACGAGCAGGCGGATTGACGAGCAGGCGGATTGACGAGCAGGCGGATTGACGAGCAGGCGGATTGAATACCGCTGAATGAAAATCCGTTGGAATGTGTTCGGGGGGTTACCGCTATATTGTAGAACGTCTCGTAATGACAATCCCGCTAATAGCGTGTTGGATTCCTCCGAACACCAGAATCCATACCCATTTTTGACGTTTTAATTTGCATAAAGAACCTCTGAAACTCGCCGACGCCATTGTTGTTGTTATGTCAGATAGCGCCGCGAGTACGTAATTCAAAATGGGAACTAAAAAATTCCAAAGCGGCGGCCAATATCCCACTGTATTACATTAACGCTAGTAGTATTGAAGAACGATTAGCGCCGAAAAAAATCCAGCGGATTTTCATTCAGCGGCATTCCATTCGCGTGATGGTCAACGCCCCGTATTACAAAAGAGCAGCGCTATTTTGCAAAACAGCTAGCTTTTATGTAAAACGGCGGATTATACTATTCCACTGCGACGAATATACACAGAAATTTACAACTTTTTTGAATGAGAGTTCCTAGGGGAAGATAAGAAGAAACTGATTATTTATGTAACGTAGGTCCTCTGAAATAAGCCTACATATTACGTAGGCACATTTTAACGTAGAACACGTAAATTTCTGACTAAGTAACTCGTAAGAGCGTACGCTACATTGTAATTAACACTGTCTGGATTTGCCTCCAGTTTAAAGTGAAGTTACGGGTCATCAATTATTCTATCCTGAACAACAAAACGTTCGTATCGCGTAAGATTGAAAGGCTTAAACATTTCATGCCGCGGCTCCCCTCGGACTCGCCCCAGCAATTAAAACGCAGCCGAAGGGTTGCACCAGTTTCGACATTGCGAACACGTCCATTGTTTTAATCTACTCCCCTTACAGAAATTCAGAGCGCTATGATATTAAGATTCCCTATTTTACACAGACCTCTAACTATTCCTCCGCTAGCTACCGAAAGGGATCCACAAATACTGGCTTTATTCATGGAATCAACATTCCGACACTTGACCGAAATATTAATTTCGTGAACTCACCGTGCGCTTATAACTGTATAAAACAATTAAACTACAGGTTTCATTAAACAGTCTGATAACCTACCTATTCACTCTACGAGTATATACTACTTCATCATCATCATCAGCCTATATACGTCCCACTGCTGGGCACAGGCCTCCTCTCATATACTACTTACTAAACATTTATTTGCTGAACTGGTTATGATTATATTCAAATGGCAAGGTATAATACATATTTATGGCTGTTCGATATCAATCGTGAAGATGTTATTTACACTTTTTCATTGTATAGAAGTCCACCTAGTGCATAGTTAGGAAGCCGTGAGTATAATTTCACCCGTCTATCGCCAAACCCTAATTTTATCGGTTGCGTGGTATTTAAAAAACAGCAATTATAAGTCCTGTGTGTGGAATTATATGAACGCTTATATACCACCCATCTCGTCGACTACAATATTTTTTTCCTCCATAAATACGACAAAAACATTCCGTATTTTTACCCAAAATACACAAAGTACTGCAAGGCAACCTTAAATAATCGAATCGAACGTTTCAAAATAAGCCTTGAATAATTTCTAAACGTACGTCTGTCATTTCTGACAGATTTTTTTTAATTCTCCAACTTAACGAGTAGGTACACAATTGTGTTTGTAGTTAAAACAGTTTACATTTGATCACATTCACAAAATACAAAGCACATTATATTTGCTTGACTATTTTTTAAAGAGAACAAACAGTCTATAACTTTCCCCACGAAATCAAGAGAAATATTTTAGGTATTTGAATCATTCATATTGGAGTTAACGTCGCTAATGTCGCCATTGGCGCCACCTGTGGGGTGATCTCATTTGCTACGAACTTCAAATTGTCGTCAATTAAAATCATTAATCGAGTAGCATTCGCTAGCTCATATGAAGAACGTACGCGTCACGGTAAATTAAACCTTATTTCCTGCTGAGTAAGTCAGGGTTTTTATATTTAGAATTGTGATGAGGAACGAGCTGCAGGAATACATGTCTCGTAACGCGTTTATATCGAACCCAGTCACGTGGTAAAGCGTAATAATTGCTACATAGTATAATAGTTTTAGGGCCGTTATTTGAACGTTTGCATTGTTATTTCCTTCTGGATATTAACGTTATATACAGGATGAGGAAGTTTCCAATTACCTATTTCATAATATTAAAATGGTTTTTGTTTTTCCGAAGATGTGTTTACAATGCAAGTAGGTATTTTACAAAATAAAGTATTTGCTTGTTTTAAAGATAAGGTACATATAAAGCTTCGTGTGAATAATTGTCGGTAAAACTAGGTACTACCGAAATTCACTATTCGGTTAAAACAATATGTCATCCCGTTATTTAGCTAAAACCACTGAATCTGCCGAATCGTCCACACAAAACTATTAATATGAGAACGTAGTTATTTCGGTTGTATAAAGATATATACATACAAGTATCTTTAAAACAAGCATATACATATTTTAGCTTTTATTTTGTAAAATACGTACATTGGGTTGTAACTTGTTTTACTGACAATTGTTTCATGGAATGTACCTATATTTCGCAGAATATTCATTTCTTTGCAAACCATTTTAGTCGTTTTTAATCAGTAAACTTTTCAGGAATATTATAAAAGAAACCTTACCTAACCTAATAGATTCTACAGAATGGCCTTTTAGCTGTATCTAAAAAGTTAACCGTTTCAGAGTAACAGAAATTCGATGAAACGAAAATTCGGCGAAACCATGCATTCGGTGAAACGTTTGTCGGTGAAACAACACCAGTTATTTCATGTTGTGGTAATATTTTATAGTAGATAATCTGACAGAAAGTCACTAGGTACCCCGTGACGTTTTGTTAAAGCAATATATGAGCCAAAAACAAAAACTCCTCAGAATTGTCCACACGAAACTTTAATATAAAAATGTAGTTATTTTCTGCTTAAATAATAGGAACACGGAGTGGCAACACGGACGCGCTAATGGCGGGGCTCATTACACGGATCTCGGCTGCGGAAAAAACAATTAACAAAGCAAGTGGCTCGGCTACAAAGACGGGATGAACAGGTTACAATTAGCATTTCGGGATTTATTTGTAGCAATGTTTGACATTAAATAAACCGTTATACATTCAGTTGTTTCGAGAACCGTATTTGCTCGAGTCCATACTAATTATTTTTCACTCACAGCTACACTGGGAAGGACACACAACACATACATACATACATTTTATCCTGGAAATCATCCCCTAAGCTAAGGGGGCAAAGAGGGTGGATGTGTTCTG
Organism: Epinotia demarniana; assembly: GCA_945867215.1. NCBI lineage: Eukaryota > Metazoa > Arthropoda > Insecta > Lepidoptera > Tortricidae > Epinotia > Epinotia demarniana. Next base: position 21,062,289 of record OX244263.1, read on the forward strand.
GGCGTACGATACAATATGCGCGTACACACTACACGTTTTTTCACTTTATTGACCCTGTACATCTTTGACAATATTTTATGAATTTTCCTTTTTTTTTGACACTTAGAGACAGTATCTCTAAGAACATTATAATAATTATTAATTATTGTATTTGCACGCTCAGAGACCTTATACACCTCTGGAATACTGTATTTATATCATTAACTTTTTGTTCATGCTGATATAGATCTTATATTGAACGTATTGGTCATATTTTGCGATTTTGTTTGGTTTTCATTTATTTAGCGATATTTAGTTTGTTAACTGTTTATATCGGTCCTTAATCTGCATTAATTATTATTGTGTAACATTATTATTATTTTATTGTACATTACCGTTTGACAAGTAATTTGCAGAATAAATAATAAATATCGATTATGTAAGGACGTTTACACTCAAAAGTCCTTGTCATTTTTTTCTCTTTCGAGATTTAGACATTTTTGGTTTTTGCTGCTCAGAATAGGTACTAGATTCTGAATATTCCGATATACAGTGTGTAAGTCTAATACGGGCGATAGGCGATTCAATCGGACATAGTATTCATTAGTGTAATCATGAAGTAAAAGGTTTTTTTAAGTTGCAGGTCATTACGACCCCATAATTATTATTTTTTAAATTTCTCAACAGCAATGTACTGTAAACATGGTTGGGGTACCGAAATGTCAAATGTTCATTAGCAATTGTCAACGAGCGTTTAACGTGAGTGTGTTTGCATTACATTGCGGGCTGAATTATTTTGTATGGACAAAATTATTGTTGCAACTTTAAGTAAATGTTATCTAATTACCTTTACTTTGTCCTATACTAACCAACGTTAAGAGATTCGCCCGTATTAGACTTATACACTGTATAAAAAGTGTCCCTAATATATTTGTGTACCTTCCACTGTGAAATGTTTCAAAGTATTTTAAATAGAATAAAAAATAAGGAAAATGACTTAGTTATTCCTGTATTCCAAAAATCAAAGGTTCAATTTCATAATATATTGAAAACGTTCGTTATTGGCACACTTTTTACGTGTCACGATGTAACTATTATTTGCTATTATTTATGTTGACAGCAGCTCACTTTGATGATCATCAGTATCATCACAACTTGGGGAATATTTAACAAGCATCTCGAGCATTAATAAACTTTACTGCAGGCTTGATAATTATTATATTATACTAAAGGGGCTTAATTAACTCAACCACGTATAAACATGAAATTATTTTGCGTTGTTTTGTTATCATTAGCGTTATACAAATACGCTGCGTAATGTTTGCGCTACTTCAATACAATATTCAGGAGTTGCCCTGATTTTGCTGAATATTTCGTTAACAAGGATAATTTTCTCAGAGGTTCGTAATGAAAATTTAATGGGTGCAATACCTAATAGTTAAGTTAAGAAGATACATTGAAACTAAAGTATTTTACTAGAAAAGGGCAAATGAATATTATTATTTGCTAAGGGCTTTTATTACGTCGATTTATCTAATATCGAACGAAATTATGCATAAATGAACTTTGACAACTTGTAATGTGATTGAATTAATACCTCCATTGTATTCTAAATTTCAATATTAAATTGAGAATTATTTGCATACGATCTGAGCAAGAAAATTACAGACGGTATTTTGAAATCTAACGAGAAAATGTCCATTATTTAATTCAAAGTTTTTTTTTTCATGGAGTAGTTTTAATTTCACTTCATTAAAACTACTTTAATAAAAGTCCGTGTCATGTACACTGTATAATACTATAATTTTAATTCAGTTGACCGAAAAACAACTGTTTTATTAGAGTTAAAAGAAAGCTGATTTGGTTGATTTTGCACCTATCTTAACTTATTCCGTATACAGAATATAACAAAATAGATACAAAGACATTTATTCGGATAACACATCATACATACATTCACATTATACACCATTTTAAAGCTTCCCAGCGTAACTTATCATAAAACGTTTGCGGATGTTTTATACACCGCCATTATTTGTGAATTAATTACTCTCCGAACTGGTATCAAAATAGCTATTGATTTTCTAACCTACTTAATTGGACATGATAATCCATGGCCGTAACCCTTTACAGTGGGTGTGCTATTGCTATCTGTTGTATGGGAACCTTGCACTTTTTGACTATGCGCTGAAACTTGGCACAGTTGATCCTTAGGTGGTCTTGAGTGGATTCAGACCGGGAGCCATCGAGAGCCACCCCGCATTTAGGGGGGGGGGGAGGGGGGACTAGTTCGACTCCGCCGCGCTTTATTTAAAGCCATTTTTTTCTGAAACTATACACACCAAGGCAAGTGTTATATCATTTTCGGATAAATAAAGGATGAGGAATCTATTTTACGGACCAAAATAATACATTTTGGAACAAAAAAAATAAAATAAAGGAGAAAAACAGCTTTATACAGCGTAAATTATATTTATTCAATATTACTAATTTTTTTTTTTAACTATATAAGATACATAAAAACAAAAAATACGGCCATAAAGCCACATTAATTTGGTTTTAGAAAATATATTATTTTGTATATAAATATGTTAACAGACCGGAAATAAAAAAATATGCGTGAGTCAGGGCGACCTCAATGCATGTGTCGTCCGTGAAGGAAATGAAGGTTCAGTTTTAAAATACGATATTTGTCAATTATATGTGATTACTTTGGGTGTTTCGGTATTTAACATGAAATATTTTAAATGAAACTACGCCCTGTCAATTAATTATGTATCATATTTATCACACGCTCCACTGCAAAGACACTGCAAGGAATCCTCATATATCAAAAACCATCAAGCCGTTTGGACTGTAGCCCGTGAAATAGAATTTTCATGTCCACAATCCACATATATACATACATTCATGTATTCACACACACGCTCGAAAGATATAACCGTCCTTCGAATCGACCAATCAGCACGGCTACTACAAGACGGCGCGCGAGCTCTCTCGATTTTTCTCGTGGGATCTTTTGTGCATTTGCCTTCTCATTTCCACAAAGCGGATGATGCAGCTCAGCGGAAGCACCTTGAATTCCTTTGGTTGCGGATAGCCTTTACCAAAGTAATTCATTATTTGTCTGGCAAGGGCATGACATTCACACAATAAGTGTTCCATAGTCTCATCCTCCTTGCCACACATTCTACAATCTAAACTATCCGATAGTCCCATCTTGGCCAAAAGATTCTTCCCCTCGTTCCTTCCCCGAAGTGACCTATTAACACCCCATATATGATTCTGAGGTGCTTCCTACTGGATCTCCAGAGTTTCTTAGTCTTGCCGGAGTCCAGTCCTTCTATGAAGAGCTTAGAGTGCATGCCTTAAGCACGCCTCACTCCTCCGCTCGTGTTGGTGTTTGATTTTGGCGTAGGCTTTAGAGGCCGAAATTACAGTTCCCTGGGAGAGCACAAATGGTTCTGGACCTACAAAGACCCCCCTCTTGCAAGCTCATCCGCTCTTTCGTTGCCGATGAAGCCCTCGTGCCCTGGTGTCCAAACTAGTTGCACCTTATTGTGCTTTCCAAGCTTGTTCAGTGTCTGGACGCCATTTTAGATTAGTCTAGAATTCATTTTCGGCGCCGTAAGCGCTTTAAGGGCCGCGCCGCTTGACTGTCACTGAGTATATAGATAGTCTGCCCTCTGGTTTGCCTCCTGTGCACAGGCAATTATGGGGTCTCCGCCTGGAACACGGTTGCCAAACTACCCATGCTTACATTAATGTATAGTCATTCGCATAAATGCCTGCTCACGTACCGGATCCCATTTTTGATCCGTCCGTGTACTATATGCTGTCTACGATACCAGACCTCGGTGGTTCTAGGCCTTCGGCCCATTCAGCCCTGGATCATTGGAAAGGCTAGGTATCAACATCTACGGCGAGTACACCACTCACCTGCGCTTTACTGACGATATAGTAGTCTTGGCTGAGACCATGGAGGAATTAAATACGATGCTCGATGACCTTAGTGAAGCTTCCGAGCGAGTTGGTCTGAGAATGAACATGGATAAGGCGAAGATCATGTTAAAAGCACATGTAGTACCAACCCCAGCAGACTGCTCTCTGTGCGTGTGTCCCAGACTCCTCTCTAACTTTAAAAAGAGTCAAATGGCGAATCCAACTCGGCTGGGCAGCGTTCTGGAAGCTACGGCACATATTTTCATCCAATATTCAGCAGTGTTTCAAGACGAGTCTTTGACCAGTGTGTGTGTGTTTACCAGTGATGAAATATGGCTCTGGAACGTGGTCGCTTACTATGGGCCTCACAAGAAGGCTCAAAGTCACCCAAATGTCAAGGGAGAGGGTTATGCTGGGAGTTTATGTACGTGATCGCATCAGAAATAGGGCTACCGCAGCGGGAGCAAGGTAACCGTTCAAGATAGACCTTCGAATCGCTAAACTTAAGTGGCAGTGAGCGGGGAACATTGGACGTAGAGCGCCGATAGTCAGCAAAGCTTATGCATCACACGAACAAGAGTCAGTGCCGAAACATTTTCATAGCTAGAATCATTTCCATGGTACACTTGGTGACATCGATTTGTCGGTGTCGAAGGTAGATACGACAGGTAAACCACCCTAAAACATGCGAAACTAGGAACTTCGCATTTGACAATTAAAGGATTATTTATTTAAACCGACCATCATTCTCCTAGCGTTATTCCCGGTTGTGCCCCTAAAGGAGCCCAGGGTCCGCTTTGACACCTAATCCCAAGATTTGGCATAGGCACTAGTTTTACGAAAGCGAATGCCATCTGACCTTCCAACCCAGAGGGAAAACTAGACCTTACTGGGATTAGACCGGTTTCCTCACGATGTTTTCCTTCACCGAAAAGCTAACGGTAAATATTCCGTACATAAGTTCCGAAATACTCATTGGTACGAGCCGGGATTCGAACCCACGACCGCCGCTTGACAGCCGCATGCCTGAACCACTAGGCTACCGTAGCTGTATCGTAGCTGTATTTATTTAAACCGACCGTTGAATAATAAAACGCATAAGGGTCGCTACACTCGCTAAGTACTGAGTGTGTAAATAGCTGACACGCGCCGATGGTGCTGCGTCGCCGTAGGATTTTGGTCGGCGACGGCGGCGCGGCGCTCATATCTTGTGTAATTATGTATGCATGTATGTTTGTGTGTGGATTGTGGACATGATAATTCTATTTCACGGGCTACAGTCCAAACGGCTTGATCGTTTTTGATATATGAGGTGTCGTTGGATTCCTTGCAGTGTCCTTGCAGTGGAGCGTGTTATATATAAACTAATTGACAGGGCGTAGTTTCATTTAAAATATTTCATGTTAAATACCGAAACACCCAAAGGAATCACATATAATTGACAACTATCGGATTTTAAAACTGTACCTTCATTTCCTTCACCGTACAACACATGCATTGAGGACATTGAGGTCGCCCTGACTCACGCATATTTTTTTTTATTTCCGGTCTGTTACCATATTTGTATACAAAATAATATATTTTCTAAAACCGAATTAATGTGGCTTTATGGCCGTATTTTTTGTTTTTATGTATCTTATGTAGTTAAAAAAAAATTAGTAATATTGAATAAAAATAATTTACGCTGTATATGTTTTTCTCCTTTATTTTATTTTTTTTGTTCCAAAATGTATTATTTTGGTTCGTAAAATAGATTCCTCATCCTTTATTTATCCGAAAATGATATAACACTTGCCTTGGTGTTTATAGTTTCAGAAAAAAATGGCTTTAAATAAAGCGCGGCGGAGTCGAACTTGTCCCCCCTCCCCCCCCCCTAAATGCGGGGTGGCTCTCGATGGCTCCCGGTCTGAATCCACTCAAGACCACCTAAGGATCAACTGTGCCAAGTTTCAGCGCATAGTCAAAAAGTGCAAGGTATCTTGCAATAGCACACCCACTATTAACTAATACTCATACTAAATACTAGTGCAACCGCATCTCTAAAGCAATTCACCTAGACAAGGCATAAAAGTAGTTCATACTAAAACCAAATGAAGTAGTTCTACAACGCAAAGTCCTGTTCCCAAAGATAGCGAAACGCCCCCGGGTTTACGCACACCCCTGTAATGACCAAGATCATTAGCACTATCCTTAAATACCGGGGCAGACCAAATTTACTGTCTCCTCTCTCTATCTAACTTATTCCACAAGCCCGTGCCCAAAAGAGATAGTAAGAGTTGTTGAGAGCAAGTATTGTGTGAAGGGTGCTGAAGAGTCTTCAGTGTTAGGATAGTTCAAGATTATATGAGCAATAAAAGACGTTATAGTTCTCAACTGACGTGCTTAAGAGGAAATACAATGATGTATCTCTTAAAGGTTTGTTGGGTGTATCTACACTAATTTGTTTCTATACTTATGCCGAAATAGTAACAATGAAACACTGAAGGAAAATATAGCTATATGTGACATGGATGATAAAAAAATAGCAATCCAGCGGCTAACTGAAGTACAATTTTAATGAATTAAATTAATGAGTCTAATCTTATCCCATCAGCAGCCCTGAGAAAATGTGAGGATAAGTATTGACTTCAGGTAAAAATATCAATGCCATTATTTCTGAATTTTTCATTAAAAGGAATCTCTGGCGGGTAACTCAGATTAATCATCCACTGCAAACTGTTTAAAAATTCAAATTATCTGTTCTACTTGGCTGTCTTGATCAAGACGGAAAACGAGAATTAATATTTAAAACTCGCAGCTACAACTGTTTTAAAGGATCGTATATTCTGCGGTTAAGAAGGCGGGAGTGTCTTTATAACACTAGTGAAATTGAAAGTCTGATGAGTGAAAATGTGGAAAGTCAGAACTACTTTTAGGTACAATCTTAAATTATAATATATGTATTTAATGATTGTAATTTTGATTACTTTTATTTTGTTGATAAATATTTGAATATGTATTTATTACGAAAATTATTATGTATTTTATTTTGTATTGTAGAGCTGCGCGAGTCGAGACGACGGACAGCTCGCATGGCGTGTCGCGTGACATTACGCCTGTAAATACCGCCTTAAAAATCATGCAATGCAAAAAACAACGCACTGGCAGCGGGTGCGTAACGATGCCTATAAAAAAATTGAAATAATATTAGTCACAATAACACTCTTTTCATATAATTATCAAGTCATATAACAACACTTAATATATTTACATACGATATAATTATCATTTTATATAATGATCATTTGATATAATAACATTTAATGTAACATACTTTAAATATAATGCATATTTCCTATAGTGAACAAATGATATAATGCTCATTTCTTCTAATGCACAATTAGCATAATATTTTTTGGTAGACTCTAAGGCAGGTCGGTGTAGGTACGACGACGAGCGAAGCGAGGAGGAGTGTTAGGTTGAGCTGCGACCCTACAGCGCGCAAGCCGAGCGAGCGAAGCGAGCGTGCCGCGGCAGCGGCCGGCGAAGCGCCAGAACTGAACACTTTTTGACGACCGGTTTGCCTAGTGGGTAGTGACGCTGCCTACGAAGCTGAAGGTCCTGGGTTCGAATCCCGGTAAGGACAAATATTTGTGTGATGAGCATGAATATTTGTTTCTGAGTCATGGATGTTTTCTATGTATTTAAGTATTTATATCTATTATATATATCGTCGTCTAGTACCCATAACACAAGCCTTATTGAGCTTACTATGGGACTAGGTCAGTTTGTGTAAGATTGTCCCCTTATATTTATATTTATTTATATTTATTTTTACTACCTAATATTTACTTACATAGTACAATTTGCGAACCATTATGTTTGCTACATTTTCTTTTGATAATAAATTATTATTCTACTTGATAATTATGACATATAACTTGTATGTAACATGATCATTATACCATATAAAGATTATACATACTTAATAAGTGTTATACCCGATGATCGTTATACAAAAAAAATATTGAGATTATAACAAATGTTTTTTAATAATAAATAATAATAATAAATAAATAAATATTAGGGGACAATCTTACACAAATCGACCTAGTCCCAAACTAAGCAAAGCTTGTACTATGGGTACTAGACGACGATAAACATACTTATATAGATAAATAAATACTTAAATACATAGGAGAAACATCCATGACTCAGGAACAAATATTCGTGCTCATCACACAAATAAATGCCCTTACCGGGATTCGAACCCAGGACCTCTTGCTTCGTAGGCAGGGTCACTACCAACTAGGCTAAGGCGGTTCTGGCGCTTCGCCGTATTATATACAATGAGTGGTTATATACCTTGAAAATATATCAAATGTTGTTATAGTGAATAAAATTATATTATTTATTTTTATACCCATCATTGCACACCCACTGGCAGCCTCACGAATAAAATACAGCAACTTCTACTATTAGAGTTTGTTTTCAACACTAAAAATACACCTTTTAAAATTCTATACAGTGCTCACACCATTGTTTCGTGAAATAATAGAGAGCAAGGAACGGATGAGTTCCCATCGGGAAGCGGATCATCCGCACCGTAACGAAGCCCCGAAGGCTAGCTTTCCGTAAGGAATAAAACTTACGTACTCTACTAGACTAAAAGATCACATCTCTGTAGAAAATTCAGTGATCCATAAGCCTTTTTTTGCTAACAATGCAGCTTCAACAATTGGCACTGCGGCAGCCTCGGGGCGAAATCAGAAAATATACAACAATTTGGGGGATAGCGTGGCGTAACACCTTTGGCCACCTTTTGGTATTCATAAGCGTAAGCGTCAGTGTATCGAAATTGGATTCCGAATGTTTCAAGATCGAATTCAGAACGACCTTCTAGATGATGCAACAGTGCATCATACAGATGACTTATCGATCTTACATAGTCCAAATTAGGATAAAATATTAGTTATGCTACTTATGTCCGCCTGTGTAGTAATACCAAATAACCCAGACAGAGTCACGGGATAATATATAGCCTATGTCCATGCCGACGATCCATTTTGTATCTTTATACCTACTGCACGGTGATCACAGGACGGCCCACAGGCTGTGTCGCGACAAGATAGACTGATGGACGTCTCTTTTTAATTAGAACGGTTAGAAAGAGACGCCGCGGCATAGCTCGCGGGTCGCCCAGGACAGCCGTGCTGGTCGAAGATTAAAAACAATACGGATGAGTGATTTCTTAGACTACTTACGCCCTGCAAACTTACAACCTCACAAACTTTTCCTCTTATTTATTAGGGTTCCGTAGTGAACAAGGAACCCTTATAGTTTCGCCATGTCCGTCCGTCTGTCTGTCTGTCCGTCTTCGGCTTAGCTCAGTAACCCTTACAATTACAAAACTGCAATTCGGGGTGGGTATATAAACCAATCACGCCGACAAAACACTAGAATAAAATCCTGAAACTAAATTTTTTTAGGCTACCTCCCCTACATGTAAATTGGTGATGTATCTTTTTTTTCTCATGAAACCTATAGTGTGGGGTATCGTTGGATAGCTTATTCAAAAATATTATGTAGTAAGTAGACATAACTAGTTAACGAGTAGTAGACATAACTAGTTAACTGGTAAGAAATGCACTTAATTTCGGGTGCATATACATTGTCATTGGAGTTTGAACCTTTTACCATGGTAGAGTTGCTTTTTCACGGCACGTTATCTTCAATAGAAAAAACCTTGTCCTTCAGGTGGTCGCTAACCGAAGGTGGTCGCGTAACCGGCGAAACGACCCTATACATTGGTGTGTTATAAAAATAATCATATTTACGATTATTTACGAGGTAAGCTATAATAAAAACCCCAGAAGCCCCTTTTAAGTCCGCATTCTGTGACAGACGGGCAACTACGGAACCCTACCCTGCGCGTGGCCCGACACGCACTTGGCCGCTTTTATTAAATAGTACAGAGTACGAATCTCAGAAATTAACCGTTTTCGCAGGCCGGTAGTTGTGAGGATGACAATGGAATGCCAGTCTTTTACACATTAATTATTCATAGGAGTTATGTGGTCGATAAACCTATGCTTGAAAAAGGGTTACAACGATTTATAACCAAATTTGTTTTTAGTGGATATGTATTTAGGTATATCAATATTTATTTTCCGTTTTATAGTATTCGTTTAACTCGAACCGAATGAGGTCTATTTAACACAGCGATTTTCTGTTATTACTGGTGATTTCAAATGGAATAAGTAATAAACTATAACTAGGCAAGTTTCAACTTAAGCTCTTTGTTTACAAATGCAAAATAATAAATACTTGGTAATACAAACCTTAGCTTTTTGCACGTAGATCAATCAATTCATTTTTATAAAAGATGGTTCAATAAATATTATTAGATAGCAGCTCGAGTTAATATTGCCACAGCGCTAATGTTCTTTGTCTGTGCAACAAAAAAAACATCAGTTATATTTTAACAACGATCAAATCGCTGTGGTCTTAAAATACATACATACAATACATAATAGTCACTTTTAGTAAAATTTTATATTTCGATAGTCATACAACCTCTTCAAATACAATGACAATAAAACTTAAATGGTAACCCAATTCTCACATGAAAATGTAAATAATTTCATTTCATTTACGATTGTTTTCGTAAATTTTTAAATTACCGTCAGTAAAGAAATATTATCGAGTCTTTAATTTGTAGGTACTGCCTTTTTTCCTTTTTATGTAATTCAGTAAGTATACGTACTTATCTAAGATACAGATTTAACCCTTTATCAATCGAATAACAATAGAATGTCACAGAATATAGAGAAACTACATCTTTGGTGGTCAGAATGTTGCTAATGTAACCCTCACTTTTTAACTTAACAATTCCTTACATGGTTGAGTAGCGGCTGTCGACAGCTAGCAAGCTGGTTGATATCAACGGCTGGTGCTCGAGAAAGTTCTTAACAACTTTAGTCTAGTCTAGAACTAACTTGTTGAGTAAACCGAACGCGCATGAAGTTGCCAAGGTGACAATCACAAATGTATACCTATGCTGCAATATCTGTCCTGTAATGTCTAGTTAAATCCTGTTTAACATGTGTAAGTAAATAATGCAAGACATTTTATGTGTATGAACAATACTAAATATAAACTACATTTTTTTGAAAGTTAATTTGAGGCTAGATTTTCGTGCAAAATTTCAACTCAAACGTAGCGCGTAGCGATTCTTGGCAGTGAATGTGTCAACTATCAAAAGGGCCTCTACGTGTTGGATTTATATCCCTAAGCACGCCTTCCAATTTGACCGGGGTTCCCCCGTGAATTTAAATCTGAGGTAATGCTAATAAAAATCTGTATTGTACATAAGGTAGTGTTTTACATAAATGAGGATAAGGCAACTACATGTTATGTACTCGTAATTTAAAATCATTATAAATTAAGCTATTTATTAACCAAATTGTTGTCTTATATCATTTGTACGGTCGAACACTATGGCTAATGTGGCATACCTTGGACTGCACGCCGCACCAATGCATCATCATTATCATCATATCAGCCTAAAGACCTCCACTGCTGGACAAAAACCTACCCCAAAGAGTGCCACAATGATCGGTCCTAATCCTAAGTCACCCGCATCGAGCGGACTTCCACGACCTTTACCAAGTCATCAGTCCACCTTGTGGAGAGCTACCCACGCTGCGCCTTTCGGTACGTGGTCACCACTCGAGAATCTTTTCGCCCCATCGGCCATCGGCTCTACGTGCAATGTGCCCCGTCCACTGCCTCTTAAGTTAAGCGAGTCGGAGCGCTATATTGGTTACCTTAGTTCTGCAGCGGATAGCCTCATTTCTGATGCGATCGCGCAGAGAATTTCCCAACATAGCCCTCTCCATTGCCCTTTGGGTGACTTTGAGCTTTTTATGAGACCCATAGTAAGCGACCACGTTTTCGTGCCATACGTCATCACTGGCAACACACTGGTCAAAGACTCTCGTCTTGAGACGCTGCGGAATATTGACGAAAAGATGTTCCGTAGCTTCCTGAACGCTGCGCAGCCGAGTCGGATTCGACGATTGACCTCTTTCTCGAAGTTGGACTGACCTAACTAGATAGTCAGTCAGGTCATAATGGTCTACAACTTCCAGCGTAAAGCGTCCAATTGAAATGGGAGTTTGTACTACGTGGAGGTTTGACATGATCTTTCATCATTATACCAACTCGCTCGGAAGCTTTACTGAAGTCATCAAGCATCGTACTTAAGTCATTCATGGTCTCAGCCAAGACTACTACATCGTCAGTAAATCGAAAGTGAGTGATATACTCGCCGTTGATGTTGATGCCTATCCTTCTCCAGGCCAGAGCCTTAAAAACGTCCTCTAGTGCAGCGGTGAACAGTTTTGGAGCAATAACATCCCCTTGCCTGACACCCCGCTACGCGGAATAAGCTTCGAACTCTGATCCTGGAGTCGGACTGATGTAGTGGCGTTCTCGGACAAACACTTTCCGTACCTACTTCGATATAGCGGCAGTCAATTTGGCACCGTTGGAGAGACTGTAGTACAGCCCGGGTTTCGATGGAATCGAAGGCTTTCTCGTAGTCCACGAACGCTAATCAGAGAGGCAGGTTATACTCCTTAGTCTTCTGTATAACCTGGCTGAGCGTATGAATGTGGTCTACGGTACTAAAACCTCTTCGGAAACTGGCTTGTTCGGAAGGCTGGAAGCCATCAAGCCTGCGTGCGAGACGATTCTTAATGAGCCTTGAAAACAGCTTATAGACATGGCTCACTCAAAAGCTCAGGTTTGGAAGAAACGACTCTCCCGTCCACAGTTTTCAACCTTGCGAGCTGGCTCTGCCCAATAGACAGATCTCGTGCGACAGAGACAGAGCCCTTTTTTCGTTCGATGGCCTCTTCAATACGGTTCGTATTGAATTGGCGCAGATCGCGGGTAAGGGACTTGGAGATCCGTTTATTGACCTGCCGGTATAAAGTCGCATCGGCTGCAGACTGCAGAATCATTTCACTCTTTTCGTTCATGAGCTTCTGAGTGGAGCTAGATACTCTTTTAGTTCTGTTGGGCCGCTGGGCCTTGAAGAACTTAGACCCAGTGGCACGGACAGATTCCACAAACCCGTTGTTGAGTCCGTCCTCATCGCCATCTAGGCAATCGAAACTGTTTTGAAGTTCCAGCTGAAAACTCTTGGGGGTTTGGATTTGGGTTTCTGGGTATATATAGAAATTTTGTCACATAAGTACATATACAAATACTTCCGGTAGAACTTCTAATCTTACCTCAATCCCGCCGCTAGGCCAAAAATTTTGTATTTATCTTTACTAAGCTTAATCCCTCATTAGCCTTAAAACGTTTTCAGTAAAAGCCAAATTAAACTACGATGCTTAATTCGAACTTTTTAATGGTAAGCGGAGGCTTATAGCCATTTGTTAATTAGAGCATATTCAACTCTACTAATTGCATCTCATTTAAAAAGCCTGCCCGCAATTAACCCACATTACTACCATTTTCACTTACTTCATTATATGAGAATTTTCCTTTGAGCGATTTGTAAAAATATTCAACGTATTCGAGGATATGAATGTTGAAGTTGGAAAACTAATCAATTTCTAAATATGTATCATTACTAAAGCCATATCAAAATTAAAAAAATACATATGTATATATTTGTTTTAATACTTCTAAAATGTTGGGTAACGACGATATATTTTGTATGAAATGTATTTTAGTTCAAAATGTATTCCATAATTTAATTTTAAAAGGAAATGTCATCATGCGGAAACTGTGTATTATATAATTTTGGATTTGTGTTATATTAGTTATCCTCACAGATTTCTTTTCGAGGTTTTTTATTATAGCAGGCATTGGTTTAACATAATTTTATACAGCATTTTATAGAATCGTCAATTGGTAGAAAAAATATATTCCGTGTGGTTAGAGACAAAAATGTGTTTAGTCAACAATTGCTCGTTGTATTGATCGTAATATTTTTTTTACGTTATGTTTATTTAACTCTAGTAGCGGTTCATTTCTGTTTGGGTCGTAGTTCTAATTTAAAGATTAAAATAGTCGTCCTAAATAATACCTGTACCTTTCCTTGAATTGAAAACTTAATACGAGCGAAGACGTAGCTGTAACTAGTATTTGCATAGAGGGAAATTCAGCAGGTGGTCTAAGTGTCCCAGTTAATGACTGTTGACTCCTTTCAATTAAGAGGCAGTTCTGTAGGACAATTTGTTTAATTACAAGCCTTTGTTAACCTTTGCGGTCCGAATCTATTAAAGCCACACGTGAAATGACGTCGCTATAGTTTGTGGCAGGATTTACGACCGTTAACCCGGTTTTCAAAATAAAAGTTTGCGTCTAAAATGACACAGTTTAGGCAAATAGATTGCTTTAAAGTTAATATGAAATTTTGGAAACTTCTTGCCATCTGGCCTTCAAGCGATGTGCCCTCTTATTACCGTTATTACCAATATTTTTTCATGTTGTTTATTCTGTTAAATAACCTTCTCACTACAATAAATTTCTTCTTTCTCCCAAGACAATTAGATATGTTTATAGAAGAAATGATATTTTATTTTACTGGGTTGGCTGTAACGTCGAAAGCGTTGACTTTCCTTTTTATGCACGATAAAATTTGGAGGATTTTAAATATGCTTGAGAGTGATATATTTCAGCCCAAAACTGAAAGTGGCTTAAAAGTAATTGACGAGGCGAAAATATTTAATGTCAAATACTTTAAAATTGTCGCAACGGTGTCAGCAACGTCTCACCTGAGCCATATAATATCGCCGGTATTATTGCATTTTATTTTACACGTAGAATTAGGTCTCCCTGTGTGTAGTTTTTCTTTCCTTTCGAAAGATACAATACAACGATTTATATACCCTTTGTACGAGTATCAAGCTGTAGGCATGCATGCTCAAGTCCTTTATAATATCTCCATTGATACATTTTTTCTCGGATTATTGGTATTTGTCATTGCCCAATTGGACGTCCTTGACTACAATTTGCGAAGGGTCACCGACAGAGAACAAATATCAAAACGAGCTGATGAATCTATGGAATTAGCTACGAAAGATAACTCAGTAACGAAGCTTAACGATTCAATCCTTCATTATTATGAATTGGGGAAGTAAGTTACAAAGCATTATTCAAATGTTCATAGATTTAAAATGTCTAACGTGATGGCACCTATAATCGACAATTAAAGGAGAGCGTGTGTTTTTATTAATAATAAATATTCTATATATTTTTCGCTCATAATTAATAATTATGAGTGAAAATTCTAAATACAATATTTTTTTTATTTTTTAAAACAGAAGATATATGGATTAATTGAAAAATTGGAATAAGCAAGAATGTATGAATTCTCCAGTTATGGACGCTCAAGCTCCCGTAATCGATTCGCACATAATTTGAATGATATTTGTTTCAGTCCTAAAAATAGTAATTAAGTTATCGGCAAAGAAAAATTTTTTACAATTCATGACGAAGGTGGGATGATAGATACGACCTAAAGTTTAGTGTTGCCACATAAAAAAAAAATGTTACCAGTTCTTAATTTCAAATTGATGCCAGTCCTTTTTTTCAGTGGTGTAAGAAAAAAGGGGTTGTATATATCAAAATTTTCTTGTTTTTAGGTTCTGCGACTTAATCCAGGATGTATTCAGCATGACATTGTTCGTGCAATTTGGTGTGTCTTCTTGTATTATTTGCGTCGTCCTGTTTAGATTTACTTTGGTAAGTACCAAACAAAAATATTGCGTTGCGTGCCTACTTATATATTGGTTCTTAATATTTTTTCTCAACAGCCGGCGCCGTGGCAGTACTTTATATTTCTTGGATCGTACATGTTCATCATGATCATTCAAATTCTGGTGCCTTGTTGGTTTGGAACTCGCATTGAGGACAAGGTGCGTACCTTTTTCAAATAAAAATTTATCAGTATTTGCTTGATACTAACAATAGCTGCCCACGCGATAAATTTTTCTTACTAATATTATAATAAAAAAAAGTACAACCGAATTGAGAACCTCCTCCTTTTTATTGAAGTCGTTTGGTAATGCATAAATAAATGTTGCGCGAAAGCAGCTACACCGTTTCCGTCCGTCTTCGGCTTAGCTCTGTAACTATTTCTATTAGAAAACTGTGATTCGGCATGGGTATAAATCAATCACGCCGACAAAACAGTACAATAAAATTTTGAAAAAAAAATTCTAGGATACCTCCCTGACATCTAAAGCGGGGATGTAATTTTTTTTCTTGTTAAACCCATAGTGTGGGGTATCGTTAGATAGGTCGTTAAAAAAATATTATGGGTTACCTAAAACCATTTTGCAGATCAGTGATTCGTTTGCGAGATATTGGGCTTTGAAGCCCTAATTTTTGATCCCCCCCTGGATGTAAAAAAAAATCGTAGTAGTAGTACGGTATATAATGAATTTAAAAGGAAAACTATCACGGACAAGTAGGCATAAGTAGTTACCGAGTAATAGTGTGTACTTGTAAAGGCCAATTTTCGTACAAATTCGGTCGACGCAACCGCACCGCACGTCGATGCAACTAAGACAGACTGGCAACTACGGAACCCTACACTGCGTGTGGCCCGACACGCACTTGGCCGGTTCATTTACTTTATAACATTACCATGTACAGTCGCCATCAGGTAATCGGGGCGACCAAAGTGCTCACAAATATCTGAACAAGTCTCTGATGCCTCGACAATGGAGACGTGTTCAGATTCACGTGATTGATGTGTTATTTAAATAAATAAATAAATAATAAATATTAGGGGACAATCTTACACAAATCGACCTAGTCCCAAACTAAGCAAACTTGTACTATGGATACTAGACGACGATAAACACATACTTATATAGATAAATAAATACTTAAATACATAGAAAACACCCATGACTCTGATACAAATATTCGTGTTCATCACACAAATGAATGCCCTTACCGGGATTCGAACCCAGGACCTCTTGCTTCGTAGGCAGGGTCACTACCAACTAGGCTAAGGCGGTCGTTTGTGAGCACATTGGTCGCTACGATATATCTGATGCTGACTGTAGATAAATAAAACCTTTTACTTTAGAGTCAGCTGCTATCGCAAGCGGTGTACAACTGCGACTGGACCGCTAAGTCTCGCTACTTTAAGAGCAGTCTACGACTCTTCGTGGAGCGAGCCAACAAACCTCTTTCTATAACGGCGGGGAAAATGTTCCCACTCTCGCTTACCACTTTCACTTCTGTAAGTTGAATGTAACTATATTTTACTCGGTCTTATGAACTTGGTCTTGCGACTGAACTGAAATTGCTGGAATACTATACTTAGTAAAAAATAACAGAACATTTTACAAAATGTTTGCCTAGTTTTCGTGCAGACTTTTTATTGTATGTGTTTCTTTCCAGATCATGAATTCTTCGTATTCTTTCTTCACATTGCTGCGCCACATGCAAGCGCGTCAAACTTAAAATTATTATATATCTGCACCAGTAACATTATCGATCACACAAAAATCTACACGGTATTAATAGCGATTCATTCTCATAATTTACCGCAAAATTTAATCAATTTCAGTGTAAAGTTAACTTAGTTAACTCAGTATAATTTTAGTTAGAAATGAACCCGGTAAAATATCAAACCAGTGACAAAAGGTAACACGATTCAGTTACTTACTTAAAATGTCAAAGCTTTATTAAGTTCACCCAGGCTGGGCATATTGATTTTAATTAGAATGCTGAAAGTGAACTCGGGGCCCGCAAATTATTTTTGATTGATGGATAAAATATGAAATTGTGAAATATGTATTCAGTGGTGATGGAGTTACATTTAAATTTAACTACCCGTAATGTAACATTAATAGCATTTTATTTAACTTTTTTGATATATAGTTTGTCATTATACAATATGCCTATCACAATTGTCAACCTTATTTTGTTATTTTACTGCAAATAAATGAATACACGTTACTTATATTTTTCGTTTAACTGGAAGCTCACATGCCATGATCATTAAGTACCCGACACAAGTGTACGAAACAAATGAATAAATGGCGATTTCTTGTGTTGAGAGAGACTTTTTCTCAGCATTGTGTTAGGGACGTCACACACAAGGACCGGGACAATGGGCCAGCAGTTAGCCAGTGGCAGTAATAAGGCGTGTTTTTGCGAACAGACAACGAAAAAAGGAAACAATGATTTTGGCCGTGACTAGATAAATAAGACGTCGGGACGTGACGAGGGTACTGGTACAGTTTTTATGGAATCTTTCAGTAAGTGTTGCGTACGCCGCGACCCACCTGCTTCTCTTTGTTTAGGCCTCTGAATACATTGTTAATGCATGGATTGGGTATAATGCCGCATGCGAAGGTCAGGTTTAGCAGACCCGATGCGACCTAAGTAAAGTGTCGACGAGGGATGTGTGATCTGGCAAATGTGACTGTAGGAAATATTGCTAAGTAAGAAAACACGAATAGTTGGGGTCGACGGATATTGGGACGTTTTTTACTGGCTTTTTCAATGGGTTTAGAACAGTTTTTGCTATATGTTGAGCTGAGGCTTTACGTTGAGTGTGTTATAAAAATTATTGTGCTTTACTAATGTGTTTTCTTAACCTAGATTTTAGTACCTAATTACAAGGTCAAAACGTAAAATAATTTGAACTCAATCGATATTTTTATTTTGTACTGAGTTCTAATACTTTAATCAGTGCAAAGCGCTGATGTGCGATATTAATTGAGCAAATTATAAAATCAATGTACCTAGCCAGTGACGAATGACGCACACGTTCGATCTAAAATAACCCAGAAATTATTTAACCTACCTACCTACTAAATCTACAAGATAATTTGAATAACATATTTATGGATGACATTCAATACTAGAAGAGACTAGTAGAAGTCGCCGTCAATAGAAAAAGAAAAGAAAAGAAAAAAATGTTTATTGACCAAAAAGTTTAGCTTAACATTATATACGTATATAGTGGGCTCCAAACTAGGCTCAGCCTGTATCTTGGAGTCCGTGAGTGCTTATGACAGTAATATGTTGGCAATATGTGTAGCTAGGACTAAAGTTATTATAGGTAATTATTTAAAACTAGTATTGTTATTTTCTCACTCTCTCTCTGTGCGCGCGTGTGTGTGTGCGCGTTTGTGTGGTTTTGTGTGTTCGAGTGTGTGGTTCTGTGTGTGTGGTTGTGCGTGTTGTTATGTGTGTGTGTGTGTGTGTGTGTGTGTGTGTGTGTGTGTGTGTGTGTGTGTGTGTGTGTGTGTGTGTGTGTGTGTATGTGTGTGTGTGTGTGTGTGTGTGTGTGTGTGTGTGTGTGTGTATATATGAATAAATAAATAAATAAATAATAAATATAAGGGGACAATCTCCCCCAAAATTCGTAAATGAATGTTCGTTTTAATTTCTAATAAATCTTCATAACTCCATTCTAAACATAATCTAATCACTATTGATTTAACTTTTGGTAAACACATGTTGCTTACGTCTGTCATTTTACATAATTTGTTATATAAACAAGGTTTCAGGTAATAGCTAAAGCGTCTTGAAAAACACGTTTTAGTGGACGGCACCGGCCGTCCTTAGTTAGTAAATTCGGTCACTTTAGAAGAGGAGACGACGACATACATCCCATTACTTATCCTCCAGTCGATAACTACACGATCACATTCCCGAAATGTTGGAATAAGCTTTTTTTACTTACAGTCGGTCCTGCGCGAGTGAAGTAGGTCAACCAATAATTACAAAACCGATTGCAATATTTCCATTCGTAAACATCGATAGGAATAAAGAATAAAAATGGCGCCCGCACACGTCCTTCCGGCTGCAAACGATGATTTAGTGGCTATCCCTGGATTTATAGAGCGGCCCGGCCCGCCCTGCGACTTCAATGAATAATAAATTGAAGATCTTTTTCGATATTATTGATACTTCGGGTTTCTTCGTGTGATCTATGTACGGGCGCGAATTGAAACCCTTTTATTAAAACATATATTACGGGGCGCGGCCCGCTGGTGACACTGAATAATATGCTCCTTGTTGCTACTATTCTTTCCAGGATTCTTTTATTTTGGGCTTTATTAGCTTCGCTTGGAATATTTATTGCGACGGTTTGTATTTATTTACTTAAGTTATATCATATTCATGAACTGTATGTCAGGAGTCCAAACGAGCCTAAGATTTATTACAGCCATTTTTAAATAGGACGTACCTCTATTCCTGGTACATGTCTTTACATCGGAAAGGTGTATTATATTTGTCATACATTTTAATTAGGTATGTATGTATCGAAAGTTGAGGATAACATTTAATCATTTGTTAATATGGATGTCATGTCACAAAAACTTACAATTTTAAACCCTCGCAACTTTTTGTCATTCAAGATATGGTATTCTAATCACTCCTCAAAATTTGATTGAAATGTTGCGTTTTTCTGAGACGTCAATCATCCACGACCATGATTGGTGTAACATCGCATGCCGGAACATCGGAAACCAAGTGAAATAAATAGAGTTATACTTAACTGCCAAAACATGGCTTTTGTGCGCATACACTATAAAATATTTACAAAAATTATTGTTATTTTATTTTAAATATAGCTACGGTAGCCTAGTGGTTCAGGCATGCGGCTGTCAAGCGACGGTCGTGGGTTCGAATCCCGGCTCGTACCAATGAGTTTTTCGGAACTTATGTACGGAGTATTTACCGTTAGCTTTTCGGTGAAGGAAAACATCGTGAGGAAACCGGTCTAATCCCAATAAGGTCTAGTTTTCCCTCTAGGCTGGAAGGTCAGATGGCAGTCGCTTTCGTAAAACTAGTGCCTATACCAAATCCTGGGATTAGGTGTCAAAGCGGACCCCGGGCTCCTTTAGGGGCATTACCGGGAATAACGCTAGGAGGATGATGACATTATAAAATATTTGCATGCAATTCGGTACTTAATTTCACAGAATCATAAGATTCATAAGGTCTAGAAACAAATAGATTTTCATGAACTTCGTAGGCGTGGTTGCTAAGCAAAGTAGGTATCAAAGATGAGTATAAACTACTCATGTCTGCATCTAATTTAATTTGTGTTACCTAGGTTTAATGAAGTACGTGATAAACCAAAGTTTTAAGCAAATAGTTTCTTTATTAATTGATCAAAGTCGAATTAACATTTAGTGAGAAAACACTTTCCAAAATTAATTCATCTCCTATACTCCAAATTAGGTTTATTTATAGGCAGTCTAACATCGACAACTTGCTCAAGTTGTAGCTGTGAGTCGAATTCAAAGAGTGGAACACTTACTCGTGCTCGGCAGCGGATTTGCCGAGCTAATTCGAACACAGCCGCAGTTTGAGTTGCCGTCTTTGGTTCATTCCGCCAAGACAGATAAACCAGTAGCCAGATTAATCACTTTAAAAATTTAATGAAGCATGTTAAAGTTTCTGTTTTAAAGCTATTTTTAGGACATATGTAATAACGGCCCAGTGTCCTGAAAATAGGTCATAAAATTTTCGAGCCCTTTAAATAGAGTTTAAATTTTATTACCAAAAACTAATGAGTTGAGCTGTTAAGCCTGAAATTTTTTGTCCTAAAATTAGGCCGATGGGCCTTACGAAGTTAATTTGTAATGCTTAGTTAAGCAGAGTTCAGTACGCAAGAGTGTTCAATAACCCACCTCTATTGCATGTATGACTCTACAACTGACGAAGTTCTTTTTTTGTTCTGTTGTGTTTATTTGAACTATTGATATTATTTGTGGTTTCGAAAATTGTGTTTAAACTATTATAGCTACAGTGCCGGCCAATAATACTTACCTGATCTTTATATTGTTTCTAATCGAATTCAAAAAAGGAGGAAGTTCTATGTTCCACTGTATGTATTTTTATGTAGGTAGATTCATCGATTTTTCTGTCAATTGGCTATCGATTTTCAAATTTCTTTTTTTAATTGAAAGAGTTCATTGTGAGAAGTTTGGTCCCATTGTCACGCGTGTGGTGATCTCGGTATGTTCTATTATAGATCGTCTATTTACCACCGGGAAACCCCAAATTTGTAGAAACGGAACTTGTGACGAAGACCACAGATGAGTTATGGAATTCCTCAATGATGTTAGTACGTCAAATATTGTGATATGTGTCCGTTGAAGTAGCAACTAATGAAATGCCAACGTTGATTCTGAGATCCTTGAGGAATTAACTAACTCCTCTAATATCTGCTCACATAATTATAGCGACTGGGATTTTTCTGTAATAAATAACGCATTTGGTCTGGGAAACCAGTTCATGTGGTAAAGTGGAAAGGAAATTTGGCGAAGTACTGAATTGAAGTCTATTTAAACTTTGTTTAAAAAGTAAACTATTACAATTTGAATTTGGCTTAGACTTCGTCCGCGTGAACGTATCAACTGCCATCCCTTATTGTATCCCTTTGGAAAGGATGATTATGGGAATAAAAAGTATCCTTTGTTTTAATCCAGGTTTTAAACTATACTGCGTGATTGAGTAACAAACATCCTAACATCTAAACTAGCATGTGTAATATTCGTAGGATTAGTTAGGATACCTCCTTCCTGAAATATTGTCACTACTTTGTTGGTGCGAAGCTTTAAGACTACCGACGAGAAGATTTGTCAGATATAAATGTTATATTTTTATTCCTTAAGGTAGGTAGTTTTGAACTTGATTTGCTGTATATAAGGTGCTACCAAATTAGATGCCAATACTTTCAGAGCTGATAGTACTCGTCCTTAGAAGTAGACTTAAGTACAAAACGAATTTAAAGTTTATGTTAGTTTTTGGAGAGAATTAGGAAAACAGCTGTGCCACGTAATAATACCCTGTTAATGAGATGTTAAGATTGGTACAAATTGAAAATTGTGAAAAGCTAGTAACCTTCTAACATTTTTCCCGCCAATCTTAATCAAGGTCAACGATGACAAAGAAGTGATAGCCACCTTGTCAGTTAAATACACAGGAAGATGGCAGAATAACTTTTCTTAATTCCTATTTGAAGTACCTAAATTATCTTGATGTAAGTGAACATCTCTTAAAGTCATCATCATCATCATCATATCAGCCGAAAGGACCAGCGTGGGTAGGCCCCCCTTCAAGGTGGACTGATCACCTGGTAAAGGTCTTGGGAGTCCGCAGGCAGGCCTATGTCCAGCAGTGGATGTCTTTCTCTTAAGTATTGGCATCTAATTTGAAAGCACCTTACTCGTATATAGTTTCCGTTGCCAATCTTTGACAATAAAGCCATTTGCCACCATGCTACGTAGCGTAGCGCTCCACCGTTGTGCGTAGCAGCTTGAACTCCATGTAGCGAAACGATATCGTGACTAGCGTTGGATGGGTTAAGTACGTATCACATCTGAAGTATAACAACATGTACAGCAAAATTTTCACTACAGTAACAAAAAAATACTGTGATAGCTTTACTGAAACGGTGTTCATATCGCTTTACCTATCTAAGTAGTCTGTTCCAGAATGCTATGTGAATGTTTGTGAGAATTGTATCGATCGTCCTATTTTTAGGCCTATAACAAACATATTTAAAGCTCAACTTTAGAAGTACTTTTATGAATTTAATAAAATATCCTAAGAACAGAAAGTGTAAAAGTGATCCATCTTGTCTCTGTCGTTGTAAGTCGACGTACGCGCGACGCCGCTAACGCAAACACATAGTAGTGGGGTTAAAACTTGTACCGCATATAAAATTAGTTAAATAACTCCCCAGGAATCTTCGCTCTCTATATGGAAACACGTCTTTGCTCTAAAGCCGAGCAAATTAGAGCCGGCTATGAGGAAACTTATGCACATTAAGCTCGCGTTCTAAATTAATTAACGCGCTTTAGGTAATTACGAAAAAATATTGTTCATTAGCCGGAAACTAATTATGCTCTTATAAATGACTGCTTTAGGATTTCTTCTTGTTACGTCACCACGTCAAGTGTTTTGGCAAGTCAGAGTTTTTAGCTTTGAGGCTGCAATCTGAATTCAGATCTCGCAGTTTACCAAGCATTCAGAAATTAGCATGACGGGGGAAAAATTAAAAATCCAAGATTATGCATATCCTCTACCTACTTTCGTACACTCTTGATCGATGAACGTCTGATGCGGACTCACATCATCTTCCTAGTGTTATTCCCGGTTGTGCCCTGAAAGAGCCCGGGGTCCGCTTTGATACCTAATCCCAAGATTTGACATAGGCACTACTTTTACGAAAGCGACTGCCATCTGAGGGAAAATTAGACCTTATCCAATAAGGTCCCAAATGAAGCGGTTCAGTGACCGGTTTGCTCACGATGTTTTCCTTCACCGAAAAGCTAACGGTACATATCCCGTACATAAGTTCCAAAATACTCATTGGTACCAGCTGGAATTCGAACTCACGACCGCCGCTTGTTAGCCACATGCCAATAACTACTAGGCTACCGTACAAAATATATAAAGTTATGCTCATGACAATAAAATTATCATCTGATATGATATCTTATTGCTTTCGAAGATATTGTATTCAGGGTTAGGTTATGATGTAGAACAGTTTCATACTTGTTCACGGTGTCAAAATCGCATGCAACTACACAAAAAATTATGCATTCATACATTTCTGTCAATTATTACATACATTGTGTACTATATTGTGAGGTCATAAACAACTAATTGAGAGAGTTCTCATGAGCCCAAATACGCCAGGTTTATCTAGTCTAGTGTAACGTAAGAGTTCTTATGACCTTCCGCCTCTCACCAAACTAGATTTAACTATGGTACAATTATATTGCATTGTCATTTGCATCATTGCAGTATCAAACTAAACCTGTATGTAAAATTTGAGCTCAAAAGGGTAGTTTCCTCATGTTAAAATTGATAACTTAGTGCTGATAAATGAATAGTAACCATGAAATTATTGCAATCCTACTAATATTATAAATGCCAAAGTTTGGATATTTGGATGTTTAGATGTTTCTTACTCAATCACGCTTAAACCGATTTGGATGAAATATAGCAGGAAGGTAGTTTATAGCCTGGATTAGAATATAGGATAGTTTTTATCCCGGGTTCACCCTGACGAAGTCACAGGCGTAAGCTAGTAAAGTACAACTTATTTATTTAATCTATATTACTTATTAGGATACAAAAAAAGTCCTTTCAGCGTTTTAGAAAATTCTACCCCTAAGGAGTTCAAATAGGGGTGCAATATTTGTATGAGGTAAACATTATTTATTGAACTAGAGACTTGAAACTTTCTAGGAAAATTACATATTAGGATACAAATAAAAATATCTTAAGCGTTTTTAAAATTCCACCCTTAAGGAGATTAAATAAGGGTGCAAAGTTTGTATTCAAAACAACTGGGACTACAAACTTGAAATTTACACCAGAACTTCCTTTTATGACGTAGGCAAGGGATAAGACGGGACTTTTGGAAATCCTATCCCAAAGGGGGTTAAAAAGGGGTGCAAAGTTTGTATGGGAGAAATATGATTTTTTGTACTAGAGACATGAAACTTTGTAGGGATATTACTTATAAAGATACAAAAAAGTACTTTCAGCGTTTTAGAAAATTCCACCCCTAAGGGGATTAAATAGGGGTGCAAATTTTGTATTCAAAACTACTGGGACTAGGAACTTGAAAATTACACCAGATTTTCCTTTTATGACATAGGCAGGGGATAGAACAGGATTTTTGGAAATGCTATTCCTAAGGGGGTGAAATGGGGGTCCAAAGTTTGTATGGGGGAACATTATTTATTGAACTGGAGACTTAAAACTTTGTAGGAGGATTACTTATTGATACCAAAAAGGTACTTTTGGCGTTTTATAAAATCCTACCCCTAAGAGGGTTAAAAAGGGGTGCAAAGTTTGAATTAAAAACTATTGTGTCTAGAAACTTAAAATTTACACCAGATTTTCCTTTTATGACATAGGCAAGGGATAAGACGGGATTTTTGGAAATTCTGTCCCTAAGGGTGTTAAATAGGGGTGCAAAGTTTGTATGGGAGAAACATTATTTTTTGTATTAGAGACTTGAAACTTTGTAGGGATATTACTTATTAGGATACAAAAAAAGTCCTTTCAGCGTTTTAGAAAATTCTACCCCTAAGGAGTTCAAATAGGGGTGCAATATTTGTATGAGGTAAACATTATTTATTGAACTAGAGACTTGAAACTTTCTAGGAAAATTACATATTAGGATACAAATAAAAATATCTTAAGCGTTTTTAAAATTCCACCCTTAAGGAGATTAAATAAGGGTGCAAAGTTTGTATTCAAAACAACTGGGACTACAAACTTGAAATTTACACCAGAACTTCCTTTTATGACGTAGGCAAGGGATAAGACGGGACTTTTGGAAATCCTATCCCAAAGGGGGTTAAAAAGGGGTGCAAAGTTTGTATGGGAGAAATGATTTTTTGTACTAGAGACTTGAAACTTTGTAGGGATATTAGTTATAAAGATACAAAAAAAGTTCTTTCAGCGTTTTAGAAAATTCTACCCTTAAGGGGGTTTATTAGGGGTGCAATGTTTGTATAAGGGAAACATTATTTATTGAAATAGAGACTTTAAACTTGGTAAGTATTTTACTTATTAGGATACAAAAAAAAGTATTTTCAGCTTTATATAAAATTCCACCCCTAAGGGGGTAAAATAGGGGTGCAAAGTTCGTATTCAAAGCTACTGGGACTAGAAACTTGAAATTTACACCAGAACTTCATTTTATGACGTAGGCAAGTGATAAGACGGGATTTTTGGAAATTCTATCCCTTAGGGGGTTAAATAGGGGTGCAAAGTTTGTATGGGAGAAACATATTTTTTTGTACTAGAGACTTGAAACTTTGTAGGAATATCATTATTAAGATACAAAAAAGTAATTTCAGCGTTTTATAAGATTCTTCCCCTAAGGGGGTTAAATAGGGATGCAATGTTTGTGGAGGGGAAACATTATTTATTGAACTAGAGACTTGAGACTTTGTAGGAAGATAACTTATTAGGATACAAAAAAAAGTAATTTCAGCGTTTTATAAAATTCCACCGCTAAGAGGGTTAAATGAGGGTCCAAATTTTGTATAAGGGAAACTTATTTTTAGCTTCTACGTACTTAAAACCTTGTGGACAGATTACTAAACTTATAAATTTACAAATAAAGTGCTTTCAGCGTTTTTGAAATAATTACACCTAAAGGGGTTAAAAAGGAGGTCCAAAGTTTGTATGGAGAAAAAAGATTAGTTAGACAATTTTATTCGAGAATTCACAGGATAATTCCTAACGATAAATGAGTAAACAAGTGTTTCCGGTTTTTTGAGAATTCAACCCCTGAAAGGAGACATGTGGTGACAAAATCTGAAAATTAACATCGGCATCTATTGTTTCTATGGTTTATCGGGTCGCTGATTAGGAAAACAACAA
Organism: Epinotia demarniana; assembly: GCA_945867215.1. NCBI lineage: Eukaryota > Metazoa > Arthropoda > Insecta > Lepidoptera > Tortricidae > Epinotia > Epinotia demarniana. The sequence goes on from OX244263.1 coordinate 21,089,622, forward strand.
CGATTTTACATTCCAACGTGGCGTCTAAATATCAATATGGGCGTTGTTATTACGGTTTTTTGGGACGTTAATAACGAAAATCACATAGATTTTGAAATGTAATGTTGTGGACATGAAAATTCATGAAAATATTTGTGCCAAATTGCAATTCAATCGGTCCAGTTTTTTTCGTAGCAAATCGGTTGTAACAGACGGACTGACAGACAGCCACACGTGATCCTATAAATAAGGGTTCTATTTTGGCTTTTGAGGTATGGAACGAGACCCGCGTTATATAGGGTTATAGGTTTTAAAGTTTGTATTTGGTACCATCTCGATCGTCAGCAATCGGTACCTAGGCGAGTACCGCAGCAATAAGTACATTCAAGGTGCTGCACGAAGATCTGCTTACTTTTAATAAGTTAAGCATTTTGGGCGCCGTTAAATTAAAACAAATTTTTGGGTATTTATGTTAAATACTGGTTCGAAAAGCATGGAAAAAAATCTTAGGAAACAAGCCTATAGCAATGTCCAGGCCACAAATTTGACTTAACATTCGTGGAGATATTTTGGTATTTCAACATTAATGTTCATGAACATAAAGTAGCTTTTATTCCAGAGGACAGATTCTCATTAATCATGATTGTAAATTTAATAACAGAAATACGTACTATCGGCTGCATAAATGCATGGACACCTTACGGTCTACTTTCGTTTGGATCATTTGACATACAGCTCTCGCATAGCTGCACGTCGTTCACAAAGCGTGAACTAGATGGCGTTGCTGTTGATACACCTTTGGATATAGAATAATATAACTAAATGCACTATTAAGTGACACTTGTAATCATCAGAAGTGTTCTCTTACGGGTATAATTATTAACAAGTCTAGCAAATGCTAATACACAGGAACTGTATTTGAGTGTGACAACTATAGTATGTGTATGCTTTATTCCAATGCAATCGATAAGTATCGGTAGCCTAGTGGTTAAGCACATTAACTCAATTAACTCTGCGCTTTGACGAACCAAAGATCGATTCCCAGCCAGGGTATGGCAAAGGTAGCTTTTTCCTTTTTTTTAAAATACATTTCTTGAAATTGTAAATAACAGTGAATGATAGTCTTTAAATAAAAATGTTATTCAGTTTTTAAGGATTAAAACGTTTTTAAATGTTTTAATTATCTTTATTCAGTTAACTACAGTAGATATCTAATTGTTAACGCAGTTTTATAGTTAGCAATTTCCTACCATTTTATTGAGCTTTAACGCTTAAGTTTCATTTCCGAAAATCGGAAAAAGATTGAAGCCTTACCCCAATACATATTAAACTATTGACAATTATTAACTAAAGGCCGGGTTAAAAATTAAAATCATAACATTCATAATTCAAGTCAGCCAAACGCTTATAGTGTGGCGTGGCGTGTGATTGATATTTGCAATAATGACAATAATGTTATTCGGGCTGACATGGTTACTTACGTTACAACATCATAATAACATTTCTCAATAATTAAGTTGTTTAAGTAATAATAATTCACCATCACTTTTTTAATAGTCCAAAAAAGAATACAATCGGCAGTTTAATAATAACAGCTAAGGTCTACTTACTTTGGTAATTTGTTTATTTTGTTAGCAAACATTTGTTTTGTTAACCCGGCCTTTCATTACCTTAATAAAAAAATCTTAATTTACGGCTTCAGCTAGTATTTAGTGTAACCTCCTCTTTGGTCGATAACAGTTTGCAAGCGGGAACGCATGGATTCAATGAGTCTTTCACATAAACTAGAACCACGAATACTTTCCCATATTTTTATACAATGTGCCTCTAACGCTTCTGGGCTTCGTTCATTGTGATTTTCCCAGCGTTGCACAATAACACCCCACAAATTTTCAATAGGGTTCAGATCCGGCGATCTAGCAGGCCAAGAAACTACTTGCAAGTTATCTTTATAACGGTCAAACCACTCCCGCACATTACGCGAACGATGTATAGGGCAATTATCTTGCACAAAAGATATCACAGGTAATTCTTCTTCTGGATACACATTTCGGACGGTAGGTAACATAGTTTCCTCCAGGACATTCATGTAATCCACGCTGTTTGCGCGACTCGGCATCCTCACTAGTTCACCCGGACCGGCTGCACTCATCCAGCCCCACATATTGACACTTATACGACCAGATTCCATGTTCGGCACTACGTGACCACTATCATACCGCGTATTATTGCGACGCCATAAACTCAAACGTCCGTATTGACTCGATTTAAAACACTTTTCGTCACTAAATATAACATTACTCCAGTCATCATTTAAATGCCTTAGGGCAAATTGTAATCGTGCTGCTTTATGTGCTTCTGTAAGCAACGGCTTGACGGCATGCCTGCGATAGTGCAAACCCTCGTCATGAAGCACACGACGAACAGTGTCTACACTAGTATGGAATAAACCAGCGTAGTGACTTGTTGGTATAAACCCATTTTCTTCGTACTCGGTCACCATCGCTGCACGCTGCGCGGTATCAATGAGACGAGGTCTACCCATTCTTTGCCGGTGTAGCAAAGATCCTTCCTCTTGGAATCGCCGTACCCATAAAGCAACCGTTTTTCGCTGCAACAATGACAATTAATAAATAGGTATAATAAGCGAATAGTTACCACGGCGTCTATTAAAACAATAAAAAAAAAACTACTTACGTTGACACCGGTTTCACTAGCAATTTCTGAGAAATTGTGGCCTTCGTTACATAAGGCTATTATTTGCGCCCTTTTAACAAGATCAATATTAGATCGAGAACTCATCATTAAATGTATAAATACGGAGGAAAAGATGAAAAACGCAAGTGAAATAGGGAATCGAATTAGAAACGGCTGACGAACGAACACGCAGTGAATCTTTGTTATAAAAAAATATGGTAGTTTCATATCATCTATATCTACCCTCTTTAGTTATTATACGAATCCTAGTCGTAATGAATATAAATATTTGAGCATTCAAATTAACTGATAGTGAATTTGAACCATGCTGTCAATTAACCCGGTGGCCCAGTGGTGAACTATACAGGTCATTATCAACCTAGGCCGAAGGTTTCAGGTTCAAATCCGCTCCCAACCATGATGTTGGGAAAAAGTGTTTTTGGAATTATCTTTGGAATATTTACTCGTTGTGCAGAAACACAAGGATACAAAAGAATAAATAAACAAAGCCAGCGAACAAACAAAAATCGGAAATGTATTCCAATTACGTCGTATAAATCCGCCATTATCATAAATGCTATTGGCAAGATTACTGAATAATAATGTTACCCAAGAAAATACAAAAAACTATGACGAGAACAAAATAGATCATGTGCCTTTTTATTTATTTTTTTGTTAACAACGCCATCTAGTTAAATCTTGCAAATCCTCTGAGGTCTCCATTGACATCTATAATGATATTCACCATCGCGCCACATAGATGGCGTAGGATTCGGTCGCCAAGCCAAACTATTTCTGCATTGACCATGCACTTATGCTGCCTGCTGTACATACATACATACATTGACGCCTTTATTCCCAAAAGGGGCAGGCAGAGCACATGAACTTTATGTTCCAGCGCCACTTTTAGCATAAATGTGGGTATAAAAGATCGACAAAAAGTGATATTGCTTAGGTTGTTAGCCCATCACCCACAACACACTTCAACCCTGCTCTCTTAATCGACTTTTACGACACACACGGGAAGAAAGAGGGTGGTGAAATTCTAACCCGCCACCACACGGGCATAAATATAATAGTAAATAAAAATTAATTTACCATAATGGGTTATGATGAAGGGTTATTAGTAGGGGAAGTTAGTAGTAGTAGGTTAGTAGGCGGCGTAGCAATTCAATAATTATTGGAAAATTACTTTTACTACGCGGGCGAAGCCGCGGGCAAAAGCTAGTAAAAACTATATAAATAAAAATACTTTCATAATATATTTTTTATAGATGTAAATAACCTTTTGTAGTTGCTCCCATACATACATTTGTTCCTCGCCAACTGGTTTGAATGGCATCGTAAAAAAAAACTTAGGACAAAGAAAGTAGAAGAGAAGAGAAAGAAGAGAAGAAAGTTCGAATTAAAGGAAAAAATCAAATTGCAATGCTCCGAGCCGGATTCGAACCGGCGACCATAGGCATACGCCGCCTGTTCCGTTAATCTCAACCCTTGAGCTATGGAAACGCTCCGTCTCGGTTTAAGTTATAAAATAATAATTTCGCTAACAGACGTTAAGACTATAATTATTAACAATAAAGACTGTAATGTGTAATTCAACACCCACACACACACACACACAATTAAATAGAAAACTGTTAGGCTTAATTGATCGCACAACTTCCAATATTTAGCTCCAAACAAAATGGATCGACTAAACCACTCTGAAGTTAAATAGTGGCTCGTAACTGTGCACTCAAAGCAACTCGTGTGCCAATCGTCGAGCAAACACTGATTAGTAGCGAAGCGCTGCGGTCAGGAGCGGACAGTGCTGACTTCGGTCAGTCAGTTGCGATTATGCACTAGGATCGTTACGAGAAAGCCGATGGTCGTGACTAACATATTTTTAGGTCTAAATAAGGTTCTCATAAGGCCCCGCGTACTTGAATAAATAAAAACTAAGCATAGTAGTTCAGAACTGACAATGAAACTGCATAGCATGAATAACTGCCTAATGTACTTACCCAAGTACAAATTCTTCATTCCCCATATCTACCGGGTAATTTTTTATCTCGGTCTGAAGCACTATTCTTGGTTTTTATTTCGTATTGTAGGTAACTCCGGCAGATATATGAATACTGGTATTGAAAAAACACAAGACTTACCAGGTTTCACTCATATTCAAGTACCTGAATATTAACCAACACACGAATACTCTTTTACTAAAATGAACGTAATCTATGGCATGGCCTTATAGCCACAAATACTTTTTTCAATATTGGCAGTAAACTAAGTAAATATTTTGTGTGAACTCTGTTCTCTATTCAACTAATAAAAATACTTAATTCTGCGTAAGACTTTGGCAAACCAAAAGTAAGTCATACTTTGCTTTGCCTCCATGTTTTGATAACATGAAAATATTAGGAATAGTTTGAATAATATGGAATATTGAACATGTTGTTTTGAGAGAGGTAGGGCACAGCGTAATGTCATCATGCTTGAATCTCGAGCAGCCCGACTGGGGGAGTACCTCCGCCTTACAGAAGACCACAGCCATAATAGCACTGCTGCCTATTCCGTAGGTATTGTAGTGTTGTGTTCCTGATGGTGAGTAAGGTTCCCAGAGCTCCATCCTTAAAGGCCGGCAACGCACTCACAACACCTCTGGTGTTGCAGGTGTCCATGGGCGGCGGTAATCGCTTACCATCAGGTGATCCGTCTGCTTGTTTGCCTCCTATAACATAAAATAAAAAAAAATGTGTTCAATAATTCATCAACCGAGCATTTCGATTTATGTTCTCACCTCATATTGCATGATTAATACACACTTACGCACGTAATGTAATTTCACATCCATATATGTATAACTTTATTGATTTTTATTATATGCACACTTACTATTTTCATGAAACTGAATATGCTTATTATCTGTCGTTATATTACCCATTCGATATGTACGCGTAAGTTTTTATTTATAAATAATCCGGTATTTTTTAGATTTTCAATTCGTCATTCAAAATTACAGGATAAAACGAACTCGTTCTAATTCGTGATACTTACGAGTACAACTTGCTCTTATTTGTCTCTAACTTTTCGCTACATCACTTAGTTTTCCTTCAACTTAACCTACATTAGTAAGTGTGTTTACTATCGTGAGCGAGCAATCACCCAAGACCGCTTGAGGACTAGCTACCACCAGTTTTCTGTTTGCGTTAAGGTTTTGGACTGGGCACTAACTATTAGTACATTATTACCTACAAAGGCTGGGAAGGAAGGGATTGTCTGCCGAGTGTGATATAGACAGCTGAGCGTAGCGATCCAATCCCTAGTTCCGGCGGCACTATTCTCTCAATTTTTTTTAAATGTTAAAATTTTTTAAGGTTAATACAAGATAAATTCTAAACTTCAGTAACGAAACTGCTGGTAACTCCGCCCCGTCCTGCGTCGTCACCGTCAGGCGAGGGCGACCGCGCGGGCGGGCGGTGACTGCGCCGGCAAATTTCTATACAAATCCTATTACCGACCAGTAAATTCGTGACCGTAATACTGTCTATTTTCGCAAAGATACGTTCTATATTCCCGAGCATGTTTGAGAAAAGTACGTATGGGTTTCGGACATTTCGCCAGTATTTCAACATACGAATTAAGTCAAACGCGTTTCAAATTGTAAGCGAAAAAATTAAAACGATGTGACTACCTGCGAGTTTATTTTTGTATCCGGCCATTTTGTATGTGCGCTCACACCATAGATATGTAAGTACTATTGCTGGCGTCAAATATCAAAACCGAGAAACCCTCAAAATTTCAAGCAAATAGTCGCAATCGAACCAGTCCATCTATCTGATGTTTTAACCACGACGCGATCTCTTGATGCTGTTCACGGTTGAAGAAAACCCGAATTGAGCCGCTCACACAACAGTCGCGAGATAGGGACCAGTAGTGTTTGCAATTTTGGATTTTACAAGAGTCCTTAACTTGATTAGAAGAAGACTTGAAAGCCAAAACAAATACCGCCAATAAAAAACCTAGCTGGATAATTATTTTGCCTGAAACCATTAAGTTGCTTATCCTACAATTAACTCGGTAAAACAAATGAATATTTCACGCCGTATACATTTTCTCGCATCGTCTCGCCTGGCCTGTATGGACAATCGGCTACGGTAAATCTGATCGAAATAGTTAAAGTGGTTTACGAGAACACTGATTAAAGCGAATGTTGGAAGTTAGCTGATAACACAAAACCAGTTAATGTCATTACGCTCACATTGTCACATTTATCTCATTAGCAAATACAACGCTAAAAACTTACCTAACCTATTCAGCGCCGAACATGGGAGTTTCTCGCTACATATCAAAATTAAGCTGCTCCGGATGTCGGAGATGCGCTACGAGCGTGCATGGCAGTGGATGGGTTAACAGTATTTGCAGTTAAGGTCACTGTAAATAGTTTACTGTTCTAATCTGTTGACTGCACAGTGAGACTAAAAGTTTTCAACGACAGTTCAAACATTCTGCGGCGCGACATACAGCGTTCCCCTTTCAATCTGCGAATACGCCTGCGGTCTCACTTGGACTCGAGAGAACCGTTGATGTATTGATATATTGGTAGTAATTCCAAGTGATTCGAGCACGTCGCGTTAGCTTACTCTTCCATTTCTCAGAATATCTGCGAAATGCTAGTTTATTTCGTACTACTACTAAACTACCCATAAGAAAAACAGTACGTGCATAATGTAACACAGTATGTGCATGTTTATAACGAATTATTAATTTTGAATGAATTGTATTGTTTGTGACTTGAATATAAAAATATTAATGATGCAAACTTGTTTTTGATAAATAATTAATAACTAACATTGTATTATAAGATAATATCTGTATCTGTATTAACCAATGTGGACCTGGTTCCGAAATAAACGTTGTCATTCATACATTCATTCATAATACGCGAAATTGTCAAGATTAATCGAGATTTAGGCGGTCGGGCTGATGATGGGACGAATCAGTGAGCTCGATTACCCGGGATTCCATGCGTGATCTCGAACTGTCAATCTGGACTCGAGATTGCATTCAATAGTAGTCTCGGAGAAATACATAATAATATGAAAGATTGTATTTTAATCCCAAACGTAGGAGTTCCCAAACAAGGAAATAGGGGTGAAAGCTTGTATGGAAGTACGACTACCGAGTTGAAATGTATCACTTAATTTTGGGGTTACCTTTAACTAAACATGAAAATGAGCCCATACTTAAATAGTTACCTATGGAATCAACCAACAGTCTTCATTCATTAAATTCAAAATCGTTCAATTAAATTAAATCCATCCCTAGCTAGAAATAAATGGTAGGATCTGAATTGTTTATTTAAACCATTATCAAACACCTTAAATGCTCGAAACAGTATTTCCATTGCATACTTAAGTTAGAGGAATTAACTTTAATTATCCGATAAATTTAAAATAAGCGACCAGCCCTTTCCCTCACATTATTAGCATTCACTACGTAACTGCACCCTGAACAAAAAGGGACTAAATATTTCAGATCAATTCCACCAAACAAATATAGACTTTAAGTTCTGTCCACTAAAAGACGATTCACTTAAGCATTCACATCGCTTCGTCTTTACAATTAATTTAGTATAAGGAAATCTCCATTCCGTGACAATGTTAAAGCATTTACTTTTCTTACAGTCGTGACTAACATTTATATTTCAGGAAAATGTGTTACCTATTTACGGTACTCTTTTGTTGCTTTATGACCGTATTGTATTCGTTTTCATGGCTCTTAATATTCAAACAACGGGCATTCACAGTAACAAAGTGTGTTGGTTGCCGGTTTGTCAGCTGCCCGTAGTGACGAAAAAGTTGGCACTGTTTGTAACCATTCACCGCCATGCTATGCTTGTAGCGCTATTCCGTAGTTCTACGCAGCTGGGTCACTATTAATTACTACGGCGATAGGTGTCTCCGGTGCCCCGAAGGCAGCACGGCGGCCCGAATGGCGACGGCTCATCCATGAGCAGGTTAACAACTTCGAAACTGAGCGTTGCAATGAGCTCGATAAAAAGCGAGACGAGCTCAAGGCACGTCCACCAGCTGCCATCAGTTACAACTACGTCAGTGGAGTTTTAACTTGCACCAAGTGCGCTCGCACTTTTGCGAGAACGATAGGATACGTGAGCTAGCTGAGAGCGCACCAGAGAGTAGAAGAACAACACTCTACTAATAATAATTGTTAATACCAAAGCCAGAATACGCAGTCGCTGTGGCCGAAAGCGGGCAGGACATCATCATCATCATCATCATCAACATCATCAGGTGTCTCCGGAAACGTATACCTATATACTCAACAGCCTGCCCTCTGACATCAGGCAGGAAGCCAATAAAGCTGATCTTGGTAAAAAGCTGCATACCTTTACCTTTCAAAAGTTAGTTTCATTATCTTTTAAACGTATTAAGTAAATAATTATTGTACCTATAGATGTAGATAATATAAATAATAGAAATAGTTGAGAGTAGAGACTGCTCGATCCCACAGTCAAACTGTGCAAACGGTTTTGCGGGACACTGTACTTGTTTATGCTGTATTATTTTTTCTTAATAAAAAAAAAGGAACCTAGCGGGCGGATCTTGTAGTCGCATGTCTTAACACATTCACTGACAAGAATAGCTACGGGCTACGATGGTCGGCTAGCTACCATCGTAGCGCGTAGCGATTCTTGCGACGCAGCGGACACACCTACACGGCAGACGCTTACTTAGCGGAAAAACCACGGGATCTGCTACCATCGTAGCGCATAGCGATTCTTCGCAGTGAATGTGAAATATATGGAGCGAAAAGCGTACGTAGTATACTTATGTGTTAGTCGGCTATGCACACACAGAGCGTAGAACTTTTATCATGACCTGTGGCTTCATGTTTTGTCTATAAAATCAGGTCATCCTGGACAGGATGTATTAGTCTCGGCAGAAGCTACATCGAAAACTGCGGAACTGAGACCGGTCAGTCAGTAGATAGTTTTTCTTCGAACCGAGTGACACAGGTTCTTTGCCCGGGGGAGCGATCCGTCAGTCCAAACTATTATATAGGTACGGTTCCGTCTATTTTGCTGTGTACCCTCGTATAAACAGTACAACCCATTACTTGGCTTGAGATTATCAAACGATTATCGTATTGTTTTTACGGAAACGCTTGATTTAATTTATATAAGTAAGAATGTTTAATACATTCACTGTCAAGAATGTTTAATACATTCACTGTCAAGAATCGCTACGCGCCACGCTCGTAGCCGATCCCGTGGTTTTCCTCGTATGTAACGGAAAGCGACTACGGCGTAGCCGCCCGCTAGGCGGGTTCCTGGCAGCGAAAGTGTTAAAACTGGGCATTTATCTAGGTGCGCACCGCACTGTTTGTTTTGGTGAAAAATGGATGGATGGACGTTGGCGTTTGAATTTTCTGGATAGTCAACCTGTGGCTTCAACTCTATCTATGAAATTTACAGTTTTGACATTTAAGCCCCAATTTTAGAGCGGCGCTGCTCCGTTCGGCTTGTTGGACCGGTCGCGAATGCCCAACTTGTTATGTAATATTCCGCACAAATGGAAAATTGGCAACGAGATATTTTACCAAAAGTGTAGATAGCAAGTTAGTGTTTCCCTCTCATTCGTGAGACAAGGCCTGTGCCTAGCAGTGGGACGTATACATATAGGCTGTTTTTAATATTTTATATTATGTGTTTTTTACTATGCAGAGTCAAATATTTGAAATTAAATGCTGATAATGATTATATAATTATATTCAGCATTTAATTTCAAATAGTTTACTCTTAAAAGTACTAAAAATACTAGTATTTAATTCGAGTTGCGGTTAAGTTACAGGCTAATTTATGTCAGTGGCACGACCGGGAGATCAGTCTGTCTCGACATTTCAAAATTACACAGTTTCGCTCGCACTTGGGACGAGCATCAACCACCTTTGATTGATCGGTTATGTATAAACATGGCGCTGCGCTGGCAGCTGTCGTCGTATAGAGAACTTGGAAACTTTTAAATTTTAACAGATGTGTCAGGTCGTCGTCGGATCTTTCAATTACCGACGGTTTAAAACAACCAGCCCTCATCCAGACATGTTGTCACATGGCGAGTGCAACACATCGTTCATAATTCAATGCAAAATGTTGAGTCACATTGATCTCCAGTTTTAATTGCATTCGTTACGGGAATCAAACTCGATTAAAATGAACTGCAATTTAATAATAATCAGTGTGGCTCGTTGAGTTCGTCATAAGAATCAAGCAGCTATTCTGAATTGGATTTTGATTTCATTGCAAAATGGATTACAGGTGTATGTACAATCCACGTGCGACAGCTTCTGGGCCGCGATTCCATCTCAGAAGACAGAAGGTACGATTCTAGAACATCACATATCTTTTATGCCTTTATTATTGTGTATTATTTATATTTTAAAATAAGTAGATTCTTAACTACCTAGTTTCAAAGAGGGGTATCCTGATGCCGCCATAGTCCATTTTGAATCTCGAATCGGCCCCCGGTTACTTTTCTATTCTATTCTCATTTAGTTTGATGTGCATACAGCGGAAACAGTGTACTGTTTGCAGATTTAGTAATAAAAATGCAATTTGGCAGTTTTCTAGTTTTTTCGTCCCAATGGATTCTAACCAAGAAGAGCTACTTTTAAAACAAAATGGTATGAAGTCTATCACTACTTTGATAGACTTAAAATTAATGCTGTTAATTCAACCCAATTCAAAAGTAAACGGCGCGTCGTATCAAGGGGTCAAAACAATAGCTGAGAACAGAGAGGAATGGAAATTGCTCCACCGACAAGATTTTGAATCTTAAATATAATGAATGAATGAATTCAACCCAATATACCAACACATTACAATGTAACTTTTTGCGAATAAACTATGGTTGCGGCCCGTTCCATCCTCGGCAGAATACTAAAACGGAGCGTTTTTCCGCTCAGTATTGTTAGGCGCAAAATGAGAAAAAGTCTCTGATTTGTTTGCCCTAATGAAGCGCGATTGTTTCCAGCGCACACCTGATGTAGCCGGGGAGACATTCTCGCACAACAAAAGCCAACTTCGAATGGGCTCGTGAAAGAAACTTTTTTCGGTCCATAAACGCCTGGATGTTGTATGAAAGTTTGAGATTAAATGTTCGTTCCTTTGGAATCTTGAGCGGAGTTGTGGATTTATACGCGCGTCAACCAATTTGCGTAATTGCAATAACATTCCATTTTGTTTCGGTTCATAATCTCTTATTTACACATTAATATACATTACATCTGGCCGAAGGGTGTAGTTTTCCGGCGATTTCGAGGCCGGTTATTTGTCACCCAGAACTCGCGTCGCGCGACGCCTTCTTAACGTGTATTTGTGTTATGTATATTGTTACGTATGTTAGTCTGTAAGGTATTTGTAAATATGGGCCTTGTTTCCTGACTCAAATATATAAATAAATAATAAATAAATTACCCTGACTGAAGGCAAAAAAAGCCCGCTAATTGAGCCCGAATAGTAATAATCCATTTTTAATCTCCGCTAGTGGTATGTGAACATAATTTACATTATAAAAAGTGGTTCATTTCACGTTCTATAAAACAACATACTTTATCTGTTTACATTGAACCAGGAAGAAATGAATGAAGTCGTTACTCAAACACCGACAAACAGCAACAGTAACCAACACAGTCACATATTTGTCAATCAGAGGCAAACAAACATGCTGCAACTTAGTTAGCGCTTTATTTCACAGCTTGTTTCATTAGGTAGATTGGCTTAGCCCACAATACATACGTTTTATGCACAGTAAATTGGTTACGACGCATTTGCACAAAATCTCAATGCATTTTCGCTCAGCCGCGGCTGAGGTTTTGGCATGTTACGGACATTATCCGGGGAAGATGTTAGAGCCAAGTCGTTAGTGAATTCTGTTAGGCTGACTATCTGTCAAGTTGAGGACATGGAGCATTAAAATATGACCGGTACTTACTTAGTATAGCTATATAACTTGAAGAGGAATTGCTTTAAAACTTGTTTTTACTCGTATGTTGCTGCAATAAATAAGTATAAATAGTTATCGTAAAAATTGTGTTGGTCATGACTCAAGGGAAAACTAAATCGATCAAACATTGTTTAAGTACTGGGTGTCTAGGCTTTTACAATAAAGAGGTTCATCATCATCATATCAGCCAAAAGACGTCCACAGCTGGACATAGGCCTCCCCCAAAGAGTGCCAAAGTGACCGGTCCTGCGCCACCCGCATCCAGTGGACTCCCGCAACCTTTACCAGGTCATCAGTTCACCTTGTGGGGGGCCTACCTACGCCGCGCCTTCCGGGACGCGATCGCCAGTCGAGAACCTTTCGGCCCCAACGGCCATCGGTTCTACGTGCTATGTGCCCTGCCTACTGCCACTTGAGTTTAGCGATTCGGAGGGCTATATCGGTTACCTTGGTTCTGCTGCGGATAGCCTCATTTCTGATGCGATCACGAGGAATAAAGAGGTTAATTCTAAATTAACTTAGTCTTGGGACCCTGGGTGTGGACATGTAGTTTTTATGGCATGAAACGTTTATGTACACGAGCCATTCGATTGAATATAATGATATTAAATCAGCTTATGCTTGTCCCAGTGCTGGGCACTCCTCACACTGGCCCAGTGCGGATTGGGGACTTCACATACACCTTTAAATTTCTTAGCAGATACAGTTTACAGGTTCCACGCCATGTTTTTCCTCCACCGAAAATCTAACGGTAAAAATGAAATAATATTCCGTAGGTATATAAGTTCCAAAAAACTCATTGGTACGAGGATTCGCGAATACCCCGCGGTTTCGCTTGCGTTCCGTGTAATACGCGGGCGGCTATTTAAATTAAGAAACGACGAGTATAAATAGATCAATTCAAAATAACACTGAATTAAAATAAATCATCAGTTATGACATATTTTACATAAATAAATAATAACAATAGCTAAAGGAATAAAAAATCAGTTCCTAACATTTGTATTATTCGTGACCGGTCCTGCAATAGTAGGTTTCCCTTTTCCCCAGCAATAAATTGCACATAAAGGCACCGCCACGAGTCACGCTTAACATCTTATAGATTTATTCCCCACACTTCTGTCCAAATTTAGATTTAGTGCTGTGTTTAGTCGTAATTCCTGAGTGCGGATAAAAAGAAATAGTATGGTCAAATAGAATATTTTATTCACCGAAATGGTACGCGAGGGATCCTGTGAATTCTTTGATTTTACGTGCAATGCTTTTGTTTTTATAATATGTTCAGTTTTCCAATTTTGCAGTCCCTCAACAGTATTTAATACCTTTTAAATGCAATTGTATGAAATCAACTCCAATAATCATACTAACTTAACTATCAGTGTTTTTGTTTTTATATTTATAACTATTATAAAGAGGAAAGATTTGTATTTTTGTGTGTGTGTGTTTGTTTGTAATGAATAAACTCAAAAACTACTGTGCCGATTTCAAAAAATCTTTCACCATTGAGGCTACTTTTTAACGCGGGAAAACTTTTATATGCAGCTACTTTTTTATAATTTCGTAAAGTTTTCAAATTTTGCCGTCATATTAATTCTGTTGCGAATGATGACAGTGCATGGTATCTTGATGACTTTAACTCGTGGTCGGACCGTGTAGTGCCGCCTTAAGATATTATTTGCGCTGGCATACATATTTGTCACTAAGCGTTGATTCCGTTGGAGAAGGTTCATTTGATAATCTACCGTTGGCGAGTGTAGTCTGAGGTGGTCTCGCCAAGGAGTTGGGAGGTACGCAGCTATATAGTCGGAAAGCTAATTAAGTGTCTTAGATTCTCAGCACCTTATTATTCCTTCTTTTGCTGTTCTTATGATGATGTAAATATGTTCTTTAAATTACGTATCATACCTAGATGTTTCCTATAATGAGTTCTACGATACCGGTATGTCGCATGCTAACTGAGTGTCTCAATTTCATCATATTTCGTCTATTCTTAATGTCTCAATTATGATTATACTTACTGTAACTTTATAGCTCGCCACCCCAGTAAAACTACCCCATTTTGCGACCAATTAGGGTGTTGTCTAAGGTAACGCTCAGTGATAATGGTAGTCTTTGATATTCATCCCTGATGGTCCGTGCAAACGGAGGTGAGACCCAACCATACTTTCCCAGGAACGATGGTAGCACCACTTTGCGTGGTAATCAAACGGGAGCTCGTAGTCTCCTTGTGAGAGCGGAAGCGAAACCCCTCCGTACCGGGGCCAGTTAAGGGCGCCAGAAAGCGTGGCCTGGCTGGATGATACGGTGGCGGTGGAGCGAGCGTAGGGAAAGGCGGAGCAGGCTGGTGAATCCCGGATGTGTAGAGGGATATGCTATAGTATAGGATATGATATAGTAGAGATTTAGGATATGATATAGTAGGGATACAGAACAGGCGATGAGTCGCTTTAGTGGTTGAAGGAGGAAAACTCTAATGTAACGGCAACCTTGGAAGGCACCGATAGACTCGTGAAGGATTGCTTGATGGCGAATAGGTGGGCTTTAGTTATTACTAAGCCCAACAACAAGACTGGCTGAGTATATTTATCGAGTCCATATAGGATAACCTCTTTATTATGATGACGTATTATATCCTTAAGAATATGAGGTCATACGAGACCGCTTGTATAATATATAATCCTTTGTTTGTGAGAGACAGCACAGAATAAGTAATAGTACTACGTACAGAAGGTCCTCTATTAACAAATTCCCTGTATAGGTGCGCTAAACGTGCCTAAATATGGTCTATATCTCTTTTTATCGCATGCAACGCGCTCTTTCGGAGGCGGAGCCTTAGAGTTAGGGTTGCCGCCAGCTTGACCTATTAAATTATACGCATGACTAGTAGATACTATATAACTTATTCTGTGATAATACCTCCCTATGCAATTTTTTGCAGTTATGACTCTTCATTCATTGTTAACATTGATAAGTACCCATGCAAATAACTATAGACTTAAATGTTCATTTGAAGTCTTTATACCTAACTATTTTATTTCCTTCGCGAATAATTTGGTAGGTTACATAAATGAGTACCGATATAAAATCTATTAAAATCAACTTACTTATCTGTTAAAATCTTTGTGAGTATGTTAAGAATATTTAAACATTCCGCCCTTTTTGTAATTTACCTAGCTACCTTGGATGTATAAGATTACCTTTCGGTAACCTTCTCCGACCAATTCAAATTATCAATTTAAACCCTTCGCGACGTTCTCTATTTTTGCACAGTCTAACTGTATTTGTACCAGAGTGTAACATATAATATAATATCGCAATTATCGTGTAATGCGTTACATTCCTATCTAACAAGGGGGCGTTCGCGACAAATACAATTGTATGGAATCAACTAGTTACTATAATCATACCAACTTAACTATCAACTCTGCTCAGTTACCTACGATCTGTCTAAATTGTAAATCACATTTCCGATTTTGTAACTACTTAGTTACGAAATAAGCCAGAAGTGCATCATCATATCAGCCGAAAGACGTCCACTGCTGGATATAGGCCTCCCCCAAAGAGTGCCAAAGTGACCGGTCCTGCGCCACCCGCATCCAGCGGATTCCCGCAACCTTTACCAGGTCATCAGTCCACCTTGTCGGGGGCCTACCCACGCCGCGCCTTCTGGTACGTGGTCGCCACTCGAGAACCTTTCCGCCCCAACGGCCATCGGTTCTACGTGCTATGTGTCCCAGAAGTGCATAATTATTTTATAATAATTGCAGCTGTTGAGTCTAAAGACATGCGTTTGGCGTATTCAATTCAACTACTGCAATTCTTTTCTGAGTAGCACTGACTAGGTAATTAAATTTAACGTCATTTTACTGAATTCTTTTTTATTCCAATCTAATTAAAATGCAAAACAACTTCGCATTGCAAACAGGAAGTAGAAAAAGAATATGGAAGGAGCTCCAGAGTAAAATCAAGCAATGTTTTGTAGTTTATAAAGAGTTAAGAAAACGGGTAACTACCTACAACTTGTATCGAACTTTGGTACCTACAAATGAACCTATTTTTATTTTTCTTCGATATTATCGATGATTTTACAAGCATTATTAGAAAATACGAAGCTATTTGTTTCAAAAATTATTTATTCCATAAACCATTTCTTGTTATTTTTTCCCATAAACCGGAAGACAACGTGACAGAGTTTCTTACAAAAAATATGTTAGTATACGGACTTCTAACATGCTTAGATAAAAGCGGGAAGGTCGAAGGAATTAAAAATGGCAACAAAATCCTTTGCTGAATTCAAATACGATCACATAAAAAAGTGAGTCAATTAAGTATCGATAGAGAACCCGTCTGGCAAAAATTTTGATATACACATACATACATAAAAATATACCTACTCATGTCGTCAAAATATCAGTAAACATTTAACCTTCATCTTTACTATACTTTTCTTATTCTGTAGCTTTCATTTAAACACTTTTACTTAACAATATGTAAATATCTATTACTTTTTTTTTCATAATAAAATCAATAATTAGTTTACAACTTACCAGATCTTGTGGTCACCCTACTACAGTACACCCTAAGTACAGTTAGCTACAGAAGAATGTGACACATCTGCATACTAAGTTTCTACGTTCACGTTTATCTGCGGCTAACTGTACTTTTAGTACTTGTCATGTAGAATAGGGTGACCAGACGGTTGGATATTTTTAGAAAATGATATTAATTAACGTTTATGTATTACAGTTCAATTGTTTGCTTTTAGACCTAATGCACTGAACTTGCCTTGAAACGCTGCGTTAGAAACTATGGTTTTTGTTCACCACTTAGGAGTCACCCTGTATGTTTAACGGCCTTCCTTAATACTAGGTTAACCGAAGTTTACAACAGATGGCGCTAGCAGTCTTCGTTTAAGCCGGTTAGAATTACTTCAATAAATTATTTTATTACATAAGTAGAATCTAAAAAAAATATCATACCTACATTATTTTTAGTTGCTACAATTTGCCGCTGGGTGGCTCTGGGCCTTGTAATAAACTAGCTATTATAGTACATTATTGCCGTAGCCGGGATGGAGGTTATATTGCAGGCTGAGGCTAATATAGTGCTTTGCTAAAAAATGGGGGAGTATGAAACACTAAATCGAAATCATCCTTACAGTGTTCGAGATTTGGAACTGGTCTTTTGAGACATCGCGACACCCATATAACGTAAATTGGCACTGCTTTTCGAAATAATAAAAAGAGTTTCAATAGCTTCCGAGTTACAAAACAAAGTTCAATCTCCATGCACGCTCTTTTTAGCACTTATAAAATGATTGTAATATTTTTTTACTGCTTATTTGTATGGAAATTAGCATTGAAAACTCAGTATGCAAACCATTACGTCCTACGACTTTTTCTTTTTAAATTTAATGATACACTGCTTTAATCGATTGGAGTCTATCAATTTAGAAATAAATCGATATGAATTGTGAATAGGAAAATAACCATGTATTATTTAATTACTGTCACGATAATACGAAATAAAATCACATCGATCAAAACCGACATATTTGATTGTGCAAAATGTTGCGTTTGAAAATATGGCATTGATTTCTGAACGGCGCGCGAGCTCTCTCAATTTTCCTCGCAATATCAGTCTCTCTCTTTACTTACAGGACACTTGTGTTAGCAAACGACAGTGTATTGGCTCTCTATTTGATTTCCTAAAAATAATTATTATACAGTAATCAATCGATTCCTTTTATTAGCCACCATCAATCGTAATCGGATATTATGACAATCGATTTATTCTAGCCACATCACTCTTTACATCAGATTGGAACTGTCATAAGACCAGTCCCAAATCTCGTACACTGTAATTAATATCGTTGCACAACGTGAAAATATAAAGATTTCCCGCCGTTTTTTTAAACAATTGCTAGTGTTTTTTTCCACCGAAAAACGCAAATTATTTGAGACACAGACAATAACGTCGCGTTTGCAACAGAAAAATACGAGTTGAATTGGCTGAATACGACGTGTGGTGTCTTTTATATGTCAGTTACTACTTATTTAAAAGTTTGGTACCTACTAGACAAATAAAGGATTTTTTCTACTCCTGTACAGTTATCTGTCATTAACATAGGCTTTAGCTCAAATACAATGACACCGATAATTAGTCGTCGAAAAACTCTATGCTCTGTGGCCCATAAACGCACTCTTTAGTGTTCTTTTATGGTTCGTACATTTTCCATAAAAGCACTGTTTACCACGATGTCAAAATCATCTAACTTTTTTTTAATCAGCCACTATATTGCAGTGGTACCAACTTCATAAGCATTTTTTTCGAAATAAAGAGTTATTATTTACTATCAAATATTTGTAAAACATAAAATAATTACTAAAATAAAAATGAATTATCATGTATTGTGTGTATATAATATCCATATTTTACCAATTATTGGTATTATTTATAAATTTAAACCGATCCGATTCGGTTCGGATCCGGATTCAATTTTGTTCGGATGGCAAGTGCAAGGAAATTAAAAACAAAACAGACCATAAACAAGAGGTGTTAATGTATCATATTTCTAATTACCCACCAAAGTTGCACTTCAAAATTAAAAGACGAAATATGGTAACTATTTGTTATTTATTAACTTCTTAAAAATTGATTCTTGTTTGTGAAGTGAAGAAAAATGTGTACGTTCCTTTTAAAATGGACGAAGAAGAAAATAACTGCACCGCTGAAGAAATTGCGTGAGTAGTAATAGAACTAACGGAAAACTTACTGCCTGAAAAGTCAAATTTTATTTAAATACAGGGTGACTCCTAAGTGGTGAACAAAAACCATAGTTTCTAACGCAGCGTTCCAAGGAAAGTATTTTAAGACCCTATTTATACAACAGTTGCATAAAATACTATTATATGTAACATTCCAGTCATATTAACATTCATCCGTTTGGTAAAAATTGTTTTTTAATGAGCGATGTTTTAAACTGGAAGTTTGTTTTAAGTGGTCGAACAAGTCCTGTTTTGTGGCAGCAAGGCATCACTCAGTGCGTGTTAATTTCGGCTTAACAGTGTCTACCTACGGCTCGATATTTGCCGAGTTTTGCCGTCCCCGTTACAGTCGCTGATGAGACCGAACGTAATGTGCCGCAATTACTCGAGTTTACTCGATTTTTCCAGAGTTTACTCGATTTTAGCCGACATTGCAGACGAATGTAGGCGCTTAATAAAGCTACGACTGAAGGGGTATTTATTCAACGTCCGACTCGCGCACATATGAGTTTCACGTCATTTGGTTAAAAAATTTCAAAGCGGAACAATTTTTCCGGAAAACGAGCGGTCTCACTCGGCTTAAATAGCTCTCGTTAACTTTCTGCGCAGTAACGTTGCACGATTATTTTGAAAATAACATTTTTTAACGACTTGATTAAAGCGGGCGAATTTTTCTAGAGCGCTGCGATTAAAGGGCAGATAA
Organism: Epinotia demarniana; assembly: GCA_945867215.1. Lineage (NCBI taxonomy): Eukaryota > Metazoa > Arthropoda > Insecta > Lepidoptera > Tortricidae > Epinotia > Epinotia demarniana. The sequence goes on from OX244263.1 coordinate 21,109,778, forward strand.
ATTTTTCATATTAATGGTCGAGCAGATAACGATTAAACAAGCGCTCAGTAAACTTGTTACATCAATTTATGTTTAACTCACAATTTAAACTGTAACCAACAACAATTTGTTTTCGTAAACTGTTGGGAAACTCAATTTTTTGACAATGAACAATAAATAGAAAATATCGAAAATCCGCAATAAATCTGCTCATTACACTAATAAATGCCTTGACTGGCATTTGAACGCATGACCAAGACCGCCACCTGCATAGGCAAGCTATCCCGCAAACGAAGGCAAGTGACAGAGTTCCTTAGAGAAATATAGGTAGTTGTAAGACGAGTGTACGTAGAAGAAAAAGTGTATAAGCCCAAACAATAGAGGAGGGCTAATTAACATTAAATGCTCATAAGATCGCTTTACATTATCAAAAAACAACGGGTTGCACTCCGGGAGTGCCGACAGAAGTGAAAACTTGAATATTAACGTTGTGCATTTTGCTGGAACATACGTTTCATGTGCTCTGCCTACCCCTTTTGGGAATAAGGGCGTGAATGTATGTATGTATGTATTTTTAATATTTTGGAATGGTTAGGGAATAATTTTGCATGAATTGCTTTAATTATCAGTATAAAAGTACTATCATTTAGGTGGTAAAATGCAATATTCATTTATTGCGCTATTATTCACAAACATGACAATATCAGGTCACGTGTCCGTCTTACGAATTTTCAATATGACGGTCACGTGACCTGTCATTTTTTCCCCATCACAAAAGTGCACAGCGCCGCTAAAGAAGTTTTCACCTCAAAAAATAATGAATTGTTTTCACTGAAAATGTGGAAGGGAAATTCACTACCGCAGATAATTATGCAAGAGAAGACACCCGCGCGGCGGATTCGTTTCCGTGCGTGGCTATGTGAAAAATTTAATTCATTGCCGGTAAATTTGTATGCATACCTCGCCTGCAGTTTATTAAGAATGCGCCCGTCCTCGGAAATACGGTCAGTTTCATATTGTGCATTAACTGCGAGGCGGGACCCTATTCGACTAAAGGTATGGAATTAGAATCGGTATTGTATTTATCGCCGGCACTCAATCTGACACAGTTACGCTCGGCGTGCGTGGAAACATGTGGACCGCATGCTACCTATTGATAGAAAACTAATTTAAATTCGGTACGTTTCAGTACATTTACCGGATTGGCCCTCTGAAGGTGCAAATACATGTGAGGGCGGTGTTTCCAGGACCGCAGCAGGTCGATCACGTAACGCATTGTACGCGAGTCAGGTAGATCTAAATGTCACTATTTGCATGTAAAAATTACATGTGAGTTAGCCAGCCAATGTGCGTTCTTAAAGTTCCGTGATAACCCCTCAAAGTAGATTATTTTAGACAGACATATACATTCTCCGTTGTATGTTGTTTCTCTTTCTATATGCAGGCTGGAAATATGTCAAGTAGGTTTGATATTTATTTATATCCGGGAAAATCCGGAAGTAAACAGAAAACTGTTTCTGTGATGTTCACATAAATTCCGTCGGGAAGCTAATAGAAATCACTAGCGCTTAATACTGGGATTACCTACAGGAGAAATCTTATCTGATCTCTTACAAAGTAAACGTCGAGACTCCATGAAATATGCATTAAATATTTACAGACTCGGGCCAAGGCACTCCCTTGAAGCCGAGTGAACGAACAGATTTGCAATTCACCGAACATCCTTTTGAAAAAGAGCCGTAGAACAAAGCCAGGGAAGTCAAAGAATCGAAATGAGCGTTTAAATACTGGCCAACATTAAAAATCAAGTAGGCGAGGTGAATCAAATAAAAAAAAGAGTACTGTTTGTAGCTATGACTAACATTTATTTATGAGATTTAACAAAATGATCCTCAGACTAACCTTATGACTATAACTGTAAACGTTAAGTGGAGGTAAAGTTTCTATGAATAGGTATGCAGTCTTGAGGTAAACTTTTCTCAGTTTATCGCATTTATAATTATGGCTTTCATAAAAATAAATTTCACGTTGAGCGATAAACGAATGAATAAAAATAATATTTATGGTAAAATTTCGTAGCTAAAAAGTATGAACTTGCAGGAATTTGGCCCGTAGGCCCATTACTTGTGTAATAATCTGGGCAATTACTTTCATGTAGCCACTTTAGAGTACAAACTGCTTCAAAATTAAAAGGTTATCCCGCATTTATTGTTGATGTATACATACGTTGTTTAGTTTATGAGTTGGGTTCTTAGGCAAATAATAAACAACAACTTTTATTAATAGCCAGCTTAGGCACGTGCCATCATAAGCTATCAGGAGGCATGTTTACATGTTTGGGTACCTAATCTAGTAAGTAGTAATCTAGTGGGATAAGTATAATGTAATGCTTTCATCTTTTCAGTTTTACTTACTTCCTGTAATTTTTATTATGTACCTAGGCAGTGTGGTTGTAAATGAGCACCTATTATGATGGCGAATGAGTCACTTTTTCAGTCGTTGCATAGTATACATATAGGTTATGATATGACGTGATTTGTGCATGATATATGTGAACCCATCTTCCTAAAAAACGTAGTAAAGTAACATAGTAACGAAGAGGTCGAAAGAAACCTTATATTATAACGAGGTACCTAATGTTTATGACTCCGTATTGTATGTTACAGGTAATTTCTGAAAATACTCAACCAATTAAAAAAATAACTTTAATAGCTATATGTATATTACATGGATTTAGTCCATACAAAGGCTATATATAATCCATAGAAGGTCTTTGTAATTCGCGGATGGAGCCGTGTGGGCATCTAGTAATTAATTAAAGGTTATTCATAGAGTTCAGGTCTTGTTACTATGTAATATTGATATAATACCTGAACACTCCAAATAAACGTTTAACAATTTGTAGCCCGGCTAGCCGGCGGGTGAAAATAAAACTAATATTTTATTTACAATAAAATATAATAATTAAAATGAAGACGATATATGTACAAATTGGGTAATTAATCAGTCAGTACAGAGGCATAATGTTACAAGCTAAAAGTCACTGGCCTGAAAAGTTCCGATGAGACGTTTGTAGTTTAAATAGCCTCGGAGCTCTCGCTGGGCTGGGTAGGTCTAGGGCTCGCCTTTAGGTTGCTCGGAGGCGGCGGCGCAGACGTAGGTATATCCAGCAGCCAAGCAGTGATCAAGTTTGAAGACTACGAGGCATAAAGGACTGGAAGCAATCCTTTTTATTAGCTCAGGTTCAAACCCATCCGAGCCTCATAAGTTTTAGACCAGTGACGGCTAAATGAGGCTTGGATTGGGTTTAACAAAAAATATATACAGAGCACAGAACTTGATACAAAACATACCTGCTTAAGTGGCAGCCCTTGTATGCATTAACTATATACACTATTTATAAGTAATGTGCATTACATTTAGGGATGGGACGTCGGTAATATTCCCGCTACCGGTAAGTTTCCATATGGAAATATTACCAGTAAGTTACCAATGTTACCAGTAACATTCCCAGAACGCGGTAAGATACGGAACCGATGACTTATTATACGAAAAAGGAAACCTAACTATTATTTTCTTATTAAAATAAGTTACATAATGCTACGCGAATGTTTGTGCGTGGATATATGTATATCTGTCTCTTTCACGCTTATTAATTATCAGTTTTTCTTATCTTAAATGCGAGAATGCTACCTGCGGTCTTGGATTTGGGTCAGTTTTATCTAAAACACGACTCGGAGTGGATGTACTAAGTATTTGTGATAACTAGTTTCAGTGCAAAACTGATGCAAAATGAAACCAAAAGGACTAGTGTATAGTCATTTTACGGAAAAGACGTTAAATAATAAAAAAAGTTACATGTGTAACTTCTGTAGTGTTGTGTACAACTTTCAGAATGCTACAAAATTCGCCATTCATATTCTGAGGTGCAAAAGTACTCCCCAAGATGTTATGTTGTTATAACAAAAAAACATCGACAACTTGTGAGACTTTGGTGTCGAGAAGCAGTGAACGTCCTTCCACCAGTTCCAACGATTCCACGTCGGAAGATGTTGTAACAGTGAGGTCACCTTTAATGGATAAAGATGAGCAGATGAATATACATAAAGCTGTGGCAAGAGCAATGTATGTGACTGGGACGCCCTTTGCTCACTTCGAACACCCGCTATGGAAAGAAGCCTTACATCTGATAAATCCTTCATACGATCTGCCTTCAAGAAAGAGGTTTGCTACATCACTGTTAGATGAAGAATATACTGACGTTCAAAGTGACATGGTGAGGAAAATCAATCAAGCCAGTGTTATCCACTTAGCTATTGACGGATGGTCTAACCTAAGGAAAGAGTCAATTTTAAATCCTCTACGCTCCGAACCCTCATTTTTATAAATTCATTGAAACAAAGGAACACAGACACACAGCGGAATATTTATGCGATGAAGTTACAAGCATAATGGAAGAATTTCACCCAACAAAGTTCGTTGCGGTCGTAACAGACAATGCTGCAAACATGGTTAGATTTGGAAGACTTTTAAATGAAAAATACGAACAAACTGTTTGGACTGGATGTCTGGCCCACACTCTCCATTTATTCGTGGGAGATGTATTGAAAATTTTGGGAATTCGTCAAATTTTTGCATTTACTGTTAGAGTTATTAAAACAATAACCCGAGCTCACGTTCTTGGAGCTCAGTTTCGAAGAACTGCGGAAGATAAAGGCATCAGTACTTCTCTACAGTTACCAGTCAAAACAAGATGGGGAAGTTATCTAGCATGTCTACAAAGTTTTATAAAGTCAAAGATTGTATTACAAAATATGATTATAAATGAATCAACGACATCTTTAAGACCTTACAAAAATAAAATTCTAAACGAAGACACGTGGTTGGAGCTTGAAAACCTTGAAGTATTTCTGAACCCAGTGGTCCAGTGGATTTTCATATTAGAAGGGGACTATTTCGCAGTGCACTTAGTCTACAAGGCATTCAAGGAATTAGATGCATTGTTAAACAACGTGCGAACAGCCAATCTGTTTGAAGGTAACTTACCGGACTTGAAAACGAAGTTTGAAGGAAGGAAGACAAACGCTTTGAAACCAATTCATTTTGCAGCTACAATATTAAATCCCAAGAATCAAGGAGGGCAATTAACCGACCAAGAAAATGTAGATGGATGTGAAATAATATTTAGCTTTGGAAATGAATCCACTGATGTACATATGCAACTGTCAGACTACAAAGCGCACAAAAACCTATGGGAAAAAGAGTTTATTTGGAAGATGGCAGCAACTACAGAGCCGGTGACATGGTGGCAAACATTATTTGCCCATACAGATTTGGGTAAAATTGCTGTCAAAATTTTAACCATTCCTGCCACCTCAGCAGCGGTAGAGCGATCGTTCTCTACGTTTTCCAACATGCATTCTAAAAAAAGAAATCGATTGAAGACTAACACGGCCGGAAAACTTACATATATATCCCACAACTGGAAGTTAGCTCACCTATCACCACCGCGAAAACCCGTAGACCAGAGACCTGACGTGGATACTCCTCTTGCATATTCTTCCGATACCGATTCTGAAGATAATTTTTCAGACATCGAGGATTTGGAAGACTGCGAATTAAATGCATCTGAATAGGCGTATAGGAATTCTATTTCAAAATTGGTACATTATGTATGTATTACCTAAGCTGCTAACGAGTACCTGATGGTCGGTAAACTCTTAAGGTGGTTCGATCGCCATACAAAACGTCTTTTGACATTGGCAGGCTAACGGGGTGATATTTTAAGACACGTATGTAACAATCTTTCATAAATTGGCTTCCCATTTGCGCGAAATTCCCCATTTGTTAGAATAAACTTGTATAAATCAGAATAATTTGAGAATAATCGTTTTCGAAAGTATCATGTGACAAACTAATTTCTCAAATTATTCTATTTTATACAAGTTTATTCTAGGAAAGGGGGAATTTTGCGCAAATGGGAAGCCACTTTATGAAAGATTGTTACATAAGTTTCTTAAAATATCACGCCTTTGGCCTGCGAATGTCAAACGACGTTTTGTACGGCGATCGAACCCCCTTAGTATCTAAGAATAAATCTAAGACTTATAAGGATGATTCGGTATTCAGATATTTTATTAAGGTTTTATTTTTACATATGTTGATTTTTTTTTGTAATTACGTAAATCGTAAACCATAAAACATAATATACCTGATTATCCGTAGGAAGATATTTTTTGTAAGAATATTGTTCATTATGACATGGAAGATTAATTTACTTTATTTGTATTAAAATTTTGTTGTGAATCCATATTAACGGAATAATACTAAGATAGATATGATTATACCAATTATTGCTGTTATTAAACTGATTTAAGTACACATCATCTTTTATTTTTGACCATCATAACAGTTTGAATACAAATTCTGTTGATACTTTCACGAAAGTAATGTTACCAGAAACTTTGGAAAAATACTTGGTAACTTTGGGAATGTTACCGGTAACATTGGGAATTAACTTTATCAAAAAAGCCCGATGTATTTTTAAGTTGTAAATAGTATCAAAGACAAATATTAAAGAATTTAAAGCGATAAGAATAAATTTACACAAATTATTTTACAACATTTCCGTATGTTACTAATTGGCGGTAATGTTACTGGTAACATTACTGGGAATGTTTCCACTTTTTGGTAAGTTACCGGTAGCGTCCCATCACTTACACATTACATTAAACATTAGTTTTTATGTTTTAAAATAGAAGAAATCTCTATCCAATCTTTCAGCAATTATTTTCCCGAAGAAAAAACAAAACACGGCCGTGAAAATCCTATGATTTTTCTTTCTCGCTGGCCAGTGCGCTAGCGGCCGCGCGACGGAGGTTTGCCGTGTTACAGTACCCCGCGCGCTCAGGAGAATTTTCCATAATTGAAAATGAAGGAAAATTCAGCAAGAAGTCATTAAACCTAATTGTAACACTAACATAATATTTACAATTTCAAATCTTTAATATGCCACCTGCCAATCACACGTCCATTAAGATCAGCCAGTTCATATACAAGGGGCGACAACTTTTTTAACACTGTACACTTTACAAATTTAGGCGCTAATTTAGCCGTGAAATATTTACCAGCGTCACTTAGCTGGTAATTACGACGCCAAACAACGTCGCCTTCATTAAATTCAGCATGTTTTCGTCTTAGATTATAATACTTACAATTCTTTACATGTGCATCCCAAATTACAGCCTGCACTTTATCTAAAATAGGCGACAAATGACCTAAATTTTCGGCGTATTCATCACGCGGTGCAAATATAAGGTCATCATAATCAATGTCACTAGAGACGGCAGCATCATAGAACGAGCCGCACGGAACGAGCTCTCTGCCATGAACCAAGAAAGCGGGACTGAATCCTGTGGCTTCATTAATACTGGTGTTCATGGCAAATTGAATCTTAGGTATATTAAGGTCCCAATTTCGATGATCGTCCTCGACAAACGAACTAATCGATGTCAGTAAAGTACGGTTGAAACGTTCCACATTATTAACTGGAGCGCAATATTTAGGGGTAAAATGTATCTGAGGAATATGATACCTAGCAAAAAGTTCCTGCAATTCATTACTAATAAACTGTGTTCCATTGTCCGAGATAATAGTCTTAGGAACACCATGTACCAAGAATACAAAGTCCTCCAAAATCTTGCATATAATACTGGAAGTCGCGTTTTTAATTGGGAAATTTAAACAGTATTTAGAAAAACAGAAGTTGACAACCAATATGTACCGATTCTGTTTACGAGTCATTGGTAATGGACCCACAAGATCAATGGATAGGCACTGAAATGGCCTAGAACATTCCTTAGGTTTACCCATTACTCCCAAAGTTTGATGATTTTGGTACTTATATGCTAAACATATCTCGCAACTGGCAATATATTTACATACATCTCTATACATCCCAGGCCAAAAGAAGCGAAGAGATATCATTTTGTGAGTTTTAAAGATCCCAAAATGGCGAGCAGTAGGTTGGGAATGATTGTCTCGAATAATATCTTCTCTCATTTCCTTCGGAATCACAAGTTTCCAATCAAATTCAGATGTCAGGAAAGAACTAGTGCGTTTGAGCCTATGCAAATTATTATTTACAATTTTATAATCAGGAAATGAGGAAGGATTTTCCTGACAACCCTGGAAGATGTTATTAAACCAGTCGTCATGAGACTCTACGTAAATTAAGTCGACTGGTACTGATCGTGATAAAATATCAGGTACTACATGATCCTTGCCTTTCTTGTGCTTTATGTCAAAGTTGTATGCAGACAAACGAACACTCCAACGTGCCAATCGCCCAGAGGGGTTGTCTAAGTTCAGGAACCATTTCAAAGCTGAATGGTGAGTATATACAATAAATTTTTGTCCATTGTCTAGATAACATTGCCAATGTTCTATTGCAACAATAACGCTCAGCAATTCGCGTTCAGTAATTGAATAATTCTGCTGCTGTTTTGACAAAGAACGGCTAAAATAGGAAATGGGTTTTTCATTGCCGTCATCTTCCTGTGTCAACATATATCCCGCTCCAACACCAAAATTTGAGGCGTCACAATGAACAGAAAACGTTTTAGAAAAGTCAGGACAAGTTAATGTAGGACTGGACACAAGTGCTTGCTTTATGCTATTAAAGGCGACTTCGGCTTCATAATTCCAACGGAACGGAGGAGCCTTCTTTCCAGTAGATGTAAGTAAGTTTAGAGGTGCGGCTAGGGTGCTAAAATTTGGTACAAATCGCCTGTACCAGCTGGCAGTACCGAGAAACCTCTTTAGTTCCCGTCTAGTAGTAGGAACGGGAATATCAAGTATTGCCTTGACCTTATCAGGGTCCGTGCGTAAGCCATTATGGTCTACAATATAACCTAGATATTTTAGTTCACGCCGGAAGAATGTAGACTTTTCGAAGTTGATCGTAAGTCGAGCATATTTTAGTTTGTCTAAAACACGAGTTAATAGAGAAATGTGATCTTCAAAAGTGTTTGATATCACAATAATATCATCTAGATACCAGAAAACGCGGTTTTCGAACTCAGGTGTGAATAAAAGATCCATCAAACGCTGCTGCGTAGCTGGCGCATTTGTTAAACCGAACGGAGTGACTTTAAAGCGGAACATACCACGAGAATTTACGTAAAAAGCACTTTTATCTCTATCCTCTTCACGTAACGGTACTTCCCAAAATGCCTTAGCAATATCGATACTAGACAAATACTTCGCATCGCGGAGATTGTCAAGAATCTCACTAATAAACGGTAATTTATAAGCATCCTTTTTAGTAACAGCATTTAGTTTTCTACTATCTAAACAAAATCTCCAGCTACCATCTTTTTTAGGAGTATTAACAAGTACAGGACTCGACCACGGGCTTTCGCACGGCTCTATAATATCCAAAGCAAGCATTTTGTCCACCTCTTCTACTAATACCTTTTGTTTTTCGGGCGAGAGTCTGTAACATCTCTGCCTGATAGGCTCATGATCACCCGTGTCGATATGATGCTCGATTAAGTGCGTTCGACCAAGTTGACCAGACTGTGTAGAAGCTTCGCGAAAGCGTGATATAATATCGATCGCTTGAAGCTGCTGTTCCTCAGACAAGTCTTCAAAAGGAAGAACTTGCTTAAGGCACTCAGTAGTTAACGATGTGCAATTTGATGGACATTTTAATTCGACGTTTTTAAGGGAACTAGGCAAAAGATTAAAACCTTTCCAGAAGTCAATACCAAGTATTAAATGTGAAGAAATGTCCGGAATAACGTGTGCGGTAATGTTTAAAAACTGGTCATTAAAATGTACAAGAAGGTCTATAAAACCAATAGATTGCACAGACTGACCGTTAGCGGCTCGCACTGTGATTTTATACGACGAGTTCAGTACAAATCCTTGTTCAAGCAAAGCTCTATGAGTAGAGGACGCTCATTATCATTTTGGTCGTCAAAGAGGATCAAAGAAGTTTGGCTTGACAACATAAAAAGTCTTACGACTGACAACCAGTCTTCCCACTCTTTATTCGAATATTTACAATCAGCGGTTACATTACTTTGACCCTCCTTTACACGTTTTTTTGGACAAGTCTTAGTTTGAGTAACAACCTCATTACAATGAGGACAGTCAGTACTCCGGTAGCCCTCTAAGCCGCACTTGAAGCACACAAGCTTGCGTGGTTCCTTGCACATACGCAAAGAGTGGCCGTTGACTCTACAGCGCACACAAAATTGCTTAGTAGAGTTGACTATATTAACAGAGAGACTATTTACAGATTTATATACAAAGTCATCTGTCAAAGAAGATGGGCTATTTGTCGGAGGCTCCTTAAAGTTCCTGGAGCGATTAAGATAAGCCTCATACCTCTTTAATATAATTTTTAAGTCCTGCATAGTTTTAATGTCCGCCTGTGCTACCATACAATCATACTCAGGACGTATATTTCTTAACAAGATCTGTAATTTGTCAGCCTCAGACATAGTGTAGCTAAGCTTGGCTAGTAGACCACACATAATGGCGAAATACGCGACAACCGACTCATCCCTGCCTTGGGTACGGTCTTGAATTTCCCGCAGTAACTTGTAATCGTAATCAACAACAAAAATCATCAAACAGTTTTACTTTTAAGCTCTCCCAAGAGGTAAAGCTATCCTTGTAAGCACGAAACCAGTGAAGTGCTGCTTCCGTGAACAAATCATATGAATATGATAATAATATACTAGTGGGTAATGTTATAGAAATCGCGAATTCCTCAACCTTCTGCACAAAATTACGCGGACAACCATTACCCGAGTATGTGAATTTGCGAAACTCAATAGTTACCCCCCCTGTCGCAATGTAAAATCACTTTAATCTCAATACATCCTTCAGAACTCGCGGTTACATACGTATTAGACGAGGTATTGCTACCACTGCCATTTTTCAAATCAAAACGCGACTTCAAGGCACTAAATTTAGTTACAAGGCTTTTGTAAGAACTACATTCGCCTTCCTCAGCTTCGGAGACGTCAATACGCTGAAGGCGCATATAAATATGTACCAGAAATGATTGGATTTTATTTACAAGATTTACATCAGTAGAACTTTCGTAAAGAACAATTTTGTCCTCCATAAAGGAAAGAGATTTTACAGTGCCCGTCAAGTCATCGCTAACTGAAAAAGTTGTAGGTAAATCCTCAGCTACATATTTACCCAACAAGCTAGTTAACTGTTGACGCAGCTCCATAACCGTATTGAGCGGCTTTTCATGACGGATAATTATTTCGTAAATAAGTTCAAGCTTATTTATCATATTTACACTTACACGGGAGAACTCCATATTAACAAACTAGAATGACCGGAGTACAAAGAAAGCAATAACAAACTATTAACAATATACAAATACACTAACACACACTTAAATTGTACATAAACATATTATGTACATAAAGATGAAATGCAAGCTGCAAAGTAGAGATATATATACAATCTAACCTATAGGTACACAAAGGAAAACAAAGAATTACACGTTAAAACTAAAACCTGGTTATGTACAAACACGTATAAGTAGTATTTACAAGTACGTACATAACCCAATCCAAGTCCTTAAGACCCACGTACTGACTGAATAACCCTATGGGCGCCAATGTAGCCCGGCTAGCTGGCGGGTGAAAATAAAACTAATATTTTATTTACAATAAAATATAATAATTAAAATGAAGACGATATATGTACAGTCGAGGACAAAGAGATGTATACACTTTTGGACCTAATCGAATGCGGTCGCCTACAAATTGGGTAATTAATCAGTCAGTACAGAGGCATAATCTTACAAGCTAAAAGTCACTGGCCTGAAAAGTTCCGATGAGACGTTTGTAGTTTAAATAGCCTCGGAGCTCTCGCTGGGCTGGGTAGGTCTAGGGCTCGCCTTTAGGTTGCTCGGAGGCGGCGGCGCAGACGTAGGTATATCCAGCAGCCAAGCAGTGATCAAGTTTGAAGACTACGAGGCATAAAGGGCTGGAAGCAATCCTTTTTATTAGCTCAGGCAAACCCATCCGAGCCTCATAAGGTTTAGACCAGTGACGGCTAAATGAGGCTTGGATTGGGTTTAACAAAAAATATATACAGAGCACAGAACTTGATACAAAACATACCTGCTTAAGTGGCAGCCCTTGTATGCATTAACTATATACACTATTTATAAGTAATGTGCATTACATAAAACATTAGTTTTTATGTTTTAAAATAAAAGAAATCTCTATCTATATAATCTTTCAGCAATTATTTTCCCGAAGAAAAAACAAAACACGGCCGTGAAAATCCTATGATTTTTCTTTTTCGCCGGCCAGTGCGCTAGCGGCCGCGCGACGGAGGTTTGCCGTGTTACAAATTTTTAAATACGTTTTTCAACATTTTAGAAAAGATCTCTTTCGGATGATTGTGAACTTATGAGCAAATCCGTGACATGGCATATTTATGAGTGACGAAGTTGAAACGTCAAATATGTACACGCTTAAAGAAACAATAGTCAATAAAGCAATGAAATGAGTCACAGTGCAAAAAAGGTAGTACCTACCTAATGACTCAATCTACGAGTAACACGCCCTACAGAATATTCCGTTCGCCGCACTTCTATTTGCGGCCATCATAAGCATAACCTCCTGATTTAGATGGGATCGTTCAACGCCTGACATAAACGCAGAAGACATTAAAGGAGTGCTTCGTCGACTGTTACGTCCCCGCAGGCATTCTAATAGAGTTGGATGCTAGGCGTCCAAAGAAATACACTCCTAGACGGGGACCAACTTTTAATTGATTTATTAACTCCGCAAGGCCCCGGCGACCTAGATTTAGGCTGAAAGTCAATGTTTTCGAACTTTCCGAAATTGGAGGTTTCGTAGACGAAGAAATAGGAATCATTCGTTCAATATTAACAGGCTTGTATAATTTGATGTTGAATATGACTATATAAATCATCAGATTCAGCGGAAGTCCGTGGTACTCTTTGGTCATTTTGGCCTTTGGCCTACGTCCAGCAGTGGACTAATAAATAAATGATGAAAACCGTTAAAATATGCGTAAGTAACTCATTTCAGCGACCATCTATTAGCTTATTTGATTTCGTTGAAGCAAAGTGTAATGTTTTACGTTGAATTTAAATCGCATTAATAACTAGCTTCAGCCCGCAACTCCGTCCGCGTGGAAGTCGTTTATATCGTTGCTCCATACAAACTTTCATGCCCCATTTCACCCCCTCAGGTGACCACTTCCGGGATAAAAACTATTCTCTGTCCTTCCCCAGGACTAATATCATCTCATTCGGTTTAGCGGTTTAAGCGTGAAGAGGTAACAGACAGACTGACAGCCACGCTTTCGCATTTATAATATTAATATTGATAAAGTTGCCGGCGAAGTAAATAAAAGGATAGTTGAATTGAGATCTTCCTTATTTTCAAACTGGCTGGCAAAAAACACACGTGTTTTTAACGTGCCATTTCCCTTCATTTTTTAATTTAGAGAAATTCAGCCCCATCCAGTATTCTTAGGTCTATTTTAGAAGCGTTTCCGATATTAAACGCATCAATTCGACGCCCAGCAGAGATAAGGCGTGCACTCACGATTTTCTCTGACGACATTTATTGCCCTCTAATGTAATGCCAGTTTGGCACTTACCTAAAGTTATGGCGTAACGTATCGCTCCTATTTAGGAGCTGTTTGTAGGTGGGAGAACAATTTAGCAAAGCGATATCAATTTAGCAGTAATGTCGTGTGATATCCCCGTGTGGTGTCGGGTTAGAATAGCACCACCCCCTTTCCTCCTGTGGGTGTCGTAAGAGTCGACTAAGGGAACAGGGTTGAAGTGTGTTGTGGGCGATGGGCTAGCAACCTGTCACTGCAATGTCACATTTTGTCGATCTTTTATACCCATATTTATGCTAAAAGTGGCACTGGAACAAAAGTTTCATGTGCTCTGCCTAACCCTTTTAGGGATAAAGGCGTGATTATATGTATATGTATGTCGTGTGATATTCATTTGATTTCACATGTCGATTTGGTAAATTTGTGGTCGATTGTGAAACGTTATATGAATTTTCGCTTTGATTATTAACGTCGTTATTAAGCGATTCAACGAAGATAATGAGTAGGTATTTTCGTTTTAATTATTGCTTTAAAATAGGTATGAGGGACTTTTTTTAGATAAATGTAGGTATTTTTTTCAGTAACAACTGACCAGTGAAATGGCCCCAGTTTCACCTATTTTTTTTTCCATTTGAAGTATTAAATTGAGTCCTCCTTTCGAAATTCGTTACCTTAAAAGATCACTAGGAAAGTTAGAGTTGTAATGATAATGAGTTTTGACAGCCTTACAGCTTACAGCGGAGTTATAATTTGTGAGGGATAGTTTCTGTTCTGATGAGATTTTTTTTTACTAATATATTTCTAAGTATCTGATTATAAATCACTTCAATGAAACTTTGTTAACTCTACCTTCCTATAAATAAGGGACCTCGTTCTCCAAGGATAACACTTGAGTGAAGCTGGCATCAAAAATAGTTAAATGTCGGTCATGTTTCAAAGTAAGCTTCGTTGATGATCAGGCCTTGAAGTAAACATATACCCCGTAGCTGGTAAGCACTCTCTTAAAACAAAGTGCTTATACGCTCATACTTATTTATTCAGGTACCTACTGTTACAAATGGAACCAGGGAACATAGTTCTACTTCCAGTGTAGTAAGAATATGATGAAATACGCTCTAAGCCTTCACGGTATTCACTAGGGGTGCCCTAATACTTCGCACGTTTCATAAACTATAATGGCGCCACGTTGAGACAACGTTATTACGAGACATACAACCAGATAAGTAAGATCAAAAAGAATGGAGGATTAAAAGGTATTGGCTCACTGCCCATCCAATTTCCTTTGTTGACGTCTCTTGGGAGGCACACCAAGATTATCTTAACAAAGCAAAGGACGGCAAGTTCGGACGCCTCCAGAAACAATGTAATCGCACCCTGGATCCGAGGACAGAGAAACCCATTACGAAAGTTTTTTATTGATATATTATCAGCCTCACAGTAGACTTTGATGTCGTTTAATTACAATGCTTGTGTGCGCACGTACGAGATAATGAAGAATCTTTTGTAGATACAAATTGTTTTTTACATGTCAATAAGCAATTTTAGATAAAAATGATTGTATTGTTTGAAAACGGTTTATATAGATATTATAAACATTTTCATCGTTATAGGTACCTACTCTACCGACAAAGCGTATATTTTACTATAGTATGATAATAAAACAGCCTATATATGTGCCACTGCTGGGCACAGGCCTCCTTTCATAGATGAGAGGGAACGTACAGTAGTCGTAGTACCTATTATATATATACTTTACTATAATGGAGATCAATTGGATTACGCAGTTAAGGTACCTAATTCGTCAAACGGCATGTGTCCAACTAAAATGAAGTAATACGTCACCAGAACATTTATGTCACTATACGTTATTTTTGTATCATACAAGAACTTTACTGTAATAAATCCTGCTTATATAGCGAAATATAAGCAGGACCATGCCGACATGGGGTACCCTTTGTGTGGCCGAATATTGATTGTCCTTAAATCTTTTGGCAAACAACATTAGAATGTAATACTTTACTTTTAGCATATTCTTTGTGTTGCATAATTGTTGATTGTCCTAATTCTTATTACTATATTACGACTAAGTACTCGAAAATCTAAATGGCTAAAACTTATTACTTACGCATTAGATATGTGGCATTAAATATGTCTGGCCTAATATTGGTACCTATTTACAATTGCAACAAAAATAGGATACCTACTCGTACATTTTCCATTTTAGTTGCAATAATTTTGCATAAATTAGTCATGAGCTTATTTAGCTCCGGCGCTGCAGACAGAGTAGCCTTAGGTAGGTCTCCGTTAGGTTCGTACCTAACGGAGACGACGTACGACGAGCGAAGCGAGGAGTGTTAGGTAGAACTCCAACCCTACAGCGCGCGAAGCGAGCGTGCCGCAGCGGCGGCCGGCGTAGCTCCAGAACTGAACTTTTTATGTTTGTATTTTTATGGCAAAAGATAATTATGGCATATCACATCACACATCATCAGTCTATATACGTTCCACTGCTGGGCACAGGCCTCCTCTCATGTATGAGAGGGAATGGGCAGTAGTCCCCACGCTGGCCCTGTGCGGATTGGGGACTTCACATACACCTTTGAAGAAATTATGGCATATACCGACCAATAATTATGGCAATTGAGATTATTGAATATATAATTATGAAGGTACGCCCGAGGGAGGTGCCCTTGATCCGACTCAGATCGGATGGCGGGTCGTCGATACTTTATTTCCCAATTGAGGATATGTTTAGTAATTACAACCTGTATTACAAACAGTATAAATACATTTCATATTAGGAATTGCAAAGTTTTGCACATGTAGTTTTCGATAATTTGATGTTCGACACAATAACCAAACCATAACCTCCGCCCAAACCATTTTAAGCATTACAGTATATATCGATATTATGCGTATCGATTTCGGCGAAAAAATTTATATACAACAGTTATTAGGCCAAACGTTTGTAGGCAAAAAGTGATACGACAAGAAAATAGAACAATGAAAAATTATGCCACCCGATATAGACCCATACATGGGTACACTACATAAATACGAAAAACTAAATTCCGATAGTCGAAATCACGAATTTTATAATACCGATTTTCATAATTCCGAATGTTTTAAAACTCCTAATATAAGTATTCCGATTCTTCATAAATCCGATTTTCATAAATCCGAAATTTCAAAAGGTCTAACGGTTACAACTCCGATTATCAAAATTCCGAATTTCAATACCCCGAATAATAAGAAGTCCGACGGAATCATAATCCGAAATATCAAAAATCCGAATTCCGAACATTAAAATACCGATTTTCAAAAATCCGAATATCATTACACAGACCAATTATAAACCCGAATATACAAAAATCCGAAAAATCAGAATTACGAATTCCTGTTACTATAAACTATCAAATGAATAATTAAAATAACCCCCAACGTCTACCGCAGCTAACACACACGAATTAAGTACCTAAGGTCCGCATTTTAAACGCCTGCAGTGGAGAAACTGAATAGCAAATCACATGAATACACACACAATTAATCGACATCATTCATAAGGAACAAGTTAACTATTTATAGGAAGATGGGTAGATGGAAAACGAATAACAAGCAATTCCTATACAGAATATCGTGAGCAAATTGTGTACAACACATTATCCTCGTAAATATATAATAAAAAGAAGATTAAGAATAAGAAGATTATAAAAAAATAGAATTCTGGGCGTATTAAGGCAGACTTAGTGCAATAATGCAACGTAACTGCCAGCGGGTCGACGTCACCCCGCTTCGCGGGGTGCCTATTTCCGCTCTAAGGGACACAAGCTAACCATAACCTAACCTACCAATAATACCATTTTTACGACTATTTGTTGTTTTTTTTTACTGCAGGGGGCTTCGGAGAAAAGGCAGAACCCTTTTCTCTACGGGAAATAAGAATCGTAATTATCGGATTTTTTATTCCCCGTGTAGTTTCATAAATCCGAATTTCATAATTCCGAAGAAATAAAATTCCGATTATTGAAAACACGAAGTTAATTATCCCGAATATCAGATTTCCGAATTAGTAATTAAATTTCGGAAATTTTACAATCGGAGTACTGTTTTTCGGGCCAATGACACTTCGCGCTTTTGATTGTTCGGAGTTATAAAAATCGGAAAAACAAACTATCGACATTATGAAATTCGGTAAAATGAAATTCGTGTTTTTTAGTAATCGTAATTATAAGTCTTAGGAATTATGAAATTCGGAGTTTTGAAAATCGGAATTAGCAAATTCGGAATTAAATATTTCGGAGTATTTGGGTGTTCCCCCCATACATGCGTCATGTGAGGTATTTTCCATTTCAGATGAATTATTCCCATCGATGTCGTCGTCTTTAGGTATAGCCTATTATAGCGTACCTATGTAAAGCTGTCTTTAACCTTAAACCACTGAACCGATTGATAAGAAATTTGGTATGGAGATAATTTGAATCCCGGGGCCTTCCCCGTTTTTATCCCAGAAATCATACCATAATGAGGTCAAATGAGGGGTAAAAGTTTGTATGGAGCTACGACATACCCTGTATGTATATGTATAAGAGTTACTCAGGGACGGAGTCTCGGGCAGAAGCTAGCTTAAAATAATAAGAGAGACGGGGGCATAAAACCGATATTCGGGAAAATTAGTTTTCTCGCGACAAAAGTCCATCTCATTTGTATTCGTAATAACAAACTTAACTTACTACTAATGTGTTTATTTCCAAAACATAAAATATAGTTAAAAAACTAACAAATAAGAAATCCACAACGCAGGCTTCGTCTAAAACGCACTAAGCACCTGTAACACATTTCGTCAAAAAAAAACAATACAAGCAATCGGCCACAGGCATCGTCAATAGCATATATAACTATATGTTTATTGTATAGTAAAACAGGTACACTACACATGTACTGTCATGCCATTTCCGAGGCCATGCCATAGAAACTCCCCGTAACGACCGGGACGTTACGACCGGCGGGCTATTCCAATACATCTAACACCGGCATGTCGTTTAACTAGTCGTTTAGCTGTGGTGAAATTTCAAAAATTCCCGCCTGTGTTGTCATCAATATATCCACGGGGGTTACTTGATTTAACAATGTACTTACATTAAACCTTAGGGGGTCTTTTGTTTCATCTACAAAGTCATAAAGCATATTGAAACTGTCAAAACAGTTTATGATTCTCACACGATGATTCCCATAAAATTTGTTATTTAGTGTTGTACTCAAATGACACATTATTCAAATAAAAGTAATTAGAGCTAAGAAACGAAACGAAAATGACGATTATAGAAAAAAAACATTTTAATTAGTAACAATATTTTTGAATCTGCGCAAACACAAACTTACTCAATCAATTATATGAAATACAAATATTTAAATTCACACACACATATAGGTACATAATGAATATAATAAATACGAATAACTAATATTATCGCAATTCTAAGTTACATGTGACGCAAACGCATGAAATCCGTTGGCATTGACGTTAACAGTAGTAATCCGAGTAAGAAAGAAGGTTACAATCCTAACGCAGTTTTGGTCTGTGTGCATTGAGAATAGTGAAATGGTAACCTAAATCTTATCTATGCCCTATTTAAAATGCGCTATTCTATCGTAAGTTTTTGTTTATTTTTTGAAGCAGTTAGGCTCTAAGCGAAGTCAGCAAGTCATGACTCAAACACACCGACAAATGCAGTTGTGAGCACCAATCGGTCCTGTACACAATGGGTGCCTAACCCGAATATCCTGAAATTGATGCCCCAGATATCAGAGCATCCTGTCGATTTCCGAGCGCCACCGCGACTGAGTAATGCCTTTACGTTAACGACATCGCCTATAGCTGTGTAGACGCGCCCTTATTAATGGGCGGCTGAGGTGAGTTTATATTTGATGATGGGACGTTATTCATGTAAGAATATACGGTACTGGATTTACTTACGTTGCCTACATTATGTTACATAATAAGCTAAAACTATACCAACAAGGAGCAATACTTGTGGCTTTATGTAAAATGCATACTTATTCAGTTTTATTTTTCTCACGTAGAAACAATACAATAAAACAATTTACAGATTTTTTGCGGTGGCAAACGACCACGACATTTTTACGAGTAAATTATGAGTGTTGGAGGTGAGGTTATATTAAAAGTTAGAGCGCAAAGTTAATATGTAGTTCATAGTAGTAGTATTTTTTTCTTGTTTTGCACGGCTGTTTGTCATTCATCATCAGTAATCAATGTAATCATTAGTAAGTTAAGAGTTAAGACTGTAAACTATTTCAATTATTTAGTTAAGGGTAGCATTCTATTTGTCGTATCTATATGTCCTAATGAGAGCTGTTAAGGAAATGAGTGAATGTTCTTATCGCGTGTGCACAAACCTTATCTCCTTGTCACTTACTTCTGTTGTAATAAATAAATACCTAGTTACATAAAGTCTGGAAAGGCTTAGTTGTATCTATCCATTCCAGGCCATGATAACTGTTACGTCATGGCTATAGTGATAAAAGTCCTTTATAAGCAAGGTACCCATAAGCTGTAAATTGAACTCCAATAAACTAGCTTTTGCCCGCGACTCCGTCCGCGTGGAACTCTTACATATATATATATATATATATATATATATATATATATATATACCGGGTGTACAATCCAAATGGGTCAGTATGGAGAAGTCGGAAACTATGAGAGATAGCGAGATCTGTTCTTAGGAACCATGACGTCGATTTTAGATTTAATAATAATTACATTCAAACTTTTTTATTAACTCTCATACATAACCGGGAATCGAACCTGGTCAATATTTTTGTAACTGCGTTAAGTAAAAAGGACCAAATTTGGCTATGAAATCTTGTGTAAACACAACTGACAGTAAATTAGACTAAAATGCCCACAGTATTATTAATTTGCAAAAAGTCGTGAATAATATGAATCGATCATCAATTATCTGAAGAGACCACTTATGCATATCTTATCTGCATCGGTATTATGCATTACAAATAGCGTTTATTTAAAATTAGAACGCATTTGTTCAGCGAGCGTACCAATTCATTTAAAATTTGAAAATGGAATACTGTTTTTGGAATTAACTTCAAATGAAACACGGCTTTTCATAACCTCCTCGTGTTGAATTTATTGGTGGGTTTTTCTTTCAATTATTTAAACAAGATTCCATTAGTGTTGTGCTTCTTGCGACTTGCAGAATTTATACACATTGATTTTGACCAGGTTCGATTCCCGGTTATGTATGAGAGTTAATAAAAAAGTTTGAATGTAATTATTATTAAATCTAAAATCGACGTCATGTTTCCTAAGAACAGATATCGCTATCTCTCATAGTTTCCGACTTCACCATACTGACCCATTAGGATTGTACACCCTGTATACATATATATGTACTTACACTGTATATCGTAGCTCCATACAAACTTTCACCCCCCATTTCACCTCTTTAGGGGAGGATTTATGGGATAAAAGCTATCCAATGTCCTTTCCCGGGATAAAAACTAATGGTGGTATGGAGAATACCAAATTTCATCTTTCTGTTCAGCGATTTAAGCGTGCATCTATTATATAAAATCGGAAAATCAGAACGGGATAAAACACGAAGGAACGAGCGAGATAGCGCCCTACAAAAACACGATCTTTGGCGCCACGTTTCTTAAAACCAACGCAACGAACACGAGAAATAAATGTACGAATCAATTCTCTTGATATTAACTTAGAACAAGAGCATAAAGGCTTCCGGTTCTGTTCCATATTTTTTCTAAAATCACGTAATGAAATCTCGACAAAATTTACAATTTTAAGCGTCGCCATTGTTCGGAAATGTTCGGCTCTGACGTTCGGATCTGAGAGATCGGTCTCTCCATTTTACGTAATTTGATTATATCTGAGACTAGATTTACAGGTTAGTATAATCGTTATACAATTGATTCGGCTAAAAAAACATAGTATTTAAAGATAATTGTTAATGAAAACCGAACTTTGAAATTTCGGTAAGAGAATTTAAGAGAATTTGACATGAAATGGAAGGTTCCGCCACCGTCAGACTGTCAAGAGTGTCAAGTGTCAGTGTTATTGTTACTTTACTTTGAAAATTGTTTTATATTTGCATTTATAATTATTATTTATCGTTTGTTATCGTGTGAAACGAGTGCTCGGATCGGTTGGAACTGGTGTTTTCTCATTTGGACCTTGATTTGGTTATTTACGATATCATATTTCCTGGCAGCATGAAGGCATAATAATTAAAGGCAAGCGGCTAAGCCATCTCGGGATTGCGGACGAAATCGTACTGCTCCGATCAAACCTCGTCCTCGACGGTGTCCCGCCGTCTTCGTGGTTGTTTTTTTTATAAAAGAGCGGAAAAAAACTTAATCGCGCCCCCTTTGCTATACTCTGACCCGGTTGGGATATATATAGCAAAGGGTGGCCGTCCCAGGGACTTATTATGAAGTTATGAGAGTTGGAAAGTGTGGATATTAGTGGTCGTCTCAGGGACTATATATATATTCTAAATAGCTTTTTTGAAGTTAATTAAAAAAAAACTTATTGTGGCAAATCCGACTCGGGTGGCGGGTAGATTAGAAGTCACCGGCGGGGGTTTCGGTGTCTTCGTCGTTATTTTTTTTGTAAAAGTGCAGACAATTACTTCCTTAGAGAATAGTTTTGATGTCTATGAAAATAGGTGTTATAATGACACCACTTTGGGTAAAAATTTACTAAGTGCTGAAAATTATGAGACTTTGTGTCGCTATAATAGCTGAAGCATTTTTTTTAAATAATAATTATAAATAAATCAGCCTATATACGTCCCACTGCTGGGCACGGGCCTCTCACGGATAAGAGGGAACGGGCAGTAGTCCCCACGCTGGCCCAGTGCGGGTTGGGGACTTCACATACACCTTTGAATTTCTTTGTGGATGTATGCAGGTTTCCTCACGAATGTCCCCCACCCGCACTGGGCCAGCCTGGGGACTACTGCCGATTCCCTCTCATCCATGAGAGGAGGCCTGTGTTTATTACTGAGTTTCATGTTGACATTTTAATAAATTTATATGAAAATATTGAAAATACCTGTATACTGCTATTATTTCCATATCGGTACGTTGCTAAGCAGGGCTCATGAACATAGTACAATTGTGACAAATACATTAATATAATTAATTCACGCGGGTGGAGCCGCGGGCACGTCTAGTTTATAATAATAGTATAGCTATACAAATCACTAGTGATTTCGAGATAGTCCCTTACACGAGTGGGCACAGATTGACAACGCGTTCAGATGACGTCACATGATAAGGGGCGACTTAGCATAAACCTGACAAATTAGTGAGACCCATTGTCAGGCACACCTGCTACCAACATGTTTACAGAAATTAGCAATTGCGTCAACATTACATGGGTTAATTGGATTGTTTTGTTGTAGAATTACGAATAATTATACTTGTTAAGAATAAGTATACTTACTAATATACCACTCCTCAGTTGTTTTTTTGTAAAATCTCATAATTTCAACGTTTTACTAACTCGTTGAAACTCGAGAATCTAGAATCCCGTAGCTAATTGATAACAGCTGTACAATTATTTATACGACCACACCGTATAAATACAGACCTAACGAGAGTCAACACTCGTTTCATGTTTGCACATTAATTAAACACATAATGACTTAAGGTCTCGCCAGAACTTTCAATTACACGCAAAACAATTACAAATACTAAAGCGTCCAAAGGTACTTAATTGAAAACCAGAGTTCAGTCAACTTTGACTGTACCCTCGTATATGGACGACATCTGGCATGCCGGCTGGAAACTGTCTACCTTAATGTGCCATTAGGTTGCGCTGAGGCAGGTGCGACCCTCATCCAAAACGCACATATAGTTGAGAAGTTTGTCGGAAAAATTGGAAGGGACCAAGGGGTTGCAGCATGTGGTTTTACGGCCGTCCACAGACGCGATAGAAGGGGTTTGAAGCTAAAGCGGGAGCGGTAACTATGCCAGTTTAAGAGATGCATAATTTACAAATCGAAGCTTTAGATTAGGTCATCATTCATCATTCTCCTAGCGTTATTCCCGGTTGTGGCCCTAAAGGAGCTCACGGTCCGCTTTGACACCTAATCCCAGGATTTGGCATAGGCACTAGTTTTACGAAAGCGACTGCTATCTGACCTTACAACCCAGAGGGAAAACTAGACCTTATTGGGATTAGACCGGTTTCCTCACGATGTTTTCCTTCACCGAAAAGCTAACGGTAAATATTCCGTACATAAGTTTCGAAAAACTCATTGGTACGAGCCGGGATTCGAACCCACGACCGCCGCTTGACAGCCGCATGCTTGAAACACTAGGCTACCGTAGCTCGTAAGCTTTAGATTAGGTATCGCATGTAAATGTGATTTAAATGTTGTTTTAACATTATAGGAGATTTTGGTTACAAAATATTTTATAACTTTACTCTAATTTGTTTATTGATTTCATTACCTTACATAACGAAATCCCCTTTGTTTATATATTTATAAACCCCCTATAATTATTTATTTATAAAAAAAATGAATTCCTGCCAATCGAAAGCCAGGTTTGTATTGAAAGTAGGTCCCAAAACGAAAATATTATTACATGTCTGGAATAATTAATGGTAAATATAACGACGAAGATACGAAGTAAAGTATTATTAAATTGACTTCCTTCAAGCCGACTGGTCAGCTTGTAGCGACGGCTGTGCGACAAGACACGGCATTCTTGAGATATTAACGCAGTCAACACGATTAATTAATTATTTTGTCACTTGTCAGGGCAATATCCAGCGAATGCGAGCAATAAATGAACAATGTTATACTTATGATTAATTGTGATTTACAAAGAAACACTTAGAACCATGATGCCGGTTTAAATGTTAAATGTTACTTTATTTTTGTTCTCTGTGACAGGTGAATGTGGAGCCAGTAATGGGTCATTGCATTGAAAAACTTAAAACTATAATTTAAGTGGTCCAGTAATCGCTAAATATTAAATAAGAAACTCTTCAACCCTACCAAAATACCGCAGAAAATGTTTCTTTTAGTTACATACCCTACTCTCAGCCCCACAGTGATATATCCTCGGCGTATATTTCTTCTAGTTAGCTGCAGAATGATTACCCCTGGGTGATATCAATCACGACACAGCTTTTTATTTATTGCCCGCATTACTGAGATACTTATCTTGTGATGAGACTTAACCAGGTTTGCTGTAAGACTCATTTCTTCGATAATGTTACGATGAAGAAGGAAAAAAATATATATGAAAATAAGTTCAACGAAGCAATTTTCAGTATTTGTGGTTAAATAACTTAGTTTTATCAAGGTAAATGTAACATTTCACTTAATGAGATTAAGGCATGCATTCATTTTACTTATGTATATTACTTCCGTGAGTGACACTACACGTATTTAACATTTGTGTATACACAAGAGATACATGAAGATTAAAATAAGATTTGAATTTTATGTATGTCTAGAATGTTGCGCACAAATAAAATAGTGATATACGTAGCGCAGTGGGCAGGCATAGTTTTTATTAAGCCGTATTTTAACCAAGTTTTATACAGCGAAAAAATGAATGATTATTACAATGCAATACACATACTCTTTACTGCACACCTCAATTTACTAAAACAATTCAGAACAACAACAAAATATCAAGTACAGGTAAATAACAGGTGGCCTTATCGCTAAAGAGTGATCTCTTCCAGCCAACCTTTGGGGAGCGGAGAAATTGAAGCAGATATTCTACAAGTAGGTGGCAAAATAATTAAAAACCAATTAAATGACAATCGTGACATTGATAAACATACAGACATAAAACATACAAACAAACATACGTACATTCTTACATACATATTTATATCAATGATATAAATAAAAAAATAGAGACGGATAATATAAAGAAATAACAGGAAAAGGTCACTTGAGAAACAGTGATCTTTAGGTATAATTCAGCAGCAATAATACTAGAATGCATATAACATCTCTGTTCCTTTAAAGCTGCTGATAGTAATCCCTTTTCTACTCCCAACTTATTGTGTCGTTAGGTATGTTGTAAAAATTGTATATTTTCTACGCCATTTATCCTGAGGTACCCGCCAACTATTAATTAAGCGCCCGGGGCAGTCCGCAAGACAGCCCTCGGTCCGACAGTCTGACATGTCGTGCTTTTGACAGACTGGAGGTTGGGCCTTTGTGATATAAATGTTTTTTTAGCATTTTTAATCCAAATGTATGCCGTAACGTTTTTTGTTTATTGTGATATACATGTACGATAAAGTAAATTGTAAGTGGGTAAATAAGAGAAAGCGACAACGTGAACCGATGACTTGATCGGTTAGGATTGCGTGTAAAATGTCCGTCTCCACAAATGTGCTTTTTCAACAAGGGCGTAAGTCAGATTATAGTGCAGTTGCACTTGAACGTACTCCTACTAAGATTTGGTGTGACATCGCTATAATATGACGCATAAGCCGTCCTCTGTAGCAGGAAAGAAATTGTATTGAATAATTAAATAGCTACACGTACATATACTTCTTTAGAACATACATAAAAATAACAAGAATAATACTAATTTCTCACACACAGTGAGATTGGACAGCAATGTTTTTTTTTACTTATTCAATTAGCGGCCGCCTTGCGGCAAGCACCAAAGAGGTTCCCTACATTATGTAATAAAGGCTATTCTTACAAAGATTGTGGAAATAGCTTTCATTCATCGATAATCGCTCGTCCTCAAGCGATGACCAGCACGTCTATCATGGGACGGCCGCGACATAGTCTCGATTTTTCTCGTACTATACCTCTGATTCTAAGTATTCTAAGAAGAGCGATTGATTTTGCGCCCGGAGCAACTTGCGGGGGCCTATTTGACTAAGGTTAGGCTGTGCTTAAGTTTGTAATTAGTATTTTTATTATTATCTAATTGTGAATTTTAAATTATATTGTATTAATTGACTATTTAAGAGTCCGCAGTAAGCTCGATTCTCCATACAAACGTAGTTACGCTCTCATTTTAAGACTACGTTTTGGATTGTAACGAAGCTTTGCATATACAATGACATGAGGTATATCTATGTCTGTAATTAGTTTATGTAGCTTCAGATACCATAGGGAAAAAAATACAGCGAATTTAAGGTTTTCATACAAAAAGTTTGTAAACTGTTTTATAAACTGGAACCATATAAACTAACTACAGACATAGATATGCCTCATGTAATTGTATATGCAAAGTTTCGTCACAATCCAACACGTAGTTTTGAAATGAGAGCGTAACTATGTTTGTATGGGAAGGTGAAATTCGGCCGAGCTTACTGCGGACTCTTAAGACTGAATAAATAAATTTCATAAAAGAGAGAGAGACGGATAGCGAGAGAAAAATCGAGAGAGCCCACGCGCCATCGCTTTTTTTTATTGCTAAGCATGGTACTCGTAACATTGCCTAAACAGTTTAGTGTGTCACAACTGACATGAACGTAACCCCTAAATAAACTCTCTTGCTATAAAACATGTGATCAACAACTATACTTTTGAGTTAGTAATTTCCACGTTATCCACGTTAATGACCTGACCCTGATTACCCAGGCCAACTAGTGGCAATTATTTTATATTCAACTAGAAAAAAAATCAAATGTTCGTTTATGGCGCTTCGCCGGACGCTACCGCGTCACGCTCGCATGGCTTTTTCGGCTCGCGCGCTTTAGGGTCGCAGTTCACCTAACAAACTTGAGGTTTTTTTCACCTGGGGGATTGGGCTAGGGGTTAACGTGGATAACAGCGTAATTTCAGATCTGTATATATTTCTTAAAAACTACGGCGGTATCTATTACAAATATTTTTTTACCATTGCTCTTATGTCCTTGACATACTGCGCCTCTTTCATTAGTGTAAATTCCCTTTTTAATTAAATACCAAATGGCCGCACCTTGGCCTTACTGAAATTGACCTTTCCACACGGGAGTTATTAAAGCCTTTGATGTGTTCGGCCCAACTCATTACAACAAATGGAAGACGGTATTGGTTTTCTATTAGATGTTAGTAAACGTGTCTTATGTTTCAGCATTGTAATCTATTGTATTTTGTTACATTTAAGCAGACTAAACATATATGGTAACATTCAGATAATTATAGGAGATTCGAAAAATAATCTGGGGATCGATTTATGAATCTCACCAAGTGACTAATTCTCAACCATGTGAGTGATTTCCGAAAGTTCGTATTTTTGAAACTCATCAGTGACTTACATTTGTCATACCTATGATATCGATTTACGAGTGCCCCTACCCACTCGTAATTGAAATCACCATGCGATTGTTTTTGACAGTTGACGTATGTGACATCTGCCAAGAATTTTTCAAAACTTTAATGTTCGTTTACATGACACTGACAGATACGCTACGTTTTACGTTTGAATCTGTTTTAAGTTATAGTATGAGAAAATAAAAACCGGTATCAAGGACAACATCTGCGTAAAAAGGAACGTAACGGGAAGACTGTCTCTGACTGACATTGTAAAATTTCTGCATGTTGGTAAACAGCATGTGACTTTCAAAAATATGGATTTTGGAAAATGGTGACATTAAAGTCATCGGTGATAATTTTAGTCACCGGTCACTCTGATATCACCAGTGATATTCAAAAATCGCACTCCTGGTAGGTAAAATGAGACAGTCATACTCATACGTCAAAATAATCTGTTTCAACATCAAAATAATGATAAGAATGAAATAATGGACTGTGGACCACAATGAAAACATACTTTATCTTTTAAGGAAACAAGAATAATAGCTTAGGATCTAGAATAATATATTTCGGTTTACGCCCTGTCCCAGGGTCACAGTGACACTAAGTTAAGTTTATTTCCATAAGAAACCGCGTGAACCGATGCCATTCTAAAACATACCGCGTACCAAGTCGTTACGTTAAACGTAAACGAGACAGAAACGAAAAAATATGTTAAACAAGCAATTCGCGCGAATCGGGAGCACCTGACGAGGTGCCTGGCGTGCTATTCTGAAAACGTTCGATATCGAACAAAGTGAATTTGTTTCATCAAAGACTAAATAGCAAAAGGAATTATGATGTCACAATTGAGAGATCTGGACGTTTTACCATTTGAATTAACTTCCCAATACTTATGCTTCTTAGAAATGTAATTTTTGACAATTAAACGAACTACTTACCTTAATGACTGACTAAGAATAAAAGTATTGTGTAATATTAGGTTAAACTTTACGCTTCCTTTCTTTACACGTTACACTTTCTTCCATAATTAACTTTTGCTTTTTCGACTTAGGTATATCGCTTTAACCCTTTCTCCACCGCATAAAAGTGTCGCGTGTTATTGTACCCAAGCCCAGAAAGCCAGTCGGTGTTATAATGTGTGCTGTCAAAGCAACCTTTGTGCTTTCAATCACTTTTATGTATCAACGATCTGCTGCGTAATTGGCATTTTTAGACGCAATAAATATAGTCAAAAGGTTGATATTAACTTCGTGGCACCCCGAGTAAGGTTTTGTGCTTTTGTATTAGGAAATTTTTGACATTCAGTAAAGTTTAAAGTCAATTTTAAAATTTGTACAAAAACTTAACAAGATAGAAGTAACAGGTGAGATGGCAAAGAGACAAATGGCGCGATTTGTCCGTCCAATATATTGGACAATCTATTCAGTGTAGTTCTAAATAAAAATGGATGTTTCTTATGCTGACATCAGACATTTTATGTGTGCTACAAAAGGTTGTTACAAGTCGTCAGGAATATTTTGTCTCACGTTCCGAGAATCGCTCCCCTCGATCGTAACACGTTCACGTTACGCCGCCGAAATGTTTTCGCGTATTTTGTTCCATCATACAGGTGCTGCAGATCAACGGGGGCATTGTTTTGGAGCGACAAAAGTCCGTATGTTTATTGTATTGAATGTAATCGCGCTCTTGAACTTGCCATGTGGGATCCTTATCACTCATCCTTATCGCCCTTGGAGATTCAATACATTAGGCGGGACGATTATGTCGTAGATTTTTTTCTTCGCCGTATGCAGCGAGTTTCATGAGTTCCATGATTACAGAACCCTGTTTATTTATTTATTAGTAACTAGCTGTACCTGCGACTTCGTTTGCATGGTAATGTGGTGGGAGTTAACGAATTTCTTATTTTGGACATAGGACACATGCAGTTCTAATTTAACCTTTCAAGTAAAACGTTGAACAAACCTATTTTAGCTAAAATGCCGTTAAAAATCTTTTCTTTGATGTTTAAATTAGTAAGAAAGGGACAAAACTCGTTTAATGGGGAAATAGTTTAGTAGATGTTTGTGGCTATAGATCCAACAGGTAGGACACAGACTGCAGCATTAAATGTTTATATATCTTCTTCTCTACATGTTTATAATATAACACTGTTTTATATTAAATAAATACAAACGTGATGACTGAAATCATCTTGAGTCACTCCGACTCTCAGGTAAAGATGTGTATAGAATTAATAAATAGATTTAATAATCCGTTCGAGTACCCGGAGTAGGTACCTACCCATTGACCGGTAAGTGTTTACGCGGAACAAAAGATCTCTTTTTTAACGTCTGAATTTATATTTTCCAAGCTATACCTAACCACTAACTAAGTTCTAGAACCATAACGCGAGTCCGAGTCCCTTTCTATTAAAGGTAATTAATGTAATTATTAAAAATATTAAAGTAATATGTTTATTTTTTCATATTGCAATGTTTCAGATCGCACTATCACATTCTGCCGATCTTCTGTATGTTCCCATTGTCAACTTAAGGAATGTGTATTGCAGGATTTATGATAAAAGTTTTATCTGTATGTTGGTCGATTCCTGTGTCTCTATATAGGCTGAATGTCAACTTAAAGGCGCGAAGTACGAAGTAAAATACCGCCTTAATACCTACTGACGCGCTTGATAATTAATGTTTTTTAAAAAAGGGGCCCGTTCTATACTGATTTAATATAGTTTTACTGTTTATTGCTGATAAATATAAATACTGACAAACCAGCACGGCTATCACAAGACGGCGCGCGAGCTCTCTCTATTTTTCTCGAACTATCCGTCTCTCTCATAATAGACAACTTCGAAAGAGACGTATAGTGCGAGAAAAATCGAGAGAGCTCCCACGCCATCTTGTGATAGCCGTTAAGTATCGTGACAAATACTCAGCGTGTAATCTTGCAGAAATTTAGTCATAAACCTAGACGTTTTGGCTGAACGCGAGACAACGCTAGTAAAAAGTACTAACTAGTAATGCCATTAAAAAAAAAAGAGACAGACTTTTGACGTTATTTTGTTGACACTTTTATTGCAATTACGCCTCAAAACGAATTTAGCGCGTATAAGTTTCCATATCAGAATCGATTATTTTTTTATGCTTTAGAATTTAATATGCGTTTTGTGAAGGTCTATCACAACACCGGATTGAAATTATTACTGTTAGTTAGATATGGCAAGTCCGCCATTTTGACGTCACTATGGCGGCTATGATTTTAAGAAGAAGAACTGAATAATTTAATGAGGTCAAATGTTTCCGAAAATTAATTAACTGTCGCAGTTGGATAAAAACTATCCTAAACGGAAGCTAGAGTAATAATGTACTTATGAAAAAATCTATATGTTTTTCCGTTCATGGGAAGCCGAGATCATTCGGGACACGTAAATGCTTAGTTTGATACTGGCTGATTCCATTTTCAAATTAGAGATTTATTATAAGTTAGAGATTAGAGATAATACAATGCGAGCTCATTTTATAAACAACAATTATTAAATATTTTTGTTTCGTGTTTTAACTTGGAAGTTACTACGATGTGATACAGATTACAAATGTAATGGAAAAATAAACCATCATCGTCTGAAGTCTCCCCAACAGTTGCTGTCGCATTTAGTACTGACGAGGTCGGAACCTTCAAAAATAGCCTAGCAATGTTGCCATAGCATGACCTTCCGATGGTCATCCCTTTATTCCCCCCTATCAGTCATAAAATTCCCTCGTGTCATGACACACATTTATGTTCAGTCTTTGTTGTAAAATAACATTGACAATATCAGAGAAAATAATGTTTTTAGTAATAGTTGAAAAATGAAAGAAGTGTGTTTTAATATAGAATCTTTAAATAAGCGTAGAAATAAACCGAAATGGAAGTTCATGATGGATGGAACTCACAACAAGACTTGTGGAATTGAACAAGAAAAGTACGCTTTAGCATTACGAGTAAACCTCGAGTAGTTACAGGTAAGTGGTACGTACGAGTACATCATGGACGATGTCCCTTTGTTGAATAAATACTAACCACGTTTTGTATCCTAAATTACTTAAGTGGAAATCTTGTATTAAAATACACTGTGGTGGCTTGAAACAAATTATATTGTTTACGTTACTATAGACACAAATATCGATAGTAATATTATAAATGGGAAAGTGTATGTGTCTGTCTGTTTGTTCGTTTGTCCGTCTTTCACGGCAAAACGGAGAGACGATTTGGCGTAATTTTTTAAGCGGAGATAGTTCAAGGGATGGAGAGTGACATAGCATAGTTTTTATCCCCGAAATCATCCCCTAAAGGGGTGAAATGCGGGGTAAAAGTTTGTATGGAGCTGCGATATACCTAAACGAGTTCCACGCGGACGGAGTCGCGGGTAGAAGCTAGTAAGTAGATATATCATTGTAACGAAACAAAAATGTGTAAAATCTAAATAGAATCTAAATTTATTCATAGTAAACATCGGAATAATAATTCCAGTTCAGTTATTTTATTATTGAATACCTAGCCTAATACAAGTTTCGTTCCCGGATTTTTACTGTAATTTTTTTGGCCAGTCCGTACAAATATTGAAAAAGTTTGTAAACGTTCTCGACTGCAACAATATATAAATATCACCTAGTAACACCAGTTCGACTTAGAAATGATTCCTTATAAAACTTTATACGGATGTGCTTATTGTTCGTTTACAATACCGTGGTATTCATCGTGATAAAAATGCTTTCATTTATTCAAAAGCTATCATAGTTTCACAGCTAGATGATAAATGCACTGTGCCAAATCCAATAAAACAAGAGCGTCGTTGACCCAGCCATTATTCCACAGTGCTTATCCACGTCCTGCACGGCAATTTCCACAAGATCTCACGCCATTTTAAAAGAGAAGATCTGAAATATGACCGTTATTAGATATGTGGTCATATAAATCCCAGCATCGTCTAATCCAGCCGCGACAGGCTACAAATCCGTAATAGATGAGCGCCATTCCACTGGCTAACTCTGTAATGTAATTTCAAACAATGCCATTTTGCGGCTCGCTTCCTCGCTTCACTACCTACTTTTGCTCTCTTATTTATTACTTGCACAGCGAACGTGCTCAACGCGAATTTGTTTTCATAATATTTCTCACGAGCACCGCTCGAGCCTTATGTGTTCACGAGGCGCAAACAACAAACAGCCTTCACTTTACGATCTCAAGTTCTAAATTTAAGTGCACGTGAAGTCGTCTCTCTGAGTACCTACGTACGTTTGTCTCCTTATTTACTTTATTGCGACGTTTTATAATATTCAACGTTTTGTACGATAACGCGAAAGACGTTCATCTGTTATGAACGAAGTGCTTTTTATTCTGATGTGAGTGTAGATCATTGGAGTATGTGCTTGATCCTCAGGTACGAAAAAACAGAAACAATTAAATAAAATGTTGGCATTCGAGGGCCAGCATTAAAACTAGTTCAGAATTATCTTACAGGTAGAACCCAAGCCGTAATACTGGACACCTATGACAAATTGACAAAAACAATCAGAAAGGTACAGTCAAGTTATGAATACATCTTGCAAGGGGTGCCACAGGGTAGTGTCCTAGGGCCTTTATTGTTTTTAATATATGTAAACGAGCTTCCCCTGGTGACTGACCACCTATGTGTTATGTTCGCAGACGATGCTTCTATTCTTATAACTGACAACAAGTTAGGTGGGTCCAACATTTGCAATGAAATATGCAGTACATTAAGTAATTAATTGGTTAGCATCTTTAAATTTAAGAGTTAATTTAGATAAGACGAAAATTGTCCAATTTCTCAATAATAAACAGGCTACACAAGATTTAAACATAATTATTGATAGTAAGCGAATTAAGCAAGTAAATTCTACAAATTTTTTAGGGGTAACAATTGATAGCCAAGTAAATTGGAAGTTACAAATCGAAAAAAATTAATAAAAAACTTGCTAGCAGTTGCTACGCTATATCTATACTGATCAAAATAACTTCAGTAGAAGTTGCCAAACAGGCATATTATGGAAATGTTTATCCTCAACTAACGTATGGTGTAATATTCTGGGGTAACTCAGTGAACGTTCATTCCACACTTATTCTCCAAAAAAGGTGTTTGAGATCAATTTTTAATGTTAAAACCAGAGAATCTCTTAGACCTGTGTTTAAACGCCACAGAATGTTAACCTTGACATGTATATATATATTAGAAATTTGTCTATTTATCAGAGAACACACGGAGTTATTTATAAAAAAATGTGATTCTAAAAAAAATGTTAGATCGCAATATCAATATAACCTATGTACAGTTAAGCCTACCAGTTACACACTCAAGAAGAGCACGTATGCCACTGGAATTAGAATTTATAATAAATTGCCGGAAATAATTAAGTCGTTAAATGGGCCTCAATTTAAGAAGGAACTGAAGAACTGGTTAATTTGCAAATGTTTTTATGATTTGAATGAATATTTCTTGTGATGTTAATTCTATACCTATTTTAAGTGTTTTATTAATAAGTATTGTACGTCCGAAATGGGCAGACTGTTGAGACTTACTATATTTTATGACATAATTATGTACACAGTTTTGACAATAAATTATATCTAATACGATCAGTTTAATACGATTTCAACCAAGATTGCTAGGTCATACGTTAACAAATGGAAAAAAAATCGTTTTTGTCGTTGGTCTTATAGTATCTCGCGTGCCCAGTGCAACTAAATATGAGCCCCTCAATCAATGACAATTAAAAAAATCTGTCTGTATACCTGTATCTTATACATTGTATAAAGCCTGTCGTCGTTGTTCTGTGGGTAAATGTATTTTAGCCCGATCAGCAGGTCGATATGTAACGAATTGTACGCGCGTCAGGTAGATTTAAATATCAATATTTATGCGGGAATAAGTATGACAGTTGGATTGTCTCAACGCTCGTTGGAAACATCACTTGTTTATTTACCCCTCGGGTTAGGTTAAGGCCTGCAACACACAGGCGCGGCCTGCAGTGGCGGACAATAGAAAATTTGACAGCGGCGGACAAGTTTACTATTGTCCGCCGCGGCCAGGCCGCGCCAGTCTGTGAGAGGCCCAAGACGGAGACAAGAGATTAATATATCGACCTGTCCTTGAAAACATTTATTTACGTCATTTTAAGTTCTTCAGAATAGTGATGTAATGTAACTCTTCGGTACAAAAACATCTTCTATGTAAAGATCTTAATTTCTATAATTACTAATATTGCTGTGTACTTGGGTCATCGGTTGCAACTATGATTTAGAGTAAATTTATGAAATATTGCTACGGTGCAGCACTTTGAAGTAGTTACTACTTTCTTCGTAACGTAGTTCGCCCGCTATAGTACATAATGTAGGCATCCTCTAATGCATGCCAATATTTACCGAGTCACGCAATTCATTTTCATATTAAATCTGTTCATAAGATGACATTGCACGTACGACATGTACCTAATCTAAATAAAAAAATAAGGCTGAAAAGTTAGGCTATACCTTAATCCTTAAAGTGGGTCGTATTAATACTAAAAAAACCGGCCAAGGGCGAGTCTGACTCGCGCACCGAGGGCTCCGTACAAACTAACAATTAACTCAAGGTAAAGTAAATGTCCCAATATTTGTTAAATTACTTATTTTAACCCAACACAATAGAATTCAATTTCAAACTACGCATAAATTTTACAGCAAGACAACTGAATCGCGATCTTTTTTGACCTGCTATTGAAATCCCAAAATCCACGTCCCAATCCCAAGTCCCAAACCCATTAATTCTAGAAAAATCTTAACAGCGCGAATGGGGTCATCGCCATCTATCGGCCCTATTTGGTCCTAACGTGCAAAGGCAATCAGTTTAGTATGTATGTTGGTCTTTTAGCTATTATTGTTTATCACGTGAACCGATCTCTATTATTTTTGTTTTATTTGAAAGAGAGTATTTCTATTAGTCTTATAGGAACTTCAAAACGAAAAAATACTTATAAAGTTGATTAAATTGCAAACTTATTTAGGAAATGATTTTTGTAAATAAAACAAAAAATATGCTAGACAGAAAAAACATACTTTTCCAGTAATATTTATGTTTATCCTAGTCACAAGTAATTACTTATTTCAAAATTTTCGCTTGGATAACTGCGGAGATAAGTGGGGGGAATGGTATTTTATTTTTACGTTTACCTTCATAGATCAAAAATTTACCAATGTAGAAAAAAATGAAAAACGGTTTCAAAAAGTGCAACTCAAGCTCTTTCATATGATACCCCACTTGACCTAATACTTGAATATATTTTTTTTGCCCCCTCCTCAAAATCAAAACAAAACAAAAAATACTTAAAGTTTTACTTTTCCAGTAATATTTACGTTTATCTTAATCACAAGTTATAATTTCAATTTTTTCGCTGGGGAACTTCGGAGATAAGCGGGGGGGGGGGGGGGGGGGGGGAATGGTATTTTTTTTACATTTTTCTTCATAAATCGAAATTGTACCAATGTAGAAAAAAAACTGCTTCCAAAAGTGCAACTCAAGCCCTTTCAAATAATACCCCACTTGACCTCATAGTTGAACATTTTTTTTTGCCCCCTCCCCAAATTCGTAATTTTTCGTAGTAAATTTAAATGTATATTTAAATTTTTCATTTTCTATGCACGCGGATAGCTCTCATTTATAACCATTCCAAATTTCAAATTGATGGCTTAAGTTGTTCATGAGATATTTCACTTTGTGACAGACAGACAGACGGACGGAGTCGCATCATAAGGGTTCCTTATTTACCATTTTTGGTACGGAACCTTAAAACTGCATACAAAGGAAATGGGGGTCCATATTGGCTCATATAAACATGATGTGTCGATTTTTTCTAGTAATACCGTTCTGTAATCATAATCATCACTCTTCATATTTTTTTTTCTTCCTACCTTTGATGTTCCTAAATTTCTGTAACTATCATCGGAACTCATAACGAACAGTTTTCATAAAATGTTTCTTCATAATGTCATTACTACGAACAGACTTGAACTCATAATTTGGTTGTTCGTAACAGTTTCTTTCATAATGGACATATATTATAATTTTGTTTGTCCTATTTGTTCTTATTGTGGTTGTTTTATAAAAAAAAGAACCTCGAAGACGTAAGCGGGAGCAAAGGTCCCGCTTCCGTCTTCTAACCTATCCGCGATCCGAGTCGGTTTTGCCACTAAGTCCCTGTTCCCTACTGCCTACTTGAACTTATACACCACTATCTTGGACCTCTAGTTGATCTCAGAGTTAGTCTTTATTAATACAAAATTTAGCAATAACTACTAGTATGTACAGAAATAAATATGATATTAAACTATATTGCTAAAAATCGTTATGATATAAAAGTATATAAACATAGATAGTAGTAACAGAGATAGTTATGTTGCATAACATTATGAATATAGACAATAAATTCGGAGTTACGATAGTGATTAGCACAAACAATTATGAATAGTGATCATTATGAGATAAAATTGTATGAGAGAAATTTTCGGAACTCCAATAATCGAAGTTGCAATTTTATATGAACTTTGGCGCACCCAGGGCCCTATTTCTCGAAATTATTAGTTTATTAGTATATTAGTTATTAGTTACTAGTGTAAAGTTTACAAGTCCTAATATTTTCTGTTTCTCAAAAATAATTATTGGTGTGGTAGCTAATACTGGTAAACTAATAAAAAATATTAGTCTGGCTTGGCTGAATGCACCTATTACATGCCTTCTTACCTATTAAAAATCCGCCAAATGCGTGTCGGGCCACGCGCGGTGTAGGGTTCCGTAGTTGTCTGTCTTTCTTAGTTACATCGACACGCGCGCGGCAAGTAAATGGCTGCGTCGTCGGCCGAATTTGTATAGTAAAGTTGGTCTTTCTAAGTACATTTTAAGTTGGTCGACTATTACTATTACTTTTCTGCAACGATTTTTTCACATTCTCAGTAGCATACCTAAACCCCAATATATCGCAGGCGAATAACTAAATTCAAAAATTATTTAAAAAACCCATAATTGTTTTGAACAAGCTACCCAACGATACTCACACTATGGGTTTAACGAGAAAAAAAATACACCCACACCTTAGGTGTAGGGGAAGTAGTACCTACCGCAAAAAAAACAAGATTTTATTCTTCTGTTTTGTCGGAGTGATTGGTTGATATACCCATGCCGAATTAGGTGTCTAGAAGTAATGGTTACTGAGCTAAGCCAAAGACGGACGGACTGCCAGACGCACATGGTGAAACTATAAGGGTTCCTTGTTGACTACGCAACCCTAAAAAGCGGGAAGAGTTCCCGCCTCTTTATTATTCGTTTTCTTTTGACGTTTGCACGTTGCCGCTAAAGGCGGAAAGTTTAGTAAAATGTGACGCTAATAGTTTCGACTAATATTTTTTACAAACCTTCCTAGACTAGTAGCTTTATTAACTTTTTTTACTAGTGTTTTTTTTTAAATATTTATTTATGAAACCAAAACCCAATGGACTCTAATAATATTAGCTAATATTTATTAGTTGGCAACTAATAACTAATATTTTATTATTGTAGCTTCGAGAAACGCAGACTAGTAAACTTGTAAAAAATATTACTCCATGGACTAGTATTATTAGTCTAATAAGTTTCGAGAAATACGGCCCAGGTAATGGTGGGCATAAGTTGCTATGGAACTATAGTCGAGATAGGATTGGAATGAAATTGTCATTTGCTAAATAAAGGCTTGGCTAGTTTCTTAGCAATGAAGTTTCGGCGTCACTTTTCAATTATTTAGGATCATAGGTGCTTGTATAGTCCGAATTATATTATCTTGTTAAAACATTTACAGAATGCCATGCCGTTACCATCCCACGGCCCGTGTAGGCACCTGCCACCTCCCGATATGGGTGAAACTTTCCTTTTCAATGAATGTTCCGAAGTCGTTTGCGTTTGTTATTGTTTTCGATTACCGAAGTTCAATGGTAAGGGCCGGTGTTACACGGGGCGGTCAGCCGAGCATGTGACGCGACGGTGCAACGCGGCGCTAACCGTCAATTACTTTAAAAGTCATAACACGGTTGTGAGATTGAAGTTTCGTAAGTTTGTATGTAGCGGGTAATCTCCGGAACTGTAGATCAGCGTATGGCAAAACATGGGGATTGAACCCAAAGGTACTTAAGTGGATCTACACTATGATGGTGAGGCCCATATTATTGTACGGCAGCCTGGTATGGTGGCCAAGGACTTTAATGAGCACATGCAGAGAGGCTCTGATGAAGGTGCAGAGATCGGCTTGCATGGCTATAACAGGGGCGTTTCGTACCACGCCTACAGCGGCGCTAGAAGTCCTACTGGACCTACCGCCACTTCACTTGGTGATTAAGTTAGAGGCGCGGAAATCGCTCTACAGATTAAGAACTCTTGGACTGTGGAGCGACAACAAACCAAAGACTAAACACACAAACATGGAGACTGATGGTTTCTTAGACAGAATAACAAGCATGGGAAGTGACAAAATGCTACCCAAGTTTGTATTCCATAGGAACTACACAACAAAAGTTCCATCCAGGGCTGAATGGGCCGAAGGTCTAGAACCGCCTAGGTCTGGTATCGAAGACAGTACATGGTACACGGACGGATCAAAAATGGGATCCGGTACGGGAGCAGGCATTTATGCGAATGACTACAGTAGTAGTGTAAGCATGGGTAGTTTGGCAACCGTCTTCCAGGCGGAGACATACGCTATAATTGCCTGTGCACAGGAGAATATAGACAGGCAAACCAGAGGGCAGACCATCTATATACTCAGTGACAGTCAAGCGGCCCTTAAAGCACTTACGGCGCCGAAAGTGGAATCTAGACTAGTCTATAACGACGTCCAGGCACTGAACAAGCTTGGAAAGCATAATAAGGTG
Organism: Epinotia demarniana; assembly: GCA_945867215.1. NCBI lineage: Eukaryota > Metazoa > Arthropoda > Insecta > Lepidoptera > Tortricidae > Epinotia > Epinotia demarniana. The sequence goes on from OX244263.1 coordinate 21,149,629, forward strand.
CAACTAGTTTGGATACGAGGGCTTCATCGGCAACGAAAGAGCGGATGAGCTTGCAAGAGGGGGGTCTACAAATCACTTTGTAGGTCCAGAACCATGTGTGGGACTCTCGCAGGGAACCATAACTTCGGCCTTTAAAGCCCACGCCAAAACCAAACACCAACACGAGTGGAGGAATGAGGCGGGCTTAAGGCACTCTAAGCTCTTCATAGAAGGAGTGGACTCGGGCTGGACTAACAAACTCTGGAAATCCAGTAGGAAGCAGCTCAGAATCATATCTGGGGTGTTCACAGGTCACTTCGGGGTCAAGGATCTCTTGGCCAAGATGGGACTATCGGACAGTTTAGACTGTAGAATGTGTGGCGAGGAGGATGAGACTATGGAACACTTATTGTGTGAATGTCATGCCCTGGCCAGACAAAGAATGAATTACTTCGGTAACGGTTATCCGCAACCAAAGGAATTCAAGGTACTTCCGCTGAGCTGCATCATCCGCTATGTGGAAATGATGGAGCGAAGTTGGGAGTAGACATAAGGAGAGGGCAAATGCACAAAAGATCCCACTGGGTCGAAGTGCATCCGAAAGGGCCCTCATCTAGATAAGATAAGATAAGACAATCTCCGGAACCACTTATCCGTATTATCTTTCACTCGTGTATAGGATGGACAAAGGCTCTTTTTTATACCCCGGATTTGTCTGCGGTCTTTGCAATAGGAACGTGAACAAAGCCGCGCGGACAGCAGCTGTTTCCGTTTAGGGTATACTAGCTGCTAGTTATGCTAGTATGACATAAACGCAGCGCCAAACAGAATGCGTTTGACTCGCATGATTTTTATTCTCATACTAAATCCACAGTGTAAAGAGTAACAGTGGACCGGCGCCTTTGATGTTTGCGTAAATGCCGACACCGCACAAGGCCACAGTACTTACCTAGGGTTGTCACAGACTTTACACAACTGCCCAAAAAGGAGGATAATGTTTTTAGGTTTCATGGACATGTATGTACGCATGTATGTACCTATGTTTCTTTGTTCCGCCATAACTTCTGAGTGTCTCAACAGTTTGGACATCGGTATCGTTACAATTTTTACATCGTCCCGAGTGACGCTGGTATTTTTTTTTGCACGGCAGCCTTGTATTTTATTTGGGAATAAGAGCTTGTTAACAATATAAATAAAATACTATTTTATTATTCAGTGTTTAATACTTTACTTATTGAACCAGTTTCCGTTTAATTCATTAATTCATGTTAATCTACACCTACAGATTGGCTACTTAACTATTAGGTACTAATATACAATACTCATAAGTATTATAAATGGGCAACTGACAAATATTTTCGGTTTTTAGATTTACTAGATTGTCGTACAGCACATGTCGTATGCATCATTTTAATTGTGTACTTACAAATCCAAACATTTAAAACAAGACACGCGTTAGCCCTGAAAGTCGTGTCCCGAGCTACTAACAATGGCGACGTATGCAGCTCGGGCTCGCCCCACCCGCCCCTCGTCCCTCACCCCCCGCACGATTGTCCTGTCTAGACGGCTTCGTCGAATGACTGTATTCATACTAAATATATCAACGCTCACTCACAAATATATCTTGACACCGGACTTGACTAATCGTAGGTAGAGGTCTCGTTTTGTGGCGTGTGACCGGCTCTGGGTTCTCTATAAAACGCGGGCGGAGCCGGGTGGGCAGATATTGTGAGATCAAATAATACGCATCAAAAGAGTTGCGCTTTGTATGTATCCTTACTGACGCGAACTAAACAAAACTAGATATTTTTTAACTTGTGTAAACACTGTTTGTTACCAATGAAAAATGCATTTTCATTTTTTCATATTCATTTCAGATATATTTCAATGACTGTGTATAAGTCGTATTACATTTTATAAAATAAATCGATCTTATATATGAATAGTTTGTCTTCGTAAAGATATTTCTAAACGCTACTTTTTATGTTTGCTAAATGTCCTCGTATGTTTCCGCGTCGAGGGACAAATGGGAGTGAAACTCCGTCGCGATGTCATAACGTTTAGCTTCGGAAACGCATAAAACTCGTGACGGCTCTGTTTAATGGAGCTTTCAAGTGACTGCTTTAAGCTCGTTTCTGTTTAGCTTCCAGATATTAATGATATTTGTTGTCCGAAGAATTTTAAAGATGTTCTGTACTTATGTGAGTTAAGAGGTTACGTTTGGTGTATAAGTATGAAACTTGTAATGAATGGGTTTGAGTCTCGAGTCTTTCCGCCGAATTCACGTTCCTCTGCTTTGTTATGATGTTTATTTATGTAACATGATGATAGGTAAAACGACATGTTGGATTATTCATATGTTGTTTTGTTTTCGAGCGATGTATATTGGTCATAATCATTATCAGTCTTATGTTAAACGTCCCAATATGATAAGCACCACCCTATTTTGGTTACTCTGTCTATAGTATTACCTTAATTGTCACGCTTAAAACACTGGACCGATTGAAAAATAATAGTATGGCGCTAGTTTGAATCCCGGGGAAGGACACAAGACAGTTTTAATCCCGGGAATCGTCCCTTAAAGGACAGGAATAGGGGCAAAATTTTGCATGGAGCTAGGATATAAACGACTTCGGACGAAGTTGCGGGCAGAAGCTAAGTAATGTGTAAAAAAACACATTCAAATTAAACCACGCGTCAAAAACATAACTAAGGTCGGGTTGCATCCAATTCTACTGTTTGCGAACTCATTAGTTACTTAACTAAGAAGTTTATGAATCCTGTCAACTTACAGTCTAATTGTCATGATAAAGCAAAAATATTTGTCCATGGCAAGATTTTTTTGTAAACTGTACACAACTAGTACATTCTTTTTCAATATCTCTCTGACCTCTCTTTGTTATGTAAGCAGTTAAGAAAGTGATTTATAAAACTCTTTAACAAAGTAATCTGTTTTTACAAGTCACAAACAAGCAATAACGCGCAATCATTCGCGTGTTCACTGTAAATTGCCATTAATCGTACGTTTATGCCATGAGCAATCTTAATCTTTTGTAAACAGGAGAAAATAATTAAAAGACCAGCCGGTTGCATGCTCAAAACTTGCTATAAATTGTGCTAGAAATATGGAGGGTGTCGCAGTATATCAAAACGCTATTATGTATTAAGAATAATGCACATTGCGCGGTCTTTGCGAGGTAAATGTCGCGAAAATAATTCTGCTTCTAGTATCGTGCAGTTACAGTTAAATATTGCAGTTATTTTATAATTAATGCCTGATTATTGACACTAGGCAGGAAATTAAATACTTAAGTAGGTAAGGTGCCAGAATAATGAGCAGTTTGACGTTGCACAAGCGTGTGGTTAAAATTTCACTAACACGTTATACTCATAGGTGTGCAAAGGGTGTATACATGATGAGGCGACAGCTGCGGTGGTGGACATGTGTCGTGAATGTCGGATGACAGAGTGGCAAAGCGAATTTTCTTTTAAAAACTCAAGAATATCATCAAAGTAAGTGGTGGTCAGTACCTTCGTAAAGAAGACGTTCGGAAAAGACACATGATGAGATGTAAATTGGCCCTCTGAGTGGGAGAAAGCAGCACGGCGGCCCGAATGGCGACGACTCATCCATGAGCAGGTTAACCATTTTGAAACTGAGCGTCGCCACGAGCTTGAGAAAAAGCAAGACGACCTCAAGGCTCGTCCACCAGCAGTCATCAGTTACAACTACGTGGGTGGAGTGTTAACATGCATCAAGTGCGCTCGCATTTTTGCAAGAAAGATAATGTACTTGAGCCACCTGAGAGCGCCCCACACAAATAATAATAATAATAATAATCATCATCATATCAGCAGAAAGACGTCCACTGCTGGACATAGGCCTCCCCCAAAGAGTGCCAAAGTAACCGGTCCTGCGCCACCCGCATCCAGCGGACTCCCGCAACCTTTACCAGGTCATCAGTCAACCTTGCGGGAGGCTTACCCCCATGCCGCGCCTTCCGGTACGTGGTCGCCACTCGACGGCCATCGGTTCTACGTGCTAGGTACATGTAATTATAATATCAAAGCCAGAATACACAGTCGCTGTGCCCGAAATAAATCATCATCATCATCATCATACTCATTTGTATCTAACATTCAGTTGTTTAAGATTAGCTTCTATGTAATATTTTTCCCCAAAAGCGTAATTAAATGCAGTCAATTAAGTCATTAACGAGTGGGACGCAGAAATATTTCGGAGCTAGATGCCTTTACTTCCACATAAAACCTTAATTGATTCAAGTATAAACCCCTAGACGTTACTTACGAAATTACGTTACAGACATTATTTTATCTACACCAATTGAATTAAAAACAACTCCAACCAATCTTCCAAAGCGCGAACAAAATAATTCACCCAAATCTAACACCTATTTCTTCCAACCAAACAGCACTGACAGCCGCTACATATAGCCAAGTACAAAGCCGGCACGCTAGTGCCAAACGAAGCTGAAGTAACAATTACCTGGTCATGCGATCAGGCGATCCATCACCAGGCCTGTGGCACTGGCCACTCGATTCTGGCCACCGCTAAGGCAATTTCCGGGGCCCTTATCTTACTATAGCTAAGCATTTGCTTCTCAACGTTTGCTTAACAGAATTAATCCCATTGACAAGGATCTTGAAGGTTACTTGCTGACTTTTGTTTGGTTATTTTTAGTTAGCTTATTTTGAATATGCGTGGGCAATCAAAGTAACAAAACAACAAGCCGGAGTGACTTGCCTGTGTAATTGTTTAAGAATATCTTATCACTGAGGTCACATAATGCTATAACCACCTTATGGCATTATAAGGTTAGTTACTTTTGAAATCTAAGAGGGTGAAAAACTATCTATAAGACAAAAAATAATCAAGTTAAATTCCTAAGTTTTTGCCTTAACTTTTTGACTAAGTTAATTCAAACTGTTACTGCAACTGTGCTTTTAATTCTAAAAATATGTTGTGTGATAACGCCTTGAACGTTTGCCACTTTAGTTGTTACCTATAATTTCACTGTTTTCCTAAAGATTATCAACAATCGTAAAGTATCTGTTTCCTATTCACTAACCCCTCACTAATGTATCAATCGAACGGGTCGACGTCCTCGAATTGTAACAGGAACTCTATTCGCCAGAACACTAACATTATTGTATCTGCCCCTTCCCACGGTTACAAGTTGGAGAGAGATGGAACAAAACAACCATCGCAGAATATCATTTCTACATTTCAGTGATTCTAGTCACAGGTAAACGTTAGAGAGAGGTAGGATAAAACAAATGCATCAAATAATAACATTAATACGTTCAAACAGGGGATAGGCAGTGCATTGCTCGTTCAACTGTGTAACAAAAAACGTGTCATCTAATAAGTGTGCCAGTGATCTGCGCGATAATACCTACTGCCGGCCACAGATGGCGCTGATCGACCGCAGTGCAATGTGCAATAGAAGCGGGGCTGCTATTGTGTGGAGAGGGCTTTATTCAGAAAATTGATAGGTCACTTTATTACTCGAGGGACTTGTTATTAAAAATAATGTTGTGTTAAGGATGCTCTTAAGCGCCATACTACATATATAATATATAAGGTTCAATTAATTACTTTGTATCTGTGTAGGGACATGTCATAGCGCTTAATTTGATGCTGTCTTGTGTATCGGTAGAAAATCCCTATCTTAATAGTTTACCAGAACTAGCGTTTAGTTTCCGCAGATACAACTTTTTTAATAGAATGGCGTTTTAGTCGCCTAATATACTTTACAACAGCTTGTTTAGATAATTTTGAGCACCTCATCTAACTAGTTACTTATATTTATATAAACTTATATATATTTCTATGACTGTACCTACAGTCAGTCATAGAAATAATATAAAAATTGTGAAATAATCAAAGAAAATAAAAATTGGTACGTCATTCATTGCCATGGTACGATTAAAAACGCGTCTGTTCTATTTGCAGACCCAAATAAAACTACTCCCCGAAAGAAAATTACTCAATTAAATTAAAAAATATTGACGACTCTAACTATAAAAAATTCATGATATAATTGCTTTTGCATATTTTATTAGCTCAGTATATTCAGCGATGCGTCACAAATGTTGGCATAACGATCGCTCAGCTCGCTTTATTGAATGAAATCAAAAACAAACGGACTAATAGCCGCGTATAGGAATGATTTCTAATGGAAACAAGTGGAATGAAATGAACGCGATTAATGTTTCATTTCTTTCACATTAAAATATACGCAAGTTAAACTCATCGGAAACGGTAGTTTGGTTGATTTCAGCGGTTTTGTTATATATCAGAATATGCCTTTTAATCAGTGCTTTTAATATCGTATAATCTTTATTTTCGGGTACCTTTTAGTCTAGTTATAAGTAGACATAAAAATGAAATCTGATCCCCGTTTGAGATTATTCTGACATGGTTTATTCATAGTGGTGCGTCTACCCAGTGGGTAGTACCCACATTAAGGCCGCATTTATTATGGTCTCATCTCATTTTCTTGGAAACACGTTATGGTCAGTCGATGTATGAAATCTATATATTAAACAGTCGGGTAACAATTAAGCTGATCCAGCTATTTGTGGTAGCAGGCTAATGTAACTAAATCCTAAACTATAATAGTCTAGTCAATGAACTGACAACTTGTATGGGGAAAAAAATTTTTTGGAAAGATTTTATAATTGCTTATTTTTCTGTGTAACGGATATACTATCAATTAAATACCCGGCGACAAAATCCGACAAAGTTTCAGGCATATAAAAATTGAGAAATTAACTAACTTACTTAATTACTAAATATTTTTTGTCATATTTTGGTTTATTTACATTTGCTCTATAATATTCAAGATAAATCATATAAAAAAAGACAATGCATGCTTCATTAAAATCTACATAATTACTTCCGCGTGGAAATTTTGTCTGATTCTTGAACAAAACACCTTAGAATAACATACATACATACATACATTCACGCCTTTATTCCCAAAAGGGGTTGGCAGAGCACATTAAACGTATGTTCCAGCGCCACTTTTAGCATAAATGTGCGTATAAAAGATCGACAAAATGTGACATTGCAGTGATAGGTTGCTAGCCCATCGCCCACAACACACTTCAACCCTGATCCCTTACTCGACTTTTACGACACCCACGGGAAGAAAGGGGGTGGTGAAATTCTAACCCGACACCACACGGGCGCCTTAGAATAACATTTTAAAATAAAATCAACAAAAAAAACGCATTTTTCCTGGAGTATAACTTAACTGTCGGCAGCGTGTGCTACGGTAGCCTAGTGGTTCAGGTTAGCTGTCAAGCGGCAGTCGTGGGGTCGTGGGGTTGGAAGGTCAGATTGCAGTCACTTCCGTAAAACTAGTGCCTATGCCAAATCTTAGGATTTGACCGGGTCCTTTAGGGGCACAACTGGGAATAACGTTAGGAGGATAATGAGCTAAAATGTTGGTAGAAGCAGCTTACACATGGTGATATTTGCATAACTTAGAGAAGACCATGCGTCTTTCTCTAACACATCCGGTTATGCATGAGTCAGACTGGAATTATATTATTATCACTGACGACTGCCGTGGAAACTGTAAATGACGCGTTTGAACTGCTGTTGAATAGTAACGGTTTCGTAGCAGTCTAGCAGTGCTACGAGCTACGCTTTATCGTAGGCCGACCTGTAGCAGTGACAATGTAATCGGTAAGCCTATTGTGGGCACAGTCCCGAAAAGAACCATTGACATGTTGAAATTATATTACGCGGATGGTCTTGGTCCACGGTCTGTCTTTTGACTTATGTTATTGGATACCCAAGTTTGAACGTAATGCAATAATAATATGATTCAATTTGAGTTAACCTTTTGACTGTGTGTTAGCTAATGATTAGGGTAAAAGCGAAAAAAACCCTATTATTAAGACTCTGCTATCTGTTCGTCTGTTTGTCTGTCTGTCTGTCCGTCTATCACCAGGATGTATCTCATGAACCTTGATAGATGGACAATTAAAATTTCACATATGTATTTCTGTTGCCGCTTTAACAACAAATACTAAAAAGCAGTTTATAATAAATATTTAAGGGGGCTCCTTACGAAACCTTTCGTGCGCGTTCTCCGACTGGCACTTCCATGGGCGGTTTTTTAGTAGTCAACTAACTTTTTTTTGTGATGTAGTCTTGAACCCACGATTGTATAAGCGCTAGCATCGCCTTTTAGACACCGGAGTTATTTTTGCACGAAAACATGGTCTTCAAATTGCATTGCAACCGATAAACTTCACCTTTTTGCTCCAAAAATAAAACCTCTTTTCATAATGTACTACAATAGATAAATGTTAACTGCAAGTGTCGTCGATGGTGACAAAGAAAGGCGTATCAGTGTCACGTGACCGATGTATCTATTAATCATGGCGCCGCTAAGCCGTGATAAATGACCGCTTTACCGCTTGAGATATATATGGACAGAAAACACAGTAACGGTCCAAAAATACAGTGAAATTTGAACCAAACGGTTTTGATAATGGTTTTGAATTTTAATTTGATCAAGAACAATTAAATGTATTTTTATACCACGTCGGTAGCAAATAAGCTAACATCCCTCCTGACGGTAAGTGGTCATAGAAGCATATGGACGCTAGCACCTCCTGGGGTGTCCATACTGTAGTCACTCGGGAAAACTTCGGCAGCGTGCTCTTTCACAATCGGAGCGTCCGAGGAAGGAAATTCCTTTGAAACCGTACGGTACGCGACCATTTAGGTTCCAGGGATGAATGCCTTGCCGACGGCGAGCGGTGCGGTAGTAAAAAGCAGCCGTAGGCATCATGTCGAACAGATCTTCGGAGCACAACCCGTTATACCCGTTATTAGTTTAGACGACCGCTTTAGCCTAGTTGGTAGTGACCCTGCCTACGAAACAAGAGTTCCTGGGTTTGAATCCCGGTAAGGGCAAAAAATTGTGTGATGAGCATGAATATTTGTTTCTGAGTCATGGATATTTTCTATGTATTTAAGTATTTATATCTATTATATATATCGTCGCCTAGTACTAAAAATACAAGCCTTACTGAGCTAACTATGGGACTAGGTCGATTTGTGTATTATTGTCCCCTTATATTTATTATTATTATGATACAATACACTCAACGGTTCAATATAGCCTGTAAGTTTGGGATCGTCCACGATTCGCACAGCGCGTCTTTGATGCGAGTCGAAAGGTTCAAACTGGTATCCAGGTGCTCCCGCCCAGAGATGACAGCCATTACTATACAATGAATACGCGACTAATATAATAAAAGACTGTCCCGGGGAGAATTAACTTTGTTTTTTTAAGCACACAGAGCTTTTTGAATGCCAGATTAGCCTTGCCCTCCAAGTGTCTTCGAACTAAATGTCACTCTCTTTTATTAATTTTACTTGGATATCATTGAGCAATTTAGTTCCTTCTGTAGGGTGTGCGACTCAGTAAAATTATTTCATTTTCACTATTTATCATGAGATGGTTTGAACTAGCTAAGTACATTATGTCTCAACTAATTTTACCTAACTGACGTAAAGATCAGTTTGAGTTCACAAACAACAGTGATTGAAGGTGAAAACTACAGTTGATATATCCTCACGCTCGTTCGAAAAGTTTCACAATTACCATGCTGCATGGAGAGATGGTTTTCATATTTATTCAAGAGTAGCTGCCCGCGAGGCTCCGCCCACGTATAAGGCAGGGAACCCAGCCCGAAGATCCATTTTATAAAGTGGTAAAACGTATTATAAAAATTGGGGGAAAAATTCGGAGAATACCCGTTATATACAAAATTACAGCGTCACAGGCATTACCACTTTCAGACTCAGATTCAGAACTTTCTGTAGTGTTCACTTATTTGCACGTTCTATCGGTATATCGGTGTTGCTACACGTTCCTTGGCTCGACAGCACACCACCACTCCCGGCAACGGGCGGACAACTACTGCCCCCCACTCCGGTCATCGTAATGTGACGTATACGCACGAGATAAGAATAGCAATACACTACACTTTCAATCAAGGTCAATATCATATCAATTACTATAGCCAGGCGCGGGACACTCCGCAATTTACGTTCATCGCTACAATCGCTACATGCCGGTGCCCCAACGGTGGGGAACCGGCATGTACTTAATTAATCTTAATATTTTGGCTGAGAAAAAGGCGCCTTTTATAAAGATCAAATAATAATAATGAAATAATATATGATAATTTTTATTCCTTAAATGACTTTTTTTTGTTCTCTTGACATGATGTAAATTCTAAGTTTAATTATTCTGACATGAAATAATGTTTTTCTTTTTTTTTAGCAATATTCAGATATGTATCAGAATGTATTAATTTAGTCGGTTTTATGTAATGATTTATAGTTTTGTAAATATTTTTAATGTGTAATTTTGTATAATTCCGTTTATTATAACTTTGCATAACAGTCATGGTTAAGCATGGAAACCTACCTAAAACTTTGTCTGTAACACCTGTTTGGTAATGTTTAACGCAAATAAATATTCTTATTCTTATTCTTATCAAGGGAGTGTCCCTACTGTACTTGTACTATTATCTATTCTGTGCTATAGCAAAGAAAATAGATAGTAGTTATAGTCATAGTAATAACTTTATAGTAATACTACCTAGCTGCCCGCGCGGCGTCGTCCGCGTATTGTAACCAACGCAGAAATTTAATTTTATACACAGCTGAAATAATTAAAGGAATCGTATACTTAAGTGGTTCCAGAGATAACCCCTTAATACAAACTTACATTATTATAGTTTATCATATTATTATTGAAAGATACTGTCTGTAGTTCAAATGGAAAATAATTAAAAATCGTAACAAATGAAACCGCTTTCACGCGTATTTGTTAACTCCCAAAACGCACACAGAATACGAAACCGCAGTGGCTAGGTGCATATATCACCCATATTTTCAAATCTAGCTGTAGAGCGTTCTGCACAAGCTGCTATGGAACCATGTGATAAATCCAAAAGTCACATTTCTATACTAGTCTCTAAGCGGCATATGACTTTTTGCTTTGGTCGCATGAACCGCCTCTACAATATCAATGTTGGCTCGAAATTTTTGGATTTAACTGTATGTTAATCGCTGGGTCGGTAGTACCTTCGACTCTCTATACAAACGTAGTTCGTTTCTCCTTTTAACACGACATGCTAAAATGACATGAAACTTTGTATACACTATGGGATCGACCGTGCTGTCGGCCGTACTGGGGGAATAAAAGTATCTTAAACATTCATTTGAAGAATCTAGTAAGTATCATATATAACAGTGGTAATCATAGTTGTGTTAAAATAGCAGGTATTTACTTAAATTAAAATCACTTAAATCCCTCGTTTAGCAAACAATTTAATTGCTTATAATAAAAGATCATGAAGGATGATTCTTTTTATATATTTTTTTATTTACAGGATAACGACTGTATATAGAATAACCGAATTTCATCGACCGTTATTGTCTGGACCTCCGAAGAGAGACTATTTGAATTCGATTTTGTATTAGTTTTCTATCCGTAAGTATTGCTGTTAAAGTGTCAATCATGTGTTCATCTAAGCTACTGGTACTCATTATCTATTCTGTGTCTAAGCTGAAGAAAAAAAAATTGAGAACAAATTTTATACCGTAAAATAATGGAGTAAAAAACAATATTTCTCTGAATGCTGATTATACCATCTTAAATACTAAACGAAATAATAAAGTTTATTTATCACACTGCGAAGATTATATAATCATCAAAATTTTACTTCTGCGAGTGGTTGGTGCTCAGTGGTTAAAATTTACTCACAATTTAATTTCACTAGGAAAAAAGAACCATAAAAAACAACGAAACTGAGAATCGGGACGGAAGTAGGAGGCCACGAATTGCAACTGGGCTTTTATTACATTTTCAATACTGCTGCACAGATGACGAGTTCCAATGCACAGTGCAACCAGAACAGATCTTCCAAATATAGGGAACCTAACTATCATCGAACATTGATCAAATCGCGAGTAACATAAAAAAAGTCACTGTCAATATTTATCATCTTGGGCTGTCTGATCATGAAACGGCGCAGTCAATTACTCTATTAGTAGTTAAAAGACAAAAAGCGTTCACTTCTTGGTTTGAGTACAAGCGCGACTATAGCCACGATAACGTCCGTAAATTCTACGACTGCATATCGGCGCTCTCATTCTCGGATGTTACCGACTTGATGTTACCGATGAACGAAACGTTTCACAAATTTTATGATTTGATTTGTTTATTTTATCAACTATATTTTCCTGAAATTAAGGTCAAAATTAACAATAGGCCGAAAAATCTTACTTGGTTAACCAAAGGTTTAAAAAAATCCTGCAAAAAGAAACGGATTCTATATTTTAACTATAAGAAGGCCAATATTAATAAGCAGCTAAATAAAATGAAGTACTATGTTCTTAAAAAATGTCTGTTAAAAAATGCACAAAAAGTTAAAAGTATAAAATATTTGCGCAATAGCAAAAATAAATGCAAAGCAACGTGGGATATGATATCTTCGTCGGTTAAAAATAGTTCGCTAGGAAATAATATATTAGACATCAATTTCAATAATGACATACACAGTAATCCTCTTGACATTTGCAATATTTTTAATATTTATTTTACAGATTTGGCAAGTTCTCACTCAAGCACTGCAGTAGCTTCGTACTCGTCCTATTTACCTGCTACTAATCCATATACAATGTTTTTGAGGCCCGTCGACGAAAGAGAAATTTTCAAAATTATCATGTCATTAAATAACAGCAAGTCCTGTAGTCATGATAATATCACCACAAAAATTATAAAATTATGCGCCCCGTGGTTGTGCATTTCGCTCTCGCACATTATAAATCTATCTTTTGTTGAAGGTATCTTCCCACGGGCCTTAAAAACATGTATAGTGAAGCCGTTGTTTAAAAAGGGAGATAAGCGGAACCTAAACAATTACAGGCCGATAGCACTAATCCCAAAAATATCGAAGATATTTGAAAGGTCAGTTCATACAAGACTAAACGAATTTTTAAGCAAGTTTAATCTTCTGCGTCCCGAACAATTTGGTTTTAGGAAAGGCAAATCAACTGCATTGGCCTGTTTTGATTTCATTAAGTATGTCACTGAGAGTTTAAATGATAAAACTCCAATAATGGCTGTCTTCTTGGATATGACAAAAGCTTTTGATTTCGTCAATCACTCTAAACTTCTCCACAAGTTGGAAAGATATGGAGTGAGAGGAAGGGTGCTGGACTGGATCAAGAGCTATCTGGAAGATAGAGCGCAGTGCACGGAAATCAGTAAAATTTCTGAAGAAAATGGGGTTCTTCTTAAAAAAACGTACAGATCTCAGTTTAGATTAACAAATACAGGGGTTCCTCAAGGGAGTATTCTAGGACCTTTACTTTTTATCATTTACATAAATGACTTGCCAAATGCCGTCTCTTGTAAAACGATTATGTTTGCTGAAGACACGACACTTTTACTAAAATGTAACAATAATTTAACTTACGAACGGGACTTGAATAATGTATTAATGAATGTTATCAATTGGATGAATATTAATGATCTACAGATTAATATAAATAAAACTAAATGCATACAATTTCTGTCATATAATTCGGCTGACATAAAATTATATTTGAATTATAATATTGAAAACGTTGACAAAGTTGACGCGTTTAAGTTTTTAGGCATTATGATGGACAAGCACTTGAATTGGAAGCTTCACGTAGACCAAGTCTGTGCGAGCCTAAATCGCTTCGTTTTTGCCTTAAAACGACTACGGGATACAGTCTCGCCGGAGGCTGCGCTCACAGCATACCACGGGTATGTTTCTTCGGTGTTACTGTATGGTTTGATTCTGTGGGGTAATTCGGTGGACGTAGATAGAGTTTTTAGGATTCAGAAGAAGTGTGTCAGAGTCATTTGCAATGCGTGGTTCGATGATAGCTGTGTCCCATTGTTTAAGAAACTGCACATTCTGCCTTTGCCTAGTTTATACCTCAGAGAAGTATGCGTATTTGTAAAGAAACACCAATACTACTTTAGCAAACGTGGGGAAAACTCGCAAAGACAGACAAGACTTAAAGGGAAAAACCTGTACCTGAAACCACAATGTCACAAGGATGTTTACAAGCGGAACGCATTTAACATGTGTATTGCCATATTCAACCGTCTGCCCGAGGAATTAAAGAAGTTAGAGGGTAACCTGTTCAAATCTACGTTGAATAGCTGGCTGCTGGATAAATGTTTTTATAGTATAAGATTATTTTTGGAGACATATAAGATTGTTTAATTATAGACCTAAAATTTAATTAACTGTGATTATATGAATTATTTTTTCCTTTTGACATGTAATATAAATGTAAATAATAATATAAGTTTAGTGTAAATAATTATGCAAAATTAATTTTAAAGTGTATTGAATATTTGCACGCCTGAACCGGCTTAATACATGACACTATTCGTAATACTATGACATCCACTTGTACTGTATTTTATGCAAATAAATTTTTGATTTATTGATTGATTGATATAGCCGAGTAAGCATGGGTAACTGCTCTTAGCCTACTGCAATACGTCACATTCTAAATTCAAATTCGTATAAGGTTGCGTTCCAAATATGATTAATTTATTGCCAGTTTAACTTCACTTTCTAGTGATATAATGTACGAGACATTAAGAAGATAGTGTATGGGATGTTTCAAAAAGGATTTTTTCACATTCTGTTGATCCAAGTATTTAAAGAATATATATTAAACAATGTTAAATTCTATATAAAATAAGTAAGTTTAGTACCAAACTGTCGCCAACTCGCAAGTATAATAAAACTTTAATATTAACTATTTATTATAAAGCTGAATCCTTCTAATATAATAAATAAATGCGAAAGTTTGGATGTTTCTATGTCGGGATATTTGTTACTCAAACACGCTGTAACGGCTCAACCGATTTGATTGAAACTTTGCGCGAAGAAGGTTAATAAATAGCCTATTTTTTATTCCGGGCCCACGCAGACAAAATCATTAAAAAAAATAGCATTAACTATCTATACAACATATTCAAATAAAAAGAAATCAGATTAGCAAGGTTTGACTGTCAAAAAACGACCCCTTATTATGCGATTTTCTCAAAAATAACAAGCATTTGAGGGTTAAAATTTGGTGAATGTAAATCATGACACTAAGGGAAAGAATCCGGTAAAAGGAAAATATTTTTTTCGCCAAGGGCAGTTATACCATGCTTACCCAGATATACCCTTAACTTGTATCGTTTTACACGTTACAAAATGAAGTTTTTTCTTTACTTACGCTTTGCTTTTAGGCTTTGTTATGAATATACTTAATTCAAAAAGATAAATAAAGACATTTTTTTTATTTATGTATCAGCTTTCTCCTACTTTAATTACACGAGTACAGTCAACACAGAGCAATCTCAATGAGTACTAGACGTCAATATCAACCTGCTCGCAGCTTACCTAAGCACAATATATAAAACTATAAAACACCTCCATGACTCAGAAATAAATAATGCTCGTTACACATTTACCGCAGATTTTCCGGTACCTAAGTTGGATAAATTACATCTAGTGAGATGTTTGTATTTGCTCTTTATATCGATTTGTGGTTTATTGCACTATTAGTTGTTAGTCAATCCTAGCAATACATTGGAAGTATCGGCCAGTGGTCGCTCCAGCGCCGAGCGTTATGTCGTAAACTGAACAAATCTCATTGCTCCGTCTTGATTGAGTTTCGTACGACGGAATTGACGTTCTTATTCTTTTGAAATAAAAGTAAACGAGACAACAAAGTTTTTAACAAGCATCTCAAGATTTTTTGGGAGATATAAAAAGCTATTTTGTTTTGATCATTGGTATGAATCGTATACTTTTGTGGGATGAAGCAAAGGGGAGTTTAGGTCGGGTGAAACCTCTTATTTCGATTTGATACAATTTGTTTTTCTAATACTGTATAGTTTTACATGCGGGTATAAGGATTATTTTCACATAATTACAAGTTGGGTCATCTTTAAAAACAAATAAAGACGAAATAAAACATGCGATATTTTAATAAAAGCGGTCTCTGTTTGGCTAAAATGTCAGCAACTGTTTAACTTGAAAAGCAATTAACAGTAGTCTAGACAAGCAAGGCTAGGTTTCTTTGTCAAGAAAATAGTTTATTTCATGCTTGTGACTTCAGTAATACATATAATAATATATTAAATATCATTACCGGTGGCATCGATTTTCATGTCCAGTATTTGCTATTCTAAATTTACCTACTAGTGATCTTTGAAGCTCGATTCGTAATAATTATAATCCAACCCAATTTTGTTGCAAAGTTGAACTAAAATCCGCATAAGAAAAAAACATGGATACGATAAAAGGTGTGCCTTGGCTTTGTAGTTCCATACAAAGCCAAGGCACACCTTTTATCGTATCCACTTTTTCGGAATCACTCTGATTATTACATAAAAGCGACAGCAAATTCATGATCATTTGCCGCACGAAAGACAAATTAATATTATTACACTCCTAACACACCCGTAATGACCAGATTGAAGGTGACTGCTCATATCAATTAGTAAAATAGTCCTTACTGGTAGGGAGTAAGGCGTGTACTTTGGGAACTTTGCGGGAGCAAAAAACACAGCGTACACTCAGGGCCTTAGATTAATCATACATAATTGAAAAATAATAGAGCTAAATGCACCCTCCCTGCGGAACCCTCCGAAAACACGCAAGCTGTCGACTTGTCACTTAAAATGGGATTAAAATAAACTAAAAGAAGCTAATTTCCATGTTTTCTAACTCGAACACAATTAGGGAAAATGTGTTTGAATTATTTTGCATTTATTTTTGGAAAGTATATATTTATAATAGAGGCGTGTCACATTTTCAACGGTCGTTTATATAAATATATGTATATTATTTGAATTGAACTAACATTTATAACTACTCATTTGTTTAAATATACAAATATATCGTTTAAATATACATATATAACATAGATATAATATATTATAATTAGTACTTTTCTCAAAAAATATTTTCATCACCATCATCATCATTTTCAGCCTTCAATCGCCCACTGCTAAGCATAAGCCACTTATCCCGGTCCCGTGCTAGTCTCATCCAGAAATGACCCGCGGTCTTTTTTACGTCGTCAACCCATCGTGCTGGTGGACGACCGACGCCGACGCTTCTTTTCCCTGTAAGTGGCCACCAATCCGTTAACGTTTTGGTCCACCTACCGTCATTTGCTGCCTGGCAATATGTCCCGCCCAACTCCATTTGATTTTCGTTATGACTTCTCCGACGTCACACGTAAAAAATATTTAAAAAAAACGTTAATTCATTTCAACGACATGAATATTGTTTAATAATGGTTAATTGTAAGAACTTGCCTTAAAGTCTAACTAAGTCCACCAATTGTGCTTATGATGTATTTGTGCGATAGAACATTTTTTAACATACCATTTTACAAAATTAACCTTCGGCAGGGTAAAATAGAAGGGCTATAATTTCCCCTCCCGCAGTAAAACCTGTCACAGGCTGGCGCTGTCTTTTGTTTTTTCCTTTTCTATTCTTTGCTAAAGTCAGTGTTGCAAAATTAAATGAATAATACGGCACGATTATTTTTATTAGCTGCCATGTTGTAAAAAACCTTGCTGAAACAATTAAGCAAAAACTGCAACTACCTATGTAGCTACTATATTTATAAATTCCTGGCCCCGGTTCAATTTTTTTTAGTTTAATTTCAGTTCCAACGTATTATTTACAGGGAACATATGCAAATCACTTCATCGCTGGGCCCTGGCTAATAATAATAAGCCATAATAGTTCACTCGCTTCGCGTGTGAGTTTCATTATAACGAGAACGTGCAGGGTTGCCACACAATATTGGCTGTAATTTTTTTATTTAAACGTTATGGCGCAAAACCAAAATAATGTAAAAATGGCGGACTTAATGCCAATTTGTCATTGATTGAATAATAAAAATAATTAGTAATGGTTTTCTAAAACGCCTCTTTTTGCAGTGAGTTATCGAAATCCTATTTGTCCAAATAGGTTATTTTCAGATACTAATTTCAGATATTGTTGAAACTTGTTTGAAATTACAAAAGTACTGATGGCTGCTCATATCAATACGTCATCATCATCGTCTGATAATCAGCTGAAAGACGTCCACTGCTGGCTCAGGCCTCCCCCAAAGAGTGCCAATGTGACCGGTCCTGCGCCATCCGCATCCAGCGCGCAAGTGGAGCGGAGCGAATATCAATAGGTATGAACATGTAATTCCCTCGTTCACATACGGGTTCATCCCTATTTCGCGTCATTTATATTGTACACAAAGTTAGGAAACAAAATATTGTGCAATAATTTGCATTATACTCGTGCTTACTAGCAGGGCGGGGTAAGGGCTTGTCATTAATAATGGACTGCAAAGTTGTAAGGCGTTCTCGCCCTACCGGGGTTGACGACCCCGTTAGACAATACAGGGTGCAACGTAAGTGTACTTTGTGATAGAGGATGGTTAGAAATAACTAGAATATTAGTTTACCATCAAAATTATATTATCTTGACTAGCAATTAAAATTAAATAGGCCTTTCGTCAAGATGAAATGTTGAAACAGGCATAAAATTATGTCACTAATAAATAAGCTACACAGAAGTCATAAAATTATTACCAGTTTTTATTCTATTTCGTCTTTTAGCTCCAATTGCATTATAATAGGTATTGAAACGTTGCACGTTGAAAGGAGAACCTTTTCATTTACAAATTGGTGACCTACGCGATTATTATTTCTATTGTAACTATAAAACTATGCATTTTCATTAGGGTCACGATTCCATATGCCCTATAAATATTATAAGGGTATGTCTGTAGGGTAGTGGTAGTGTCTTTAGGGTATGTCTTTATGTCTCTGTCATTTTGATTGTGAAAGTGGCGGTGGCATTCTTATGAAATGCATTTTACCTGCGAGCCTACGACACATTCATTTTGTCATCTTGAATAAATGTAAGAAGGCTATTGTCTTGAACACCTCCATAACGGAGCACCCTGTTTACTGGCAGACTAGTTTATTTTCCACTACAATGACTAGTGCATATTTACATTTTCTTTTTCTTTGTTTTAGAGAAATTTTTGTGAAGCAAGAATGCAGAATATGCTCTTTCGTATTTGAGTTTCCCGAATGGAGCGCAAACATTTATGTTAGCCTCCAGCAATGTCATATTCTATCAAATTAAAGCATTGCTAGAAAATATGTATTTCATGGAATGTGCGTAAGATATCTTTAACATGGTTAATTAAGTTTTCTTGACAAGTAAACAAAGCATTTATTTAATGAAAATAGAATGATTAAGGTCCATAAGATATCCGCAACGTAGGCTTCGTCAATTGCGTACAAACAAACATACATCCCCCTAGGCACTTAACTAACAATGATAGAATTCGCAACAGGCTTCGTCAAAAACACGTTATAACCCAAACTAACAAAAAGGACCGCCCCGGATCGCTGGTGGTCCAAAAGTTCCCATGACACTGGCGGCGTTGCCACGCTGAATGGCCAAAGAAATCTGTTGAACCAGGAACGATCCGGAACGAGGATCACAGCCCCTATAGCCTACCTACATACCTACTTGTAGGTTAGGTCAGGGTTGCCTTGTGTCCCTTAGTGATGAAATAGACACCCCGCGTAGCGGGGTGGCGTCGAGACGCTGACGGTTAGGTAAGTGTTTGATATCAAATTTAATTTACTTTCAATCTTACAAACGTTTAATGCAGTTGCAGTCTTCTCGCCGGCTTAACTCGCAAATCCAATAGAATTTGTTATTTACTTGTCTGTTTTTACAAAAACTGTAACCATTCTCGTGCAATTTAATTGCTCCTTTTGCACTTTTGAATACTTCACATTTGAACGCGTTATTTATGATTTAATACACAACACATACAACAGTAAAAATCAATTGTGTCAACCGACTAAGATGACCACTAAATCATATTACGTTTATACCCCAAACCCACAACGTTGTTTTAATAATAATTAATACTTACCTACAGGACATAAAAATCACTGAATTAAAATAACTGAAGGCGATTATACCTACTATACGAGCATTATACCGTTTGATGTTAGATAAATTGAATAATAAATATTATAAACCTTAGCTGTTATGAATATTATGCGCTTTAATCGATATATCAATTGATATTATATCTAAAGTACGTTATACTTTACGAAATTATACATTTTGACATTATAACTTTCGTTCGTTATGTGCAATGAACGTTATACTAAACAAACTTATACACTGTGAGCGTATATATTATGACCGTTATATGATAAGTTGTTATATCTCGTATTACTTACCCATCCCTAAGCCGCCGACCCAAGTCCCAACAACAACTAAGTTTTCTTTATGTAGGTAATTATCATAATGATGATTATTTATTCGGTGGTTTAAATCGTTAGTACTTACCTAAAACGGCCCTTCTTTTTAGCTAACCTGAATAATTAAAATTGGGGAATCATTTCATTATTATGGATTAACCTGCCTGTGGCTCAAAATGCTTACTAGGCTTAGGTAGGCTAGAAGCTGGAAATTGATTTCTTAAGCTAAACTAATAACCTGACCACATGTCAACTTTAGTAATAAGTTGTAACTATCTCACGCATGACTGTGGATGAAATAGTTTGTTTGGCTTAAGAAAATGTTATGAACATTTGACGTATCCTATCTACTTCACTTCAAGAAAATGTATGCTGACCATGCGTGATGAGTGGATTTTGGTGTTAACATTAACATATATTTTTTTACGTTTACAAGATATTTTTGTTTTTAAAATGTAAAGTAAGTAACATAACTAACACAATAATAAATAAATAAATATTTTGACGAGAATCTTACACAAATCGACCTAGTCCCAAACTAAGTCAAGCTTGCACTGAGGGAACTACACGACACGAATAACAAGAAAGTAAAACTAAACTAAATAATAACGAAGTGGATATAATAGAAAGACCATCCCTTCGATCCTCTTGTGGCATTGTCACCATGACGCTGGTTGAGTTACGTCCCTGTATCGCGACGGCGATTCTTTGAGAAAGGTAAGCAATGTCTCTAGAGCAAAGGTCGCAAACTCGAAGTCTTTCGACGAAACACTTTTCGTTAAGATCTGTCATTCCCATACATTTTATTAGTTTTCTATTGGCGTTAGCGCTTGTCGATTGTAACCTTGTCTAGGCCCCCTGGTCAGCTGCAGCGCCAGCCTTGGTACCTTGAATGTAGGAGGGCGCGAACGTGTCGACGCGGGACCCTGCCCAGTTTCCACGGTACCATCGTAGATAGCTCCTTCGGGCCGCTTGCCATCATCTCTGACCATACCACCACTCTCAGTCTAAAATCGCAGGTACAGAGACGGTAACAAGCGCGGATAATAAACGTTAATGGTACCGTGACGGAATAAACGGCCGGCGCTCCTTGAGCACGACAAACCATGTCGACCCACTTCATCAACAGTCTTGCCGCAACTGCATGTGTGGGCGATACAGATTCTGGAACCCAGACTCAAACAAACGGCTATTCTAAGGGTCCAAAACCGTGCCTATCTGGCGGGAAGGAAGAGCCTGAAGCCAGTAGCCTGATAATGGACACTGCAAGATGACGGGCACGTTCCGAGTCGTTCGGACTATTTTCAATAAAAAAAGCGTCGGTTGCCTTGATACGAGGTGCGTCCATGCCCTCTGAATATGTCTGGATGCCGGGATTTCAGCTCCAGGGCACGAGTCACACCAGATTTCCTTGGCCTCCTTCAGGCTCGCTAACTCGTCATCATGTATCTGTGTTTGCTTTAGAATAATACCTACTGATAAGATATAGCGAGCCATATAATGAAAGAGAGGAAACACCCATTGAATCTAATTGAAAGAACTAATTAGATTTAAACTGCCTGAGAAAGTGGCTATTGTATTCATTAAATCATAATATAAACAATAAATTGTTTTATTTCATGTAGGTATAGCTATAGACCCCAAGGTGATATTATTAGCATTTTAATTTGGAGATAACGTTTCTTACTTAAACATAGCGTTATAAGTTATACTCGGTTAACATTCATTTGTGATTATCTGTGATATTCATGAGAAAGAGATTATAACCCATTTTAGTTAACAGATGTTTCCTTAGTTTTATAAATAAGGCGGTAAGTAAGTGACCACTCGCCACTACTATATAAATGCCTATTCTTGATCTTATAATATCTATTCCAATATCTTCTCAGCGATAACATTATTCCCAAGAAACGCAACGAGGCAGAATTAGCGATAATCAGCGATATTTCACTCGGGTTCGCGTTCGCCCAATGCAGGCTCGAGCCGTGAAATTGCCCACACATATTTTAAAATACCCGGCCATTGAGTTGACGCTTCTTTGGGAACTCAATTACTTTATCATTTTCCCGGTTCAGGGTTCCCGGGTACAGAAATTTCATGGTTTTTAAGATGAAAAAGGGTGGTTTTAAACCGTCAGAAATCATAAGTGACCGACAATAAAATCTATTTGTATAATAAGAGTGGCAGTTTTCTATGAAATGATCGGTCAATAAAGTATGTTTGTATGTATATAAATACTTTATTGTACACAAGACACAGGTAAAAATACAAACACAATAGGTAAGAATCAGACTTAGACTCTTTCACAAATCTGTTAGTGCATGAGATATTCTATACTAAAAGGTATGCTAAGTATATATGGTATTCTAAAATGGCTTGGGTACTATGTAATTCAACGTAATGTCAAATAACGTTTATGTTTAAAAAAAACAGCGATTATTTTTTGAATACCTACCTAATTCAAATGGTATATTAATCCTGAGTACATTTTGGGTGAATTTTAACACCTAAAACCTTATTATATTACTGTAGCTAAATTTACCTAGGTACTACAAAGACCGTCATTACTTGAGATGACAACACGTTATTACGGCACAGAGAATTACTAAACTTCTATGTAAATTCTATTAGCAATGTTATTAGAATCGGCAGTCTCGGAATTTGCTCTCAAGTTAGCTACATGAGAAGTCTGCTAGGCTTCCTAAAATCCTAGGGGACCTTGGTAGGTAGTTCATCTAGCAACTGATGTTCAACATACCAAATTGGCTCTAGGTCATTATCCTCCTAGCGTTATTCCTCGTTGTGCCCTAAAGGAGCCCGAGGTCCGCTTTGACATCTAATCCCAAGATTTGGCATAGGCACTAGTTTTACAAAAGCGACTGCCATCTGACCTTCGAACCCAAAGGGAAAACTAGATCTTACTGGGATTAGACGGGTTTCCTCATGAGTTTTTCCTTCACCGAATCACGATGTTTTCCTTCAGCGAATATTCAGTTAGTGTTCAGATTTACAAACAATATTTTCCATTTCTTATAGGTCTAGTTTTCCCTCTAGATTGGAAGGTCAGATGGCAGTCGCTTTAATTAGTTTAAGTGTATGGTTCAAGGGGTTTAGTATTTAACTTGATTAAGAAATTATCGACCTGAGAAATTAATAACTACCTAAATTAGATTAGCTTTTAGTTGAGCGGAAAAGGGAGTCTAATAGACTCCAATATTAAGCGGAAAAGAACACATAAAATTCAGTGAAAACGCTTGCTTTTGTTTGAATACTTAAATATTGTAACTTTGTCCTTGTGGTATGTTTCGTATTTGTTTTTTAATTTGCGAAACCAAATCCCTATTTCAGTTTGCATAATTTGCGAAACCAAATCCCTTTTAGTTTGCATAATTCCAAAAAGATCTACGGAAACTAATGTGCTCCGTCAATTATCCACCAAAAAAACTCGGCAACAAAGTAACTTTATTACGTCGAAACAAAATCTGCTGCCTTTTAATGCTACCCCTTTTTAAGCGGATTATTCTTGACGAAAACGCTTGACAAAATTAATCGAGAAACCATTACTGTTGACATGTGAAACGCATTATTCTTACTTATCTTCTGGATAAGCTGACATAAACATTTGCCACGTTAAAATTTACACTTGTCTTTCGATTTATGTCATATTGGTGGACGTACCCGAAAGTTTATATCATCATATCAACCAAAAGACTTCTACTGCAGGTGAAGTAGGTATCCTTAGTTACCGAGTCGTTAAATATGTAAAATATAAAGTGGTAGTTTTGATGACTGAACTACACTCAAGAGCCAAAACACTTTTGTTTGGAATTCGACACAAAGTGTACCTACCCCATTATGTTAGCTCTTGAGTGTGAATTATGTGGTGCGCAACTAAATAGACATATCCGGTTTCAAATGCAGCCGTGGAGCGCCGCTGTCAAAGCACAGCAGGTTGTTCCGCTTGAACTAGTTTCTAGCTTAAACTCTATTCTAATATTGTGTCTAAGCACATTAATTATTGAGTCAGCTAATTAATAAGATATAGAAGAATAGAATCTAATCACAGATTGTCAAAATCCTTTGTATTCTATCTCAGTCTGAAATTTAATCCGCATTGAGAATTTATTGATCATAAAATAAAAGCATGTTGGCATATGCATTAAAAAATTCAAGGTAATGAGCAATATTCTCGCGATCAACGAGCAAAGGCAACAAATGTAAAGTGGAAATGTCCATTTGGCTACATTTAAATTCATGGTTTTATTCGTCCGCCAATCAAACCCAACGACAAAATTAATCTGTCTGGTGTGTTCCGGCAATCCGTTCCTGTGTCCGGTCTCAGCCAATTTCATACAATAACACCACGTATTTGTGAACCCATAATGGAAATGTATAGATTGTTTCGACTGTGTATGTTTTGCTACGGTCTGTTATTTCATCATATTCAATGAAGGGGTGGCATTGCAGAGCCAAGCGTTTTGATTGGATTTTAGAGATTTTTGTTAGCAGCACGAGTTTCGGATTAAATGTTTGGGGTAATGTGTTTCTGTTGTTTTAATTATAATTCTATTTTGATTCCGTCCTATTGAAATTATACAAAACACCGTAACTACATACAATTTTTTGAGACGTCGCCATAATTTATCGAGAATATATCCATAAATAAAGATAACTATTCTATTGTGTTTTTGAGTAGGCATTTCTATCTTTGTCAATCGAGCGGTTATAATAGGCAATCATCTTTGCCTATTATATCATATTATTACTTCAATGGATCACCGTTGAAGTAATGATAGGATAACAAAAGATACAGTAAGTCAAACGTATGAGAAGTCTACATATTAGGATAATAGTTTAAAAAAAAACATTTGATTTGCATTCAAAAAATATTGCATTTTTTTATTTTAAATAAGAAGCCATTATGCATTATTTTTTTACTTAAAATATAGAGTTTAATTAACTCCTTATTTATTAAATGAAACAAAAAAGAAATAATCATTATGATTTATATTTTATCCTTTTCTATTACGTAAATTTATTAAATATCTACATTCCCAACTTATATTAATTTGTGTATCAAAAAACTGTCCCTAAAGGGCCATTAAACGACCTATTCATTTCCAGGAAGAGCTTCCAAAACTCCATCTTAAACCAGCGAGATACATAAGTCATTAAAAGTGTCAGCAGAGCGTACGGAACCGATACATTGGTCGAATCTTGTGCAGCGTTACAAAAACTTTAAACTACCCCCGTTCCAATTCAACTAGTTATTTGACTTATCCTGACTTTAACGACTTAGTGAAATCCAGCGGTTACTGCTGTTTTATTTTCGTTCTCTATCTTCGTTTAGTTTTTTTTAATAACCTGTAAGGGAGTTTGGTTTGCAGTAGGTGTAGGTACGAATTCAGCTTTAGATACCTAATAATTATTATTATCTATAGGAAATCTATGCCAAAATTAAGAGGTAACGCGGCCAGCGTATTGGGATGGTGTTTTCTCTTTATATTTGGGTAGTATGTAGGTCTTTCCTTTATTATTATTATTTTTTCGTTTTGTTAAGTATTTTAATAATATGTTCCTTTGTGGTTTTAATATTATGTTTGTATTTCATAAGTAAATACATAATGAACCCGTAACATTGAACAGAATAGATTGTATTTTGTACTGACCATGTAATTAATTATTTACCATACCTGTACCTACCAAAAAAATCTAAATCTCGGGCCTTGATCCAATTTGATTTCTACTAAGAAGAAAATTTGGAATGCGTTATGAATATGTAATAATAATTTATAAAAAAGGTTTTATATACTGTCTTATATAGGTTTTTAATAAGGCTTATTAAGTTTAACGTCTGGGCTTGACACTGGCTCATTGCTTGCGTTTACTTATAGTAGTGTTTCAATTTCAAAACAGGGATTCAATTAAATTAAGCAGCTAACGCAAAACCATAGAAGTCTTAGTAGCGCCGCAAAATGGCCAAACAGAAAGGGTATTGCCATTATGCGCGGATGGGGGCGGGGTGTCAAAACGATGCCAGGCAGCCGTTTACTTCGAACATGCGCAAACCGGTTTTTATTCAATTCAAATGATTTATTGCACTCATGTTAGTGTAAGGCCTGAGTGGACGCCCCGCTCAGAGCGGGGCGTCGAGCGTCCATATAAATTGCATTTGTTTTATATGGACGCTGCACGCCCCGCTCTGAGCGGGGCGTCCACTCAGGCCTTGCACTTAGTATACTTCTTTAATTACAGATTACAGATCAACATGAACCCTGTAAGGGCACCGCACAGCAGTAATCGAATTTTAAATAAAAAAATATTATATTAAAATAATACAAATATTATTCAAAGATGAAATTTCACTTAAATTAGAAATGTCACAATAATTATTTTAGTTTTAAGCACGTGTTTCGGTAGAAATTTGTAACGAGCTCGCATTTCATGGTTTTCTTGTTCCCAGGAATTAACGCGTCATACATTGGGATATTAAAAGAAAGGTATTTTAAGCCGAGATTGTCATAATACTATATCTATAATTTATCTTTTACTCAGAATAATGAATTGGGTCATTTCGATATTTCAAACAATGTTTTCCCAGAAGTTTTAAATGAAAACTCACAAGTGTTTTAGCATTGCGAAGTTTTCTTTGGCAAGCGTCCGCGTGAAACCGGCTCTGTGAGCTCGGGGTTATATAACTCAACGTATTAGATTGAAATTAAATTTACATTTGTTGGCCGCTCTCGTTCTTACACGTAAAGCTCGGCGTGTGGGGAAGCGAGCGGGTATGACAAATTAAACGTTAATTCCAATGCGATAGGTTTTCTCAAATAGATTTTCTGTAATGAGTCGTCTCAGTGCTTCGATTGACCGCCCGCCCCCTCCATCTACTGAACCAATTCACTTGCCTTTATATTCTTTTACTCTATCTTGGCATTTTAAAGCAGACTACTTTGGCATTCAATGGAATGGATATGGAATTGAATACGCCGTGTAGAATCTTGGACTTTAATGTACATATTTCGTATATTGTATGTATGTATGTATGTACACAAAAACAGGTTAAGGAATATAAATGTCACACAGTAGATCAAAGTACAAAGGCGAACTTATCCCTATAAGGGATATCTTCCAGCTAACTTTTGAGCAATTGAGAGGAAGGTATGTGGAACGAGATAGGCAAACATATACCGTGTAGGTACAAAAACACAGAGAAAATGAAAACAAATCCGAATAAGTATTAATTATGGACAAATAAAAGCATGCTAATACATATATAAATATACAATATAAAATATAATACACACAAACGATTACAAATGTAATATATATATCGCAAATATACAATAAATAAATAAGTAGTATATTTCAACCAATTCACAAGTCATTGGAAAGCCACAACTTCTACAAATTCATCTTAAGTGACGCAACAGACCGCGACTGTCTCAGCGACAAAGGCAAAACTCATTCCACAACTTAACAGCGCGCGCAGTAAAAGATCTAGAGTATGTTCGCGTTTTTTAAGACGGAACAGCAAGAGTAAGGTTAGGTTAGGTTATTGTTTGCTTGTAAGAATTTGAGTTTCGACCGATAAACATTTTTTAAATAAATTTAGGTGCTGACATTACCAAACGTAAGTTCTTCAAGCACTTGCTAGCAAGTGGCTCTAGACCCAAACTAGCTGAAGCCTTAAGTAAGCGCGTGGGCAACAGTTATATACTGTTATAGTATAGTATACCTCTAGTTATTCATAGTAACTAATATGGATGTGTCAAAGCGGACCCCGGGCTCCTTTAGGGCAAAACCGGGAATAACGCTGGGAGGATGATGATATGGATATTGTTATTTTTGTTTTGTTAGTCTGTCTTACACCCACCGTTTGAAAGTCTCTATTTGGCCCTATGGTCGACTGGTAGAGAATGCCTTGAAGCATTAATTCTGCCTGTTGTAATACTTTTAAGTTTTGTATAATAATGTTTAAATAAATAAATACTTGTGTTTTGTAACACCGCCATAGAGGTAAGGCTATTTTTCCGCCAAAACTATTCTAAGCTATGAAACGGAAAAGTAGCGTTACCAATGCTTTACCTGGTAAGTGCCTGCATATCTATATAACTACAAAATAAGTATTCTCATAGCATAATGAAAACACCGGATTCAATTACCCTAACCTAACAAAGTCTTACTAAAAAGGAAATGAGGCCATAATCAAAGGCAGCTCCACTAGACTATAATAGCCACAACTTCATTCAAGATAATGGTCACAAATAGGCAGTTTCAAGTTCAACGTGACCAATCGAGGTGCCTCTGCAATATTCAGAGACAAATTAGCATAGTCTTATATATGTAGAGCCGTATTCAATTGAATGACATTAACCCTTGATTAAATGCAAATTATAAAAGGTTTTGTTATAAGAATTACTGTTCTGGTAATTTGCGTACTACAAGGCTTCAAGGCTTTTTCGCTATCATCAGAAAAGGTACATTCGCTATGATCAGTAAAGGTACTTTCGCTATTTGTGTCAGTTTCCTTCATTGGAAGAGAAAAATTGAGTAAAAACATTTTTTTTTGGTTTGCAAGAAAAGTTATGGTTGCATAATTTAGTACTTGTTACCTACCTTCAATACATACGGTTGTATATCAGGCTGAAATAAAATATAAACTCCGCCCTCTTTTCCAT
The DNA here is from genome assembly GCA_945867215.1 of Epinotia demarniana. Taxonomy (NCBI): domain Eukaryota; kingdom Metazoa; phylum Arthropoda; class Insecta; order Lepidoptera; family Tortricidae; genus Epinotia; species Epinotia demarniana. The sequence continues at coordinate 21,178,724 of OX244263.1, forward strand.
ATATATCAATTAGTTAAGCCAAATTTTAATAAACCCCACATGGTAGCAACCATTACTCTCGCATTCCCTTTATGAGTATTAGTAAAGTTTTAATTCTGTTTTGTTTAATGCGAGCTGCAGTAAATTATTACGCATTAAAGGGTCGGCTAATAACAGCGCGCTTATGGCTGACGAAATTAATAGCGGTGCTAGGGAGGAGCTGGGACATTTTCGAGGGCACGAGGCACTTTGGTAATTTGGATTACATTAGTGTAAGCTTGTTCTGAGTGAACAGAAAATAAATAACTATTACGTGAATTTACAAATACAATTTTAGTATAAATACAACTGTACAAAAACGTTGACAAAATATCAAGAAAACTACACTATAAAGTGAGGGCTAGAAAAAGACGTGTTTTAAAAAAGGTGTAAAACTATGGACAAAACTACATGGGAAAGTGAGGGCTACAAAAATTATGTTTTCAAAAAAGGACTAACGTAAAGCTGCAAAAATATCGAGAAACCTGCATTAGAAAGTGAGGGCTAGAACAAGACCGGTTTCAGAAAAAGGACTTACAGAAAGGAGGAAAAACTTCGTGGAAACTATGTACCTGTAAAATTCAGCGTTTTTGAGGCGTTTTTTTTTTCATCATTGTCAGAGACAGCTAATACTATTCAAAGGTACAAGTATCAGAGTCTACTTATGATGAAGATGTCAGCCAATACCAGTACTGAATCTTTTTTGATCAAAGCTTCTGCGGTACGTTTTACCTCTGATGAAATATTCTTGAGACGACAATGACATTAAAACCGAGCGGTTCAAACGCTCGTAGAATCGCCCACCTACATCAGAAAGTGAGTACCGGAAAAGACGAATTTACAAAAAAAACAATTCCATTTCTCATGCAATTATTTGCAGTATCTATAAATATCTTCTTTTTGGAATTATTATGGACTAAATATCTATGATTGCTCGATTCAAAATTTGACTTTTTATATGACAACCGCTCAGGTGCCCAACACAAAAAGTGCTCAAGAACGTGACGTTAAAAAAACAACTGCTCTCTCTGATCTTCCAATCCAAAGGAGACACTAAACTTTACTGCAACGCAATTGATGCAAATGTGCTGGCAGTGAGCGGTTATAAGTGGTTCACTGGTTAGATCATCCACTTTCAAGTACCAATTCGTATTCAGTTCAAAAGCATGTGAAAGCTCCAACTAACGCGTTTGTAGCCAACTCGTCATTCCATCACTAAGCGTCCTTTGTGTGTAGGCAAGCTTCCGGCTCCTAAGCCCACTAATATCGCGCTCTCACCCGATCTAAGCTCCGGGCCACGGTGGACACAGCCCGATTTTAAGCAATACCGTAGGGTGAATGTCTCATAGTAATAACAGCAGGTCAATCACGTAACGCATGTACACGTTTAAAACGTTACGTGATTACCCCTCTGAAGAAGGGTAGATATATATGTCATGGTGGTCAAGACCAGTAAGGCGTCTCACAGACTGGCGCGGACCGCCAGCCGCTATTGACCGCAATAGTAAACTTATCATTAGCTGTCAAATTTCCTACTGGTCGCCACCGCAAGCCGCGCAGTGTGTTGCAGGCTTAAAGAGGATGTATGAAAGAAGAATTACCGACCAATTTGGCTTGTACCTGTTATCTCGAAAATATGTGAGTTTTCAAAAAGACAAGTCAACGTCACTAGCTGCCTTCTCGTTGACAAATAAGATTCTAGGTAACTTGAATAAGAGCTTACCAGTATATATTTTGTGTGGCACAAGACACTCCTGGCTAAAAGTGAGCTCTACGGTATCAAAGGTGTAGTTTAGGAATGGCTCCGATATTATTTACTATTTCATATTTATGACTCAATTTGTGGAATATCTCAAATTGACTCGGGCGTTATTGAGGCTTTTCAGTCTTTTACGAGAATAAAGGTCTGAGTACCGCAGGGTAGTATCCTGGATACTCTGCTTTTTTACTTTACATTAAAGATCTAGAGAATGCGATATATTTTGATTATATACCTGTCGGTCGTCATACCATGTTGTTATGTAGGTACAAAACGTACAAAAGTGACATAAATCACATAATAGCTTATATAATAAACTGGTTGCATAATCACAATCTCAAAGTAAATATAGATAAATGGCAAAAAACAACAACTGACTGTAACATTCGCTGATCAAGTGATAACGGATTCCAGTCAGGCAACATTTTTTGGCATTAGCTTAGATTACAAATGTACTTAGCATATTAATAAATTATGGAATAAAATTAACTCGTTTCCTTATGCTCCATGGAAACTAACTAAGATTAGCTCCAAGCAGACCGCAACACAGGTTATGTTTGCTCACTGCTCAGATACGGCGTCCTCCTCTGGAGAAATTCAAGCCATGCAAAACGCGCACTTATAGCACAGAAACATTGCATCAGGGTGATCTGTAACGTAGACGTCTTAACATCTTGTAATTGGCCGCTATTTAGACATCTGAATTTATGAATATGAAGTTTGTTTATTTGTCAAGGTCTAGGCTCACCCGGAACTCTTCAAAACCTATACATGTAACTTTCGTAAAAGATATCAAACCGTCTTGTTGGTACTGTTCGTAAGACACAATTGTACAGCAATAACGCATACCTTCTGTATGTTCACTGTCATTTTAACCGTTTGCATGATGCTTGCGTAAACTTATGAACTGGCTAGAAGAAGAAAATTTTTCACTCTGTAGTAAGGAGAATATTATGATCGCACAGATATATAAATATATCTCACAGAGTGACTAGTAATATTCCTCTTGGAACGATACTATCAAGTTGTCCATCTCACAAAGTAGAATGCACAATACCTACTCGCGTGCGCTAAATCCAGCCACATTATACCAAGAATCGTATTAACATTGCCGTCCTGTGCCGTTCCTGTGTGCTGTCCCGCAGCTGTGAAACTCATTAAAATTACACACATGCACAAAAGAAAACACTCGCTCGCTACGCGATGAAAGGGTCCAGAGCTATGTCAATTTGTGACCATTTTTTATGTCTGATGGGTGCGTAGCTATTTTCTTTTTAGTAGGTTTTAATTTTTAATGGTTAAATTAATGCTGCTGAAACGTTGCCTAGGTAGCTATAAATATTTTAGTGAGTGTCCATTTGTAGTTAATTTAAGTTGACACAGTTTGATCACAAAGCTAATGAACATTTCAACGGATTTTTGTCGTTATAAAATGTGGTTGCCTGTCCAGTAAATAAATTGACTTAGACATTAAATGACAAAGCTCCTGAAAATTAAAGTCTATATATACTTACTGCTACTGTAGCGTATAACGAAAATCCCGCGTCTATTTGGCATTCAAATAAGATTGACCAACATAGTTCTCAGCAAGCCAAAAGTATTTTTTGGTAATTTCCTAAGTTATATTTTTCATATTGCGCACGGATGTTTTTCGCAAAACGAGGGGTGTTATACCATATTTTTTTAACATGTGTATTGTGTGTCTGTCTGTGGCATAGTAGCTCCCAAACGGATGAATCAAATCGACTGTGTTTAAAAAAAGTCTTGTTTGGGAAGCTTGTCTTCAGCTATGTATATTGTGTCGGAGCTTTTATTTAAATGTTACTTTTATAAATTAATACCTCATTTTGTCTCCAACACGCCCCCTTACAAGGCTTCCACATTTTCTCCCCTTTTATTTAACAACAGGCACTTAGCGAGTCATGTTGGAGCACTGACATGTTATCTCTCGATTCTGTAAGCACATATTGTGCCTCAGAACGATTTGGTCCTATGTGTTGACTGATTGTTTCCCAGTGCCGACTAATAGATTTCGAATTGACACGGGGCCTTTACACGCTGGCCCGTTGTGTAGGGAGCACGTTAATTATGTGAGTGACGCTATGGCGATGTCAAAACCACTGCAACGTCATCAATTTCTCCTGTTTCGATGGCTAGATTTATAGTGTATGATAGGCAAAGATTTATAGACCACGTTTTGATGTACGAATTATGACGTTTATTGAGATTCATGGGATGTTTTCGGTGAACCTCGAAAATATTGGACTGCATTTTGTAACCACATTTAAAATACAGCCAATGGTATTTTCAAAATTTTATATACATATTATTGCTATTATTTTCCACTTAATGAAATCAACATCTAAAAAACCGGCCAAGAGCGTGTCGGGCCACGCTCAGTGTAGGGTTTCGTAGTTTTCCGTCCGTCACAGTAAGTGTCTCCACTTAAGCGTTAAAAAAATGGTATATTTGTTACATTGAGTTGACATATTAAATACAGATTTACAGAACCCTAAAACCCAACAAGTAATACTTAGCGAACAATTTTATTATTAGACAACGATGTATGGGCGCACTTGCTCCGACCCCATTAAATCAGGAAAAATCTTAACAGCGTCATGTACAATGTGAACGTTCCGCGTACAGCGACATCTATCGGTAAATTAAGTAAACTATTGCGCGCGAGCTTAAAGTATGGAAGATGATTTTTATGGGATAATTCTTTATTGCGTGAACCGATTTTCACCGTTTTTACTTTATTTGAAAGCACGTCATTTCATTGTGATTTTGTAGAAATAACAGGTACAATAAACACCTGCTTATACGGTTAAATTACAAACTTAGTTCAGAAATTATTTTGTAATTTTTTTCAAAAACTATTCAACCTCTCAAGTACTAAATAATTTTCCTAGAAAGTTTTTATAAAGTTCTACATTTGAGATTTTTTTTCATATTTTTAAAACTTATGGTTCAAAAGTTAGAGGGGGGGGGGGACACATTTTTTTTTCTGAAGCGATTATCTCTGAAAACATTAACACTGTCAAAAATGATTATAGCAAACCCCTATTCATTTTTAAATACCTATCCAACAATATATCACACGTTAGGGTTGAAATGAAAAAAAAAAACACTCCTCACGTTGCAAAAAAAACACTTTTTAATTTACCACTGTGTCGGCGTGATTGATATACATATTAGTACCAAATTTCAGCTTTCTAGTGCTAACGGTTACTGAGATTATCCGCGGACGGACGGACAGACAAAGCGAAACTATAAGGGTTCCTAGTCGACGACGGAACCCTAAAAATGAAATTAAATGTTCTAAATTACGTAACCTATACAAATTTTATGTTTTTTCAAAGGCTACGTACACGTGATTTCGTATAATTAAAGTACTACTAGAATAAAACACGAACATTTAATAACTTACAGCATCTTCGTATAAAAACCCGTCTCGTACCTCAGCCCGGACAAATTATAAAGAAATCAATTTGTGCCGCACAGAGGAATGGAGTCGTCGCGATATTGCAAACGTAATAAACTCTTCGGCGCGATTTCAGCTTCCAATACTACAAATAGTGGATTCTCGGTGACAGCATGTGGGTATTTACACAACAAGCCTTCAAATGTGGGGTTGAAGGAACGTGGTAATTTAAATTGCTTTCGGTAGACGTAGTTGCAGTTATTTCAGCGGATTTACTGTAGATTTCATACTTACTAGAAATAGGAAATTATCTAAGCAGGTTTAATATTTAATACAATTTGTAAAATCAAAATGCAGATGGCTTAACTTTAAAAATATATATATACCCGAATAAGATCTTTTCCAATACAATACATTTATAAAATGAAATAGAGGGTCATCAATAAGTTGTTAGTAATTAAAACTCAATTTTGATATCGCAAAAAAAATATGCTCCTGTTCGTTAATTAACTATGTATGTCATCAAATAGGCTATTCTAAGATACTTATTTCGTCCTTTATTGACATGAGTTGGTACTTTTTATCCACAATTACTCGTAATATAATCCCTCTAAGCTAATCATACATGCTGGTACATTAATAAAATACAAATAGGCGTATTTAACGCATCCGAATACCCGTTTTGAGTAAATTTATTAAGACACAGACATGTTGTGTATCTCTGATGACTAGGATTTATTTGAGAAGTATATTTATTGGAATAGTTTTTCTGCAAAAAATCCCAATCGATGATATAAAGTACCTACGCGTGCAAAACATGAAATACTTTCAGGAAACATTTTTTTTATCAGTTTCCCGTATGGTTTGATCTCAAATAAAGATCATTTAATATAAATGGATTATATACATAAATGTTTTTTTATTTGTTTAGGGTATAGCTACTAACCCAGGATGTTAAAAACGTTAAAGTAAAATTCTTCTGTAGAAGAAAAATAAACACTCTTAACGTTCCTAGTTACAGCATGATTATACGCAGCAGAAAGGAAAACATCACCCAAATAACGTGAAAATTGTGAAAACAACGAGCTCCTCATTACATTTTTGGCTGGAGAATATTCTAGTAGAGCATATTCCAATTTTATAACTCTAATAAAGGTTGTCATCTCTGACATACTTATGTCTGAAAACTAGGCTAGTGGCTTTAGGAATGCTCTTTTGGTAAATTTTAGAGTGCATTCTTTTCATAAATGTTTAAAACAAGTCTATTTTTTTTTATAATTGTCTGGACTGAAGCATATTATAATGGACTGAGGCATATTATAACATTAAATATTAAACCATTAATTGAGCAATATTTGTCTATGTATTTTCAAAATCACGGTCTCCAAAACGGCTCTAAGGATTTTAATAAAATGTTGGAGGTTGGGGTTTACAGGGTCGAAAAATCGATCTAGCTCTCAGAGCTGAGCTCGGCCGCCCAGGGACTATTAACTACTGATATGTTTTGATAAGTCATTTCCAGATATCCAGACCAGTCAGTCGAAATGTAGTTATAAGTATTTAAAATTTATGCTTTCTAGATCTTCGTTAACTCGCGTTTAGTATCGTCAAAGTGGGTGTGCTGCGCCGTTTTCATTTTAATGTTTCAGACGAAATTGCTTATCATAATAGCGGATCCCGGCACGGCAGCCGTGATGTCTTTAACAAGACTGTACTTATAACTGTAAAGCACTTTGCAGTAGTCGTATGGAAATGAAAAAGAGGACATTTCCCGTTCTGTAAGTATGTAAGGTTGTATTCCTGTCCTGGCGAGTAAGCTATCCAGAGCTCTCGAGAATGCAATATTTTGAGAGTGAGGGACCTGCTTTTTTGACTCAAACTAACTAAGGATAAGCAACGCGTTTGTGACGTCCCAAGTTTAGTGTTAATAGGTACTATAGTCTGTCTACGGTGTCTGCTTACCGTCAGGCTTCAGGCAGGGGCGGCTCACTCCGTGATTTGGTCGCGCCGCTTCAAGTATATGCCTACCGGCTCAGGGGGTGTGTTAGCACTGTTACGGCACGCTCGCGTTCTATCGCAGCGCATTGCATGCGATAGAAAGGGATGGCCACGTGTTGGCTCGTTCGGCATACCTAAACAGGGGATTTGTTAACAGATAACCTTCTGTACTTAGTACTATTATTTATTCCGTGCTTTCAGCATTTTGCTGGTTTGACGCCATCGTGGTAAAAAAACATTAAGTTTTAGAAACCATTAGTTATAAATTGTATAATCCGAAATCTCATAAGTCATAATGCACTTACAATGAGATTGTATGGAAAACTCACCACAATTTAGTATAAAAGATGAGATCCAATCAATCAGATGAGGTCAATAACTTATAAAGTATGTGTGCTGACAAGGCACATTTCTAGGATCTTGATAGATCTTGTATATAACGTATTGCTACTCATGTCTGATGACATGGTTACGCATGTAGCTACTGGTATATATACCGTGTGAGTTGATGAATAAATAACCATTGTGTAGACACTATACTTTTGAGTTCCATACATTCCCATACACCGCTCTGTTGTGTAGTCCACACTCCCGCTTTTCTCCCCCATCAACATCTAAACATTGCCAGGCAAGTGGTTCCTATCATCGGTCACCAACTACAACTACCTGGCAAAATGCAGACCCCGACGAATGAACGCGCAACGATCTGGCAAAGTACGTCGTACTACGTATTCAGAATTAAGTTATCTCGACATTTTCGTATATTATACAGAGCATATACAATGGATTGTGTATTTTGAAGATGGAATTTCACAGGAGAAAATTCGAAAAAGTATATATTAAAAATTCAGATGAAATTAACCACAGTACCGATTTCAAAGTAAATAAAGTCTAACCACAGCTAAACTAGGTAGTTGTTGATCGGAGTTAGAGTTTTTCAATATCATTTTTATGACATTTTAAACTCCTTATACGTTAGACCACACTTTACTTTAGTAACAATAGTAAGATTTCCCTCTTCTGTTTCTATATTATTTTTGATTCTCTTATGTGGCATATGTGAATGGCTCTATGGCTTGGCTACGAGCATATATATGGACATCCTATTTTGAGCCTTTTATTGCAGCAACGTTTGGTATGTCGTCACGTTTGTTTTTAATAATTCAGGAATCCAATTCAAGTAGACATATTACCCTAGGCGTTGTTTGCCCGTCCGTGGGTGTCTACCAATATTTTATAGAAACATGGATTGTAACGCGTTAGCTTTACGCTAGGAACGATATATGAATATTTTAGTTTGAGAATAGCGCGGCTCAGTCGCGTTTTCCGTATTCAATGAGGCACTCGCGATTCAAACTGAAGTATTTCATATTGTGCAATCTCTTTCAGCCGGCAGACAATGCCAGACGCGCGGGAACGTATCACTCAACGTCACAGCTTGACGTGTATTTTTGCATCCTCACAATACTTAGCGGGGAATAATTTCTATTGTCAGTAAACACACGCCGCCGCTTTGAGCGATGGCTCGACGTATAACGTCCGCAACTAGCTTTTGTTTTTGCTTTCTGAAAAAAAAACGCAGTATTTTCAAATTTTGAAACGGTAACCGCGTCGTTTAGCGCTTTGGCATACGAGATATGCCAGTAGCATGGCGCTTTACGTTAGCCGTCGAAAATAACTGTGACGGTGAATTCTCTTTACTCAGTCAGAGTACGCATAGCTCAACAGGATCAAATTGGTCTTTTCAGTAAGGGTGAATGCTCGACAAATTGACATTTCAACCGTATGATTTTGATCGATAATATACGGGTACTTCAAAGTTTTAATCTTTTGTCGGTCAACCTATCAAGAATTATTAGAGAAACGTAAAATAAAGTACGTTTTAGGCTAAGCATGTGTTTTATTGGCCTTGAGTTTTTTGTTGCAAAAAGGATACGAGTACTTCACAAAAAATATTATATTTTGCAATTTTCAGTTAAAAACTTTGAATTTCTCTCTAATTTTCCCTTAAGGTCATTTACACATTTAAATTTGACGACCGCTTATCAACATTACATATCCAACTAGGCTAGGATATGTTATGACCCTACGCCTACGAAGCAAGAGGTCCTGGGTTCGAATCCCGGCAGCGGCACTTATTTGTGTGATAAGTGAGCACGAATATTTTTTCCTGAGTCATGGATGTTTTCTATGTAGTTATTTAAGTATTTATTTATCTATATAGGTATGTTCATCGTCTAGTAACTATTTATTTATTTGAATCAACAACTTTTGCCAATGCAAATCAAAAACCATTATGCCAATACCTATTTTCATAACCGTTTCAGCGTCCGACTCCAATCGTTTATCATGTATTACGCAAGCGTAGCAGAAATAAAATATAGCAATTCATAGTTCTTGGAACCGTACTGTCAGAAACGATGATGTATCTGAACGTTTTCATGGGAGCCGGTGCTGCTTTGTCAACGTCCGCCATTAAAGGTCATCGCTCACTGGCCCCTGCCAAGGGACATGCAGTTAGGAAATCTATTTCTCTTCTGTTCCATTTCCTTTCCAATTTGACGTTGCCGTTTTAAGGGTTCTTCGTGTACAAACATTGCCTGTGGATAAGGCTGTTTCGCTTAACTCGTGACATTTAAATAGTTTTGGATTTCTGTTGATTATCCACAACAACTATATACATCAGACCTCGCGTGTCATGGTTGGCCTTAGCACACGATAACTGACAAGATAGAGCGCCCTTCACTGGCTCTCACCGTTCGATAGAACGAGACGAACGATCTATCTTGCGTGATACGGCCGACCATGATACGGGGCCAATCCTAATTTCATGCATGAATAAGTGTCTGATTATCGTCAACTGATTGCTACTACCTGTTTCTCCAATTTGAGGAGTTAAGGTGCCACAGAAGGACATGTTAAACTTTTGACTCTACGCGAAGATCTGGTAAGGTTGAATCTAAATAGATCATTAGGCGGATAGACAAGAAGGGCATTCAGTGGTGAAGTGCCCATCTTGCAAGTCGCTAACAAATATACGGCGTTGCTGGACTGTTTAGTCCATGGTATCCGGTAAGAAATGAAGCTGCACTTCCGTACAACTTGAAGCTGTATGCGGCGTTTGGCGTCGATGGCCTTATGCACAAGCGTGAGTTTTCCTTACTCGACGAATAGCTAGCGTCGCATGCCATCAGAATACACGCTCGTCATAAACATGGCCTAAGATTCAATCTCTAAATTGAATTTTGAAACGGCTCGGTTATCGCGTAATGCTATTCATAAATAATTACTTATTAATTCTCAACAATCTCAGCACAAATTAATTTAGTTTATTAAGACACCTCTTGTTTACGGGACTGTATACAAACGTTCTACTTTGTTTTCAAGTATCTTACACGTTAATTAAATACAAAGTTACCCCAAATTATAATATTAATTTAGTAAGTAAGCTTTTGAGACTGAATTGATAATAATTCTTCTATAAAACACCATTGAACATTCGCTCTCATTTTACTCTCCCTGAACCTTTAGTTCAAGATGTGGTTTAATGAATTTAGTTCACTACTATAACTACACTACTACTACTATAAACACTACTTATAGTTTACTACATTACTAATTATAAGTTGACTATATTACTATACGACTGTTTTAATTGTAACGGTCTGAGAGCGAGGGGCTCAGACACCATTCGACTAGTTTCTATGTTAGATCGTGACATGGCCGCCAAGAAGTATCCATATCTAGTTGTGTAATATTAATTGTTAATTAGACCAACCAAGCGCACAGGTAACTTCATTCCTCTTCTCTGCATGGAAATAAATAAATAATCAGTATAAAAATAAAAATAAAATTAAGGGACATCTTTAAGTTATGTGACATTACATCACACTAATATGTATTTGGATGCTATTCCATGGTAAAAATAATTACACGTTATACCCCAAGAAAATTACGTTTTTTTCAAACATTAATTTATAACAACTTTTTTTTTGTTTGGTTAATTTTCAAATGTTATTCTAAGATGCCTTATCCAAGAATCCACCAATTTTTCCTTCGGGAAGTAAATATATAAAAATAAATGACACATCCATTGTTTTTTGTGTGATTTATTTATTATTCTTGAAGAGCTCCTGTAAATTAACCAAAACAAAAATTAATATATCTATAAATATTTTTCCTCTTTTTTCAGGAACTGGTTAAATATCGATTTTTTTGATGACTAATATTTTGTTGGATTTTGATTCTACGTAATTACTAAAATGATAATATATCAGCTACACAAAAATGCTGCTGTTATGAATTATTTCCAAATTTCCATTTTTTTTCATGCTAATGAAAATAAAGTGCTTGGGCTATTATATATATACAGGGCGTCCCAAACTTATGGGACATGAAGGGGAAGTACCTTAAATATCGTAGATAGTGTATTTTGCTGAAAGAAGACTTTATGTTATTTTTGAAAGTTAGTAATTCTGCATTCGAAGTTTTTCAAAAAATTACTTGCTTCGTCTGGGAATCCAACCGACTTAAATGTGAAAAAAAATATCACCACAGATCGCTTACATCATAATCATAATCAGACTAAGGATGTCCACTGCTGCACTTATAGGCCTCCCCCAAAGAGTGTCGCAACGACCGGTGCTGCGCCAACCGCATCCAGCGGACCCCGGCGACCTTTACCAGGTCATGAGTCCAGCTTGTGGAGGGGTGTACCCACGCTGCGCCTTCCGGTACGTGGTCTCCACTCGAGAACCTTTTCGCTCCACAACGGCCATCGGTTCTACGTGCAATGTGCCCACCACTACCACATACGTTAGCGATTCGGAGGGCTATATCGGTTACCTTGGTTCCCCTGCGAATAGCCTCATTTCTGATGCGTTCACGCAGAGAAACTCGAAGCACAGCCCTCTCCATTGCCCTTTGCGTGACTTCTTATGAAGCCCAAAGTAAGCGATCACGTTTCGGTGCCATACTTCATCACTGGCAACACACACTGGCCAAAGACTCTCGTCTTAAGACACTGCGGAATATTGGACGAAAATATGCCGTAGCTTCCCGAACCTTATCCACCCGAGTCGGATTCGACGATTGACCTCTTTCTCAAAGTTATGTTTATAAAGAACCATTATAACGTAGGTCTTACGTTATAATGGTTCTTTATAAACATAATACCTGTTTTAGTTAAAGTGGCGCTATCACTACCATCAAAGACTAGCACGAGTTCTCACTCATGAATAAAGTCCTTACACTCAAACAAACCCTGAATTTCAGCTTAATGACATGAATATGTACTCGTTATCGCCCAGTTCAAGCTTTTGAACTACGCTGCAAGGCTAGCATACCAGAATAGTATTTTACACGTAGATTAAAACTGATATAGTTATTCCTAAATAATGTTAGAAACTTTCATTGCCCTCGCAAAACTCGTAGTCCAAATTAAGCACAAAGAGCATTAGTGCCTTTTCTAAACTATGTCGTTGGTCAGACTTAAGTAAGTGGAAACGTGTAATTGCTACCATTTTACGTGACTATATGAGATTTTCATACACAGCATGTGGCGTGTAACAGGAGGTACAAACATATATATGCAAAATTATTAGTGTTTAAGTAAAAAAATGCAATAAAAGATCTTTTGCTGACTGGAATCATATGAATATAAGTTAAAAAAGTGGCATAATGATATACTATGGCAAAGTGCCCGATGTTCCTCTTATCATATTAATATGAAAGATTAGCGGACGCCCGTAGTTGCGGGAGTTGATATTTTACCTAGGCTTAAAATATTGGAAAAAACCAATCGGGTTTTTTTAACAAATCTCTTAACTTCACTTATTTATGTTCTTAGATTTTTTGTGGCGTGCTAGTGCTATTGCTAACAGTTTGAGATCAAAGCTTGCTGCTGACACTTTCAGCGTGGATTTAGACCGAGCGCGGCTCCGGCTCAAGACTGCGGATTAAAAAGAAAATGGTGTCGTGTTAAGTGAATGTGACATCGGCCTTCATTGGCTTATTTCTTGAAACGAAAGTGAAAAGAGTATATACCTATCTAACTTCGTCGTTATTGTGATGTCACTCAGTGTGATCGTCACATCAGTTTAACAAGGCAATCTAATCAAATAAAACTAAACCGCAGAACTGTAAACATTTCAACCGTGAGTCAATTAAAATCCTCCCCAAAAATTGCCAAGCCAGTTGCGGCTTTATGACAAATATTAATTAGAACCTACGTAACCCAGTAGGCAGTGCAGCGGATACCCTGCAAGGTAAACAGCCGCGGCTCACAATAGAAAAGTTTATTACAGCTGCCGCGGGTGAAGTCAGGTTTCTCGTTAAGAGGTAAATATTTGCTGAGCGGCGACGCGTGGTAGAGCGGTTGTAGCAACAGTAGGCGGGCTTCATTTTAAACTTGCTGCTCCGCCTGCTTAATAACAGACTAACTTCCGCCCGCAACTTCGTCTGCGTGGATCCGGGGATAAAACTACCCTGTATTTTAAACCAGGCTGTAAACTATCTTCGTGCCAAAATATCATCCAAATTGGTTGAGCCTTTCAAGCGTGATTGAGTAACAAACATCTAAGGTAGAAGTACTAGTGCCCGACATGTCAACAGAAAATACTTATTTGAATCACGATATTATGCTCATTTAAGATGTATTAAACAGTTTCATACGGTTTGGGAGACGAGGTATTTGCTCAAGTTACTGATAAGACAAATAACTTATAAATAAGTTATTTGTCTTGAAATTGTGATAAGAAATATTGAAGTCACTAACATTTAGTTACTTAAAAATGATGTCGTGATCAATCTTAGTTTATTATTCGCTAGTTAAATTATATTCGTCGAGTACTAGTACCGCGTCGGGCACTAGTACTTCCACCTTAAACATCCAAACAACTCAACATCCGAACTTTCGTTTTTATAATGTTATTAAGATTAGGATAGGATAACTCAGCTTACTCGCAAAATAAAATATAGCCTACGTTGTTGAATACTTGTGAAAGCATTTTCCAGATCAAATGATTCGTTCAGGAGGTTACCCCACAACACACAAACATTACAGACTTTTTCTCTTTTTAATATAGTCTAGATGAGTATTATTAGTATAAATTGATTCAAGGCTCCAATATTTCTTAGCGTAAACATCCCTATAGTTAATTTAGTATTAGTAGAGACGTATTTGATTTATACAAAATATTTGCACATTCACACACAAAACATTTATGGTAATAATGGAAGGACGGACGATACCTGCTGGTGATAAAGTTGTGATGATGATTGGCGACTATGACAAACTAACTTCAGAAGATGCCAGCTGGATTGTCACATTCGAAAGGTCGGATTTGTCTTCTTGTGACTCTGATCCTTATGCAGACAGCTCTTAAAACTGAAATATGTACTTTTACTTTAAGCCAATACTTTCTTTCTGAACACACTTTTCCCCATTTTTAATTCATTTTGATGAGGTCTTATAATTAATGATTATATAATTTTTTTGTATTTACATAAAATCGAAAGACGAAGGTTTTAGGCATAGCAAGAGTAAAAATATTCATTTTAAGGCCATAAAATATTACATAGATATTATTAGATATTATGTATTTATTTCGATTAGTTGTTTGAGGTACCTTAACGCATATGAAGAGAGTTTTGAGTACAGGGTGAGCCATCCAATCCGTGCAAGCGTTAACCTATGGAATCGTGTTAGCTACTGTAATTTTGTCAATTGTGGCCCAAGTACAAGTAAATAATAAAGCCTATGTATTGTAACAAGACGAATGTTTGCGGACCACCGTCGTCAGTAATTAAGAAGTAATTTTGGAGTCACAATGAGACAATATTAACAAATAACTCGCTCCCGGTTCTCGGGTCGCGAATTAATTACTTACATTTAAAGTTTACGCGACGGAAATTATGGCACAGTGTCTATTACGCAGTCATTATTTTAATTACTTATAATGAGTATTTCGGTATTCTTGGCAAATGACCATAGTAGGTGTGTCGCTGCCCTACAAAAATATATCGGTCAGAACTGGCAGCTCGTAAGTAGTCCAAGGGCGCAATGTAACTATCAGATTATGTGACGTGTCCCAGCGTGCCATAGAGATTTCCCGACATTCATTTGTCTTTCAAATTGAGAACGACTAAGACACGCATCTGGGGTTTTGACAGGGTCCCGTCACAATATTAGCTCTCGCAATTCGAATACTGGCTCAGCATTTGACACTAGGTTAGAGATTCAAAACACATGGCATGGACATGCACGCTTCCACATTTTTTCTCTAGAGATAAATTAATGAATATAGGGAACTATTTGATTAATATTTATTACTAATTATTATTTATCAATATAAAGAAATATATTGAATTTAAGGTATATGTAATTCGTGGTCAAACTATTTGAACACGAGCTAAGCTGAATCATAAAAAAATCTATTTAGGTAAGCAAATGAATTTTGAGTATGCTCGACACGATGCGATTGAGGTAAGAATTTTTGAACTAGCGAGCGAAGCGAACGAAGTTCTCAGTTTCAATTTGGACCAACATTCTTTCATATCTTCGGACGTCCAGGTAGCCGGCGTTCTCCTCTACAGAGGGCCTACCGCGAAACGAAAACGAACTTCGTTCGTGTATCTCCGTCTCTGTTCGATCGAAATTTTGTCATTCTTGTGAAATTTTGTGAGTAGGATATTTTTTTTGTTGATACATTTTTTCGCAATTTGAATAAGCCTGCTCGTGAGTTCTACTACTCACAGAGCCTCTTACCTAGTTTTGATTAGCAAAGGTTTTTTTTTATAAGTGACTAATGGTTCTTTATTTAAATACAAAAGGGGTTATGACACGCAGTGACTATTGCACCCCCATCAGATTTAATACTATACTGAATTGGTATTGTTTGTTTATT
Source organism: Epinotia demarniana (assembly GCA_945867215.1). Classification (NCBI taxonomy): domain Eukaryota; kingdom Metazoa; phylum Arthropoda; class Insecta; order Lepidoptera; family Tortricidae; genus Epinotia; species Epinotia demarniana. Next base: position 21,194,829 of record OX244263.1, read on the forward strand.
ACAATAATTTAGAGTAAAGCTTGCATAACATCCTTGCTTCTTCAACAAATTCTTATTTCTGCCGTATGAATCGCGTTGTCTGCTGATCCATTTAGTTAGGTACATAGCAAATTTAAAAAATGTTGCAATAAAACATTGGAGGAGCACAACAATTATGTCTTATTAGATGCTGATTATGTGTCTTAGACTTAGAAGACAAAACGCTACACATCTAACACACTCTTATTTATGATCTAACACATCCACTCCTTCACATTGGATCTCTAGATCGCAACTTATTTAGGTAGGCAAAAAGTCAGAAGTTCTCATTTTCTGACCACTTTAAAAGGTTGTCGTGTGTTTGTCAAACGATCATTGTTGATATATGATAATTAATAGAGCGTTTGTGTAGTTAAGCTAATTCACGATAAAATCAAGACTGCGCCGGCGGGCGGCGCACAGTATTCATTGAACCATAACTATACTTAAACACAACGACTTTATATAAACAATTAACTTTGTAGCTCAGTGCGAGTCCCGCTGTCGCCATGAAACCACGAATCATAATTCTATTGACTAAGTTATTGTTAGTCTCCGCGCTATACCTAGAATATCTAGACCCGTGCAATACATTTTTATTTTCCTATTCACAATTATTTGATTCATATCGATTTATTTCTAAATTGACAGACCAATCGATGAAAGGGTTTGCATACCGAGTTTTCAATGGTAATTTCTATACAAATAAGCCGTAAAAAAATATGACAATCATTTTGTAAGTGCTAAAAAGAGCGTCCATGGAAATTGAACTTTGTTTTGTAACTCGGAAGCTACCCAAGAAACACAAATAGCATTATAAAATACCACTTTTGGTGTAACACGGAACCTTAAGAATTAATAAACATTTGATATGGTTCAACCGTGAACTTATAGCTGCGCATTGCGGTTTTGCCTGTAGAATAGAGATACTACAGTTACGCGATAGGAGTAAGTGCAGATGTCAAAAGTGCCTTCTTACAGCCTCTAGCAGCATGGTTCCTTAAGAGCATTTTAGTGGTAGTCAAATATGGTAATTGCTGTATAAAGGAGTAGACTTATACCATTTTAATGCCGCTGCATAAAAGAGTCACTGTGAACTACTGTACAGCCAACAGCGTTCCCCGGCTTGTCATGGGGATATCTCGCTTTCATGTCTCTGCCTCTAAAAAATCAGAAGGTAAGCGATATCTCAGAGATACCTTTTGGTCCAATAACACGAATGGAATTGCGGCCCAGATGATGGCTCTAATATTATAGCAACAATTTCTGCTGTATAAACGACATGCATCGGTCGCGATATACCCATTTTTTTATATTTGGAAGACTGGAGAAAATAATATCTTTATTAATTTTTAGAATTTTAAACATTAATAAATGAGCAATATTTATTTATTTGGGTTTTCTATACGACTAATGATTTTTACGGGGGCGATACTAGGTCTCTATTCCGGAAAATTATATTTTCTCCATGTTTTCACTCAACAAAGTCTTTATGTTCTTAAAAGCTATGGCAAAAGTAAGTAAAAAAATAAACATATACCCTAAAGAAAAACGTAAACATTTTTACACGGTTTCCGAGAAAAATGTTCGTATTTTCTTCTAGAACACTAGTCCCTATTTCTTTCGCAATAACTAACATAAAAAGTTACAAAAGCCTATACATATCACCTCCATTTTTAACATCAACTAGAGCGTGTTTTTCGTGGGTCTGAATAAGAAATACCCTTTATTTATCTTAATAAAGTTACTAGGGCGGTTTCAGTAGTCGGTATAGTAAAAGCAGTCAGTCAGGCCGCTCGAACAATGTTGACACTGAAATTAAATAGCGACAAACAAGCACCCGTGGTTACAAATGTCATTCCTTGGTAACTACGACAAATGGTAGTCCTATCAAGAACACTACTTATCAGTGGCGGAGCAAGCGCCCATACAAACCGATTCCATCCGGCCTGCAAATTCACTGCCGCAAAAAGAAGTAAGTGTAGTAGTATTATTAAATATCTCATGTCAATTTGGCATGTTAACTTATGCTCTTTCTTTAATAGGAAAAGGGGCGGTTATCAAGTATTTTTTAATCCATCATCATCATACCAACCGAAAGAAGTCAACTGCTAGACATAGGCCAAAATAGTGCCAAAGTGACCGGTCCTGCGCCACCCGCATCCAACGGACTCCCGCTCAATCCATATTGTTACCTTATTGTATAGTATTTTTTAAATGCCTCAATCCCCGAATTAATCATATGGTACCATCTGACAAGAGATCAAGGTCTCTCTTATAAGCACTTATAGACATTCGTTTCTAAGTATTATGAGCTTCGTTACTGTTTCTTGATTTCTACCGTGGAGGCCTAATGCTCTGATAGAGTAATCCCGACAACCCACACCCCACACTTCGTCACTGTCCGGTGTGACCTGGCACAGATTAAGAAACACGGGTTTAAATTTAAAGCCGTAGCAAGTGTGCGGTCTATCCAGTTAATCCGGAACACTTGAAAAGTGTTTAATATTTGAAGCGGATTTTTTTCCGTTAGTCTCTGTACTCTCTGGGTTTCATTAGTAACTGAAAATGATATAACCTACAAGTATGAAAGTTGCCGCAAAAATCCATTTCCATTGCAGTAAGTATGTGGTATAAAATTATCCAATTTCAATGACATGATTCAAATGTACCGTCAACCCTTGTGGACTATTCGTAGAATAAATAATTTGTATTTGTGTTTGTATTTGTATATGTATTTGTATGCGTATATATATGTACATGCGATGTGGAATCGGTATTTTTTATAATGTTTTTGTGGTGCCGGTTGTTAGCGGATTAATAAGGATCGATTGAATGGTGTTTTGGAATATCGGACGAGTTGACGTATAATTTATTTAATATGAATAAACATGAGCGTTTATTAATAAGGAAGAAGATTTGTTTTCTACAAGAATAATCGCAGTTTTCTTGCGCCGCCTTTACAACTTAAACTACGCTTACAATTACGAATATCACATCAATATGCCGAGTCCGATAGGCCTCCTAAGTCAAATTCTAAAGCGCTTATGTTTGGACCAGTGTTCACCGTTTGCAGTTGGTAAATCAGAAACGCAAAGCGAGCATTTCTGGTGGCATAATCCTGTCTGGTTTTGAGTCGATGTTCGCAGGCCTTTACGGGCCGACGTATTAGCTATTTGGTACTTACATTGTTTTTACTAAGCTGTTTGGATGACAGTTTATCGGTGCCCATACCTTATTTCAGAGGGGTGGGCAATCACGTAACGTTTCCAACGCGCGTTAGGAATTTTTATATCTCATAAGCATAAATTACTTGTAGTTATTCACCGGATCGCGTTTCGTCGCGATCTCAAAATTTCTGAACAGATTTTTTTATTGTAGTAAAATGTCTTGTTGCCAGTCACAACGGTGTATAAAATTCATAAGCTATTTACTTTTCGCGTAGTTTTTTACTTTAGTCGCATTTCACCGCGATAAATATTTGTTTGTTAACCGTTATTACTTAACGCCATATTATTATTTCCTTTAAGCACTATATTTATGTAGTTCTGTTTTTTAAACGCATTTCGCAGTTGTAGTTTATCTCCTGGATCGCTTTTTATATAAGTAGCTACAATTTGCAATATCAATATTTGCCTCCCTTTCTAACATGCATGTACAGTCAGCAGCAGAAGTAGTTAAGCATTCCTAGTGGTCACAATAAGGTCATGTCATCCATTCATAATCTGCCTGTTGTCTACAAGCTATAAAAAAAATAAGCGAAAATGCTTTGCGAGTAAAGATATTGTCTAATACAAAAATAAACGTATCAAATAAACATATCCTAATGGATACAAAGATTTAATACATGATCGATGTGAATTTCAACTAAAACTAATAGCGACAAAAAAACAGGATGAAGACTCAACGCGATAGTTAAATGCACGATCGAGGTGAAATGCGACTAGAAATAATAGCGACAAAAAAAATACGATTGAGACACAACGCCATAATTAATTATAGGATCGAGGTGAAATGCGATCGGTTGAATAACTACAAGTAATTTATGCTTATGAGGTAAAACACTAACAAACGGAATTTTCCTATATTAAAATTGACATTTAGATCTACCTGACGTACGTACAATGTATAACGTGATCGGCCTGCAGATAAGGTTAGATTTTTAACGGATCAATTCGTCTACGTTTCTTCGTTATCGTGGAAATCAAAACGAAATATTGTAAACGTTTAACTTATTTCGATCAATTAGTGCTTTTCAAACAACAATTACTCTTGGTATCAATGAGTTTCCTTGAAATCGCATGACGGTTATCGCACCTTTTTTAATGTTATAACTTAACGTTAACTTTAACGCGACAATAAAATGAATATCCAAATAAAGTTCCGATAAAACAGTATTGTTTGCAGGGTCGCCATGCGCGTGACCGCACGGACGACCCGTGAGTAATGTAGAGGGTATTTCTCACGTTCCAATTTTAAGCAGACATAATGCATATCAGCACTGCTGCCTACATAAGCCATTTTACAACTAGCGCGACCCGACACCCTCCCAGGAATCCTTAACGCATGAAAATTTCAACAGCTTACGATGACCTATTATGTATGAAGAGTCGGTTTTCCCTGTAATTTTTGTGAAATTGTGAAGTGTTGAATGTTATGTGACTTCAACTGTTTGATTAGAATTCATTTATAAACTGATTCTCACAGGACAGAAACTGAACGTTTCACTGTGAATAAGCTGCAATTTTGAAGTTATTTATAATACCCGCAATAAAATTAAGTCCCAATTCTTTTTTTTAAAGAGAAGCAATTTAAATCCAAAACTTTTGTTCCAACCCTCAACGAACGAATCAAGACGAGACGAATAAAATAAAAGTTACTACGAACATCTTCAGCTAACCCCTGCAAGTCCATTTAAAACTTAACTTCATACCATGCACCTGGACACAGAATGGAAAAGTAGCGAAATTAGGAAAGAGAGTGGAATAATTCGAGTCATAAATTCAACTTTTATAACCGGCGGCGGAGTAACTGCTCCGTCGCGGTCGGGGCCATCCTGAGACGCCGCATCGACATAATTTAACTTTTTCCTATTATCTTTATGCTGACATCGTTAAATGCTCACTCACATATTGCGGAGCGGACATTTTTTCATTTATATCCGCTGTAGAGTTGGGAAACAGTTGATCAAAAACTTGTCTCATATCGGGGTACCTTTAAAATTTTATTACTCACCTAAAATGCTGTCAGACCTACTCCTCTGAATAGCTTTGGATAATTTATTAACTCATAGTTTTATTCATACTGACTTTATTAAGGTACTTTCTTGAAGTTAAAACGATTTACGCATCTTCCTTTGACAAACAGAATGTGACGTTGTTCGTAAATGTAATATATATAACTCTTAACTAATGACTGGTTAATAATCATGCACATGAATAACAACGCCACATTTAACGACCATCCACTCTTTTACTTTTCATGTATACGTCTTTCTAACAAACCTTCCAGAGGCCTTTATCTGTACTCATATTAAAATGCGGAAAAGTGTGTGAAATTGTAACTTTGTAAAACGTCCGTTTGTATTCTAATGCATAATCTCCGGTACCGCTTATCAGTTTTCGATATTTTATCTCCTGTTTGTGGAATGGACTTTCTGAATGGTTATAGGCTATATTATACCCTCGGGTTTGCCTGCGTTCTTTGTAATATGCTGGCGAAGCCGTGCGGGCAGCAAGTAGATACATTATAAAATCGATCCTATATGAAATTACAAAATTATTCTGCTATAAGAAAGCGCACAGACTATAGAAGCTCACAGCATTAGTTAAGATACGGATTGTAAGTTATGTACCAACCTAACTTTCATACATTAGATATTTACTGTTTTCCACTTACTACCAAGCCACCTTTAGATCTATTTTCGGAGGTAAACGCTTATATTGTAACGGTAAGGTAATAATTATAATTAAATCGGGGAGCAAAGTTATTGAGCGGAAAATTTCGTGAGCCCGTCAGAAGTACGACGTGGGCGTTCTTCCCTCGCGACCGTTTCTTTGAACACGGCTTTTTATAATAATCAGGTCATCATTTACAAACTTTTTGGTAGGTACATGGTATAATCAAAATAATCAATTCTTTATTGGTTCTATAAATCAATAAAAGTGAGGCAGTGCGCTTGTTTCTTGTGGAATCACAAAACTATCCATAGACAACGGTGTCTGTATGAACATCAGGCGGGTCGCATTCTTGTTTGCCGCCGTCGTAGTATAATATAATGTGTAAAGTGGCATATGAACTTTGGCGCATCAATCCCAAGACTCGCAATACTAAACTACCTATAATAAAGTACGTCAGTTATTGAGCTGCTTATATGGTTGAATTAGCTGCAGTTAACTAATTGGAAAATTTGTAAATAAAATAATACTAACTTGACTCTTTTCAGAAACGAATGTCTGTTCAACATCAAAAGAAGCACGTCCGCTAACGAAATTCCAAATTTCGATCATAGTGGAAAATTGAAAAATTATTCGCCACGAGCGGGATTTGAATCCGTCCATCGCTCTCCCAATTGAGCTACCGTGGGTCCGCTAATGGCGACGAATCTTTCATCCCTTCCACTATTGCATTTACACCTTAGGGAGGCTCGTAGCGACATCTACCGCGTAGTTATACAACTTCTGAAACGGACCCACGGTAGCTCAATTGGGAGAGCGATGGACGGATTCCAGAGGTTGTGGGTTCAAATCCCGCTCGTGGCGAATAATTTTTCAATTTTCCACTATGACCGAAATTTTGAATGTCTGTTCGTTTCTGAAAAGCGTCCACATCATCATCCTCCTAGCGTTATTCCCGGTTGTGCCCGAAACGAGCCCGGGGTCTGTTTCCACACCTGATACCAAGATTTGGCATAGGCACTAGCCTATTCCAAATGGCAAAAAACGGAACCCTTATAGATTCGTCATGTCTGTCTGTCTTTCTGTCCGTCCGTATGTCACAGGCATTTTACTCGAAAACTTTAGGATGTATTTGAATAACATTTTGAGGATAGGTGTATTTTGTTAACCGCTACAAAGTTATAAAATGAAATTTATTTATTTATTTAATTACAAAAAAAAAATTTAGGGGTGCACTCCATACATAAAATGGAAGGTCAAAAAAAAATTCATTGCATGCCCAGGTGTGGCACATCAATCGATAGGCCTTCCAAAATAAATATAAGGTTTCTAAGCAATTTTTTGATTAAGTGAATAGAGTCGGAGATAGTCGCCCCGAAAATCACAAAAATTGTGTCCCCTCCCTCAAACATTTGAACCGTGTATTTTAAAAATATAAAAAAAATCGTGAAAATATTATTAAATTCTATCAGCGAAAATTGTTTTGAACGAGATCGGTTCAAAGGTTTTCGAGGTATTTCTAAAAAACCACCTTTCGTAAAGAAAAGGTCGTAAGTGCCATAAGATTTCAGTAACGATACGACCTTTTTAATATGCACGGAACCATTGTTGTGCGTGGTCCGACACGCACTTGCGAATGGAAGAAAGCGAATGCCATCTGACCTTCCAACCCAGAGGGAAAACTAGACCTTATTGGTATTACACCGGTTTCCTCACGATGTTTTCCTTCACCGAAAAGCTAACGGTAAATATTCCGTCCGAAAAACTCATTCGTACGAGCCGGGATTCGACCCACGACCGCCGCTTGACAGCCGCATGCCTGAACCAATGTTACCGTAGCTCTTCTTCGCTTCTGAAAAGCGTCCACAAAATCTAGTTAAATACGATTTTGTATAGACACGTACCTACGGCCGTATTCATAAACGTACTACAAGCCTGTTATAACTAAAATGGCGTTAATATTCGTTTGTCCTTATCTGTCACTTTGACATTTGTGTTCGTAAGAAAGGGATAAAACACAATTAATTTAGCAGAGGCATTTCAAGTTTTATGAATAAGGCGGTTAATGTGTAATTTAAATACCTACCTATAGAGCGCGGAGCAAACTCAGTAGGTACCTATAAAAAGCGCTGAGAAGACAATATTCCTACGACTTATTAACCTTATATCTCATGTATCTCCCATAGTTAATCAGTTTTTACTTTCTACTCAGATCAACATTGCCAATCTTATCCATCTATCTACTGGCGTCTATTTAATTGCTTTCATAGATCCGAGTTCGTAAAGTACAAAGCCTGGAGTTTCGGTGAACATTTATCCGCATCCACATCTTAGCAACGTCGGAACATCGTTTTGCTCTCAAACACGAGGCATGTGTTTGAAGGAACAAAACGCCCCGCGACTAGAACGTAGTAGCCAACTCCCAAGTCAAAGTTCCCTGAGGCCAAATCCATAAGAGCGTTTTGCCACATGATCGCTTCCACGATTTGCCAAGAAAATAAAGTAGACTCGAACAAGGAAACTGGTTCCCACCACAACTGAGTTTATAGAAGTAGATACCTATCTTTGCCACGTTCGCTGTATTCCAACTTCGCTAGTGAATATGAAACAGTTCTCCGAGTGCGAAGTTTTAAAGCATCCGCAGATACGTGGTAATGGTACTTAAATATTTAGAGTTTTTGAGCAACAAGCGGTTTTAAAACAGTAATAATGGATCGTAATGCATGTTTACTGAGCTGCGACATGCTTTAGAGTTTAACAAAGTGCCTTGTTTGCTGAAAAGTTGTATGAAAAATCACTAACAAAAACAAAACCGATCTTCTTAAAATTGATTAAATCTATAGGTAGATCCGTATGCCAGCGTATGCCACCAAGCGTGCGCGCATCTTTCCGTTCGACTAGGTCTTTTGACACCTCGTGACAACGTCAAAAACTAAAGTCAATGTCACAAATTATCATAATAACATGTTAGTTCTTATTTAGTAAATTTCCTACAATTTTCTTTTGCATTATACTAAAAATAGCAAAATTTGAGAGCTGGCACCATAGCCTATTCACATCGGTCATAATTATGAGGGCCAATTTCCCGAGTTTTCCGGTTTATCCCCACTGCGGCAGTGCCGAAAAGAAGGGTTATGATTTTAGCTGTCTATGTTTTTATAAACGTGTGTCCAACGTAGCGTTTAAGATACTGAAAGATTCTAAATAATGCTCCAGCTGCCATCTTAGGCTAGTTATGTAAGGTAATTATATGTATCTGTTTGTTCTCCATAGTCGGGTTACAGTTAATGTTTACTAAAGCAGAAACGTCCCCGAAATTCCCTATCAATGTGGAAAATTCAAAAGTTATTCGCCACGAGCGGGATTACAGTTGTATAAAAGTTTTATGCTAGTTGCAATTTAAATACTAAGGGAATAAAATAATATATGCTGCCAGAATAAGATAAGTAATAATGACATAAAGATATAAATGACATCAATGTAAAATTTCCAAAATATAACCACAAGGAGTGTTCGTTGGGCAGTCGCGTAAGAAGCTAAGAAGGAACGTGTCCAATATTTTTTGACGCTTTCGATTTCTCAAGGGATCAAGTCGGTGAAGAAACAACGGTAACGTTTGTTTTAACTTTCGTGTCCACTTATTTGGGTGGTTTAACGTGAGAAGAGGAAAACAATGTGTTTAATATTTTAGCAACCCACCGGAAAAGTTTAGGTTTAATCGGGCGTAAATAAATTAAGTGACATTGTTTCGTTTCACTTCGAATACAAATCTATTTATAATTTACGGTGCTGTCTTACCAACCTAACTTTTCTTTATGTACCTACTTTCAATCGCTACATATCATTAACCTGCAGGAAAACAGCAGAAGTTCTTTAATGCTATACAGGGTCGATTAAGTGACGACATAAAATTGCGGGTTTTTCCTAGGTAAGACTGGTTTTGAACAGGGATGAATGGCGCTAAGCGCTGAACATTACAATAATAACATCATAATCCTCATTTTACTAAAGTCTTTATTCGTTCGTGACCATTAAAATTGAGATTTTCGTGAGAGCGGTCATTGGTCGCGGTTTTACATCAAATTTGGATCGTCCCACAATCGTCACGTGTAAAACTGGTGTGAGTGCCTGGTCTCGTCTAGACACGCGTCGGAATGATGGATGGAGGTGCGAAGCGGATTTAACGCCAGCGATAACGTCCGAGGTCTGTATCTCAGGACTGGCTGCGGTTAATGGACAAATGAACTAACAAAGCGATATCCAAGTCGAGTTCAAAAGTACTCGAGTTACTCCAATACACAAGCGATGAGTACTTACCTCGCAAAATAAGAGGTCAATTTGACTAGCTTTTTCGTATGGCCAAAATTAACTTTGTTCACTCACACGGCAGACTTGACGACCGTGATTAATGTAATTCTGATATCAAACGAATAGACCTTCAGGAATATTAGAAAAAGAAGTTACGTTAGTTATGTTGACATAAATGTATTTAATATTTTTATACGCGATTGCTAGAAAGTCGACTGTGGCAGCTTGCTTTAAAAAAATACCACGAAGGTAGCAAAAAAGCGTAACTGTACGGTCTGCCTGATGGTTAGTAGACACCGTAGCTTATAGACGCAAGCAACTCCAGAAGAATCGCAGATGAAGGGATATATTTTTCATATAAAATGCGTTTTGATTATTGTAAATTATGCTGAAAGATATTGATATTTTAACTAAAGAAAATATAGCTACATTTGAAATGGGGACTTAGTCTTAGCTCGCACCTGCTTGTGACAGATTAGCAATGCAAGCCAGCATGCATACTAACGTGCAATATGCATGTGCAGCACCGCTCTACGCTCCCGGATGTTTTACATTAGGTTAGTTAGGTACCTTAAGCTGCCAGCTTTAACCGTTCTCGTGTGTTTGGATTTAATGAAATTACAGAAAACATTCGGTACTTTTATGTACCTCAGAAAAGTCAGAAAAAAATACTTTGTTTTGTTTGAATTTTACTTCAGTTTCTTCGATTAGTAGTCATATATCCTATTCAATGTAAAGAGTTACCGAGTTCTTTGCAGCCACTTTGCACTTTTGCAGCACTCACAGCAAAAGAAATACGTAAGTGCCAGTTATTTCTGTCTCAAATCACATCATGCATGTTACCCTCATAAATATTTTATTCATACTAAAGGTGGTTATACATAGCGGATCGGCATTTTTAGCAAATTATTGTATTGGTACTGGGAATTTATGATTTTTGGTGACAAACAAAAATTTGTCGCAAGGCAGCCAATTGAAAGAACATTTCATTAAGTAGTTATAATTCACCCGTAATATGAAAGGGCGAGGTAAAACTATCGAACGAAAAAACAGTGGAATGCGAGCTCCTTACTTTACCCAAACACGTGCCTAAAACTCGGTTTGCGCATGCTCGAACCAAACGGCTGCCTGGCATCGTTTTGACACCCCGCCCCCAACCCCGCAAAATGGCAATGGCACGTGCTGGTCCATTCTATGGGGCCATTTTGCGGCACTACTGAGATTTCTATAGTTTTTTCGTTCGCAGGTTAAAACCGATTTCATCAATAAAAGACAATCGGCATTTATATAACTTTGGTACAGTTAGTAGTACCTAGTCGTATAAACAATTTATGTATATGTTATAAACTTGGTATCAAGTCTTGCCAAGTTTGTTCTCGTGCATTTGACGTGCCGTTCTAGCGCAAGATACTTGCTAAATATAATATTAATGACTAACTTTATACACCGGGATGCGTTGTAGACGTCTGTATTTAGCAATTAATAATGGCAACTATTTTGATAGTACTTATACCTAAGGATAATCTTAGTCAAACATGTAGCTTGAATGTATGTATTATTCATTGCAGATTCATGCAAAATAATGCAACATAAAGTATCGACTCCAAATGTGGCCGAGTGTATATTTACTTTTTTCAACAACGTGTAAGTGGAGTTACCTATTACGTAAAAGCGTGTGGTTATACATTACATTAGCCGAGCCTCAGGGCTATCTGTCCAAATAAACAACAAGTCCAATCATGATATGCTATAATAAGCGCAGATAACAAAATCCATAGAAACATCCGACCGTTTACCTACAGCATACAAAAACAATCCTTATGATTTACTGTTACATCGCTATCAGCGAGGGCGGTTGATTTACTCGCCGCCTGATCGCGGGTGCGATCGCGATACCAGCAGTCTGAGATCCTGGTGAACGATAGTAAACTTCATCTGTTATTTTCGATAGCTTACTGTGAGGCTCACAGGAGATTTTTTTATTTGTTTATTTATTCCTTTTATTCACACTTTACAAGTTAACGGGAGAGTTATAACATAATGTTATGTGGGTAACATTATTTACATTATATAGTACAGAGGCCACTAAAACGTGGTCGCTTACTATGGGCCTCATAAAAAGGCTCAAAGTCACCCAAAGGACTATGGAGAGGGCTATGTTGGGAGATTATCTGCGTGCGCGCATCAGAAATAAGGCGATCCGCAGCAGAACTAAGGTAACCGATATAGCCCTCCGAATCGCTAAACTTAAGTGGCAGTGGGCGGGGCACATAGCACGTAGAACCGATGGCCGTTGGGGCGGAAAGGTTCTCGAGTGGCGGCCACGTACCGGAAGGCGCGGCGTGGGTAGGCCCCCCACAAGGTGGACTGATGACCTGGTAGGTCGCGGGAGTCCGCTGGATGCGGGTGGCGCAGGACCGGTCACTTAGGCACTCTTTGGGGGAGGACTAAGTCCAGCAGTGGACGTCTTTCGGCTGGTATGATGATGATGATGATGAGTATACTTCACATGGTAACGGGCCACATTTACTAGCCTTCTACAATCGATATAAGGCCACGATTTTTACCAAAATGTATTGGTACGGATGCCAACTTATTCCAAATAGTCTGAGAGGAATTCATTGACAAAATAGTTTTTTTTTATGTGATAGGAGTCAAACGAGCAGACGGATCACCTGATGGTAAGCGATTACCGCCGCCCATGGACACCTGCAACACCAGAGGTTGTAATTGAGCGAATATAAATTAATATTTATTAAGATGGAGTTTTTTTTTTTTCTGTAGCATGTTTAATACATGTCATAATTTAAATTATCAACGAATATTTTAAACGTAATATGACGTACGTTACGTACGTTCGTGTCTTCTCTTTCAAATCACTGCCACATTTTCCATGATTGTGTGTTATTTTGAATTTGATGATTGTAAGAAGATGCATTTATCTTTATTTACAAAACAATTTATTTTCGATTAATTATTATCAATGTCAATATGCACCCGGATCTCAGTCTACGTCCATAACAATCTAAAATGTAGAATTATCGTCAACGGCTATCTTCAAAGGCGTAAAAGAAAACGAGTCCAAAGGGAATTTCTATATCTAATCGTCAGCAGGCTCTTAAACGACATTTACTTCACATTTAGGTTTTTAGTGCCAATCCTACAACTACAGGTTATTCCAAGATTAGTCCATACATTTTATCTTAGATTGAAATAATATGTCTTTATTTCTGTTTGGTCTAATCTGGGCGTAGAATATTAAATAACAGGGAATATGCATGTGATTCAGAAATTGACAAAAAAAATCATGAGTAATCTTTATTGCTTAATAAATAATTATACTCACATGATTATTTTTACAAATAATCATGTTTCTATTAACAAATTTAATTATTTAAAAGTAGTATTTTTCAAATTCCCTCGCAAATTTCCAAAACGCAACTCTATTGGCGGAGCGAATCGTGACGTCACCGTGCACTCGGTGTCTACTGTTAAAGGCCGAGCCACACCGACTGCGTGTGCAGCACGTCTGCGTGTGCAGCACGTACACCGCTGCGTTATAATGTATGAATCCTCGTACGACATGACGTCCGACATCCGGATGCGTCTGCGTAGACGTGCACGCAGACGCATCCGGTGTGTCATGTCGTATGAGGATTCAATTCATACATTACAACGCAGCGGTGTATGTGCTGCACACGCAGACGTGGTGCACACGCAGTCGGTGTGGCTCGGCCTTTAACAGGTGGTTTGTATGATTATTGAAAGTTATTCGCATTGTTTTGCCGCTGTTTATGATAAATAATCAGTGTTATTTCGGAATTATTAACTGAGAGCAGTGACTCCTTGTGAAAAAAGACTCGCCAGAATGACTGGAAGCGGTTTTGTCAAGGTACAGTCCGATAATCTTCCTAAAATTGATGTGTTCATGATGACTAAGTACCTACGTACCTTGTAGTGTCTTTCTTAAATAAGTGAAATAAAAAACGAGTACAAATGTATATTATATAATCAAAGATATTTAGGTATCAGGAATGTTATATGTTGAGAACATCTTTATGAACATAACAAACTACGTTGTTTTCGTCAAGGCTTATAAATAAAACAAATTTGTGTAGGGCAGTCAGATTCTTTCAACTTCGATCAACAGTGCAAACAAAGAAACTTAGCTAAAATGTTTCGTGATCAAAATCAACACACGTATTGAGCTGCTGATCAACAAAAATCATAATATTTGTAACATTAATAACAAAAAATTGGGAATCAGAATAGTTTTATGAATAAGTATACTTATAATTCATTTTTAGGTTAGTTTATTGTTAATATTGTTCGCGAGTCCTAATAAAAAAGATTTTAGGTACAAACATATTTAATAGGTACTCACTTCGAAATGATCATCGCCTCACACCTCTTTTTCCTTAAGTATATTTGCTTCTTTGGGCATATGAAAATATATCATGTCAGGTGCAGTTTCAATGTTATTTTTACACATAGGGGCAATACAATATTTATAATAAGCTTTTGTGTGCTCTTCCGTTATAATAAGTTGATCTTACAAGCTTTAATAACTCACTTGTATTAAAACTGTGAATCAAACACTTCGTTGTTTATTTATTCTAAGTGCACGGTGACGTCACAAAATGAGCGCGCCACAATGGCGGCGTTTTAATCGTCCGAAAATGATAGTAGTTTTATTAGCTCATTTAATAATATTGTGAACGTGTTATATTTTTTCCGATTATATAATTGCTTAAAGAAAATAAAAAAATACATGAATATACCCTATTCTAACATAGTTACAGCGATGAAACCCGTAAAACTATTCTCAGGTGTAGGTACTGAAGTACCTATGTTTATTTTTTATCGTTAGATGAGTTGCGAAAGAAAAAGAAAGACCGGGTTGCACTCCGGGAGTGCCGGCAGACGTGAAAACTCAATGACATTCTACTTAACAGTTTTTCGATCAGGCCAAGTGTCCGTCTTACGAATTGTCAATCTGACAAATCTTACGCTCACGTGATATCTTACGGTCACGTGATATCTTACGGTCACGTGACTTGTTGCGAGTTTAACATTTCATCACAAAAGTGCACAGCGCCGCTAGAGAAGTTTTCACTTCAAAGGGTACCTATAAAAAGACAATTCAATGTGATCGCATCGTGATTTGCTCTCAATAGGTGTTATTAGAAGCGAAGAAAATGAACCTCTAAAGGCAGACTAAAAGCACTCCTGGGTCAGAACCGATTTAATTATCCCACAAAAACAACTTTAAAAATACTGTGAGTAATTATAAAATATAGATAAAACTTGGAGGAAGGGACGGGTCTGTCGCTCCCCATTAATCTTTCGCTACAGAAATTGAAAATCAGGGATGGCAGGTTGGAAAAAACAGTCCGGTGAAAACCGGACGAATTAATTAGTGAGACGTTGGACTTTATATTCAATTTTCTTTTATTTTCTATGTAGCCATTAGAGCCGGGAACATTCCGTACCTACCCATTTACAATTTCGTTAAATAACACGGCTGAATTGGTCAGGGTTTCTAGGGTACCGTTATACGAAATGTTATTTTATCGATGTTATTGAACTATCAGGTACTTTAAAGATAGGAAAGAAGAAAAACCTGCTTTGGTTTCTTTTATAAAATCTGTAAATTATTGGTCTGTTATCATCTCCATTATTTTACAAAAAAATATTGGATTTTATTCTAAAAAAACACAAAATAATCCACACAAATCATTAGCATCGGGAAATCTGAATACAAATCGGTACGGATCACAGTTACATGAAAGGCCTGAAATGTTTAGTGTGTTGGGGTAAACGGAGCAATAGTATAGAGTGTATGTGTTACGAAATTTAAAAGAAATCATATTTTTAGGTTATATACATAATATATTTAAGTATAAAACCAGCACCATAATATGCCATCATTTCTCACACGAGCAGCACGCACAAACACCGCATCGTACGTTTCCAAATGGACAGATAGCGTTTAGGGAAACGTCCATTTCGTTTCGGACGCAAAATAATGCGTGACACTATCAATGCGTACCGTTTGCGGGGCACGTCGTGTTTGAACCTACATTCATCAATCAGCGAACCGCTGAACTCGTTACCGAGTTCCGAACAAACGCCAATGAGCCCGTTCAATATGTTCCTAACAAAGTTTTTAGATCATTCACTTTCGCCCGAAGGGGTCCGAGCCCGAGTACGTAACTAGTTTTTTACGTAGTATGCCACCGTAAAGTGTAGCAAATAACTAATAATAATAAAAGTTTATGGGTTTACTTTAGTGCTGAGTAAGCTGACGGGGGCGTTGCGTAATTGTGCTTTTTGATAGATGACCCTTTTTATACTAGATCAGCTACTACGTACCTATAGTTGCTTGTAAAAGATTTTATTATGGCTTGCATTGCATTTGGTACACGTGGCTTATCGTTATACCTGTGTGACCTAGGGCTATTTAAGCTATTAAGGTGTTATTACACTTAGGTACGACTTTTATTCTGATTCCTATAGAATCATGCCAAAAGTAACATTAAATTATTGTTCGGAAGGTTACAGTTTTGACACACATGGATGTTTTCCACAGAAAAGACTACAATTCAACAAGCTCTTTTTCCACAATGTTGTGTCTCAGAAACTACCCAACAATCGTTAGATTGTTGACGTTGTTGAATACCGATATATTATGATACCAAAATATTGTGAAACAACATATTTGTTTTTTTTTTTTTTTTTTTTAATTTATTTATTTAGATAGGATTTACAATATAGTGTTAACATATGTGCCACTATAGAAAACCCCGTGGGTTTATTTAATAGTTGGCGAGATCGCGCGGTTCGATCCGCGAGTAGGTACTAAATATAGTTTATATAGGTATTATACTAAGATTAACATTAAGCCAAGTTTAGCTAGGTACAAAGTTGGTATTCGGCTAAGACTGACACATGTTGTTTGGCTATGTAAGTTGCAAGTAATGCTTTTTTAATAGTTTTTTGAACTTGATTCTATCGCCTGTGATACTTATCAAGTCGTACATTAATTCTTTAGGTAAGTTATTCAGGGTATATGGAATTAGGTAGTCGTTCATTCTTTTACCGTAAATATTTTTTTTGTTGCATGGTAGCAGGTATGTTGGTAGGTACTCTAGTGAGCGTAGCTGGTTGGGGCGCGTTTTATGTCTTAGTGACGTTATTACACTACACTCCTCAGCCAGTAAGGACAGACTAAACCGGTTATAGGTATTGATTACCTTACAATGTTGGAATAGGCCGTTGTTATCATCTTTATAGCTGTTTTTAATCTTACTAGGCACAATAGTTTTCAATAGTGTTATCTATAGTTTATGTATTTGTTCCATATAGGTTTTGTATGTCCTCCCATAGCTGCTAATTCCATACGATATTATAGAGTCTGCC
Organism: Epinotia demarniana; assembly: GCA_945867215.1. NCBI lineage: Eukaryota > Metazoa > Arthropoda > Insecta > Lepidoptera > Tortricidae > Epinotia > Epinotia demarniana. Next base: position 21,212,474 of record OX244263.1, read on the forward strand.
AGTGATAAATATAAGGTGCGCATTATATTATAGGGTAGCTTGTATTTAAGAATAGACATTTGAGCCGTAATAGACCTAAGTTTAGAGCATACGTGGTCGACATGCGGTCCCCAGTTAAAGTGCTTGTCAATGATTAGCCCCAGGTAGGTGTGTTGGTCGACGACGTCAAGCGCTGCGCACGCGCACACCGCGAGCCCGCTGTGCAGGCAGTGGTGCTCGTGCGCTGTAATTTTAGGTGGTGCGCGTGTCTCTTTGGTGTGCACCGAATGTATGTGCATAACTTTAGTTTTTTTGGCATTTATGACTAAACCTACGTCGTGCGCCCATTTACATAGTTGGTCAAAGTTATATTGCATTGCTTTTTCTGCTTCGTGCCGGTCCTTATGGGACGTAATTAAACACGTGTCGTCCGCAAATTGGTACACAGAACCCTCCCCGAAGATGTTATACATGTCGTTAACGTAAATAAGATACTCGGTCGGTTACAATATGTTGTTTCACAATATTTTGGTATCATAATATATCGGTATTTAAGTAAATAATTTTCTGTTAAAAATTACGTATGGGACCACCTGCACAAGCATTTTATTGTCGACTGTACTTTTTTGCACGGACATCAACTGCTAATTTGAGAATATTTAAATGCGCCAAATCACGATGGGTCTCCATCTCTGTCTGCATTATCAAACCTGCACCATACCACATACTACCTATATAGTTATTGCAATAGCTTCTGCCCGCGATTCCGTCCGCGTGGAACTCGTTTATATCGCAGCTCCATACAAACTTTTACCCCCTTAGGGGATGATGTCGGAGATAAAAACTATCCTATGTCACTCTGCATCCCTTCAACTATCTCCACTTAAAAAATCACGTCAATTCGTTGCTCCGTTTTCCCGTGAAAGACGGACAAGCAAACAAACAAACAAACAAACACACACACTCATACACTTTCCCATTTATAATATTAACACGTTCCCGGTGCAGCGGGAAATTCAAAATTTTGACTCCTACGTGCAAATTTTTTTTTCATTTCTAGTATGTATTGTTACGTGCAAGCAAATATTATTGGTCCAGCTCATACGTGCACATTTTCATCAAGCCTTAAGTTTATATGGGGTCGTGCAGCACATACGAAGCACTCACCTATCGTTGATACCTCGAACTGTACACATATGTCCCATGCACAGGGAACGTGTTAGTATGGTTATGGATATGGATTGTCACCTGACTTACATAATTTAGATTGGACTTCAGGAAGTTGGTCAAGTTTGACTAGCAAGATTTGACCCGATCGCACATTCATACATTGCAATTTAAATAAGAGCTTGCATGTGTGTGTATTTTTGAATAGGTAGTAGGATATAAAATATAAAGGATAAAGGAATTGTGACAGATTGCAAAATTAAAATACCTATTCTCCGTTCTTTAATTTCTTGTTAACGAGTTTTGAAGACAACGTGCCAAACAAAAGGGCATTTAATAGAAATTGAAAACAGGAAGTTAATAAGAGCTGTGCAACAGACGGCGCCCTCTACTGGCGACGTCAAATTAAACGGGTCAACCGGCGTATTAGGTATCGCCCACTCGACTCTTCAATATGTTTTATCTCTGATGCATCTATATATAAGTGAAACAAGAAAACAAGACCGTTTTACATGTAGATCAAACTTTTCTCGGTCAGATACGTATGTTTAGTACCCGTTATTAACTTATTTGAATAAATTAGTCTCGTAGGTACTGTTTTAGGCCTAAGCTCTCGTGGCTCTAGACCACGTAGTCTATTAGACTTACCCCTTAATAAGTCCCTGTGGCAAAGTTACCAACTTGGTTACCTTAAAGTTCGCCTTATGTTGTGGTGCCTATATGCGTGGATCTTACTCGAACATGTAAGAAGTTTTTATGTGAGTCAGAAGTCGAGCAGTAACTGAGTAATCTCCAAATTATTACTTGGATGGGTTATTCTATGCGAAAGTACGTCCAGTGGTGCAAGAGAACTTTGAAGTATAAAGGGCGTGTGCGTTATACAGGACGACCAAGAGATTCTTAAAGATAATATTTAAGATGTATATTCATTACAATTAAGCTTTTCGTTTATATGGCTATGAGAGTGTAAGTTTCACTAAGACAAAATGAGTTTTTCGTCTCGTTTTTCGTATAACAGCTTAATTTAATTTGTCAATGTCTTTGCCTACATCAAGTCAATATATATATATGAAGAAGTTGCTATACGTCTTATAGACTATTTAATATTTATCAAAACAGAACATGATAAGAAAATAAAAATATCAGTACCTAATGAGGTCTTAAACAAATTTCACTAAGGGTGATGAAGAGAGAGAGATGTTACTTTAAGCTATGTGTGTATGTAGTAGCTGTTTAAAGTTGTATGGGCAAATAACTTGAGCAATGGCTGTTGTAGCGTGCTCGAGGCAAGCTCGAACAAACTGGGAGTTGCCAGGACCGTCTTGACACTCCCTCAATTGCTTTAAATTAGGTAAATAGTCAACGCTAGTTGCCACTTTTGTTTTTAGCAAAGTTTCATTCAATTACATTAATTTAGTCTTAATCAGTTTGTGTCTGAATAAAATGTTTATTATTAAAATTTTAAGGGTATCAGACTTTAAATAACCACAGTGAACTTTCAGTATAGAATTTTTGTTCAGATGCGTTTTTGCATCCCATGTTTATGGTTCGACGTTGTGATGTCAGGAAATATTCAATTGGAATTTTCTCTAACTTTCTACATCTTCTGGAATCTGTGGGATGATCAAAGTCAAAAGTTCTTTATTCTTGGAAAGGCTTATTGCATGCACTCATGAATGTCAAGAAACTATTATTAGTTCTGAAAAAAAACTTCGCTACCAGTCTACTCGTACCTACATTGGGCATAAAATTATAATACCATAGTAGAGAACCATTTTTTCCAATAAATCGATTTACTTACGACAGATTCGATAAATGATAAGGTAGCCTAGTGGTTCAGGCATGCGCGGCTGTCAAGTGGCGGTCGTGGGTTCTAATCCCGGCTCGTACCAATGAGTTTTTCGGAACTTATGTATGGAATATTTACCGTTAGCTTTTCGGTGAAGGAAATCATCGTGAGGAAACCGGTCTAATCCCAATAAGGTCTAGTTTTCCCTCTGGGTTGGAAGGTCAGATGGCAGTCGCTTTCGTAAAACTAGTGCCAATGCCAAATCTTGGGATTAGGTGTCAAAGCGGACCCTGGGCTCCTTTAGGGGCACAACCGGGAATAACGCTAGGAGGATGATGATGAGATTCGATAAATGATGAGATCATTAATAATATTAGTAGGTACTGCAACTGTATTTTAAAGTATCATCATTTGCTAATCAATCCGTTAAACCTTTAGTCAATGATACTCCCTAATTGTGACGCATATACATATATTATAGTAGTAAATACCTTTTCAGATTAATTTTTAATCAATGATAAAATACCTTTCTGTTTACATGTTTCAATATGTAGACAGTTTTTTTTAATAAAGAGTATTTAGTCAATGAAAACAAACTAAAATTAAACAGCTGAAATACAGGGTGACATTTTAATCAGTGTCCAAATTCAAGTATAAGATTCTTCAGCAAAATTATAAAATACGTTTTTTTTTGTTTCATATCATTCAGAACACAAAAAATTAGTAACTGCTGCTTAAAGTTATCCCAAAAAAACCTTACCGCGCGGGCACTTCAACGGGTAGTAAGGTTTGCGCACGGCACGCCTCCCCTCCCTCGTACCCGCCCCGCTCCGCGCGGTACTGAATGCCCATTAACCACGCTGTACGGACTTCTTCGGCGGTCGGATAGCACCATAGTGTCGCCTATCCACCAGCCAGCCATGATTCGACGTCACAGCCTCCGGGCTACGGCTAGAAACAAGTAAAAAAAAAAACGCTGTACGGATGATTCTTTTGGGATAGACAATTTATAATTTAAAAAAAATACCTACGGGTTTTTTTTTCAAAAATGGCGTCTATTAGTGATACCAAATGCCTACAAAAAATTTGGAGACTGATTAAAATGTCACCCTGTGTATTATTTGCATTTTATTAAGTTCATACGCGCTAGTCTCAAGTGTTTTATATAAATACTTGGTTTTATTAAGTTTCCTGTTACCTTTCAAAATATTTTCTACTGCCAACGCAATCTTTATTCGGTGAAAATAAGAATTTTAAATTAACCCCGTTATTTCAAAGAAACGATACTTCACTTGAGAATTTTAGGTTCTTAATTAAAGTTTTTCATTGCTTTCTTTGCTTTTTCATCAAGCAAATATTTTTTTCGCAAATATTTGCTTTTGATATCATGTTGATTATGAAAATAATCTTGTAAAATAAAAGCTATATACTGTAGTTTACTTGATGTAACCATAGCTCCACCCGAAAATACCTTAATACTAGATTCCGCCCTCGACTTTGTCTTCGTAGTCTCGGGAAAAAATCAAATCCTATATTTTAATCCCGGCTATAAAGCTCTATATGCGTGCAAAATTTCATACAAAGCGGTTGAGCCGTTTATGCGTGAAAACTTCCAAACATTATTATATGAGTAGGATAGTAGGATTCGAAACTTTACTAGGTTAAATACCTACCTTAATTTAAACAGCTAAAGCGTCATACTATCACCTTAAACTAATTTGAAGACACAACTTCATAGCAAACTGCAATAAATTACGTGTTTGTGTTACAACGAAGAGCGCCGTGCAACTTCCAACTTCCATCAAACAACTTCGTCAAATGCACGAGGTGTATGAGAATTCAAAATATTCAGAGTCATTAATTATTCCCTTGCAAGGAAGTCAAGTGCGTGCTGGCATCCCCCCACTCCTTATACATTTATGATACCAATATAAATTCTTGGATGTTCAAGTCTGATGTTTGTACAATATGTTAGGTACCTATAGTACGACATGTAATGCGATGCTCCTATCGCTTAAGATTAATCCTATTATTTAATAGTGATAAAAAAAAAAAAATCTTTTTTTGTTTGCTAATTACACACAAATTACAATAAGAGAGAAAAAATACAAAAAAAAACACAAAACTAGTGCCTGCGCGACCGAGCTCTGCTCGGGTGAAAATTGAGAAAATACTAAGAAAACGAATTTTCCCAGATACCTATGAAACCTAGCTAAAAATCGATCTATTTTTTACCCCACTAGATGCCTATAATGTAAATTGTCATCGAAATCGTTAGAACCGTTTTCGAGAACGTAATTGCAAATATATATAGGATATAAATATATATTTATATAAAAATATTGTTTATTTAATAGTTTAGGATAGGATAGGATATGTGTAGATTTTTGTTTGCTAGAATTTGGAAAAAAAAGTTATAACCTGGCTTAAAACATAGGCCACTTCAACCCAGAAAAAAAATGTTTAATGAGATGGGGGTAGTTGGTATGGGACTTCGGAATTAAAGCGGACGATATCGCGAGCAAAAACTAGTAAGAAAGTTATAAGTATATAATGATTATGTATTTTCAAAGCCACGCTTGAATAGTTATAATTATGTTTATTGCGTGACAGACTAAATAAAATCTAAACATCCTAACGCTTGTATAACAAAACAGTAAACGAAGAACAAGAAACAAACAGGAAAATATATGTAACAATCCCAAGGCAAGAATGTAGCCAAAGCTGTGCTGCGGCTGTGGTTTTAAACACGTAGGTACACGTGGTAACAGTAGCATAGATAGCGTACTCGTGCAACGAACGAGGTTTGCGTTTGTAGAGCTGATTGAATATTGTCGCTAAGAGTACGTCGCAAATACGAGGTAGGAATCCCGGCTCTGTTGAAGCTGGTAATATAATGTAGACTATCAAATTCATAGTTTCAAAGATCAGCTAAACAAACGTGTTCTATTTTTAAATATTTCAATAGACATGATTAGTTACTAGGCTTTTTTTATGCCGTCGAACCAGTTTTGAGAGAGGAACAAATGTTTGTATGGACTACAATAAAAGTACATATTTAGACGAAAAATTGAGTCAAAGATGGACCTCGCTGGCGGCAGACGAAACGGTTCATACTTATTGACGCAGAAGTATGACGTTTCGGTCGCGAAGTACTGCGTTTAGGTCCATAGTAGCTTTAGGGCCTGTTTCACAATCGCTGGATAAAGTTATCTGCCAGTTAAAAATTATTGCTATCCTTTTCTCCCGTCATATAAAAGAAAAGCGACAGCCAACATTTATCTGACGGATATGTTTTAACTGGAGATTGTGAAACAGCCCCTTAAATTTACTCTAGGATAGTAAAAAAAATCCTTATTTTTCTAAACTTCCAAGGTCCATGAAATTACGTTAAAGTTATACCTATACTTTTAGTCTAAGGATGTAATAATTATATGTTAATATGAAGTCCTGGTGCCTTATCAATTTGAATTTGTGAAATTGGAATTGGAAATTCTGAAATGTGGATCCTCAGGGATATTATATAAGCCGTACAACGGACGGATCCCGGAGTTCTACGTCGACTTCTAAATAGGAGTCTTTTAAATTGATCCGTTGCGGGGTCACACCTGGCCCCGCAACACAAGAACGATCCCTATGTCTGTCAAAAATGGTTGTCCTGCTCTTACCCTGCGCGCCTACTTAGGTACCACGCGTCACCTCGCGTCTTGAACTGCGCGCCATCTCGCCACGCGCCCTCACTGCGCGCCTGCTCGCCACGCGCCCCAACTGCGCGCCTGCTCGCCACGTGCCTAGGCGGCGGAGGCCCATTTTACCTATTTTCCTTGTAGTTAGTCGATTTCATATCGGTTCCATGGGCTTTCAATCCTTTGGAAGTCCACGTAACGTGACAAGCTAGGACCGAATTCATATCCCACTAACGTCACTCTCAACATGGCGCATCATCGGGTAGGTCTATCCTTCTTGGCAATGAGATCTGATTCTAGAACGCATTTTTGCGCGTTGTGCTGTGCTCTTTCTGGCGATTAAGCGCGTAGATTGCGTACATATCGACACACTGATACTCCGATTAGATTTAAATTAAATAACTTCGTCACATAATGAATAGTTAGTTTAAACCTTGTTTAGCTTTAGTTTAAAATAACCCTATGAGCTTAAATGTATCGACTATTAACCCTCACATTTATAAAACGCAAGAAGTCTGTACAGAGGTTGCATCTGTTTCTAAAACGCATTTATAACTAACATTAGACAAACGTTTATGAATTAAACCAGTGTATTGTTGTTCTCTATTTAATAACATACCTTCTTACATAGAAACGCAACAGCCAAATCTACTGACTCAGCTGCATAGTTTCCCAAAGCATATACTAGTTATTTATACACATACGGAGACAGACAGTTGAGCAACGCACATGTCTCGATGCACTCAGTGCACTTGTGTCTCAATGCAGCCAGCTTCAATGACCATTGAAGCAAACTAAAGCAGCTTTGGTCTTGTCGTAAATTTCCTTGACCGGTGACCGAATTTCCGGATATGGTTATATAACGGACGGATACGGCGAAATGTGGATTATTGCTCATGCACAGTTAAGCTAAATGTGGTTTAATTAATTGTTGTGTTTAATCCATTGAGCGGTAATTACTTACGTACATACGGAGATTAAATTGTTATGAACTACTTAAAATATCTACCTACATATACTTATATTACGGGAGGCGCGGCGTGGGTAGGCACCCCATAAGATGGACTAATGATCTGGTAAAGGTCGCTGGAGTTCTCTGCGTGTGGCGCATCCGGTCACTTTGGCACTCTTTGGGGGATGCCTATGTCCAGCAGTGGACGTCTTTCGGCTTGTGGGAACACAGTAGCACAGCGTTCTCACAACGCTGCACTTTCCTTCCCCCCCGGCGCGGGACGAGGCGGGCTGTGAGCCCACCTAGCGTCCCGAGACACTTCTTGTGAGACTTTTGTAAATAGAACACATAAATATAATTTGAATTAATTGGAGTCAGAATTTCATTTGCCAGGGTCACCACTAGGATAACCTTGTATTGTAGTTGCGACCATATTCGCACAGTGGTGACCCCGTCGTGATTGTGATTTTAAAAAAAAGTTCGCAAGTTTACGGCTGCGAGTATGCCCAACGGATTACAACACGGTGCACCGGGCGCGCAAGGCGGCGCACAGGGTCAGACACAAGGCGGACTCCAGGGACAACCTTTGGAGCAAGGAAGACATCCTACGGTCCCTACGACGTCCGACGTCAACCAGCCTCAAATGCAGCCAGAAGAAGACAGGAAACCAGATATAATGGCGATATCGCTGGCGTCAAGGTTACCCGAATTTTGGGTAGATCAGCCGCGCGTATGGTTTATACGCATCGAGGCCATTCTAGCACCGCAGAGGTTAGGGGACGACGCCCGATTCGACCTTGTGGTGGCGAAGCTGCCCAAAGAAGTTATTGTGCAGTTCACGGATTTCCTGTCCCGACCGCCGGCTACAGGTAAATTTGCTGCGCTCAAGGCCAAACTGCTGATATGATGATACTTCTATTTATACTTATATTATAAAGAGGAAAAGTCTGTGAGATTATAGCTTTGTAAGTTTTGTAAACCCTTAACGCTTTCCGGTCACTTTTTTAGTACAGTTAGTAAATGCCGCGCAAAGTTTGAACGCGCATTCTAGCTAGAAAAGTAAATACGCCAAATGAAATGGCGAGAATATTACTATGTATTTCTTGAATACGCCAATAGTGTGCAACGTTCAATTTGAGCGCGAGCGTCACTTGAAATCAATGATTTTCGAAATTTGCGTTGGCATTTGTTTCTGGCCTCATAAAACAATTACGAATAAAAAAAATGGTTTTCTTTTTGTTGAATTAACCTTCAGGTGAGTTAAACTTTCGTTTTTGATATAAATTTTATTAAATATTCAATTAATTCTAAATCAAAAAGGATGATTTAAAGCTGGTCCTGTTTTTGTGACATTATCGGTTGTATAGGTGGCTACGTGCCATTGAGCATGTCATAATAAACGGACAGTGCCGACTTTTATGGATGCATAGTTTGTTTCACATTGTGACAGAAAACGGACCTTGCCATTAAACGTAACGCGAGCACAGAAAGTGGACCAACTAAAAACGAGACTGACTTCATCCTATCGACGAGGAGGGATACATTAAATGTTGTCTTTGTGATCATCAATACAGTTAAAACCGGGAGCGATCACCGTCTGGTAAGAGGCACATTTAATATATGTGTCAAGCAAGAACGCTCTCGATTGATGAAGTTGTTCCATACAGCACCAATCAAAATTCAAAACCCCGAGAGCTTTCATGTGGAACTCCAAAACTGTTTCCGTTTCCTAGACGGCGATTTAGACGAATTCAATTACGGGTTTGTGGAAACTCGCCGTGCCTCTGGGTCTAAGTTCTTCAACGCCCAATGAACCAACACAACTAAAAGGTTCTCTAGCTGTTGAGCTAGAGAGCCCTCCAGTTGTGTTCACATGTTATGTTCACACAGCAACACCTCACTCCCCTCCCCCATAAGCCTCCGAGTTGTTAGAAGCTCACAATGGAAGGGAGCGAAATGTTGCCTAGGTCTTCATCCGATGTCACTTTACACCAGTAGCTCAATAAAGAGATCTGCAATTGCTTTACCCGCGATCTGCGCCAATTCAATACAAGCTATTGAAGAGGCTATCCCGTGTAACGAGGACGCTAAAGTGTTTTGGAGAGATTTGACTACTGGACTGAGCCAGCTCGCCAAGTTGGAAACTGAAGATGGTAGAATCGTTTCTTCTAAACCTGAGCTTTTGGTTGAGGTAGAGCGCTTTTACGGACAGCTATACACATCAACTCGCGGACCCGAGGTTAGTCTCGTGGAGGACCCTCTAGCTCGACTAACCCAACTCTATTCCAACGACATCCCGGAAATCAGCCTGTACGAGCTTGTAAAGGTTCTTCAACAGCTCCAGAACAACAAGGCACCAGGTGAAGACGGAATAACAGCCAGCAACTGCTGATGGCGGGTGTAAACCCGGTCCCTACGGCTCTTCAGCATTTGTTCAATTCCGTCTTACTGGAAGGGAAAATGCCAAAAGCACGGAACAGAGGTGTGGTGGTACTATTCCTCAAAAAGGTTACACCACCCTGCTGACGAACTACCGACCAATCTCACTTTTCGTCCAATATTACGCAGTGTCTCAAGATGAGAGTATTTGACCAGTGTGTGTTGCTAGTGATGACTTATGGCACTGAGACGTGGTCGCTTACTATGGGCCTCATAAGAAGGCTCAAAGTCACCCAAAGGGCAATGGAGAGGGCTATGCTGTTAGTTTCTCTGCGTGATCGCATCAGAAATGAGGCTGTCCGCAGCAGGACCAAGGTAACCGATATAGCCCTCCGGATCGCTAAACTTAAGTGGCAGTGGGCTGGGCAGGGCACATTGCACGTAGAACCGATGGCCGTTGGGGTGGAAAGATAATTTGGTGGCAACCACGTACCGGAAGATGCAGTGTGGGTGGGCCCCCCACAAGGTGGACTAATGACCTGGTAAAGGTTGCGGGAGTCCTCTGGATGCGGGTGGCGCAGGACCGGTCACTTTGGGACTCTTCGTGGGAGGCATATGTCCAGCAGTGTTTTTGATGGCCTTTCGGCTGTTATGATGATGATGCTCAGGATGATTTTATTCAGTGTATTCAAGCTTATTTTTGGTTGACGACAATTTTTTTATTTTATTTTCGTGACCTTCAGGACAGTATTGTCCGTTTTTTAGGACAACATCAAAGGCAATCATTTTTTACGATTCGTGGCAATGTCCGTTTTAACGGACGTCCTGAAAAACTAACTTTCAGAATGGTTTTCATTTTTTTTTCTTAACTATAGTTCTTTTTATTCAATAACTATCACAAAAAACATTCCGAGTGATAGCTGGCTACATTCCTTCATGTCTTGCCATGTTAAGGGTTAACTAACCTGGTAAACCTTGAGTTTGGTAACGTTTGGTAACGTTGGATAGATGGTTCAATAACTACAACTTACAAAAGTTGGAAAACCCCCGACATTTTCATTTTAAAGTCCAATATCTCAAAAACGGCTGAACAGCTTTTCATGAAACATGGCTAAGAACACTCGGGATAAAATTATCTATGACACAAAAAAACCGCATTCAAATCGGTCCATCCGTTAGGGAGCTACGCTACCACAGACAGATACACAGATACACAGACACACAGACACGTTAAACTTATAGCACCCCCCTTTTTGCGTCGGGGGTTAAAAATAATTATGGGTTTCTCAGAACGATTTGTCAATTTAGTGATTCGTTTGTGAGATATTGGGCCAAATTTCAGTCCAAAGTTTTATTCGAGTCATGTGTAACGGCCGGGTCTATATCTGTTGGTCTAAAATTTTTTGCCCGATATTTTTTTCGGCACATTTGTTGGTCTAATAATCTTTGGTCGATTGTTTTTAGGGTTCCGTACCTCAAAAAGAAAAAAACGGAACCCTTATAGGATCACTTTGTTGTCGGTCTGTCTGTCTGTCTGTCAAGACCATTTTTCTCAGGAACGCGTGGAGAACCTGCGAAAAAATCAAACTTAAAAGTCAACCCAATCAAAAGATACAGTCGTTTATGCTGCAAATTTTAGAGTTTGTCGACAGTCGCAAAACCTACGGGGTACTTCCCGTGAACTCAGAAACTTGAAATTTGGCACGAAGCAACGTCATATAGCACAGACAAAGGAAAAATTACGAAAAGTAGACATTTTTAGTAACTTCATACAAAAACATTTTTTTAAATTTTAAACGTACTACCTTTTTCCTCGTAAATGCGTAGAGGTATTAAATTGAAATTCGTGTCAAATACTCAGGGCTATAGGACCTTTCTGATGTAGCAAAACCAAACTTTTATGTCAACGGAATCAAAAGTAATAGCAATTTAAGTCGCATATTTTGAAATTGAGTACTCGCAACAAACTCAAAACCTAAAGGGTACTTCCCGTTAACACAGAACCTTGAAACTTGGCACGAAGCAACGTCATATAGCACAAACGAAGGAAAAATTACGAAAAGTAGACATTTTTGTAAAATCATACAAAAAACCTTTTTTTCAATTTTAAACTTACTACCTTTTTCCTCGTAAATGCGTACAGGTATTAAATTTAAATTCATGTCAAATACTCAGAGCTATAGGTCCTTTCAGATGTAGCAAAAGCAAACTTTTATGTCAACGCAATCAAAAGAAATAGCAATTGAAGTCGCATACTTTGAAACCGAGTACTCGCAACAAACTCAAAAGTTCACTAAAGTTTAACCAAAAAACGTTTGACCAAATGTTTCATTTGACAAAAGTTTCATTTGACCTAATGCATTTTTTCCTTAAATAGAAAGCTTTATAGGATTTTTATAAAACAAACCTGACCTAACCTAACGACTTCTATTTGATGATATTCAAAGAATTCCCGAAAATACCACTGTTTTGACGAAAAATGCATTAGGTCAAATGAAACTTTTGTCAAATGAATCATTTGGCTAAACGTTTTTTGGTCAAAAGGCAGGACTCGAACTCAAAACATCAAACTTCATACAGCACAGACAGGAAAAATTACGAAAAGTAGACATTTTTAGTAAAATCATACAAAAAACATTTTTTGAGATTTTAATCACATACTCATGTTTATAATACCTTTCAGCTGTAGCAAAATGAAAGTTTTATGTCTACGCAATCATAAGAAATAGCAATTTAAGTCGCATAATTTAAAACTTAAAAAGGTGTGTGTGTCCCCAACCCGCACTGGGCCAGCGTGGGGACTATTACCCGTTCCCTCTCATCCATGGGAGAAGGCCTGTGCCCAGCAGTGGGACGTATATAGGCTGATTTGTATTATTATACATATAGATAATCTCAAGGGTATCAAAACCTAAAGGTACTTTCCCGTGAACTCAGTTTTTTATCAACTTCATAAAAAGAAACAGCAATTTAAGTAATCCGCTTATTTTGGAGTTCGCAACTAGGTACTCGCATGGAAATCAAAGCCTAAAGGATGATTACTAAATTGATAAAGTGACCCTGTTTAAATGTATGCTTCCCCAGCTTTCCACATTGTAATGTTACGGGTTCCATTTTCATTTATCATTTAGTAATAAACATACCTACTACAACTTTTGCTTGTTTGTACGGAACCCTCGGTGCGCGAGTCCGAATCGCACTTGGCTGGTTTTTATGTCGAAAATTGTTTGGCCATAATTGTTTTGTATAAATGTTTTGGCCGTAAATTGTTTAGTCTAACATTTGTATGGAATAGCATTGTTTGGTGGAATGTATTTTAAGGCATAAAATTGGTATTCCGAATATTGGTGTCAGTAATAATCGCATCCAAACTGTCGCATTTATTAAATTGGGTTACCTATGTTTTCACCAAAAAATGTTGGACAAATTATCACTTTGTAGATTATTTTTCGTAGAATGGCATGTACCAAGCAATATCTCGTTTACCAACTGGTACTTTGACCAAATTTCGTTCCGTCGTTTGACGACCAAATGTTTTAACCAAAACAAAAATAACGCAAAAATAAGTTTTTGCGTTTTGTGTAAACGTCGCAATTCTAACCTTACCGCCAGTGTGTCGACATGACCCCGCTTCGCGGGGTGCCTATTTCCGCTCTAAGGGATACTAGCTAACCCTTTTTTTTTTTTTTTTTTCGTTGGGAAATGCCTTTATGCATCCGGTTTGGTTGGGGAACCAGAACGGTATGACGGATTCCCGGGAACCGCCCGGACTACCGTCTAAAACCCCACGGTGCTCTGCGCGCTGGTTTTTGGTGGAGCCACGGGAACGCTCGCGCACACTTCCGCGACTCCACCAGCAGCTATCCCTGAATGAGACCCATCGCTGCAGGGGAGGAGATGTTTATTAGTCCCCCAGACTACATTTTTTTTTTTTCCTTTTTCTCAGGGGTGTGTCCGAACACCCGACACGCCCTCCAACGCGAGGACCTCTTCCCTATGGGTGGCAGTCGCCCCCGTGACTGCCTCCCTGAGGTCTTCGTTAAGGCGGCAAGCGCCGATTGTGCGCTGCGCGCCTGCGCCCAGTTCTGCGGCTGCGCATTGGGTTAGCCTCAGCCCGGGCTTCCCGCTCTCGCTCTGCCGCCTCCTTCTCGGCCATAACGTGCTCGCTGAAGTCGAGCATCGCCTTCCAGGCCACTTTGCTGAATACCATAGCCCGCACTACGGCCGGCATCGACAGATCTTGTCCTATTCGGCTGACCAACTCATTTCTTTCTGCACTCCAAGCCGGACACTCAGCCAATGTGTGCTGGGCCGAGTCTATATCGGCTCCGCACTGGTGGCATTTCGGGGTCGGCTCTCTTTGTGCGATATTATGCAGGAAGTTGCCGAAGCAACCGTGTCCCGACAGCACCTGCGTCAGCCGAAAGGTGAGAACCCCGAAGTCTCTTTCAACCCAGTCATGGAGGACTGGGTGAACCGCCTCTATAGTGCGGCAGCCGGCGCTCGGCCGTTCCAGTCGCTGCTCCCATACGTCCATCGCCTCCTGCAGAAGCTCAGTTTGCCGCTTCCTTATTTCCTGTGGGGCTAGCAAGTCCCCCTGGTCGCGCGCCTCTACGCGCCACAGATACAGGTCCGCGAGGACCCTTGCGTCCAGGTCCCAAGGCATGGTTCCGGCTAGCACACACGCGGCTTCCGCGCTTACGGTGCGGTATCCTCTGATTGCTCTCAGAGCCATCACTCTCTGCGGTCGGCGCAGCTGGGCGATATTTTGATTGTTGAGCGCGTCTACCCATACTGGGGCACCATAGAGTGCCATCGAACGCACAACCCCCGTGTACAGGCGGCGACATGAGGCCTTGGGCCCTCTCAGATTTGGCAGTATCCGCCCAAAGTCTGACGCCGCACGCAGCAACTTGGGCGCCAGACGCTCAAAATGAGCTTTGAAATTCCATTTATTGTCAAGCATGACGCCTAGGTAGAGCAACGTTGACTTGACAACAATTGGAACTCCTCCCACCACAATCGCTGTGCCGGCTGGGGGTGCTCTCCGTGGACCGTAGAAATATATGGCCTCGGACTTCGTCAGAGCCACCTCCAGGCCCAGCCGTCGGATTTTCCCCACACAATGGGCAACTGCCGCTGTCGCTAATACGGCTGCGTCACGATAACTGGGTCCCTGGGCCGTTACGAGCGTGTCATCTGCGTAGCAGATGACGTTGACTCCGCGCAAGTTTTCCCCCCGCAGGACCCAGTTGTAACCTATATTCCACAGGAGTGGCCCTAGGACTGACCCCTGTGGAACTCCACAGCGCATCTCCCTCCTGCCCCGTTCCCTTTGCCCAGGCCAAGTAATGAACCTCTCACTGAGGTACGCCTTTATGATGCGAAACAGATGCAGGGGTACTTGGTGATACCGCAATGCCTCCATTATTGTGTCCCAGGGTAGAGTGTTGAAGGCGTTGGCAATGTCTAACGACACCGCCAAGACAACCTCACCCCGGGACACGGCCTCATACGCCATTGTCTTGACCCGCTGTATTGCATCGACCGTTGAACGGCCCCTGCGGAAGCCAAACTGGCTGTCGGCAAGATCCGGCCCATCACACTCCATGAGGCGAGCAGCAATTATTCGCTCAAAGAGCTTACCCACCTCATCGAGCAGGATTATCGGCCGGTAGCCGGACGCAGAATCTGCCGGTCGCCCCTCCTTCCGGAGCAACACCAGCTTCCCGGACTTCCACTCCTTCGGGAAGCAACCCTGCTCCAGACACGCGGTCAAGACATGCAGTAACTTTGGTTCTAAAGCATCCATGGCCAGGACCCAAGCACGGCCCGGAATGCCATCAGGACCCGGGGCCGTGTTTCTAGCACGGAGCCGGTTGATCGCCACGCCCAGCTCGGCAGGACGAATTGGTGGGACGGTGTCTTCCTCTCTTGGCCTTGCCTCTGGCGGCGCCATTATAGGCGGTTGGTGGGGTCCCCTTTCCGGGAAAAGCCCTGCGACCACGCGAACTACCAGTTCCGGCTGGAGTGTTTGGGTCAGCGGAGGCTTCCAGGGGCGCAAATTATTTCGGACCAGTTTGTATGGCCTTCCCCACGGGTCGGCATTTAGGGTCTCGAGGAATTCAGCACGGCTCGCCTCAATTGCCTGTCCTATGGCCATCGAGAACCCCAATTTGGAGGCCTTATAGGCTTCATACAGGCGGCGCTCCTCGTCCTCGTTGGTTTGCCTGCGCCTTTTTTGACGCATATATTGGCGCCGCGCGGCTACACAATCATCGCGCAATTGCGCAAGCTCGGCGGTCCACCAATACACGCATCCTTTAGGCGGCAGAGGTTTGGCCCGGGGCATTGCTGCGTCACAAATTCGTGACATGGCCTCCCGGAGCCGGGAAGCTTCGGTCTCTACAGCAACCATTTCCTCCGGTACAGGTAACCAGGCCTGCACGATCGCTGCCTCGTTCAAGAGTTCCCGGTCGAGTTTGGCAAGGGCCCATCTTGGGCCGCTCCCGACTGGGCCATTCTGGCTTAGATTGTACGGGGTCAGTGATGATGTTGATGTGGAGACTTCAAACCGAATGTATCGGTGATCCGACAATGTCTCCACCCCCACCATGACCTCCCACCCATGAACACAGCGCGCCAGGGCGGTACTCGCAAACGTAATGTCAACGATGGAGCCGCCCTGTTGTCTTACACACGTATTTGCCGTTCCCTGGTTGATAACAGCCAGACCTGTCACGATCGCCCACTCCTCTAGGGTTGCGCCTCTCGCATTTGTCGCCGGGGAGCCCCAAGCTGTGGATTTCGCATTGAAGTCCCCGGCAACGATCACCGGGTGCGGGAGGAGCTGACCGACTTGAGCCCCTATTTCATCCAGGAACCGCTCAAAGTCGGCCAGACAACGGTTTGGAGAAAAGTAAACCGCTATAAACCCAACTTCGCCACACAACGCCACCACGTAGCCCTTTCCTTTTAGAACGTCGGTCAGCGGAGGACCCCCAGCCATCGCCCGCCCAACCAGTGCCACACACCCGTCTACATCCCCTATCCAGTCATCCCGGGGAGGGTTCGAATACGGCTCCGCCACCACAGCTACATTAATCATCCACTGCGCCAGGGACTGAAACAGGAGGTCCTGGGCTCTGGCACAGTGGTTGAGATTCGTCTGCAATACTCGAATGGCCATCTTAATCAGTGGCCATTCGATTCTCCTCTTGCGCATCCGACCTGCTGGCAGGTGTCTGGGCAGGCTGGGATGGGGCCCCGGGGCCAGGTCCAGCATTCCTCTTTGTAGTTTTCGGGCCTGGGATGGAGCATGCCTTTGAGCCCAACATATGGTCCGCCTTTTTTACCGCGTTCGCACACACCAGACAATGTGGCGTTGCAGAGCAACCAGCTGCTCTGTACCCTGGTTGTCCACATCGATAGCAAGTATCGCTATGATCAGACTCGCAGGTGCACTGTACCTTTACATGGCCCTTTTCAAGGCACTTGTAGCACCGCATGGGACGCTGATCAAGTAGTTTTACCGCGGCACGGACCCACCCCACCTTGAGTCTCCCGTTGTCATCTTCCACTACTTTTTTAGCTGCTGCAACTGGGCAACGCAGCCAGATTGAGCCGAGGCCGGACGCATCCTGGCGGATTTCACCTGTTTTAATCTGGCTCTCCTCACATCCGCCGCTCTTGGCGACGGCAGCAACAACCTCGCCCGGTGACACCGAGTCGTCAAGCTGCGTAAGACGCAGTTCTGCACACTTCACTGGTCTGTACACCCGGACAATATTTTGGCCAAGCTTGTCAGCCAGCTCTTTGGCCAGTGAATCAGCCTTCTCGCCACTGGCTGTTCCCGGGACCTCGAGAATCCTGGCACCTGTGGCTGCTCGCTTGAATTTGATCGCGCTGATGCCGAGGCGCTCAAGGTCAATGCTTTCCTTAGCTCTGGCAAGCACCTGCGCGTATGTCACGCCCTTTTCTTCGGTGTCAGGCTGAAGGGTCAGCACTACTGCTGACGAGCGAGGAGGGCGGAGTCTGCGGATTTTAGGCTTATTAGCCTTTTGTCTCGGCTGCTGAGGCTGAGAGGCCGAGCGAGGATTTTCCGCCTTGTTTTTCTTTCCTCCTGCTGCCACATTCCATCTTTTTTCCATGGAAGCAGGGACTGGAGGTAGTGGTCGAGGAACTGGTGCCACGGGAGGGAGATCCGCCACGGGTTCAACCACTGTACGGGTCGCTGTCTTCTTCCCTTTCCTTTTCCCTTTTTTCTCCCCCTTTTGAGGTTCCTCTGTTTGGTTTGGAGGGCCTCGTTTTGGAGCCACAATTGGAGCTGTCTCAGCAGTGGGCGCAGGCTCCTGGCTCTGGGAAGCTGCCTGTTCAGCTTGTCGCTTTCGGTCAGCGGCTAGCAGGGGCCTCATTGTTTTGGCCGGCAGCAGCCTACCCTCGAGCTCTCGAGCTCCTAGCCTCGCATCTAATATCATCCCCACCTGAGCTGTCATAGACCGCACCACATCGTCCATATTGAAAGGTGCAGCACTTTCGCACGAGCTAACCCTAACCTAACCTACCAAATAATATAATTGCTACGATTATTTGTTTTTTACTGCGGGGGCTTCGCCCCCCGAGCCCCCCTCCTGGGTGGCTTCGCCCCCCCGTCCCCCCCCTTTTTGGCTGCCCTAACCTAATTTAACGCCCTTGCCTATCCACCTACCTTACCTAGTTTTTAACTAGTTTAGGTGCTTTGATTGTAGCCATTGTTTGTTTTGTTTTACGAGGTTTTATGTGAGGCTAAGGAATAATTATATACTTTAAGCCTTTAATTCATAAAAAAAATATACTAAAGAATTTTAGGTCAAACATGTTTTAGGACAAAAAATATGTATACAAAAAATCTTTATGCTAAAGAATAAGTATATATCATTGAATTTTATACTAAAAAAAATCAGCCAAACAATTTAAGAACATATACAATTGTAGACCAAGCAAAGGGCACCCGTAACGGCCCCTGCCTACTTGCTGACAATGTGAATAAAAATCGTGGCAGTAGTACATATAATGAATTCAAAAGGAAAACTATCACGGCTAATTAGGCACAACTAGTTACCGAGTAATAGTCGACCAACTTAAAATGTACTTAGAAAGGCCAACTTTCCTACAAATACGGCCAACGCAACCATTTAGTTGGCGCACGCGTGTCGTGTCTATTTGTTGTTACAAGCTTTTTACACAATCAAAGAATACTTGAACATGTAACTTAAGTAGAAATTACAAATATACGTTAAAATAAAAATGTTAGTACTTGATATTTTTATTCTATACTGTACTCTATACACTTGTAATATCTTGTAATATCATGGTTTGCAAATAATAAATGAATTATTCATATTATTATTATGTAACTCAGAAAAACAGGCAACTACGGAAACCTACATTGCGCGTGGCCCGACAGGCACTTGTCCGATTTTTTTCTTATTATCTAATTCAAATAAAAATATTATTAACAAAATTAAGTTGCATTAAAATTCTACAGTTTATTTTTAAATATAAACACAAGTTTCAGCTTTGTACTTGGAAATAAAACCTATTGAACGAAAGTGTAAAGTTTTTTGGATTTATCTCCAAACTTACGTTTTGTCTCTTATGGTCGTTCCCTTCCGGTTCGGCAGTGATGTAGTATTGTTAATGCACATATATATTATGTTACTAACTTGTGGATTGTTTTCATATTAGGATGGTCCAAGTTATTATATGGAAAAGTCTAATGACATTATTTCAAATACCAAAACGATTCAATTGCGTTATTTTAACTTTATTATTCGAGATAAAAGACTCGTCACAATCAAAATACCGTCTCATCCCTGAGTATATTAAAGGACACAGACAGAGCATTCCACTTATGACGAACCAACCGTCAAACAACAAACCAAGTACCTACGTAATTTGTTTCGTTGTCTGCCATTCCTTCACGCTTTGTTCCCACGCCCCCTTGTCTTATCCACCGCCAAGGGAGTGTTTGATTTGGCAAGATCCTATCGGCGCGTGGCTTATCGTATGCCCGCTTCTAAACGCTACTGTTGAATCTTAATACTGGAAGAGACATGTGCTCAGAATACTTTAAAGTTATATTTGCTGTAGGTCAAATAAACTCACAGTGGCGTGGCGTGACGTGATTAATAGACGAAAACATTTGTTTCAATAAAATAGATTCTATTAAGACTTCCCTCATAATTGAAAAATGCGCTAATACACTCTCCCCATCTATCCAAAGTACCTACAGTTTCAACACTCACATTTTATTAAAAATACATTCATTCACATTTAGAAGCCTATTCAATACAAACAAACAAACACGCAAATCTCAAACAAGCAAATCTTTCCTCTTTATAATATTATTATAGTGTAGACAAACAATTGCATCACGACTTTGAAATCGGAACAGTCCAAGAGAAGAAAACACTCAATGAAATCCTACAGGAATACATTAGACAACCATCCAATCATATTATAGTGACTATGCACTTATTGAATTTATTTATGTATGGTATGGCATAAAATTTCTCTACTAAAATGTTTATGATATTAGGTTTAAGGTAGGTAAGCAACTGCATCTGCCGAGAGAGCTAAATTTGGTGATAAGACACTCAAAGAATAACAAAAGCCTAAAAAGAAAGTCCCCTAGAGACTTGTAGGGATTATTATACAGAATGGGTGCACGTCGCTGGACTGAAAAATTGAGAAATAAACAAGCAAGCATTTCCTAATGCAAGAAAAAATATTTAAAAAATTTATATACCTATTAAGCACTTTCATCCAATTTTCCCGCATGGTATAATTTCCTATAATAAATAGGCGGATTTAGTTCCCTTTACATCCATTGCTTACAGAGCTCTTATCTGCGCAGCCCTTGGTAAAATAAACTCGTTTACATTTGTTACAATTTCTGCTTTGTTCTTTCGCAGTTAAGTTTCTGGCGGCCTTGTCACCAGTGTTTATGTGCTGAGCACTTGACAGTCGCCTCCGAGATTACCACGGCGACAAAACGCTTTGAAGAAATTTGAATTTGCTGTTTTACGTAACGTTTTGATTCATTAATATATTTTTATTTATCATCACTTTAACAGGATTTTAAACAACACAGAAATACCCTCATATTCTAGTTTAACTTAGTTTAAACCTCAGAGCATTCAAAATCCTAAGCATACCGTTAGGTACGAATTCTTCATTAACAATTAAACTATCAATCAAGGCATCTAAAATTAGATTTACTTTGGCTGATTCGCTAAGTGCAGATTTGAAATAAGAGTCCTGAAATGTTGTAGAGAAAGGACAAAGATACGCCGACAACATGAGGTGCTTTGGGGTAATTGCAAATTGCAGACATATTACCTGGGCGACCGAGCACTGATCGGGTAAAAACGGAGAACACAAATTAAATATGAAATCTAGTTAGATCGATTTAACGCCCTCGTAAATCCCTGTGTATCTATAATATTTAGTATTTTTGTTTTGCA
Organism: Epinotia demarniana; assembly: GCA_945867215.1. Lineage (NCBI taxonomy): Eukaryota > Metazoa > Arthropoda > Insecta > Lepidoptera > Tortricidae > Epinotia > Epinotia demarniana. Next base: position 21,233,933 of record OX244263.1, read on the forward strand.
TATTTCAGGCGCAAACCCGGGGTCTTAAATAAGTTACACACGCACATACGTGTTTTTAGGTAACATATTATTCCAGGGGTATAAAGTACCTAAACTTATTTATAAGAACCGAATGGGTTTTATGTGCTTATGACACACGCTTTTCATTTATCTGACATCTTAGACCAAAGACAATCAGGTTAGTTTAATTCCTTCCTATTAACTGTTATCGCCCAGAACCGCGGCTGCTCTTCATCTCGATTACGACTGTTCTTACCTCAAATCCGGCTTGTGAGAACCGACGACACACGTGTTAGCATGAGCCTGAAATATACAGGGGGAATCCGCAATGAAACGGACGGGTTAAGAAGCGGACACTATCGATATTATATAAAATTTTGAACTAAATTTGCATGTCTTTTGGTTGTTGGCAACACTGATGACCATAGATAAACCCACAATAATGACAGATTTCAGCTATCATTATTTTGCTAAGTTTTTCACTTAAGTTAAATTTTCAGTTATTCGCGAACTCATTGCAATACAAATAAAAAGTGAAGCTCCAGTTGTGATGGTACACTAGGGAGGATATATTGTCACTAAGAAACTGAATGAAGAGTTATAATCTTTTCATCACACTTGCTCGTCAATGGCGTTATTACTTGCGAGCGTACAGAGCAGTTATAGCCGTTTTACCTCCCACGGGCTGTTAAGTTTAGTTTTAAAATATAGAACCCACTCATACTTCACTTCGGACTGAGGATGTTTCCAATCAGCCAAGGTGTATTTCATATCGTCAAAGGTTTGCTACAACCAACTTTTAATATGTATAAAACATATATTTATTTTAAATTTAACTGCAATTTAATGTTTAGTATTTATTACAAATAATTTTAAATGTTTATAAATAATAATATAAATATAGTCTTTAATATAGTATAATCTTCATCATATAAATTATAAATTCTTAACAAATTAAAATCATTAATTATTAAATATATTATATGTTTTCAAATTGTGGCTGTATACCGAAGGGTCTTTGCCATACGCGCCTCACGTCAAATTCAACAAAATGGGCGACTGACATGTTGCAGTTTTAATTACGATTTATATTAATTTCATCTAAAATTTATTTGTTTCCTCGCAAATGTGATGAAAAACATTGTGTATAACACGGGCGTAAGAATATTACAACCTCGAGTCATCAAAAGCCCTCCGCCTTCGGCGTCGGGCTTCTGATAGACTCTTGTTCGCAATATTCCACTTACGCCCCTCGTTAAACAATAAACTATATCAATACTTAATTATTTAGATATAACTTAAAATGTTTGTAGACTAGATTTGCAATGAATCGGACAGGTTCCGTACGCATTGAAACAGACGTCCAAGAGACAGAAGTTAAGTCCAATTATTTTATGTTTTTTTTTGTAACAGTTTGCGCTTTACCAAAGTGTCTGACTTAGGTATTTGAATAATTTGATACCTGGGTACTTATATTGTTTCGAAATTGGAACGAAGACTAAGAAGTTGATTCTAATTCTTTAATCTTGGTTTTAAAAGTTATAGTGTAAAAGCAAAGAATTTGTGAATCAAAGTATGCCATTGGTTCCTAGTCCGTTTCAAGACGCCAATGTCCTATTCAATGCTACCGGTGTAATGAAACGGACAAAAGTGAATTTAAAAAAAACCTCCTGTTAGTATTTTATGCAACTGTTGTATAAGTAGGATCTTAAAACACGGGTGCCGTGAATTGCGATGCGAGCCTTGGCGAGCATTGCAATTAAAGACGGCACGAGCGTTTTAAGACCAAGTTATACACCGTTGCATACAATACTTTTTCTACGACTAATTTTAAATAAATAGCATTTGACTTTTCACAGTAAGTTTTCCGTTAATTCTATTACTACTCACGCAATTTCTTCAGCGGTGCAGTTATTTTCTTCTTCGTCCATTTTAAAAGGGACGTTCTCATTTTTTTCACTTCACAAACACGAATCAAATCTTAAGAAGTTATTAATAACGAATAGTAATCATATTTCGTCTTTTCATTTTGAACTGGAACTTTGGTGGGAAATTAGAAATATGACACATTGACACCTCTTGTTTATGGTCTTTTTTGTTTTTTTTCCTTGCACTTGCCATCCGAACCAAACTGAATCCGGATCCGAACCGAATCGGATCGGTTTATATTCATAAATAATACCAATAATTGGTAAAATATGTATATTTAACACACAATACATGATAATTTATTTTTATTTTAGTAAATAATTTATGTCCTACATACATTTGATAGTAAATAAAAACTCTTTATTTCGAAAAATTTGCTTATGAAGTTGGTACCACTGCAATATAGTGGCTGATTAAAAAAAGTTAGATGATTTGACATCGTGGTAAACAGTGCTTTTATGGAAAATGTATGAACCATAAAAGTACACTTAAGAGTGCGTTTATTTAGAGCATGGACTTTTTCGACGACTTATTATCGGTGTCATTGTATTTGAGCTAAAGCCTATATAAATGACAGATAACGGTACAGGAGTAGAAAAAATATTTTATCTACGCACATATCATTAGTGCTCTAAAATGCGTTCAGAAACCGTAGGAAATGACCAGCATTACTACAACAGATTTTACTGAGAACTTTCTTGTCTGTGGTAGTAGGTAAAATCTGTACTGTAATGTCATTACTTGTAATGATTTTTGATAAATTTGTATCGTGATGAGTTTAAATTTGGAACAGCTGTCAAAACTCAAGTGGGTCTCTATTCTAGTATCTATAGATATTAAAACAGTTATCGATACGAAACGTCAATTCAGTACGTTTTTTATACAAACCGTACGACATTTGATCTCGAGTGATATGAGTATAGGGACTTCCTTCGTTTGTCTATGATTTAAAAAAAATATTCGTCATGACGAATGATCGAATTCCCGCCATTGCTGTTGTCATTTCATTGTTGGTTTTTTGCTGTTACTTACTACTGCTTAATTATATCAATGTGTGTAGATAAAGTAGTGTATGCAACTGTACATAATTAGGCCTTAAAACACTCGTGTGATCCTATTATGAAACTCGTTGACGCTCGTTTCATAAAACCACACTCGTATTTCAAGGCCTCTCATTATGGATCAGTCGCATAAACTACAATTTTTTTCACAAAATATGGTGTATGTATAATTATAGAATATTATATTTCAATTCCTTAAGGACAGTTAACGAGATCCTAAGGCGTTAACTACAGTATGTAATTATACCTCCTTCAAAGTTAAGTGTCCGTTTCATGGCGGATCTCCCACGTACCACTTCTCACTCCTGTTTTTACTTTTCCCGTATCTGGGCCATAGCCTATTATTAAAATATAGGCACCGGGAGGATAATGAAAACTAGTTTACATACGAACCGAATGGGTTTTATATTTATATGTTATAATGCTATTCATTCATCATGACATCTTTGACCAATGACAATCAGGTTAGTTTAGTTGCATATATACTTCAACACATTTAATAGTAGCACCCAAACTGATGACTGTCTTTATTATGTATGTTGCGTCAGAGGTGTTTTAAACTTAAATTTTATGCAGTTATTTTGGTAAATAAGTAATCCTCATAATCTAATCGTTTTTCCGATAGCGGGACCGATGTGCGCTTCTGCCTTATCGTAATTACTGGCTTACCTAACCACTAGATTTTTAGCAGACCAACCTACGTAAAGGGTAAACTATTTCGCTCGGTAAGTAAATATTGAACATAAGGGAACCCAAAAAAATTGCTTCTTATAATACTTGTTCCTTTACGTTAATGCACTTGATCGAAAGTGCTCTGATTACCGCAGTAACATCGGACTAATCAAGTGATCCCGGTTTCCCCATGACACGAGCACAATAGGATTTTAGTTGAAAACTTTGTTAGCGGAGGCCAAGATTGCAAATTTCCCCACGGACCTACGCCAGTTTCAACTCGGTCGACTATATCGATAACTTCTTGTGGAATTCGCTGCGATGTATTGGATAGATATTTCCACTGACTCTTTCAACTTAAGGAACTTAAAAGCACAAGTAAGAAATCTTTTATCAGCCTTTAATCACTCTACTACAAAGGCAACTCAAAAACACCTCATACATTGTTTTCAGAAATTAGTTTATTATTGCACGTCTAACCCTTCAACTTTTCCGGAATGCATAAGACTTGGCTTACCTTATAGGAGTACAACACGCAAATAATAATATTTACCTACGTAAAGTCACAATCAACAGAACATAGCTGTTTGAAGCAATGCTGTGTCTAGTTATTTCATGTTCAGTCAACGAATTACAAATCAAACAATGTTTTTTTGCAAATCACAATTCCACGCCGTCTTTTATAATTATAACGTACATTCACGGAGTTGCTAAGCGAATGACACAATAATATAAAAAAGTTAAACACAGAACTAATAAGGAAGAACAAGGACGCGCCGAGCGAAGAGCGGTGAAATTGAATATTACAAGAGGAATCACGGACTTCACTCCAGTAATTTAAACAAAGCCGTGAATGCAGGGCCAGAGGACTTAATTTCGGCGGGAGACAGAGAAAAATGTAATGCAAATTTGTACAGCGTAATTTTTCTTCCATTAACCTTCCGGTCCGGATTGCGCCCAGCTTCGCGCGGAAGGGCCGAATGGGACAGCAAAAATAGGCCTTTATTTTGAAACAGTAATTACAAAATTAACGACTGGGACTTTGAAAAAACAAAGTGTTGTTTTCGGCCGTTCATACGAGAGCTTTGGTTCTAGCGGAAACTTTACAAAAATAAACATTACCCTCAAGCTTAGATTGTGAATAAAGCTTTATAAGGATTACAAATTACAAATTATGTATATGCAACGCCATTACATAAAACAGTACTTTTATTGTTTTTTTACTTGAAGTATACTCGTTGTGCTCAATTGATGATCGTGAACTTGCGCCTCATACGAGTAAATGTGCCTTCGTTTAACCTGGTTTTTTTATCGGATATTTTGTCTGGTGTCTAGATTTTAATTGTAAGTAAGTAGTGCATTTTACCATAAATATAATTTTAACGGGATTAATTTGGAACAAACCAAACCCGAAGTTCTCCATGTATTTATAATGTATTAAAAAAACCTGTACAAAAAATCAGGAAATATGTCATTTAAGTGAAGTATTCCAATAAGTACTCAAAGGGTTCTTAGTCAAACTATGGTACCTACAGTAGGAAGAATTTATTATTTATCCTAATTATAGAGTCGTGTGCGGGTTTCATTTTCACCAGTTCAAACGCATACCTACGGCTCTGTCAGGTAAAACTCTCGGTTCTGTTTAAAACAATGTGAATTGACAAATAAAAACTTTCGAACCTGCTCACAAAATTACACGAGAATCGGTTAAGAAATGCGACCTGTAGAGGAGATATATCCGGAAAGACTGGCAGCCGGACATCGGGACATCCGGACACACGAAATAATTTTGATCCAATCCAAGCTGAAATGGAGAACATCTTACATTTCGCTCGCTCGTTCAACTACATATAAACATTTAGGTGGCAAATAAACAGGTTTACATTTATTCAAGGAGTAATAAACTTGGCGGTCAGGAGACAGCATATCAAACGATGTCAACCGAGTTGGTATCTCGGTTAATCAGATAGATGTTCTAAGCAGTAGGCTAAACGAATTAATACCCAGAATCTATTATTCTCTAGCAACTTATGAGACCTGGTTAGATTGTTATTTTATTACAATTTATCTAAATCGGACATTTATAATTATAAACCCATTGATTTTGTTACCTTGACATGTCGGAGTGACCTAATAGTCCGTGGCGTATGATAACGGAAAATACGTTTACGTCACACCTGGTTATAATGCGAGTTTTACTGCACCCTTCGCGTGCGGGAAAACTCGCATTTTGGCCAGGTGAAGACGTAAAATTTTGTACTCAACACGGGCGGTAGTTCGTAAAGCCCCAGAGCGCATATTTATGGCCGTCACCTTCGGTTCGGGCCACAAACACCTGCGATCTGGGGCATTTCACGAATTCACCGCCCTAGTTACGTAGGTAATGTACTATTTCGTTGAGCACCAAACTATCAATAAGTACCTATATTAAAATAATTATAAGGTTTAAAAATAATATTGATAAATTAATATTGGTTTTAAATCAATATTAATTACATTACCTACCATAATAATAGACGGAACGTGTACAATTTCAGGTGATGTTTTATGGCGCCTATTATTCCAGCGTCGGAACAACAAACACGACGCAGTGCTATTAATACTTAATAGGCACTTTAGTAAGCCGATTATATGCGGACTGCGATTCGGGAATCTCTGTTTATGACTTATTGATATAATAGGACGTTTGATTTCAACTGAATTGCTTTGGGATGAGACCGCGTTGATAGTTCTAGGAAAGGGACAGTTCGAGATTAAACATTTAATTATACAACGTGAAACAAAAATAACGTAAAACCGTTTAAGGGCACATGTATCGTGTTCTGATAAGAAAAAACCAAGACATTTTTTTACGTTAACTTTTTGCGTTGTTTAATCGCACCAAAATTTTATTATTTGTCTAATCTAATTGTTAAAAGACGTGGGATAGCATTCCATCTGTGGCATTTGACAGTAGGGATATGTCTCCAGTTTAATGTCGCAGACATTTCATCACAGATATTATATTATCCCTGGGGCCCCCTATTTGAAGGTACCTACAGGTCGCTGGAAACAGAAAAATAAGACAAGCTAACTAACTTAATGTATAAACTGAAGCGGAACCTTGTAAAAAAATACTTTTATTTTAACAAAATGTACACAGATATTTATGATATCAGTGTGAATCTGTTTTATTCAATTTATCAATGAATGACACGGAATATACAAAGTTTGTAGCCATTGCTTCATAACTCTTTTGTAAGATAGATTTGATTTGTCAATTATTGAGACTGTCCAAAACAATACACTGACTGCCGTTCCATTTGTCTTAACTCGCTAAAATTGGGGTACGGTTAAAATTATTCAAATCACGTCAGACTCAGGTGTCTACATCACTACCTAAAAGTATGAGACACAGACTACAAATCTGCCGGAAGCTAATCATTTGTCAATTGATAGAATGGTTTAGAAATTGAACATATTGACATGTGTTTACGCTGGTTTTAGAACAAGGTTAGCTAAGTTTGGAATGATTTTATAATTTTATTCCAAATGGGTGATTCTAAGAGCAAAATTTATGTACGAAATATGATTTCATATTTTAACAGGGGCTTTTCGGTGAAGGAATACATTTTTCCTCTGGGTTGGAAGGTAAGACGGCAGTCGCTTTCGTAAAACTAGGGTCCACGCCAGATCTTGGGGTTAAGTCCCAAAGCGACCCAGGGACCCTTTAGGGCACAACCTAAAAAAAAACGCTAGGAGGACGATGAAGGGTGATTCTAAGAGCGTTTCATTTGCTGCCAGTCCCATTTAGTCGACGTTTCTTGGCTCTTTACATAAGGACACAACAAATATTTTCAACCTGATGCCATCATCAAAAAAAAATATTTTGATAGCGCGAACCACAACCAGGGCTCAACGACGGCAGTATTGTGCCAGGACAACAACTCAAAGACAAAATTATGATTACAGTGAGAATAATTTCTCTAGACATACTATCTAAAGTCCCTCCGGTCCAACAAAGCTCATTATTTAGCCACGTGCCACAATCACTTCGAAATGAAAAGGCCATGATTAATAAAATGACTCGAATAGTGACGCTATTGTTAAAGTAGCAAGGTTCAAATTAAAACGAAAGGTATATCGGTATTAACAACTTTTTATTAGTAATTGAAACATACTTAGTTCAACGTAAACAATTGGCGGTTATACTTAGGAGAAAGACAAAGGCTTTGTCTTCTATTTCTGCCTAGTAGGTACAAATAAATAAAATCGTTCTAGTAAAATGGTTCGCACCATACCACAGAATAGTACAAGTACAGAAGGGGCACCCCTATGATCTTTACAAAAGGCGTTTTTTTCTCAGCCAAAACATTAAGATTTATGGCCCTCTGACTTCGTCGACGACGACGTCGACGTTCATCATCCACAAGTACAGTTACATACACTACTTTATCTACACACATATCCTAAGCAGTAGTAAGTAACGGTAAAAAACCAACAATAAAATGACAACAGCAAGGGCGGCAATTCGATCATCCGTCATGAAAAATGTTTTTTTTTTTAAATCATAGACAAACGAATGAAGTCCCTATACTCATATCACTCGAGATCAAATATCGCACGGTCTGTATTAAAAAACGTACTGAATTGACGTTTCGTATCGCTAATTGTTTTAATATCTATGGATACTAGAATAGAGACCCACTTGAGTTTTGACAGCTGTTCCAAATTTAAACTCATAACGATACAAATTTATCAAAAATCTGTACTGTAATGACATAACAGAACAGATTTTACCTACTACCACAGACAAGAAAGTTCTCATAATAAAATCGGTTGTAGTAATGCTGGTCATTTCCTACGGTTTCTGAACGCATTTTAGAGCACTAATGATATGTGCGTAGATAAATAGATATTATAGAATTGATGAACGGTAAATACCAGCCCTGACTGCGGGAAAGTCCACGTCACCCGCATTCCCCCCGGCCATCCATCACGACCCAACTGTCTGTCTATGCTAAACTTTCCGCCACTGATTAGATATTTGAAATCATAACTCGGGTTTTGCATCTGTAGATTAATAATTTCAGGACAGTGTCTTTGGCATTTCATTTGTAAGAAGTTAGGATGCAAGGCGCTGCTAACCCAGTTCATCAATTAGGATACCGTTTCATAAATTTTGCTAGGATTTCCTCTTGTATTTTTGGAATTTAGGATGCGAATATTTAATTCGTTGTTTGGTTATGGTACACAAAATATAGCAATAGGACATCAGCAGTTCATGCTGTTGTTGAGATCTTCATGGGAAACTAGGACTGTCTACTTGACTAATTCGCGGGATAAGCTGCACAGTTGACTGTATCTACAGGCCATCAGACGATGTCACTATCACATTACACGACCCATTAACAAGACAGGAACTATAATTAATCGAAACTCATTAATGTTGACTTCATTCTTTGCCGATTATCATTTGTTCCCGACCCGGCCGGCCCGGAAAAATACATTACGGAAGCTTCTGGCATTTGTCTTCGTCGCCGCGGAGCCCGACGTTAATTAATATGGAATACCCTTTGGGTTTCCGCCTGTTTACCATTCTTTGATTTATGTCTTTATCCCGAACTCTATCTGCCTTTGCCGATAATTACGTAACACCTATTATGTGCGTTCGACGTAACGTCATGCGATTAAATTAAATTAATCCGTTGTTTGCTTGGAGCGCGGTTTTGTTTATTAAGGCGATGCTTAGAGTGCCTGTTGTTAGGGAGAATGTACAATAATATTCATATTTATGTGTTGGTTTGTATTAAAATGATCTCTTTATAACCTTTTCATAAATTCAAAAATTTCAAATTCAAAAAAGTTTATCTTGAAGAATACAGTTACATACATGGTCTGAGGTTACCTATAGTGTAAAAGTCCTCGTATCAACATGCAAGCAAGCATACAAATATTATATGTAAATGAACTAAAATGACATGTTAATTACAGTATTTTATGCAACTGTTGTATAAGTAGGGTCTTAAAACGCGAGTGTCGTGAGTTGCGATGCGAGCCTTGACGAGCATCGCAATTAAAGACGCCACGAGCGTTTTAAGACCAAGTTATACACCGTTGCATACAATACTTTTTCTACGACTAATTTTAAATAAATAGCATTTGACTTTTCAGGCAGTAAGTTTTCCGTTAGTTCTATTACTACTAACGCAATTTCTTCAGCGGTGCAGTTATTTTCTTCTTCGGCCATTTTAAAAGAAACGTACACATTTTTCTTCACTTCACAAACACGAATCAAATCTTAAGAAGTTATTAATGACGAATAGTTATCATATTTCGTCTTTTAATTTTGAACTGGAACTTTGGTGGGAAATTAGAAACATGACACATTGACACCTCTTGTTTATGGTATGTTTTGTTCTTAATTCAACTTACCAGTACTGTCATATTAAGAATAAGGTTTTTCTTAAGTTGGCAGCAATGCCTTTAGTACAATAATTTCTTTGAAGTAAAAACATTCAGTGGTTTGTTAAGTTGGTAGTACCAAATGTATTTTGTTGTTAAATTAGTGTTGATCACGTAATACTACCCAGGTTAAGAAGCGTATGGCTGCTAAGCGTATCGTTTTGGCGACAAAACAGCACGGTTGTGCCGTACTGTTATGGGGAATAGAGTATAGACTTTTCTGCAGACTTATTTTGTATGTCTTTATAATAGTGTTCGGGACTATGTAAATGACAGATAAAAGTACAGGAGTAGAAAAATTCGATATTGTAATAATTTCTTATGTCAAACATTCTTATAATCTCAATATGTAGTCCTTGACGCTGTAAAAACACAGTACACAATACAGTTTGTAATAAAGAGTATTTGTATCTATTTCATTAACGACGCACAAATCGTATTTATGTTAAATATCAAGCAGACATTCAAATGCAGGATGCAGCCAGTATACGGCCTAATAGACTAGTAGGAAATATCAATACCTCCTTTATCCAATGTCGCAAAAAATATCCACGTAATATGCCGTTAGTACATTGTTTATGACGGAAAAATACGTCATGAAACATATAAATCTACAATATATACATTACAGCAGAGCTGGACACATATTTTTTAAATTCTGTGTACTACAATACTATCATGATTGATATCCATAAAATAATGGAAGTATAATATATCGCCTTATTTTCGGTGTCCATTGTGTGCAAAAGGTCAACTTGTATCCTGCTTAAAACACATTCCAAAAGCAATTTAGGTCTTGCTAGAGTATGCGACAAAAAAATCGTGAATCACTGCATAATATACCTACGAGCAGCCTTCGGGTACATCTGTTAGTGAACTCAGAAAATACAGGATCTTTAGTGCCGTTTTCAACTAATCTATACTATACGTCTATATACGTTACACTGCTGGGCACATGGCTTCTCTCATAAATTAGAGGGAACGGGCAGTAGTCCCCACGCTAGCCCAGTGCAGGTTGGGGACTCCACATACACCTTTGAATTACTTCGCAGTATGCAGGTTTCCTCACGATGTTTTCCCTTCACCGAAAAGCAAACGGTAAATATTATATGATATTCCGTACATAAGATCCGCAAAAGTCATTGGTACGAGCCGGGATTCGAACCCACGACCGCCGTTTGAAAGAAAGAAAGAAAAGTGTTATCGTTGTGGATAAGACATCCGTCACTCTCGCACTCGAATACTTGTCAGAACGTGACGGATGTCTTATCCAAAGCGATAAGTGATAAAATGGCAACCGTGCTACGCCTTCTGATTCAAGCAACGAGTTTATAAACGATATAACAAAGTTCCACGTGGATGAAGTCGCGGGCAAAAGCTAGTATGCGTATAATATGATTTAGCAGTACGGTTAATACTTATTTCACCTATTTACTTCTAATACCATATATTGAACAGAAGCACGCACGAAGCAGCCAACTAATAAATTCATGTAGGTATGTCAAAATTATAATTTTTGATATAAAGTTCTGTTGCCAACTGTACTTTATACCTATTCTTCTGCACAGTCATCAACTCGATAAGATCGTCTCATGCCCAACGGTGCCAAGTCCAAACACGAAGAGTTTATGTTGTGGCGTTGAGGAGTCCCTATGTCCACCTAGCATCTAGATACCGTCTCTGCTGGGCCATAATATTACGAGTAAGATGTCACAAACTCACATAAGTAAGTAAAACTGGCCGGAAAATGGTTCGCAATAGTTTAAGTATAACTCACATATTCTATTACATGCTTACATGCGAACAATGCCAGTTAAAGAAAAGATAAAAAAATAACCGTATTTGCAGCCCTCTTTAGGTGCGATCACTATGCATTCACCATTGGTGCACAGAGATGACACGAGCGCGCTATAAACTATTATGCAGCTGCTGGAATGTAACATCATAACCAGCTTTATGGTGATGAGTGCATAAATAATTTACAGTCGGTGCTGCGGCTATCTGTCCAGAGCCTACACTTAGCTGACGATGTACACGCGCGGCCATTCGCATTTCTACAAGAGGGCATTTTAGTAATTTAAGGTCATACAAAGTCATAAAATGAAAATCATCGTTCCTGGTGTCAATAGTTTGTGGGACTAGTATAGCATAATAAACACACTGTTAACTTAAGACGGAATATTTATAGGATAGGAGCGGCGTCTCGTTCTATCGAACGATGTCAGCCAGTGGCGGACGCTCTATCTTGTCACTTATCGCGTGATAAGGCGGAGCATGGTAAGGGGTCTAGCCACTAAAACGCGTGATAGGTTTCGTTACGTTTTCTGTCAGCTGCAAACATTTATGTCAAACCTAAAAAATATAGTTTTGTTTGTTACTGATTGTGGGATTATAAATATATTCCGTGTTAAATTAACAGTATGTTTATTATGCATGCTCTACTAGTCCCACAAACTATTGACCTCAGGAACGATGATTTTCATTTTATGACTCTGTATGACCCTAAATTACTAAAATACCCTCTTGTATAAATGCGAATGGTCGCGCAAGGTCAGTACATCTTTTACATTTACACGATAACAGCATATGAGGTTTTATTCAGCACTATAGTAAATTACATAAGAGAACGCTGATGGGAGCCCCCCTAGACCTTCAGGGTCGATAACAATCGCGAAAACGCAACGACTCGTCCAGAACGCGTGCGCCGCTCTGATGATTCCTGTAACCGCCCATCGATATCAAGCATGACAGCAGGCTTTTTTATAATTTATTACCCAAATAATTGCACAGCTCTTGTACGTACAAAAATCTTCACTCTTTACACTCCCTTTGGACGCGACGCGACGCTTGACGCGATCAATAGAGACATTATATAATTAGTTTGCTGCTGCGCGAATATATATTTTTAATACGTTTTCACCTCTACTTATCACCCAGTAAGGCCCAGTGTATGGAGGTTGGAAAGATTTTCGGACAGCATCCATTCTCAAAGACATGAGTAGCCGCATAGAAGGTTTTATTCAGCACTGTAGTTAGTGAATTATATAAGAGAACATTGATGACAGCCGCCACAATTGTATCACTTACATGCATATATAACATTTTTTTTTTCATATATACAACGAAACCAATCCTCCGTTCGAGGCACTCCAAATATCAGAATTGGTATTCTAATTCATAACTTCTTGCAAGGCATTGATTATCGTTGGCGTAATTATAGCAATTAAGTATCTTTGATACATTCAGATAAAAAGCGGGGTACGTTTTGCTTTATCACGGAATCAATACTTCTGGAATTATTAAATGACCGATCTAGAATATAACAGTATAATTTATTGCTCTCATGTAGACATTATCGAGTCTTAAATATCTTACAGTACAACATCACACCCTGTAAGGGTATTGCGAATTGATAGACGTTATAGACTACAGGTTTAGTTACAGTGAGTAGATATTTTGAAATAGGTAAGGTACTCTTAGGCCATACGAATTTAATTCTTGCTCCAAAGGCACAAAGACTGTCGCGTCGAGAAGTTGCTGAATCGTATCAAGAAAAAGTCTGCACTTTTAATAATATACATTCATCGACTTTGAAGCAACATGAAAGTGATTAATGGAATTACTTTTGCTACTCAAATGTGAAGACTATGGAATTCCCTACGGTACAAAAGTAATACCGTTAAAAATAAGGTGATTTCGGTTCACCCACAAATTCACCACCTGGCACCAATCACTTTAGTCAACCTACAGAAACTTAATTATTACAGTGCTCGCCAGTGTAGATTAGTTAGAATATAACGATATAGTATGCATGATATCGCACGCCATACCTTTAATACTAACACTACAGTTACGATATAGCTACATATGACCAGCACAATGTAATTTCGTATGCAAAACTTAAGTAAACGGGCGGTGTAACATAAGCATATCCTTGACACATAGGTACATGCGATTTAATTAGAGTAAGGTGGGAGTTTCTGGTCCTTACGAAGCCTTTTGCTAGGTTGCTCTGTAAGAACATTAAAATAAAGAAAATTACGATCGATAATACAGTCACGCTCCAGATACGGTAATACAGTGAGGTAATTTAGAATCATGTGAAGGTATCTTAATAAATGATTCTAGAAAGAGCATAAAGCGTTAGAATTAGCTAACTATATAACGTTATTTTGGCCGTTTTTGGCTGCTGCTGTGAAATTTACTGTTGCGATTTATTGCATGTATTGTAGGTAGTCATTTCTCTTCACATTTCTACTAATCACCAGCACAGACTTACGCAGTTCTTCTACGAGCGACCAAAGCGACCGAAGGTCTTCGCTTCAGCTTGCGTAAAAAATATATCGTATTTCCGTAGTCTGTCCGGCTGTTCTCCTAGAGCATCCTCGTGAAATTTTGGTTTAAACTTATAGTCTTTTTTTTAAAACAGGCTCTTACGAGTGTCACAGCTAATGAGGCACAAAAAAGTTGTTACAGACACACACCTTTTAAGTTACCATCATTATAAGTTAAGCAGAATTAATTTAGTGATAGGTATATTTAACTCGCAAATAATACTAAAGTCAAACTGAAAGATCATCGCTTTTAAATCACTAATTTTCATAATTAAATCGATTTAATTCTGTATGGGTTATTCGAAGGATAGTAAGTTCTTATAATGGTCAATTGATGTCGGTGTCGTAAAACAGCGTGAGACGAGTCTATAAAATGTTTATTAGAGAATGTGATGAACTACCGAACCTAAATAATGCTAATTGATGAAACAAAATCAAAATTATTTGGTGATGTTAACAGTAGATATTCATCATATTATCATTCATTTGCGAATTATTTGTGCCGAAGGTTTGAGAATGGTTTGGACAGCAAATCACATAGATAGGTTTATGATGGTATTTTTTGTTGAAGTTATATATATACTTGTTAGCGTGTATTTTACAATGAACCCGCATTTTAGCAGATTAACAATCAATATGATGGCAAGGCATTTCTATTTGATTTAATGAAATAAACAATCACCTTCTAATCCATTTCAAATAAGTAAATAACAAAAGCAAGACAAGTTTCTTCATTAACTACCTATGTCATATCATAACTATAAATTGAATATTAATAGGTAATGTTCAACATGCGGCCTGAACTTAATTAATATTAATCACGACTAGAGCTAAACCCTTGCAAAAATCAATACTGGCATTAACTAAAAGGAAATGTCATACAGATTCGCAGTTGGCACTAGCAGGAACCTACCATAAACCGGAAGCCATGTTAATTGGATATGTCAGACGCCACTGGCTTTCTCGCCCTGAGATAGTTCTGCATACAAGACATTAATTATATATTAGGAACTCGTCTGGTTGCGGCTGGCGGGGTGACATCAAAATTGCACGAATAACATATAGGTACCACACGTGACATTAAGATTCACCGCTTTATTTGTTGACTATTGTTAAGTGTGCTATTGGTGTGAATGAGGGGAAACCATCATTTTACCGAAAATAGTTTCATCGATTATCGTTTCCCATAACACTATTCGCAGAATTTCATCATCACACAGGAATGATTCATCGAACTTCGTTAGATCGCTCATACATTTGCTCGAAATACCATTTACACAAAAATGAACTCATCGAATTTCACTTCAATATTTTATTTGTTCATCGACATAGTCGTTCATCGAATCACCGTTACTATAATTTTGTTTTAACATAAGTTTCAGTTCCCAAAATTCTTATTACATAGAAAATGGTTTCATTTGTGTTTGTCACTTGATAATATTTACCTTTCAACGAACTGAGTAGGTACATTTCACCGAGACTTTGGACGTATACATAGAGCTCTAAGCCTACCCACCTCTCCCTCTGGATATCGGATTACCTTCCTATTCTACTTTAAGGCAGGCCAGTGTAGGTACGACGACGAGCGAAGCGAGGAGGAGTGTTAGGTGAACTGTTATTCTATAGCGCGCGAGCCGAGCGAGCGCAGCGAGCGTGCCGCGGCAGCGGCCGGCGAAGCGCCAGAACCGTTTTTTTAATATCACTTACTTAGGCTTAATATTACGTCTACATCGTATACGAAGCGTATATGAGTCAATGTGGACCCATTTTATCCATTAGGTATTATATACTTAGACGAAATGACCTATAGGTAAACAGCTTGGTAGAAAAATGAAATATTGATCGTGGCTACAAAAATATATGGAACGTACCAACATTGAACCGTGTTTCGATAAATGAAGACACCCGTGAATGAGAAGTTGCTTCTAGGAGACGATTTAACTTCTCAAGTTCAATTTTATTTATATTAGCAGACTGTGTATTGTAAAGAACACAGAGTGCGGGATTAAATTAAGCTCAAACCCACCCAGAAAGTTTATTTTATTTAGGTGTAAGATTTTTATTATTAACAGGATGAGGGGTTTTGGAAATCAATCTCACACATTACTTCTGTATATATATATTAATATATATTAATTTATATAATATTAATAATTGTGTGTCTATCATTTTATCGAAACGCATTACGCCGATTTACATTTCGCCGAAAACTATTCCACGAATTTCATTTCGTTGTATTTCTTGTTCACATAATCATCAATTCATAGTTTTTTTATTTCGTCGAACAACTTTTCATCGTTAATCGTTTAGAATTAGTCTCAAATCGTAGCTTAACGATTCATCGAATTTACTTTTCATAGAATAGTCAGTTGTGTATAGTATTCATTTATCGAAACACGGTTCAATGTTGGTACGTTCCATATATTTTTGTAGCCACGATCATATTTCATTTTTCTACCAAGCTGTTGTGCAAGCTACCAAAGTGAGACCTATATGCAAACGTTATATATATATAACGTTTGCATATAGGTCTCACTTATAAAAGTGTCCGAAAGGGACTTAGTACTAATTTCAGTTTTTTAAATTCGATATTCGCAACTCCACAATAACCTCAGTCTATTTTAATTTTCAGAAACGAAAGAGCTAACTTACGTCTTTCAGTGTCTAAGATGCGACCAGTAAAAACTATTTTGTGACCAAAATGCTCAAAATAGGAAATGGTAAACATTACTTCATAAATGTTTGAGCTACAAACAGTAAATGTATATAATGTATATAAACACCAACATACATACATTTACGCAAATCGGGAAGTTAAACTCTTCAATCTGTAATTAAGATGTAATTTATTTATATAGCAAAAAGTAAAGTTAAAAGGTGAGTTGCATTACATTTTGAGGAGTGAGATCATTTCTCAACCTTATCTCACAAAAGCATCAGATATGCTCAAAAGTAATTCAGCTGTTTAAGATTTGACTACAAAATGATTGATGGCAATGCCAACGACAGACCTCTCCCAAATACAAAACTTGACATTTTGAGGAAAATCATGAATATTATTCCCATAGAAAGACGCACCATTTAGCTAAGTAGTTTCTGTATGTGTCCCCGAGATCGAGCAAACATCTGGAATACGTTACGTAGTTTCTTCCTGGTTGAATACATATTAGTGTTGTGACGTGTTTAATTTCGAAAGAAGACTTGAATTTTCTTCTACAAGATACCAATATCTGTACAGGAGAATGTTCATTTACTTTCTATCTATGCAAATCAATCGAAAATAGTCAATGAGCAATTGTATTAGCACCGATACCTCATTGCCTCGAAACATACATAGACACACTTATCTTTTGAATAGATTTTAGCTCAAGCTTAAATGTGAAACCGGTAGCTCAACGTCATTCCATATCTCTTAGTTACAAGACGTTCATTAATCAACGAACTTGGTACAACAGATTAAGTAGGTTTCCATATATTTTTGAATGTGAATGTACCTATAGACTCAATAATGGTTTAAGAAGCTTTAAGTACCTATTTACTTAACCTTACTAGTTTGTTTTGTCATTAAGATTCCGCGGCTTATCAAAGATATTTTTTTTATTGCAAACTATTATGCATAAGCATAATCGTAGATATTAAAATTAAAATGTCACAGATTGCGATCATGTTACGTCATAATGAAACACGAATTGTGGCTGGGGTGTCGTCAGCATACTCTTACTTCCGTACAAACTTAACTGTACCATTCAAAGGTAAAAAGATTTTTGGAAAAATGAATCAGTTCGGAAACAATTTCTAGTGATTCCGACGGGTACAATCAAATCATTAACATATCATAATTGTTAGGTAGGTACAGTGGCTTAAGCGTGAAAAGCAAACTTATACACATATTTGTTATGTATCTAGTGCCTGCAGATTAACATACATTGCCCCACGTTGTAACACTTGTAACCTAGTAGCTAATGATGTTATAGGTCGTATTCTATCTAATGCGAAGTTTATATGCAAAATGATAAAATTCCTAAGCTGAATCACACCTTACCAGTTAAACGAGAAATGGAGTGTTTCCTAGAATCTTCACGTAGTGTACACAGTAGATACATGTTATGAACTTGCGATATGAATATAACGATCAACGAAGTAAGTTTTGATATAATGTATTTTGTACGATTAAACAACTTCTTTTGTTTATAAATGGGTGGTGAGATTTGCAATATTGGCTTTAGGGTGAGATGTGCAAAATGGTGCAAAATGTGTTCCTATAGAAGTGACACCTCTCTATCTGTCAAGTAACATCATCATCATCATATCAGCCGAAAGACGTCCACTGCTGGACATAGGCCTCCCCCAAAGAGTGCCAAAGTGACCGGTCCTGCGCCTCCACTCCACTCCAGCAACCTTTACCAGGTCATCAGTCCACCTTTGTTGGGGGCCTACCCACGCCGCCCCTCCGGTTCGTGGTCGCCACTCGAGAACCTTTCCGCCCCATCGGCCATCGGTTCAAACTCAAACTCTAAATGATATTTATTCAAGTAGGCCCAGTAACAAGCATTTTCAAATCGTCAGATAGAAACATAATATTACGCTATACTTAGAGTAATTTATTAAACATAAAAAGTAAAATTTATATGTAGTATTATAACATTTTTATAAAAAAATAGTTCTACCAAGGTTCTGGTTCTGTCAAATATGCAAGGTGTCAAATATATCCAATCGCAGCTTAGCACATCTCTGGTGGATATTCATTCTTACCGGGACTAATAGTGTATCTTACAGCTAGGCAACAAATCCGGACCAAAACGTTTTCCCCGGAAAAACACGAAAGATGCTAAACAAAGCTAGGTCTCCCGGGTTCTTTTAAAATTAAACGTTGCGCTACAACATGCTGTTTATTGATTTGGTGTCGCTATCTTTGTTACAATTTACATTACAATTAATAGAAAACCCGTGAAAGGAGGCCACAAAGTTAAAAAGAAACTAATCAGAACCTTTATGACATTGACATTAGATTAAATTTCTTCTGGCCTGAGGAATTCTTATCTTATCTTATCATCCAAATCTGCAGATTGTTCTAAGCGCTCACGTACGTGTGTTGGGGGAAAACTGTTACTCGCATCCGCAGGAGCTAAGTACCTAAAACCTAAAACTACCCTGCACGTGTCCCCTATGTGGTGCTAAAGAGTGTCAAACTTTAAGGCGCCGTAGGTTCAGCGAAATTAAGCGAACAGAGTTTTGAAACAATATAATGCGTCTGTTTATAATAATATGGTTTCAAAAAAATACGATTAGTAATCTTGAGGCTTTTCTGCAGGGAGATCAGAGATTCGAAACATGATTCAGCAATATTCGCTCGACAGAAAAAAATCACGAACATTGGTCTAAAAGGGTCTAAAATACACTTAAAGCATTTGTAACAAATTATGCACAAAAGCTAAAAACATTAAAATGCCTTCTAAAGATCGGCAATATCATGTTTGAGAGAAATCAGTGATTACATTTTTATTTATTTAAACTGCCAGAAAATTAAAATTAAAAAACATGATATCCGCGCCTCCGAGCACGCACTTCCATCTCGCTCACGCTTATGCCCAATGAAAGGGAGAGAAGACCATGAACCTACGGCGCCTTAAAGGCGAAATAATGTATGCCGTACGAGTGAATAAATAACGGACTGTACATTTTGTCCTAATTCTTCAAGTTGGTATAGGAATACCTTTTTAGGGTTCCGTACCAAAAATGGTAATAAAGGAACCCTTATGGTGCGACTCCGTCCGTCCGTCTGTCTGTCTGTCACAAAGTGAAATATCTCACGAACTACTTAAGCTATCAATTTGAAATTTGTAATGATTATAAATGAGAGTTATCCGCGTGCATGGAAAATGAAAAATTTAAATATACATTTAAATTAACTATGAAAAATTACGAATTTGAGGAGGGGGCAAAAAAAAGTTCAACTATTAGTGAATTTGAAATAATTATTTGTGATTAAGATAAACAAATATTACTGGAAAGTATTTTTTTTCTGTATCTAGTATATTTTTTGTTTTATTTACAAAAATCATTTCCTAGTTAAGTTTGCAATTAAATCAACTTTATAAGTGTTTTTTCGTTTTGAAATTCCTATAAAACTATAATAGAAATACTCTCTTTCGAATAAAACAAAAATAATAGAGATCGGTTCACCTAAAAGACCACCATACATACTAAGCCGATTGCCCTTGCACGTTAGTACCAAATGGAGCCGATAGATGGCGCTGACCCCATTCGTGCTGTTAAGATTTTTCTAGAATTAATGGGGTTGGGATTGGGACGCGTATATTTATTTTCAAAAAAAGATCGCGATTCAATTGTCTTGGTGTAAAAGTTACTCATTGTTTGAAATTGAATTCTATTGAATAAGTAAATAAGTACCTAATTTAACAAATATTGGGACATTTACTTTACCTTGAGTTAATTGTTAGTTTGTACGGAACCCTCGGTGCGCGAGTCAGACTCGCACTTGACCGGTTTTTTTTAATTGTATTTATTCAAAATATAAACTTATGCTAATACAACTGCTGTAAGTACATATATTTCATACTGAAGACTCAATTAGCTTTATTTGCAAGAATCAGTTGCGACTTAATCATTTTACAAAATACAACAATACAATACAATACAAATACGATTTATTGCACACCTCACACAAACAAAGCAGTTATAAAGAGAAAAGATACAATAACATGTAGGTAGAGGTAGACAACAGGTACACAACTTATCTTTGAAGAGCGATCTCTTCCAGCCAACCTTTGGATGTCGGAGAAAGAGATAAAACTAGATTATGTAGTACCTCGGTGGTGCAGAGATTATATTTAGCCAAAAATGAAAATAATTACTATAAATACACGTACATAAATAGCTCTATATATAAACATACATACACAATCATACATACATACAGAAATCACAAATAAATATATATAATACATAAACTGTCAGCCAAAAAATAACAAAAGTACATTTCATGTTTACTAATATTATTTCTCAGTGCTGGTATTATTAGAATATAATGTAATGTTTTAAGCATTTTTTTACATGCGTTTGGATTATCTTCTTAAACCTCGGGGCATGGTGTTTGAATGGGTCCTTCTGCGTCTTGCGCTGCGATTACTGTGACAGACCCCGTATCATGGTCGGCCTTATCACACGATAAGTGACAGGATAGAGCGTCCGTCACTGGCTGACACCGTTCGATAGAACGAGACGACGCTTCTATCTTGTCACTTATCGCGTGATAAGGCCGACCATGATACGGGGTCTGTCACAGCTCCCGCAGCGCAAAATGCAGGGAACAGAGAATCCAAACGAGTGGAAAAAAATACTTAGAAACATTCCATATATTGTTCTAAGCTTGTCCTGGTCGCGTTACCGCGATGGTGGGAATTACTGCGGTCCTTCATTTTGGGGATGGCTATGTATTCTATTTTTATTTGACTCTGTAGCCTAAACAGATCGCTGAAAATATGCTGCATCATTGAAATCATAATGCGAGTAAATTTCATAGGATTTGTTGTCGTTATTAATAACTACGGATAATTGTCATGAATCTATTTGTTGCTCTGTAAACAGTCAACTCATTCTCTTATTTACATGCACATGACTCCAACAAAAAATTGGGCTTTAAAGCCCAATATCTCGCTAACGAATCAATAATTTGAAAAATCGTTGTAAGAAACGTAACGTTTCGAACGCGCATTAGAACCAATCCAACTGCCATTTTGCCCTATCAAAAAATACATTTTGATCTATTACCCTTAACCCTTAATCGAATGTTGAAGAGCAAAACCTACGATCGTCGAACACATTAGTATGTAATTGAATCTTATCACAAGACGACAGGCTGGACCATCTACGTCCCATCCTACAAACTGCAGTGTATCTCTACTATCCCTTGAGCTAAATTCCTGGCTTACATATCTTACACGATGAGGGTGTCGCGTTGGTTATTAGGCCAATCGACGGCATATATGCATTTGACTTGACGCATGGGAGACGACAGTGCTATGTTTCAGGTCGCTGTCATTCTGATTTTAAAAGACAGGCACAACAAAATAGGGAAATCCCTGTGACATGAAGGGGATCGGTTATAATTTGTAATGCAATTACCAGCCCTTATGCAGTTGCGTGTCCACATTTTTGTCAATTACATCGTTAAAAAATCTTAGTCGGTTGGACTATTTGTGCACTAAAACTATAAATCACGCAATAATTTCGTGAGGCACGGATCTGCGGCCTGGGTACGTGCTTATCTGTTATTTGCAGCGCGAGCGCTATGCCGTGCCGGCGGTTTTCGGTAACATGTTGATAAATATTGGGGGAGATTCTGTGCAAAGGTCGGTACAGAATGTCGGGGGTGAACGTGTGAGGTGAATTATAAAGAGTGTCCAATAATCTTGCTTAAATCGTCAACCATAAATGCATTCGATTTTATACCAGGGTGCTATACCTACTATTTTACACTATGCTAATCTCGGTAGATTAGGGCCTAGTGAATCCATACCCACTAGGCCTAAAGCAGGAAAAAGTGGCATTAAAAGGCCTCCATGTAGAAATAAGTTCTCCTTAAATGTGTGCCTTTTTATCTTTATATTTAAATCCTTGTGTTAAAGGGGAATAAAGGCTATTTTTGTTGTACATATTTGTTTTATTTTGCTATGCCAGTGCGTAAAAGCTTTGGTAGTGGACGTTGGAATACACAAAAAAAACATAAGGTAATAATTTCTGACAGCATAAATATCAAAATTAACAAAAGTCGTTACAGGTTCCTAGGCAGCGGTGGCGGAGCGCCCATACAAGCCGTTTCCCACCGGCTTGCCAAATATTACCTGCTATAGGTATATTACCAAACTCTTAAATCATCAAAAAACACCTCTTTTTTGCTCCGGTTTTTCCAGAGAAAATTCTCATGATAACTTATATTACATACCCTAATTTTCCAATTAGCACTTTCCCAATCGAAATATGTAGTCAAGTTAATCATCAAAAAACACCTCTTTTTTGCTCCGGTTTTTCCAGAGAAAATTCTCATGATAACTTATATTACATACCCTAATTTTCCAATTAGCACTTTCCCAATCGAAATATGTAGTCAAGTTAAGTCGATTATACGGGAAAATCTGAAGCAATCATCTTTACAAACATTAAAAAAGGGAGTCTAGAGCTGATTAGTTACATGTACTAACTACTTATTGATGCATCCAAATTGTATATGTAGGTATGTTTGCTGCTAAATCAGCAGGCATTGTTCCAGCGCGTTACTTAGCTGCTGGCCTCGATTGAGTAACGCAAATCCCATGAGCCGTACTGCGGCGATCGTCTTGGATTTGTGCAGCACTTAACGTGATTCAATTGTATCTAATCCTATCCAGCGGGTGTGGCTTGGTTAACATTTTATCACTTATCGCTGTTGATAACACTACCGTCAAGTTCTGACCACCATGCGAGTGCGAGAGTGACGGATATCTTTTCCATTACGACAAGTGATAATATAGCAACCATCTTAGACCCGTTGGTTTAGTAGTAATGCAAATGACTAGGGCCTCGATTCCAGTAATCTTAATAACAGAAGTTCTGACAAGTATGCGAGTGCGAGAGTGACGGATGTCTCAAATACAATGATAAGTGATAAAATGGCAACCGTGCTACGCCTTCAGGACAAAAGCCTAACAAACTAAATCACTTCTTAGAACACCAAAAACATGTGTTCACATGTTTGTAGGTATTTTGTTTCAGGTTCTCATCCATAAATTAAATGGTTCTTGTTTAATAAATTAAGCAAGAACATGTTACTGAACTGCATATATAACTGCCCCACTCTTTATGATGCCGGACCACTTACGTCTGCAAAATATCTATCTTTATTATCTCTTATATTCGGATATAATACCTTCATCTGCCATACGAAGTTTAAAATTACGTAGGTACAACTAAAAGAGAGGAGTCCATTAATCTACATTACCCATTTATGTTAATTTACCTTAACTTAGGTAATGTGTGTGGTTTCAATATGTATATTTCGAGACAGAAGTGCTCCGAAGGCATCCATCATCTGGGCTTAATGGCGTATTCGAATCAATTAGTAACTTGAGGCTTCGTCTAACGAATTATTGATTGTGCCGCGTTGATTTATGTTTTTATTGTTCCATCGTTAAATAATAGGAAGTTTGGTGGCTGCAAACTTACATTTTTATAATAAATAGTTTTCATAATTAACTACTTAATGTAAATTATTTATGATGGTAGGTTTACACGGGCTTAGTACTTGTTATTAGTGCTTAGGGACTTATATGCACAGTGAAAAGTGTTAAGTAACCGCCTACACATTGGTCTTAGAGAATAGTATTAGTTAGTAGGTAATCAACTAATCACTAATCAAATTGCACTTGTCATTAAATGTTTACAACACTCGACAAGTAATAATAATAATAAAGGGGACAATCTTACACAAATCGACCTAGTCCCATAGTAAGCTCAGCAAGACTTGTGTTTTGGGTACTAGACGACGATATATATAATGGATATAAATAATTAAATACATAGAAAACATCCATGACTCAGAAACAAATACTCAAGCTCATCACACAAAAATATTTGCCCTTACCGGGATTCCAACCCATTACCTTCAGCTTCGTAGGCAGCGTCACTGCCCACTAGGCTAACCGGTTGTCAAGTCACAAGTATTATAGATTTTTAGCTGCGGGTTGGTGCTTGTCGCTTAGTAAATAGGACCGAATTCTAATTACTTGCACTTGCAGTTGCACTAATACTAAGCACATAAACAACATGTTTACACACGGGTGATAAGCGTAAGTGACAAGCACTAAGCATTAGCTACTAAGCTGCATGCAGAAGCATGTTACAGAAATAAGTATAACTACATAATATATGTGTATGCCGCAAGGCGCCACATAGTGATACTGAAAAAAAAATGTAATACCTAATACCTATATTGGACAAATAAATCGTTGATTATTTGACAAATTTCTTTCCATTTTATCTAAAACCTTTATATGCGCCCGAGTCACCGGCGAGGCCCCGAGATATACACACTACTTTTTACTTCAATTGCGAGAAAATAACACATTTGCAATATTAAAAGTTTTTATGTAAAATCTTCGACACGTCGATCACGTTATTAAACTTAGGTGCTAATTTATACTGCCAAATCATTTCATGGTTCGATACGTTTTTAAATAATAATTGAATTCTATTTTTATCTGGATTTATTAATTTTGTAATAGAAAACATGGAAATGAAATTGATTAAAGCAAATCAAATAAACTGACAAGTTTATTCTAAGAAGTTTTGTTGTAGGTACATGTGACATGTGGCTGCTAGGCCTGATAATCTAAGTCTTTAAAAAAATACTTTGTGCGATCTAAAGCATAAAATTGGCATTACATCCAGCACAATGGTGAACTTTGCAAGCATGAGACATGTTTTTTTTTCTCAAAAATTATGCATAGAAATAACATTTCTTATGTTTAGTTTAGGCCCCTCCACTATCTTTATTATTATTCAGCGCGGTCGTGCGTTGAACGGGTTCTGGCTTCGATAGCTTTGGGTCAACAATACAATATTTTCTGGTTCTCAGGGCTTGATGGTGAGTGAGATGGCTAGATGTTTTCGGCGCGATGAATGGTTTTTTTTTTTTTTTTAACCTGACTGTTGCTATAATAGGACGGACCCGATATAGCGGTCGAACTGCGTGGTTGGAGGGTGGCCTGGGGAAAATCCAGGGGAAGCCTCCGGCACGACCACGCGGGGAAGTTTTGTACACTAGAATACTCTAAGAGTTTGCGCTTCCAGTGAGATTGGTTGAACGGTATCAACCGAATCTGGGGTGTAAGTGGTATCGAACTACTGGGAGTTTTATCGCTGGTTCGCTAAAACCTAGCCTAGCTGAGAAGAGTCCAGCAAGAAACTCAGCTAGGCCCGACTTGCGTCGGACTGACTCTACCCGGTATGCGGCGGTACCGGGACGAAAGCGGACTATATGTGTCTGTGTTGATGTTGTCTCGCGGTGGACGTCCCCGCCGGCGGGAACGCTGAAGTGTACGCGATGTGATGGACGCCGAAAGCGCAGCTTTCCATCTTTCGATGGACGCTGTGATTTCGTCGTCCGGGTCCGTGAGTGTGTGCCTAGGACGCCGGACCGTGCGGCCCCTAACTAGTGAGCGCCGAGTAACGACAGAGGGGGGAGGGATGGGGACGTAGTCAGCAGCCTTCCTAACTAACGGATTCCTATGGAGGGGAGCGTTATCAAAATAACGTCTGCAGCCTGCTTAAAGAAACCATACATGGTGCTAATCCCCATGTCGTGGTGCAGGCTGAGGTTCGATTGGTACCACGGGGCACCAGTCGCCCTACGGAGAAAGCGATTCTGAATGACCTGAAGCGGCTTGAGCGATGACATAGGCACGTGAGCGAATGCTACACTTGCATATGTCATGATTGGACGAACACAAGTCTTGTAAAGTGTCAGCTTATTTCTAAGTACATTTTACTAAACTTGTTGATCATCGGCCCAAGCCTTCCTAGTACGAATAACGCGCGGTTGCGAACCCTACGGATGTGGCTACGGAGAGTCAGTCTCCTGTCGAGGGTCACTCCAAAATATTTGGCCTCGCTGACCCAGGGGATGGGTCGGTCAAACATCTGGAGCGGAGCCACCCGTCTTTCTGTTCTAATGCAGTCCGACGGGTGGACCGTCCGACTATTGCAGTACTTTTCTCTGGGTTGACTTCGATACGCCAAAGATTAAACCAACGACCTAAGTCGGAGATTGCCTCTTGGAGGTATCGCCGGATAATAGCGTACTTACAATGAGTCGTGAAGAGCGCGGTGTCATCCGCGAACAACCCCAGTTGCACCTTAAATGGGAATGTCGAATGGGAATGTCGTTCGTGAATAACGAGTAAAGAGTGGGATAGAGCACAGAGCCTTGCGGGACTCCGGCCCGGATGGGG
Organism: Epinotia demarniana; assembly: GCA_945867215.1. Taxonomy (NCBI): domain Eukaryota; kingdom Metazoa; phylum Arthropoda; class Insecta; order Lepidoptera; family Tortricidae; genus Epinotia; species Epinotia demarniana. The sequence goes on from OX244263.1 coordinate 21,261,380, forward strand.
AGTGGGTCCGAATACGTTCCCTCCAGTCGGTATCGAAAGCTTCGGTCACTGAGAAAATCTCGTATGGTGAGTACGAGTCTGTCCGGCATTCCGAGCTGGTATAACTTGTATACAAGCCCGTTATGCCAGACCTTGTCGAAGGCTTTCGCTACGTCGAGAAAGATCGCACCGGTCTTGAGCCCCTGGAATCGAGAGAAACCGTCCAACACGTGCTCCGTGACGCGGTGCACCTGTTGGACGCATGAGTGTCCGGATCTAAAGCCGAACTGCTCGTCGATGAGGAGGTTATTCTCAGCCGTAAATCTGAGAATTCTCGTGAGAAGGATCCGCTCATATAGCTTTCCAAGGGAGCTAAGTAAGCTGATCGGCCTGTAAGAGGCAGGCGAGGTCCGGGGTTTACCGGGCTTCGCTATCCCTATGACCGTTGCACATTTCCACGCGGCTGGAAAGTGAGCATTGGTCAGCGCGGCATTGAAGATGCCGACCAAAAGGAGGAGGAGGGTTTCGGGGAGAAGTTTCAGGATGCGATTGGATAGACCATCCGCACCCGGAGCCTTCCTAATACGGAGACGCCTGACAAGGTCACTGACTTCCTTAATCGACACCGGTAAAATGGGTGAAGTTACGGGTAGACGCGATCTCCTGTCCACCTCGGAATCGACCCTACTAACGTGGGCTTCGTCGGTGTTGAGGAGGTTGGGCGAACATTGGGACTCTAAACTACTCGCAAGGCTTTCGGATCGGATCGGATTTGAGAGATCTCGATAGTTTCCAGTAAGTCAGGACTAGGCGTTATCTCCCCCATCAGATCCCTGAACGAGTTTTCCCGAAATTCGGCAATTCTCTGTTTGGACTCGTTAGACAAGTCCCTCAGGATTTGCCGATTTTCGGCAGAAGGGTGATTTGAATAGGTACGTATGGCGCGATTTTTCCTTGTCACTAACTCTCTCAGTTCCGTAGGTAGAGGTCGGTTTTGGATGTCCTCCGCCGACACCTCCCTTAAGGCTTCGCTTCGAACACCGTTGAGGTAGTTGGTGAAAGAATCGATCGCTTGGTCTGTCTGTTCGGTTGTAGTTATGTTGTCTGGGATATCTCTAAGCAGGGGGGAATCCGTCTGTAGGAGACCTGATTGTACCTTGTCCCAGTCCACGAGTGTCCTGGTTTGAGGAGTGCTATTGGGGTGTGGATCTAGTCTCAAGAGGACTGGCCTATGATCCGAGTCTAGTTCGTGTAACACTTCTATAGAACGCAGAGTTAACGCTACGTTCTTTAGTAGTGCTATGTCGAGTATGTCAGGTCGGTGGTCTACGTTATGAGGGAAGTGAGTCGGCTCTAAGGGAGCGAGGAGATCGAAAGGGAGGCTATCGATCAAAAGGTGATGAAGCCGATTGCCATTGGGGTTGGATGCTACGCATCCCCAGCTGGTATGCTTACTATTTAGGTCCCCGGCCACGATGACCGAAGGACCTAGGGAGGCTAAAGAGTTGAGGTCAGTCAGAAGTAAGTCTCGTTGAGGTGAAAGGTAGGTTGACGCAATCGATATCGGGGGGTGCCCCTCCATCGAGATACGACAGACCGACACTTCCATATTAGTCAGGGGCGGTGGATTGAGACTTCTGCAATGTAAGTTACGTTTGTAGAAAATGAGCGTGCCCCCGAATGGCCTACCATCTTGCCTATCATCTCTAATCTGAACGTATCCAGGGACGCGAAAGGCTCTAATGCCGGGACGATAAAAGGTCTCTTGGACCAGAAGTAAGTCTACTGAGTGATCGCGAAGGAAGTTCATCACCTGGTCCTTCATACCCCTTAGACCATTGGCATTATAAATGCCAATGGTAATCGAAGCAGGTTTAAGCTTCTGGTATGTACTATCCATACTAATAGGCACCGTTAACCTGGCTGCCGCTTGGTGCGGCGAGATAGCGAGTAGCTGATGCGAGTATGTGGGTAGACAGGCCGCTCGCCACCTCTGGTGGGAGTACCTGCACTAACTGCATAAGCGCATAGAGTGGGTCCATAGCGGGCCGGCCCGCTTGACTGGCGGCGGGTCCCCATACAGAGGGGCCCGCCTGGGATTGGGGTGCAGAAGGCACCGGGCGGGGGCCTACGGCCGCTGAAGGCGGCGGGTTCCTAGGGGCTCCTAACCCTACGGCCGGAAGGGCGGGGAAATTAATTTCGGGAGCCATTTTTTATATATATAGCCAATTCGCTTACCATGAAGTGATCAACTTTTATTTTCCAAAATAGGTAATGCATTACATCATTTTCATTATCGATTTAGTGCTTACGTCTTAACACTAATTATATCTAATTATCTCAAAATGCTGTGTTGCATTTTTATAATACAGAATTACGTGAGGAATGATAAGATATAAGTTGTATGTATATCATTCAATTCTATTTCGAGAAATTACTATGTGAATGTCCAATTTAGGAGAAAGTACGAACAATTAAGATTTTAATATTGATACTGAGACTAACAGCGGGCTTACAGACTAAGTTTAACTATGTTAATAGTTATGTATAGTGATGCAGAATTACAATGTGATTCCAAGCTGGCCTGTTCGGATGCCAAAATACGCGTCTTAGAAGAAAAAGTTCTGGAAAACGCTTTTCTTCATCAGAAAATCTGCCAATTGGAAGAGAGGCTGAATTCACAGGCGCAAAATGTAGTACGCAATGAAATTGAAATACAAGGTGTCAATGAGCATACGAACGAAAACTTATTTCATATTGTTAAAATAGCCGCAACGAAGATTGGGATAGATCTGACAGAGTCAGACATAGATGAAATTTCGCGGGTTGGCCCTCGCCGTGGGGCAGGCGCTCAGAACTCCGAGTCGTCCCTCCCACGGCCTGTCGTCCTTCGCTTTGTGCGTCATATGAAGCGTCGAGAATTCCTGAAAGCGGCTAAGGCTAGACGCAACATTACCACTGCCGACATTGAGGTAGCTGGACGGAGTAGTAAGATCTACTTTAATGAAAGACTGACGAAAGAGAATAGGGAATTATTTCGTCAAGCTAGAATGTACAAAACAACGCAAGCCTACAAATACTGTTGGACATCAAATGGACGCATCTTTATGCGCAAGAGAGAGGGTGGCCCTGCAATCGCGATACATGGAAAAGCGGATCTTGATAGAGTTAAGGAAACAGATCACGCTTTCTCCCTTGCGATCCCCATCTGCCCCGAGACTGCTAACCTTGGCCCATGCCCGGATGCTCTCCCCACGGCAGACTCGTCGGCCCAAGAGACGTTTCGTGGCGAAGATTAATAGTAATGATTATTTCCGTTTGATTCTACAGTTTCTTCAAATAATTACTTTTGTAGCAAAACACAATTTGGCCATCTGTTTAGATGTTGGCTTGATACGCAATATAAATTTCAGCATATACACACAAACTCACTCTCCACTCACAAATTCACACACCATCGCATACATAGCAACTGCTCATATTACTGCAGAAACCGCATTAATTACGTTGCTGAAACAATTTATCGGCACACAACTTTCATGGCTTAATTTAATAGGTTTATACTCCCCTTTCTTTTTAAGCATCAATGGCAGCGTTTGAATTAGGATCGGATATTGACCAATCTATTGCCATAAGTTGTCAGAGGCTCGAAGCCTTGGAACAGTGTAAACCCTTTTTTGGAAGTGTCGACTCTCTGAAGTTCATGACTCTGAACATCAGAAGTCTGCAACGAAACTTCAGCGCATTCGAAGTAGCCCTAAAACGAATGGACACTGTTTTCGATGCTATCATACTTACCGAATGCTGGATAAACGAGCACTCGGTAATTAACCGTCTTTCAGGGTATAATGTTTTTCATACATCCAAGTATATTAATAAGAGTGGTGGTATAGCGATATATGTTAAAGATTCTCTTTCTGTCTCTACCGTGGAACCAAAGTTCGATGACGCAAACTGTATCTCGGTCGCCGTATCAGATAAATTGAAAATCATAGGGATTTACCGATCCCCCTCATTCCATAATATAGACAGATTTGTAAACTCTCTCGATCAGGTATTGGGCGAATCTAGAGGATATCAAAATGTAGTGGTAATCGGAGACATAAACGTCGATATAATGGATTCCTCAAATAATCAATCCGCTGACTACTTGCACATGCTGGCAATGCATGAATTTCTTCCGGCTGTGACCATTCCTACAAGGAACACCACATTTTTATAAAGTCTAAAACTCGCGCAACAGGTGCTGTTTGCTTGTGTCCTATTACAGACCACGAAATTGCCATAGCTGCAATTACCACTCCCAAACACAAAGAAAACCAGCGGTTGCGATTTTCTACAAAAACTGACTATGTTGCAGCTGCGCAGGTACTAAGAGCAGCCGACTGGTCTAAGGTAACTAGTTCTGAAAATGTGAACGAGGCGGTTACTAAATTTCATGACATTATATCCACTGCAATAAACAGTAACACCTGTAGGATAAAAGTTAGTCGCTCCCAATTCAATCTAAAACCGTGGATCACACCCGGATTAATCAGGTGCATGAAGCACAGGGACAAATTACACAGCCGAGCAAGAGCCTCTCCCAACGATCAGGTCCTTCAAGCCATTTATAAGCGGTATAGAAATTTCTTTGACAATCTATTATTCAACCTGAAAAATGAATACCAAACCAAACAGTTAACAGAGGTTAAGGACAATCCAAAGAAGTTGTGGAAATCAATAAAAAGCATTTGCCACTGCCAAACCACTTTAGGCTCAGCAAATGATCTGAATACCTTGTCAGATTCTCCAAAACAGTCTTTAAATGTCACTAACCAACATTTCTCCACGGTGGGTCAAAAGCTAGCAGTAAACATTCTTTCCAAACTTTCAGAGACTCAATCCTCCTTAGCTTCAAAGGTTAAACCTCGCAACTCACCCGCAAACTCCCTTTTCTTCCATCCAACCAACGTCAACGAAATTGATAAGATCATTTCTAACTGAAAAATTGATAGTGCGCCTGGTCCAGATCTTGTCAAGCCACTCTTCATCAAAGAAATCAAAGAGATTATCCTCGAGCCATTAACTTGTATTTGTAACTTGAGTTTGGCCTCCGGTTGCTTTCCGGATCAATGGAAGTTGGCACTAGTGTCTCCTATCCACAAAAACGGACCAAAAAATGACCCCAACAATTATCGCCCAATATCACTTCTTAGCGTATTTTCCAAAATACTCGAGAAAGTAGTTAATTCTCGTCTCACGGCCTTTCTCGAAAAAAATAAAGCTCTCTCAGATAATCAGTTTGGTTTTAGGAAAGGCAAATCTACAGAAGACGCAGCTATTTATCTATCGAATAAAATATCTAGTTCTCTTGATAGCGACGGTAAATGTGTTGGGGTATTTTTGGATCTCTGTAAAGCATTCGACACTGTGTCAATTGAAATCTTACTTAGTAAACTTAATGCCTTGGGCGTTAGAGGGGTAACTCTCAATTGGTTTCGCAGTTACCTGACTGACAGGCGTCAGTCCGTTAAAATTGGCGAACTCTGCAGTGACGAGTTGCCACTCACTTTTGGAGTTCCACAAGGCAGCATCCTCGGCCCTACGCTGTTCCTCGTTTACGTCGATGATATCTTTAAGCTTAATCTGGATGGTGCTGAAGTAGTTTGCTATGCGGACGACACTGTGGTACTGTTTTTCGGTAAGACATGGGAACATGTCTTTGACCTGGCAGAGCGTGGGCTATCTGACATTTGTACATGGCTAGAAAACAATTTGCTCACTCTTAATACGATGAAATCCAACTTTCTTACATTTTGTAAGTCCCCATTATCTTTTTCTCATCCAAATAATAATTTATTAATACACACGAGTAAATGTCCTAGCCGTGGCGATAGTTCTATCGCATGTTCCTGTAGTTCAATTGTTACAACTGATAAAGTCAAATATTTGGGACTAATAATTGATGATAGGCTATCCTTTAAGCATCATATCGCTGCACTATCCAATAGAGTCAGAAAATGTATTTACATAACAAAAAAACTCCGCTATTGTGCCTCGGAACAAGTGCTTCGTATGGTATACTGCGCCCTGTGCCAATACTACAATATGGTATATCTGTTTGGGTTAGTGCTCCAAAAAGCACTTTGATAGTTCTGGAGAGGGCACAGCGCGCAGTAATTAAAGTATTGCTCCGAAAACCTATTCTTTTCCCTACAGACACTCTTTATCGAGACTCCAAACTGTTGAGTGTTAGACGACTTTATGTCTTAAAAGGTACTTCACGAGCCTATGCAATAGTTACAAAATTATCAATTTTTCCGCAGCTCCTGACCAAACGAGTATTTAAAGCCCCTCTACCTAATTATAGAACATTATTCGCAAAACGTGCAGCTGACTATATGCATCGGCGAATTTACAATAAGATCAGCAAAGTTCTTGAGATTCAACATTACTCTATTGGTAAAGCTATAGAGGTTGTGAAAAAATGGCTTGTTTCTCTATCATACAAGGACACGGAGGCCCTACTTCTCATTAAGTAAAACCCATTCGTGCACACTAACTAACCCACACACACACACACACACACACGCACGCACGCACGCACGCACGCACGCACGCACGCACGCACGCACGCACGCACGCACGCACGCACGCACGCACGCACGCACGCACGCACGCACGCACGCACGCACGCACGCACGCACGCACGCACGCACGCACGCACGCACGCACGCACGCACGCACGCACGCACGCACGCACGCACGCACGCACGCACGCACGCACGCACGCACGCACGCACGCACGCACGCACGCACGCACGCACGCACGCACGCACGCACGCACGCACGCACGCACGCACGCACGCACGCACGCACGCACGCACGCACGCACGCACGCACGCACGCACGCACGCACGCACGCACGCACGCACGCACGCACGCACGCACGCACGCACGCACGCACGCACGCACGCACGCACGCACGCACGCACGCACGCACGCACGCACGCACGCACGCACGCACGCACGCACGCACACACACACACACACACACACACACGCACACACACACACACACACACACACACACACACACACACACACACACACACACACACACACACACACACACACATACATACATAGACACGCAGTTTGCGTATGCGTTCTTATATGTATAAAGCTTGTTACTACTTTCATCTTTCGAGTTCATTCTGATTTCTGGAATCACTTCATACTGTTTTACGAATTGCACTCCAGGGTCCCAAGATTCAGGCTCAGCCTAGTTTGGGGTCCGCCAGGTATCTCATTTTATATGTAAACATGTGTATTGTTAAGCAAATAAATGATTTTGTTTTTTTTTTTTGAATTTCATAAAATCTTTTAGCTACAGTTAATTGTTAGTTATTTATTTACGTGTGAACCTGATTACATAAGTAAGTTTTACGAATACTAGTACAAATATGAGTATGAACGGACGGTTTTCGATATGACGAAATGTCTTTCAGACATTTCAAACTTAACTAAAGGTAGGCGCAGTGCCTTTGATACAGAATTACTTAAGAGATTGACGTGAAGCTACTACAAGAACAAGGTTAAATAAATCTACGTTAAAACAATGTGGGTCAATCTGTGTGAAAACTAAATTGTAGTCTGGTTAGGTTTGTGCCGACTTACACAGCAGGCTATGCAAGCCTAAGCACGACCCGATAAGGGTGGTCAACCCAGAGTCACTATTCGGGTGTTATCTTTTGTGTAGGTTATTCAAATGTGCGTTCCTCGGGAACGCACATGACCTAAGGCGTGCGATATTACATTTTATTGGTGATACAGGGTATCTTGTTTGCAGCCTGATAACCTGTTAACGTTATGATGTCAAATCCGGTGTTATGAATGGCTAGTAAACTATACCTATTCGTTATCTAAAGATGTTGTTATCGGATAGACGATTCGTATGACATAAGTAGACATACGTAGCAGAGAGAGCTATTTCCAGGTGGTAACTAGGTATGGGAAAGAAATAGTCAGGATTGACGGGTGTTCCAAACAATTATATATACTTTTAAATACGAATATACTCTATGGATAATATATGAAAATATTATGTCCGTAATAGAGTTAATAGTATTATTATTCTCTTTATTCATATTTGGTCTTAGGCCAAGTTTTTACAATAATTATATACAAATAGTATTATTATTATTAAAAACGCAAAATGGGTATTTTCAACAAAATTCATCGACCTCTTTTTACCTGACCTGACCTATACTAGTAGGTATGGTAGTGTACTTTCAGATGCAATGTTTTTAATTAAAGTGTACAAACAAAATATGAAAAACAAGATCAACACCGATTATTACCAGTGGGTTGATTGTGATACCTACTGGCTGGTCGGTACGTATAATTTTTGATATTAGCACTTACTGACGTCCCTTTCGTTACGTAACAAAAGCTACTGATCATTTAAAATGTCGCATATCTATGCCGTCATGGTGCGTAGTTTAAAAACCATTTACAAGACAAATAGTAATTTTATACGGATAAGAATGAATAAATCATTCAATTGACGTTCGTGTTGGTCACTCGGACATCTGTCAAAGGTTATCGTTTCCTTAATTAGAAGTGATTTAAATAGAATTCAAACGCACCGTCTTCGGAAATGCAAAATAACATATACTTTAAGAAGAACAGGAAGTTAAACAGCACCAAAACTTTGATTATGCTCCACTTTATATATTTTATGCTACCGACCGTCCTAAACTGAACGAAAAATTATTATATATCAAGTAATAAGAACTAAGCATGTTCTACATTGATAATATTTAAATTAATATATTATATTTATTCATATAGTTAGGGGTATTTTTTATTCTTGTGCTCAGTTACAAACTAAGTAGTGTGTCCATAAGAAATGGTTTTGCGTGTCAAAATAAGCGCGGGCGACCACCCGTTAAACCGATTCCCATTACATTGTACATGTTCTATCTGTACAAGTGATATCTAAAGATTTTACAAAAAAACCCGACTAGATGAAAAATCATCTAATATAGCCTATGTCAGTCACACGATTATAAGGAATACAACGACACTTCATATGTCAAAATCCATCAATCCGATATCCGTTTGGACTGTAAGTGGACGAAATATAATTTTCACTTCTCATGTTCTAAAAGTGCCTCTTTATGCTGTGTGGAGGCGACATAAAGTCGCTTTTTATGCTCTAGTGCCTCCCAGTCAATGCTCAAGTAAAATCTTCGTCGAAGACCAAGGTTATCGGTCCAACAGCCACACGAGCAACTTAAACTCCATAGAACAATTTTTTTTTTTTTTAAATTCGTCCATTCGGACAGGCTAAGACCATGGGCCATACTGCCTAGTCTTCAGTAAGTATAATTTCATTTGATCGAATCCAGTAATAACGTCTTCAGTAGTTTCAAATCAGAAGTCTCTAGTCCAATAAATATGTCTTCAGTTACTCCATAGAACAAACTCTTTATTTTTATTTTTTAATGTTTTGTTAGTATTCTAAAACTAAGGCAAGGATAAAAACAGCCAAAGTTCACAATAAGACTTCAGGAAAAGAAAGAAAGAAAGAAAGAAATATATTTATTGTTTATCCTTTTTGTTACAAGTTTTGTCCGCTAAGCGGGTGTGGGGAGTAATTACATATGTCTTAAAGATCTAGTAACTTAATTTATGTGACATAATTTGTATTAAAGTTATGAATTTGAATTAAATTCAAAACAGAGGTTCCCTAGGCGGGACACGGCGCTGACTGACGTGTCTACGCCTCTCTATTTTTTTTATGTACTGCACTTCCCCGACTCTTGTGCTATGCAGCATTGGGTTGTATTGCCCATATCTTGTATATGAAGGACCTGGGGTAGTGAGGCCTTGGATGCACAGTTTATCTAATTTGTTGATCATATCATTATGTAGATCATGTACTCGAAGATGCCATGGGTCCTCGTCAAGCATTTCCCACAGAGTAGAGCTCGGAAGCGATCTTGGAAAACCACCAGCCGATTTTAATGCCATTGTATACTGACGTTCGATTGACAGAAGATTCGTCTTACTTATTCTAGGAAGCAGTTGCACTACCCCATAGTCAAGAATAGGAAGCAGGCATGCTTGAATTACACATAGTTTTGTTTCTATATTGACATTGGAATACCATCCAATTATGGGAGACAGCATCCCTCTTACGCTTTTAGCTCTAGCAATAACCTTTTTTACGTGTTCGTTCATACTGAGTCTTTTATCCAATATCACACCCAGGTATCTTATACTTTCTTTATATTGCAATATCGTTGTCTTAAGTTTCACAGTCGGTTTGTAACCTTTTCTTGATGAACTTCTTGCCTGTTTTCTGGTGAACATTATACATTCCGTTTTATTGACGTTGCACTGCAGACCCCACTTTGTATAGTAGTCAATGATCTCTTCCGCCGCCCATACAGCCCTTGTAGTCGCGTGGTCAGGTTTCTCAGATGCGTTAAGTATGCAAAGATCGTCCGCATATTGTGAGAGCATTTGTCCCGCAATGTTAGTTTTTGGGAGGTCGTGAACGTAAAGGTTAAATATGATAGGTCCCAGTATAGATCCTTGGGGCACTCCATTGAGTAAATCGTTTTCTTCTCCTATGACTGTTCTGAATTTACCCCTTATTCTCCTGTCTGTTGGGTGGTTTTCAATAAGTTTGATAACGTTATTAGGTATGTCAGCGTCTTGCAGTTTGCGTGTAAGTCCTTTATGATTAATAGAGTCAAAGGCTTTACTTAGATCGGTTGATATCATTGCGACACTGTGACCCTCAGCTAGTGCGTCAGAGATGAATTTGCATGTCCTTAAAATTTGGGTACTGGTTCCTTTACAAGTCATGAACCCGTGTTGGAAATCGGGAATCAGTGAGCCACATGCACTCATTATCCTGTTGTGCATAATTCTCTCGCAAATCTTACCCATTATGTTCAGTAATGTTATGGGTCTGTAAGACTTGGAGTCTCTAAAGTTTTTACCCGCTTTGTGCAGAAAAATACACTCACCAAGTTTCCATCTGCTTGGGTAATAGCCTGTGAACAGGACATAGTTAATAGCTTTTCTTAGGCCTTGCCAAAATGCTGGTCCTGCTAGTTTGATTGCGTCGACTTTTATTTGATCTGGCCCTGGAGCTTTCTTGTTTTTGAAACTGAAGATAGCTTTCTTTATTTCCTCAGTTGATGCTTCTGGTAGTGGTTGAAATGGGGTTGTTATATCAGTGCCTGCATCAGTTTCTGATATAATGGAGTCCCTGACTATAGCAGCATTTACTAATGTGTTGATGGTTTCCATTTCAGTCGTACAGCCGGGTAACAAAGGTAATTTTGGTATGGGTTTCTTAAGGGTCTTCTGCAATTTCCAAATCTTAGCTCTGTTGTCATTTGTGTCCTCAGCGATTTTTTTCCAACTTTGTTCTTTGTATATTTCCAGTGACTTTTGGACTTGCATCTTAGCTTCACTGTTAAGTTGTTTAGCAGTAGGGTGGCCCCGAGTTTTCTTAACATTTTGTTTTAATTCATTTCGCCAAAGTATTAGTTTTTTAATACTAGACGGAAGATGGTCTTTGTGATTCATAACTTTATGCGGTGCTGTTACGTCTAGGGCGTTGATTACCTCTTCTAGATTTTTTATATAAGTCTCTAGGGCGTCGTCGGAGTCAATAATTTCCGTTCGGTCTAAACCATCTTCAATTAGACTTCTATATATTTTTTGCGTTTCAACTTCGGTCAATAATTGTTTCATACACCTAATCTTCTGTATCTCTAATTCTGTTTGCAAGGCCAATGTAAATAACCAAGGCAAGTGGTCTGATGATATAGACTCAATTTGACTGCAGTTCTCGCCAATCTCATATTGCAGGGTACCGGTTACGAGAGCGACGTCTAGAATTTGTTCACCGGCGTGAAATGGTCTTGATGGTTTATTCGTATGAATTAGTTTACAATCGCCTTCATCTATGTGATTTTGAACGGCTAATCCTGCTCCTACAGTTCTGCGGTGCTTAAGTAACGTCATTTTGAGATTTAAGTCACCTATGTTTACACAGTCGACGTCTTCGAGTAAGTGTTGCAGCTCTCTCTTTACTTGCCCATAAGGGACGTGTGGTATGTAGAGACCTCTTATCGTAATTTGTTTTCCAGTTGTGAAATGAGTACATAGTTTAATTGCAATTCCTTCAATTTTTCTCTCGCCATCATCGAATCCAGCTATAAGCTGTACTTGATTCCATCGCAGACCTTTTTGTATATACATTGTCGTACCAAGATGAGGTTGCCTAGTGTCAGTAAGTTTGTCATAATTCGATATATTATACATGTATCTTTCCAAATCTGTATTGCATTCGTTAAGTACTATAATGTGTGGCCCATATTTTTCTATCAGGTTCTTAATCTCCATTATTTTTTTCTTTAGCCCACAGACATTGCAATGAAGAATGCGGATTTTATTAGTTTTGGCTTGTTTATCTAGATTATGCATTTGTGGTTATCAGCATTTTCAATTGCTCAATTTGTTGCATCATTTGCTGTTGCATTATTTGTAGAATATTCATAACTTTGTTAAGAAGTTCAGTAGGTCCATCTTGTGTGGCATTCGTTGCAACATTAGTAGTGTTATTTGATTCTTGTCTTGTAGCGTCAGCAAAGGATTTTTCAGATTGGACTGTCGAGCTTTTATGTAGTTGCTGTTTGTATGTGGATTGTAATTTATTGCCATGGTCATTAGAGTTTATGAATTGGAGACGTCTTTCTCTTCTTGGAACATTGAGCATTTGGCCTGTCTCGCCGTGTGACCAGGTAGATGGCAGTTTGAACAAACCTGTGTTGTATTTCCTTTAGAGTCTGTTACGTCGTCAGTATCGCTGCGTGGTTTTTTACCACAGTGTGCTTGTACATGACCAAAATTCAAACATCGTTTGCATTGTGTTATTGCAGTCAGTGTTACTTTATATTTTTCTATCTTTGTTTTCTGGCAGAGTATTGTCGAGATGCTTTTTATGTCACGCATGTCAGTCTCACCACTAAATATAAGAATCATAGCTGAGTTTTTGAGTGGTAGCGTACGTTCTGGTTTTAGCCCGTATCGAGTGTCAATGTCTTCAATTATTTCTTGCTCAGTGTATCCACTGCAGAGTACACCTTTCGCAACAACTTTTTTCGACGGACGCCTCTCTATCTTAGTTCCATACGTGTGGTATTCAAAATCAGGCCTGCTTCCTAGATCATTTATGAGTTCCTTTCTGTTTTCAAGTGATTTTGGCGTAAAAGTTATGATGCCTGTTCGCGGTCACATTTTACACCACAGTTATGTTTTTTAGCCAGCTGTAGGATTTCTTTAAATATCACGGTAGAGTCTAACCACAATTCATTTGTGCAGATCACTGGTGGGAGCCGCTTTGTCATTGTCTGCTGGTCACTTTTGTCATTGACTTTTGCATTTTCTTGCCTGTGTTTGTGAGAGTCTTGTGAAGCTTGCGTTACTTTTGGTTGCTGAGCACGCATTCGCTTTGCGCTTTTCCATTGTGCAATAGGACTCGACGGATATTTTCGTTTGCTCGTTGTACTTGAGTCACTTGCATATTCGTCTATCTTACGCTCAGTTTCCTCGCACGTTGAAATTACTGGCGTATCAACTGTCCCTTCACTTTCAGTTGGAAGGCCTTAAAAACTATTTGATGGTTTAATACCGGGTAAAGTCAGATTCTGCGTGTTTTTATCTTGCCAGCGAGTCCTTTTTGGGTTGTGCGCTTGGTCGAACCTTTTCAAATTTGTTTGTATTTTATCTTGACGCGACTGTTTAATTTGATTCTTTGTAACCCATTCGCCGACTTTTTTGCCAATCGGGGCATCACGAAGTGACGAACTTGTCGCAGTAATCTCATTAATAATGCCACAATATTGACATGTTATTATTTCTTTGTTAAGAAATCGATCTTGGTCGATTACTTTTGTGTATGTTGGTTGTTTGCAGTTTTGACCCTTACAAAGTGGCCCTCTGCCTTGTCTAGTCTTTGACTCCTCCGTGGAGTAAACATGATATTTTGTATCACAAGTGGGTAGACCAACTTCACTTTTCTTTATTGTTGTGAGAATAAATACCTTTACACACGTATGTTTACTGCATTGCTTGCATTTCAATGCCTTTATCTTCGTCTGGTTATCAATCCAGTCGTAGAAGCCATTAATCTCGTTTATTTCATTGCAATGATAACACTTAATTTCGTCGACATTTTTATTTTTTGATTTGGGGTAGGTTGATATTATTTCACACTTGTAGGACGTCATTATCGTAAGAAATAAACCAAGTGGTTATTGAGTTCATGCACAACTACATTTTAATTGTTTACTAAAGTCACATTTAGCACTGAGTTATGTTTGTAGCTGCAAATATTCACTTTAAGTTAATTAAAACGGAACGATTTACGAAGACACGTTCGCTCACGATCGCGCGATAACGGGTAATCCCTCGCAATCGAAGTGAAAAGTATAATGTAAAATTCGTCCACAAAACCCATTTTACACTCGACTCGGATGGATAAACGTCTCGCGTAAAACGGTGCGTTTTATGCACTTGTTGTACAATCTACTATTTCCTATATATTCCACATATTACATACGCTTGAAAAACATAACCCTTCTCCGGGCAGTCGGGTAAAATACAGTTACATGGACAAATTCCTCACAATATCATATTCTAACCACAATTTAGTGATAAATTGTTTTGTTCATGGCCTACCATATTTACTGTCAGTAAATATTTGAAATTGTATGCACTCGTTTAACGACCTTTCTTTCCACGAACTTGCCATACTAACAATTCGTTTTTACTACCCTTGGTCCATTTATACCTTAATAATGTCAAGGTGGGTGTTCTTTTACTCGCATAAAAACTAACGATCATGTAGCAATTTGTTTATATGTCCAGAGTAGGTAAACTCTTAATAAATAATATCTGGAGGCCTACAAACGTCTACAAACTAACCATAGACTCTTTAATTGTCTATTCATATTTATATCTGTAGCTGATCTATAAGTACATCAGGTGGAATTATAATGTTAAGAATTGCCATTGTTGTTTTTTGTTTAGATTCATACGTTTTAGTTTACTATGTATTTCCTTTCATAGATCATAAAAAGCCCTATTTGTAGAAATTAATAATCATACTTATTAAATAAGACACGCTTAAAAACCTGCTTGCATTGTCAGTGTTTTCATCCACTTCGAATATAAAGGTTTGGGTTTTATTATGTAAATCATACCCAACATAAAATTGTATGTTGTGACTTGAATTGTGATTTTAAAAATTTGACCTGTATATGAAAACAAGCCAATTCCCTTAACCCAAGACCAAAATCGTGAGCTATTAAGGTACCAGGTTCACGATTATTTTTAATTTGCCATAACTGAGTCAGCGCTAAAACCTTAAGTGTATGCCCATTTACGAACTGTTCTCGAGCCCACTTGTGTCAACGCCCAAATAAAAGAATTCTGGACTTCACCCATACTTGGGCAAGAAAACAACTGCATTTCGTGATGCAATTATAATAAATCCAGGTCCATAAAAAATATTAACACCAGTTTTTGGGTTGTTTACAGCTTAAATCGTACGCCTACGCAGCATAGCTTAAAGTAACTGATCCAGTTTGAAATATCCTTTTAAATGTCACACTAATACGTTTTTTACTCTTCGTCGTATTGTTATTTTATGTTATAATGTACCTTAATAAAACATGCCTTTGTAACCGCCCATAACCCTACCTCTAATACCATTAATGACTATAACAAAATGGAATTCTGCTATGATATCGATATTATTTTTCTAAGGTGTAAAACATTTCAAAGTCAAGTCGATGCTGTTTTTTTATAGTAACAAAATCCAGGTTGATAGTAAAATCACTCAACTTTCAACTATTCCTAGGTAATCACATAGGTAATCACAATGTCATGTCAAAATAAAATAACAGGTGAAAACAGTTTTAGATTTTTAAAGTTTTATCTTTTGCATTTCTAAAATAAGTATAGACATACCTATATAATGAAATGTTAAAGGCTGTTGTAAGTACATCAACATGTTATACATTGTAGCAAAATAAGAAGAGGTGGCGTCATGAATAGGTTCTCAGTTGGATCGCATAAAATTATTTGTCATAATAGTGATACGCATATTTTTTTTTAGCCGAGTTACGCATAATCATCTTATGGCATATTTTTTTAGGCATAAAATTAAAAAGCATAAACTTAGTCGGCATAATCATCACAAAAACTACCATCAGATACCATTAATACAAAAATCACTTGGCATCATGGTCCTAAAAAAAGGTCTTTGCGACAATAATTACAAGTGCAACGCTCGAATTATAACCAAAGTGCATCATTTGCACAAAATTATGAAATCATATCCAAACAGATAAAAAACCACAATCAAAAGCCTAATACACTACGAGAAAACCTCCTATTCTGCGTTATTTAGGCGCTTTGCGCTTGGATATCATGCTAATATAACCTAACCTATTCTGACGTAACGTAATATTATTTTGTTGTTCATTTTGCAGATTCAATGCGCCCGTAACAAAATAAAAGAAGAACCAATAGAACAAATGATTATTAGCCCAAATAATAACATGCATAATGTGTATTAGTTTAATACAAATTAGTCCAACTAAAATTGTAATATGCCAAACAAAGTAGTAGGCCAAAGTATTATTATGCAACAGTACTATTATGCCAATAAAGTTAATTATGCGTAACGATAGTAGTCTAAAAAATATACCATCGAAGGGGTATTTTTTGTACTACAAAATTTATTAAAAAGTGGTTTCGAAAAAAGTTTTGCCAATTATACAGCTCTCAGAGGCACTAGTTAGTATTACTTACAAACATCTCTGTTTCGTTCATAAATAGCTCATTCATACGAGTATTTGAGAATGGAGCATTTTTCATGGTCTGAACTAGGCGTCCAAACTAAAATTTATGTTAAGCATTAATTATAGAAATGGATCTCATTTTAATGGATTGCCATTCTTAATCGTCATTAACGTCACGGCGGGGTCGCATAGACAATTCCAGCCGTCTTCTTACAAAACTTAGTCCTTGCATTCTTGCTAATGGAAAAATTGTCTTTGATTTGATAAACGTATTTTTTTCACAAATTTTAATAATGTTATTTGTTGAGTTATACCGGATGAAAATCTGTGGTGACTAACAAATAGATAATCTATAACTGGGTATTAAGTAATATAACATTATTCCATACTGTATTATAAAGAGGCAATAGCAAAGATTGTGTGTATGTAGGAGGTAACGTAAGGAAGTACTCATCTGACATGAAAAATAATTCACCAATAGAATTTTCCTGTCTGTAACACCTAGAGTGAAGTGATGTTGCTTTAATAAGGCATGGCCAGTTTTGGCTCCTGTTAGAAGACGGAGTGCCGGGTGGCTTCAGCTGCTTTAGCTTCCAAGACAATCCGGGATTATTAAGCCTCCTTGGTTTGTCTAAAAGTTATGCCAGTATTTCTGGTTTCTGATCCTTGGTGTTTAGTCGCAGTGTACTCCGCAGCCATGCCTGGGGCAGAGCTATTATTGGCTCCAATCACTCTCACTTTTGACTCCGAACCTCTATAGCCAGTGCATCTTTACCGCGTGAATTGTTGTGTCCTTTGATCCATTAACCATACCATTGTTGGTACACAGTACACACTTCCGACTACTCGTGTATCAGCCCAGATGTTGTTACGTGCGGTCATTATTTTGCCATACACTCTGCCTGTAGGGCTCCTAATGGTGTTGAAATATTATATGTTTAGGTTCTCCGAGAATACTCCTGACTTGGTGCCTGACCTTGTCTTGGACTCATCCGTAAAACTCCCTACCATTGAGACCTCCCTAGAAAAAAAAGTACAGTTAGATTTTTTACTTGTTGCACCCATGTCTTACATACCAATTTTGTTGTTTGGATGACTGCTCCAATTAAGTTTGCCGTCGAGTATTACACCCAAATACCACATAGGGACAATGGAGCTCTAAATCGAAAAGTCTGTGCAGGCAGTATTTGAATAATAATATGCCAGAATATAGGTTGGTTTTGTGTTCAATCTGACTACTTTCAAACTATATAATACAGATTCCTGAACGAATGACAGTCGCAGTGACATGTGCCCTAGACCGCTGGCATGTTAAGTGGTCTAAACGTTAGGTACATTGAATTCGGGTTGTTCAATAAAATAAGTGTAACTAATTGAAAACGCATGAATAGATTGGTTCGTATTGATAATTACGTCGATATTTTATGAACATGCAATTCGATTACGTCGATATTTTAAGAAATCGCGATGTAATCATAATTAATTACATACCTACTAACATGAGTCATGTGTCAATCTTTTTGTGTCTATTGTATCGTATATCGCTATTATTATGATAGCCATTCTTACTTCCTTAACGTCTGGTCCTTAAGAGAATAGTAAAAAGTTTGCCCCAAACAAAATGCAATAATCGAGGTCCAGGTCTCCACAACTATGTCTTAGGCCAGAACTAGGGAAGTCCATGTTGTGTTCACTTTCTATCAAGTAAGACCAAAGGCAAATGTCCATACAGTTTTTAATAATAAAAAATATTTTATAGTAAGGGTAAGTATTTACTTTCCAATCGAACCTTTGTGCATACTCGCTTTTATAGTTCCATGGCAGCTGAGGTCATCGGATTTCTGCGGCCTTGCGCGGTCGCCGACCAAGATGACACGCCGACCTGCGACATTTCCAACACGAGCCTTGCGATCCGTATTGTGAATAAACCATTAACATCCCAATTCAAGTCTTCAATCCTTAACAGAAGGTTACATTTCAATTGACAGGAGCTCAAGAATGCTATTTTTTGCGTTGTAGAAAACTGGTCCAATGATCTAATATAATATATATCAGGGCACTGCTTGTTTTGATGATAAATATTATTATGTTATAAAAATTCCCTTGTTCGTAAGATAGATTAAGAACTGTAAATTTAATCTTGTCATATAATTAAAGCTTAATTTTGACTTATCAATGTAGGTTAGGAAATTTATTGCTAGAGGTCAAGTCATTAGTTAAAGTCACGCCCACTTAATTACAATGAGTAAGTCACTTATTGGTTATTTTTGGTCACCTATAATATTTTCTAACGGCAAAGGCAAGTAGGTATTAAAGGCTTCTTTTCAATTTGATGAGATTGTTTCTTTTGCTATTCCTAATTCTTAATTGACATAGATTTTATGATTAATATCTTTACTTTCAAAAGTCAGGAGTGCAATTATTTCTCCGTTATATTTGAAACTTCCAATTATTGTTTATTCAGATGTAAAGAGCGGACATGTTGTATGATTGATAATTACATCTCGGTCGACATACCGTTAGTAAGGATTGTGAATTTGACAAAGGCCATACTTATCATCATTACAATAAATCGGTACATTTATCGATGAACATTTTAGTATCGTTATTTATGGTTCTATTAGTGGTTTTATACGAGTGCGCATTAATATTGTCAGTAGAAATGGGTGAATATTGTTCGTCTTGACACTGATAGCGATGTTCGAACCGTTACATACTTAAGTATGAGTTGTTCTGAGGACTCTCGAGTCCACCCAGTTACTCTCGACAGTATTGTGTCGTTTTCTCCGCTCTTTGAATTGAAATGAAATGGTTTGGACTTGTATACAAGTATATTTTATAAATTAATTTTAACTTTAGATTAACTTGACTTATCAGGTCGTTGGTGCGTTCCTTCTGTAGTAAGTGCCAAGGGTCAAATTTAGCCTACTTCCCGATGTCCAATCGAGTTGATATTTTAAACCATTATCTAAGTCGCATAAAAATGGAGGTACCGGGAAATCTCGTGATGCAAATAAATGTCATATTATATTACATAAGATCTCATATTTTAATGTCAAGGACAATCTTAAAATTTCATCGAGAAGGAGTACACCCCGCCTCCTTTTGCTAGATTGCTCCTCACCCTCGGTTATTTTTCTGACTGTACTGTGAAGACTGTAGTTTAACTCTTAAAGCAACTTGTATAATACACTTCAATACTTTCACTTTTTCTACTCGCAAGGAATCAAGTCGGCGATGTACAATATCCTTAATGTTTATTTCATAACCGTCTATACTTAGCTTCATATTTAAATAAATGTTACATTCGAATGCATAAAGATATATACAAAATATTTGCTCCAAAGTAGCTACATAACACGTCCTCGGTCTCTCCTAAACAGTCGAATGTTCTCGTCAACTCCTCAATTCTTTTTTGTATGAAAAATGCACCTATACGTATGACGTTTCCGTGAGTCACCGACGGTGCTGGCTGAAAATCAGCGCTGCAGGTGTCTGACACCTCAGCTTAATGCTGAGCCAGTGTCCGGTTCACTGCCGCAGAGACGCACTGGTTTCATGTCTTATCTGTTTTTTTTTAATTCTATTGTTTAATATGTGTGTCCTGTGTGTTTGTGAATAAATGTATCTTTCTTTCTTTCTTTCTTTCTTTATATGGATACATAACTATTATGCGCTCCAGGGTAACACTGCTATGGTATATTCATTTGGATCCCATGGGCATGCATGGAACGTGTTAAATGGGTTAATGACTAGTGTTATAAAGGTACCTACATATAATAAAAATCTGGTTAAATTCCTGAAAGCCAGTAAACTTTCAGTAAAAGTATTATTAGATACCTACATCAAAATGTTATTTTACAATTTATGTAAATAACAACAATTACATTAAAACAAACTTTATTTCACTATTTAGTTATACCGGGTGTACAATCCAAATGGGTCAGTATGGAGAAGTCGGAAACTATGAGAGATAGCGAAATCTGTTCTTAGGAACCATGACGTCGATTTTATATTTAATAATAATTACATTCAAACTTTTTAATTACCTCGCATACATAACCGGGAATCGAACCTGGTCAATATTTTTGTAACCGCGTTAAGTAAAAAGGACCAAATTTGGCTATGAAATGTTGTGTAAACACAACTGACAGTAAATTAGACTAAAATGCCCACAGTTTTATTATATATATTAGTCGTGAATAATTTTAATCGATCATCAATTATCTGAAGAGATCACTCATGCATATCCTATCTGCATCGGTATTATGCATTACAAATAGCGTTTATTTATAGTATTTTATGCAACTGTTGTATAAGTAGGGTCTTAAAACGCGAGTGTCGTGAGTTGCGATGCGAGCCTTGGCGATCATCGCAATTAAAGACGCCACGAGCGTTTTAAGACCAAGTTATACACCGTTGCATACAATATTTTTTCTACGACTATTTTAAATAAATAGCATAATTTGACTTTTCAGGCAGTAAGTTTTCCGTTAGTTCTATTACTACTCACGCAATTTCATCAGCGGTGCAGTTATTTTCTTCTTCGTCCATTTTAAAAGGAACGTACACATTTTTCTTCACTTCACAAACACGAATCAAATCTTAAGAAGTTATTAATAACGAATAGTTCTCATATTTGACATATTTCGTCTTTTAATTTTGAACTGGAACTTTGGTGGGAAATTGGAAACATGACACATTGACACCTCTTGTTTATGGTCTGTTTTGTTCGTACTGTCATATTAAGACCAAGGTTTTTCTTAAGTTGGCAGCAATGCCGTTAGTACAATAATTTATTTGAAGTAAATACATTCAGTGGTTTGTTAAGTTGGTAGTCCCTAATGTATTTTATGTTTCGGCATGGCCCTCTAGATTAGTCGCGTCGCGGCCTACTCGATCGTGTCTAGTAGGCCGTGGCACAATGTAGCACTACCCAGGTTTAGAAGCGTATGGCTGCTAAGCGTATCGTTTTGGCGACAAAACAGCACGGTTGTGCCGTACTGTTATGGGGAATAGAGTATAGACTTTTCTGCAGACTTATTTTGTATGTCTTTATATTAGTGTTCGGGACTATGTAAATGACAGATAAAAGTACACGAGTAGAAAAAAATTAGAACGCATTTGTTCAGCGGGCGTACCAATTCATTTAAAATTTGAAAATGGAATACTGTTTTTGGAATTAACTTCAAATGAAACACGGCTTTTCATTAGTGATGTGCTTCTTGCGACTTGCAGAATTTATACACATTGATTTTGACCAGGTTCGATTCTCGGTTATGTATGAGAGTTTATAAAAAAGTTTGAATGTAATTATTATTAAATCTAAAATCGACGTCATGGTTTCTAAGAACAGATCTCGCTATCTCTCATAGTTTCCGACTTTACCATACTGACCCATTTGGATTGCACACCCTGTATATTCACTATTATAGTTTGGAATCAGTGAAGGAAATATACTCCCATAAACAATTTACGGATCCTCATCATCCGCAACGTTTTCCCTCAAAGTCATGAGCGACAATTGATATGCGATACTCAACCTGTCTCGTCTCGGTGTGCGTCACCTCACCTCACCAGCCCTAGTATACCGTATCTTGGCCCCGAGATTAGTAACAAATACGCATAAATAGCGGTCAGGCGAGAGTTAAGGGTTGTGAATACCGGCCGACGGCAGTACCGATACCGTTTAACTGACGTTGGCGCCGTACTCGATAACCGAATCGATGTAGACCATTACCGAAAACAGGAATACGTAAGAATTCGAGGAATGTACCAGCTATTAATTGTATGGCGGATGTTGTGTCGCGAATTTTATTTGCTCCGACCAAAACAACATAAACATTTGATCATGTCAATAAAGATAGAACGTTTTGGGATTGGGAAGGAATGTTGGCGTCACGCGAAGGCGCCGGCGCGGAGCTCGACTGGCGCGTGCGCTTAAATATTACATTGAAAGGAGTTTTTACATGAGCTGGGCTGTTATTCTTTACACGCTCAGAGTCTCACCCCACCCGTCACGCCTAACGAAACTAGAACTCTTGCTACACTTAGTTACTACGAATCGCGGTGTCAAGATATATTTCTGGGTGATCGTTGAGGTGAGCTTAAAAGAAGTTGCAGAATAGCGGGGCTGCAGCGGACTTTTGCAATCTGGTTCCGTTTGAGCGAAAACATTGATGATGCGTGGGTACAAATGCAACCAAACTTAAGTATGCGTGTATTTATAAAGAGGGTATTGCGAAATAATGAATCTATGAATGCATTCATCCAATTAATAGTCCGGTCAATTAAACGGCTAAGCATCAACTTGAGAATTGTCTTTCTGACTTGGGAGTCAATACTGTCATGTTTTTATGACATATAATAAGGCAACCGTCCGTAAAGTCTGAGGCGATAATGCTTATAAAAATACCTAGCAATACTATGCAACAGGCCATCTTTGATTCGAAGTGCATCATGTCATGGAAAGTGGTTATGAATATTTTGTATATTTTTGTCAAGATACAAAGCTGGCGATTACACTGAATGGCGGAATTTAGTACTTATTATAATTTTATTGGCTATGTTGACTTAGTGTATGACTTAGTTTTTATATGCCATCTCAATAGATTGTAATTTCAACTTCAAAACTGTTTTTAGTTCATAAATATTTTGTAATTAGCGAGCTTCGAACATGATAATTAATTGGCTATTAATTACCTTTCATCCAAACCTTTTGAGAAAGTTACGTACAATAATCTTAATATGTTATAGTTTCAGGTTGCTAATATCTCTGAATATTAGGTACATAGGTATATATGTCTTTATCCATGTGTACCTACTAACGCCGCACATTCACGGGCTGTTTATGCCATAACGCCACGGCCACGGTCTGGCCACTGCGGCCACAAGTTCGCCTGTTTGTGACCACCTTCAGCTGTGCATATTGCCTTGCCACCTACACTTCCCAAATATAGGCTGATTCATGACCAACACCTTATGAACATCGCTTAAATGTTATTCTGGTTTGGCGATGCAAGTTAGTAAGCTGATTAGTCATTTCTTCTTGGCCAGTTGGACTCCATAAGTAGTACGGATTGGATTCAGGTCCAAAAATATGAGCACCCGTAGTCAAATAAAATTATGCGTTAATTTAACATTTTAAGAGAAAAATACTGTACTATTAAAAACAAGGTCTGAAAAAAATTTACCATCGGTTTCAATAATGATGGCGTAGCACGCACGGTTGCCATTTTATCACTTATCGCTGTGGATAAGACATCCGTCACGTTCTGACAAGTATGCGAGTGCGAGAGTGACGGATCTCTTATCCACAACGATAAGTGACAAAATGGCAACCGTGCTACGCCTTGGTATGTTACTGGTTACGGGACCATTTTACTATCTCGGGCTACGTTGGAGGGGTTGACCAGCGAACTGCCTTGCAGTTTGGCGAAGATTTGTGTACGTACAAAAGCTTTGTAATTCTTGGCGTAAATAAATAAAAAAATAGTAAAGAAATATAGACTTTAAGTAAATAAAATTAAACCATTTTCCAGAATACATATAACAATATGTTAGTGTTCTGTTACACGTGTTTTTCATGTCTCAGTTTGTTTTGTATGGACGACTTTTAGTTACGCATTTTGTCTGAGTAAACAACTAATATTGTTATAGTATGTAGATTAGTTGAGATCTGGCGACACATCTAAATAGCGTAGTGGATTATAAATATAGTCGCGTTTTGTTATTTTTTGGCAGATTTCATTCAAATTACATACGTATTAGATATAATATCAAGCATGTTGTTGACGCATCCTCATATACAACGGCATCGCTAATTATGCTTCGCCATTTTGGCCTCTATTCACCTTTTGACTTTTTAATGGGCAACGTTGTACTTCACAGGGCAAAATTCTTTAAAAAAATCGTTATGAATATACCTCATCGTCTTATGATAATTTTCCTTAGTCGTCAGTATTTGAAAATGCTGTTGTGGTCCTTCAAGTAGGTACAGTCACCAACAAGTCCAACAACAACAAACGGGCGTGGCACTTTAACTTACGCGTATAACTTTGTGCGTATACCGTGACATTGCCTGATACCATTGCCTGTTTTTATAATTATAATGATTTATTATTTATTTGAACTTGTTTAAAGCAAATAAATTATTATAAATACAGGGTGGGCCTGAAACATAGGCAAAAAATTAAACGGGAGACTATTGGGCATGTGAGCACTTATTTCCAGGTAATTTTAATTGAAAATAAAAAAGTTTTTTTTTCTTTTTTTTCTTTAAAGTAAGTTCACGTGTATTTTTTACCCTTCAGGGGTAACACAGGGAGGTTTTTTTAATTTAAAAAGCACTAAAAAGATAAAAAAAAAATTAAAAAATCACATAAATATATTTTAAAAACAAAAATGCAAAAACTATTATGACTCAGTTCATGATGTTACCTCAAAATCTGCATTGAATGTTGTGATCTCGTGGTGCCAAGATACATTACTTGAAGGTCATAACTTTAGATCAACATTACTTCGAATAAAAAAAAAAAAACTGCTTTTAACATTCTGAATAAAATTGATAGACCGCCTGTTCTTGCCTCGTAAGTATTGTTTTATGTTTTGTTTATAATTTTCTCTCTTTGTGATGCACAATAAAGTATATTATTATTAGTAGTAGGTATCCTTAACCATAATAGTACATTACGTAACTAGGGCGGTGAATTCCTCAATGCCCCAGATCGCAGGTGTTTGTGGGCCGAACCGAAGGTGAGGGCCATAAATATGCGCTCTGGGGCTTTACGAATTACCGGCCGTGTTGAGTACAAAATTTTACGTCTTCACCTGGCCACAATGCGAGTTTTCCCGTACGCGTAGCGTGCAGTAAAACTCGCATTATGGCCAGGTGTGACGTAAAGGAATGTTACAAGCCCAATGAGGTCAAACGTAGTCACAGGTAAAGCTCACAAGTTAAATTTCCACTACGTTAATTACCGTCATATTAACGTCGAGGAAGTAGTGTGAACATTTAAAATGATGTTGGGTGAATGAAAAACACTACTTGACAAGAGCGACCTTTTTATAAATAATTCGTTTTGCATTCACGATTATCTCTCATTGTTGTAAGTTTCTTTGCACTGTCACCGATTCACACTAAGTCTTATACGGGAATGTAAAGGGCACTCGTGACGTTTATTTGCTATTTAAACACAATAGCGGCTGAGTGGTAGATGACCTTTCGATGCCGAGAGGTCCCGGATTAGATTCCCAGTTCTTTTTTGAAACTAAAAATTTACTAGTTTTATGGATATATAGTCTGTGCTATGATAACACTCTACTACGCAATAATTAAAGAGTTAAATAGCAATAGACGACCTGCCTGATTAGCAAAATCCGTACCCAAGGGAAGCCCGCTGTCTAGTATGTACCTACCTCTGAAAACACCACCACAAAAAGGCGATTAGACTCGTCATTCAGTCGAATAAAATAAAGCATCAACACAACATCCAAAGCATCACAAAGCATTTGACAATTTATTTAACAATAAAATTGTTTACCACCTCTCTATGGTGTTTCACGTGTAGATGAACCTTTCTACCGGTAATCAAGGAACCCTTTATTAGGCTTTACCAGGTAGCTCCATAAATTTCTTTCGTTCCTGATACAAACTAATGAAACGGTTTGGGCCAGGAAAATGGAATAAAAGTGGTTGTGGTTCCCAAACCTGTTACGCATTCTTGCTTTTATATTTTTGTCGCTGGAGTCAACGGCCGTAGGGTTAAAATTCAAGTATTAACTGATCTGATTATGGTTGCCTAAATTTCGTATTTATCAGCAACATGTTTATCTCATAATCATAGTCATATTTAATAATCAAAGAATAAACTTCATTATGTTATTATGTATTTACACAAATATTATAAGTGCTCATATCATTAATTTCCTGGTTACATCCGATACGTTAAGAAAATTAACAAATAATTACACGTATCGTTTCACAATACCTAAACAAATTCAACAATAGACTAACTATTATTGAATAACGATTAACTACTAGCATTAAAATTCTTTACTAAGGTCATCTGTTGTTGTGCTCTAGGGATTACTTACTAACATTGAAGTCATAGGAAGAACTATCCGTAGAGAAGCATTTGAAAAGTTCTATAACCTCGACAAAGTGTTCCGTTTTGATCGGGTCATGTCAATGTTATGTATCGTAACATTTAGAACCAAGCGCCCATAATGGATGCAAATGTCGAAAGAGATATAATCAACTTGCCTACATTTTGGCATATAGAAAACAATTGTAACATTACAAAACGTATATTTATTAAGCTAAAGTAAGGCGGTTGCTTTTGTTAGCGAGAACATCTTTAATTTTGCTAAAACGCAACAATTTCGTCTCGCCATCGCATCTTTATAATAAAATCATTTTATTATTTTTCTTCAGATGGTATGCTTGTTTATAATATCTTTGTGTTAAATGTTTAGGTACCTATTTTGTTATATTTAGTGTTTAAATAATATCGTGCGACCATTATGCAATCTTGTACAGTCAAGTATAAAAATATGGGTGCATATACAACTTACTTATAAAAATGTCCCATTACTCTTGTGTCAGCGGATTAAGGTTTTGGTACTTATTTATGAGAGGATGTTATCGATAAATATTTATGCACTTGACTGTACCTACCCATTTTCCGGACTAGCAAAACGACATTTTTTCCCTATTATTACCTTTATAGAAAATGATTCAACAAATATCGGGCTGGGCGCATTCACCTTAAATTTTATAAGCTTAAAAATGTAATTTAACATTTCCGAGGGAGGTGAGCCGACCACGCGGTGGTCGTCGAGGACGGCGTGAAGGTCGCATTCCAACGGGGCGTCAACACGCTAACTTCAGACACTTGTACTTGAAAAATGTACAGTAGGGTTGGCAGTCTGGTGCAAAAATATTGTCACTTACTGACGCGAAAAGCATTCTCAGTAAAGCATGCGAGCGAGTTGGTCTAAGAATGAACATGGATAAGACGAAAATCATGTCAAATGCCCATGTGTACCAACTCCCATTACAATCGGACACTTTACGCTCGAAGTTGTAGACGATTATGTATACCTAGGACAGACGATCCAGTTAGGTAGGTCCAACTTCGAGAAAGAGTCAATCGTCGAATTCGACTCGGCTGGGCAGCGCGTTCGGGAAGCTACGGCAAATCTTTTCGTCCAATATTCCGCAGTGTCTCAAGACGAAAGCCTATGACCAGTGTGTGTTGCCAGTGATGACATATGGCACTGAAACGTGGTCGCTTACTACGGGCCTCATAAGAAGGCTCAAAGTCACCCAAAGGGCAATGGAGAGGGCCATGTTGGGAGTTTCTCTGCGAGATCGCATCAGAAATGAGACTATCCGCAGCAGAACCAAGGTAACCGATATAGCCCTCCGGATCGCTAAACTTAAGTGGCAGTGGGCAGGGCGCATAGCACGTAGAACCGATGGCCGTTGGGGCGGAAAGGTTCTCGAGTGGCGACCACGTACCTGAAGGCGCAGCGTGGGTAGGCCCCCGACAAGGTGGACTGATGAACTGGTAAAGGTTGCGGGAGTCCGCTGGATGCGGGTGGCGCGGGATCGGTCACTTTGGCACTCTTTGGGGGAGGCCTATGTCCAGCAGTGGACGTCTTTCGGCTGATATGATGATGATGATGACTGACGCGCAAAAATGTCTAGAGGTTCACTCTATTCCAATGATAATAGATTCAATGTAGAAAATAGAGAACGTGACTATACTGAATATTGTTTTGTTCCCAAATGATTATACAATAATATTTTTGACCTTTTATGATAAGAGTTCTAATGAAGATCTGTTGATGAATTGCTTTACAGTACCAAAAATTAATAAAACTTCAACCGTCACAAAATATGGAGTCACTATAGACCTGGTCTGGAAGATGCGACGGTTTAACTAAGTAATTACAAAGATGTAAGATCCGAAACTACCCATCCGATAAAAAAAAACTGTAGTCTAAATGTAGTGTTGATTTTCGGGATGGTCATAGACAATTAGTCAGTTTTTTTGGGTTCCGTACCTCAAAAGGAAAAAACGGAACACTTATAGGATCACTTTGTTGTCCGTCTGTCTGTCTGTCTGTCTGTCTGTCTGTCTGTCTGTCTGTCAAGACCATTTTTCTCAGGAACGCGTGGAGGTATCAAGCTGAAATTTATATCAAATACTCAGGTCTATTGTCCCTTTGACCTGTGAAAAAATCAATCTTAAAAGTCAACCCAATCAAAAGATACAGTCGTTTATGCTGCAAATTTTAGAGTTTTTCGAAACTCGCAAAACCTACGGGGTACTTCCCTTAAACTCAGAAACTTGAAATTTGGCACGAAGGAACGTCATATAGCACAGACAAAGGAAAAATTACGAAAAGTAGACATTTTTAGTAAAATCATACAAAAAAAGTTTTTAATTTTTTGTCAACCTTTTTCCTCGTAAACGTGTGGAGGTATTAAATTGAAATTCATGTCAAATACTCAGGACTATAGGACATTTCAGATGTAGCAAAACCAAGTTTTTATGTCAACGCAATCAAAACAAATAGCAATTTAAGTCGCATATTTTGAAATTGAGTACTCGCAACAAACTCAAAACCTAAAGGGTACTTCCCGTTAACACTAACACAGAACCTTGAAACTTGGCACGAAGAAACTTCATATGGCACAGACAAAGGATAAATTATGAAAAGTAGACATTTTTGTAAAATCATACAAAAAACCTTTTTTTTTAATTTTTAACTTACTACCTTTTTCCTCGTTAATGCGTAGAGGTATTAAATTGAAATTCATGTCAAATACTCAGGGCTATAGGACCTTTCAGATGTAGTAAAACCAAACTTTTATGTCAACGCAATCAAAAGAGATTCAATTTAAGTAGCATATTTTGAAATTGAGTACTCGCAACAAACTCAAAACCTAAAGGGTACTTCCCGTTAACACAGAAACTTGAAACTCGGCACGAAGAAACTTCCTACAGCACAGACAAAGGAAAAATTACGATGATGTAGACATTTTTGTAAATTCATACAAAAACCTTTTTGGAAATTTTAAACTTACTATCTTTTTCCTTGTAAACGCGTAGAGGTATTAAATTGAAATTCATATCAAATACCTTTCAGCTGTAGCAAAATGAAAGTTTTATGTCTACACAATCATAAGAAATAGCAATATAAGTTGCATAATTTAAAACTGAAAAAGTTGTATGTGAAGTCCCCAACCCGCACTAGGCCAGCGTGGGGACTACTGCCCGTTCCCTCTCATCCATTGGAGAAGGCCTGTGCCCAACAAGGGGACGTAAGGCTGATTTTATTATTATATAAGTATTGTAGATAATATCAAGGGTATCAAAACCTAAAGGTACTTTCCCGTGAACTCAGTTTTATATCAACACAATAAAAAGAAACAGCAATTTTCTTAAGTAATCCACTTATTTTGACGTTCGCAACTACTGGCAAGGAAATCAAAGCCTAAAGGATGATTACTAAATTGATAAAGTGAACCTGTTTAATTTTATGCTCCCCCAGCTTTCCACATTGTAATGTTACGGATTCCATTTTCATTTATCATTTAGTAATAAACATACTACAACTTTTGCTTGTTTGTACGGAACCCTCGGTGCGCGAGTCCGACTCGCACTTGGCCAGTTTTTTTTCCCTTGGCGGCCTGGGTTCTTTGAAATATGCGGGCGGGCGGATGTAATATGTGTATATGTATGCATATGTCTTATTATTTGGCACGCCCTGCAGCCTAAACCGTTTGACGGATTTCGATATATGAAGTGTGGTTGGATTCCTCTTAATCGTAGGAGTACATAAGCAATAATATATGTAAAAGCAGTTGGATTTTTCGAAAAATCTTTAGATGTCACTTCTTTTCCTCTAGACGACCTCTGTAGCCTAGTTGGCAGTGGCCCTACCTACGAAGGTGGAGTCCCAGGTTCGAATACCGGTAAGGGCATTAATTTGTTTGATGAGCACGAATATTTGTTCCGGAGTCATGGATGTGTTCTAATTCTTCTATGTATAATCGTCACCTAGTACCCATAGTACAAGCTTTGCTTAGTTTTGGGACTAGGTCGATGAGTGTTAGATTATTCCCAAATATGTATTTATTCCATTTTTTATATAAACGGTCTTTCGAGGCTTGAGTTCAATTATTTTGTGCGAATGCAATCGAGATTTGCGGTTTTTTCCATGTTTATTTTTCCTTCACTTGACTAATGGAGGAAAACATACTTGATGATGTAGAAAAAGACTTATACAGTACCCATTTTTTAAATGAAGATACCTAACTTAGAAGGAATTGGCCGTCAAATGTTATTTTATTGATAATTAAATTATACCATGTGTTTGGTTAAGTCATTTGTGGAAACTAAGTTACTCGATTTTTCTCAATGGTAACTATTATGAATATTATTATGTTGTTTTCGAGATATTGCTCCATATGCTACTCAAATATCGCATAAAAGACCACAATGATAATTTAATCCTATTTATATACTCATAATGTTAAAATTAGACTTGCAAATTTGAAGAAGTCGTTGTTATTAACCCAAATATTGACCTGGGAATCTACGATTTACGGTGTTATCGACATCCTACTGTTAGCACAGGATCCTAAAATAAAATTATCTATCTATTCAAAGATTTGCCAGGTAAATTTGGTAACATGTCAGTGCGACAGTAATGTTCCGCTAAAACAGTATCAGTCAGTCAGTTATCATAGTGTAAACCTATGCATTTTATTTAAACCATTTTTAGAATAAAATTACAGGTCGATTCACGAAAGCTGGCGCGAGATTTCTACTGAGTGACAGCTATTTTCATAGAAATTCTGTCAAATCTCGCGCCAGCTTTCGTGAATCGACCTGTACTTACTTACTCATTAAGAAAACCTTTTGAAATTCGACGACTCCAAAACTATGAGATTACAAGCAAAATATACTAATATTATAAATGCGCAAAGTGTGTCTGTCTGTTACCTCTTCACGCTTAAATCGCTGAACTGATTTGGATGACATTTTAGATATAGTTTAGTTCCAGGGAAGGACACAGGGTATTTTTTATCCCGGAAGTCATCCTCTATTTATTTAATCGTATGGCATACCATTATTTTGGCCTTTGAAGTTTGTCACTCTTTAGTACCACCCAGGGGACACGTGCAGGGTTGTGGTAGGTAGCTGTAAGGTTAGGCTCCTCCCCTCCCTCCCCCTTGCGCGGAGGGGGAGGACAGATCCCCACATAACCCACCAATATGGCCTTCCCCGTGCCGGGGGGTATGTGTAACGCATTTCTCCAGCGTCAAAAAAAAAATAGGTAGCTGTAAGGTGGGGGGTCAAAGTTTACACATACGAGCTCCCTGTGGACGGAACCGCGGGCAGAAGCTAGTTTTATATACATATATCGATAATAATAAATTAGAATTGAAGAGTACATTGTATCTTTCTAGTAGCATGAATACACTTTAATGTTTGAAAAACCAAGCCACCGTATTATTTTACGACAAAGTGAAAGGCAATCAAACTTAACGAAACGTTTTCTTTAACCGTATTCCTTGATTCATGTGGCGCCCATGCAATTTATAGGGGATATAAACAAATTCGCACTCCAGCCACTAACAAACGTGACGGCATCCTGTGAATCTTTAACATACAGAAAAATGTACTTAACCTTATTTATTTGGTTACAAACTTGGCTTTCTTTTTTTGATGATCCGATTTCATCATTGTCATCGATATTAATGTGTCTTCAAAGTTTGTAGGCATTTTAAAAGGCCTTTAAAACATCAACCGTTTTTAACCTTTAATCGTCTGACATTTTCCCTTCCTGCAAAGTTTTGAATGTAAACATTTGAATGTATCAATTTGAACCTGGTCCTTATGGCATAGTGTTAGGTACCCCGTCAATTTATAATCATATTCCAAGCGATTTTCCTCTTTGAATCCTAAAGGAGCCCGGGGTGCAATTTGGGACCTAATCCCAAGATTTGGCGAAGGCACTAATTTACGAAAGTGACTGTGCTTCCAACAAGTCCTTGTCAATTTACTATAACAAAAATTAAAGGTGGTAGGTAAATAAATACAAAAGGCTTATGGCTACGCTCTTGTCAAATAGAAGCTCGAGCGTCAGAAACACGTGACGGTGCTTCCGGCGACAGATGCTGCGACGGAGTCAAATAATTATACTCAAATAAGTCTCTGAAATTTTTCGTAATATCATTAAGGCGGTAATAAAAAGCTATTATTTATAATTCATATATATAATATTTCACAATCACAAAATGTATTTTACACAAATTATTGGCCTCTGATTGGTAACAGCTAAATAAGCGTACATTCATGTACATTCTAAATAAAATATTCATGTTGAATGTATACAAAAAAGAAATATAGCTAATAAGGATCAATTTTACAGACATCATCTACTGCTACGGTGAGGTCAATAAGGCTCGAATTTCAATTACTAGATAACGATATAGAAAAAATCACATTTTATTGCAAAAGAAGCTAGCAAATAAAGCAAGGATGTGTTCTCGCACCAACCCTGCTTGCGGTATACTTTGCTGGTGTATTAAGGGCCTGTTTACACATTAATTAGTGATGAATGCGAGTCCATACAAAAGCACTTGCAGCAAATTTATGAAGTGTAAACAGTCCATTACCTAAAGACGCTACAAAACTTGCAGTGGCTACAGGTACCTAGGAAGTCAGCTCCGAAGTGGTAACACCTTAGGATCTGAAATACCATCCCACATAGCAAATGCAGCTGCAGCTTTCGGAAAGCTTGACATAACGGTCACGTCTTAACCTATCAATTAATTACCATGCTATGGTCTAGGTTTTCGCAGACACTCATCATCGTCAACATCGTCATCACAATCAAAATAATCAAATCCGTATCCTCCTCTCAAGCCAATAAAAATATCAACAACCTCTCCGCTACCAAGTTCCCAGGCTCAAATAATTTTAAACCACAACGTAATTTAAAACGTTTCTGATTTGTATGAGCCAATGGCTTTATGAAGTATTTTAATGCGATTATTTAAGGTTTTATTGCTTTTTACCGATATTCCTTCGTTATACTGTTCGAGGCTGATTCAGACGCTTTACGAGTCACCCACTAAGGCATTTAGGTTTTTGATGCTAAGATTTTTCTTTAAAATTTTACAGTGAAACGTGGGTGTGCTATAAAAATATGATGATAATATTGTGACTAAGGACCGACGAGCTGACTTGAAGTGTTTCTGTAAGAGCCAACCTACTCGTAAAGGTTTCGCTCGATATTCTTTTGTCCCGACAATTGGTTATTCATTATGACGCTGCTATTTTTTGGGACTAAGGCATATGGAATATGGAATGGCTTCAGTTTTCCTTTGGGTGATGTGGATATCTAATTTTTATGCCGTCGTGCACGGTAAAACGCAAACCTAGCGCAGATATCTGTGACTGTATCGTAACACGTATTACAGACAATTTATTGCGGATTGGAAAAAGGGCTTTATGTGTCTTAACGTTTTAGTGTTTTTAAGACTATCGTATATAACTTCAGTTATTTCGACCCATGGCACTATATATTCCAAATTCACAGCATATTATGAGTATCGTTTTTTACTGTTTTTTGTATATACATCAGTCAATAACTGAGCCATATCTTAACGTTTTAAAATATTATAAGCAAAAATTGGTGATTTCAAGTAAGGTCACTAATGGAGGAAGCTGCAACACCGATAACAGAAAAGTACCTCTTTATGTCAGATTATAATAGGCATGATTACAGTAATCGAAAATCACTAAAATATGGTATTTTCGTAGTGAAATTTTAATCATAGAATTCGAAAAATGCTCACATTTTTTATTAAGTAAGAGATTATTGTTTATTTTGATAAAATTAAACTGAAAAATACGGTCGCCCGCCATGATTTGTTAAACACCAATGCGCGTGACGCCACACTTGTATAAACAAATACCTATAACGGCCATTACCACAGATTACAGAGAAAACTTACGCACTGAACGAATAGTAAGACATGGATAGAACCATGTTATCTGACAGGTCTTCATATGTCATTGTCTCCGCTTCCTCGCTCGCACGGCCGCGCAATACTTGGAGCATCTAGGTAGCAAAAAGGTTTGCGTTCTGTTTATACAAACGTGACGTCACTCGGGACGCCATGACACTGAGAAGCGTTTTAGCGCTAATTTGAAATTAAAAAACTAAAATGCATTTTTTTCCTACTTAACTGTTATATGCTCTTGAAAAATCTTATTCGTTGTACATAATGAATGTTTCTAAACATTATAGAACAGTTTTTCAAAATGTGTCATCATGCCTATTAAATGGAACTGTGGAAGCCTTTAGGTGGCGTAGTTGTCCCTCTGAGGACCAGTTCAAAAGGCGTAGCACGGTTGCCACTTTATCACTTATCGCTGTGGATAAGACATCCGTCACGTTCTGACAAGTATGCGAGTGCGAGAGTGACGGATGTCTTATCCACAACCATAAGTGATAAAATGGCAACCGTGCTACGGCTTCAGGACGGGGATCATTTAACGATAAGTAGAGGAGGCTTATTAATTTATTAATTATATGCTTTATAGTTACATAATAGTAGATTATACACCAAGGGGATAAAGCACTGTTTTATGTCACGGGAGCGAATTGAATCCCGAACGTAACGAAGGACTCATAATTTAACTCCTGAGCGTAGCGAGGGAGTTATAAGTTAATTCCTGAGCGAAGCGAGGGAATTAAGACTGAGTCCTGAGTGCAGTGAGGGGTTCAACCGCCCAAGACTAAAACAGTCTTATCCCCGAGGTGTATACTCTACTTTTCACACCTTATGCGAGACAAAAAAACAGGCTCAGTAGATAAATAATGTTTATTTAGCAAATTAAAAGTACATAGTAACATTAGACACGTTAGTCCAATTATGGCAAGATAAGGTAATGTTTTTATTTGGTACGTTTATTGAGGTTGAGTTGTCTAATTTGATAAACTCAGGAGTCAAAACACTTTCATCACTCGACATTTTCAATATTATTTTTGAAATTAAATCTTCTATAGGCACCTACAAGAACTCGATTTGTTCGTCACGCGTGAACAAATGAAGGCGCGCGACGTTCCAAATTCGAAAGCACAAGCCGTGGTCCTAGATTCGAAATTCGAATTTCGAACACCGCGCTCCTCCGGACCGGGGTTCACACGGAGGCAAACTTCATTTATTTTGTCAAATCAAGTAGGCCATGGCCTAGGACAAATTGTGTTTAGCAAAATTAAACTTTATGCATATAGTAATAAGAATTATGAAAAGTGAAATCATATTATTAACCAGCGGGTTATAATGAAATTCAGAACAACATTATAACCCGGCTAATACCAAGGGATTTAATGTCTTGCTTTCGGTAGGGTTTACATGACCTATAATTCGGCATTGTCGAGCATGTGGTGTGAAAATGTATATGTGTACACGGTGCCTTCCCAAATCATTTTACAGCGTGTTCCTGAGGTCCTAGTGAGTTAAAGAAATCATATAAAGTAAGCCGAGTTCGGTTCATATTTTTCAAGCAATATTTTACTGTAAGTATAATATCCATCGTGGCTTATTGTTTATTTTAGTAACAAAAATATAAAAAAACGACCAAGTGCGTGTCACGCCACGCGCAGTGTAGGGTTCCATAGTTGAGTATTTTTCTTAGTTACATCGACATGCGCGCGCCAACTATATGGTTGGTTTTTTTTATCCTCTTATCTTTCTAAGTTGGGCCCCAAAGGGGCCCTTAACTAATTGCCTAACTAAATGGTTGAGTAAATTTTAAGTTGGTCGACTATTACTCGGTAACTAGTTATGCCTACTTAGCCGTGATAGTTTTCCTTTTAAATTAATTATAATGTACCTACTACTGCCACGACTTTTCTCACATTCCCAGTAGAAGCCATTTAACCACCAATTTTTTAATTTGGCAGTGGCCACCGCTTGCGGTCGAGTACTAACCTTACTCTTGCTGTACCGTCTAGAAAGACGCGAACATACTCCAGATCTTTTACTGCGCGCGCTGTTAAATTGTGGAATGAGTTGCCTTTGTCGCTGAGACAGTCGCAGTCTGTTGCGTCACTTAAGATGAATTTGAAGAAGTTGTGGCTTTCCAATGACTTGTGAATTGGTTGAATATAGTATTTATTTATTTATTGTATATTTGCGATATATATGTAACATATGTTAGTGTGTATTATATTTTATATTGTATATTTATATATGTATTGGCATGTTTTTATTTGTCTAGAATTAATACTAATTAGGATTTGCTTTATTTTCTCTGTTTTTGTACACGGTATAAGTTTGCCTATCTCGTTCTACCTACCTTCCTCTCAATTGCTCAAAGGTTAGCTGGAAGAGATCCCTTATAGGGATAAGTTCGCCTTTGTACTTTGATCTATTGTGTGACATGTATATTCCTTAACCTGTTATTGTGTACAATAAAGTGCTTACATACATACATACATTAACCGGCAGGAGGGGAGGACACATGTCTCGAACAAAGCTTTGGGTTTTAAAGCCCAATATCTCGCCAACGAATCACAAATTTTAAAACGTGTTAAAGAGACCCATAATATTTTTGAAGAAGCTATCTTACGATACCCCACACAATGGGTTAACGGGAAAAAAATGGGATGTATTTTTTTCTTTAGGTGTAAAGTGGCCGTCAATAGAATTTGCTAACTATGTAAACAAACCGCCATACTGAAAGACAATTTCAATGTGGCGGTTTGTTTACATAGTTAGCAAATTCTATTGATGGCCACTTTAGGGTGTAACCTACCCCTAAAATCCAAAAGATAAAAAATAACAAAATTTTATTCTTTTGTTTTGTCGGTGCGATTGATTTATATATACATGCCGAATTACAGCTTTCTAAGCCGAAGACGGACGGACGGACGGACGGCAAGACGGACAAGGCTAAACTATAAGGGTTCCTTGTTGACTACGGAACCCTAAAAAGGGTATGAGAAATATATACTACTAGCTTCTGCCCGAAACTCCGTCCGCGTGGAGCTCTGTTATATCGTAGTTCAATACAAACTTTCACCCCCTTAGGGGATTATTTCCGGAATAAAAACTCTCCTATATCCTTCCCCAGGACTCAAATTATCTCTATACCAAATTTCATCCAAATCGGTTCAGCGGTTTAAGCGTGAAGAGGTAACAGACAGACAGACAGACACACTTTCGCATTTATAATATTAGTAAATATGAATGGATACCTATAGTATGGATTAGTTTGGATGTGGATGGATACTCTATTTGTGACGCTTTGAATTTAAACTTAAACAGGTAAATAATTATATTAAGTATAATAGTGTACCTTCATGCCTTTTGTTTCAAGAATTTTGAAAGTCGTTGTTTAGGCAGACGTTGATCTGAATTCTCAGAGTCATCTTACCAAAGGTCAGGTTCTCTTAGTTCGGTTAGCATTAATATTGGATGATTCATCCCATCCGGCAGACTGGGCAATGATAACACGAGGTAAACAGTTCCTGTGAATCGTAGTTTGCAAGTCTGAGAAGGAAATAACAAAAATAATATGACCTGTGTCATATTTCATTTAACGAATATTGAAGTCATTTAAATTAACAATGGTTAACTATTAAATGAACTTAAGAAAAAGTGCCAATTGAATCACTAGCAATTGTTATTATCTATATTAACATTATGTAGAGGCGATGTTTGTGGGATTGTAGATTTTTAGGTTTTTATGTAGGCAGTAATCTCCGAAACTTTTTGCAATAAGGATACGCGCACGGAACCGCGGGGGCAACAAGTACGAGGGTTGCTGAAATAAGTTAGATAATCCATGGTCATTTGATTGATATTGGCAAGTTATACACCATTGGCCGGTTATTTGTTTATAAATTCAAAAATGGAACACGCGGAAAATCTTAGTACTATTTTTTCATCATCTTTTTTTCTGTTAGAATTTAGAGGGAAATTGCCGCAACAATGGAGCTCACTCGACGCGATTTTCGTGGTATTATTTATTATGATTATGACTTTAAAAAAGGTTTAAAACCTCGCGAGTGTTTTGAACTTTTAGTCACGACTTTTGGTTAGTCGTGTGTGTTGACATGCAACTGTTTTTTTTAATGAATGGTGAATTTAAAAATGGACTGGAGAGCTTTGATGATGAGGCGAAGACAGGTCAGGCCACCAACCCCAGTCACTCAAGAAAATGTGCAAGTTATGGAAAAAATATTGCGCGTACCGAAGAATTACATGTAGAGCTGGAGCGTGAACTAGACATTGGATCAGCAGCATTGCAAACTATCATATGATCAACTGTTCCTTCATAAGCGTTGTTGGGAGAAAAACAACGTTTATGATATATTGACAGGTGACGAAACATTTTGGCTATATAAGTACGATCCCGAAAGAAAGCGACAGTCCATAGTATGGTGCTTTGAAGATGAGCCGACTTCAACAAAATGTCGCCGAGCACGAAGTACATATAAACAAATGGTTACCTCAGACGGGACACACTGCTCCGATAATGCTAGAAGATCAAAGGACAGTTAATTCAGAATGATATGTGACAGTTTGTGCCCCAAGAGTATTATTAATTTATTTAAACTTTATTGCACAGTAACAAGGTACAAGTAAAAAAAGCGAATTTAATGCCATTAGGCATTCTGTACTAGTCAATCTTTAGGTCAAACAGAAAATAAGCATAGCTGGTGCGGGGTATGAGAACTCTACTATCTTCTTTCGAACTATACTTGTCCACCCGCCATATTCCCCTGATTTAGCACCCTATATTTCTACATTTTTCCAACAATTTAAGAAAAATTAAACGGAAAGCGAAGAAAGCGAGAGCGAGGAAAGCGAGCGAGAACGAAGACAATGCCTTGGCTGGGTATAATATGTAATTTCTGAGGTGTCTAAAGAAGGGCGG
Organism: Epinotia demarniana; assembly: GCA_945867215.1. NCBI lineage: Eukaryota > Metazoa > Arthropoda > Insecta > Lepidoptera > Tortricidae > Epinotia > Epinotia demarniana. The sequence continues at coordinate 21,301,230 of OX244263.1, forward strand.
TCATTTCTGTCTAAAGAACAGGTGGTCATCAGTATTTTCCAAGTGGTTTAGACAGATAGAAAAGTGTATACGTGTTTACAGTGAATACTTCGAAAATATAGATAACTGTAATAAAGAATAAACTGTGTTACTCTTGAGTAGTAATTTCTTTTGGCATGAGCCTCGTACCCACAAAGATAAACTAAAGTATATAGAGTAGGGACTACGTCGCTAAGTTGAATATGAGCATTTTAAATAAGTAATAGTAAGAGCCCGTAAGAGAAACATAACGCCCCAGGCAAAGATGTCTCCACTGGACCGCACAACTCCGATAGAGGCGCACGGCGCGGCACCATTTTTATCTTCCGGTCCTACTCACAATTTTATTTCCAGATGGGATAGATCTTTATCCCGCATTTGCTATTGCGCGTTGAATGCTAAACGTGAAGATAGACGGCCGAGAGATTTATTAGGCTGGTAATCTTAAACCGGTGTACTTGTGAAAATTACAAATGTAACTCTACACTTCACTCTCTCTATACTTTATTGTACGCATTGCTAAAATGCGTAAACCTCTAGTGATTGACTGGTATGTAAGGACCGTAGTATTTGGCGTTCCTTAGTCTCTGCCTACCCCAATGGGATACGGGCGTGAGTATATGTATGTATGTATGTATGATTGACTGGTAGAAATACAAATCCTGTACGAACGCCTGCCTACATTCAGAGTCCAGCGGTGTTATACTTCGTCTTTGTACCCACTAAACCTATTTTCACTGTATTTTTACCAATGTATTGTATAAAATAAAGTGTTTACATACGCATACACGATGCTTGCAATCTAAGTATACTTCGGTAAATACATACATTTTAAATAGGGAACTACCAATTGCGCAAACAACCACCCAATAGTTAATAACTCAATCATGTTTATTGAACCGACATCGGCGCCGGCGCCGCGAGATCGCAGCTTCTGCGTCATCCGACTTTTAACGGAAACGATACTGATAAAACTATTTCAAATAAACATTAGGCTTAAATATTCCTTGAAATTCGTCAATATTTGTGTCCGCTTCAACCAAAGGCGTCAACAAATATAAAACAATCTAATTCTTTGAATAATAAAACCATCATGGAGCTCTGGAAAGATTTTTGTTGACAAATGATACATTTATTTATGCGCTAGAATGTTAATGACGTGATATTGGCTCAGGATCCTGATACACAGCATGCCGAAGATAAACATTAAAAACTATGCTAATGTTTGTGAAAGTACGATTAACACAGGGCTTTACATTTGTTGGAAAGTAATGAATAAAAACTCTTCAATAGTTCATCTATTATCAGTATTTATTTTATTAATATTATACTACTTTGATTTTCATGTCCTAAAGTCTAATCTGCAAGTTCTGCAACTCTGATATTGTTGAAACAAATATCGAGACATTTATTTGCCACTGAGTGAGATTTCAAACCTTATTGCTTGCATGAATTCACTATTTCAGTTCTCTACGGCGACGCATGTTTTCTAATTCCTTACAAGTCCATTTTCGCATGTAAAAAATACATTTTGTATTTATATAACTTTTGCTTTAATGATGTAGGCATTACCTTTATACAACTAAGACAATAATATTTTTCTTTATATAAAATGTTTCTACAAATAGTATGGTAAGTATACTGGTTTTAAAAGTAGAAAATCTTCAGTACATCTAAAGATAAATTTTACTTTTAAGACGTCGAGCACAGTACGAGTATCTAACCACATAATATATTGATAGTGAAAATAAGTAGTTCTCATATTTATTTCCAATATTTTTTGTCCATGTGACATCAATAATCGTGGCCAGTGCCAAAGAAAGTTTAAGTTTCATGCATCGTCATTCCTTAAAAAATGGTAAAAACATGTATATGTCGTGTTCCACGTAAAATCCAATCATTAGCAGGTTAAACAACAACTCGCGTATGCTAAACACTAATTTATCAAGTGTACAAGGTCGCCACGAGAGGAATGCAGTGAGAGTTTATTTTAATAAGCCGAACGTTTTACACTATAAAATTAGAGCAATTAGGCAAACAAAACTCACCTTTTGCGGTTGGATTTGAAAACTAGGTAGACAGCAGTGTCTGCAAACTGATTCAACATATGAAGATATTTTAATGGCTTGCTTAATTATGGACTACTTACACTTTAATCTCTGAAATAAAATCTTAATTTTGTTGTAATACAATTAAATGTGGCATTTTTATACTATTGCAATGGAATCTTCCAGATAAGGTAGTGTCATCTGATACCTCTACGCCAAAAAAGTGAATCAGGTACTTGTTGCCGTTCCAAACAATTAAGTCACGAAAACGGCCAATATCAACCCTAATATTAAAAACTCGCAAACAATACAGCTTTTAACACAATTATTATTCGCGAGCTCCCGCGATTTGTTAGAAAATTTATTTTATAGTCTTTTAGAAAGCAATTTTTGTAACACGGATACCCCAATAATGTGACTGAGATCAACAATGGTGTGTGATGGTACAAAATATGTATTGGACGTACGTGAGTTTGCATGCCGGTGACGTAGTCGCCGCGCGCGTGTGTTGGTGCTCCTGCAGAGATGAGTTGATGTTGCAAATGTATAAAAAGAGAAGCGTCGATTTCGAAATCAACACAACGATTTGAAATTCTCTAAGGAGTGTACACACGGAGCGGGCTGTGAACAAGTTTCCGCATCGTGCACAAGAGTACGGCAGTGAATAAGTGATCTTTGAAAGAACTGTAACGTGTCGTGTTATTTTACGGAGATTCCTAGCGTTTGAAGGATGTTCCGTTTAGTGGTAAATTGGATTATTTTCTTTTAATTGAAATATTCAAGTGTACTCTAGATAGATGCAGTAAACTCGTTTTAAGACATCTTATGTGAAATGATGCAAATTTACATATATTTTTTTGTAAATTACAAAGTCAAATTTCAGGGAATGATGACATTGTCCAATAAATACATTATTTTTCCAGTTTGTGGTTGCAGTCAGCACAGCGGCTGTAGGCTCCCCGGTCAGCAGCGGCAAATGGGTCCCCGAGAAGTACGGCGCAGCCGGCAGGTAAATGTCAACAGTAACCAAATTGTTTGAATATTCATCTAACATTCAACTATGTAGGCTAGATGCTAACGAATGTTGCTCTGTTGCCTACATATTTGGCAGATTCATTAATTTTCTTTGCTTGAGGTTAAGTGTGTTAATTAAAAGTTTTAGTGTAAACTTTTGGTTTAATCATGCTAAAAAGGTGGTTTCGTTAATAAATAAGTAATGAATTATATTGAAAAATTCAATAACATATACTTAAACGATGCGGTGGACCAAATAACAGAATACCTACTTGTAAAAGAATCTTCACTCGATTGCAAATGTACTTATTTGCAAATTAAATCGGGTAACGATAGAAAAGTAAAATCAAAAATAATAATTTACAACTGTACGAGTATATCAGTTTACCACGAGCTTATTCCATATTCCTCCTTGAACCAAATAAAATCTTTCCGCGAGCGCATTTGAGCTGATAATATTTATGGATGTCCATAGATTTCTCATTAATTATCAGTTTCCTTTTAAGTACGCGCGTTTTGTTTGTGAGCATAAGTTACTTTTCCAACATAATCTCATAGGAATCCGTGACCTACTTGTAGTGCGGAGTTTCATACTGTTGGTCTTCATCAGTTCCACTTTACCAGATTAGTGCTTTTCTGTAGCAATTTCATCAGCTACTATAAAAAATACTGTAATGTCTAAAGTGAGCACCAGTTGGAAACGAAAAAAATGTAAACAATATATTGAATGTGACAAATAATATGTGTTATTGTTTGTTTAATTTTTTTTCGTTTCTACTGGTGCTTTCTTTATATATAAGTCGGTTCCTCTCAAATTCTATCTTCAGGTATCCCTTTAACAATTTATATGGTAGGTACCGACCCTTTGCGGGCACAGGCTTCCGAACTACTTAAAAATTAAGACGTACAGAGAACGTCCTCTTACTTCTGTTTCCTTTTAAGTTCGTTTAAAAATACCCTTGCATGTAAGGACACTTAAAACACCTGAAGTTAATGCTAAATTAAATGACGGTCAAGTTAGATCTCTCTTAAAATGGTGCCTGCATCTTGCATCTTTGTCATATTGATTATTATGTACCAGACCCCTAAAAATCGTCGCAGTACTTTCCAGGGTATAAAAAACATTATTATTCTATCACAGGTACAACCGACCGAGGGACGAAGGCAAATATGTGCACATACCCAACCCCTACAAACACATCGACAACCCGTACGACGGGGGCTACGGGCCATATGCGCACCAATATGAACCGTACGAAGGCGCAGAATCCGTTGACCAGTACCGGCTAGTGCTCCAACCTGGTGATGACAATCCCTACTTCAAGAAAGGCTATTACAAGAATAATGGAATTAAGATCATCAGCCAGAAGCATAATTACGAAGAAGACAAATACGACTTTGAGTAAGTATTGAGCAATGTCTAGGTCATCTGATCGACGTCGTTTAGACGACCGATTGGCCTAGTGGGTCGTGTCGCTGCCTACGAAGCTGAAGGTCCTGGGTTCGAATCCCGGTAAGGCCAAATATTTGTGACATGGGCATGAATATTTGATTCTAAACCTTGGATGTTTTCTATGTATTTATATCTATTAAATACATCGACATCTGGTATTAGGACGGTTTGTGTAAAATTGTCCCTAAATTTTTATTTTATTTTATTATTTATCTGATACCTACACATGGACAAATAGACATACAGATGAAATATTATTTTACTGCGGGATACTAAACCAGTGAGATGTGGCTTACCATCAGGTTGGGTTAGGGTTAATCATTGGTCAATCTTATATAAAAAAAACCATGTATTAAATGTGTTAACATATTCACATTCAACGCAAGAATTAATTCGCTAATTTATATGCACAGTCGTGCAAAAATATGTATCAATTTAGTTATCTTATAAATTCTTGAGTAAATTGTATGCACCCATATTTTTACACTGTAGTGTACAGTTAAAATAGCCCTAGAGACTGAATAGTACGCGAAAAGGTAAAATAATAATGATTGAAACTATTTAAAAACCATCAACACAAACATCGTTAACATCAGTCTAGACATGTAAGAACATAATCTACGATGTTAGATGGATAGATATAAAAGCCAATCAGCCAATGTAACTCCTGCAGGGTTCACTGTTTGTGACAGTTTGACAGAAATACATTTTCACAATTATTAAACATTAATCGTGTATAATCTATGTGAAAGATAGACCCGCCAAGCTAAAATCCGTAAGCGGCTTCCTGACTTGACGGGGCACTACTTGGCACACAGATTTCATCACTTGTCGGCATGCTTTCGGTGTTACATTTGCGCAGTAGTAAGTAATAACATGTTCAGAAGCGGGGTGATGCACTTGCAGAGTTGCAGTACTGCAATCGTACCGCTCTCAGGGGCTACCGCGAAGCGAAAACGAACTTCATTCGTGTATCTCCGTCTTTGTCGCTCGAACAAGCAAGTGCGACGGAGGGAGATACACGGACGAAGTTTGTTTTCGTTTCGCGGTCGGCCCTCTGCATTCGTGCATCCCGCGTCAGTCAGGAAGCACTAATTTAAATGTAGGCGGGCAGTAAATAATCGAGACCGACTCGACTGACAGTTGACGCTGACAGCTGTCATTTTCGTTCAGCTGTCAGATCGTACCTCCTCCGCACCGACATACAACAGGAAATTGCCTTAATCCTTAGTATGAGTCATTTTTAACATTGTTGGACGTCATTAATGGCGTCATTCGGTACAGTTTTCTAAAAGGAAACGTAACATATGAAATACCTACCTACTAACAGTGTATAAAGAAAGTTATATTGAACGATTAGTTTTACCAACTACTAATATTAGGTATGTGACATGAAAGATTTATTTTATCGACTGGACGAACTTGGCCTTACTCACTGAATGTCAAGCTTACTATTGTAATTTGCATAGAAAAAACAGCTCCGTGATATATCATACCGATAAAAGAATTAATCAACTAGATTACACAATTATCTTTTAGAATATTCAATTAATTCGCTAATGATTAGATAGTCCAATTTGATACTCCGGTTAAAGTTGAGTATCGCATATTCTGAACTGACACTAGGCAGTCTTGACATTTGTAGGTAGGTGCATTGAAATTGCAATGATTTCGAATACAGATGGTTAGTGAATTTATATATTCATAAACCATCAGCCTTGACCGGATACACAAATTAGTTGTCAATGTATTGTGCAAAATTATACAGTCACTTAAACCTGTTTGTACCACGTTTGTAATTAAATAGTTACATATGTTTAGAAACAATAGGAACAAGTAGTAGTAGTCAAGAGTACCTACCCTAAACGGACGAGCATGTATGCTACACCCCAGATTCGGTTGATACCGTTCAATCAATCTCACTGGAGCGCAAACTCTTAGAGTATTCCAGTGTACAAACTTCCCCGCGTGGTCATGCCGGAGGCTTCCCCTGGATTTTCCCCAGGCCACCCTCCAACCACGCAGTTCGACCGCTATATTGGCTCCGTCCTATTATAGCAACAGTCAGGTTAAAAAAAAGAAAAGAAAAAAAAAAGAAAAAAAAAACATGTATGCCAAATGTAATGAAACTGAATGAAGCAAGAAAGGTTTGTCAAGATCGTATATTAAGAGGAAATCCGTGATCTCTGCCCACCCCTCCGTAGAAATATTAGAAGTATTTATGAGTTGCGCCTACGATACACTATAAATCACCCGCTAAAATACATAAATAAAATAAATAAATATTTGGGGACAATCTGACACAAATCGACCTAGTCCCAAACTAAGCAAAGCTTGTACTAGACGAAGATAAACTTACTTATATAGATAAATAAATACTTTAATACATAGAAAACATCCATGAATCAGGAACAAATATTCATGCTCATCACACAAATAAATGCCCTTACCGGGATTCGTACCCAGGACCTCTTGCTTCGTAGGCAGGGTCACTACCAACTAGGCTAAAGCGGTCGTCGTCGACGCGGTGTCAACTAAGTTTGTCAATGGTAACTGACCGAGTTAATAAGATCATTGTACATGTAATTAACTCAATATTCATTTAAAAAATATGACTAAACACCTATGTAGATAACTACCTATGTAGATATCGTAAGCTGCTAAATAATTCAATAAACTATCTAATAAAGCGTCCTCGACGACTGTTTCTTTAGTGGACTTATTTATTCATACTCGGCGAAGTTGAAGTCGTCGTTATAACATTGTAAATTTACCTCAAACTCCGGTAGGAACCATAATCCGACGGACGAAATGACGATTTATCACACGTGCAAGCTTACTAAAAGGACTTTACTTAAATTTATTAAAAAAGTTACAATAAATCCGCATTTAACAAGAATAGCTTATTTAAAATAGTCTTGACTTCAATCCTCATTGGAATGATGATTTATCGCGTCCGATGTTGGTTAATTAATACTTGGGAATTGAGAGCGATGTTTAACTTTTTACTTTTGTTTACAGTTTCGAGACCGAGAACAAGATTCGCGCTGAAGAAAAAGCTGTGCTGAGGAACCCGAACGCGATCGACGAGGGTATAGCATCGGAAGGCTTCTACGAGTACATCGGGCCCGACGGCTACATGTACCGCGTCGACTACACCGCCGACGAGAAAGGGTTCAGGCCCAAGCTGAGGAGGCTAGAAACCCCCTATTCCGGCAAATGGGTGCGAGAAAAAATCAACTAGACAAATCAATTTATGTACACCAAAAAGTAAAGTAACAAATCACTCATAAATCAGTATTTTAAATAAGTAGGCAACAGTTTATTTCTATAGTGCACGCCTGCGATTTATTTAACCATCTGCCTTTTCATACGAGTCACGATCTGTTTCATGAACTTGACATTTAGACTCGGTTTTGCCCGACATTATTGAATCTTTAGAGATGTACCGCAGCGTTATTTTGATATCAATCATGTTCTTTCGTACCGAGTTAAGTACAAAAGTTTCGTTACAGTACAAAAGCTTCTTCTTAGCTCGGCATTTCCTTGTATCTTCTTAGGATATTTTATTTATGTTTAGATATAGATGTCTAGAACGTTATAATTGTGATAATAAATTATAATAATATACATAGTTTGTATTTTATATTTCGACGTACAATCACTTTATGTCTCTACAATCCTAAAGCAAGGTAATCAACATCATCCTCTACCCTGGTTGCATCCGGATCCATGCCCGAGGTCCGCTGGCTGTCTATTCGCAATAATTGGCATAGGCACTTGTTTTTCGGAATAACAGCCATCTGAATTTCGAATCCTGAGAGTAAACTAGAATGAATTGGAATTAGGTATATTGTCAAGTGTTTTTAATTAACTGAAGCAAATCAAGTAAGAGATCCTTCAGGTCTTTATTTGTGGATTATTGTAGGCAACTTTTAGAGAATTTGGGTAGAATAAGGATTTAAAATTAAAAGATCTTCCACGCATCTTTAGCAATCCTTCAAACCCTACTTAATTTTCAAGACAATTCATGACGTGATAATTATTTATTTGTTTAAAATATTAGGCGCAAACAATTGTAAGTTCCGTAACATTCTACACGTTTTTTTGCAGAAACATGTGAACGATCAACGTGATATCCAGTTACTTATCAGTAATTACTAACTGAACTAACATAAGTTAAAAACAGAATGTGATTTTTAATACCATTTAAGTAGGTAGTGCTGCAGTTTGTCAAATTGGGGACATTCCTCGAAGCGTCGACCCGGCACCTTCAGCAATAACCCGGCGCTTAAGGGCAATATTTGATCTGATAACGCGATAAAAAAATACCAAGCAGCCTCGAATATCAATAAAAATATTTCGAGCGAGCGTCGCCAAAAATAAACGAGAGTCCGCGGGTATAGAGCGGAAGGATCGTAAAGTCATGCGTGTTAAGGCACTGCCGAAGGAATTTGTCGAAATTGTTTTGGCTCAAGCCTGTGGAGGCTTTTATGGAGGCGCGGGGACGATGACCGAGAGCGGTGCCAAGTGGCCGGCGCCGCTCTGCCCGCCTCAGACGCAGTGCGATCGCAGCTGCCCAGGCATTCACAAATCTTACCAACACCTCAACCCAGGAGAACCGCTCGAAGCATGACCTCTGATTACTCCCATTTGTAGCTAATCTCAGAGTCAGATTATACTAGGGGACTGTGAGGTAAGTAACCCAGGTTGTGAATAGCATTTCTGCACTGCGCACTCTTATCTCTCCTTCTCTAACGAAATTATTTATTACAGCAACGATACATTCCCGTTTGGACGGCACCCGGATCCTGCTGCGTTCCAAAATTTGTCTTTATTTTTAAAAACCCTTAACTCTAATTGATTTATCCTTCCAACTTGCTCAAATCGTATAATTAAATGCGAAACAAATATAAGCGTTCGTAAACGCAAGAATGCACTGATATTTTAAAATTTTATATCCTAGCTTTTTGTGTTTTTAGTCATGGAATAGATATCAATGTTGGTTTGACGGATAAAAAATCAAATGCAACGACAAGTGTTTGTTAGCAATAATTTAACATCATTATGAAGGCGACTGCAGTATTTGACAAGTTTCCCAAATAAGGTCAACGAATGATATAAAGAAGAAACAATAAGGACGTTGAAGGCTTCTGCGCGGTTCTTGACTTTGTCACCTCAAGAGTTAGAATTATAAAAGGAAGATGCGGAAAGAGACTGAATTAAACACAGACCTATCTACAACCCCTTTATATGCTATAGTCACATCCGTACATACATTCTTTGAGCTGCTATCAAAAGATCTCTTCTACCTACTTCTAGAGAAGCTCTTCTATAGTGACACGAATACTCGTAGCAATTTAGTTTTCCGTGTCTAAATATTGCAATATTCTCTCATCGGGGTCGACATTTACCCCAGGGAAAATTTGTTTTTTTTCAAACATTAATTTATAAAAAGGGTTTTTTTTGTTTGTTTAATTTTCAAATGTTTTTCTAAGATGCCTTATCCAAGAATCCACCAAATTTCCCATCGGGAAGTAAATATATAAAAATAAATGACACATTCATTATGTTTTTTGTGTGATTTATTTATTATTCTTGAAGAGCTCCTGTAAATCAACCAAAACAAAAATTTAAATATCTATTAATATTTTTCCTCTTTTTTCAGGAATTGGTTAAATGTCGATTTTTTTGATGACTAATATTTTGGTGGATTTTGAGTCTACGTAATTACTAAGATGATAATATATCAGTCACACACAAAAAAGCTGCTGTTATGAATTATTTCGAAATTTCTATTTTTTTTCCATACTAATGAAATTAAAGTGCTTGGGCTAATTTGACATCAGGGGTTACCTTACTTTATGAACGTGCATTAGGACAAATCGATTGTCATTTTCCTATACAAAAAAATACAATTAGGTCTACCTGACCACCTTGACGTGTACGTACGAAGCAGTCGACTAACTCATACGTGGCGCCTATATCAAACGAAGATTACATTTTGTACGTAACTCTCAGAAATATGTACGTAATAATTTAAAGCTTTGATTCACACGAAACTTTGTTAATTTTGTCTCTGGCGCTAATTTTCCAACGTACCGCTAGGGAATCTCCTCGGCTTCAATACAGAATTTACGACTATTTTAACGTACTGAATAGCAGTGCTGGTAAATATGGGTAGGTATTTTGTATGTTTTATAGATGAACAGCTGCACAAACATTATTTTACGTAGATTTACTATTGTTAACGTCTGTAACTAACCAGGTTGTTAGCTGACATGAAACGCTTCCTATACATCGCATTATATGTAGGTACTATTTTTTTTCCTTTAGACGTCTTATTTTTTTCCTATAAATATGACAATTTTTCAGAGTTCCGAGTAAGATTTTTAACTGGATTAGTTTACAAGAATTTGCTTTGTTTTATTCACGCGCTAAATAAAGCCTTCTTTGCCATAACTCGTACGTAATGACTTCATCTCATTCATGACCGACACCAACTTTGCCCAACTGATGATACAATATATATGTTAAACACTTCGCCAACTCATGCAAGTAGGTACACAGAAGCAAATAAAAGATGCTTAATCCATTTACCTTAAATGCATGCCATACTTTCGAACATAAATATTTATAAAACGTACGATATCAGTCGTTACAGATCCTGTATAAGCGGACGTGATGAAAATTTACGGCGCCCCAAATACCATCACGGCACAATCGCAAACGTTTATATTATTTATTTAAATAAGTTCAGGTTCGATTAGCGTATCGCCTGCAGCGAGACGTGAAATTGCTACTTCGTTACGCGACTTGATATACCACTTCTGAGATGTGATCAAAATGCAGGGAAAAAAATAAAAGAATGTGGGGTTCTGTACGTACAGCTCAAAATCCTGCTTAACTTGCGAACCATATTAGCGAAGTTTTTTTTAATAAATCGGCTGCGGAGTTCCACTTATCGTCAGTCTTCTACTCTTCTGGCATTCATTTAAATCCAGTGCATGCCCCTTTTTATTCTCTGTGAATTATCATGTATAATTATCTCGTTAATTATTATAATATAATGTCTCGCTTTTTATTCTTTCTTTTGGTCCCTAGGCCACCTTTTTAAGTTTGCCTCAGATAATAATAAAATACATTCTTTTAATTTTTTCCACTTCTTAACCGAATAAAGATACAATTCAGTGATAATGTACAAACGCCAACACAGTTAACTGACCATCCTGTGTCTATATTGAACCTTATGACTAGTTATGACAATGATTTGCACAGATGGTCAGTTAACTGTGAGGCTGATGGTACACCAATTTAGATATATTTTTTTTAAACTTATCAAAGTATTGTATGTTACTGCCCGATTCCCAAGGCATTAATTGTTAAGAAGGATTAATTATCAAACTAAAACAGATATATTAATTTATGTGTGTATGTATTTAAATTCTTTATAGTATATGGAACAGAACGAAATAACAGAACAATTATTACAAGAATGGATAACATATGTACAAAGGCATATAATTAAGCTTCAACGAACATGCATACCTTTCGAAGATCAATAAGTTTGTCGCTGTCCAAATGATAACAATCAACAGAAATTTGACGTAAAATTTATTAAAACAATTACTTACTCGTTTTTTTTATCCGAATATTTGTAGTATTTAAATTACCGTAATATAAATACTCGCGACGTATACATTATCGTCGCACCATCAGTGAGGGCGTTTAATTAGCTTGATAATGACTTCTGAATTTGGGCGACATATTAAACCTTAATGTGGTTATTATTAACTGCATAAATAATCTTTTTTTGAAATAGCAGTTTAAATTTGAACTGGCCAAAACATTTATTTATATTTTGAAAATCATGATTTTACTAATTACCCTGCGTCTTTTATGTCTTAAAGTAGATTTCAGTGCAATAAATGTACATGCACGTTTTTCAGTAGATACGCATTGGGTACGTGTAAAATATCGATAGAGAATACTTTGTAGGTACCCTTTGGCGTCGAGACCCTCGGTCCGTGGGGTGCGCACACGTTATTTGCGGAAATCGCAAAACGTCTGTACCCTTAGAATGAGTTTTACATGACTCGCGTTTACGTTAGTCGCAAGCGACTGTGAAAATTATTAGTATGGAGAATCTATACACCGCCCCTGGCGGTCACTCATAGAACTAAAGATTAAATTCTTAGGTACCGTGAGTCACTTATACGTTTGCATTAGTCGCTATGGTTAACTCTATAGTCGATAGACGCGTATAAATACACACGCGTCTATAGACAAATACTAGTCAGAGCGTGACGGATGTCTTAGCCACACCGATACTACGTTGCAAATGTGCTTGTTTTAGAAACACAATAAAAACACGTAATGCCATTTTTTTCAATATCCGGTCTTATTTCACAAACATTTATCGTTTTAATTTATGTCGGTTATATCGTAGAATTAGTTTTTAGTATAACTTACTATGCGCCGATTTTTCCACTGATTCTAACTCATTGTGGCGAAATGTGCGTCATTTATTTGCATTTTTAGATACAAAATACGCGACAATCAGAATTTTGCGGATATATGTTGTCAATTCAAAACCCTTACTTTATATGTTCTTTAATTTAAGATAGGTCTCGATCGGATCTACGGTACCTCTTGAAAGAATAATGTGAAATAGTTTACTATATTCAATATGGTATTTCTCGATATCGTCTGTCTAATTTGTACTTCATGGTATCGATGCCGTATTACGAGACCAACGTTAAATTACGCATCGAAAACTAAACGCTAGTGACTAACGTTTTGTATATGTTGCCGGAGAACATCGGTACCATGAGATACAAATTCGACGCCTCGAATAACAATTGAAATCTATTACTCGCTTTCGAGAATAGTAACGTAGTGTGTTTTCGATAGTGCCTCATGCTAGCAATACTGGTTGATATAACGGTGAAGAGATGTCGGCTTTCTCGCGCAACGCATCAGTATTGCAATTTAGCAAGGAAATACCTCCAGCATCATCGGTACAATGCCTCGAGGGCCTTTTTGTGACGAGGATGGACCGAATAATAAATGTGTATGCAAAGAGAAGCTTGGAAGTAGTAGTAACCTTTTGCGTATGAATTTAGCCTTGCGTGGTATGGGCACGTAATGCGGAGGGATGGAAGTCATGTGACCAAAAGAGTAGTAGGTGTGAATGTAGATGAATGTAATGAGACGAGGTAGGTCAAGGAAAAGGTGGATGGACTGTATGAGAGACGATATGAAGAGAGAATAAGTGAGTGGTAAGATAACGGATGACAGAGAAGTATGAATGAACATGCTGCGCTGACCCCAAGTTAATAGGATAAGGTCAAAGAAATGATGATATAATATTAAAGTTGCGGTCTAAATACTAATTTCAACTATAGGTACTTGAAGATTTCAATGCATTTAGAAGTGTTTAGTATTATGAATTCTAATTTGAAATATAATCATTATGACAACGTAGTCATGATTGTACCAATAAAACTCCTTTTTAAGGTTTCCTACCTAATTCATCAATAGTGCTAGAACTCTCAGCAAATAAAATTAGCCCCATAATCGTCATACAATCATTTACAGGCTATGTTTAACTCTGCGATACTAATCTAATAAGTAAGAACGAAAACCTAAAATGGGGCACGCAATAGTTAGCGGTATTGCAGTGGCCGATTAGGGGGTCGATTTGGGACCAACTTTAAACATTCCAATTTGTTTTAATGTGTTGGGCGCGTTTAGATTAATTTTGCAGGTTTCCAGCAAATAAAAGTTTGACGCACAATAATCGTATGTACATATGTCTAAAGACGTTAAACTGCGTGTATATAATATTTGGACGTCCAAATGCCTTTTACATCTCTGGGGATATTAAATTCATTTCATTCATTTGGCAGAGACCTATTCAGAAATTTCGTTTTTATTTCAGGATATTTACTACCTACCAATATATGTATATATAAATTAATAATTATTGTAACCAGAACATATCGTTGAAAGGTATGTTGATCTACTTATGTCTTTTAAAAATAACCTTTGTGGCCTTTTATTGCAATAAATAAGTGATTTTGATTTGAAACCACACAAAGAAATAATATTTATTTAGGTGGTTTGTGTGGTTAAGTAATACTTAGACTTCACGCGCGCGGAGCTCATGTGACAGAACGCCAATCATGTATTAAATCAAATTGAAATACGGAATATATGTCTCAGATGGACTCCTCGGTCTCGGCCGGAAGAAGGGCGGGCGCCGGCGCCTCCTACACAAAGTAGTGATACAGACGATCCACTTCATAAAAGGAGTTTAAGTATAACATTTAAATTTATTATGTACCTCTAAAACACATAACATAATTTTAGCGGTACAGTCACTAGCAATAATATTTGATCGCTGGATGCGCTCAAAATATCTAATATGTTTTATAAAAGGTATCGAACTCTTGGTGCAAATGACAGATCTAATACTTCTACACTAATCTATCCTCAATAATACAATGTTTAACACAATATGTTAAGACTACAGAGGAAGAAAACAAAAAACAAATAAGAAATAAAATTTAGACAATGGAGCTGTGTCATTATCTTGTGAGAGTAGGTATATATTTGCAACATGAATCACTAAAGCAAGACAATCGCCTATGTTTGTACGAATTCACGTGTCTTCAAAATGAAAAGCCTGTTTTAGTTGGTGTCAGTACAGAGAGGTCTGTGTTATCATTACACCTCTGCTTAGCGCAACATCTACCTGTATATTATGAGCCTTTTAATTGAATAGATGTAAATAATATTTAAAAATTTACTCGTAAACATATTGTGCCTAATTCGCAACGTCCTAACAATTCATACACAGCTTTAGGTTTAGGAACGCTTGTAAGATGAAACCTAACTTTCGTTAGTATTTTTCCATGTTTTTTCCTAAAACGATCAATCATCAAATTTTAATTACTGGAAGATTTTTATCCGACAATCCGATTTTTAGGCCATACCAAATGTAATTTTTCATACGACTGCCGAATGAAAAGGAGTGTAATGTTCTTGCATTACACGATATGCCGTAAAGGTTCGCGTATCTTTATTGACAAGCCTGAAGTATGAAATTAACCATCTGTTTTGTATACGGTGTGGTGCTAGCTTAATTTGCCGTCCACGAACTTTGCCAAAAAGAAACCGCGTGAACGTGATGAAGCTAAATAGAAACAGATAAAGAGCGAAATAGGTATATAAAGTAATTTTAGTTTACCTATATTTATGTACTTTAACGCAGACAGAACAGTTTTGGTACCTACAGGTGCTTTTAAGAAGCCATCGGTCTTAATAAAATTGGATTATAATGACACAAAGGAAAAAAAAGAGGAGTAAAAGTAATCATGTCACAAAATGACAAATAAAGTTTTTTGCTTTACATCTAAGTTATCAGTTCTCGTATGGCTGGAAAAATATATTTTGCATTCGTATTAGTCTTACATAATATAATTGAGCTCGATTGGCAGAATAATTTGTCTTGTTTTGAATTGAGTGAGATTTTTATTCTACTTTTTAATAAAATGTTGAAAGATGCCTTGTTAAGACTATCATTTAAACATTCTGTAATATTTTTGTTATGTAGTTTAATCAATTTGGATCCCGTGACAAGTTTAATCGCTTACATTATTTTTAACTATATTCTTATGTTGTTAAAAAAAGGTAGTAACGCACCGGGAAATGTGATATTGAAATGAAAATTTTTATCTAGAAAAATATACTTTATATTAGCATTTTCAAAATAATGCAATGAAGGTCTGTGCTCTGCAGTATCACGTATAAACTGATGATGGTGAAGCAAAATAAATTAAATCATTAAAATAGAGAATGCAATAAAGACCATCTGCTAGGACGAAATGTATAAGTATTAATTTACATTTATTGCTTTAAAACAAACAGACGCTTAATTTATTTTACACGATACGCCAATGCCACAAAAAAGTTAAGTGTTTATCGCATCTGCTATAAAAGCGGTCACAACTAGATTCCTTCACTTTAACCACATTGAAAAACATAAAACTTTGTCCGCCATCCTGGACCATTTCCAAATAAGGTGACTGCCGGTGACATCCGCCTGGGGCAACAGTATCCTGCCAATTCTATTTTCATCTTATGAAACCTTTGTTTTCAGGCACGTAAAGTTCAAAATCCTGATAGACGTATGCAAAAAATTGGTTGCTGACAAACTGCACGCTTCCGCAGTAACTAGGATCCGAGTTTTATGGCAAATGGATTGAATTCGCTGGGTGATTATAGAAAAGTTTGTTGAAAAAATGTATCCATTGAGATTTTGTGAACAGATGGGGTGCAATTTAATTCTAGCCTCGTTCCTTAAGACGATACTAAAGCATTCATACTTGTGGCAATTCAGCTATTAAGGGTAACATAATTCCTAACAGGGTACTTATTTAACCAAAAAAACTACACGTTCCTAAATAGTCTTTGTTACTATTTATTGATTACATCATCATCATCATTCATATTAGTTGAACATTTTCAGTGTCAATTTATTTTCCTATTCAATGTTTTCACATAAATCTCATTAAGTAATTGTTAAGTAATAATACGTAAAAAAAAGACTATAAGCATTTATTATTATGTCTTTCCCGTTCACGGGACAATATTGTCCCGGACCTTTGGGAGGCATGCGTGGAGCTAGGTACCTACAAAGTACCAACTGAGCCAACACGTAGAGGCCCTTTTGACAATTTAATGAAATGCAAGGAAGGAGTACACCGAGCGGATGCTGTCCCTGCCCGTGTCATGGGACGCACACAGAGACAGCCCCCACTGGGGTGTATAGGGACTATTGATGGTTTATGGAATCTAAATGAAACGGGTTATTGGGTTGAAATGATGGACTAGTGGCTGGGCTATTGGGTGAAACATCGGACGCCTGCCTAATAAAACTGTTTCAATCTTTATCTCTGGCAGACGGTGACTCGCTAACTGCTAGATGGGCCCCTATTAATAGCGACATTAAAAAATGGCCTAAGGGCAACACCGGTCAGAGAGCTGGGGGGTAGAGAGGTGGCACTGGACTTTAAACATATAGCCAACTCGCCACTTAGGTGTCCACATCTACCCTCGAGCAAAAGCTCTTGCGACTCCACTCTGGACGGCCAATAAAGGCAAGCCAGAGGCGGAGGGCCTGTCCAACCAACCACCCGATCGGCTCAGCCTGACCACAGGACACCCCCAGGAGCACTCAGGTACGTAGGGTCGCTACTCCCTAACAGCCCGCCACAAGCTGCCTTACGTTGACTGATTGCACCAGAAATCTGGTGGGCGATGGGGCCGTCACATCCCTACGCCTTTTTATTATTATTATTATTATACACTTAATAATGAAATATGTACCTACCCTGGACTAATAACTAATATTATAGCACCAATAACTAATTGCTATCTACTGAATTTATTATTCAAATAGAACCATAACTCCTAGATTAAAGACGATCAGAAAACATAACGGGAATAGGTATTTCATGCGTCCTTATTTTTCATAGCTACAATGACCAAACATTTGGTTCAGTGCCATAGCGTTAAGGAAACAGTCAATGGTATCATTTATTTTTACTAGCTGCAGCTCTACATACATAATATATTTCCTCGAGTCGTAAAAACGGTGGCGAGGGCCGGGGCCAATCCTAGAGATTTGGGGTAATCGAGATTTATAGATAGCTCGTACATGCTCGAACCATTCTTATTAATTAACTTTAGCAATATTTGGTTCGTCCAAATAAATTTGAGATATTGCAGCCATGAGTCTTACCACAACTTCGGAAATATTTCTGACCGACATTAACACTTCTATAAGTCTTCTATTTATCTCCCGTGCATTATGTTTCGTTGGGCAGAAACTGCATGTTAATTGCTTAGCTTTTCGGACGTGCGTTCAGAGATAATTATGAATTGCCATTTTCACCTTCAAGAACTTAATCAATTGGCCTGCTTGGCCGCGACTTTAGTCGTCTTAATGACAATAGACATAGACATAAAAACTTAATTTAACATCACATTTTATACAAAGTTTTAAGTCTAATTTGTACACTGTACAGTGTACAAATTAGACTTAAAACGTATACAATATCGTATGAGGCATTAACATTGTGTGATACTAAAAAGGGGCTTGACTCAGCATAATGTTGTAGTGAGTACTGAATTACCTACATTGCAACGCTGGTTTTCAGTCAGACCCTTACATATAATAAGTTTTGATTCTAATATTACGTCGGAACGGAATGCATATGTAATTGGAATGTGAGTATGTTGTGCGTATTTTAGTTTATATATGTATAATGACTTGGCTTGGTTAAACTAATAATAGGTATAAATATATATGTTAGGTAACAAGTAAGTATATTAAAAATATAGAGAGCGTCAAAGATAGATACGAGGCCAGGACTCGGCCGCCCGAGGGTAGAGATTTTTTTGTATATGGAGGAGGTGTCACTTTAACTTTTATTTAAAACTGCTCGTACAATTAATATTTTTGAGGGATGGAGGTATGTTATTCCAATACTTGGTTGCTGTATACTTAAAACTACCCTGAAAAGCGGTGGTGTGGTGATGAGAAATTATGAAATCTTGGCAGATTGACCTGAAGCCATACACTGTGGAAGTGTTTACGCCAAGTGAGCTTTTTAAACAAATACTCGGGTACTGAAGTTTTAAAGATACCGAACAACAAGAAAAACAAGTGAAGTTCTCTTCGCAATGCCGTTTTGTGGATGCCTGCCGAATTCAAGTAGGAAGTTACATGTGCTCGAGGAGGAATTCCGAAACAGTAACGTGGCATATGCGTTTTGTACTCGTTGCACAATGCGATCCGTGCGAGCTAACAATCGTGGACCGTATACTACATCGGCATACTTGAACCTAGAGAGAACCAAGGAATCGCATAGCTTGATCCGTAGATCCACGCTGATGAAATCTCGGATTTGATAAAGTATCTTTTTTTTATAAAATGAGGTTCTAGCAACTTCCGCTATGTAACTCTCAAAACACAGAGCCTCATCCATTATGGTGCCTAAATTACGCGACTCTGATACACGCTCCACGTGATCGCTTATTACGGAAATGACTGGATTAGGATTAGGATTTTTAGAGCCGAATAAAATGATATATTTGTTTTTACTAGGATTTAATACTAGGCAATTCGACTCGGACCAAGCAGTAATATTTTCTAGATCATCATTTAAATTAGCAACAGCTTGACTAGTATCAGAGGGTTATCCCTCCATGAGATATAGACCTGTATATCCTCGGCATACAAGTGGAAATGACTATGTTTTATTACTTCACAGACATCTGCAGTATACATGATAAAATGCGGCACTCTCTGGATACTCCAGATGGTTTAGACTTTATATATAAACCATTGTCACATCCACACCCTGATGACACATTAGGGCGTTCCTAGAATGTGACTTTTCTTTCACGTACATCTGGTATTCTTATTTTGCAAGACATACCCATGATTGGGACCGTTCAACCAATCTCACTGGAGCGCAAACTCGTAATATATTCCAGTGTACAAACTTCCCTGCGTGGTCGTGCCGGAGGCTTCCCCTGGATTTTCTCCAGGCCACCCTCCAACCACGCAGTTCGACCGCTGTATTGGGTCCGTCCTATTATAGCAACAGTCAGTTTCAAAAAATTAATAAAAATGATTGGGACATCGTTTTGACGTGCATCACATTTTTTATCTAGAATTATCATTTTCTATCTTTGCTAGTACTATAATTTATTCTGTATCTTTGCTGCCTATGTGGTGCAATCACGAAATACACGAATGAAATCGTTCCAAATAAATGGATCAAAGTGATAGGGAGATAATTGGCCATTAAATTTTTTGAATAATATATACCCGGGTCAAACAGAAAGCTTTATTTAAAAGCCATTAGTTCTGACGGCCATCAACCTCATTTTCATTAGAAAAAAGTCGTAAAAGCTGGCGTGTCCTATGGTTTCTACTCTTTTCTTCAGGTATAGTTGTGCATGCAAGTCCCTTGCCAGTTTATCTGGGAATGTTGATTAAGTCAAGTAAGTGAGATATATTTGAAATTTGAAACATTTGAGTTTATTTTGTAACGCAATAAAAAACTACTCAATTTCTTCATCAAGGCATTACGCATCATAATCGTGAATTACTGGTGCTTTTTGTGGAATCCGGTCAGTTCATGTTCACAAGGATGGCACAAGCAACTTTATCACATAAATGTTCAGCGGAATTATGAGAGATTTCACTATTATTTCACTTTTGACGCTCATATGAGCGTCGTAAGGTAAGGTATATATATACCTTACCTTATACACATCTGAAAATTATGAACTGTACGTATTTCTCTTATTTTTTCATAAGTTTCTATTCTTATGAATTCATACCATCCTACGAATATTATGGTATCCTGCTGTTTCGGCAAAATATTTTTCGCCAAATTTCACTTCCCACAAAACTTAATGGCAGTAGTTTTATTTCCCACATTTGGTCAAACTATCATCTGGCATAATTTTGCTTTGTCAAGTGTTATTAAGACAAAAGTTTATTAAGCAAACACTTTGTTCGGGCTAATATTGTTTTCCAAACAAAACATTTGTTCAAATTTTCATTTCGCACATTAGGTATCAGGGTGGAAAAAATGGCTTGTCATAAGCGAACTCTACTGTTTTTGGTCGGTTAGGTTAGGGTTTACTTGTGTCCCTCAGACCAGAAATAGACACCCCGCGCAGCTGGAGACTCTCGATGAAAAGAGCGAAACCGACTCGGGGCTTGCTTGCATGCATGCTGCTTATTTGCATTATAATATATTGTTACCTAAGTACCTATAGTACAAAAGAACATATAAACTTACCTGTTAATTATTTACTTTTGTTTTCTACAAACTACCCGCTTAGCAAAATATGTATTCTCACTCAAATAGATTTCGTATGCACTACACAATTAGGATCTAAATCGTATGCCATGCAATAATTTGGAAAACGAATGTTATGCCAAATAATACGTTTGACCAAATGAAACTTGACTATGTAAAACTTTGCCAAACAATTATTTGTGAACTAATATTTTGCCATAGGAGATATTACCAAGTGATAAAATGCGAAACAATAATTTGACTAATGATTTTTGCCAAATGATCATTTTGGGAAACATTTTTTGGGAAGTGACACTTTGGGAAATGATTTTGCCCATACAATGGAGAACCGAATACGAGTATTATAAATGTGAATGTTTGGATGTTCATACGTTTAGATGTTTGTTAATCAACCACGCTAAAACGGCTGCTCAACCGATATGGATGATTTTTTGTACGTATATAGTTTAGCCTGCATTACAGATAAAGTCGGGAGCGGAAGCTAGTAATATTATACATGCGAAAGTGTGTTCGTCTGTCTTTCTGTCTGTTACCATTTCTCGCTTAAACCGCTGATCCAATGGAGATTAAATTTAGTGTGGAGATAAGTTGAATCCTGAGGAAGGACTTTGGATAGTTTTTATCCCGGAAGTCATCCCCTTAGGGGTGAAATGGGGGGTAAAATTTTGTACGGAGCTACGACATAAACGAGTTTCACGCGGACGGAGTCGCGGGAAGAAGCTAGTAATATTACAAACAGGGAAAGTCAATGAGGTTGTAGCTTTGTAAGTTTGGCAGCCAGTGAATTATTATTTGAAATCAATAGACACACTTACCTACATAATTACTTGTAAAATTACCCATCTGTGGTCTTTTTGCTGAATAAATATTTTGCTTTTGCTACTTATGTTTACGAGTAGATATCAACATTCTCTTTATGAATTATTTTGTTTATTTTAATGACTAAATAATGATAATATTCTGAAGCGTACACCTATTTCGGTATTTTTCCAAAGGCTCGGACACTACAATATTAACTAATCTCAAAAAAAATTACGATAACAGGTGACTGTCAGTCTCAAACTTGTTCCTTCAGCTATCAACACGGCGAATCCTCACACATATTAAGGGTCGGCAACGCCCATGTTACTCCTTTGGAGTTGCACGGGTAAATAGGCTGCGGTGTCCGCTTACCATCAGGCGGGCCGTACGCTTTTGCCACCGTCAATTTATACTCAAAAAGAAAGTTGTCCGTCAACGAATCCAATGTTGCCGGGCACGTTGACGTAAGTACGTTTCCCGAAATCTTTCCGAACGAAGCGCTTTGCTTCCAGTTTTCTGGCGAGGAGGAAAGTTAAAGACTGAAACTCACTTCCGGCAAACCTATTCCCAGTTATGCATAACTTAATGGATCTTTTCAAGATGAGAGTGAATAGGCACTATCTAGGTATACATCACTTAACATCAGAAGACATCTTTATTGTTGTGTTACGATATATTTGACTGTTACTATCCTTTTGAAGATTTTTAAATGCATGCTGATTAAATACATAAAAACAGTCTCATATACAGCCTAATAAGTAACTCAAACAAGCACTTGAAAACCACTACAATTTCCTAAAGGAGCAGGAATAAAAGTAAACAGTATGAGTGTGTCACCCAAAGCAACTCCCCTAAAACTACAATCGTAAAGCCCGTTCCCGTCTTGAGCGCAGATATCTAACGTATGCTAAAAAATGCAAACAGGAAAATTTAATGGTTCGTGAAGTAAGCCAGCTACGGAGTACCCCGGAATTGCTCTCCATATTCCTCTCGGAGGGGTTACTATAGGTAGTAGTCGAACGAACATTTAGCGTGTCGTCGAGGTCGATTTAATTTTATTGTGAGAACTGCACAATTTTCATCAGCGCTTGGTGACGGAAGTCTGATGACCTCATTTACTTTTTATTTTACGTTTTAAAGTCGTCCATTGTGCCAACAGTGTTGCTTTGTCATACTTACGCACCAAGTTCGACAAAGGCAGGGTGATTGCTTCCTGGTATTGTTAAGTGAAGTATAAATCAGATGCGTTCATTTAAATCACACAGGGTTTTGAATACCTCCTTAAAATGTCGTTTTAAAATGGTATTTTTTTCATTGCCTAATGTTTATCCGGTTAATTGCATGTACTGCACCGCGGGCAAATAGTAACGCCACAGTAGGAAAGGGGACTCTTATGTGGATTTCCTTAATATTACTTACTATCACTTATTATTCTAAGCTATTGACTTGAACACGAAAATTGCGTTTCGTTTTGTTTATGTTGGGGAGATGGCAACGCACGCAAATAAGCAGCAAGTTATATTACGGCAATAAGGTAAATTTTCCTGTGTACTTCGTAAATATGATAACGTGTGTCATAAATCTTTAACAGGAATGGGGTGAATGTTATTAAATCTCGGGCAAACAACATCGACAACGGTGGAGCTGATAAGGCACAGGCATTGAAGATGTTTGTCTTCCTGATTTATAGTTGAGTCAAGACTAGTCCTGGCTTTTTAAAGTCCATTAGGCGAACAGAAGGATTAAAGGGCCCCAAATTAAATTTCAATGAACCACGCGTTGCTCTCGCGTGAACTGAGGCCACCAATCTAAGCACGAACACGCGTAACAAATTAAAATGCGATTGGCATGTGAAAGAGGTAGAAATGAACAGAACGTGAACAACCAATTTGAGCACAACATCCTGGTAAGTATAAATATTTAAAATATTACGAGTCCAACTTCCACTCAATTTAATTTTAATCTCATCACTGCGTCGGTATATATTCACCTATTTGGTTACGCGTTTGTAAAAATCACTCGTAGCATCATAGGTCGTAGAGCTCTGACGCATGCGTGTCGTGATCGGCGCTGAATGGGATACATCATATACATCTACTTTTGACTTCAACTATACTGTGATGCCAATTGGTTTGCCAATGAATTTCAATCATAAAGATAGATATATTGGTAGGTATCTGTTTTATTTATAACTATACCACCACCATTTTACAGACAGCTTAGGTAATAATGTTTTATTATTTAATGACGAATAATAAATAATGTCTTTAAATGATTTGAAGTGAAATTCTACACTATTTTGTTATATAATACTAGCTTCTGCCCGCGACTCCGTCCGCGTAGAACTCGTTTATATCGCAGCTCCATATAAACTTTTACCCCCCCCCCCCCCCCTTCCCCCCCATTTCGCCCTCTTTGGGGATGATTTCGGGGATAAAAACTATCCTATGTCACTCTCCATCCCTTCAACTATCTACACTTAAAAAATCACGTCAATTCGTCGCTCCATTTTGACGTGAAATACGGACAAACAAACACACACATACACTTTCCCATTTGTAATATTATTAGTATGGATATATTTATAATGGACTTTATATTTGCATATGTGCACTTTTAGAAACAAAACTCCAAAAAATATATGAAGCAACATTTTAAAACATGCCATGCCATGAGTTCGCCGTGAATTCTAAGTTGTTATCTCGAACGAAGATAAAAGTAGAAGCATCTATTCTTGTCCGTAAACAAAATACAAAACAAGGTACGTTTTAACATTCCTCTCTTCGGACATCCCGAGTGTCACTTCAGTATTTAATTAAACGAAAGCAGAGAGAAACTGAGAAGGTAGGGTAATTTGTCAAAATTAATTAAAAAGAAAACGAACGGACCGAAGAATTATTAACTTCAACAAGATGACGGAGGAGTCTATGTTAATGCTTGTGTTTGGGGCCGGGAAGTTTATTTTGTGGTGAAGTTTTCTTTCGAGGTCAAACTTGTACTTATTACATAACTTATTGGCAGTTTTATAAGAAGTTTAACAGGAACGGAATATACATTTGAAATGAAATGAAAATTAGTTATTCGTAACAAACAAATATATCTATCACATACATACATATAATACCGTTTAATTACTTAACGGGCCCGCCTCAGCATAATGCTCGCTCTTGCACTGCACGTGGGGTTGTAGGACTAGGAACTTAGCACTACAGTGTAACGAAATTACAGTAAAACTTTGGTTTATTTGGCATCCTCGATACACAAACTGTAGCCAAATTACTCAAATACCACTCTAGTTATGATACCATACAATAAAACTACTTTAACTCCTAATATCGTAGCCCATGGATATGCATTCATACATACCCGACACCTAGACACATACTGTAAATGTGACTCATTAGAAATAGTTAATCAGCGTACCTACCTTGGCTTAGAAATACATTACCTAGTTAATTCAACTGGAGACCGCATATTATAGAGCATGTGTGCAACAGGCTAAGAGCCATCCTTTGCAACTATACTAATACTTAAACACAAAATACCATTGAACATACTCCGACTATTACATCTGGCACCAGCAGACTCAGTAATTATTTATGGTATCTCCAGTTATGGTAGAACATTTAATACATACCTTAAACTGATTTATAATATACAACTAATTAATGGCTAACTACAGGTAATTGGCTGTGATATTAGAACACAAACACACTATTATGGGGAATCAGGGTTGATATAAGAGCATCCAATCTCCGGAGCGTACCTAACAAACATTAAGTATGTTTGTTAGGTAAATAATGTACCAAAAATAATAATGAATACGGCAAACACAATACGGATATACAATAACTAATTACCTTAAATATTAAATAGCTTCCGTAGACACGTCATAGATATGATATATCAAAGAGCCAAATTTATAGTTAAGAAAACACTCGCAACTATAGAATTACCGTACGCACCGAACGTAAAAACCTAAGATATCATGAATAAATATGTATACAAAAATTTAATTAAAATATTATTTGTAGACGGAGAGTTTCCCTCAGCACCTCAGTGTTCATAAAATCTTAAATGTAAATAATTGTAACTATAGATGTAATCTAGAAATAAGTCTTCTTTTATGCAATAACAGCTTAAAATTTAAAAAGAATTCTTTAAAGGTAAGATCTTCTGTACTGAGAATAGCGGCATGATGCCCAATTTCATCACTGTTCCAAATGATTTAGAAAAAAACTCAACATTTTTACAAATTAAATATAATAAAGAACCCTCGTGAAATACATGAATAGTTTCTACAATGAAAGCGGCGTAACAAGCTTACCATGGAGTTAGCAGCATAAAGACCGGTTGAGAATAGTCCCCTTCCGGATGCGGTCTTTACCGACAAAAGACCGAATTGGCGAAGTGATTGAATTATATCCCACCTTTTCCGCCCTTGGGCTATGCTGTGATGTATTTATGCAAATTTGATCTTCGATTAACCGTTTTTGGAGTCCTTACAACATTTACGATATAAATAAATATCATTTTAATATTGAATAGCTGTTATTTTCTAGGTAACGTTAACATAGTTAACTCATGTAAAACAATTAACAATAACTTGAGAAGACCTTTAGGACATGTATACAACATGGCTACCATCTCGTTCATATTAACCAGCTTGACTATGATTTCAGGAATCCACAAGGGCGGGTCTCAGTTTCCCGAGTAAAAGACAGACTTGATTAACATAATTGAACTGTTTTTATAAACCTTATGTTTTAACTTCGTCTGTAAGTAAGTAGAGTACCTAATGTGTGTTTATACGTATCAATGTGATCAAATCTTGCACGTTAATTTTAGACTTTTATTAGTCGTATATCGATTCAGTAATTTTTTAATTTTTATATAAATGACCAAAGGGTCTCTGGAAGAGAGCGCTCTTTAGGGACGAGACCGTCTATTGTTAATCTCTTTTATCTATGCTTGTATTTATGTCCTGCATGTGATTCAAGTAGGTATTGAGGTGTAGAATATATGTCACACACACACACATCACATCATCAGCCTATATACGTCCCACTGCTGGGCACAGGCCTCCTCTCATGTATGAGAGGGAACGGGCGAGAATATATGTATTGTATTGTAATTTAATGAGATTATGAGTGAATCTGATGATGGAGCCACAAAGGTAATTCGATAAAAACGGGCGTCGACGGCGCGTTTGAAAAATGGAGTGTGCATGGGCCCTAATATTAGGGTTTGTCTAAAAAAATATTTTATTGAAAGTTATTAAGGGGGTTCGATCGCCATACAAAGCGTCTTTTGACATTCGCTAACGGCGTGATATTTGAAGAAACTTATGTAACAATCTATTCACAACTATTTTATGAAAAGTTAAGTCCATGAATCATAACGCCACGTTTTGAGACAAATTCGAAACGATTATAACGATGAAAAGTTGTGTGATGAAATAAAAAACAGTGAATTGATGATTATGTGATTGACCTGCCTTAGACAAGAACAGGAAGATAATCCGATATCTAGAGGGAGAAGTGGGTAGGCCTAGAGCTCTTTGTAGGTATACGTCCAAAGTCTCGATGAAAAGTACTCGGTTGGTTACAAACACTGGTGAAACGATTTTCTATGTGATAAGAATTTTGGCAACTGAAACTTATGTTAAACCAAAATTATAGTAAAGGCGATACGATGAACGACTTACTATGTTGATGATGATAAGTAAAATTATGAAGTGAAATTCGATGAATTCATTTTTGTGTAAATGGTAATTCGAGCAAATGTATGAGCGATCTAACGAAGTTCGATGAATAATTCCTGTGTGATAATGAAATTCTGCGAAGCGAATAGTGTTACGGGAAAATATTTTCGGTAAAATGACGGATCCCCTTTGATTTGAATACATATTCCAGCATTTTTACTGGTTAATCAATTATCTACTTTCAAATGAGGTACCTCCTTTCGTTCTTTGAAGTTTTTAACCGAAGCATTCTGCCATGACAGTAAAATGTAAATACGTTTTCTGTTCTCTACATATTCGTGGAAATCCAGCATAGAAACCCAGTTCAGCAGCAGCTGGGATGATTAAAAGGATTTCAAAAATCTTTATTTACAACGCCATACTTCAGAGAGTCGTAATAAAACTTCAACTTGCAGAATTTAGAGCGGGTTTCCTGTTTGTTAATAAAAAAAACAGAGTGATTCAAAGGATCGCAGCCTTTTAAAGACAAAAAGCCCAAAAATCCAAAATAAAAGAAGGGAAACGAATTCGTCAGCGATGGCTCGACCCCGAGCCAATTGAATTTCAAAGCTGACAAGCGACTACCACAAAATTTATTCAAAGAATAAATCTGAAAATTTGTAGATCTGACGGCATAAAGGCGAAGTGGCGCCGACGCGTCGACACAAAGGAATTTCTAAATTTCACGGCTTCCGCCTCGGTTGTTTGTATTTATATGAGAGGCGGGGTAAGAAATGACAAACGAGTACAGGGCTGTTATTCGCTACGTGCTAAAGCGGCTCACCCCGCCGCACACCCGTCACGAAACTAGACCTCTACCTACGTTTGGTTACTGCGCACCGCGGTGGCTAGATATATTTGTGGGTGAGGGTTGAGATGAGCTTAAAACAAGTTACAGAATAAGGGGGTAGGAGTGACGACAACTGGCGCGGCCGAGCCCTGACGGGGGATGCTGTGGACCGCAGTGTCAACTACTTCCCTCGACGTAGACCCCTTTCTACAAATACCAATGTATAAACATAGCAAAAGTAATTGCTTGGTCGTTGCGTGAATGTTTCGTGCAGATATCTACAATTGTAAAAAAAGGACAAAAGGATTAAAAATATTGACAAAGGGATTAAATAATCACCAAGTTATGTGTCCTAAGATTGAAAAAGGGATATATTGCGTCCCTTTTTTGCAAAATATTGAATGATTATTGATAAGGTCTAGTTTTCTCTCTGGGTTGGAAGGTCAGATGGTAGTCACTTTCGTAAAACTAGTGCCTTAGCCAAATCTTGGGGATATATGCCAAAGCGGGCCCCGGGCTCCGTTAGGGGCACAACCAGGAATAACGCTAGGAGGATGATGATGACCCTATTAATTGAAGTGTTCATGATTATAGGGTTTTTTTAATACTAAAAAAGAATCGTATCATTGTAAGTACCTACTTTTTTGATGACTGGCAAAGACACTAGCCGCGAGGGTTATTATGGAAGTTTTTTTTATAAAATAAATACCAAGATGGCCTGGCCTGATGATCCAAAACTGTATGTAAGTTAGGTACCATAAAACTCATTCAAGCTAATGTTTCATTCGCGATACTAAAGACTTTGGCAATAAAAGCATAGTAAAGTTTATATGAGAGGACATGTTGCTCTGAGTAAAGTGTAAGGCGCGAGAGTGCAGCGAATAGTTACCGGGGGTCTATTTTCTAAACTTCTGTTTTTAAGTTTGCGCCCGTTTAAAAACATTGGCTTCGTTTTTATACTATCTAATATTACCTTCTCGCGTCTTTGTGCGATAAAACTATTATATCCCATAGTAATTAGATTGATCTTTTTGCTTGAATGAATAACAAGCTTTGTTGTTTTATATTTTTATAACAAGTATTATATAACAAATGCAGCTATTATGTCTGTGAATTTGAACAAACTAATAAAGTCAAGTTCTTTTTACGTTCCATCGTTAAATTACCTAATAATTCATTAGAAGAAAAAAGATAAGAGCTTGTCTTTGAAATATACTAACTGATTCTATTTATCAAAGTAAAAATCTCTGAACTACGAGTAATATTCTTCAACAAACTGGTCTTGATTAAGTGATTAAGTCTACAGACAGTACAAGCCTCACAGTAATAAACAATTGCATGACGCATTTTATTGGACTACTAATAAAGCTAGACTTGAGTCAGAACAAAGAATGTGACCTTACAGTTAGGTCTAGGAGTATTCATTAGTGATCTTACAGTTAGGTCTAGGAGTATTCATTACGAGTAGGCACAAGTACCATTTCAATATAAGTAGCACCAGACAGTTATTTTATACAGTTCGAAATTAAATCTGCGAATTCATTTTTACATTGACATGCGATAATGTATAAAGAACTGATATAATAGGCATTTATTTTGACATGTAAAGTTTCATATTTTATCAATGAAAGCTAAATATTGAAGGGTCGGGCCTAAAAACGCTTAATTCATTTTATTACAAATGGTACATCACTAATGAATTGTCAGCAACTCAGCAACTATATCGTCTTTGTTTGGAAATAGTCCCCTTCGTATAGTGCAAATATAAAGCGCCTAGAGGCGGCACGCGGCAACAGCACAGATACAATAATGTTTTGCTCTCTGAAACACGACTTATTCCAACCTTGCGCCTTTTCGAAGTGTGTTGGCTTCGTAATTAACTGCTTCATTTTAATTGGTTTTAAACAAAGTATTTTACAGTTAAATATCTAGGTGTTTTCATATGAATTAACTTCAACATAGAAGCGACTAAACAGCAAATCAATAATGGCGTAAAATAAGGTTCCTTTTTGTAGACATTCAAAGGTTTATCCTAAAACATAATATCTTATGTCATTTTAAATGTTCAGTACCAAAAGTAATCCCACGTAACACTTCTACGGTCATATAACAACACTCGTTTTTCGGGACCCATAGTTTACAACTTATAGTATTCAGGGTTCATGGTTTTTTTTTAAAGATAAATATTTTTTTTATGGGAAACTAAAATAACTTAAATTAATATTGGTGCAAAGTGAGCTGTAATTAAAGTGAAATTAAGATGGACTAATTTTACAAATGTGAAGGTGTATGTGTCTGTCTGTTACCTCTTCACGCATAAACCGCTAAACCGAGTTAGATGAAATTTGGTGTATAGATTTTATCCCAGAAGCCATCCCCTAAGGCAATAAAATTAGTATGAAGCTTCGATATAAACGATTTCCACGTGGACGGAGTCGCGGGCAGAAGCTAGACTGATACTATAAATAGTTGTTTACAAATAAAAACTCATACTTGCCCGAGTCATGACTCGCGTTTTCCTGATTATGCTATAAGATACAGACAGACGTTCTTTAATCAATTGGATTAGTTGCAAATTGACAACATTTCATATTTTCATGTAGGGCATTTTATGATTTAGTTCGCTGTAAAATGTTTTTTGAAGCCACACGTGTTTTTTTATTTCTCCCTTAATTGTAATTTTCTTTCAAAACTATCAAATTGTAGCGAATTCCAGAAGGTTGTAAGTAAATTATGACGTCAATACCTACTACGACTCTGTATGGCAGTTTGGACACCTTTCATATGGCAGCCATAATACTGACGTCACACACGGTGAAAACCACTTTTATACGTTTTCGCGATTTTCATAAAAGCGAGCAGGTAAAAAACACAGAAAACTACTTTATTACGTTCAGATAACATAATTACCGAAATGATTTTCGATTTAGGCGTCATTACATAGTTTGAAATGTTGTCAATTAAAGCGAACAAGTGACTTAACATGTTGATACGCATAAAAAGATCCAGTCCTGCAAATGAAATGCACTTGAAGGTAAATTTGAATCCAATTAGCAATGTATTTAATCGAATTTTCTAAAAAAAGGACACTTTTAAACTGCCACAAATCTCAAACAGGCACGTTAATAATAAAATGCAAAAATGTATCCCTGTGTGACTATTTTAAAACAAGCTTATTTGCGAGGCTCTCGTCTGGATCCCCCTTTTAAACGGTATATTCACAAACCGTTTTATATGTATTCATAAACATTGGTATCGGCTTGCGGGTCAGCTTACGCTGGTTAAGGCGATGCTCTTCATTATAGTATTGTGGATAACAATCCTGCCACCCTGGAAATGCCATCGAGCCTGGTAACCGCAGATTAACGGTGCAAAGAAGTTTCATCCATACTAAGGTAAATCCCCTTTTTATCTACTTTACTGAGAAAGGAAACCACAGTCAAGTTTTGCTTTTTTTTTCAGTTGGAAGCATACATGTTCAATGTCGGAATTTTACCTTATCTTAAATCCCATAGAAGTGAATATGTATGAAACTTCACCAGACGTTTATCGACATTTGTTCAAAAAAGCACCGAAGAGTGATGCATCTCGTTTTGTCGTGCGCGAAAGACATAAAAGTATCTCATACCAGGGGGCGTGATTAAAAAGCAACGAGGCTGCCCCTTATATGGCCAGGGAGCTATCTCCTGGGATGACAACTCTCTTAAACTTCATATCCTGGGAACATACTTCGGTGACATTACATTATGACTGGGCTCAGAATGAAATAACAAAAAATACAAAGTAATTTTACTGGATGACTATCCTAAATTGAAATTTCTATTTCAATGTGTTTAAATTCATTACGAAGAGCTTTTCTGTGATCTATTCTGTATGTTGCGTGAGAAAACTAAGTTCAAAGAACAATTTTGAATTAATTTAAGCTAGTGTGGGTTTACACTCCAAGACAAAATTAAAAGGCCTGGTAAAAATAATCATTTACTAAACACACGTATGTATGGTAAATGTAGGTATAGTGAGATGGTTTTATGATAGTATAGATAATATAAACAGCGTATCTCTAGAACAATGCTTTTGTTCATATTACTAACTTTGGCTACTAGTTTATATGAGTAATACTAAAAATAATTCAGTTCGAGATAACTGTCGACTCGTATCTTATGTTATTTTATTTCATTACTTTGTGTTTACATTATTAGCCTATACGTCCCACTGTTGGCAATGATCTCCTTTCACGGGTCAGAGCCAAACGGCAGAATTAATAGATGTTTATTGAGGTGTTAAGGTCTTCTTATTAGTTAATCATATACGGTAATTAAAAGGTATCTTATACCACAACGCAATTCTTATTGTTCTTGAGAAAAAAAAAATTGTTGACCGTGTGCTACTAAATTTAAAGATATGAAGGAGGGTATGGCACGCGCCAAATGAGTACGCAGTTGCAGTAAACTATAAAGTTACTAATATTAAACTCTGAATCAGTTAATAACCATATTACACATATAATGACAGATAAATACTAAATCTCCTTATATTTCTTATATAAATTGATGGAAACGCGTAATGAATTCTGAATCCGAAAATATGGCGCGTAAAGTGGAAGTATCTAATCCCTTTTCGCTATCAAAGCTCACCCCTTAGCCGATTGGCATAAATAGAAAATGGGAATGTAAATTTCCGGTGTGCTTTTACTTTGCGGTGAGTGAAACACGGTGAAACAAAATCTATTTTCCTTTGCGCGTTTCATGGGTCAATCGAGTGAGAGCTTTGACGAGTTTGCCTGCCTCTTTTTTACTAAAAGTTTTATAACGGTCATAAGTGTGTGCTTTTATAGGCAACGAATAGCGTATAGCCAATGTTGATAAATACTTGACTATTTGTTAAAATACACATTCGGTCAGGTCTGTGGCAGAAAGCTGGACGTTTTCAGTAATTTAACAGGTTCATCCCTAGTGTACACTTTTTGTGGCACGGCAGTGCACTTAAAGGGTTCGCCGTCGGCTCTGCGTTTCAATAAATCAGAAGAAATGACGCCGCGCGCGTTAAGCAGTCAGCGTCGCACTGGGTGGTCGGCAGACGCCTTCACGGTTATTTCACGGTGCGATGTATTACAAATAAAATCAAACTTGTAAACACGGAAATAGAATTAATACTACGGTAGCAGAATTGGTTAATACGGTTTCTATACCGTTGTAAATTAGCGACTGCCAGATATAAAAAATACATCATATTATTACAAAAAAAGTTCATAATATAGGTACGACGACACATACGTACATGTATTCTTTGATTGTCGCGTTCGTCGTTTATTCATCGCTGTGGATAAGACTTCTATCACACATAATAGTGTTATATGAGGCATTGAGTCTAACGACACCATTTTGGTAGATTATACATACTAATTCAATTTTATTCATAAATTGTAACATATACATATCGTGATAAAAGTGGAACTGCTATTTTTGATAGTGAAACGAAATAAAATTAAAGTTCGAAGTGCGCTCCAGTTAGGGCGAGCAGGTTGCGTTGCATTAAACACTTTCACTGCCAGGAACCCGCCTAGCGGGTGCCTACGCCGTAGTCGCTTTCTCCTACATACGGGGAAAACCACGGGATCGGCTACGAACGTAGCGCGTAGCGATTCTTGGCAGTGGGCTTTATAACTGCATTGCAACCTAAACAAAATGATTTTTTTTCCGGCTCATTTACGAACTACCGTAAATGAGCCGGAATAAAATTCAGATAACAATTTATCATAATATATTGTTTGTATGATGCTATTGACGACGCATGTGGAAAATTTTTTGCTTGTTTAGGTTTTATAACGAAAATGTGTTGCGGATCCTCTGTGTACTGTGTTGTAGACGAAACCTGCTTTGTGGATTTTTATTTGTTCGTTTTAATATTAGTTATCTTACTATATACATAGATATCATATTAGTTGTTACTCTAAAAAATTTAGGCAAAACAATATTAAAAACGTTTCAATTTACAATTATCAACAGCTTTAAAACTATTTACAAATGACATTTTTGTGGTTCTTGAGCCACCAGAAATAATGGTAATTCATTTATATCAGAATGAATATATTCACAATCTAAAATATGAACTCCATGAAGCTTGTTCCGAAATATTTAGTTTTTACGTTATGATTTTGTATTCTAAGTTCCCAACTTAATCATCCGTGCACGGGTAAAGAGCACAGCATATCGAGCTAACATTAGTGAGCGAGCGAGATACATTCTGCAGTTTTAATAGCTTTCAGTTCTGCTTTATTAGCTAAATCAGCTCATTAAATGATGTACACTTCCAGCGAGCATGTATCATTTAATAATTTCGCACTGCAAGTGCGCACAAACGCGTAAAGCGTCAACAGACAGATCGATTTCAGATTTTCTCGACCACATGTCTCTTAGTATTTGCTTAAATGCGTAATTTATCGCATTTTGCGCATTAACACTGGAATCGTAGATTTACAGTGCCGAGTAATACGATTACATTTAATGGTGAGATATCGAGATATCGAGCTTTTGAGAAGGATTAACCTATTTTAGTACCTAATGTTAACATCAGCGCTCACACAAGTAGGGTTTACGAGTACAAAAGTAAATGTAATAAAACGGTCCAAAATATTGTTTTCGTTTGTGTGAGACCTGTGGCAGTAAATATATTAGTAGGCATATAGTACAGGGTGTATTATTCAAACGGGCAGTGAGGGAAAACCCAAAACTACAAAAGACACGGAAATTTGCTCTTAGGAGTCACGAGACCAATTTTAGAAATAATAAAAACTGCATGTAAAGATTCCCAAAAGAACCTCATACACGGCCGGAAATCAAACTTCGTCAAATCTTTTTTTTTGAATCGGTGTTTTTTGCTTCAAGTAGGTAATAGTGCCGAATGTAAGAAGCATTGTTGCTAAAGAACCCTGTTGATATCTACAATCACAGAAAAAAGCCGTATTTCATAGTTTTAGTAACAGAAAGGGATCTCCCCATACTCAGCCAGCCATGGTTAGTATGTGTGAGGTCTGAAACTAAACTAGACGAAATTGTAAAGTAGGTGATTTATTTATTTTCATTATTTGCGCCAATCTTTTAAAAATTGCAATAAAATATCATTCCCATGCCCATCTATAGTAGGTACGAGTACCTTGTAGGTACCTACTGTTTCTAACACTTACGAAGGTACTCATTTTAAAAAGAAGCTGGCCAATAGAGCTCCGGAATTCATTATTTAGAAAAAAAAAACTACTTTTAAAACACGTTAGTAACGATGATTTAACTACAAAATTCAGTAACAAAGACGAAAGCGTGGCCTGAAACAAAAGACTGGCATTCAGGGGCATTACTGGCACTGTATCTAAAAATTAAGTTCTTTCAGCTGGTTAGTACGCATCCACCGGATTCTCAGTAGCAGTTTATTTCACTGCAGATTTTTAATTTCTTTCTCTACCTTTGAATTTAAATTCAGCGCTTCGTGAATACGAGACACGAATCACAGCTCAGCTTCATAAAATAGTTCTCGTCTTTAATATAAAACCGCCATTTAGACATTCTTTGAATCGATGTGCATTTACGGAAAGAATTCACATTTAAAAGCAAATTACTTTACAAAATTGCGATGCGAATCTCGCCTGCCTGCACAAGAGGACGTAAACAATTTCAGCGAAAACACTTGACAGTAAATGAGGTGTGTAACAAGCTGAACAACTTGTGGCCAAAACACAAATTGCGTTTTTTCAGGTGAGCTGTAAACAGGAGCACAACTTAAAACAATTTTCCGAGGCTCCACTCGAAAGTGTTAAGTGGATTTGAAAGTGTGAGGTAACGCTAGGCTGGGCGGACGGGCGCAAATTGAGTCAAACAAACGAAACTCATCGACAAGATTCTATCGTGCAGAGTTTAAGAGCAATTTTTCTCTTAAAACCAAACAAATGAGGCGCCATTAGATGGAGTGAGAGCGCTTAATCTATTTCTGACGAGTTCAGTGACGCCGACAAAGACAAATCGACATTAGCCTACCCACACGGCGCGAAGGCGTTCCACTTCTGTTTCAATTCCACTTTTATTTGCGGATTAACTTCTTATTAGTCATTGTGCTCGGAAGGGGCTCGAGCCTGCTATCACAAGCCTTATGAATGGCTCAATTATTTTGCCGACTCGGCACGAATTCATCTAGAGATTTTAAGCTGTATCTGCGCTAAGCATTACTTATTGCCGTCCTTTGAAAATCTCTTGACGACCTATTTTTTACGACGAGTGTTAACTCGACAAAAACACATATTGTGCTCTGTAGATTGTCCAACATGTGTCTTTAATAACCCCGGTGCCACGGGTATTAATAAACCGACAACATATTTATGCTCTATTTATGTCTCGCATTATGATATCTATAAATTCTATGTCACTTTAGTCATGAGATACTGCCATGTAGAATTTACTTAAATCATTTTGATACAGTCAATTTGTGATTAAGAAAGAATCTGGGCTTGAGCCTATTTTCGTATTAAGAGTAGTACACTTATACTAATTGGTCGGTTAACCCGTATAGGTGACATTAGACGGCATATCTTAACACTGACTTTTTGTCTGTTCTTATTAAATTGGACGGTATTGAGGATTAAGAGCGGCAGTCACACAACAAGGTCATTAAAATGTTATCTGTATGATCATCAGAATAGGATACAAAATGCATTGGGTAATGAACAAAGTTGACGTCTGTTGGTTCCAACGAGGGCCAAAATAAATAAAAGGGAGAAACGAGCGCGCGTATTTCAGAACCGACAAGTTGAAGAATGTCGAAATGTGTCATCTGTCAGTCGGTATTTAAAACGATATTTTACTCTGAAAGTGGATGCGCGTTTGTCGTATATCTAAATAGTCAAGACAGCTGTCTTGCTCTAAAGATTAGACATTTTTGAACGACATAGATAGCAACGATGGCGTGTTTTATACACCGTCCGCGCATTCCGCGGAAAGTGCTGCGTAAATTTTAACAAATTCTTGAAACCTTTTTAGAAATGGTGTGCGTTAAATAAGAAGCATTATAATGGGAAGTGGTATATGCTTTGATGGTATATTAGCGTCCAGAGTTAAGAAAAAAATGATTTAGATACCGTTGAATACGCTGTTCAATCGACTTGGAATTCTGAAAACATGCGTCTAATTCTTTTATTTAAAAAATCCAGCTTAGGGTTCTTTGTCTCCTTACTCTTTGGGATTTTCTCCAACACTTTATCACAGACTTTCAGATATTTACCTATACAACACGATAAAATATACATTCAGCGGTATGTACCTATATCGATGTAACTAGCAGTAATAAAGTTTGTCCTCGTGGTTCGTTACATCGCTGTTGTGGCTGGGCCCGTATGGCAGGAATACGAAATCGTTAGGAATTGAATAGTCTGGTAAGCAGCCTACTTAATGATGTGCCGTTCCCAGGAATATTCCCATACAAGGGAATATACGGGAATATTGAAATTGTGTTTGTTTATACATCTTGCTATCAGGGATTCTATGATAACTTGGGCCCTTGATTTTTGTACCAATACATTAACCAGTGTAATTTATCCGCAAAAGTAAATTCCCAATGTTCCTGGGAATATTCCCCGGAACAATGAGAATATTCCCGGGAACAATGGGAATATTCCCAATTATTGGGAATATTCCCCGAGCCTCACAAAAGTACTTTTGCAAGTAACGAAAACGATACAAAGTTAACGAAAAAAAATACAATAAAATGTGTACGAATAGAAAATATGAAAATATTCACATATTTTCATATTGTGGTGAATGGCACTTCATTTGTCGGGGCATTATTTATTTTAATTACTTTTATTACATCTTGAATTTTCCTAATTTTATTGTTTGGGGAATATTCACGAGAACGAAAATATTCGTTCTCGTGAATATTCATTCATATAATATTCATAATAATAGTATAGGAATTTCACGGGAATATTCCTTTGTTCCCGGGAATATTCCCAGGCACTTCACTACCTACTTACGTGCCAATATCAGACACGTATATGATGAAAATACTAGATCAAGTATTGTTCGTGGAAATAACCGTGCTTTTACACTTGTGTGTGGTTGAATTGGATGAAATATAGTGTAGGTAGGTATCCCTAAAATAAACATTCTTTAGTTGTGAAATGATCATGTTATACGAGACGTGACAGGGTATCGACTATCCGTAGACGATGTCAGACGCAAGTGGAATAGGAAAACAAGGTAACTAAATAGGCCTATTATTAGCAAGTATTGAAAACGGTTAACATTTTAAATATTAGATTGTCTGGCGATTCAAACCTCAAACTACGTTTACTTAGTTATAGTTTTACTTATGACAGATTTTTGGCCACTGATTATCCGATTATCTGGTTTGACGACTAATACAGTCAAATAAAGGTCAAGATTAAATAAAATGTTACCTAATTTAAAATTTTAAGGACCACTGCAAAGTTTATATCTGTTCCTTCGCTAGCTAAGACTTCAGCAGTATTCTCGAAGGCCGTAGCTAAGCAATAATGTCTAGCATGGCGTCCGACATGCAATGGCCGCTGCAAGGTGGCACTGTGAATCGTGACTTCTGCTTGTTACAAAGCTTGTTAGAAAAATAAAGCGAGTTTGTTACATAAAACAGCTTAGGTACCTACGGTTCTAGATGTTTAGCATGCTTATTTCAATAATGAACGACTACTAAGTAGGCTGCCATATATGTTATGTAGGTGGGTTTGTAATATTCTTTACGTCACACCTGGCCATAATGCGAGTTTTACTGCACGCTGCGCGTATGGGAAAACTCGTATTATGGCCAGGTGTGATGTAAAAATGTTTATGACCTCTTTATGGTCAAATTACTACAAGGTGCAGCACTATAGTAGCCATATATTTATTAATTTATTAACACGTGTAAGTGTAGTAGTTGTTGATTAAAACACTGTTGGGAAGTCTTCAGAGGGTTTATTTTAATAATATCTTATTATTATTTATAATATTTATAAATTATAATTAGGGAACAATAAGGAGGATGTGTGTTCGCTTGACGTACGTCATGGCAAGAGAGCGGGCCAGTGTTGCCCACAGAGTAGATCATAATTAGATGGTGCGTTTACATGGTTTGTCTTAAGACATTATTTAAGGTGCGCTCACACTCTATTACATCATCCCCTCTTAAAACGAAATTTAATATAAACAAAACTAATTGCACCAAAACATTTCTTTTATAATTGCTAAACAAACAACAACCTAAATTAGAACTAGAATTTACTTATTTTAACACTGTTTACATTTTTATTCATTTTCTCTCCCCTTTTAAGTCCCAGATAGCCGCGGGAGTGGAGCACCGAGCCCGTAGTAGACTCTGGTAGAGCACTAAGCCCTACGCCGGTCGGATATGAAAAGAGGTTCTCGTATACTTAACATTATCCTTATCAACTAAATTGTAGGATCTAAACCCATTATTACTGACAATCTTGGCTTCTCGCCACACATTTTTGTTTGGTTCTTTTCTGAACCACACTTGTTGTCCATTATGGAATACATTTTTATGCCTAGCTGTACTATTGTAATATAAAACATTTCTCTGTAAAGTTCTACTAAATTGCTGTTCCACATTAAAATTGAGTTTGGGTTTTAAATATTCATCCGTAACTATGGCTTTTGTCTTTAAATTCCTGTTCATGAGTAATTGACTTGGTGAAAAATCTGTACCGGACACCGGTGATGCCCTATACTGCAAGAGTGCCGTTCTCACGTCAGTCTTATCTTCATTGCATTTAAGTAGAATTTTCTTTGCAATCTGTACCCCCTTTTCGGCCATTCCGTTAGACTGGGGGTACCTAGGGCTTGTATAGTTAAAAACAAATCCACTTTCACGAGCGTAATCACGGCATTCTTTGGAATCGAATGGTACGTGATCAGAAACTACTTCTTTAGGAAAACCAAAAATCGAAAAAATGTCTGTAAGCACCTCAATTATAGACTTCGCACTTTTGTTACGCAAATATTTAATTTCCAACCACTTCGAGAAATAATCATATACTATGAGATAGCTTTTTCCTTTAAATTCCATAATATCAGTTGCTAATTTGTGGAATGGCAATTTAGGAACTTCGTGCGGCAGCAAAGGTTCTTTAATATTATTATTCTGAAAAGTTTGACAGACATAGCATCGTCTTACATGTGTATCGAGGTGTTCATCAATTTTGGGCCAATAGTACATTTTTCTAGCTGTTTGTTTCATTTTAGTTGTGCCCAAATGCCCTTCATGTAATATTTTCATAAACTTCAACCGCAATGACGTCGGAATTATTAACCTGTGATTAAAAAACACCAGGCCTTCATCGGTATGAATTTCACTTCTTAATTTAAAATAAAATTGTAAGCTGTCAATAACATATTTTTTGTCTGGCCATCCATTTTTTGTATATTCTATTAATTTAGATAATTCCACGTCATCACCTGTTGCATTAATCAATTCCTGTTTTTGTTCCTGAGTGCATTGCAAATGACTCGCTAGTCCTACGCAATGGATCATTTCGTTAATGTATGGTTCATCCATGTTATTACAATTAATGTAAGCACGTGAAAGTAAGTCCGCTATATACATGTATTTGCCTTTCAAGTATTTATAGTCAATGTCATATCTCAATAGTCTTAATTTCATTCTTTGTAGCCTGGGCGACGGAACTTCATGAATATGTTTTTTGAGCAAGGACTCTAATGGTTTATGGTCATTTAATACTGTGCATTGTTGACCATAAATATAGTAATGAAATTTGTTTGTAGCATAACAAACACTAAG
Source organism: Epinotia demarniana (assembly GCA_945867215.1). Lineage (NCBI taxonomy): Eukaryota > Metazoa > Arthropoda > Insecta > Lepidoptera > Tortricidae > Epinotia > Epinotia demarniana. The sequence goes on from OX244263.1 coordinate 21,342,823, forward strand.
CAATTCTTTCTCAATTTGTGAGAAGTTTTGTTCTGCTGGTGTTAAGCTTCGTGATGCATAGCTTACAGGCTTTTCATTTTGTAACAGGCAACATCCTAGACCATCTTTGGAAGCATCACACTGAATTACCACGGGTAATTTCGGATTAAAATTTTGTAAAGTCGGAGCTACAGTTAATTTTTTCTTAATATTATTATACACATTTTCATGAATGTCCGTCCATAACCAGGTAACATCCTTTTTTAGCAATAGTTGCAGCGGTGATGCAATATCAGACATGTTAGGAATAAACTTTCTTAGATAGTTAACCATTCCAAGGAACGTTTGCAACTGTTTTTTGTTACTAGGGCTTTTCATATTAACTATGGCATTTACCCTATCTGGGTCAATTTTCATACCTTCTTGAGAAAAAATATGCCCAAAATATTTTACTTCTTTCAATTTGTACTGAAACTTGTTTTTATTAAACCGCACATTGTGTTCTTTAGCACGCTCAAGAACTTTCTTTAATATTGCATCATGCTCATCTTCAGTGTCACCACATATTAATAAATCATCACAGTACACAATAACGCCTGGGATGTCACCAAAGGCAGTTTCACTGTACCTTTGAAAGACCTCCGGAGCCACGGAAATTCCAAACGGACATCTTAGAAATTTATAACAACCGAACGGGCTGTTGAATGTGCATAGGTCACTTGAACTCTCAGACAATTTAATATTATAAAATCCATCCGACAAGTCTAAGACAGAAAAATATTTTTTATTACACAATTTTGGAACAATTTCCTCTAATGTTGGTATAAGGTAATGTTCCCGAATTAAAACTTTATTTAGATCCTTAGGGTCAAGGCAAATTCTAAGAGAACCATCTTTCTTTTCAATAATAACGAGATTGCTTACAAAACTCCTTGGATGTTTGACCTCAGCTATGATCCCGTGCTCTACCAGAGTCTTCAGTTTGTCAGCAAGGCGACCCATCAATGCCTGAGGCACTCGTCGCGGGGGCCGAACCACTGGTTGTACTCCAGGCTGAGTGCGCAACTCCAACGGCTCTCTGAACTGCCCAACACCCTGAAATAGTTCACAGTTTGTATTAACAATAGCATCTTTACTCAGATCTGTGTTCCTTATTGTATTAATATTATTACTTTTTAGCAATCCTAATTTTATTAGGGACCCTAAACCTAAAATGGGGCGGACATTTTCCTTAATAATTAGAAATTCAGTCTCATATTTAGTTTCTTCATGTTTTGAGTATGTGTTCAAAATAATTTTACCTACTGGCACTAACTTGCCACCCCCGAAGACCTCTATTAGTGTTCTTGTCTCAGACATCATTAATTTGTATTCATCATTGACAATTATTTTGAGATCTCTTAGTGAGAGCACATTAATTTGAGCCCCGGTGTCACATTTAAACGACACTCTTTTATTTTCCACCCTAAGGTTCTCAGTCCATTCATTCTTCGATAGGTCTATGGAATAAACTAGTCATAAATCATGAACATTATTATTACATTCATACTCCTGTACTTCATGTACCTGCCTCCGATGCATGGTACACCCTACACTAAAATGATTGTATTTGTTACATTTAGTACATACTTTCCCGTAAGCCGGGCAATTTCTGGGGCCATGCTCCGTCTTACACTTTCTACACATATAATAGTTCCTGTTATACTGGCTGACATTGTGATTATTATATGAGACCCTATTGTTTGTATCAGAGTACTTAGCTTTTACATCTGCTGACTGATGAGACGAAGTCCTGGCTTGTACTGCATGCACCTCCGAGCTGTTCAGAGCCTTCATATGTTCTTTTGAGAGTTCAGCTGAGCGGCAAACATCCACGGCTTTCTCCAGAGTTAGTTCCTTTATTTTCAAAAGTTTCTGCTGTGTCCGCTGGTCCTTGATACCTATGACAATCCGATCTCGTAGCATCCTGTCTTTTTCTTTATAGTTGCAATTCTCTGCTATCTTCCTTATGGCCGTGTAGAAAGCATCAAAGGATTCTCCGTCTTCTTGATTCCTCTTATTAAAGCTGTAACTGTTAATTACCTCATTCTGCTTGGGCTTAAAATGTTCATCAAATAATGTTATTATTTCTTCTAATTTTGTCTTATCCTCAGTCTGTAAAACGTTGAAATATAATTCCTGTGCCTGTTGTCCTATACAGTTTAACAGTATGGCCGCTTTTCTTGTTTCTGAAAGCTTCTCAAAGCCGGCGGCTAGCACGAAAATTCGGAAAGATTGTTTAAAACGCTGCCACTGCGGCCAGCAATTACCCAGGTCGTCCAGGTTTAAGCTCTGCGGCATTTTGTACTCGACCGCACAAGTCATGTTGTCGACCTCGCAGGTGTTCTTTTCCGCGTTTTCTTCTTTATCATTCTTCGGCGGCATCTTCGTAGTTCTTAATCTTCGTTTTATTATTCTTATCAGTAATTCTAATTCGTAACTTTAAGCCGGCCGGCGGTCATGCCTTCGTGGTATTAGTAATCTTTTTGGATCCCGCTTACTGGTTCTTCTCCGGCTGCGCCATGTAGTAGTTGTTGATTAAAACACTGTTGGGAAGTCTTCAGAGGGTTTATTTTAATAATATCTTATTATTATTTATAATATTTATAAATTATAATTAGGGAACAATAAGGAGGATGTGTGTTCGCTTGACGTACGTCATGGCAAGATAGCGGGCCAGTGTTGCCCACAGAGTAGATCATAATTAGATGGTGCGTTTACATGGTTTGTCTTAAGACATTATTTAAGGTGCGCTCACACTCTATTACAGTAAGGAGAGCCAAAAACGAGCATTATTGCTATACACTACAAAAGAATTACAGAGCCAATTACAGGTTCTCACTAATAAAACGTAACTATCTTATACAAGAACAAAAGCCCAGTTAAATTACGCACAGAAGTAGGTACCTACAGCCCAAGGATACGTCGTAGAAAATATTTACTTACCCAACATTTTTTAGTTCAAGTAGAAAGTAAATAGATAGAACAAGTTCAGTAAAATAGATCAAAAACATAATAAGTGCTAACATGATTTTTCAACACATTTGCTCGTAACGTACCTCTTATTGTGCCGCTTTTAGTCTCATAATCCTGGATATTAAACACGCATGTTATATAACATTACGATACTTGTGTATTATGGTTATATCCCGATAAAATCACGTTGGCACCTTGCAGCAAGATGTATGCATAAACACGGTGCATTCTTAGACTAACCGGGTTGTACAGAATGTAAATTTTTTTTAATTCTCTACAAATGGATTCTTACTCGACTAAACAAATTAAATTCTTTTTGTTAATTAATTGACTATTTCCTTTTGAATATGATATAGAAACGTTTAATTTAGCTAAACTATTCACTTTTGATAACATTTTACATGAATTAATAAAGGTAACATTTCAAAACGAACATATTTATTTTATTATATTTATTTTGTATTGGCTGTTTAGTCTGGCCTAACACATGCGCGCGCACTGCACAAACTTCTCGAAAAAAAAAACTGTTGCGCGCCATTATAGGTTATTTCACCAATATTTGTAAACATGGTTAATGCCTGTTTGTACGAGTACATTGGCCACAGGTTTCGCTTGCAAAGACACCAAGAGATTGTAAGTAACCGTGGGGGCTTGCCTTCGGGTTTTCGGCCCTCGAGCTCGCCTAGCTAGCGGTCTCTAAAAGCATGCATGCTCAGCCTTCGGCTTGGCTTGGCTCCCCTTTTATCTTCGCGAATTTGGGCCTCAGGTTTCACTTGCAAGACACTCGAAGATAATGAATGGCGTAGCCCAAGTAGCAATCGCGAATAAGGTTAAATCTAAAAGTTCTGTAACCCGCCTTTACTTAGTTTTGCCTAGGACAGAAAAGATTTTTTATAGCCTACTTTTACTTTAAGTCTGACTGAATGACTGCCCGGAGAAGAAAACCCTGGCTAAAAAGTTACCATGGTGGACCCCAGAGATAGTAAAGCTCAGGAGGGAAACTAGGGCAATATTCAATGACGCAAAGGCATCTAATGACTTTGGGTACTATGCACAAAAACTCACAGAACTCAGCAAGGCTGTGAGGAAAGCCAAGAGGAGAGCGTGGAGGAACCACTGCGATCAGATTGAGTCAATACCAGAAGGTATGAGACTAACAAAGGCACTAGCAACCACAAAGTCGGCCCCGCTCACATCCATCAGGGACAATGACGGTAGAATGACGAAAACGGGGCTGGAGACCCTTAAGGTAATGTGTAAAATGCACTTCCCAGGCTCAGTAATACACGACAGCGTAACAGACGATGGAGCAATTAGTGCGTTGGAACAGACCACAAGTACAACGAGACACAATTGGGACACGTCCAAAAAGGTAGTAGATCATAAAAAGATAAAGTGGGCACTTTCAACATTCCAACCATACAAAGCCCCGGGGCCAGACGGCATCTACCCCATTCTACTACAAGAAGGCGCTAATGTACTAATCCCACATCTTAGCAGATTGTACAGGGCGTGCCTGGCCTTCGCACACGTACCGCGTGTGTGGAGGATGGTAAAAGTAACCTATCTACCCAAACCGGGTAAGGCGGATTACAGTGAAGCCAAATCGTATAGGCCAATAAGTTTATCGTCGTTTTTCCTCAAAACACTGGAGAAACTGGTAGATAGACACATAAGGGATGGCCCATTAAGAAGGCATCCGCTGCACGAACTACAATGTGCATACCAGCCAGGGAAGTCAACGGAAACCGCACTTCACCTGGTGACAACCAGGGCTGAACAGGCTATAGAGAATAAAGAACTATGTCTTGCAGCTTTCTTAGACGTGGAAGGAGCGTTCGATCGTACCACGTATAAAGCTATCAGCGAAGCAGCTGTTAATCATGGTGTAGAGCCCACCATATGTAAATGGATAGGCAATATGCTAAATGGCAGACTAATAAAGTCATCACTCTTGGGGGATGAGATAATGGCCACGGCCACAAAGGGATGTCCACAGGGTGGGGTTCTCTCACCAACTCTTTGGAGTCTGGTGGTGAACTCACTCCTGGTAGAACTCAATAAAGGTCCCATCCACACGGTAGGATATGCTGATGATTTAGTGATACTGGTTAATGGGAAGTTTCCAGGCACGGTATCGGGAATCATGAACAAGGCACTGCAGACAGTGGAGAGATGGTGCGACCGACACCAATTATCCATTAATCCAGGCAAAACTGTAGTAATACCCTTTACTAGGAAAAGGACTCTTCGAGGCGTACAGCAGCTAAAACTGTACGGGAGGGTACTAGAACTGTCTAATGATGTGAAATATCTAGGTGTCACACTAGATAAAGAACTGAATTGGAAGAAGCATACAGATCTTACCATTACAAAGGCACTGAGGGTATTTGGAATGTGTAGATCAGCGTATGAAAAAGCATGGGGTTTGAACCCAAAGGTACTTAGATGGATCTACACTATGATGGTGAGGCCCATATTATTGTACGGTAGCCTGGTATGGTGGCCAAGGACTTTAAAGAGCACATGCAGAGATGCTCTGATGAAGGTACAGAGATCGGCATGCATGGCTATAACAGGGGCGTTTCGCACCACGCCCACAGCGGCGCTAGAAGTCCTACTGGACCTACCGCCACTTCACTTGGTGATTAAGTCAGAGGCACGCAAATCGCTCTACAGATTAAGAACCCTTGAACTGTGGAGCGACAGTAAGCCAAAGACTAAGCACACAAACATGGAGACTGATGGTTTCTTAGACAGAATAACAAGCATGGGAAGCGACAAAATGCTACCCAAGTTTGTATTCCATAGGAACTACACAACAAAAGTTCCATCCAGGGCTGAATGGGCCGAAGGTCTAGAACCACCGAGGTCTGGTATCGAAGACAGTATATGGTACACGGACGGATCAAAAATGGGATCCGGTACGGGAGCAGGCATTTATGCGAATGACTACAGTAGTAGTGTAAGCATGGGTAACTTGGCAACCGTCTTCCAGGCGGAGACATACGCCATAATTGCCTGTGCACAGGAGAATATAGACAGACAAACCAGAGGGCAGACCATCTATATACTCAGTGACAGTCAAGCGGCGCTTAAGGCACTTACGGCGCCGAAAGTGGAATCTCGACTAGTCTATAATGGCGTCCAGGCACTGAACAAGCTTGGAAAGCACAATAAGGTGCAACTGGTTTGGATTCCAGGGCACGAGGGCTTCATTGGCAACGAAAGAGCGGATGAGCTTGCTAGAGGGGGGTCTACAAACCACTTTGTAGGTCCAGAACCATTTGTGGGACTCTCGCAGGGAACCATAATTTCGGCCTTTAAAGCCTACGCCAAAACCAAACACCAATACGAGTGGAGGAATGAGGCGGGCTTAAGGCACTCAAAGCTCTTCATAGAAGGAGTGGACTCGGGCTGGACCAACAAACTCTGGAAATCCAGTAGGAAGCAGCTCAGAATCATATCTGGGGTGTTCACAGGTCACTTCGGGGTCAAGGATCTCTTGGCCAAGATGGGACTATCAGACAGCTCAGACTGTAGAATGTGTGGCGAGGAGGATGAGACTATGGAACACTTACTGTGTGAATGTCATGCCCTTGCCAGACAAAGAATGAATTACTTTGGTAACGGCTATACGCAACCAAAGGAATTCAAGGCACTTCCGCTGAGCTGCATCATCCGCTATGTGGAAATGATGGAGCGAAGTTGGGAGTAGACGTAAGGAGAGGGCAAATGCACAAAAGATCCCACTGGGTCGAAGTGCATCCGAAAGGGCCCTCATCTAGATAAGATAAGATAAGATACTTTAAGTCTAATTAGTATCATAATTATTCTACTTTAGGCAAGTATGCGTTTCTAAAACCGAGTTAAGAAATGCCAAATCAAATTTGAGTAAAGTATGACTTAAACAAACGCCTATAAAGTCTGATTTTACTATACTTAGTTTTTTTGAAGTGTCGATGAGAACTTATTTGAATTAAGAAGAGGGATTTTAGATTGACTAAGGAAAAAAATATTTCTCTCTTATCGAAAACTGAGTTAGGAAATGCCAAATAAACATTGACTAAAGTATTTCTTCAACAAGTGGCTACAAATTCTTATGTTACTCTACTCAGTTTACGTTAAGTGTCAGTAAGAACTTATTTGAATTAAGAAGCGGGACTTCAGATTGACTTAAGAGAATAAAAAACATATGTTATCGACAACCGAGTTAAGAAGTACCAAATCAATTTTGACTGAAGAATGTCTGCAAGACATACCTGTGAATTCTGATTTTACTATACTAAGTTTACGTGAAGTGTCAGTAAGAACTGATTTGAATTAAGAAGAGAGACTTCAGATTGACTTAGGAAAAAGAAATCTCTCTCTTATCGAAAACTGAGTTAGGAAATGCCAAATAAACATTGACTATTAAAGTATTTCTTCAACAAGTGGCTACAAATTATTATGTTACTCTAATCAATTTACGTTAAGTGTCAGTAAGAACTTATTTGAATTAAGAAGCGGGACTTCAGATTGACTTAAGAGAATAAAAAACATATCTTATCGACAACCGAGTTAAGAAGTACCAAATCAATTTTGACTGAAGAATGTCTGCAAGACATACCTGTGAATTCTGATTTTACTATACTAAGTTTACGAAAGTGTCAGTAAGAACTGATTTGAATTAAGAAGAGAGACTTCAGATTGACTTAGGAAAAAGAAATCTCTCTCTTATCGAAAACTGAGTTAGGAAATGCCAAATAAACATTGACTATTAAAGTATTTCTTCAACAAGTGGCTACAAATTATTATGTTACTCTACTCAATTTACGTTTAGTGTCAGTAAGAACTTATTTGAATTAAGAAGCGGGACTTCAGATTGACTTAAGAGAATAAAAACATATCTTATCGACAACCGAGTTAAGAAGTACCAAATCAATTTCGACTGAAGAATGTCTTCAAGACATACCTGTGAATTCTGATTTTACTATACTAAGTTTACGTGAAGTGTCAGTAAGAACTGATTTGAATTAAGAAGAGAGACTTCAGATTGACTTAGGAAAAAGAAATCTCTCTCTTATCGAAAACTGAGTTAGGTTAGGAAATGCCAAATAAATTTTGACTAAAGTATTTCTTCAACAAATGCCTAGAAATTCTTAAGAGTTAGGAAATCCCAAAACAATCTTAACTGAAGTATGTCTTTAAGGCATGCCTTGGAATTCTTATATTACTATACTCAGTATACGTGAAGTGTCAGTGAGGACTTGTTTGAATTAAGAAGGGAGGGTTTAGATCAAATTAATAGAAAAAGCATTAAAAAGCAAACTTCATTCAAGTTGAAGACATATTTGCCTGAAGTTCATCTGTGTCCAGTTAATTAAAATATCATTATTACTCCGATAAGTGTGTGTTAAGTGGAATTCGTTTTAAAGGGACAAGTTTAGCCGAATAAAACCAAAGAAAGTTTTTTTTTAATATATTTTTTTTATTTAGAACACAAACAGTCGCATAAACAAATATACATGGGGCACAAACTAGAGTACCAAAGAAACATAATGCTAAAGACCTGGAGGTTCATAACTATCATGATAATTTTGTTAACAAAACAACTTAATCATATGCAACAAAAATAGAAGCTTAATAGCATATATATATGTATATACATATGAATACTGGTCTTCGACGTAGTATCAGTGTATAACACAAGCACAAGTAAACGTACAACATACACGTACAAATACATGCATGCATACACGCACACATAAATACACACACATAATGTAGAAATTATTCAGTAAGAAAAATTAAGGCAATCTGAAAGTAACACTTGCAATCAGGTAAATTATTATACTCATGGATGAACTAAACGTAACTTACATTTTACTAACGATTTGATACTTAACAATGATTGATGAAAAGGATCAATATCAATCAGATACTTATTATAAAAACTAGGGACTCATCTGAAAAAAGTATGCCGAGAGTAATTTTTGCGGGCAAAGCTGATATGGAAAAGAGATCTAAGACGTAAGGGATGATGCGGGCAGCTAAAAGTAATCAATTCCAAGAGGTTTGGACAGTGTACCTCACCTTTAAGAATTTTAAACAAGAATATCATATCTAAATACTGTCTCCGGTTACGAAGAGATGGAACACTAAAATGCTTCGCAGCTGACGCAGAATGCTCAAAATAATTACCTGTTCTATAACACATTGACTTTAGGAAAATGTTTTGGATCCTCTCCAAACGGTCAATATGGACTTGGTACTGAGGTGTCCAAATAACACAGCCAAACTCAAGGATACTCCTGACGAAAGAATAAAATATTAGTTCATAAGTATTTGGGCGCCTTAAAGGCTGCCCGATCCGAAGGAGCATCCCTAACTTTTTATAAGCTCGCTTACATAAATTATCAATGTGTATATTAAAGTTCAATTGAGAGTCCAAAATAACACCTAAGTCCCTAATAGAAGATACCCGAGCTATATTTTTTCCAGCTTAGGTATAATTAAAGTTTATTGGGTCCTTTTTACGGTTAAAACTGACTACAAAACATTTTTCAGTATTCAAGAGAAGACGATTATTAGAGCAGTAAAGGAAAAAGTTATCTAAGTCCTGTTGTAATGCATGACAATCCGCTTCCGAGGATATAGCTTTATAAATTGTTGTGTCATCTGCGTAGATGAGGTGTTCAAAACTACGGAAACAGGTTGCCATGTCGTTGACGTATAAGATAAAGAGTAAGGGCCCAAGGTGTGACCCTTGAGGTACTCCGGAGGGTACGGGAAGAAAACAAGCGGTATATCCCTTCAAGGCTACCGCCTGACTACGATTAGATAGATAAGACTTTATCCATCTAAGGAGGTCGCCATGTATACCGAGTTCCAAGAGTTTCTTGATTAAGATGTTATGATTAATTTTGTCGAAACACTTCGAGAAATCGGTATACACGGCGTCCACTTGACAGCCGGAAGATATTCTATTGATAATAAAATCGGTAATGGTCAGGAGATTGGTATCAACGCTCCGACCTAGACAAAAGCCATGTTGACTGGGCGCAATTTGTTGATAAAATGCAGCAGTAACTTTGATGTAAACGATTTTTTCTAAGATTTTTGCAAAAATATTCAATTTACTGATGGGCCTATAGTTAGTTACCTGGTGCGCATCGCCGCTTTTGTAAATTGTTGTAATCAAGGCTTTTTTCCATATAGAGGGGAAGTGACCATACGATAAGGACTTGACAAAAATTTTCGTTAAAGGCGCTGCCAATTCACGAGCGCAAAACTTAATGAAATGAAAGTTGAATAAAAAATGTTAAATAGTCTGGTGTCTTTCGTAGATGAATAGAATAGAACAATATAAAATCGCTGTGAGTTACCGAATGTCTGGTACTAGGTACCGTCTCGCATTAAAGGGCAGTTGAGGAGCAGGGCTGTCAGAAGACGGCGCGCGAGCTCTCTCGATTTTTCTCGCACTATCCGTCTCTTTCTTATTAGAAAACTTAGAAAGAGAGGTATAATGCGAAAAAAAATCGAGAGAGCTCGCACGCCGTCTTGTGATAGCCGTGCCGTTCGTATACCCTAGAAACATTATGACACACTCCATATTATAGTAAAAAGATTGATAACACAAGGGAAAAATTCAAAGTTTGACTTCAATGACGAACTGATAATTAATTATGTATAGGTATGCAGTTAGTCAATATTTAATATACCTATACGCACTCAGTGACAAAATATGCTGCCATAAAATAAATAAATATTTGGGAACAATCTTACACAAATCGATCTAGTCCCAAACTAGGCAAAGTTTGTACTATGGGTACTAGACGACGATATATATACTTAAATTGATAATTAAATAGCGAGGACACGACACGATCGCTCCATCGGGGCCGGATACTTTGGCGGCATTACAGGCAAAGCATCCGAATCCGTCTCGTACTCTTTCCCATCGGACCCGGATCCGGCCGAGCCGGTCTTATCAGTTGGAGTAGAGGATGTAGCGCTGGCAGTCAACTCTTTCCACAACGGGTCGGCCGCGGGGTTGGATGGCATACGCCCGGCTCATTTGAAAGAGTTGACATCTGGCACGGCGGGGGATGGCGGAGTGCGCTTTAATGGAGGCTCTGACGAGGATGTGCAATTTCCTGCTTAGTGGGAAGTTGAATCCCGAGGTGTTATTTATATGGGGCCCTTATTTATATGGGGCGACTCTTTGCGCTTTACGGAAGAAGGAGGGGGTCGTGAGACCGATAGCCGTGGGGAGCACTTTTCGGCGGCTGGTGGCCAAGCTTGGGTGCCGTGCGGTGAGAGGAGAAATGGCTTCACATCCACATCAACCACAGCCACATCAACTTGGTTTTGGGACGCGTTTAGGGTGTGAAGCGGCGATACATGCCGTGCGCACTTTTGCATTGGATCCAGCGAATGCGGGTAACGTCATTGTAAAACTGGATTTAAAAAATGCTTTCAACTCCTTGGAGAGAGACGTCCTGTTGAGCGAGGTTGTGGAGAGCATTCCAGCACTCTATCCTTTTCTTCACCAAGTCTATCACTCGCCATCTAATCTCTTTCACGGTCCGGACCGTATTCTGTCCCAAGTTGGTGCTCAGCAGGGAGACCCTCTTGGCCCTCTCACTTTCAGCCTTGCTATTCATAAGGTCATCGTCGAGGTCAAGTCCCCTCTTAACATCTGGTACCTGGATGATGGGACTATTGGAGGTAAACCAGAAGAGGTGGAGCGAGACCTACTCGTATTGTTGCCACGCTTAAAGGCTTTGGGGCTGGAGGTGAATACGGCCAAGTGTGAGTTTTTTCCCTATGGTCCGGAGGCGATTGTTAACGTCTCCCTAAGCGAGGAACAGTGGACCCAGGCTGCTCTACCTATTCGGTACGGGGGTATTGGGGTGCGGCGTGCCCGGGATGTGAGCCTACCGGCTTTCTTGGCGTCGGCACATGGGGTAGCAGACCTAGTCGCTAACATAGTATCTGTAAATGGCGACAGGCTGAGCATACCATATGTGGCCGGCGCCTTGGTGGCGTGGTCGGCTCTCAACCCAGGGGTGGCCGTACCCGAAAACCTCAAAGTTCAGCGCGCGTGGGATGACGTAGGTTGTAAAGCCACCCTCAATCGACTTATTGGTGATGCTGCTGGGGCAGACCTTGCGAGACTTCTGGCGGTATCGCGGTCAGAATCAGGGGCGTGGTTGAATGCGTTACCTTTGCCTCAATTGGGCACATTACTCGATGGTGACTCGTTGCGTGTATCCGTTGCTCACCGCCTGGGCTGTGATGTGTGTCATCAACATGTCTGCATCTGCGGTACGATGGTGGGTGCTGACGGCCATCACGCAGTGAGCGTCACAATGCCCTCAACGATATCGTCCAGAGAGCTCTCAGATCGGCAGGTGTTCCGTCGGTGCTGCAGCCGCTGGGGCTTAGCCGCACTGATGGGAAGCGGCCAGACGGCCTCACTTTAGTGCCGTGGGAAAGGGGGCGGTGTTTAGTGTGGGATGCTACATGTGTCAGCACATTCGCCGCCACCCATATCAGTCGCACTACGCGCGCAGCCGGAGCTGCTGCCGAGACCCAAGCGGCGGTGAAGCGGCAAAAATATGCTCCTTTGGGACCGGGTTATATTTTTGTCCCTTTGGCGGTGGAAACAGCGGGGTGTTGGGGGGCGGACGCGAAACGGTTTGTTCGCGACATAGGCCGTCGCCTCAGACAAAAAGGGGAGGACCCCCGCTCTGAGTCGTTTCTAGTGCAAAGGCTTTCCATGGCTATTCAGCGTGGAAATGCCGCCAGTATTATGGGGACTTTTGCGCCGGGAACGGCTGGGGGCGATTAAAGTTAGATTTAGGTAATTTGTGATTTTAGTGTTGTAATATCGTTTGATAATTTTTACTGTTATGCCGTGTTAAATAAATTAATACTTAAGTATATTAAATACTTAAATACAAAGAAAACATCCATGACTCAGGAACAAATATTAATGATCATCACACAAATAAATGCCCTTACCGGGATTCGAACGGGACCTCCGGCTTCGTAAGCGGGGTCACTACCAACTAGGCTACATGACCTTTATGACAAGCGCGTACAGATATTTTTGTCACTTTACAACGTATACAGGGCGTCCCAAGACTGCGAAATGAAGAAAAAGTACCTCAAATGTCGTGTATATCATTTTTACACCTGTGTTTTTTATGCGAATCGATATAATGGAAAAAAAGATTATTTTTTCAACAAAGTATCTTAAAAGAAAGGATTAACGTAAAATTTATCATTTGTACTAATCTGAGTAGGAAATTCATTCAGAAACTCTGCTTCTCTCTTTCTATTATGTTACGAGGATATTGTTGGAGAATTAAGTTTTGTTGCTCCGCCGCGGAGATATTTCTTATCTCATCTCTTTAAAGCATATGATAGGAAAATCAACACGCAGCGAACTTGTTAAAATATTGATGGTTTGCATACGATAAGAAGGATCGCATGTTCAGTATTTAATTAATTAATTTACATAAAATACTCAATTGACTGCGACAGTTTCAAGTATTTTATTTATCTGATTAAAATGATACATTTTACGTTATTCCTACATTTTAAGGTAGTCTTAAGAAGAATTATAACTTTTTGTCCATTCTTTCAATTGGCATCATAAAAATACTGGATGATTTAGTTCACATTTAAGTCGGTTCGATTCCCACACGAAGCAAGTAATTAATTGAAAATGTTTAAATGTATTTAAATATACAAATGTAAATACAGAAACAGAGTCGATTAAAAACAAATGAAAAACATATAGTGGTGAACATTTATTACAAGTTAGTGTGTGTTTGCAGCAAGGATGAATTTCCGGGTAGCATCTAATATTTGTCCCAAGCAGAAAAGGTTGACGACGACTGCTTCTTTGTTTACCGTATTTCTAATTGGACGGTCTTGGGACGCATTGTATAGTTATGAAGTTGACTGTACCGATGTTACTAGAATTGCACCATCTTCTGATATTGATAATCATGTTTACTAGGCTTAAAATACCTGAAAGTTACTCATCACTGCTATTAAAAAATATCGGTTTTTTGATTTCACTGGCAAAAAATACAATGCTAAATTATGTAATATATGGCTGTTTTTGCTGACTTGCTCTCGCGTGAACCGTTCACCGACACGAACAAAACAAGAATAAACATAGGAAAATATCAAGGCAATTGCGTATTTTGAAAATCAAAGGAAATACTAAGTTCAGACTAATTTGTTTTAAGTAATAGTACATCAATTCAACGTTAAGTACGAGTTTAGGCAACTTTGTCTTAAAGATGAACATTTTAAGGCAAACTGAATTTACTTCTCTCAAATAATCCTTAAAAAAGTACAGATTAGCTAAAGTTGGCTTTTATGAAGACAAACCAGATTTAACGCCATTTTGCACTTTTATAAAAATAAACAAATATATGACGCCGGTCCTCTTCCGATAATATAGACAAAGTAAAAGATCATAATCAGCGCCGATTCGTTAAAATCGAAATTAAGTAAATTAGACCCAACAAAATCAGCTGGTCCAGACAACATACCACCTATCTTTCTAAAAAATTGTGCCTCACAGCTGTCGACACCCTTAGTTATGATTTTCAATAAGTCGTTATCATCAGGTGTATTTCCGAATAGATGGAAAGAAGCTCGCATTGTACCTATTTTCAAAAGTGGTAAAAAAGACTTAATCACAAATTATAGGCCCATTTCAATTTTATGTTCGATAGCAAAGGTTTTTGAGTCATCGGTGTACGCAGATATCTATCGGCATGCTAAGAATCAGATATCTGAAAACCAATATGGATTTATGACGCAAAGATCTACTGAATCGAATCTTTTTCATTATGTCGATGATATTTCTCAGATCGTTGATAAGTCCGGACAAGTTGATGCGATATACACAGATTTTACCAAAGCATTTGACAAGGTAAATCATAGCATTTTAGTAAAAAAATTATCTAATTTTGGAGTCGGTGTCTCTATGCTGAAATGGTGCGAATCATACCTGAGCAATCGACCCTCTAAAGTAGTACTTGATGGTTGTAGTTCTGATCCTATCGTAGCTAGCTCTGGTGTGCCCCAGGGCTCAAATCTGGGACCACTCTTTTTCAACATATTCATTAACGATATCACAAAAATATTCTCGCATTCCACTTGTTACGTTTTTGCGGATGACCTCAAACTAATACGTCCTGTTAGCTGTATGACCGATGCAGCATTATTGCAAGAAGATATCAATAAATTACATGACTGGTGCAACCTTAACAAGATGTACTTGAACCCAATCAAATGCTCTCACATTAAATTCACAATGAAGAGAAACATAACAAAAAGTGTCTACAACATTGCAGGTGTGGCACGGAATGAAGTCACTCACATTCGTGATTTGGGAGTAGTTATTGATACAAAACTAAAATTTACAACTCATATCGACAATATAATAACATCAGCCAATAAATCGTTAGGATTCGTTATTAGAAATGAAAAGGAATTCAAAAACATTTCTACCTCAATAATGCTATATAATAGTTATGTTAGAAGTAAACTAGAGTACTGCTGTGCCACTTGGTCACCCGTTTACAAAGTCCACATTAACAGAATATAGAAAACTCAAAAGTAATTGCTAAAGCACTTGTCGTACCGATATAAACCACCTTGCCATGTGAGATCCTATCCAGACAAAATTAAACATTTTAAACTAGAAAATTTGAATAACAGAAGGACGTTGCTTAGTATGTCATTCTTGTATAAAACCATGAATAATCTAATTGATTCGCCTCAAATTGCTGCTAAGTTCACTTTAAGTGTCCCAACTAGAATATGTGATTGATTTAGATTTAGATTAGAATAATGATGTGATTTAGATTTAGTTTTAAGTTGTTAAGCCTAGATAGTTTAGTGCATTAATGCAAAAATTGTAACGCATGATGTGGTTGCCTATTATTATAAATAGTGATCTAAAGATATTTCATTCGAGTGGCCGATGTGAGTTTAATATTTTAGCGCTAGGTTATCAACAAAATCGTTGTTATAGTGTTGTGTTCAGTGTTTTTTAATCATTCATTAGAGATTTGTGTTTTGAACTGGTAAGTTCACCATTTATATCTATAAAAAAAACTGTGTTAAAGAAATTATGGGTTATCTTTTATTTGTTAAGTCATCTTAAGATCAAGTTAGAATGAAGATTTTCATTTATTGAAGTTTTAACTTAGTATTGTAGACATCGTAAAGATAGCCTAAAATAGTATGAAGTGAACCTACAAGATATCTAGAAAAAAGTATTAAAGTACTCTTAAATACTGTAGGTACTCCAAAGTCTGAATGAAGTTCACCTCAGAAACTAGTCTTAACTGATACTTGATCTTGAAGTAAGCGCCTGTGCCCACTTTTACTAAACATTGTCTTGAGGACTATCTTAGGGATATCTAGAGGGCTGGGGAGGTCTTGGCCAAGACAAGGCTTCAAATTCGTGATTTTGACTTCTAGATCTAGCAATGCCTTTACTGAACTAAGTCTTGTAGATACAAGACTTAGTTCAGTAAAGGCATTGCTACTTGGGAGGGGCTCGCATTCATCAGAGCGCTCTCTAAAGGGATGCTGAGGGCCTTTCATTCTAACGTAAAGCTCGGCCTTTGGCCTTGCTGCCACCTGGGGATACTATAATATAAGTGGCCTTCACCCCCCAGTGCATTCTTAAGGCTTGTTTGGATCTTTAATTGTAACAAAGAATGTTACAAAAAGTTGCCTGGCCAGAAGGTGAGCTTCTGGACTTTGGTCTCCGGATATTTCGGATACGAAAACACCGGGGATAGTAAGTCTCCGTGAAGGCTCACCCACGGGCCTTCAGCCCCCGAGCTCACATTGCGACCGCTCTCTAAAAGCATGCTTAGGGCCTGTCATTCCTACGAAAAACTCGGCCTTCGGCTCCGCTTGCCTCCCCGTTTACCTCCAGAACTTCGGTCCTCAGGTTTCGCTTGCAAGTTACTCGGAGATAACGAGTATCCGTCGGGGATCGGGCCCTAGGCCCTTGAGCTCGCTGAGACTTGAGACCGCTGTCTGAAGGATTGCTTTAGACCTTTAATTCCAATGAAAAGCTCGGCCTTCGGCCTCTCTTGCCTCACCGCTCGGCACTTTGGCCTCAGGTCTTCTTGCAAGTCACCTTAGGATAGTGAGTGTCCGTCGGGCTCGCCCTAGGGTCTTCGGACTAGGGGGCATCTAAATAATATTATTGACGACCAAGTTTATTTAGATGAGGGCATTTATTTAGATTCGAAGAGAATTTGAATTGTTACACGCACAATCTATGGAAATTAAATCTTTATTTTCAGTATGTAGTATGGTTAAACATATGAATACCATGTAAACCAACAATGTATGCGCGTACGAAGTCGCGTGCAGAAGCTAGTTAAAAATTAAAGTAGTCATACTAACTGCGGTAGCTATGTATGTGTATAGTTTATACACATACATACCTAGGTGGGTACATAACTTAGGATATTAAATTAATGTAATTTTCTAACCCTTTTGAGCAACCAATGAACAGATTATTGTAAGTTAGCTTATAAGTTAATTTGGGCGGTACCGAATTAAAACAACTTGGGGAGTTAAATTTCAGAGTTCACTTATCAACAGAGGTCTGACAAGGGTCGAAGTACCCTTCTGTCTCTAACTTTTAAAGATACTTAAATAACTTTCAAGTTAAAAAACCAAAGGATCTTAATTGAAAGTAATAAAGGACAGTTAAATGTATGACAATAAAATTTTATTTTTGTTGGGATAAAAGGTCTTTAAAGGGGTCGGGAACGCGCTGTGTTGCAACTATTGCAAGCGTCTATAGGCTACGGTGTCTGTATGCTTTTTGGCTACCGCCGTGTGATTAAAAAACAAGGGTGAAGTCTAGACCGTAGGTATTACCGTAATACGGGGTGACTAGGGTCAAAACTGACATTCAAACCTCGATAACATTTAATTTTTACATTATGCAAACTAAGTGTTGTATATAGTAAGTGTTCCGGACGTTTGTATTTTAATTTCTTTTATGATTTTGGGTAGATCCATTTCATAACTTTAACCATAAACATGAAATCCCACCTCACCCCGTATAGTAGACACTTTATGCCACACAACTGTCAAAGTATCTCAAACAGCCATTATAAAAGACTTGCGTTATTGTTGTCTACCCTAAAATGATAGAAGTGTTTTCATTATTTATATCTAAATTATACTTACATATTTTTATATATATCGTCGTCTAGTACCCCTAACACAAGCCTTACTGAGCTTACTATGGGACTAGGTCGATTTGTGTAAGATTGTCCCCTTATATTTATTAATTTATTATTTATTTATATTTATTTTTAAAGTATTTAATTTTTTGACTCTGTTATTTTGAATTTTAGTTATTCAGGTCTGGAAAGGTTGCATAATAAAAAAAGTAAATAAGAAGAGGTTTGAAACGACCGGTTCGTTTTTTTCACTGTCAACATTGTCAAAATTGTCAATCGTATCTCACGTTCTTTTTCTTGCTTTAATTAATATTAAGTTCATTAAGTATATTAAGTGATGGACCAACCAGAGGCAGGTCCAAGTAGCTTGCAAAAAGACCGACTCGTTCTCCCCAGAACGTTTTGCCTTCACCACAAGCAAAGAGACAGAAACATAGTCCATTACAAAAAAAAGAGAAACATATGGTGGTGAACATTTACACGTTGATGTGTGAACTTTGCAGCAAGGATGAATTTCCGGGTAAAATCTAATATTTGTCCCAAGCAGAAAAGGTTGACTACTGCTTCTTTGTTTACCGTATTTCTTATCCTAAAAAATCGGACTATAGTGACCACGAGGGACTTCGGCGTAGTCCCTCGAAGTTGGGGTGAGATAGGTTTTCATACAAAGGTGATTTTGGAAGATTGTTGGATCGATTTTTTTTATTATGAATACTAGAGCTCAATTTTAAATTGGAATACATTATTTAAGTAGCAGTAGTCTTAAAATCCCATCTCACCCCCCTTTCATCTCGTACTCACCCCATTTTGCGGTACTTACTGCTCCTATTGAAATTGATTAAATAAATGGTAATCTGTTGAACTAAAAGTGCTGCCAAAAAAAAAAAATAATACTACAATAAATTATACTTATTGCACGTTTAACAACTTCCTGGGTATCCGCATATTATGTGTTTTTCGTTCATGCATTTCTCATAATTATTATGCATTTTTCATAATTATGTTTACGCGTCTGCCGTAATAAACTGAATTTTCTTTTTTTTACCTATGTACAGATACACAGAATTTAAATAGAAACAAAGTTTAATTATCATTAATCCTTCGTTTATGTTAGCAACTATACATTCAAGCAACAATTTAAAATATACAAAAGTTCTTGAAATTGTTGACGTACAAGTATCAACAAATCGAATAATTTGAGATGTTCTCCTCTGAAGAGAAGCTGATGGTCTAATCGGGTATTTATCTCAAAATAAATGTTTGACGCGCCTCCATTTTTATGTCGAATTGTTTTCTCACTAACCCTCGTATGACTCACATAGCAAAAACAAACATAGAAACACCAGCTAGCGAGAACACTAATCCAACTCGTCGTAAGTCGAGAAAATACCAGTTTAATCTAGTTCTGAAATAAGAAAAGTGCGAAAAGTAAAAAGTGAGGAAAGCCACAACGGTGTCAGTAGTTGAAGTTCCGGATTTCAGCTATTTATTACGATCCGGGAATCCGGGAATTTAAGTGAACGATAAAAGAACCGTAGTTTTACAGCGACATGAGGTTAGATCCGGCTGTCGTCTCTTAAGTGGCAATTATCATGGTTTCCGGAAATCTCGGCAAAGTCAGCTTCGCTGCCGTGCTTAATTTATGAGTGAATAATGATTACCAGAGCTCGTATAGATGTTTATCGTATCAATTTAATAAGGCGCTAAGAAGTAGAAGAATACATTAATATCGTAAATAAAAATCATAAAGTCAATCCGGTTGGGTACTATGTACTACATACTTATTTTTAAGTTTTGGACTTAGCGTTAGTACAGTCGAGTTCTACAATATCGATACAGACAATCTTTCAAAAATATCTACACATTGTGTCTTGTGTCAGTAACAATAAAGTCTCTGTATAGATATTTTTGAAATGTTGCCTGTGTAGATGTTCACTCATGTTTCATCCTGGCTGGTGCTTGATTTTGATAAATTCTGGCTCGTCGCGTAATCCGAGATTTCCCGTTTACTGGCAATGAGATATAAAACTTGTACCTTAATGGAAAGGCAAGTAAGTGAAAATACATATTAGCATTACTAGCTAGGAACACAAACGCAAGTAAGTAGAGGCCATTATATCACAATTTCACAAACAGTTTACTTAACAATAAATCCGCACGCAACTCACGCGACTATTTGACCAAATAGATCCATATTAATTCTGCCTCTCTGTATCTGTTTTTTATTATTGTGACGTTTAAGGCGCCGTAGGTTCATGGTCTTCTCTCCCTCTCACTGAGCTTAAGCGTGAGCGAGATGGAAGTGCGTGCTCGGAAGCGCGGAAATCATGTTTTTTAATTTTATTTTTTTTGGCGTTTAAATAAATAAAAAAGTAAACACTGATTTCTCTCAAACATGATATTGCCGATTTTTAGAAGCCATTTTAATATTTTTAGCTTTTGTGCATAAATTGTAAGAAATATTTTAAGTGTATTTTAGACCCTTTTAGACCTATGTTCGTGATTTTTTCTATCTAGCGAAAATTGCCTAATAATGTTTCTAAACACTGATTTCCCTGCAGAAAAGCCTCAAGATTACTATTCGTATTTTTTAAAACCATATTATTATACACAGACGCATTATATTGTTTCAAAAACTCTGTTCGCTCAACTTCGCTGAACCTACGGGGCCTTAAACTGCGGGACCTTTTTGATGAATTTGGGTATGAAGGTAGTTCGTGTTTTAGATATTTACATAGGAACGTTAAGTGCTACAATTACAGCAACCACATCTAAAGAACAACAAATAACACCGCTATAATTCGTATATATATTCCCTGAAAACCAGCGCCTTCAGCAAAGTATTGCTGGTGGCATATGCTGAGTGGCATCCGTTTTGGTGCATAACTATTGTAAGACTGTTAGTGGATGTAACCACCACATCACACCAAATAAATATATTTCTTTCTTTCTTCTTTACTACTCTTTCTTCTTTTCTTTTTTCTTTTTTATCTACTTAATTTAATGGCGACGATAATATTGATTACAACGGTTGCACCAAGCCGCGTAGTTACTATACTGTTAAATGCAGTTTAAAGCGGATATAACTACATTAAAAATATTTTAACAACAAAAGCGAGGGAGCTTTGTTATTGCATGAAGTAACGACGTACATTGATAATGAAATCAAAACTGCATGATATTGGTTTTGGTCGTGCACGCCACGTAGCGACCCAGCGATATATACCTATAGCCTGTAGCCCTCGCTTCACCACACCCCTGGTATAATTTGACCCTCAGCTTCGTCAAAATGAAGAGTATTCCATTATACTTATACTGGTTCGCCTGATGCGAGTTGCTGTGAATTACAACACAGGACAAACAGTTTTAGCCAATAAATCCGGGCGCACGCAAGCCACGTGTCTAGCCAACAATAGACCAAGTAATATTAGCAGCGTCATCCGTGTACCGTGGCCAAGAAATGAGCAAACATTTTTGTAAACATAAGTGCTGACTTTCATTTGGCAACAAGGCGTCATTTTTATCTAACTTAATTTATTGTTACATGATGGATAAATAAATAATAAATACTTGCGGACGTTTTTACACAAAATTAACCTACTCTCAAACTAAGCAAAGTTAGTACTATGGTAACTAGACGACGATAAACATATAAGTAGGTATAGATAAATAAATGTATATATTAAATAGAACACATCTGTGACTCAGGAAGAAAATATTAGAGCTCATATAAATACCATTACAGGGATTCGAACCTAGGATATCTAGCTTCGTAGGCTCCCAACACTACCAACTAGGCTAAACCGGTCGTCAAAAGGTCAGCCAAAGTTAATGTTTATTTTAATCTTAGGAGAAGTTGAATTAAAAAATATAAGTGAATATTTTATTAAAACAAGTTCCCGTGCAAAGAAATAGAACAATTAAATAGCAGGGTTTAATTTAAAGTTTAATGTTGCGTACTTTTTGAAAAACTTAAACATTTTTGAACGAGCTATCCAACCAACGACACCACATTAATTGAGGAAATCAATATTACATCCCCACGGTGCATGATATTTTTTAATTCGTTTTATATTGCTGCTCTGATGAGTGATGGTGTGACTGATTTACCCTTGCCAAAATACAGTTTTCTAGTAGTAAGGGTAAGAGCTAAGCGGTGGACAGACAGACTTGGCGAAACTATAAGGGGTCCAACAACAACAACAACAACATGTCAACAAGGATGTTAATTAAGTAACCCTAAACAGTAGATGTAAATTAATTCTGTGTTAAATATAGCGAGGCATTTCGTTTTGTGGTAACAATTTTAACTTAAAAATTAAGTTCAAGCAGCCAATTGCGTGCCCGGGAGTTTTCTTTGGCCATATTTACTTTTTAAAACTATGAGTGCTGGTACGCAACTCCAGCAACATTAAAGCTTAGAAGCTTAGTTTAGTTAGTTAGCATAGTTTTATAGGTAGATCTATAAGTGGTGAAAAAGTAATTAAAGCATCATGATTTATACAGGTGGTCCCACGGCTATGCTGCATGAAGGAAAAGTACCTTTAATTCAATTCAATTCAATTCAAATACTCTTTATTGCACACCTCAAAACATGAATCAAATAAACATAATAACTTATTAAAAAATAGATATTGACAACAGGTGGTCTTATCGCTAAAGAGCGATCTCTTCCAGACAACCTTTAGGTAGCGGAGAAATAGCAACAAAAAATTACATAATAGGTAGGTGGCAAAATTGGAAGTAAACGAACTTCCAACATACACAATTACATCAATAATAAACATACACACATAAAGCATACAATAAACATACATAAATATAATAATAATTTAATATTGAAGATATATATGTTATTTTGTGTTTCGAGAACAATCCCTTGCTATTCCGCCAAAGAGTGTGTAAGTCTATTAATGACAATGAGATACTTGCGTATTCTTGCATGCTGTCAAATGTTATTCCATACAACATAGTACATCCTCCTAGCCTTAGTTCCAGTTGTGCCCTAGAGAAGTCTGAGGTCTGCTTTGGCACCAACAATTATGAAAAAACCTCGACATGTGTTTCGCGTTTCTACGAGGCATCGCATCACGAGATGCTGGCAGGAGATGTTGCCTGCGTCGCGTCCACTGAGCAAATGCATTTTTATCGTGGATTTCCGGGAAGCAACGCCTGGTTACATCAAATTATGTTATTTTTTCCTGTATGATTTTGTAATGTGTCCATCATGCAATGTAACGAAAGCATCGTCGTCTCATAGTCAGAAAAATGTTGATCCGGAAATCTACTACAAATCACTATTGCTTGACAGTATGTTAAATTTTATTTCATTGAAATGGGAGCCAGACAGTAATTCTACTTATTTTTGCAAAGATAAGATATACGCTTTTCTGTATAGAATTTGCGACACCAGTCCCAGAATACATTCCACACATCCGTCAAGCCCGCCTTTGAAGCACTCCTTTTGCTTCAAATCACAAATTACGCCCTCAAAGAGCATTACGGCGCTAAATGACACGCATCGAACCAAAAAACGAATTAAGAGTGCGACTGTACTTAAGACAAATAAAGTATCAGAGAACAATGGCCGACGAGTCAGTGAATAATTTTAGCCGCGCGCCGCGGCTCTAGGCGTGATCAAAGATATAAAGCAGTGCGTGATTTTATTTTTACTAAACGGGACTTGTAGTCATTATATTGTTTTTGAATGGTCTTCATGTATTCGCTTTTACATCTCAGGGTATAAAACCACTTGCCGGGCGGAATCGGTATGCGTACGTATTTTGTAAGCACTTTACCGAAAGCTTCCTAATTTCGTTAAGATTTCGTAAGTTGTTGTACACTGGTACACTTGACAGTATTAACACAAAATATGTATCCGCATATTACTTGGAAGCGTTCGGGGTCGTTCGACTGCAGTCCTGAAATCACAGTCCTGAAATCTACAATTTACGAACATCTGTTAAAATATTTGTTAAATATTTACATTAGGTATTAAAACACGGTTCAACTCACGTATTAAACAACACTAGGGCCTCGATCTCCTTGGGAGATCTTATTTAGTATGTATTAGTAATTTTAACATGACTCATCAAAGTTTAAATTTAAATTCAAATATATTCATGTTTTAATATTTTTTTTCATTACTAACATATTGTAGTCCCGGTAGTCCGTTCGATTGTCTTTTATACAATTCAAGTTAGAAAGGGAAACCTGTAATTAGCCGTACTACTGTGTTACTTAGCATAAGTTATAAACTATATGTATCGCTGTAGGTTTTCTAAATAAATAAATAAATAAAGAGATAGTTTGAGTCCCGGGGAAGGCCATAGGATAGTTTTTTGCCGGAAAATCATCTCCCAACGGGTTGAAAGGGGTAGTGAAAGTTTGTATGGAGCTACGATATATTAACGAGTTCCACGCGGATGGAGTCGCGGGCAGAAGCTAGTCAAATTGTAACTTGGAGATGTAAATCAATAGGTTCAAATGTTTGGCACGGACCCGTGTTTTGGTTCACAAGCAAGACGCGTGAGTGCAAGATCTGACTAACAAAACTACCTCCCAGTTTTCGCATCCCATAGCAGAATTGCACTTTTCTCGCCCTTTTCTTTGAAACAAAAACTCAACAGCATTCAGATTTGGAAAAATAAAAGTCATATGAGGGCTTAATTATAGGCGCGCAGTTAGAATTTAATAACTGCACTAACTTGACTGATTGTGTGTGCACCGGCAGTTGAAAGCCTATGATGTGAAAGTTTAACGGTTAAATTCGACCTATTATCAAAACTAGGTAAACATTTCTGTAAAGGTTACTTACATGTGTTTAAAGAACTGACCAAAAAGCAGTTCTCGTTTAAAATGTACCGATTCTAGCGACCTTTTTGTCTCAACGAATACTATGCTATCTTTACAGCCCTCGGGGGAAATAACGTACTGTCACGCAGAATATACTGGCGCGCACCACAATTAGAGATTGCCAGAAATTGCGTAATTACAGACCATTAATCGATCCTCCATGCTTAGCTCCCTCGTTGGTTAACTTTAATTTTATTCATAGTTTGTTGATGCAAGCGAACGGTTAGAAGTGAGTTATGAAGCCATTTTAAGTCTCCCCTTGGGATTTTTCCTTCAGGTAGGTAATTGCTGTTAGTGATTTACCTTTTCTATTCACTAAAATATAAATGTTTTTTTTTACCGAGATTGTATAAAAACAGCCTTTTAAAATAAAAGGGACTGGGGAATATCTTTAGGTTGATTGTTCCAAGGCAATCTAGTTCTCGGAAAAGTTATCAAAATGGCGTTTTAGTTTTAACTAGCATACGGATACGGGTCACCTAGACACCGTAGCCTCACTCCAAAACGAAGCAAGCGCGTTACTGAACCTGTAGCGGCTAGCTGAAGATTCCATGTTTCGACTTGAGTGTGAAGCGACCTTCATTTGTCTCTCTGTTAAGAGGGGGCGTACCGCCAGGGAAAAATCAGAAATCACCCGCGCGCCCCGCAGCTGCCGCGCTGATGCGTCTATTGCTGCCCCGCTCCTTCTCGCATAGTATATGCCCCGACAGTCAGATGAAACATGATGAATACCTATGAATAATAGGCATGATGACTCATGTTCAAATTGATAACGTAGTGATGCTAAATGTATAGTAAACCATCAAATTACCGTAATAAAGTATAAATAATAAAATATAATTAAAATCGTAAAAAGATAATATATGAACCTTGAAAGTTTAGAAAAAAAATTTTTTTTTATTGTACAAGAGTAAATTTAAAGGTACCAATAGAATCCTTAGGCTTTTATAGAAACAAAATTGTACAACAATTATGTACTTAAAGGCAGTATTCCGCGAATGAAACAACAATTTAAGAACCTGTTTTTCCATACGACGATACATGTAGGTACTTTGTATTAACAAATGTCGTCTGTGACGTCACGCCTGTCTGTCTTTCAGTATTTTAAGCGTTTTGCGCTGCCGCCAGCGAGGTCAATCTTTGTCTCAAATTTTTGGGTATTTATGTTCTTTAATTGTAGTTCCTCCAATACAAACATTTGTTCCTGTCCAAAAACTGGTTCAAATGACATCATAAAAAAATTAAGTCATCATCCCTATTATAAAAAGTGGGAAGCAAGACAAAATCTGTACCTATATTTGAAGATATTATTTTCGTTATTAAGTCAGAGTTTCGAGAGCTATAACTGAAATATGACCTTCCGTTTTTTAGGGTTCCGTACCCAAAAGGTAAAAACGGGACCCTATTACTAAGACTTCTCTGTCCGTCTGTCTGTCTGTCACCAGGCTGTAACTCAAGAACCGTGATAGCAAGATAGTTGAAATTTTCACAGATGATGTATTTCTGGTGCCGCTATGACAACAAATACTAAAAAACAAAATAAAATAAATATTAAAGGGGGGTTCCCATACAGTAAACTTTTTTTTACTGTTTTATAGATAATGGTACGGAACCCTTCGTGCGCGAGTCTGACTCGCACTTGGCCGGTTTTTTATGGGGTCGCTTTGTTTCACCTATTTTTTTAAGTCCTATTATTGGAAGTCCGAAAATGTTCGTCATAAAATTTTACGCCATAATAATCGTTAGTCATAATAATTCTTGATCCTAACGATCGTAAGTCATAACCATTCGAAGTCATAATGACAGTAATAATAAGTTTCACAGGTCCTAATTTTTATTTTCCTAATTTTTTTCGTCATAACACTCACTTGCCCGTTTTATTTCAATTCATAATGACACTAGTCATACATTTTTTAATCCTTAATTTGTTTTTCATAATATTTCTCATCATAAATGTTACTTGGCGTTATCGAAGTAAATAAACGTGTGGTTTTTTATCGCTAGGTACAAGACGAGGTCACAAGACTCTAGCTAGACGTCTCTACATTGACACATCGACTCTACATTGACTCTACATCGATTCTTCATATAGACTCTACATCGACTCTACATATCGACTCTACATCGACTCTACATATAGACTCTACATCGACTCTACATATCGACTCTACATCGACTCTACATCGACACTACATATGGACTCTACATCGACTCTACATTAACTCTACATCGACTCTGCATAAATCAAAATGCGTAGAACTTATTTAAATGAGAGTTTATTCACTTTAATAATGAATTTACAATAACTTGTGCCGCGGAACGTGCTTCGCCGTTGCGAATCGGAAAGAGAAGAGAGTTGCCATATAAAAATAATGTTTAGCAACTAAAAGCAAACTTGCCATATTAAATACTAATTAAGCTAGGTTTACACTATATGTTTTGTATTAAACATAGTTGGGGCCGGGCAAATTAACACATAACTATTTTAAATTAAGATTGGGTGAGCTGCCTAAAAGCAAAGTTTAAATAACGTTAATTTAACAAACTCTACGTTAAGTTACATTACAGGTAAAGGACATAGTTTAGTTATAGCTCTGCGATAGATCTTATTATTCATCGTGACATCAGCTACCCTTAAATTTCCATCATTGCCAGGAAAAGTCTTGACAATGCGAGCCATCGGCCAATTTAACGGAGAGGTGTTCTACTTTTTACAATAACTAGGTCACCTTCCTTTAAATTAGGTTTCTGGTACTTCCATTTGGGACGGCTTTGAAGTTGTGTCAAATAATCGTTAGACCATGTCTTCCAAAAGTCCTGTTTAAGTTTAGTACACATTTTCCAAAAGGGTACTCTATTCACTGAAGTTTCAGTGAGATCAATTTCAGGATAACTCGTCAAAGCTGTGCCAATAAGAAAGTGGCCAGGCGTAATATAATTACTTTCATTTGATATATGTGACAGTATTGGCCTACTGTTTAGTATGCCCTCTATTTGTACAATTACTGTATTAAATTGTTCGTAGGTTAAACACAGATTACCTACTACTCTTTTGAAGTGGTGTTTAACACTTTTAACACCACTCTCCCATATTCCTCCAAACGTTGGATAATAACTTGGAATCCAGTTGAATTTTATATAATTGTGAGAGCAAAATTGATTTATAGCGTCTCTACAATTTTTGGAGGAATGTAGGTTATATATATCTTTTAATGTATTACATGCACCTTTGAAGGTTTGAGAATTGTCACAAAAAATGTTTGTGGGCATGCCACGTCTAGAAATAAAACGATTTAGACATGCCAAGAAGGTTTCAGTTGTGAGATCTGAAACGACTTCCAAGTGTATCGCTTTCACAGCAAAGCAAACAAAAAGTGCAATGTATCCTTTGGTTATAACGGGGTTCCTAATGCGAGCAACCTTCATGTTAAACGGGCCACAAAAATCTAAACCGACATGCTGAAATACTCTACTTTGAGTGATCCTTTCTTTAGGTAAATCTCCCATCAACTGCTTTGCTGCTTCAGCTTTCATGCGTACACATTTTACACATTTGTGTATCACTTTTTTTACCTCCCGTATTCCATTTACGAGATGGTATCTTTGAGATAGAGAACCTAAGACTAATCTGGCTCCTGCATGCATTAGCCTAATATGCTCTCTTTCTATAGCGAGGTGAATGATGAACGAGTTCTTGGGAAGTATGGCCGGATGCCGTTTGTCGTATGATAAGTTATCAGCTTTATCTAACCTCCCTACAGCTCTGATTACACCTATTTTATCTACGAATACTAATTGATCACCTATAGTTACAGGTTTATTTTTAGAGAGCAATGCTAACTCTTTTACAAAATGCTCCGCTTGAGCACAACGCACGATTTTCAGCATAGAGTCACGTAGCTCCCTCGGAGTCAAGTCACTGCTGGTTATTTTATGATCTTTGTTCAAAATCAGTTGTTATAAAATCTGTAGATAAAACCAATTACTTTTTGTAACTTATGAATACTTGAATATCTTTTTAATAAATCTTGAGATTCTAGATTTGTAGTATTGCACAAAATTTCATCGATATCGTCTGTAGGTGCACCCAATTCACTAGTTGACTCTACTTGTGTCACACATTCGTTAAAATTAAATTCTTCAGAATTGGTATGTACATAATTAATATCATTAAGATCAGGTGAGCCGTGCCACCAGAGCTGACTCTCTTGCAGCCTCTGCGGCTCAACCCCTCTAGAAAGAAGATCAGCGGGATTACGATTTGACCTAACATAATACCATTTTGACTCTTTGGTCAACTCTACAATTTGCTTGACTCTATTTTTTATGTAGACAGTACTCTTTGCTGCCTGTGATTTGATCCATGACAATACAATCTGCGAGTCACTATATAGAAATACCTTATGAGGAAGTCTATCCTTTAAAATTTTACTGACTCTATCTGCTAACTGCGCCAAAAGAAGAGCGCTGTTAAGCTCCAGCTGTGGAATCGTGTGCGATTTATTTAGTGATGCAACACGAGACTTTGAACATAATAAGTTAACCTTAGCGGTACCATTTTTCATGATAAGTCGTAAGTAGAGACAGCTTCCAAAAGCTTTAAGAGATGCATCGGCATATCCTACTAGCTCTACATGAGATACCAACTTATCATTTATACATCTATCTATTTTAATTTGACCCATTTGTTTCAAATTATTTATAAACTTAGACCAGTATAGAAACTGTTCGTTAGGAACTATAGAGTCCCAATCCAAATTGCGCAATGACCAAAGCTCCTGCATAAAAAGCTTGGCAACAACAATTACAGGGCCAATTAAACCAAGTGGGTCAAACATTTTTCCTATATAGCTAAGAATCTTTCTTTTTGTGTTTAATTGCTCTACCTCCTCTACCATAGGACAGGAGAAGCTTAATTTATCAGAGTTAACCTGTAGCAAGAGACCTAATGTTTTAACAGCATCATTTTGACCTATGTCTACACTGTCAAACTGTCTGTGCTCGACTGGATTGTCATTCAAAAGTGGAGCATGATTGGAGCACCATTTGTGTAATTGTGCAGTTTGAGAAGCTCTACTATTTCAGATTTCAGTTCCTGGAGTGTATCTACATTGTCAGCTCCAGTCAGCACGTCATCTAAAAATGTGTTTTGTAAAATGGCTTGAGAAGCCAATGGAAAACCTTCTTTATATTTATTTGCTAATTCATTCAAGCATCGGGTTGCTAAAAAACTTGAAGCTCGCAATCCGTATGTTACAGTCTGAAGCTGCAAGCAGTTGATGGGGTCTGTGGGCGAATTGCGCCATAAAATGTTTTGTAAACATCGTTGATGTTCATTTATGAAAATATTGCGAAACATTTTCTGAATGTCACATGTTAGAATATAAGGATAAGTCCTGAATAAAATTAAAATGTCAAAAAGCTCACTCTGCACGACTGGCCCGTTCAGCATGACTTCATTAAGCGATGTTCCATTTCTAGATCGCATACTCCCATCAAAAACTGTCCGTAGAGGGGTGCTCCGGCTAGCTTCGCGGATCACCGGGTGATGAGCTAAAAAGAACACAGGACCATTCAGATCATAACCCTCAACATCAACCACCTTGGCATGTCCTAGCTCTACGTACTGCTCTATGAATTTTTTATATTGCTCTAAGAGCACAGGGTCCTTGTGTAGCCTTTTTTCTAACATTATAAATCTATTATAAGCAACAGAGAATGAGTCTCCGAGGTTCAAATCCTCCATTGAATGTTTCAGGGGCATATCAACATGAAATTTGTTGTTTTTAATACACATAGACTCCTGAAATATTTTTTCAGCCCTTACAAACTCATCATTGATGGGCCTTGTTGCTTCAGGAAGCTTTTCTGCGAGCCAAAATTGCTCCATTACATTTTCTAATTTTTAATTGTTTGATATTACAAAGTTATTTACAGTATCAAATGTTTCTTCAGTACCTTTTTCAGGAATATTGCCTGCTATTATGTACCCAAATATAGTATTTTGGAGTACAGGTCCATTTTCAGTTTTTATACAACCCTGTAACAAAATATTGAAATAGATATCGGCACCAAGCAGCAGAGAAATTTCATCTGGCACATAGAATGAGTCATCAGCCAAACATATGTCTTTTGGCAGATGAAAGTTGTCTAGATTTATACATCTTTGTGGCAGCTTGCAAGTGATTGTATCAATTACATGGCATTTTAAATTTAATTTGACATTGTTGGTACAGGATGCGACAGTCAAGTTTACATATTCATTTATTTTATTTGGTGTGTTACCAAATCCAACAACATTATTTGGCTGAACTATAGCGTTCAAGCCAAGCTTGGCAACTACATTGGAAGTCACAAAAGAAGCCTGTGAGCCAGTGTCCAGTAGCCCCCTGCACACCACCTCTTCATTGTTACATTTATTTACTATTTTTAGCTTTATTGTGGGCAGCAAAACACCACTAGACACATTCTTTACACATTTAGTTACAGCAGTTTGAGACTCACCTCCAGAAGCTGTTGGATGCTGACCGTCACCCTTATTCCATGCTTGGTTCACTTTGACACCACTACACTCTTGGTGCAGCAATGTGTTGTGACCCTGTTTACATAACATGCATTTAAAAGTGAACTTGCACTTGCCATCATGATTGTTAAGACATGTATTACACATATTTTTATCATTGACAAAGGACTGCCTTTGCAATGCTGGCAACATTTTGAAAATATGACAGTTGTATATTTGATGGTCTTTATTTGAACAGTAACTACAGGGTGGCAGCGACCTTGATACCACATTTGATACTTTGGGTGTAAATTTATAAGTATTTTCATAGCAAATACCCTTACTCTTATAAGCACTATCATAGTAGGTGCTTTTGTTTTGTGAACTATCTTCTAGCGCTATAGCACGCTTTTCTAAATAGTCAATAAAGTTAGCCATGGAAGGCATGTTGTCCGAGTCCCTATCCAACTGATAGGCCCGGTTTGTTATCTGATCCAGTTTTCTGGTCAGTATAGAAATTAAAAGCATGTCCCATTTATCGACGGGCTCATCTAAATTTTTTAAAGCATACATTTGCTGATTGATTTGGGAAACAAAGGTCCTTATCGAGGCCGCTGTACCCTTTTGCATTGTAGGTATATCTAACAACACACCAATATGATTGGCAATCAATCTTGCCTTGTTGTCAAAGCGTTTCTTTAATAAGCTAATAGCTTCATTGTAAGATTTGTTTTCTAATGGTAAGTTAACTATTACAGCCAATGCATCATCTTTTAAATACTTTCTTAAGTAAAACAGCTTTTGAACATCAGAAAGTGAACTATTTTGGTCAATGATAGCCATAAACAGATCAAAGAATGGCTTAAATTTGGTAAAATCACGACCGTCATAGAAAGGGATGTCAATAACTGGTAATTTGCAAGTTGACGCATTGTGACACTCAGATTTAGTTTTCGTGTTAAGGTTTTTTAAAGCACAGTTAATTTTTGCTAGCACTGAGTAATATTTGTCTTCAATATCACCCACCTGTTCATCGTCCTTTTCGTCGATGCTTAGTATGTCCATCTGGACTTTTTCATAGTCTTTCAAAGTGGAGACTAACTTCTCCTTGCGGGCTTCTAGGATATCTAGGCTCGCGGACGCAAGACTTATAGGATCACTCACGAAATTGTCAATTCGGGTAATAGTGCCCTTACACTGACGCCGCATAACGCGTAACTTTTTCAATTTTTCTTCTTCACTCATTTTGCCGGTTAATTAGTTCGTAAATAAGAGTGATAACAGTTGTAAACACTTGGAAAACACTTGCTCGTAGAAATGTCAATTGTCACATTAACAGACGTCAGATTATTGACAGACGTCAACCTTGTTGGCGCGAAGTTTTCAACAGGCCAGCGCAAAATGGCCGCGCATAGACAAGATAGCAACTTGACAAACTTCACTTCGCCGATTTAAAATGGTAAATGGAGGTGATCGAGAAACTCGATCAATATGAGTAATGATTTTCACTACTTGCGGTTTGATGATGCTCCCCTTTCCAAATCCGTGGTTGTTCTTCGTTCTAATATGGATTAGAACGAAATTGCGGGCCAGCAATGCCAGCCTAGGCATTAAAACACGACGAAATCACGGCCGGTATAGACGGCCGCCCAGAATGCACACGTACTTCTTTGCGAACACTTTTCGTTGTAATTACGATAAATTTGCACTGATTCACTTTTCTCGAAGGACCACTTACGCATGTATAAATCAAAATGCGTAGAACTTATTTAAATGAGAGTTTATTCACTTTAATAATGAATTTACAATAATTTGTGCCGCGGAACGTGCTTCGCCGTTGCGAATCGGAAAGAGAAGAGAGTTGCCATATAAAAATAATGTTTAGCAACTAAAAGCAAACTTGCCATATTAAATACTAATTAAGCTAGGTTTACACTATATGTTTTGTATTAAACAGACTCTACATATAGACTCTACATTGATTCTACATATTCGTTCTACGTCGACTCTACAGACTCTAGCCGCCTGTCTGTGCGGACGTAGCCTAAGGCAGGTCCGTGTAGGTACGACGACGAGCGAAGCGAGGAGGAGTGTTAGTTGTACTGCGACCCTACGCGCGCGAGCCGAGCGAGCGAAGCGAGCATGCCGCGGCAGCGGCCGGCGAAGCGCCAGAACCGATTTTTTTTCAATTTACTTAGCGAAAGCTTTTATTCATTAGGAAAAACAAAATTAGGAGTTAAAGTGTGTTCTTAGTTATGATATTAGGACTAACAAAATTATTATGTATGCCCGTTATGAAGAAAAATGTTATGATTAACAAAATTATGACTTCAAGCAAGTTCTTAGTAATGAAATTAGGAAGAAAAATTTTAGGCCAACTGATCATTATGACTTCCAATGATAGTGACAGAAATTTAGGAACAGAAAAGTTTGGAAGAAAAAAATTAGGACTAGGGATGATTATTACTACAATACGTAAGTACAAAAAAAAATAGGATCACGAATTTTATGGCAGCCAATATGGACCCGTTTTTTATTTACTAAATCACGTAAGGGTTACAATGGCTAGTAAAAACCTAAAGCAAAAAAAAGCCATAATCGAATTAAAACTTTTGTGAGACATGTCTAAAATACTACTAATAAAACCACGGTTAAATTCACGTATTAAATGTCACGACAGGCGACATGTTTCGAACTCTTCGGGAGTTCTTCTTCAAAACAATCATCGAAAACACTCATCCTGAAGAAGAACTCCCGAAGAGTTCGAAACATGTCGCCTGTCATGTCATTGAATACGTGCATTGAATACGTAATTGTGAATTTATAAGTAGCATTAAAAAAACTGTTATATATTATGAAACCTTCGATCATGTCTATGAAAGTCAGATTTTCAGGCCACAGTGTTGCGGCCAAATTTTTCAATTCTGATCTCGGATTCCTGCTTGGAGACAATGGAGACGCTCTGGCTCTTTAGTTATCAATTTTGAACATACTGGTAGGTACTAAAGAAAAACTGCTTAATTGTGTTCACTTTTTTAAATATAAAAATGACCAAGTTCGCAGGCAATAATTGTTTGAATCTGCACCCTCGATAACCCTAAAAGCGACACCCGTGATGACTTTAAAGAAAAACATTGTCAATAATGTCACTACGGGCGACATGTTTCGAAATCTTCGGGAGTTCTTTTTCAGGATGAATGCTTTCGCGGCGGTGTCGCTTGAATCACGACAAGATTCAAGCGAAACCGCCGCGAAAACACTCATCCTGATGAACCCCCGCAGAGTTCGAAACATGTCGCCCGTAGTGACATTTAATACGTGAGTTGAACCTTGTATTAGTATTATTTCAACATGTCTCACGAAAGTTTAAATTCGAAAAACAATGTCCGCCATCTTGGAATTCAAAATGGACATCATTTCTCGACAAGCCTGAAAACGTATGTAATTTACAACAAATATTTCAAAAATGAAAATAATGCGACCATTTTTTTAATTATTTCCGACTTCGAATTCGTATTTAGAGACCGAGAGGACATCGATTTTGAAATTAACCGGATTTATTCTCAACTAGCGATCCGCCCTGGCTTCGCTTGGATACTATATTAAATTATATTATATGAATGAATGAATGAATGAATGAAATGTTTATTTGTGTAAAAAGGGTATAAATTGGTGTTAAATTCTAATGTTATATCCAGCCTTATTTTGCCATGATACAAGGCGTACAAATATTCTTAAATTAAATTAGCTTAATGTCTTTACTACAAGATACATAATAACAAAAGTCAATTATACATTATACCACACAAACATATAAACCTTCCTCTTGAATCACTCTATCTGTTAAAAAAAACCGCATCTAAATCCGTTGCGTAGTTTTAAAGATCTACGCATTCATAGGGGCAGACAGCGGGAAGCGACTTTGTTTTATACGAGTACTATGTTGTAGTGATAGTGATAATCTTTCATAAAGTAAATACACGCTCGACAGAAAAAATGTTCGTGTAGCTTTGCATGTACTGCACAAATTATTCTAAGAAGCCGGTCGCCGGCCGATCGCTGCGTAATCTTATGGTTGTATTTTGAACTTTAAGGCCTACATGTTAAGGTCGACTTTTAAATATATTATTTCAAAATATGCCAAAATATCTACTGGAATGTAATGATACATTCATTCACTGGACGAATATACTGGGTCACAATATTATTGAAATAGTTATGTTCACTGTGCTGTCGTGAGAGCACAGAACATAGTCCTCTCGTCTCAGCGGAGCGATTGCGATTGACTCCGCCCGCCGGCAACAGAAGATATACCAAACTGCACGAAACACGCGACGGGAGAAACAGTATCGCGCTAAATAAAAAAGACCTATACGCCAAATACGTTATACCTCAATAAGTCTGAAAAGGGACTACATAAAAAAACGCCGCTCGTCAAATCACTAGGCAATATCAAGAGAGATTATACACTAAATTTTTACGTAAATTATATGCACGGGAACGGCACACAATTGAAATTAGGTAAAAATAAGACATGTTTTGGCGATTGTTTTCTATCGAGGCAATTTTGGTTTTGTATGGTTTTTTTCAGACAAATAGATTGCAAATATGATGTAGTTTCTATGTTCATTTTCCTGGCATTCGCTTTAGTTTGTCATAGGTAAATATTCATTCTAAGAACTCCGATTTCGCGGAGCGCCCCATCTTAAGACAGCGCTTCCACGGGAGCTCTGGTGACTTTACTCATCACCAGGAACACAACACCACATGGGAGGACCACATTCTTGGCCAGCTTAAGTCACTCAATTAACTTTGTATGAACATTTTCCGTTGTGACACAAAAACTATCCACACAATTGTATGGTAAATTTTTGTGTCAAAGCGGAACATTTTTCATTTCTTCAGTTTGTATATCTAACTATATACAGGCTAACTACCCACTAACTAGGCTAACCTCTGGCCAAAAATATGGTCCTTACCCACATAACTACCAATTCGCGTTTTTCGTTGACATAACCAAAATTATCACTAATATTACCTCTTCATATAAATCAATAGGAAAGAGGACTTCTGTATTTTAACTCTGTAACCTTGCAGTGTTGTTACGGCGGCTCCATGCATAACGTCAAGTCTTAGTCTTACATAAAATTATATCTCATCAAAAATATATATCTTCATCGGTTTGAACATCGATGTTCCATTGTCGACGTTTGATTGATGAAGCCAGCCAAAAAGTTAACTAAAGACATTTGTCAGTGCAACGCAAAAGACTAAGTGACAAGTCAATCCAAAAGCTAGAAACAGATGAATAGCGACGGCGTCTAGTCCGAACGAGGCAATTACACCCATTGACAGGGCTGGCTGAAGCGAATAGCTGGAGCTGCACTTCTATTATGCCCCCTCGGCTTATTGAATCGGACGATAAGGTGCCCCGGTAATTTCCTCCCATTTACGATCATTACTCTTCCCCCGGTGATCACCTAATGCCGCGGTTAGGGCAAATGTAGGTGCTGACAAAAAAAACTGGACCCTGGGCGAAAGAAAATTGGCGGGATTGCTTCCGGATCCGTTGTGTGTGGAAATGCGGGAAATTATTGGGAGATGTGACTTTTCTCTGTGCTACAAATTATATTTGCGGTACAAAAAGCAGTTAACTAAACTACCACTTTTAATTTAATACGATTTATTATTTATTCGATGTGGCCCACTATTTTCGCAGTGTTTTGTGGTGGGAATATAAATAATAAATTAGACTGTGGCCATTATTTTATTGTAATTGTCACTAGGTAGGTACTTAATTCGTTTAATTAACAATTAGTTGATTCAATATTAATCAATGCTATTGCCATTACTCTAATGTAACCAATCCACAAAAGGTTTTTAGGGTTCCGTAGCCAAATGGCAAAAAACGGAACCCTTATAGATTCGTCATGTCTGTCTGTCTGTCTGTCTGTCTGTCTGTCCGTCAGTATGTCACAGGTATTTTACTCTAAAACCATAAGGTGTATTTGAATAAAAAATTGAGGATAGGGTGTATTTTGTTAACCGCTACATAGTTTTGTAATGAAATTGCTAAAAAATATTTTTTTTAGGGGTGCACCCCATACATAAAACTGAAAGTCAAAAATTATTTTTTCATTGCAAGCCCACTTGTGGTACATCAATCGACAGGCCTTTTAAAATAAATATAAGGTTTCTAAGCAATTTTTTGGATTACGTGAATAGAGTCGGAGATAATCGCCCCGAAAGTGACTAAAATTGTGTCCCCCCCCCCTTTAATTTTTGAACCGTGTATTTTAAAAATATGAAAAAAATCATGCTCATAGGGATTATAAAATTCTACCAGAGAAATTTGGTTTCAACAAGATCGGTTCAAAGGTTTTCGAGATATTTATAAAAAACTGCGTTGCTTAAAGAAAAGGACGTAAGTGCCATAATTTTTCAGTAACGATATGACCTTTTTCATGTCAGACCCATCATACCCCTAGCAGTACCCCTGGGTGTAGGGTGGGACTGAACTATACCACCGTAGTGCTGTGCACTATATTATGCTTTATAATATCTATCCCAAAAGTCCTATTACCGTTATCAGTATCACGCAGTGTAGTTGAAAAAGTTAGACTACCGTTATCTGTACGAGTAGGTAACCTTTGATTTAGTATATAGAACTAGATGCACAATGTCAAACAAATATGCCAAGAAATGTGCCCCAGAACATTAACGAAGAATACTCTGGACAGGCTATGGTAATAATAATACCACGTGCGAGCGAGCTGGTAGCATACAAATCTCTATAAGTGTGACAGAAAGGGGAATATCATTCATTGTCCTTGTCATAGTTCCACTTTTTTTTATTTGCCACAACTGATTTAGTATGAAGTTGTGCCACACAAACCATTACCCGTCCCGTTGTAAGTTGTTTATAACAAGTCATCAGCCATTTTAGGACCGGTTCTTAATTTAGCTGCATAAGAGCTCTTCCGTCCCTCACCGTGGCAACACGTACAACCCGTCCATAGTATTCTAGGTTCATGGCCCCAGAATGACAGCTCTAGCTACATTTCAGTAGTTGCTAATAGCGTTAACTTATAACCTGCATCAAGATATATGTTTCATAAAAAAAGAACTCAGTGTTTTAGACCTTAAGCATCATATTAGCAAACCAACATCAAAAGATTAAATACTTTTTAGTTTATTGTGACATATAATGTGACTTGACTGCTCACGTCAAAACTTTAGCGTTTAGCGAATGAATGGTCGCGTTATAAATTTTATTTATTTCAACAGAAAGCACAAATACATCTGGTTTCTTTATTTTACAAGTGGGGAATAAACAGTTTCAAATATTTGTACAAAAATTATATACAAAACAATTGTTGAGATTTCCGTAAGTACATATAGTACAGCTGACAGAGTCCATACAAAGAAATCATTTTAGTTTCCTTGAAATAGATTCAGTTTGTTAAATTATTGTATTTTCGACCTGCCTTTACTTTAAATACTTTCTTTATTGCGATGTAATGTAAGCGTACAGTCAAGTAGCGATCAGCTGTCGATTTTATTAAAACGTTCCTGGGTTTTGAACGTTACTCTCATGATCACCCGACCGTGACCCGACCACAGTATAGAAGAATAATACAGTAGGTAATCTGAGGCCGTTTAGGAGCGTTTGTTACCTACTGCGCAGGGCTGTGTCACGTTTGTGGCTTGGCATACCTATAATACTAATTTTGTTTTTAAGTATGCAAAGTATTTTTGTTAAGACCCGGAACTTGTTGTGCGTGGTCCGACACGCACTTGGCCGCTTTTTTATTATTAAGGTTTGGTATTTAATTAGTGACAAAAGCTGCATGCTTGGCGGCAAAACATAGTGTATGTACCTAATCTGTATTTCTTCATTATTTTTTTCATTTTCCAGATAATGCTAATGTTGTGTCATTTAAAGTAATTGTTTTTGTGTGCATCCTTATGTAGGTGTATTAATTAACGAAAATAATGGCAATATAAAAAATAAAAGTACTTATTGAAAAGGGTGAGTTGGTAATAGTTGAATAGATTCATCATGATTTCCTAGGCTTATTACAAATTTTCTCTTTATGAACTCCAACACTGCCTTGCTTAGTTTGTTTTCTCTACTCTTCTAATAATATAATCAGATTGCTCCCCAAATTAAGTAGTCTCGAAGTGCCGCAATTCTACTTCTTTATGTACACGCATTTTGTTTTACCGAGCGTAAAAGAAAACAAACTTTGCAAACAATATATACCCACGCACCATTAACGGCTTACACCTGTAGGGCGCATATAAAACTCGACACATAGCGGCTAGGAGCATTTTTAACCTCCAATAAAACGTGTCCCGCATATGTTAAGTCGAATCTTAAGGGAACATTTGTTGAGAAAAACGCGTGACGAAATTGCGGGTGCTGAGCGGCAATGCCGTCGTTTTTCGATCACCCTCGACACTTAGCTCTCCCTTTTTAGCAATTTCTGAAGCTTTTTTCACACATCAATCTCGCTTCATTCGCGATATAAAGGTCGTGTTGGTAGTAAGTGAATTTTGTGCTTGATGCAAAATTCGATCACGTTGTAAGTGGCAAAGCGTTGGCTGAAAACATCACGTACACACTTATTTACAAATTGATGGCGATCGCCATTAATAGAAATGCCGAATTCGGTCACATCAATAGACAAAGAAAGTTTCAAGTAATGAATAGAAAAAGACAAAGACTTTGTTACTTAAAAAAAATGTGTTTGCAGTTAAAACATGAGTACGAAACAATTGCTAAACGGGTTTCTTGCTGGCAAAATAGTCCGAGTTCGTTAGCTTAATCAAGCGACTTATTTTATAACACAAATACCAGCGTTTATATTCGGCAAACAGCAAGCACAAACACAATTTCCCACAAGGTAACTATATAAAACAACTAACAACCACCAGAGGAGCGTGGCTGATTAAACGGCATGCTGTTAGCTCGAAAGATATAAAGATTGTGGTAGGTAAACGTAATATGGTGTCGTTCGCCTAATAGAATGGCCCCCTGTTTAGGAGGGTGCACTGTACGGTGTTTTAGTGCGTTTATTTAAGAGTCAAAGCTTCTTGTCACGATGCAATTTGCAGTCATTTAAAACAAACCTATAAGACGAATTAATAAGGCAATGGCCGATATGCCACCCATAAAATAGGAGAGGACTATTTTGTTGTACTTCTGTATGTCTGTCAATAACCTTTATCTCGGGAATGAGTGGAGGGATATCGAGTTGAAATCATATAATAAATACCAATACAAACATAGAAATATATGTTACAATAGTCTCATTTTCGGAACCATCGGTATATACCTCAATTGCGAGATTACATGAAGTTTGAGATGTTGTGTAAACTGAAGTACCTACAACCTATTTTGCCACTTGTCAAGAAAACAACGTTCTATATGTATTTTTGTACATACTTTAAAACAGCGTTAAGTCTATTACAGACTGGCGTGGCCTGCTGGCGGTCAATTAGTAAACTTGACAGTTAATGTCAAGTTTACTAGTGACCGCCACAATAGGCCGCGTCCGTGTGATTCAGGCCTTATGAGTAAAATAACAAAGAAGAATTCAATAATATCAATAGATTTGAAATTAGACAATGAAACAAACATAACAAATTGCCTATTGATCTGATAATTAAGCTAGTTGTGAACTCACATTAACTTATTCCTCTACACCCCCGCGGCTTCCGTCAGACTTATCTTAAGGGAAGATCTAAATTGAATCCTAGTAGGGGAGCTAGCTAATAAAATAGCAACGTACGACGAACATACTGGTTCAGATAACGGGACGTGAGCGAAAAACTTTGCAGACTTGGGTGACAAACAATGAAATATTGAATTTAAAGGAACTGTGAGATAATTGCATCAGTTAGCAAAAAGCCGTTATGATCCGGAAATAGACGTGTTTTCCTATATGTATATTAATAGCGATAGCATAAGATCCACATCAGAGCCTAACTCAGTCAGTTTTCCCAGTATAAAAAATTTAATAAATATTAGGGAGACAATCTTACACAAATCGGATTAGCCCCATAGTAAGCTCAATTAGGCTTGTGTTATGGGTACCATATGCGACAGTATGTTTATCAGCATCCTAGAAAATATCCATACTATTTAGGAACAGTTGTTAACATAAAAGTACCCGTAACTTTGTCCGTGTGTACTATAAAAGCAACAGCAGGCAAAAAAATCTACTAAAAAACCATGCTATTGATAATCTAGTTTATTTAGATACTCTGTAATAATTTACAAAGACTTACGACGGGTGCAAGAAAATAAATAAGGAACGACGGTGCAGACAGTGGTATCATCTTACAGTCGTGGTTCTTGCGTAATCGTGTATATTCATAGAATTTTATATTCCTGCATAATTTGGTTTTATGGCGATTATTTTCTTGACTA
This sequence comes from Epinotia demarniana, assembly GCA_945867215.1. NCBI lineage: Eukaryota > Metazoa > Arthropoda > Insecta > Lepidoptera > Tortricidae > Epinotia > Epinotia demarniana. The sequence continues at coordinate 21,384,857 of OX244263.1, forward strand.
TACTTTTATTGACGCTGACATATGATAGTACCTAGCAATAATAGTGCAAATAGTGTCATGAAATCTGATGAAATGGGGCACATTTACCAGCCAGGTATACTTATGTTTTAACTTACATAACCTATGTACTTATTAAACCTGAGTAATAATTATGTGACAAAACTGAAACCTAAGCTTTATTCAAAGGGAATACCTATCGATCGGATTGATTTGAATTAATTTTAATAAGCTAAACAAACAATTGAATTGAAAGTTTTAGTGAATGCAGTTAAAAGTGAGCAGATTTCATACTCAAAGAGTGAAAGTAACCAGAATAACATTCTAGTTACTTACTTATATTACTGATGAATATTGTATTCGGACGCTCAGAGACCTTATACATCTCTGGAATACTGAATTAATATCATTAACTTTCTGTTAATGCACAGACCTTATCCTAATCGAATGTAATGGTCATATTTTGTTTTGTTTTCATTAACTTTGTGACATTTAGTGTGTTCTTATATCAGTCCTTAATGTGCAAATTTTAAATTATTATTATGTAAGATTATTATTCTTTTATTGTAAGATTATTATTTTTATTGTAAATTACCGTTTGACATGTAAAAGTGCCCTTGTGGCCTATTTGCAGAATAAATAATTTGTATTTTGTATTTTGTATTCGAAAACAATAATACCTCATTTAATACGTAAGTAATTTTATATATTAAAATATCTCAATGTATTACCTGTAAGAATGCAGTTTCATACATGGGTTAAGTGTTAGTAACAGTCCGTAATTGGCAAGCGGACAAATATTTGATCTAAATAAGATATTTTTTTTTTCAATTAGGTATCATTCATAAACATTCTTCTCTAAGATAAATAATTATGTCAAAAGTAATATAATTACGAGTAGGTACTAACTAACTGAAATAAGTTTTTCCATTAACCAGAGGGGTAATCACATAACGTTTTGAACGCGCGTTATGACAGTCCAACTGTAATTTTTTCATATAAAAATTGACACAGCATGTCAATCACGAAACACATTGTACGCACTTAAGGTAAATCTAAATGGAAAAATGACAGTTGGATCTACCTAACGCGTGTTCAAAACGTTACGTGACTACCCCTTAGATCTACCTAGAACGTACGTACAAAGCGTTACGTGATCGACCAGCAGATGTCTTTACAATACGCTGTTAAAAAAGTAAAGTGTACCAAGTGGTATTAATACTAAGGTGCATCAGCACCCTCAGCATCATTTGTTACAGTCAGGGCGCGGGATGAAAGCTGCGATACAGGACGTCTCGCTTCACGACTCACTAGCCAAGGGGTACGGACATCGGGGCTAGCGTTTGAGTACACTGGGGGCATTATTTTTACGATACGGATAAGGAATTTATATTAACGCAATAGACATAATAATATTATGCAATTGTGATTTAAGCTACGTGTGATGTTCATATGTTATTTGAAATAAATGAGCAGGTATGTTTTTTTATATATGTTCAGGAACATGCTGGTTTAATTACCTATTTGGATTTCCCCAAGCACCGTGTATCTGTATTTTGTAAGTGTAAGCAGTACTTATAATAAACTCCGATATATCATTATCGTACTCAAATCTCGCTCACGTACATTTTTTTCTGGCTACCCGGTGGTCCGGAAGAGATCGCTTTAAAGCGATAAGACTGCCTATTGTCACCTTTATTTATTTAGACTAATCTTGTAACATGTTTATTTTATGTCGTAGTGCAATAATAGTAGTTTATGCGACTGATCCATAATGAGAGGCCTTAAAAGACGAGTGTGGTTTTATGAAACGAGCGTCAGCGAGTTTCATAATAGGATCACACGAGTGTTTTAAGGCCTCATTATGTACAGTTGCATACACTACTTTATCTACACATATCATAAGTAGTAGTAAATAACAGCAAAAAACCAACAATAAAATGACAACAGCAATGGCGGCAATTCGATCATCCGTCAAATCATAGACAAACGAATTAAGTCCCTATACTCATATCACTCGAGATCAAATGTCGTACGGTTTGTATTAAAAAACGTACTGAATTGACGTTTCGTATCGATAACTGTTTTAATATCTATGGATACTAGAATAGAGACCCACTTGAGTTTTGAGAGCTGTTCCAAATTTAAACTCATAACGATACAAATTTATCAAAAATCTGTACTGTAATGTCATTACAGTACAGATTTTACCTACTACCACAGACAAGAAAGTTCTCATAGTAAAATCGGTTGTAGAAATGCTGGTCATTTCCTACGGTTTCTGAACGCATTTTAGAGCACTAATGATATGTGCGTAGATAAAAATAATTTCACTACGGAGCGCTCCACTACTTTCTAAACGAGTACCTACAGTACTGCTGTTTTGTTCATGGTCGTTCATATGGTAGGAATTAGTGTGCATCATAGAAAAAAGGACAAGATTTTTGGCATGATTAAGAAAAGGATCCTGAAATAAATCAATGGCAACCAAAAGTGTAATTAGATCTCTTAACATTTAAACTAGCAAGCTAAAGTTTCTCTCTGTTAATTTTTCTTTCAGGGCTCATACTTTTCCGTTGTCTTGCTCATGCATGTACGACTACGATTACGGTACGTAGTATAGGAAGATTCTTAAAAACATGTGGTGAACGCAAATGCTTACTTACAAATGAGCTGCTTTGAAGTTTGGAAATAACGAAGTGTATTGATGATGACACATAACAATGAAGACTGTTTGCTCTCGGTATGTCGTCCGATTCGTGTATATAACCGTATCGGAAATTCTTCGCATTTCTTTGGTGATTGTCCCCACGACTTTATCTGGACGTCGCCGATATCCGTTCCATTATGGTGCGGATAAAACTTTGATTTGATTCCGAACAACTTGTGTGGTATAACAAAAGACTAGATTTGCAACTTTCAATCGCGAACTTTTCTTTTAGCGAGTTCCCGAACGTAGATGATGAAGTCATTCTTTTTACTTTGGAAATATTTAAGTTGTGGGCGCAAACTTTCGCTGAATATAAGGTGGCGTAAAATATTATGAAAAAACGGCGACCGTTATTAATGGATTGGTACATTTCAAAACAAATTTTGCTTACTTAAGAGCTTTTTAGCGGGCATATGATGGTTGGTATATTATCACTTATCGCTGTGGAAAATACTATCGGTCACGTTCTGACAAGTATGCGAATGATAAATTAATAAATTTTATCATTCTGCTTTATACTAGTAGTTAGAAGCCTTTGCTACAGACATACAGACAGATACATAGACACACAGATACCGAGATACACATATTAAACCTTTAACACCCCTCTTTTTTATCAGGGGTTAAAACATATATTGGAATACTGATTCATGTAAAAAAAGAAACGTTCACTCGATGTATAAAAAGCAACCGTTTTAAGCGAATGTTAACTCCGACCTAAATATTTCCGTGAACTTTATGAAACCGTCGCTGCAGCAGTCGTTTTGATTGATGACGGCTCGAGCGCTATATCTTGAGTAATTACGGTTACAGAGTGCAGTGCCGGCATTTCTTACCTTGTACCCTTCGAGTCAAGGTAAGAACTTTTTTTCTGGAATATAGTCGTTCTTACTAGTAATTTTACACACATTTTAACGACTTTAGTGGCAGGAAACCTCTACAGTCTAAGTGGCCGCTCCGTTCATGGCCTCTACAAACAGTTTTCCCATATTATCGTATGTTAAGATTAAAAGCAGTCTCACACACAACAACAAATCACGTTTTCAATTACAGTAAATTCACGAGTTAGTCCGAAAAATAAGTTGAGGAATCGCTGTAAGAGCATATAATAACCTCTTCCTTAATTTTACAATACTGCAACATCACATTTGTACAAGTCTGTAAAATATAATTTAGGTCAAACTATACACAGAAAACGAATTCTTAAACTTGAATTATTATTTGTTCCATCATCACAGAAACTATAAATATGAGAAATAATACTTGTCCTTTTCTGCTCTAACCATAATTCACAGAGATTGTCACAAAGGGGCCCGAACAGACTCCTGTTTATGGAAGCTAAAATCGTTTTCTTTATTAAACTTCAGGTTTGTGATAGGTGCGTTCCCGTGCCACAAGGCGGAGGTCCCAGAGGAAATAAGTAGGGCCAGAATAGCTGTGACAACATAGCTTACCGGCTTACAGCTCCCTTTACTACCCAGCCTATTATGGTTTTGCACCTGAAAATCTAGGTGGGTGTAAATCTATGTTGCCTGTTCAATTATCTAGTTTTACGGTTAGGGTTATGCTAATCTTTATTTATGGACTGCTAGGGCATAGCGCGATCATTTGTGTATACGAACTCGTGTTTATGCAATAGTCACGTCCGTCATATGTATGTAGGCCGATATTTCGATAAATTGTAATACGCAAAAAAAGGTTTTGTAATATAAGTCACCCGATGTCTATAATCTTGCAATGTCAAGTGTATTTATCTAAATATTTGAATGAAAATGTGAAATGAATAATAACCACTATAATGTCAAGTGGAAGGACGAATTTAAATTATTACAATAACAGAGATTAAAAAGTCCGTTACTAACATTATTATACTGTTAAATTATCAGAAATAGTGTTTACGATATACCTAACTGCAAAATAATAATTATACATCACATGCTTACCATACGTTTATCACACGCGTTCACGAAGAATTTTACTACATTTTTCTCATTTCAAATTCTTCGCAGACGTCTAGAATCGTAAAAAGCGGATTATACCGAGTGAGCTCTCGCGTATAGAATTCGTGAGAAGAACTGAGTCGGCAATATGGGTCTTATTTACTTCTCGTCACTAAGCTGCATATAATGAAAACGCACTGTCGTGTCGGGGCGTCAAACGGCGGCGCAAGTAAAAATACCCGAGTTTTGATACTGTGACTTCATATTCTTGATACTTTGTTCCCGATGAGATACTAGGCTAAGTATTTTCATCATCACCATTTAGTTCATTACGTTGAATATGTGGCACGTATTATATGCTAAGCTGACCTATCTATAAAGCTGTAAGTATCCTGTAGTGGTTCCTACTGCAGGTATGATTGCAGTACTGCATCCTACGGTCCCGCTTCCTCGCAGTAAAATACTACGTGCGCAAATAATGATATTGGCAGTATACCGACAAGTAAAGAAATCTGGGCGACATCTGTAAGCTTTAAGTTGTTTAAGTTGACAATAGAAACTCGATAATTAGTCGAATTGAAAAAAAATACTCTAGACCGATACATTTCAGGGCATTCACTTAATTGTTGTTTTGTATAATAATGGGTCAGCAGACATAGAATGCACAGCGCACATTCTCAGAAACTTTTTCTTAATTTCGTCTTAATCATATTAATACTTTTAATTACACCGTTCGACTCACGTATTCAATGTCACTCCGGGCGATATGTTTCGAACTCTTCGGGAGTTCTTCTTCATATTGTAATAACATCATATAAGCTAATAACTCTTTACAAAATTTCCATTTAATAACATAATCATGATTCTGAAACAAATTATGCATTTAATTATCTATGAAAAGTGTAAGTGTGTAGTATTTCTTATCTACAAAATTAGCGCAGAATTTAAATACATATTTAGTAATTTTTTTGTTCTGATGTTAACATTTTTGTCTAAACTTGGTAAACTACAAAAAGCGTCACGATCATCGACATGCAAACATTTTTATTTCGAGCAATTTATACGTCAACGATGAATTACAACTTATTTTCCAACATCAAATCGGTGGTCAAGCAAGTATTATAATTATCTTAATTTCCCTTGTTTGCAAACATTTCACGGTAATGTGCTTTTAACACGTTAACTTTATACATTTTCATTTGCGTATAATTTCTCATGAACATGCAATAAATTGTTTGATGTGTTGATGTTGTAAGGGTGTACTCACCCAACATTAAAAAAAGGTTCAATTATATTCAATCGTGTTTATAAACATATTTGTAAAGTGCTGTGTAGTAGTGTGTAGTGTGACGTTGCCTTGCGTACAAAAGAAAATTAACTTATTGCGTCCTGACAACGTCACATACTTTCAGATATACTCAAGTATAAAATTGCAATTTTTACCTAGAGTACACAACATCATTCAAAAAAACTTAAAAATATGATATGATAACAGTAGGTACTCAGGAAACAGAGAATGGTAACTACGCGGGGGCTTTTAACAAATGTTACTTGTAACTGTACATAATTATTAATTTGGATCTGTATTTATTTTTAATGTGGTTTTTAAGAATAAATTATTTCTGTCATGAATTAAAATTCATTATTCGAAAGAGGAACATGTTTGACATGCGACTTAATCAAAATCATTTGGTTTTGTTTTTATAGGTAATCGTTTCGTGATGTCACCAATGGTAGCAAACATAATATCGTTCACAAATGGAAGGCAGATGAACTACTCGTAGAAACAAGTATCAATATTGTTGAAGCGGAGTTGATAAAGGGGCAGAGTCGCGGTTGCTTGCTTATCCGCGCACGTCGTCTTGTCACATGTCGCACGCGATGTCGACTTTTCACTATTGCGACGAAACGCTATAGTTTTCACCGCTTACGGAAAATCACCCCTCATACCGCCGACTAATTGGATGGAAACTGCGTGTAGTGGGGGGATTAAATAACATGTAGGTATTTATGGCACTATTTGCTGATTGCAATGGTACAATGGTACCCAATGGTTATACATGTTGAGTTTATAGTAGACTACCTACTCAACAAATTATTAAGGATAGTCATTATTAAGGAGTCCCGAAATACCGACATCAACAAAAAAAGGTTAATAGTATACCGGATATCGCTTTTCTATTATGTAACAATGTCGTTTGTAAAATAAAGTTATTCTTATTCTTCTTACTATTTTAGGACTTGTTTAAAAGTTGTCATAACATTGTAGAGATTTCTCCTAATATATACATAAGTACCTCATAACTTTTAACGCTATATATATTTATAGCCAGTAAAAGCGTATTGTGAGTCAGAGTCCAATTTCATATGCAGCTATAAATTGCGAGTTCTTATTCCAGCAAAGAGCGGAAAGGCAACTATATCGGGGTGGCCAACTGTATCAGTTGCCATAAAAATGTTTTATGTTAGTGGCTAATAAATGACATCAGCAAATTCAGTAAGACAATACAAGACTATGCATCCGTTTCCTCCTTTTATTTCCTCCCCTAGCTATCATTGTTTTGTGTGGCGGTATGGTCCAATTGAAATGGGAATGCGGATAATGTTTTTAGGCTGGCCTCACACAGTCATTTATTGAATTCAGTTCAGTGTAAGGCCGGCCTTTAACCAATAGTTTTAGTTCATGGACCGAAATCAGTTTAAACAACAGTCTTAGTAGTGATTTTTAAACACAACGTGTAGGTACGTCTACCCGACGTTATCCTAATCCTCTAGCCGCGTAGCACGCAAAAACTAAGTCACATTTCAATGGAATAGATTTTAATTTTCAACAACTGACAAAGCCTTTTAAAATGTGTTCAGGCTGCTAGAGGTTAAACCTAAGAAGACCAAGTAAAGTGACGCTATAAATGTTTTTAAATATCGGCAGGGTGGATGTGCGTCGCTGAGTTTATAGTATGCTCAATGTTTTATCCTAAAAACCATGGCCCGAGAGCCGCATGCATCTGGTCGAGTTTTGTCAAATAACAGGCTTGTTAGCGAGTGATAAGTAAACCTTCTGTATTTAAGAACCCATCTTATAACACTTTCATCTCTAGCACTTTATACTCGTGCACACATTTAAATTACTATTTTATGCGGTTCTCGATATTTATTTACCATATATTTTTGGCTTTCGATACGGGTTGCACTATTGTCATTGTCCCTTCTTCGTCGTTTTCACTCTTGATAGTGGTCAAGGTCATCATAACCATATTGTGAGTCGGAGTCCAATTTCACATGCAGCTATAAATTGAGAGTTCTTATTCCAGCAAAGAGCGGAAAAGTCATGGTCCCGGACGTCTTTAAGTATCCTGTCATAAATTCTGTGATTTCTGTGACTAGTTCACAAAATATTGACGTTTTTAATAAACTTAAGTACGCCAACCTGTCCAAGTAGTTACCCCAGGAACCATAAAACTTGAAGACGTTTTGGCGTAGGTATCTTAAGGAAAAATCATACAAAAAGCTTTTTTTTCTAAGAGCGATATGACTCTGCGTTCCTGCCATTACGTAGTTGCATACTTACTTATTATCGATGTTTGATCTATGTATATTTATGCGTATTATTGGCTATTCGCTCGCCTTTTAGACCTTAGACTTGCGGCGCGGTAGTCATTGTTCCGGCTAAGAACGAGGGCGCCAACTCGACGCTTTTGGCAGAAGCTTCCGATAACAATATTCCCTTATTTTCGTTAACCACTGCCGTTGATACCGCAAATGTATCGCTAATTGGATCCCGTCAGATTGGTACAACAATTTTCATATTCAGAAATAAACGTAAAATAAAACGTATCGGAAGTTGGATTTACGACATGATGCTTCAAATTAAGTTAATTATGTAGGTACTTTGGAGTACATAAAGTCATCATCCTCCTAGCGCTATTCCCGGTAATGCCCCCAAAGGAGCCCGGGGTCCACTTTGACACCTAATCCCAAGATTTGGCATAGGCACTAATTTTACGAAAACGACTGCCATCTGACCTTCCAACCCAGAGGGAAAACTAGACCTTATACTAACTTTGGAGTATATAAAGTACAAATGATATATTATATATGACAAATATGTATTTGCAGGGTTTTTTTTAAATAAAATAATAGAGTGGAAATTTAATAATCACATCATATAGCTTTCCTCCTACTGTAGCTTTTATTACTTGCTATAAAAACTAGTATCTCCATTCTCTACATAATTGTCACAAATTCACTTTTCTTTTATGTTGTTCAATCATGCATAAATCAAACAATTGTTGTCACATTTTTGCGAAGTTCGACTCCTATCATTGTTCGACGTCCCCTACGCTTTCGCGAGATTGGTTTCACTCTTTACTGCTTCACCTTGACGAAATTGGAGTTCCGCGGAAGCCTTGCTAGATGTAATTTGAACTTTAACGCTCTTGTTATTATACACAAAGTCATTTGTGATTTATAATACCGTGAGCATGGTAAAAACATTCTATAAACCCCTTCATAAAGTTCAAAGTTAACTAAAGCTATAACACACATGTGTAAGGACTGGCATCCACTTAAGTTATTGTTCTATGGCCAGCGTCATTTTTCATTGTCATATAATACAAATGCGACCGGTTCGCGCGAATGGGGGTGGCGATAAGTGTTTTCAATTTAACAATTGTCTTTTTCTTATTGATGATAGTGTTTAAAGAAAGGGATAACGACCACATCTATTGTATTTTTGACATTATTCTAGATTATGAATATAGTACGCAATGTGGTTTTATATCAAACGAAGTTGCAAACCGCATATAGATTCGCTTGGTCTGAGTTCACCATTATGGAATCAATAATAAGGTCGCGACAAACTAGAAACTATCGTTATGGACTTGAAGTGAGTGATTCAAATTTAACTTTGTTGCCTTATTTTTGATTTACTTGACTTAATGCCAATTATAAAATAAATAACCGTTTAACTATGAAGATAAAGCTGAAACTTTAGCATTGGAGACAACTGAAGTGTTGTTTCCAATGCTTAAGCTAAAAAAAATGTTATAGTTAACATACAGCGTCTACGGACCATCTGCCTTACGACTAAAGCCGTCGACAAAAAAAGCAAAATGGGGTCTGAAAAAGTCGTTAATGTGGAACAACAGCATCGCAAATACTAACCTCGAGTCGTAAGGCAACTTAACGCAGGTATCAAGACTGTGACGCGTTTTATGCCTATTGTAGTCATAAAGACGCAGCAGAGTACACAGAATAAGTACGAGCATAAAGCCTAGTACACACAAGGTATGTCCGTCTTGAAATCGTATCGCTAGTCTTCTGGCAAATGCTTTAAGACAGCAGTCTCA